>CM061541.1:74234449-75640282 GCA_030864215.1 Capsicum pubescens | reverse complement strand
AATGTACGTGGCTAATCTCAATTTTGACAAAAAGACTCAAACCATAGCATCATGGAATATATTCCATTTTCCTTAATTTTTTAGGTTTAGCTCTTGAGATCATACCTCCATTTTTGGAGAATAAAATATTGTATAATTTTTGGGTGAAGAATACATTAGAGACTTTCTAAGTGAAAGATTAGCTCACTTCCATTGTTGTTTTGTGGGAGTACCAAGTTTGAATTAACATTCACTTAAGCTTCAATAAATCACTTCAATGGAGATTATGGGTATATCTAAGCTTATTTATATTATGTGTAGCTAGAACTCCCTCTTGGGGTTATGTGTGAGTAGGGGTTAAAGTGTGTGTGCGTTGTTATTGGTTAGCTTCTATTTAGTATTCATATTTATGAGTTTTATCATTTCTTTGCTAACTTGGTTGGGGTTGGATGAGTGAAAGCACTAAATACCCATATGGGTATGATGAGTGAAAGCTCCATGCTCTAGAAAATCCAAAGCCATCTTCGAAAGAATTGTTTTGGGTGAAGTTTAGGAATCCATATCATCCTTGAAAGAGGGATGTAAATACCAAAACAATGATAGACAATTTTGTGTGTAGTTTGCTAAATTTTCACTATCTAAGACATAAGGGTGAATGTGAGGTTGACTATACCATGGGTATCATCCTAGAAACAGGGATGTCTATATTGAGGTTGTTGTTACCAACTGTTGAACACACCTATTAGGTATTCGAAAGAACTAATGGGTGAAAGTTTGGTGTTTTGTTGAAAGAATAGCATCAATATCTATAACCTAACCTACCAATATTTGACTTACTAAATTGATGTTGATTGCTAACACCCACATATTACTCCCTTAGTAGTGCATAATCCCAAGATCCATGCATACCTATTAAAACTCTAATTATTTGTAGCCCCAAATTTATACTAAAAAAAACTAAAAAGATACATTAGTGTAGATACCTATCTCCCCCATTTTTACCTTCTTTTAATATTTGTTTCGATTTAACTTGTATCTATTATTTCAAAGTGACTTGATTTCCACTCACATTGTTCCTCATGAATTCGACTCCGACTCTAAAGTTGGGTAAACATATTGACAACGACCACCTTGCACTTAAATTGACGTGTAAGTTGAGTGTTATCAGAATGTCAGGCCACAAAGCTAGAGATTTCCCAAAGAGTGGTCAGCACGGTCAGTCCAGTTGTCCTCTAGTTCCATTCAGTCGCCCGACACAGCAGGGTGCTGCATCCAGTGCAACCAATGGTCAGTTCAAGAATAGGCTATATGCGCTTCAGTACCGATAGGATCAGGAAAGATCTCCTGATGTGGTTACTGGTATGTTACAAATATTTTATCTTTATGTTTATAGTTTGTTAGATCCTAGAGCTTCACTTTCTTTTATAACCCCTTATATAGCTTTGTATTTCAGCGTCATTCCCAAATCTTTAGCAAAACCCTTCTTAGTGTCTACTCTAGTAGGTGTATCTATTATAGCCAGACAGGTATTTGGGAATTATCCGATTATAGTATCCCAGAAAGTTGCCTCAATTAACTTTGTAGAGTTAGATATGATTGATTTTGATGCCATTATCGATATGGGATGGATCTACTCATGTTATGCTTCAGTTGATTGCAGAAATAGAGTCGTTCAATTTCAGTTTCCTAATGAACCAGTCATTGAATGGAGGGGTAGTACTTCAGTGCTTAGGGGTCAAATTATATCATTCCTTAAGGAAAGAAAAATGATATCCAAGGGGTGTATGTACCATCTTGTTCGTGTAAAATAATCTAGTTCTGACACCCCAAGTCTCGTCAGTAGTAAGGGAATTTCTTGATATGTTCCCTGAAGATCTTCCCGAAGTTCCTTCTAAAAGAGAAGTTAACTTAGGAATAGATCTTCTTCCATATACCTAGTCTATCTCTATTCTGCCCTACAGAATGGCTCTAGTTGAGCTCAAAGAGTTAAAAGAATAGTTGAGAGATCTCTTAGATAAGGGATTTATAAGGCCCAGTGTTTCCCCATGGGGTGCTCCAGTCCTTTTCGTGTGCAAGAAAGATAACTGTCTCAGAATGTTCATCGACTACCGCCAATTGAACAAAGTCATTGTAAAAAATAATTACCCACTCCCCAGGATTGATGACTTATTCGACCAACTTTAAGGTGCCAGTTATTTCTCTAAGATAGACCTTAGATACGACAATCACCAGTTCAGAGTCAGAGAATTTGATATTCTTAAAACAACTTTCAAAAGTTGGTATGGGCACTTTGAATTTCTAGCTATTTCTTTTGGACTAACAAATGCCCCAACAACTTTCATGGACTTGATAAATAGGGTGTTCAAGAAGTTCTTGGACATGCTCGTCATAGTCTTCATTAATGATATTCTTGACTATTTTTGTAGTGAAAATAATCATACAGACCATCTTAGAATTGTATTGCGGCCTCTAATCATACAGGTGTGTGTTCTTAACTTTAAGGGTAGTTGGGATGAACACTTACCATTGATCAATTTTTTCTACAATAACAGTTATCACTCCAGTATTCAGATGGCTCTATTTAAGGATCTATATAGGAGGAGATGTAGATCTCCTATTGGTTGGTTTGAGGTAGGTGAGGCCACTTTGATAGGGATAGATTCAATATTTGATTTGATAGAGAAGGTTCATTTGATTAGGGAAAGGCTTAAGACATCCCAAAGCCATCAGAAATCTTATGCAGATGTGAGAAGAAGAGACCTTGAGTTTGAGGTTGGCGATTAAGTTTATTTGAAAATCTCTCTTATGAAGAGGGTAAAAAGATTTGGCAAGAAGGGGAAACTCAGTCCCTAATATGTTAGCCCTTATAGAATCTTGAGTCATTTTGGGAAAGCAACTTATGATCTTGAGTTGCCTGCAGATTTGGCATTAGTGCATCCAGTGTTTCATGTTTCCCTATTAAAGAAGTGTATTAGTGATCCAGCGGTTGTAGTTCCTTTAGAAATCAGAAATGTTTAGGATAGCCTTTCTTACAAAGAAATCCCAGTTGAGATCCTTGATCATCATATTCATAAACTAAGGAACAAAGAAGTTCCCTTGGTCAAAGTTCTTTGGTGGAATCGATATTTTGTGGGAGATACATGGGAAGTAGAGGCAAATATGCATACCAAGTCTCCTCATCTTTTCTCTGCAAACTCGGACTCAGCTTAAGGTAATAGTTCTCCTTAGATTGCCTCTTTTTCATTCTCATTTCCAGCTATATAATCATTCGCATTTCATTACATGCATTCATAAATCAATTCAGTTCATATATCATGTTTCAGACTCAATCATGTAATCATGTTCAGTATATCATATTAATTTTCCCAGTATTTCTTAGCTTAATCAGTCTCATCAGAAGATGAATGCTCTCAAGGGGGAAATATTGTAATACCCCGTACTTTTCTTAGCTAAGTTCATCTCCTAGTTGTATGCATAGGAGACTTAAATCCTGAAAATTTCACTAAGTGTTGGGGACTTAGTCTTATTTTTGGACTCTTCACTTTGAAGATTTTTAAATGGGTCTTCCCGACCTTGAGTCATCGGTTTTAGAGTTAATTCATGTTCAGGGGTATAAAGAGCATGTCTCGGGGAAGTTTTAGATTTTTGGAATGAGGATTGGGTCGTGTTTGTATTTCGATTCCAGAACATCACCGCGATAGTGGCGCGTCAAGTTAGGTATAGCAATGAGGCCTTCACCGCATCGCGGTGTCCCTTTAATCTGCATTCCAGTTTTAAATTTAATTCTCTGGGGGGAAATTGAGTCTTTTACCCTTAATCCAATTCGTAGAAACACAAACTAAAAATAATTTAGTAAATTATATGCCCATTTTCCCCCAATTTCCTCTAAAAAACAAACCCTAATCATCCTTCAAGTTCATCAAATTCATTCCTTTCTCTCCAAAGAAACCAAGAATTCAAGTTACCAAATCCAAGAACCTTTCAGGAAGATTAAAGATTTTTGTTTCTCTTTCAAGATTTAAGGTTTAAGGTATGTGTGATGTTCATCCATGATCCCTTTTCACCCTTGGAGTCCAAGAATCCCCTTTTTATATCAAAATATGAGATTTTATATGTTTAAGATGAATTGTCTCCATGAAATTGTTATTGATTTTGATTTTAAGTTATGTTTCATGTGATTTTTGATGGAATGATTCCTTACATGATTTAAGTATTGAAATCCTCATGTTAAATACCTAATTCATGATTTTAGTATTGTAACTACGTTTTCAATCACATGCTTTACCCATTCACATACTTAAATTCATGACTCCTATGTGTTTGATGAAATGTCTAAATGTTGGGTTTTGAGAAATGATCCTTTATTATGGTTTTAAAGATTGATATTTCATCATTATTTCCATTCAGTGCTGGAGGGTAATGAACACTCAGTACTTAGCTATTTACATAATTTCAGTATCTGCAGAACGGTTTCAGCTAAACCATGAGCGTTGTCATTCATTTAGTATCATGACCATTTGTTTTGCTTAGTTAAGTCCTATAATCGGTGTCAATACAGTTAGAAGTAGGATTTAGCACCGAGAGAAACCAGGGATGGGGGCTCACATGCCATTAGAGGGTGTGACCTTTAGTAGCAGTCTCTTAGTTCCAGAACTACATAGCCAATATAGATTAGAGATATCAACCTGCCAGTTAAAGATTGATATCAACTGGCAGGTAAACACATATCTCATTAGATCACCTACCAAAATGAGAGTGACTCATAGTCCTTTAGGATATTAGTTTAGTGGATCCACATATCCATTATTAGTACCCGCGGCACTGTACTGACATCCTTCTAACTGGGGTTACAGGTTGGACCCCGATTAGCTCAGATTGGGGAATGTTGGTTAGATAATACATCCCTAGTCTCAGTTCAGTATTCAGTACATAATTCAATTCAGGTTTGCTTGACCATAGCATACAGTTCATCAGTTATTCAATTACCAGATTTCAGTATTTTAGTTTATAGACTATTTCGGTATCATGTTATATGCTTGGTCATGTATTCTCAAATTTTACAGCTTTCATGTATTTTATGCATTATTTATCTCATGTTATTCAGTAAGTCATTATCCTATGCTATTTAGTCAGTATTTCATACACATGAACCTATTTTTTTCAGCCTAACCTCTTATCATATACCAGTACATTTAAAGTACTGACCTCATACTTTTTTCGCTCTATGATGTCTTATATCATAGGTTTGGATCCTAATCATGCTTAGATAGTTCATTTTATCAGCAACAGCAGTTGTGGTGAGTTCTCATATGTCGAGGAACTGTTATTTCCTTTTAGTATTTTAGTATTTATTTCCAGTTAGTTCAGTTTGGAGTTAGTTGGGGCCTGGACCATCAACTCTTTTCACTCAGTTTAGAGGATTTCAGATATGCAGTCAGTCAGTTGGTTTTATCAGATCATCCAGCTATGTTTTGATACGTATTTTAGTATACAGTTTTACGTTATCTTATCATTACTTAAACCTTATTGCGTTGACAATTTACTTTCTCATATGTGTATTTTGTTACTTTATTCAGTGCTCACAGCAAGTACAATCTCGTGGGTTAGCTTCTGGCACTTGTCACTGTAAGCACCATTTTTGCAACTAGGGGGTAGCCTTGGGTCATGACAGAAGGTGACAACTAAGATGACGAGACCCACCTCGTCAACCATTACCAATAAATGGAAAAATCCAGCTAGATGTTGTTGACTAGGGTGGCGACTTTTCACCAAACCGATGAGCCATCAGCCCAAGTTATCAACTGAAGAATTCCTGTGATTTATTTGTTTCCTTAGGGGTAATTCGGTCTTCTCCATACCTTAACCTCATCTTCCCCAACTTAAATCCTCTAATAAATTCTATATTCCCATTTAAAGTCAGCTATCAAAGATCATTCTTCTCTCTACTCTCAAGAAGAAAAAAAATAGGGTTTCTCTCAAAAGTTCTACTCCCAAGGTTCCAATTCAAGATTCCTTCAAGACATTCACTAAATTTAGGTATGTGGGTCTTGAAGAAGGATAACATTTTAGCTTTTTGCCCACAAGCCTTGGTTTTTACAATTAAATTTATGAGACTTCAATTAGGGTTCATACTAATTCCATATTTTTTATTATGACATTATCAGGTGATTTAAAGTTTAGTTAGCATAAGAATATACCTTTACTCATGTTTTCTCTTATATGATTGTTATTATGAGATGAATTTTAGTATTTTGACATGAATTTCTATGAGATGGTGAATATATATGATTTTTAGCTTGATTTAGTCAGTTTACAAGAAAGATTATATGGATTTATCATGATTCTCCCAGATTGTAAGAAGTTCAGAATTACTAATTCAGATTACCACAATATTATTCAGATTTTAGTTTTAATCTTATGATCTTTGACATGATGTGAATTTCACACAGTATTCATGATTATGAGTTATTAATAAAAGCATAATTGACTTTCAGATTTACAAACTCATATGCTTATTTTAAGGTGAATTCCATCAATACGAGCATATAGTATATATTTTAGGAGTAGTATTTAGCACTGAGAGGGAAGTGTGGGTTCAGTGCATACTATTTCCCATAAACTATGTTCCACTGTAGGTTTAGGGGTCTCTCTAGAAAAGCGTTCCCCTTGCCCAATATGGGCTCAATTTAGTGATCACTCCAGTAAGTTCAGGTTCTATTTCGATGGATAGGATAGAACATCTCTCCTCAATATAGGTCGACTGTTGGACTCTATGCTAGCTCGCATGGTTTATGTCAGTTATGAGAATTTCCCACAGAGAAGACAGTTTTCAGAAATTAAGTGTAGTAATTAACCAAGTTTATCATATTATGCTTTTCTGTTCATGTTTTAATATATTTCAACTCTCAATTTATTTCAGTCTCTTGGTGAGTCTATTTACACTTAAAATGCATGTTTTAAGATTATGCATTGATTAAGTTTTACTTATGCATTCACCCCAATATACTCAATACATTCCAAATGTACTGACCACATATATGTCTATGTACTACATTGTTTCATAATATAGCTTCTGGTGTTAGTCCCCAGTAGCACGATTAACCACGAGAACCATTTCCTATATTCAGGCAGTTGGTGAGTCCTTATCATTCAAGGGATAAGTTTATTATGATTTCAGATTCTTAATGCAGTTATTCGAATTAGTAAGTTTTTAGTTCGGGTCAGCTAGGGTCTATCCCAGTGGCTCTTCAGTCATAGATTAGAGGCTTGTCAAGACTAGTCAGATTATGTTTCTTTCCAATTTCGATAGATTTGAAGGTTATTAAGTTAACGAGTTTTAGTTGAGATTATTTATTTGATTGAATTTCGCATTAATTTTTCTTTAATATTGGCTCATATTTTTACCTTTATAAGAGTTTAGAGCTGAGTAGATATCATGGGTTAGCTTGGGCTATTCATAGTCTTAAGCATCATATGACATCCAGGGGGTACCTTTGAGGTGTTACAAACTTGGTATCAGATCCTAAGATTTTAAAGAGTCCAAGGGTGTATGAAAAGCCATGTTACGTAGATTCTTGATCATAGGTGTGAAGCGGCTATACTTATGAGAAAGAGGCTACGAAATATATTAGGAACTATCCATTCTTTCATGATCTCTATCATTCTTTGACGTTATACTTATATGCTCTAATTCATACTTTGACGTGATAGAGAATGCCTCCTCTCAGAGCTTACACATGTAGAAATGGGGATCATCTAGCCCCACCACCACCTACAAACCCTCTGAAAGAAAATGTCTCTCAACTTGAGTTTTGAGAAGTATTCGAAGTGTTAGCTTAGGCTATAAATGCAAATGTTCAGGGAAACCAGCCAGCAAGAGACCCGCTTTAATAGAATGGTAACTTAGCTGTAGCCAGAGTTTGGGATTTTAAGAGAATGAACCTACCCGAATTCTTTGAGACGAAGATGAATAAGGACCCTCATTTATTCATCAATGATGTGCAAAAAATTACTCAAATTAAGAATGTTACTGAAGTGGAAAGTGTGGAATTGTCTTCTTATAAATTGAAGGATGTTGCTTATAATTGGGTTACTATGTGGAAGGATAGTAAAGGTAAGAATATATATCCTATGAGTTGAGATGTGTTTCAAACTGCATTTATGGATAGGTTTTTTCCTCAAGAGATGAGGGAGGCTAAGGTAGAGGATTTTATGAGTTTGAGGTAGGGCTCTATGTCGATTAAGTAGGTAAGTTCACTTAACTAGCTAAGTTTTCACCATTATGGTTGCCAAATTCCAGATATTAAATGAATAAGTTTGTCACTGGTGTATCTAATTCGGTAATTAAGAAGTGTAGGACTTCTATATTGATTTGGGATAAGGATATTGCTCATTTGATGACCCATGGTCAACAAATTAAGGAGGAAAAGTTAAAGGAATGAGATAGGGGGAACAAGAGGGCAGGACCAGATAATTTATGTTTATTCAGTATAAATCAGGAGGGGGAAGTCATTCTAATTCTCTAAGAAACCTATACTTGACCCATTGAAAAATAACTTCATTTTTGTACTTTGAGATGGGTTCAACTAGAGCCTTGAGTCAAAACCTTGGTCACGACTCGTACCCACCTTTCCATCCCATTTCATGCCTTGATCAGTTCGTGAGGGAATCATATTGTTTCCTATATTATATGAACTCTCTTTGGTCGTAACTAATGCATAGGAGTCATATACTACTCAATGTAGAGAAGGGAGCCTCAAACCAAGTGGACTATTTTTGTCATGAGTGAAGCTTATGAGTTAGGGGTGAGTCGTACCCTTTGTATACAACTCAAGGGTTCCCATCCATACCCTTTACTGTGTGTATCACCTATTCTAAGACTAGGGTATGAGTTAGGGTACCACTCATACCCTAGGTTACGATCACTAAGCGAATCATATGAGGGAGTCGTACCCCTACACAAGCTCACTTTTAAGATTTTAACTAAGGAACTTTTGGTCATTTCCCTTGACTAAAACCCTAACCCCTCTCACTATATAAGTATTTTAGCCTCCTAAATCTTCATTCTATAAGACTCAAACACTCTTAAACACTCTAAAGGCTTCTTAAAGCAATATTGGAGGCTAGGGTTTGGAGGGTGATCATCTAGTGGAAAGAGAGAGTCAACATTTATGGTGATTTAAGTTTTTTAAGGAATGTATATCTTACCCTGTTTAATTAGCTCTAAACCCATGTATTTCACACTAGAATTAGTAAGTGTACATAGTGGTTTTGAAATAAAATGAAAAAGATGTTGTTACCTAATGATGTATGATGTTGAATCTTGCTTAGACTTATGTTCATATGTGAAATTGATGATGAATTACATGTTTATGTTCTTTTTGTATATGTATTACCATAAGGGTTTTGAGTAACCCTAATCTTGATAGTATGTACCATGAAAATGGCCTTGTTGAAAGTATGCACCCAACGTGTTTGTGAAAATGTCTAAGTAAGTGGTATAGTCATATATTGTTGATATATTGAACTAGGGAAATAGCCCAATGAACATGGATGAATGATAAATGATGCGTTAAGGGAATTATGAACCATGTGTAATGAAATTGATAACCTTGGTTGTTGGCTAATGAGAGGGCAAAGTCTCTAGATATAAAGATAAACTTAAATTGTGGGTTGAACCTAATTATGGTGATAATGTGGCATAGAATTGTTGTAAGGTTCTTGATGACCATAACTTGTTTTGTATGTTGAATAAAGTGAAGGCATTATCCTATTAAGATGGTTAAGCAATGAAGGATCCCATAAGGTCCATGTGGTCATGTATAGTGTTGAATTAGCTAAAATGGTTAAAGTCCTTATATGTTGTATTGAATGTATGTCGATGCATGGGCAAAGGGTTAAGGTCCCAAATGCCAACTAATGATAGTTGTGATGGCTTGAGTTCAAAGTCCCTTGCCTAATGTGATGGCTTGAGGTTGAAGTTCCTTGCCTTATGAATGGATTGAGGTTGAAGTCCCTTTCCCAATGAAGTTTCTTGAGTTAAAGTCCCGTTCTTAAAGAGATCTCTTGAGGTCAAAGTATCATGCCAAAGGAAATTACTTGAGGTTAAAGTCCAAGTGAGACATAAGGTTAGAGTCCCTTGTCTACTGAACGGGAACGAGGTTGGAGTACCTTGCCTAGATGATTATGGGTGTAGTTAGAGTCCCTTGTTTAAATAAATATGTAAGTGGTTAAAGTCCTTTACTAATGATAGAGTGCGCATGGTTAAAATCCCATGTCTAATGATAATGTGAATGTGGTTAGAGTCCTTTTCTTATTAAGAATGTTTGAAGCTATAAGCGTGGGAGGTTGTAGTCTTCCACTTCATGAATGATGAATGAGTGCTTAAAGCATGTTGATAAAACTTATTCCTTGTTTGGCATATGATATACCAATATGTATGAATAAGTGTATGAATGTGATAAAATGTAATAAATTGACTTTTTATTGATTGTTGATATTATTTTATCACTTATCCTTGAGTTACATGCTAGCGTTTCAATTGCTAAACATCTCTGGGAACTATGTCCCCATGCAACATAGGGTCCGGAGCATTTTTTTCTCTTCCTACGTAGTGATTAGTCGATTGAAGAAGATTTTGTGCATTGACTTGAAGTGGTGAGCTTTATTACTTTGGAAGACATGCACCTCTTATTATCTTATCTTTAGAACTTGGTCTCTTTAAGGCTTGGTTTGGATATTGTCGGGGTCTTGTTCTGATATATACATTTATTGACTTCGATTTTGTATGGAGGTATTGTAAAGAACTGTGAGTTTGGGTGTGAGACAGTTATTATGAATATAATATTGACTTATGATATTATTTTTGAAAGCATGACTTATGAGTTGGAGTTCCCTCGAGTCCTATTGTATGATGAGATGTTTGGGTTGGGTTATCGCGACAACCTTTGATTAATATGATCTTGGGGTGCCCATACGACATGGCCCGGGGTTCGTGTCATGTCAAGTTGGTATTAGAGCCAAGGTTCATGGTCAGTTGGGTGTTCAAAATGCCGTGTCAAGTAGAGGATCTTTTATGGGTGTAGTTAGATGTTTAAAATGCCGTGTCAAGTAGAGGATCTTTTATGGGTGTGAAGCATGCCACATTTATAAAAGAAGGTCTATGAGACATCTTAGAAATGTTTCCCTTTCTTATGTTCCAATCTCAAGATATAAAGCCTAAGGTTTCGGATTCCCCTAATTTCCTTTGCTATCACTTCGGCCCCAACTGAGGGGTCTATGGACAAAGATCATCCAATTTCTAGAGTTCAGACCTGATCTAGGTATGCGGCATCTAGCCATTCTCGTGGGGTTCCACCCACCGACCCTGCTTATAAGAGTGACTCTCCTTCTCAGACCCCTCAAGGGAATGCTTCTAATGCAGAGTTTCATCACTCCATCAACCTTTTGACTTAATTGGTGAACTCTCAATAGGAGCGTGTTGCTCCGTCTACCATTTCTTCTGAGGCCACAAGAATTGGCCAATTTATGAGGTTGATCCCTTTGATGGTTACTGGTATGAAGGTTGAGGAGGATCCTCAAGGTTTCATCGGTGAAATGGAGAAAATTTTCCAAATCATGGATACTTCAGAAATTAAAGGTGTTGAGATTGCTTCCTACCGATTGAAAGATATAGCATACCAATGGTACAAAGGGTGGGGATTGTCTAGAGATGTTAATGCTAGTCCAACTTCATGGATGGATTTCTTCGAGGCTTTCTTAGACCGCTTCTTTCCTCAAGAGATAAAGGAGGCTAAGGCCGAAGAGTTTGTGAACTTAAAGAAAAGGAGGATGTCCGTTCAAGAGTATGCCTTGAAATTCCATCACTTTTTAAGGTATGCTCCAGAGATGGTTGCTAGCATTAGGGCTAGGATGTGTAAGTTTTTCTCGTTATTATCTCGTGAGCTAGTTCTCGAGAGCAATGCAGCTTTTTGATTAAGAATATGGATATCTCTAGATTGATTTTATATTTGCAATAAGTAGAGGATGAGAAAAAGAAGAAAGTTGAGCTTAGTGAGAAGCAAGGCAAGAAGTTTAGGCCTTCTGTAAATAGTGGTGGAGTGTAATACCCCGCAAAGTCCTCTTCCAGTCTGAGCCTTAGAGCGTATTCAGTAAAGCAGAATCCGAGTCTAAAAGTTTCAAAAATATCTTCCCAAGTATGAAATACTTTGAATTGTGTGGAATTTCCGTAATTTCTACTTTTTCCATGTATAGCATTGAATAAGCTTTCCATCGATACCGAATTCGCCCAAATTCGATACTCGGGTGAAGAGTTAGAGCCATTTTAGTGAGACAGTGTGCCACCTGGCACTTTAGCGCATCGCAGAGCCATCAAAAATGGCAATCGTCAAAATCTAGTGAGCCTCTGCAATTATGGAGTGTCGCGCCAAGGATTTATTTCAGAATTGTCAATTTCCAGTGCACCAACGTGATTCCATCGCGTTGCGGTGCCTTTCCAGTTCGTAACCAAGGTGGCAACGCGATAGCCACCGCATCGTGCCGTCATGCAGTTTCCTAATTATCCAATTTCTAGTGAACTAGTGCAATTATGGCGCGTCGCGCCAGCATGTAAATTAGGATTTTTTAGTTTAATTCCAAGGGATTTTCGGTCTTTTCCCCTCTTTTTCAGCCCTTATATATACCCGATAAAAGGCTCTCATCCTCATTTCCCATCTTCAACATCAAAACTAGGGTTTTACAAAATCAAGACCCTTATTTCTTCTTCCAGAAAAATCAATAGAGATCAAGAGAAATCAAGAGGAATCAAGAATCTCTCCAAGAACTTTCAAGAAAAGAGTTTCCCCAAGGTATGTAGATGTTGATTCTTGGGTACCTTTCATCCAAGAAGCTCAAGTACCCTTTTCTAAATCTTAACGATTTTATGTTTATGAGTTGTTCATGATTTATGTGAAATGAAATTGATGTTCCAGCTATTATTGAGTTGTGATTCATGTTTGTTTACAAGGTTTTCAATCTTTGACCCTAGTATGTGCAATTCATGTGATGTTCATGATAAATCCTCTTCAAGTTTCTTGTTAGATGATGTGTTCATGCCAAATAAGTGTGGACATGGTTGAATAAGCAAAGCATGTTCCCCATATGTTTGATAAAATGCTTATGTGAAGAATTAGGGCCATTATAGCATGTTGATTAGGAAACCCTAATTATGTGCAAGTTCATGCATGCCAAGTGTTTGTTCAAATGCCTTAATGAATGAATTATGGTATGATAGCATGAAATCCCCAATTAGGCGCAACTCATGCATGCCTAGTGTTTGATAAATGCCTTAGTGAATGAATTGTGCTATGATAGCATAGAATACCCAATTAGGTGTAGACCCATGCATGCCTAGTTTTGGTTGAAAGGCCTTAGTGAACAAGTTGAGACATGATATTAGGAAATTCCCCAATTACGTTCCCTTTGATACATAATAAGCCTCTAATACATGCCAAGTGCTTGATGAGTAAGTTGTGACATGATAGTATGAAGTTTCCCTAATCATGTACTATCCAATACATGCCAAGACTAATATACGTGCAAAGTACTTGATGCAAGACCTTGTTGAATGAAGTATGATCTAGTAACATGTTTCCCCTATGCTATTATATGTCTATGATTCCTAACTGCTTGAAGTGATGCCTTAGTGATTGTGATGGTGAATATATGGTTGTGATTCCTAAATGCTTAAAGTGATGCCTTAGTGATTGTAATGGTGAATATATGGTTGTGATTCCTAAATGCATGAAGTGATACTTTAGTGATTGTGATGGTGAATATATGGTTGTGATTCCTAAATTCTTAAAGTCATGCCTTAGTGTTTGTGATGGTGAATATATGGTTGTGATTCCTAAAATGCTTGAAGTGATCCCTTAGTGATTGTGATGTGAATATATGGTTATGATTCCAAAATGCTTGAAGAGATGCTTTGGTGATTATGATGATGAATGAATGACCGTGGTTATGACTAGTCAAGAATGGTTATGTCTTACTTTTGTGTTATCGAGTCCTGGGGGTATTTATTCCTGACAATTTAGCTGTTGTCTAAAGCCTGTATCAGTTTTCACGATAATCCCAGTCGGGCCATGATTCTCAAAACTCAGTGAATTATAGAACTCTGTATCCTCAGACAAATACAAAACTCAAGAAATCTCAGTAATCTTCGTATCGCTAGTAATCTAGCCTCAGTTCTATACTCAGCTCAGATTTAGTTGTATTCAAGTGTTCAGTTCCAACCTCAATAGTGATTGAGTAATCTATTCATACTTTGTATCGTCAGTCAGATACCGTGATTCAGTAGTATTCCATCAGATACGAAACCATGTGAATTTATCTTAACTCAGTCAGATCAATTGAGGAACGTGATCAGTATCAAATTTAGTTCAGTTTGTATTCAGTTGAAAATTCAGTTCAGAGTCTTTCAGTTGTGAGTAGGAGCTAGCACCGAGTAAGAGAAAGGATGACGACTCCCCGTTAGAGAGAGGCCGAGTTGCTAGGAGCAATCCCTGAACTCTAGAACTCCATAGCCAGCGTAGGATGCAGAAGTCACCATTAGCAGAGGTTGTCACCGTTAGAGAGGTTTGAATATTATATTGCCTTAGGTTGACTTCCTGCAAGGGTCATCTGTTAGAGAGGCTTGATGAGAGAGGTCTTTACTCGTGGCACGATATTGACACCCTTTATGCTGGGGTTATAATTTGGACCCCACTTATGGGAGGTTGGGGCATGTTGGTTAAGTAACTACTTCTCATAGTTGCAATTGCAGTATCAATCTTCATAAATAAGGACTTTGAGGTACAGTCATCTATCTCAGTGAGGAACTCAGATAGTTCCATTGATTCATGACCATCTGTCAGATAGACTTGGTCTCAAATTCAGTTGAGTATTCTTGTTATCAGATCTAGAGATCTCCTGATAGATAGGCTTGATCTCATTCTCAGATTCAGTTGAGTATTCTTGTTATCAGATCCAAAGATCTCCCAATAAATAGGATTGATCTCAGTCTCAGATTTAGTTGAGTATTCTTGTTATCAGATCCAGAGATCTCCCGATAGATAGGCTTGATCTCAGTCTCAGATTCAGTTGAGTATTCTTGTTATCAGATCCAGAGATCTCCCAATAGATAGGATTGATCTCAGTCTCAGATTCTGTTGAGTATTCTTGTTGTCATATTCGGATATAATTATTTTCTTATTATTGATAATAGATTTTGGAGTCATCCGTTAGAGAGAGTTTGATCTCTGATTCTGTCAGTTGAGAGTAGTGAGCTCAAAATTCAGTCATATATGTGAGTATATTCAGTTAATCAGTCATCAGTATTAGATGATTCAGTGATTTAGTATCTCATTGTTAGTAGTGAGTTCAGATGACAGTAAATTAGGATTCGAGTTTCAGTATCTAGGGTTGTGATAATTGTGATTATGGTTTGTGCATTCCTGTATGTGTTCTCGGTTGTTACTCTCATGATTATTCAGTTATGTAATTGTTCATGCATGAGCCCTTGCATTTAGCCTTACCCCATCTGCATACTCGGTGCATTCCCGTACTGATACATTTGCGCTATGGTGTTTTTTTTAACACCATAGGTCCAGAGGCACGTGATCCAAAGTTCCCTCAGCAGTTCAGTCCTAGTCAGCAGTAGTAGACATAGAAGTAAGTCCTCTTCATTCGAGGATAATCCTTGTATTATTATTGCATTAGACTTTGTTTATTTCTAGTTGATGGAATTAGTTGGGAACATGTCCCATTAACTCCACAGTTCAGATAGTTAGAGGCTTTTCAGATGGATGTATTAGTATTCAGTTTTCAGTTTTGAGTATTTATAGATGTGCTGAACCTTATGGCTTGTTTCTACCTATTTTTTGCATTTATTTTCAGATATTATGCAGTGTTCATGGTACAGATATTAGGAAAGGGTTAGCTTGTGGTCTTTTGGGGTCATGAGCACTGTGTAATGACTAGGGGTCAGTCTTGGGTCGTTACATTGAGATGGTGGCAAGTGGCCACAAAAGAATTAGGGGAGTTTGGATTCGTTCTTCTTGGCTAGTATTTTCTCTCCTTACCTGAATTCATCGGGTGATCGTCTCTCTCAGTTTAGTGGAAGGTTTTGGGTACCGGGTGCCTAATTCAAGACTAGTGGTGCTCAATCGGCTCGACCCTGCCCTCCTTGCAGATTTTATGGTCAGATTCATCATATTCAGTGTGAGAAGAGAAGAAATTGATGTTTTCATTGTGTTCAGGTTAGGCACATGCAACGTGAGTGTCCCTCTCTAGCAACTTCTTGGGCCAACAAGGCCCCTATTGTTATTCCACTTCCTCCCAGACCAAAGGCTGTTATGTTTGTCTGTGTTACTATTTTTGGTGCTGGCACTGGCTGGAACCGCTTATATGCACTTGCTACTTGCCAGGATTTTCAGGTCTCTCTCAATGTTATCATGGATATGTTGAGACTTTTCTCCCATGATATGTATTGATTGCCTTATCTAGGGTCTACTCATTCTTATGTGACCCCGCATGTGGCTGTGCATCTACATTGGGGTCCCGAGAGTCTATCAGTTTCTTTTTATGTTTCTACCCCAGAGGGAGACTTTGTGGTTGTTACAAGAGTTTATAAAGGATGTGTGATATCTATCGGTGGTAGAGACACTCTTGTTGACTAGATAAAGTTAGACATGGTTGATTTTGATGTCATTTTTGGGATGGATTGGTTGCACTCTTGCTATGCTTCCTTAGATTGTCGGACCCGTAGGGTCATATTTAATTTCCCTAATGAGCCAGCCATTGTATGGGAGTGTAGTTCTCTAGTTCCTAAGGTAATATTCATATCTTATCTTAAATCTCAAAAGTTTATTGTAAAAGGGTATTTGTATTATTTGGTCTGAGTTAAAGATTCTAACTCAAAATAGCTTTCCCTATAATCCATCCCCGTGGTTAATGAGTTTCCCGAGGTGTTTCTCGATGATCTTCTCGGTGTTTCTCAGAATAGGGAAAGTTATTTTGGCATTGATCTTGTTCTGGACACTCGTCCGATTTCCACCTCTCCTAATAAAATGGCTTTGGTAGAGCTAAAAGAGCTTAAGAAGCAATTGAAAGACCACTTAGATAAAGGTTTTATACTCCCTAGTGTGTTTTCGTGGGGTGCTCCTATGTTGTTCGTGTGCAAGAAGTATGATTCCCTTCATATGTGCATTGATTATCATCAGTTGAACAAAGTATCCGTAAAGAATAAATATCCTCTTCCTAGGATCAATGATTTGTTTGATCAACTTCAGGGTGCGAAGTGTTTCTATAAGATCGATGTTAGATCAGGTTATCATCAACTTAAGATTAGGGATGCGGATATCCCTAAGACTGCCTTTAGAACCCAGTATGGTCACTATGAGTTTTTAGTCATGTCATTTAGGTTGTCCAACGCCCCGGTGGCATTCATGGATTTGATGAATAGGGTCTTCCTTCCATTCTTAGACATATTTTTCATTGTCTTCATTGATGATATCTTAGTGAATTCTAAAATTAAGGCGGATCATGTATATCACCTCCGTGCCATGTTGCAAACTTTGAAGGATCATTATTTGTATGCCAAGTTCTCCAAGTGCAAGTTTTGGTTGACAGTTGTAGCTTTTCTTGGTCATGTCATCTCTAGTGAAGGGATTATGGTAGATCCCCAAAAGGTTGCAGCGGTTAAGAAATGGCCTAGACCTACGACTCCAACCGATATTCAGAGCTTCTTGGGTCAAGCCAGTTATTATGGAAGGTTTGTGGAGATTTTTTCCACTATATCTTCCCATTGACCAAGGTGACCTAAAAGAAGGTCAAATTCGTGTGGTCCGATGCGTGTGAGGGTAGTTTTGATAAGTTAAAAGATAAATTGACTTTGGCTTTGATTTTGACCTTGCCTAAGGGTAGTGATGGCTTTGTGGTGTATTTTGATGCTTCTCGTATCAGTCTTGGTTGTGTGTTAATGCAACATAGTAGGGTGGTGGACTATGCTTCTAGGAAATTAAAAGTTCATGAGAAGAACTACCCTACCCATGACTTAGAGTTATTATTCGTGGTCTTTGCATTGATGATTTGGCGGAATTATCTTTATGGTGTTCATGTCGACATCTTTTTTTATCATAAGAGCCTTCAATATGTGATTACTCAAGAAGATTTGAACCTCCGGCATAGAATGTGGCTTGAACTATTGATAGACTATGATATGAGTCTTCATTAGCATCCCGGTAAAGAAAATATAGTCACAGATGCTCTTAGTAGATTGTCTATGGAAAGTTTGGCCTATGTTGATAAGGATAAGCGGGGAATTGGTGAGCGATGTTCACCATTTGGATAATCTCAGAGTTTGACTTGTGGACTCCAAGGGTGGTGGTGTTTTTGTGCTTTCGATATCTCAATCGTCTCTTGTGGTTAACATAAAGGAGAAACAAGTATTGGACCTTGACTTGATGAAGATCAAGAGTAATGTGGGTCAACACAAAGTTGCGGACTTTGTGATTGGAGGGGATGGTATCTTGAGGTACCAAGGTAGGCTATGTGTTCCCCACGTTGATGGATTGAGGGAAAGGGTCATGGACGAGGCTCATAGAGCCCGTTATGCTATACATCCTAGTTCCACCAAGATGTACCATGACCTTAAGGAGTTTTATTAGTGGAATAATATGAAGCAAGGTGTGGCTAGCTACGTGGCCAAGTGTATGATGTGTCAACAAGTAAAATTTAAGCACATGAGGCCCGGTAGTTGATACCAATAAATTATGTTACCCTAATGGAAATAGGAGGAAATTAATATGGATTTTGTCACCTGCCTTCCTAGATCTCGGAATCAATGTGATTCCATTTTGGTTATCATTGATATAATGACCAAGTCAACCCAATTTTTGGCCTGAGTACTAATTTATTGGTGGATGATTATGTTAAGTTATATCTTGTGGAGATCGTGAAGTTGCATGGTGCTCCGGTGTCTATTATCTTAGATTGTGGTCCTCCATATTCATCCTACTTTTGGAAGTTGCCCCAAAGAGGTTTGGGAACTAAGGTGTGCCTTAGTAACACATTTCACCTGCAAATGGAGAGAACTATCCAAACATTGGAGGATATGTTGTGGTCTTGTATAATTGATTATGGTCTGACCACTTGCCTTTGATTGAGTTCACCTAGAATAATAGTTACCACTCTAGTATTGGCAATGCGCCTTTTAAGCATTGTATGGTAGGAGATGTCGATCTCCTATTTGGTGGTACGAAGTTGATGAGGGTAAGTTTCTTGGCCTCGATTTAGTTCACCAAGCCTTAGAGAAGGTGAAAGTGATTCGTGATAGATTGAAAACCTCTCAAAGTCATCAAAAGTCCTATACGTATGTGAGGCGCCGAGACTTAGAATTTAATGAGGGCGATTGGGTATTCTTAAAAGTATCTTCCATGAAGGGAGTGATGCAGTTTGGCAAAAAGGGAAAGCTTAGTCCCCAGTATGTCAGTCCCTATTTGATTGTTAAAAGGGTTTACAATATTGCCTATGAGTTGGAGTTGCCATCTAGTATGGACTCCATTTTTCATGTCTCTCTGTTGCAGAAACGTGTAGGTGATCCTTCCTTGGAAGTTCCCTGGAAAGATGTTGGTATCTCAGAATCTTTGTCCTATGAGGAGATCTCGGTGAGGATCTTGGATTGGCAAGTTCACTGGTTACAAACGAAAGAGAGGGATTCGGTGAAGGTTCTACGGAGGAACCAAAAATCCGAGGAAGCTACTTGGGAGGCAGAAGAGGACATAAAGTCCAAGTACCCATATTTATTTCCTATTGCAAAAGCTTATGTTGGAGGTATATGATAATATCCTTACTTTGATATATGTCTGTGATAGACAATGGGTTGAAGTCCCCATGCTTTGAATTGAATTATATCTTTGTTAGACAATGGATTAAAGTTCCCAATGTTTGAAATAATTTGTGCCTTGATTAGACCATGAGTTAAAGACCCTAGTGCATTGAATTAACTCATGTTTTGATAAATAGTGGGTTAAAGTCCCAAATTCTTAGAGTTGCTTGATGTCTTTGAAAGTTGATGGGTTGAAGTCCATTAGTTGTGAAATGAGTAAGTGTTAATAAGCAACGAGTTAGTGTCCCGAAGTCGATAGGATGAATGATTGATTGATAATAAGCATGACGTATGTTGTATCCTTGTTGAATGCTTGTTTTATCATTGATTGAAGTGATGTGTGATGATATGTTAGCTTTCGTATACGCTTACCTTACCCTTTATTCGCGGACAAATGATCCAAGTGGGGGAAATTGAAACAACTAAGCTTGAACCATTGAAAAACAACTTTATTTTTGTGCCTCTGAGTGGGCTGCGATAAGAGCCTTGAGTCGTACCCTTGGTCAAAACTCGTACCCACCTTTCCCTCCCTTTTCATACCTCGATCAGTCCATGAGGGAATCATACTGTTTCCTATAACAAATTACCTTCCCTTGGTCGTAACCAATGCGTATGAGTCATACACTACTAAATCGTATAGAGGTGAGCGCCAAACCATGTGGACTATTTTTGTCATGAGTGAAGCTTATGAGTTAGGGGTGATTCATACCCTTTCGATATGACTCAAGGGTTCCTACTTATACCCTTAACAGTGTATGTTACCAATGAGAAGCCTAGGGTACGAGTTAAGGTACCACTCGTACCCTAGGATACGATCAATAAAGGAATTGTATAGGGGAGTCGTATCCCTGCGCGAGATAACTTTTCAGCTTTTAACAAAGGACCTTTTTGTCATTTTCCTTGCCAAAACATTTAACCCCTCTCACTATATAAGATATTATAGCCTCCAGAGTCTTCATTCTACAAGATTCACACTCTTAAACACTTTTTGTGAGAATGTGGCATAGAATTGTTATAAGGTTCTTAATGACCATAACATGTTTTGTACGTTGAATTAAGTGAAGGCATTGACCTATTGAGATGGTTGAGAAATGAAGGCTCCCAAAAGTACCATGTGGTCATGTATAGTGTTGAATTGGATAAAATGGCTAAAGTCCTTAAATGTTGTATTGAATCTATGTCGATGCATGGGAAAATAGTTAAAGTCCCAAATTCCAACTAATGATAGTTGTAATGGCTTGAGGTCAAAGTTCTTTGACTTATATGATGACTTAAGGTTGAATTCCCTTTCCTTATGATGGATTGAGGTTGAAGTCCCTTGCCCAATGAAATTTCTTGAGGTTAAAGTCCCGTGCTTAAACAGATCTCTTGAGGTTAAATTACCTCACCCAAGGAAATGACTTGTTATTAAAGTCCAAGCGAGACATGAGGTTAGATTCCCTTGTTTACTAAATGTGCATAAGGTTAGAGTCCATTGCCTAAATGATTGTGGGTATGGTTAGAGTCTCTTGTTTGAATGAATGTGTAAGTGGTTAAAGTCCTTGACTAATGATAGAGTGAGTATGGAAAAAGTCCCATGTCTAATGATAATATGAATGTGGTTAGAGTCCTTTTCCTATTGAGAATGTTTGAAGCTATAAGTATGGGAGGTTGTAGTCCTCCACTTCATGAATGATGAACAAGTGCTTGAAGAATGTTGATAAGTCTTGTTCCTTATTTGGCATGTGACATACTGATATATGTGGATAAGTTTATGAATGTGATAAAACGTGATATATTGACTTTTTGTTGATTTATGATGTTATTTTATCACTTATCCTTGAGTTACATGCTAGCGTTCCAACCACTAACTATCTTTGGGTTCTATGTACCCACACGACATAGGGGCCAAAGCATAGTCTTCTTTTCCCGCACAGTTATTAGCTGATTAAAGCGGTACGTGCATTGACTTGAAGTGGTGAGATTTCTTTCTTCGGAAGACATGCACCTCTTGGTCTCTTTAAGGCTTGGTTTGGCTATTACTGGGGGCTTGTCCCGACAAATACATTTATTGACTTTGGTTTTGTATAGAGGTATTATGAACAACTGTGAATTTGGGTGAGAGATAGTTATTATGAATCTAATAATGACTTAAGATATTATTTCCAAAAACTTTACTTATGAGTTGGAGTTCCCTCGACTCCTATTGTATGATGAGATGTTTGGATCTAGTTATCGGGGTGACCTCCGATTCATATGAGCTTGGGGTGCCCATACAACATGGCCCGGGGTTTGGGTTATGTCAATATCAGGGTCACTCATCTTCACTTGCACCGTACTCCGCCTGTGCCCTGTGCCCAAAACTATTAGGAGTCGTGGTAGTATTTTTGGGGGAAGGTCTAATTCGACATGCATGAAGTGTAGTAGAAATCATTTGGGCGAGTGTTTGATGGGTAGAGGTGGTTGTTATGGTTGTGGTAAGATGGGCCATATGTTTAAGGAATGCCTTTATTCTAAATAGGGAAACAGATATGCTCATCCTCAGATTGAGTCCATAAATTCAGTAGTTCAGTTAGGCTGTCCAGCTATACAGTAGAGTACATCATCCAATATCAGTGGCGATTAGGATTAGAACCAATTTTATTCTATACCATTCCATCAAGAGAAGGAGAGCTCCCCAAATGTTGTCACTGGTATGCTTCATTTTTTTTACTTTGATGTTTATGTGTTATTAGACCCAGTGTCAAACCTCTCTTTTGTGACCCTACTTATTGCTATAAATTTAGGAGTAAGTCCCAAAAGTCTTTCTGAACCTTTTCAGTCTCTAATCCAGTGGGTGAGTCAGTCATTGGTATACGACTATACAGAAAGTGGCGAACCCCCATCACCGTGGTTCGTAAGCGTGTGCTCTAATTCTCTAAGCTACGGGACCCACCCAATCTCTGATTATTGTCCTTAATAGGTTCACTTTAGAAAATTAAATAGAACTAGAGATAATAGATTTTGATGTTATTTTGGGCATGGATTGTCTCCATTTATGCAATGCATCAGTCGATTGTAGCACCTTAGTATTGAAGTTTTAGTTTCCTACTGAGTTAGTCCTTGAGTGGTGAGGTAGTTTAGTATCTCTCAAAAGTCATTTCATCTCTTATCTTAAAGACAGAAAGATAATATCAAAAGGGTGTATCTACCACCTAGTACGAGTTAAATATACTAAGTCTGAAGCCCCAACCATTCAGTCAGTTCGTATAGTCAATGAATTTTCAAAGGTCTTCCCAAAGGATCTATCTGTGGTACCTCCCGACAGAGAAGTAGAGTTTGGTATTGATCTCCTTCTTGATACCAGCCTCTCTATTTCTCCCTATCATTTTGCTACGGCATAGCTTAAGGAATTGAAGAATAGCTTAAGGACCTCTTAGATAAGGGGTTCATCAGACCTAGTGTTTCCCTGTGGGGTGCTCTAGTTCTTTTAGTGCGCAAGAAGGATGACACTCTTAGAAAGTGTATTTACAAACTATATTTTGGAGTGGCTAGAGTCTTGATATCTTTAGTACTTTCTTAGGATTCCTTGTTTTGTTCGGATAACATGCTTGGGGCCCTTTCAACAGGGAAAGGTGAACCTATGCATCCCATGGGTGCCTTTAGGATGGAGCGAGCTACACAATTCAAGTTAATGGTTTGAACTCTAATGTTCATGACCCTTGTCCCTATCCTGATATCCTATATATGTATATTTGAATATGTGCATATGGTTTTTACTATGGCATTATTTTATCTCTTTCTCTGAGTTATACGTCAGTGTTTATCTTACTGACCATCCTTGGATGCTACATCATTTCATAGTGTGGGGTCTGAAGGGTGTTCTTCTACTCCTGTATAGAGTTAGGTGTTTTGGTACATCTGTTGTGTTGTTGTAAAGTGGTAGCCATCAATTTTTGGAAGGACATATTATTTCACTGGTTTATTTATTCTCTTACTATTTAATTCTGGTTTCTTTTTTTGTCATATTTGGGAGCATGTCCCGACTTAGTTGATATTCTGATTTTAAAGGCTTTTGTGGACAAGTGTGGGTTGGATAATTGTTTTGATTCTTAGAAATCTCATTTTTTTTATCTATTGTTCTTATCATCATATTTGGTTGGCTTCAGTTGTATTATTTTATTGTGTTCTGGAAGTTAGGCTAAAGGGGTAGTCTCTAGATCATGGTGGGCTTGAGATACCCATCACGACAAGGCCCTGGTTCGAGTCGTGACAGAATCTCTGTCAGCTAAAAAGTCTCACTATAATGTAAGTTCTTTCGTCAAAGTGCAAGACCTATCTCTTATTCTCTATCTCTATGGCTTAGAAGTTTATAAAGATCTTGTTCATATGTTTTATGCTAATCTTCATCTTTCCCAAGATAGTGGTGAGTTGGAAATTCTTGTGCTTGGAACCCAGATTATTATCCTAAATGATTTTTTATTCAAAAAGGTTTTTGAGAGTATGCTCTCTGGCATTATGCCCTTTATGAATGGTACCTGGCCTGATAATTTTTAGGTTAGGTTTGAAGAAGCTAAAAATTTTATTTCAAATCTAGAAGTTAGTTCAACAAACTTTAGTTCGTTGTGTATTTGTTCTAAATATCCCCACCACCCTAATCCCTAAGAAGGGTTCTCCCAGCAATGTCACCTGTCGAGATGGGTTTGTCTTGTACTGCATGATTAAGAAATACAAAATTCATTAGGATGTATGGTTCCATGAATATATGCTGGAAAGTACAGTTGATGCTCATGCCATTGCTATCTTGCCCTACGAACCGTTGATTATTCGAATCCTTCTCCGTTAAACCATTGATCTCTTTGAGTATTCTGTTGTGGAAGTTTCTACAACATATGATTCTAAAACTTTTTCTAGCATGAGATATGTCCTGCTCAACACCGAATGATAAAAAAGGTGTCTACAAAGGAAAAAATTGATTTACAAAAGGTTAGTAAGAACATTTCTAATGCTGGTCTTCTAGTGATAAAAGAAATGGAGGACATCAAGGAACATTTTGAGTCAATTGAGGAAGGGTTTGCTGAGTCTTCAGGATTTGACTAGCAGGATATTTCAGCTGAGTAAAGACACAAACAGCGAGGTGGGTAAAGCACGCTTGACAATTGATAGATTTAAATAGGAAGGTGTCAAGCTTTTTACCAAGTTATTTTCTCAGGTTAGCTCCATCAAATCCGAATCCAACTTCTCCTATAACAAACTTGCTATAGCAGTCCAGAACCCCTATTCCAGTTTCTCCAAAAATATTTTAAAAACTTATAAATGTTTTTGTCACAATGTGCATAACACCCTCGCCTACTTTTTTAAGAAACATTGATATCTTGAATGCTCATTCAAATGGGGTCTATCCCCTTATCTCCCTTGGTCCTTACTTAAAATTTTTACTTGTTTTAACATGATATCTACATGCCTCCCACCTTGTATTTTGTGTGTTTTTGTGATGAACATCCTCTGGTCATTTTTTATATATGGTCTGCTTGCTTAATATAGTTGTCTACTTTCTCTGCTGGCCCTGTCCTATTTTATTATGTCAAAAGGGGGAGAAAGTCTACAAACATCAGATACAGAAAGAGGTCCCTAAGTAAAGGCGAGCCAACTAACTATATATAGGAAGTCAACTGATGATGACGAAAAGAAGCTAGAAAGAAAGTAGGGAGCCAACCAACTATGTACACAGAGAAGTCAACTGATCTTTATTGTTTGTCATTATCAAAAGTTGGGAGATTGTTAGCCTCCTATATTAGTATAATATGTTTTAATATTGGAAAACTATTAAAGAAAATATGCAGGTGCGATCAATTAAGGATTTTCATAGAAGGACTGTCCCAAAGCTATAATTGGAATACCATCACAATAAAATCTTAAGAGATCCCTTATGGGAGCCAACTATACTAAGAGAAACCATAGAGAAACAACTATGGAAAGCGTATTTTACATGGAGCTGCAAAAGGAAGGAAAATCATAATCATGAAAGAACAATTATGGAAGGTAGATTTCACACAGAGCGGAGGAAGAAAGGAAGATCATATCCCCAACATAAAAATATCTGATATAGATGTGTATGAATGTAATTATGGAAATATTAGATATGGACTTACCATATGATGTTAATCCTCAATTAAGGAAGCAATAAAAATCCTTGTTTAGTAAAAAAATCTCTTGGGTTTTTCTTTTAAAGCAAAAAGGTACAGAAAAAGAATACTATAAAATGATGACTGAAGACAGAAGAAATCGCATGCAACTTCACAAGAAATTATTTTTTTGTCTCAATCTTTAGTTTTTTCAAAGCTTTTTAATTCTCTATTTATAATAGTTACAAAAATAAAAATGATTGAGTCATCTCAGCTATACCAGTTCAGGCTGTGTCACAAGATTTGAATAAAAGACTAAGAATCAAAACTTTTCTAACTGTTGTTCCATTCTAAATATTAATATCTCTAAAGGAAACCCTTGAAACCCAAGTGGACTGGAGAATCTGAACCAGTATAAATATCGGTGCTCTTTCATACTTATTTATTTATGAATTTGCTTTATCTTATTTTGTATACAAAACTGCAACTGAGTTGAATATCAAGACTAATCAGTCGAGTTAGGAAAATATTTCAATTTGCCCCCACCCCCTCTTGAATTTCACTCTCCTCTCCCAAACTCTCAAGAACGTCAAAAAAAGGTTTTCTTCTCCCAAAATACATACTTTCAAGGCTAATTCACACCTTCCTCTAAGAAATCTACAAGACCAGGTATGTGGAGTTTTAAAAAGGATAACCTTTCATCCTTATACCCAAAAGTTGAGTTTTTACTTGAATTAAAAATTTAAGGGCTAGGGTTCATATCCACTTTTCTTATGCTAGGAAATCATGATGTTTTCTTAAGAGTTAAACTTTATTTAGCACAAGATTTTTCATGTTGACTTATGTTTTATCCACGACATTGAGTTTTGGTATTTTATCATGAAATTTCATTAGTTAAAAAAAAAAAATATATATATATATATATATACAATGTCTACTTATGTTATATATATATATATACATATGTTTACTTATGTTATATATATATATATATATATATATATATGATTTAACATGATTTACTCAGTTTACAAGAATTTCAAGCTTACTAATTCAAGTTACAAAGTATTATAGCTTGATTAAAGTTTTGAATTTTTCTCCTTTTTCACTTTGCTAATAAACTTCTTAACATGCTATTCTTCGAATAATTCTACTATAAAGTAACTAATATGAGCTTATTTTATCATATCATGATTGTTAGAAATTTATGAATTTAGCTATTCATAATTATAAATGAAAATACCTGTTCTGGTAGATTTGATAAATCTGTGCTTTGACATGATATGAAATTCACGGAGTTATTTAAGAACAAGATTTAACAATAGAAGCATGATTTGTTTTCAAACTTATAAACCTATATGCTTATTTCAAGGTGAATTTCATAAAGTATGAGCACTAGTAAGTTTTGGGAATAGTGTTTAGCACCGAGGGGAATATGGGTTAAATGTATTCTATTTCCTACAAACTATGTGCTATCGTATGTTTAAGGGGCCTCGCCAGAGATTGTCTTTCTTTCCAAAATGGGTTTCGCTTAGTGATCACTTTAGTTAAGGTTCAATACTGATGGAAAGGTATAAAACAACTCTTCTCAATGTGGATAAGATGTCGGACTCCATGCTAGCTCACATGATTTATGTCAATTATAAGAATATCATACAAAAAGATGATTTCAAAAATGAAGTATAATGACTTACTAATTTTACCAGTTTCATGCATTGCTATATATGCTACCATTTTCATGATTTGATATATATGCTTTAGAGTATATCAGTTTATTCATGATCATAGTGAATCTATATACATTTAAAATGTATGTTTTTAACTTATTATTTATATATGGTTCTGCTTATTGCATTCACCCCCATATAATCAGTAGATTCCATGAGTATTGACCACATATATGTTTGTGTGGTTATATTGTGTCATAAAGTAGGTATCAGTTGTAGACCACAACATCATGATCAGACGATTTGCAGCTAACATGGGATGAGATATCTTTTGGGCACTATACGACAATTTGAACAACTTCATTAGATCTGGAAGTTCAATTTTGGGTTATTAGTATTGGTAGTTTTGGCTAAATCCTTTATTTTACATTTTGACACTTCTTTAACAAGCTAGTTAAATTAAGCTTTTAGGGATCCTAGGGACTAAATTATTGTAAACAACATCTTTTCAAAGATCTAGGCCATATAGTCTGAAATATTCAAAATACCATAGAAGCATATATGGTTTACTTCTATGGAGATATGAATGAAGATAGAGGAACCAATTGAAGGATTTTTGGACCTTTCTTCAACTGGTTTTCTACCATCTGGTGAACCCCTGATCCTTCATCGTGGTCGCAAGGCATGGTGACGCAATTATTGGGCTTGACCAAGCTATTCATCCCGATTATGTGGTGAGTAGACCGTGATTGCAATAGGTTATCTGGTTGACTGGGTCAAGTTCTTCATCAGGGTTGTGATACCCACCTCACATGATGGCGATGAGCAATCTGGAATAGGTCAGCACTGACCCTCACAATTGTTTCCAGAATATTATAAGTACCCTATTTTCACTATTCTTAACATCTTTGGACTTAGGAGCTTCTGGAAAGAGCAATTTCTAGGGTTTTCTTCACCATTGGACTTGGGTAAAATCCAAACTATTATTACCATTAATTTTTGTTGAATATATCTTCAAAAGAACCTAGTCTTGATTTCAAACTAGATTATGGAAATTTTTCTGATAAATTGCAAAAATAATTTTTCATTGATTTCAATTTTTTTTCAGGTAGAATTTTTAGATATAGATTCCAATCATATAGAAAATATATTATTAAAAAATAAAATTCTAGTTTTACCCCTTTCTTTTTCTAACCCATTTTTGAACTAATTTTTGACCCATTTCAAATGTATCTAATATGGATATCATTAGCTTCATTTTGATGCATAAATGATGTTTTTGATAGGTTTATCTGATAATGAGACTATTTGAGAATGAAAAGCTCCACATTGTAGGCTTCATCTTGGAATTTTGACATTTCGTGGTAGGTTATGGATTAATCAGTCTAGGTTGAGTCTTAATGAACATGTAAAGCATGTTATGGGTTAGGCAATCTATTCTTAGGGTTGCATTTCAGGATCATTAGTATATCGTGTGCTTGTGCGGGGGCTTATTTATATATTTCTGTTGTATTGTGTGCATATACTTGTTGTGATTCTAGAGTGGGGGCTTTCTTTAATATTATAGGCCTTGTGTATTAATTTCCGTTATTATTGTTCTATCACCCAAGTGGGGGTTTGACTAGATATCATAGGCCTTATTTGAGCATTAATTGTCTTTAACATATTGATAATACCTAGAAGGGGAATTCGAAATGATATTATTGATATCATACATAACTCTTGACAATGGTTGTGTCGTATGATAGCTTATATCACGAATCATTTCCAAATGGCGTAGATTCTAAGCTCATTTATACTTATGTTGAATTGATTTTCATCTTCATATTGATTAATTGTGAGCATTATATTCTCATATCATGTATATATGTTCATGGATTTAACATCAATGAGAAACATTGATTTTTAACAGAAAAGATGTTTTTATAAAATCCTTAGCTAAGATCATTTTCCAGAAAGGTTGATTGGGACATTACATAGAAATCCTATGATAAGGTCATTTGTCGGCAAGGTTGATTTTGGGTTATTTGAAAGCCTAGACCAAGATTATTTTTTGTATGGTTATTATGATCGTGAAAGTATAAGGGATGTGAACCCCCCCACCCTCGGGGCCTGTCCTGAAATGCTGAGGCTTGAAAGTTGTTGTCACGACTTGAGTCAGGGTCTAGTCAAGACGGGTATCTCAAACCCACCTTGGGCTGCAGACCACCCTCTTATCCTAACTACCTGAGCAAAATAAAGATAATAGTAGAAGCAAACCAAACAATAAAAGGGATATATAACCCAAAAGGAAGGTTCTAAGAATCCAAAACAAATAACAAACCCAAACTTGCTCACGAAAGCCTCTAAAATCAAAATAACATACAAGTCGGGACATACCCCCGACTATGACCAAAAAGAATCCAAAAATACCCAGTCAATAAAGAAGGAATAATGCAATGAAAAGGCCTTCCAAAGGATGGAGGCTTACCACTTCACAGCAACTCAACAGATGTGCTCAACCACCTAACACTGCATAGGAGCAACAAAAAAGTCCTTAGACCCTACATCATAAAACAATGTAGCGTCCTAGGACTGTCAGTGGGATAAACACTGTCATGTGACTCACAGAAAGTGATAAAGTAATGTCATTACCCCATGCACCCATTCAAATATATATAGGATGTCGTTTTAGAGTAAAGGGTCATAAACATGTGAATTTAAAGATTTAACCTGAACTGTGTAGTTTGATCTGTCCTATAGGTACCCATGGGATATATGGGTTCATCTCCCCCTGCTGAGAGGGCCTCAGTATATGTTAGTTCCATTAATCGAGGAAAACCCAAGGGAAAACTAAATCCACCAAGGATATAGCCGTCCCAAAATATATATACATCATGAGTGCATCAACCACACGGTTATATAGACCCTTAAAATCGAAAAACGTGGTTTTGAATGCTCGTCCCCCAGGACTTACACCTTCACTGTGAGTTACATAATTTCCTTTTAGCCCAAATTAATAAAATTTTCACATAAACCAATCCTTTAACCCATGAGTCTTTCATGAAGGCATTTACCACTTGGTATCATCATACCAATATGCTTGCAAGAATATTTAATTATGCCAAACCAATTCATATAACCAAATTGGACTCCCTAGTTCCATTTAAAATCAAAAACCAAGGCCACCAAGGCCATCCAAAACCGTGTTCATATCCATTTATCCTTTAATGCAATGCAATGGTTCAAAACTAGTTAAATCATGTAATTTTCATATTTAAAATCAAGTTTACAAAGTGGGTTGAGGTTAATGTCAATTCCAAGCCAAAATTTATTGAATATAGGGAAACCCATGTCCCTTATTCCAATCATTTAAACAATGCATCAATTCAATCCCAAAAACGTCAATTTAAAGCATGAATAATCAATTCAAAAGATGGGGAAAACAATTCAATCAGTAACAACCAAAACCCCTCAATCCAATTTCAAAACCTAAAATTTAAATCACATGAAAATACATTCTATCAATGCCATAATGTAAAATTAAAGTTTAGGGAAGAGAAATATGCCTGAAATACACAAGACATTGAAGTCAATTAGATATTTCGAGCCCAGATGACGAATTCACTGTAAAACCCTTGAATTTCCTTGGGTTTTGAGTTTAAGAGAGAAAACGGATGACTTGATTTTTGAAAACTGAAGGAAATGTAGTTATTTTATGTTATAAGGTCGTATAAGGGGTAAAAGGACCAAAATCCCACAAGTGAAAAAACAATAATTGGATGAAATCAAAACATCAGAGTGGTATGCCAATATCACAGAGGTTAGCCTCCGTGCTACGCCAATATCGCAGAGGTTAACTCCGTGACACAGCTTTATCGCGGACCCTTATTGCCTCGAGGTCATAAAATAACCCTAAACCCCTTTCAAAAAATTTGAAACTTCCCCTAAACAACTTTTTAACATCCCTAAACATAATTCAAGTCAAAATTACCATTACTCGTGTGGAAGGGCCAAAAATAAATGATTGAAATTCTAAGGGGTCTTATATTACCCCCCACCCCCCTTTTAGGATCATTCATCCCCGGATTATGAGTTAGGACACTTTTAGAATGAGAATAGAAAGAATACACTAGAATTAAATGATAAACTCGAAAAGTGATAAGAGGAAAACAAAACTCATACCTTAGGAACTTTCATCCAACCCAGGATCAAGTATGGGTACTTGGACTTTATATCTTCCTCAGCTTCCCATGTAGCCTCTTCTACCTTTTCATTTCTCCAAAGAACCTTTACTAAAGCTACATCCTTGGTCCTTAACTTACGAACTTGCCAATCTAATAACTCAACAGGGACTTCCTCGGAATACATGGAATCCGTAACACAAACATTCTCAATGGTAAATGCCAAGGAAGGATCACCCACACACTTTTTAAGCATGGACACATGAAAAACTGGATGAATAGAAGCTAAACTTGCGGGCAAATCTAACTTATAAGAAATATTCCCAATTTTACTCAGAATCTAATAGGGACCAATGTAATGGGGACTGATATTCGCCCTCTTCCCAAACCTCATGACTCTTTTCATAGGAGACTCCTCAAACAATACTCAATTATTTACTTCAAACTCCAACTCTCTTAGCCTCACATCCGCATAAGACTTTTGGAGACTTTGTGCAGTCTTAAGTATTTCTATAATTACCTTCATATTCTCCTTGGATTAGTGAAGCAGGTAAGGATCAAAAAACCTAGTCTTACCAACCTCAAGCCATCCAATTGGATACCTACACCTTCTACCATAAAGTGCCTTAAAAGGGGCCATATAAAAGCTAGAATGATAACTATTGTTGTACATGAACTCAATAAAATAAAAATGATCAACCTAACTACCTTTAAAATAAATCACACAGTCCCTTATCATATACTTCAAATTCTAAAGAGTATATCCCGTTTGTCCACTTGTTAAAGGTGAAAAACAGTGCTAAGGTTCACCTAAGTGCGCAAACCTTTTCTAAAACAAATGCCAGAAGTGAGATGAAAATTATGTATATCGATCTAAAATAATGGACACTGGATCACTATGCAACTTAATAATTTCCTGAATGAACAACTTAGCATAATCCTCTCCTGAGTAGTTAGTTCTCACAGGAAAGAAATGAACAGACTTAGTCATCCTACCCACAATGACCCAAATAGAATCATACTGATTGTGAGACCGCAGAAGACTCGTAATGAAATCCATATTGATCATCTCCTACTTCCACATAGGAAACTCTATCTCTTGATATACGCCACAAGACCTCAAATTCCCAACCTTAACTTGCTGACAAACCATACATTTGGCAACAAAATTCACTACATCTCTCTTTATATTATTCAACAGTAGATTTCCATACATCATGATACATTTTAGTCAAACTTATATGAACTATTTATCTAGAATCATGAGCCTCAGTCAAAATCCTTTTCCATAGTCTATCGACATCCGGAACACTCAACTTACCTTGAAACCTCAGGATTCCATCTCCCCCATTCTCAAAAGCCATAACCTTTTTCTAACCCACATCATCCTTAATCTACATAAGTATGGGATCTAAATACTTCTTCTCCTTCACCTCAGCAGTAAGAGATATTTTGACCACTTCCTGAATAATCACTCCCCCATCCCCAGAGTCCAAAAGACAAACCCCAAGTTAGCCAACTTGTGAATCCCTTCACCAATCCTATTTTATCCTTATAAACATGGGATAAGATCCCTATAGACAACCTGCTAAGAGCATCAGCAATAACATTAGCTTTATCTCTATGGTAGTGAAGGCTTATGTCATAATACTTAAGTAATTCGAGCTACTTCCTCTACATGAGATTCAATTCCTTCTGAGTAAACATATACTGTAAGCTCTTATAGTATTAATAGATACCTACATGCACTCTATATAGATAATGGCGCCAGATTTTCAATGCAAAAACCATAGCTGGCAACTATAGATCATATGTTGGATAATTCCTTTCATGCACCTTAAGCATCTTAGATGCATAAGCCATAACCTTACAACACTGCATTAAAACATAACCCAGTCCCATACGAGATGTATCACAATACACAACAAAACTATCAGTACCCTCGAGCAGGGTCAAAACTTGTGAAAAAGTCAAATTATCCTTCAACTTCTCAAAAGTTCCCTCAGAAGCATCGAAAAACAAAAACTTAACTTTTTTCTGTGATAATTTCATCAACGGAGCAACAATAGACGATAAAATCTCCATAAATATCCTATAATACCTAGCTAAACCCAATAAGCTCCTAATGTTAGTTGGAGTCGTGGGTCTAGGCCATTATTTAACTGCATTAACTTTATATGGATCCACCTTGATCCCTTCACTAGAAACAATATGCCCAAGAAAAGTCACACTATTCATCCAAAACTTACACTTAGAAAATTTAGCATAAAGCTTCTGATCCTTAAGAGTCTGCAACATAATTTAGAGGTGATTGGAAAGATCCCCCTTACTCTTAGAATACACCAAGATATCATCAATGAAGACTATAACAAACTAATCTAGAAACTGCCTGAACACCTGATTTATAAGATCCATAAATGCAGCTGGAGCATTAGTCAACCCAAATGGCATAACCAACAACTCATAATGACCATATTAAGTTCGGAAAGCAGTCTTGGAAATATCAACCACACAAATTTTCAACTGATGATAGGTCGAACGAAGATCAATCTTAGATAAACATCTAGAACCTTAAAGCTTATCAAAAAATAATCAATCGTACAAAGAGGATACTTATTCTTCACTGTAACTTTATGAAATTAACGTTAGTAAATACACATTCGAAGGGACCTATCCTTCATTTGAATAAAAAGTACAGAAGCACCCCACAGAGAAACACTAGGAGAATGAAACCCTTATTAAGAAGAACCTTTAACTGCTCCTTAAGCTTCTTTAGTTCAGCTGAAGCCATTCTATAAGGAGGAATTAAAATAGGTCGAGTATTCGATAGATGATCAATCACAAAATCTATTTCCTTATCAGGAGAAATTCCAAGATGATCAACGGGAAACACTTTACGAAATTCATTAACTACAGGTACATATGACAAAGATGGACTTTTTGAGTAAACATCCTTAACCCAAACTAGATGATATAGATACCCTTTTGAAATTAACTTCTGAACACTAAGATAAGAAATAAGCCTTCCTTTGGGTACTAAGGAACTTTCTTTCTATTCTAATATCGATTCATTAGGGTAATAGAAACTAACCTTTTGGGTCCTATAATCTAGAGAATAATAGCATAAATAAAGCCAATCCATCCCCAAGATAATATCAAAATCCACCATATCTAATTCTATCAAATCCACCAATGTATCCCTATGAAAGATAGACACCACACAACCCTAATAGATTCTCCCAGAAACTATAGAGTTACCCACGAGAGTAGAAACAAAAATCGGGTTGGAAATATTTTTTGGACCAAAACCAAAATACACAACCACATAAGATAAGGTACAACCCAGATCAAGCAAGCAATAAACATCATGAGAAAAGTGTTGTAAAATACCAGTAACAACATCTGGGTTTCCTCAGATTCTTAGAGCATAGAAAGTACATAAAGACAATTTCGATCAGTGCTGGTACCAAAAGTAGCGCCCTTAGGGGACAAAGTTGAAGAAGTGGCAAATGGAACCTTATTATCTCTAGTGGCAACCCTGGATGAACGATAATCTCATTGTATATGACAGAGATGACCATAATTATAGTAATGATTTCTCCCCTCCTCACAATATCCATAGTGAAGCTACCTATAAAAATGATAAGAAGGATAAGGTGGGGCTGACTAAGCTCCACTATCCTAAGACTGGGCACCCTATTTCTTAGGACCATTGCTAGCCAAAAAAAGATAATTGCCTAAAGGCTTAGGATAAGGGGTATTGGCAGACGAATAGGAATTTCCTCAGTTCTGTTTTTGGTCCAGTATCTACTATCTCTCCCACTGAATAGCTAAACTTCTTATTTTGCCTCTATCCCATCTCTGCCTACTATTTTTTCTCATTCTCAACCTGTTGTATATAAACCACTAACCTGGAGATATCTATATCATTGTTCAATATTGTAGCCTTAAACTTTAATACCAATCCACAAGACAACCCATAAGCAAACTTTCTCATCTTTGATCTCATGGTAGACACCAACTCTGGAGGACAATTAGTTAACTGCTGAATTTCAATGTATATTTATTTATATTCATCTTACCTTGCTTCAGATTCATAAAGTCTTTAGCCTTAGCTTCCCTCAACTCCTAAGGAAAGAAGTGATCAAGAAAGGCCCCTGAAAATTCATCCCAAACAGCTTTCTCAGCATCATCACCCCTCATAGCTTCCAACTTTTCATACAATTAATAAGTCAAATCCTTTAACTGATAAGCACCAAACTCCACACTCTCTATATCAGCAATATGCATCACCCTAAAGATCTTCTCCATCTCATTAATGAACCCCTGTTGATCCTCCTCAACCCTAGAGCTTGTAAAGGTTGGGGTATTTGATAACGCTCAACTCACCCCCATGATTAAGGGGTGAGGCGGTCATTATTAATAACCCAACTAGAGTTAGGGTTGGATCCATAAGGAGCGAATTATAAATTTCAAGTCCAATGGGTTCTATAATTACTAAAAGGTTACCCGGAATAACAAAAAACTATACATGTAATATAAAATAGGGGGATTGGATTATAACGATTTTCGAATACCAATGCATGAATATGATACTTTTGATTTAAAATCAAAATTAGAGAGGATCTTGGGATTATGACTACCTAAAGGTAAATAATGTGGGTTGATGATGGTTTATCATGAAACTTAGTTGTTGACCAAAGGATAGGCTAGGTCAAAAGTCATTATAGTCAATCTTTCAATAAAACTACAACGATTTCACCCATTGGATTTTTCGAGCAACTAACAAGTGTGAAATTTATAATCACCCAAAACCTCAATCAAGAATCCCTATTTTAAGGATTATTTTAATACCTCGCAAAGTCCTCTTCCAGTCTGAGTCTTAGAGCGTATTCAGTAAAGCAGAAATCTGAGTCTAAAAGTTTCAGAAATATCTTCCCAAGTATAAAATACTTTGAATAGTGTGGAATTTACCTAATTTCTAATTTTTTCCATGTAAATCATAGAATAAGCTTTCCATCGATACCAAATTCGCTCAAATTGGACACTCGAGTGAAGAGTTAGAGCTATTTTAGTGAGACAGTGTGCCACCTGGCACCTAAGCGCGTCGCGGAGCCATACAAAATGGCAATTGTCAAAGTCCAGTGAACCTCTGTGATTACACCGTATCATAGTATAGTTCCAGTTCCCAATCAAGATGGCAACGCGATTTCCACCGCGTCGCGCCATCATGCAGTTTCCCAATTGTCCAAATTCCAGTGAACTGGCGCGATTATGGCGCGTCGTGCCAGCATATAAAATCGAGGATTTTTTAGCTTAATTCCAAGGGCTTTTTGGTATTTTCCCCTTTCCCCCTAGCCTTTATAAATACTCGGCTAAGGGATTTTAGCCTCATTTTCTCTTCTTCCACCAAAAACTAGGGTTTCCAAGAAAATTTAATCCTCTCTTCTTCCTCAACAAAGATCAAGAAAGATCTAAAGAAATCAAGAAATCTTCTGAAGGCTTTCCAGAAAAGAGTTTCCCCAAGGTATGTAGACGTTGATTCTTGGGTCCCTTTCATCCAAGAAGCTCAAGTAACCTTTTCTAAAACTCAAAGATTTTATGTTTATGAGTTGTTAATGATTCATGTGAGTTGAAATTGATGTTCCATGTGTTGTTGAGTTTTGATTCATGTTTTTTTACAAGATTCATGAGCTTTGACCCTTGTATGTGGAATCCATATGATATTTGTGATGAATCTTCCTTATGTTGTTTTCTATGTGATGTGTTCATGACATTTGGGTATAGAAATGGTTGAATAAGCGGAGCATGTTCCCCATAGGTTTGATAAAAAGCCTAGGTGAATCATAAAAGGGCCATTGTAGTATGTTGAATATGAAACCCCAAATTGTGAGTTAGTTTATGCATGCCTAGTGTTTGATAAAATGACCAAGTGGATGAATTATTCCATGATAGTGGGAAATCCCCAAATAAGTGTGAACCCGTGCATGTCTAGTGTTTTTTAAATGACTTTATTTAAAAAGTATAGATGTGGCAGTAGTAAATTCCCCACTTATGTGCACCTTGATAGATGCTAAGCTTTTAATACATGCCAAGTGGTTAGCAAGTAAGTTGAGACATGATAGTATGAAGTTTTCCCTAAATTATGTGATGTCCAAATACATGTCAAGATTGATTTAGGTGTGAAGTACTTTAGTTAAGACCTTGTTGAAGGAAGTATAACCTAGTAGCATGTTTCCCTACGCTAGTATATGTTGATGTTTCCTAAATGCTTGACGCAATGCCTTAATGGTTGAAAAGGTGAAGGTATGTTATGTTTCCTAAATACTTGAAGGGATGCTTTAATGATAATGATGATGAATGACTGACTGTAATGATGAGTGAATGACTGTGATGATGAATGAATGGTTGTGATGATGGAGGAATGATTATGCTTTATTTTATGTTATCGAGTCCTGGGGGTATTTATACCCGATAATTTTAGCTATTGTCTAGAGTCCGTGTCAATTTCACGATAATTCCAGTCGAGCCATGATTCTTAGAACTCAATGAACTATAGAACTCTGTATCCTCAGACAATTTCAGAACTTAAGAAAGCTCAGTAATCTCAATTATATCGGTAATCTCCGTATCGCTAGTAATCTAGCCTCAGTACTGAAATTAGCTCAGATATAATAGTACTCAAGTGTTCAATTCTAATCTAAGAAGCGATTCAAATAATCTATTGAAGCTCTATATCATCAGTCAGATACCATGATCTAATAGCATTCTATCAGATATAGAACCAAGTGATCTCAGCGTAACTCAGTCAGATATTTTGAGAAACATGATCAGTATCAGATTTAGTTCAGTTGTGTTCAGTTGAGAATTCAGTTAGAGTCTTTCAGTTGGGAGTAGAAGCTAGCACCGAGCGAGGGAAGGGTTGGCGGCTCTCCCCGTCAGCGAGAGAGGCCGGAGTCGTTAGTAGCAATCCCTAACCTCTAGAACTGCATAGCCAGTGAAGGATGCAGGAGTCTCCATTAGTAAAGGATGTCACCTCCAGAGAAAGATGATTTGACTATGATATTTCCTTAGGTCGACTTCCTGTTGAGGGTCATCCGTCAGAGAGGATTAACCAGAGAAAGGTCTTTACCCATGGCACGGTATTGACACCCTTCCAACTGGGTTACAGGTTGGACCCCACCTATGGTAGGTCAGGGCATGTCGGTTAAGTAACTACTTCCCATAGTTTCAGTTATAGTTTTAGTTTTAGTATCAATCTTCAGAAATCAGGACTGTCAGATACAATCATCTATCTTTATGAGGAACTTAGATAGTTCCATTGATTCATGGACCATCCCGTCAGATAGGCTTGGTCTCATATACATTTATTTGATATCATATTCAGAGATATGCCTCCAGACAGGCTTGATTCACAGTGTCATATTCTATTGAGTATCCTTGTTGTTAGATTCAGATATATTCATATTTCTTATCATTGATAATAGTTTCTGAAATCATCCATTAGAGAGGTTGATCTCTAGTCCTGTTAGTCAAAAGCAGTAATCTCAGAATTCAGTCCTTGATGTAAGTGTATCCAGATCCTCATTTACCAGTATCAAATGAGTCAGTGAGTTCAGTTTGCAGTAAAGTGGTATCCGAGTTTTAGTATTTAGAGTTGTGATGATTGTGATTATGGTCTGTACATTCATGTATGTGTTCTCGTGCGACATTTTCATGATTATTCAGTTTAGATATTCTGCATGCATGAGCCTTTGTATTTAGCCTTACCTCGTCTACATACTTAGTACATTCATGTACTGACGTATTTGCACTATGGTGTTTTATTTGTCTCCATAGGTTCAGAGGCACAGGACCCAGAGTTTCCTCAGCAGTTCAGTCCCAGACAGCAGCAGTAGTCATAGCAGTGAGTCCTCTTCTTTCGAGGACGAATCTCAATTTACTATTATGGCATGAGACTTTATTTATATTTTTAGTAGATGGAGTTAGTTGGGGACATTTCCCATCAACTCCACAGTTCATATAGTTTAGAGGCTTTTCAGACAGATATATTAGTATTCAATTTTCAGTTTTGAGTATGTATAGATGTGTTGAACCTTATGGCCAGTTTCTGCATTTATTTCAGATATTAAGCAGTGTACAAAAGGGTTAGATTGTGGTCCTTCGGGGTCATAAGCACCGTTTGACATCTTGGGATGAGATCTCGGGTCGTTACAATGATGCTCTTGACATGATTTACACTCCAAATACACTTATTTCTAATATTGCAAAAGGTAGTAAACCATAGGCACAATTGTCCACCATTACCTTGTCCCTCTATAACCTTTTTCAAGGATGTTATGGGTTACCTCAAGTTCACCGTTATCCCTCTTTTAAGGATGATAAAGGATTTTTAGAGTTTAGGGTTTCACCCATCAAACCCATTTTGGAGATTTGGGGTTTTAACACATCAAATTCTAACTCATTAACCAAAGCAATAGTGGAATCCATACTCAACAACTAAAAATCATGCAAACACAACAACACCCACACACAATTAGACTTTAGTTATACATAATCCCAAGACTAAACTACTTAGCTACTCATAAAAAGATTAAAGAGGGATATACCATAAGGATTATCCAAAACATTCATTTTTCATAAAATTACTAAGAAATTAAGCCTCAAAGAGTAGTTACACATTTTCCTAATTAGGGTTTCTTCCTTTCAATTCAAAAATATCTATGAGGCAAGCAATACCCAAAGAAAAAAGGGTTTTTGCCTATATATGATTTGGTATTCGTCTATGCAATTTTACAAAACTGCTCAGGGTCACATTCCCATTAAACTGCAATCGCACAGGTTTGACTGCGATTGCGGCTACGTGACCGTGGTTTTTCTCACTGATTGTATTATGCTGACCATCTTGACTGACCGTGACCATGAACTAAGGACCGCGGTCGTGGTAACTAAGGCTGAACTACTTTAGGTCTCCAGCTACACTCTTTTTGCTTCTATTTGACCCCTTTTTAGCTTTGATCCATATCTTTTCACCTTCTCAACTATATACTTGCAAAATGTGGTTATTAGTGCATTTAAATCATCATGATGTCTAATTTACTTATACAAAGCATGGTAGTGTGCACAAATATTTGGTGCAAATGAGTGGTAAAATCACCACTCATCAATACCCTCAACTTAAAACTTTACTTGTCCTCAAGAAACACCTCATTTTTCTATGAGACACTTTCATATGTATTCCCTCATTCTATCACATAATGATCAAGATGACTTAAACTTGATGGCTACCACAAAAAGCTCTTTGTATATGGACAAAATGGTTTCAATAACACCTCTCAATAAAATGGAATATTTGAAAGATGCATTAGACTTCAAGGAGCAACTATGTAACAACCACTAACACTCTAGAAATGACTCACTTGTTGAATATACCCAAGTTATACCCCTTTTTATCTCATTGTGCGGAGGATGACAAAATCACCCACCTCAACTTGTTCACATGCTTCCTCACAAGAAAGAAGATTTAACACACCTTATTTCTAATCACACAACAAGGAATTTTAAGTGCAAATACTCTCTATCTCAAGAAATTCTCCATGCTAACAAGTACCATGTCATAGGATTACCCCCAATTTTCAATAGCCACTACAATGACCATACTTGTTTGGGAATCACAAATATATTTTTTGAGCTTATAATATAGGTTTAGGGAAGGGTAGGATATCAACTTAGGACAATAGGGATAAACCCTCCTTGAACCACTACATCATACTCTCTTCACTTTTTTTTCTATTGGGCCACTTCTTTTTCTTTTACTATTTTACCTATTTTGCCTTTTCTTGGTTTTCCAACTTTCCTCTTTTTCTCAGTCTCTTTTTTTATTCTTATTATTTTTTTTATTTTGTGTGTGTGTGCATGAATAATGCCTTACATTCCTTTGTGGGATCTTTTCTCACTTCAAATCAAAATGTTTTATTTGTTTAAGCTCGTAGGCATCTTTTTATGAATTTGTGGCCCAACTACATTTCCTTCAATTTCCACCACCCCCAACTTAGGCTTTTATATCAACTTGTGTCCTTAAGCTCAAGGAGGATAGGGTTAAAAAAGGGATAAATATAAAGGTCACAACTTGTAATGTGTTTGCCAAAGAAAAGTCCAAAGGCTCAAAGAGGGTGACTTGGGGTAACTCCTATGTATTGGTAGGTTTTTTAGGATAGAGTGGGCTTCCAATGTCACAAAATGGCCTATGATCATTTAACCAACCAAGCAAAATCAAAATTTATCTTTGAAAGACAAATGGGGCAAGTTTTAGATGGTATAAGTACACATGAGATGTAGACAATTAAACTCACACACATGGCATGCGAATCTCGTCAAGGGGGTTTAATTTTTCATCCTGTTCGAGACAAAGATAGAGAATAAACTATTATTCAGAAGTCAATTTTTGGAGTGATAGAAAGAGGACAAGTTTTCAAAAGGTTACACACGTCCATGCCCTCAAATTTCACAAAAATTTTGGACAGAGGGGGTTGTTTTTGTTACATCTGCACCACACATAATTTTCCAAGCACGACAACAACCCAAGTTAATGTCTCACATTATGGCTCTAATATGGGTGGACCTCTCACATAGATACTTAGACTTCACCAATGGGTATGAGTGTAATCCTCAAATCATCAATGCTATAGGTACTAAGACTTCCCTTGAACCTATGGTTAGAAACCCAATCACAATGGAAAAGTTCATCTACTAAAACTAAAATAAATCAATAAACCCAGAACAACATAACTAATCCATGCATATGTGGGCACCATCAGAGTGTCTGAATATTACAACCCAAATAAAAATAAGAATTATCCAAAAGAGCAGAAAGGTATGCAGAAATATCAATAATACAGACCCAAATTAAATGAATAAGGGGACACCCCCAACTGAAAAGGTAGCAGTTTCCCTACTGTATAAATAATCAAGGATAAAATAGATAAGGGTGCTCCCTGGAACCGCATCAAGGGCTGCTATCATTGTTGGACTCTGCATCATCACTATCTTTCTTAAGATCGGACCACTCGGCTGAGTCGTCATTATCACTCTACACCTAAGAAGAAGGAAGTATATCTCAGGGTTTAGGACCTTCCATAGGCCCTTCACGCCCTTCCATATTCTGATAAAGAACTCATCCCTCTTCTTCTTTCTTATAACTATTTTTCCATGTGTGATATTGAGGTCTCGGTATAACTCTGCCAAAGAGGAGTAGTCCTTCTCTAGCTTATCAATGGTAGCTTCTTTCTTCTTTAGGTCATCCCTGTACTTCTCATAATTGGTACGTGACACATAAGAATGATAAGTGAGGAAGGGCTCACTCGGTCCTTGGGGCAAAGTAGACACAAGGTCTTTGACGATTACCACATTTACTTCAATCTCCTCAAGAGGTCCCACGGTGATTGGCCTATGAGACTCGGGCTCACTTAATTTCATTTTTTCAAAGTCGATCTTTCTTTTCTTACTTTTGTCGGGTGCACCCTCTCCTCGAATCCTGAAGGGGTAGATGGGGGGCACTATGAAGCACCCATGTATCACTAGCATACTCTTCCACCCCCACTTTCCTGCAAAGTTCAGTAATGAAATTGGGGGAAGAAGAGATGCCTACCACGGTTCTTAAAATGATCTATTTCATTTACCATCAGTTGACCAACATCCAGTGGGATGTCGTCTAGAATACAAGCAACCATCTGAGTATGCAATTCTTGGATTGTTGTCATGTGGGTGCAATGGGAAACTCAGTTAAAAATGATATGCAACCATATCCAAGCCTCGAAAGTAAAGTCGTTTATAGATATGTTGCTTTTAGTCTTGGTCCAAGAGACTTCCTTTCTAGGGAATAACCGTTGCACCAACCAACTCCCCGATTTACACCCCTTTGATTTGAATTTACCCATGTCTGCATGTTTGAGGCCATAAACATCATTGATTTTCTTATCCCCAGCTTTAATAGATTTTCCCTGAATCTTGACAGCCACATTGAAGGGGTCTGAAAAAGACACTTCACTGATATTGGCATAAAATTCATGGACCCATTGTTCATTTGTAATACATGTATCTGGGGAGAAACATTGCCACCTTATGGCTTCAAGTTTGTCATGAAATATTGGTAGTTTCTTTGGCACATTCTCCAAGTAAATTCCTCTTTCCAAGAGTAGCTTTGTCCTCGGCAGATCACTGTAGTAGCGAGTGTGGCACTTAGGTGCCATGAATTGGATGTGATCATACTTGTCCATGAGGTTTTCCTAAAAGCACTAGGCACACATTATATTAATCAATGATATTTAACATAAAAACTGTGCCACATTGCTCATTAATTCTTATTGGAATGGGTGCTCAGTAGTGCTAGGTTAAAAATTAGAAGTGCAGAATTTTTGGCATGGCAGGAAACTGACCCCAGATACCGTGATCGCAAACCATGACCGTGATCGTGGTAATCTGACCACGGTTATGGTACCTGAGGTTGTTTTCATGCTAGTTTATCATGTTCAGATCTCTTCCAAGTTGGGTTACTAGCATGCTCTACAATATGGATGTACCAGAAAAACAATTGAGCAATGCAAAAAAGTGTTTGAGTGTGCCCCTTAAAATGTAGTTACCCCTATTGAGAGTTCATTTGGGAAAATGTCAAACATTTGATATGGACATCTTGTTTGTCTATATTTTTCACACATTATTGGGTATGCAAGATATCCCACTTATGTGCACACCTTATCAAAGCATCTAACATCACACCACACTAAGTATGACTACATAGAAGTCATGACAATCAAAACTTTAGGTCCTATTTTAATCATGCATTCTAGGGCCTATTTTCAAAGATAAAAACATGGATTCATGACGCTTATCAGAGTTGTGATGCAAGAGGGGTGCAAAGATGTTATTTGAGAGCTCACAAAATTGGCTAAAAATCAGCCCAAATTAGAGAGTACAATCTTTAAAGGGAGTGTGAGGGAAATAAGGGGTCAAATGACTGAAGTGACTGCGATTGAGGTCAAGTGGTCGTGGTCGTGGACAGCTGCATCATTTCGATCTTGCTTGGTGACTGCAATCACGGTAAGTAAGAGCAGTTCTGCTCCCCAATTTACACTATTCAACTGTATACTCAATTTTTATGAATTTTTCTCCTGTTCAGTTTTCAATTTAGAATTACACACTTTCCCCTTTCCAAGATGATCCAATGCACTCCATAGTGCCACAAATGCATGGGTTATTCATATGCAAAAGATAACATTTATATTACAAAAACATAACAAAAAGGATACGAGCGACTCTTGTGGTATTTGTGGGTTGCCTCCCACCTAGCGCCTTAGTTATTATCGTGGAACGACGTCTTTCTTCTTTCATTCTCAAGGTGGGTATTCAAACCCCCTCCTTATTCACCTTCTTATTTTCAATATCCACCATGGATACCACTTGAAGCTCCACGGTTTGTTTCTTTGACTTGCAAATGCTGAAAGAGACTTCATCCTTAAATTTTATCTCCCCCATCTCTAGATCGATAATGGCTCTCTCGGTGTCCAAGAAAGGATGGCCAATGATGATAGGTACCTCTTTAACAATACAACACCATGAAATACTTTGAGAGTATGAACTTTTCCATTTCACATGGACATCAAACAAGATTCCCAGCAGCCTTTTGGTTGAACGGTCCGCCATTAAAAGTTGCATCAAAGTCGGTGTAGGGGCATCCAAACCGAGCTTCTTGTAGATGAAAAAAGGCATTAAGATGATGCTCTCATCGAGGTAACATAGACCTTTTGAGAACATATGTGTCCCAATTGTACAAGTGTAACGCCCCAAAATCGGGTTTCGAGACGTCACATGGTGCTTAGGGTCACAAGTGACCCCAAGCTAACCCTTCTACTGGCATAACTCATAAGCAACTGAATAAAAATACAAATCCATACAAATTAGCAAAAATTAACTCTTTTTTGAATCTGATCGATACCAAAATGGAATTTTACAGGATTACAATTCTGCCTTTACAACCAAAACTGAAACAAAATACATCAACTTCTACTGACTGTCTATGAAGCCTCTACTAGTACTGAATATAGGTAGCCGGGTCATGACTCCTGACTACCCCAACTCAATACGACTGAATAAAGAAAATACAACACTATAACTTTGCATAACTAACCCAAGCCCTTGAATCAAAAGGACTCATCACCTGCTGACTGGATACCATGAACTGACTGGATCCGAAGGTACAACTATACCTTGTACCTACATTTCGAGAAAATGTAGCCCACATGGAAAGAAACCGAGTATATGGGGGTGTATGCAGTTGTATAAACATCATCATCACAAATATTTATAAGAAATATGCAGGATGTATGAAAGACTCACATAGCCCGAAGAAAATCATCATAATCATGAGAGGATGAAATAAGTATAATAACATATGTGAGTCATCATATAATTTGTCAATCACTTACAGTTCATCAAGAATATCAATTCTCATAATGTAAATATCATTTAAATCTTTCAAAAGAATAACTTTCACAATTTCACTTTCAAATCACTTCACCATTCACCATAGACACAAGGAAACACACACACACTGGGAGATCCTATAACCGACATAAACTATGTGAGCTACATGGAGTCTAACGTACAACCCACGTTGGGGATAGCCGTCCTATCTTTTCCATCAGAGTAGGACTTCCAGTATTAATTCAAAAACACTAGTGATCACTATATAAATCAGCCTCAGGCTCACATCCTAGGGGGCACGTAGTTCTAGGGAATTAAGGTCACTTTATACCTCCCACTCGGTGCTAAAGATTACTCCCAGACTTAGCTCAGAAATTTAAATCAGCCTCAGGCTCACATTAAAGAAAATCCACAATAAACACTTCAACAATTTTCATTGGGAGCCAATTTGCTACCCCTTTATCATAATCAATAAAAATGTGGATTTATTTCACAGTCGAGTTCAAAATAACTCATTCACGACGAAAAGGTCAAATCATTCAGAATATCATAAATATTCAACATCAACGTGCATATTGCACACATTTTCTCAAAGACACAATTTCAAATGGGGTTCAAGACCCAAATATCAAAATCATAGTAAATTTCTGTCAAGATCCATGCTTTATATCACCACACATGTAAATTCACCTTTCAAAATCATAAACATCAAGATTTCATAATAATCATCATAAGATATTGGTTCATGCTTCAAATTCATAAAAATCAAATAAAAATCATGCCCTTGTAAAGAAAATTACTTTTGGCCACAAGAACGAAAGAGAGTTCTTGTTGAAAAATCCCACATACCTTGAATGATGAACTTTAGATCGATACTCATTTTTTGAGATGTTAATCGTGCCTTTGAATGATGGTTCTTGGAGTTCTTGAACTAAGAACTTGGAATCTTGAATAAATTTGCAGAATTAATGGTGAACTTTGGAGGTTCTTGAAGTTGGATGTAGGAGCTTAGGGTTTTATTTTTGAGGGAATTTGATGAAATATAACATATAATGCTTCTAATAGGCTTTAATATAGGGTTGGGATGGATTTTGGGTGAGGGGGAATGACCAAAACGCCCCTGAAAATCAAATAATTCTCGAATCTGTCCTTTGGTGGACTGTTTTGATAGTCTGAAGTAGATCAACCATAACGTTTTGCTCCGGTATCCAAATTGGATGAAACTAATTTCATTAGAAAGAGGACTCTCATATCTTTCCGTTGATATATAGTATCTCACCCATATCATTGTGTACAATGAGTTATGATTGTTTGAAGTTGACCCAAAAATTCACTTTTGATAGGCTGAAGTAGATCGACCATAACTTTTTGCTCCGATAGACAAATTGGATGAAACCAATTTCATCGGAAAGAGGACTCGTAGATATTTCCGTTAATATATAGTAGATCACCCAGATCATTATGTAAAAGGATTTATGATCATTTAAAGTTGGAGCAAAAATACGCCAGGCCTCAGTACTTTTTTTCCTGCACGTTTTACTGTTCACTACTATTCACGGTTCGATCGGAATGTTCATAACTCGTCGCTCGGGTGTCCGTTTTGGATGATCCACATATCGTTGGAAATCTTATTCTATAATATATGCAATGGTGAGTCATAATCTAAGACATTACGCATGGAAAATTTATAATTCATTCTAGAAGATAGAACCCAACACGTTTATGCACAAAATTTCAACAAAAATTTTCCCGGGGTATTACATCATCTCCCCTTGGAAACATTCGTCCTCGAATGTCAATGAATAAGTACAGAATACCATGGAAATGAGGACAAAAGGCTGGGATAATGAAGTCAATCCTCTTACTTCACACCAAACTTTCGAATACTTCATAGAACATGCGATTCATAATGAGAATGGTCACATAGTTGGATCTTAAACAAAGGAGACTGATTTTAAGGAATCGATATCTTTGGTTTATTCAGAGACTGAGAATCAAAGGTCTCAAAGGGGATCTCATCAAAAGAAGGACCACAAGCGCCCAAATGAAACGTCCCTCAACACTCTCTCCAAAAGATTCAAATGACATTGTTCGGGGAGAAAATGAACCATAATTTGATACAATCCTATCGTATGGGAACAAGGACCCATATGGCATAAATTAAGATAGGAATTTCTAGGTCTTGGGAAACATAACTCCTTGCTTCCAAACTTAGCAACACTTCCTAACTACTCCCTCGACTATGTTCAAGCCTAACTCCAAGTACTCATGAGATACGCCACATAACACTATAATATTAATCTATATCATGAACCTCAATACACACTGAGCCTCACAACTCCTCACTTCAAACATAACTCTTATTGCTACTCCAACAACCACATACAATCTTATACTAGGGATCCGCTAACTTGCGGTGCATTCTTTTAGATATACAACCATGACATTCAAGCCTATACTCATAACCACATACTCACTTCGCACATGAACCTCTAAACGAACACTCATAAAGCATCTTCCTCGCTTTCTCTAAGATTCCATCAACTACATCATTCACACATACTGGTCAATTCTTTAAACGGCACACATAACATTTTCTCAACCAATTGAACTATACACAAAAACTCTGTATTACTATTCCTAAAACCTTATAGAAGTGCATAAAACCAACGCACAACAATCTTTCCAAATAAACATTTAAAACTTCAACTAACCACAACATGTATCAAGGACTTAGCCTCAATCTAACTTCACTTCACCGCCGTGAGCACACCACCTTCTATCATAGATAAGGAAGTATCTTCTCTCCCTTCTAGACAACTGCTCAACACCATTAGCTTGTCTTAATGAAAAGGTCACAAAATTTTAAAACATGAAGGGATAATGTAAATAACTTGACTCTCTCTATTGAGGCCTTAGGAATAAAATATCAAATACAATGGGTTCATTAAGGTATCAAAACTGAAGACACCCATAACGGAAACTGAATCTCACTGATCAATAAGAGTATTGCCTGAGTACTAGAACTGAACATACTGTAAAACTTGAGTATATGAGTCATAGGCGGCATGCCCTGAATTTAGAGCTCATAACTTATGGAATATGATTCCAACTGCTAGAAGAACTGGAATTTCTCATTTTTGGAAACTAGAAGAGTATGTAATTCTTCATCACGTGTATGAACATGAATTAAGATCATGGAACTGAAATGTAAAGCATGAGTAGGTTTTGGGACAGCTGAAAATACTAAAATAACATTGGGTCAAGCACCGATCTTTCTCACAGCAAATTTACAACTTACTGGTACTTCTACTAAAATGTAAAAGCTTGACTTGACTACTTGTTCTATCATCTCCCCCTTATCTTTAAGCCACCGCTCAAATTCTCAAATCCTTACAAATTTCGAATCTCCACGAACATCTCTATCGATGGAATGTACACCATCTAGTGCTTCAACTCTTATTTCTATTAGCTCAACTTAAATACTTTCTAACCTTTTGATAGACCATGCTACTTCTGTCTTCTCACTCTAATACCATGCCTATGAACTTATTTTCTAACCCATAAGAATCAAAATCACACTTAAGAGGCTCAACATTTCCAATCATACGCCTCGCCTTAACTTAGCCATCAAAACATCATCCATCGTCTAACTAGTATTTATCCATCTAACAATCCCATGGCATGACTCACTACACCACATACACTAATCCTCGAAATTAAAGCAGTCCCATAATATCTTGGGTGAACTTTCTCATCATAATATAATATTAAACATAATTACAAGTCAACTACACTTAAACTCTTGTGTACACTGTTCAAGCCTATTAGGTCACTTCCGGCAACTAATACCATTAATCTGGAAATCGTCACATTCGGCTTCATGATCACCAATCATTCAAACTTAAGGTCTCACACTTCACATAATTTACAACTCCATCTCACGCATAACTCTCACGTGAAGATTATAAAACAACACATCCATGAACACTTGCCCACTTAAACTTCATAACAATAATAATTGGTCCTAATCATATAGCCTATCTTATTCACAATCCATTAACACATCCTTCTTTCACCCGTCACTACTATCTATCCTCCATACACAACTTAACATAGTTCATAGATCTCTACGTCTTAACTTAACATCCTCTTTCAATCTGGAGAGCACCTAGATTAACAACACTTACCCACCGAGAACTTCCTTCACTAACCTATACTCTCTGTCATACAAATACCGTCAACACCCGTTTCATACCTCGAACAAACTATATCACTTCCTATTAACCCAATTGCATGCAAAAAGGGATTTCGCTATACTTATGCTCAACAAATCACACTTACCATCCTTCTTACTACTACACCTCCACATCCCATATTTTCAGCCAGCACAAGGAACAAGATGAACTACAAGTTGCTAGTGGATCGAAATAGGCCTCACACGGCTTCACTAGACTTTGGTTTTATGTTTTGATCAAAAAAGTTATATGAATAACAAAGTAACTATGCTAGTGAATTGAAATAGGCCCCACACGGCTTCACTAGACTTTGGTTTGTATTTTGAACAAGAAAATGAGATGAATAACAAAGAAGCTATGCTAGTGAATTGAAAGAGCCCCACACGGCTTCACTAGACTTTGATTTTTCACAAACATAGATAACAAGATTACATAATACAAGAGATAGAAACTTGACACACAACATTCAACTATCTAAGAATACACCTTACTCTGTCTTAATTAAATAACTCATAAGAATGAGGGCATAACTTTCAACTTAAGGAACTTAACACACTAGAGAGATCCTCTCAAGCCCTTTGTGTAACTTTTGAAATTTCTTCTAGAAAATATAGAAGCATTACCTGGGGAAGAACTAGGGCTTGCGAATCATGTTATCTCAAAAATAATACATAGAGGGAGAAGTATAGATTAACATTGTAGATTCTGAGGAGGAATCTGAAAGCAAATCTAACCTAAGCTTAGTTCACGACTTTTATGAACATGAATAAAGTAATTCAATCTTTGGAACTCAAAAGCGCTGACAGGATACTTTCTAGATCTCATACAATCCCATAACTATCTATGGAGAATTAAGCTTAACTGTTTCTGATACCTTGAAAATGAGGCAGAGTTGGCCAGAATAGAGTAAGATGAGAATCTATATAAGCTTCTTGGAGAACCTTTTTATAGCACGATCTTAGACTTGAAAGAAGGGAAACATTTCCAAAATGCCCTGTAGCCTCTCGAAGAAAAGTACAGACGTCTCCATACAATTCCGTAAGAATCTACTAGACACGACTTCATAGACACCCTAGGACACTTGAACTCTGTGCTCTGATACCAAGTCTGTAATGCCTCGAAATCGGGTTCCGAGACATCACACGGTGCTTAGGATCAACCCTTCTACTGGCATAATCATAAGAAACTGAATAAAAATACAAATCCATACAAATCAGCAAAAATTAACTCTTTTCTGAATCTGATCATTACAAAAATGAAATTTTATAGGATTACAATTCTGCCTTTACAACCAAAATTGAAAAAAAATATATCAACTTCTACTGACTGTCTATGAAGCCTCTACTAGTACTGACTGTAGGTACACGGGTCATGACTCCCGACTACCCCAACTCAATACGACTGAATAAAGAAAATACAACACTATAACTCTGCATAACTAACCCAAGCCCTTGAATAAAAAGTACTCATCACCTACTGACTGGATACCACGAACTGACTGGATCCAAAGGTACAACTATACCTTGTACCTACATTCCGAGAAAATGTAGCCCACATCCGAAGATGTGGGTCAGGACCATGGAAAGGAACCGAGTATATGGGGGTGTATGCAATTTTATAAACATCATTATCATAAATATTTATAAGAAATATGCAGGATGTATGAAAGACTCACATAGCCCGAAGAAAATCATCATAATCATGAGAGGATGAAATAAGTATAATACCACATGTGAGTTATCATATAATTTGTCAATCACTTTTAGCTCATCAAGAATATCAATTCTCATAATGTAAATATCATTTAAATCTTTTGAAAGAATAACTTTCACAATTCCACTTTCAAATCACTTCACCATTCACCATAGACACAAGGAAACACACACACACTGGGAGATCCTATAACCAACATAACCCATGTGAGCTACATGGAGTCCAACGTACAACCCACGTTGGGGAGATCCGTCCTATCCTTGCCATCAGAGTAGGACTTCCAGTATCAATTCAAAAACACTAGTGATCACTATATAAATCAGCCTCAGGCTCATATCTTACGGGGGCACGTAGTTCTAGGGAAGTAAGGTCACTTTATACCTCCCACTTGGTACAAAATATTACTCCAGGACTTAGCTCAAAAACTTAAATTATCCTCAGGATCACATTAAAGAAAATCCACAATAAACACTTCAACAATTTTCATCGGGAGCCAATTTGCTACCCCTTTATCATAATCAATAAAAACGTGGATTTCTTTCACAGTCGAGTTCAAAATAACTCATTCACGACCAAAAGGTCAAATAATTCAAAATATCTCAAATATTTAACATCAACGTGCATATATCACACATTTTCTCAAAGACACAATTTCAAATGGGGTTCAAGACCCAAATATCAAAATCATAGTAAATTTCTTTCAAGATTCATGCTTTATATCACCACACAGGTAAATTCATCTTTCAAAATCATAAACATCAAGATTTCATAATAATCATCATAAGATATGGGTTCATGCTTCAAATTCATAAAAATCGAATAAAAATCATGCCTGTGTAAAGAAAATTATTTAAGGGCACAAGAACGAAAGAGAGTTCTTGTTGAAAAATCCCACATACCTTGAATGATGAACTTTAGATAGATACTCATTTTTGAGATGTTAATCGTGACTTTGAATGATGGTTCTTGGAGCTCTTGAACTAGGAACTTGGAATCTTGAATAAATTTGCAGAATTAATGGTGAACTTTGGAGGTTCTTGAAGTTGGATGTAGGAGCTTAGGGTTTTCTTTTTGAGGGAATTTGATGAAATATAACATATAATGCTTCTAATAGGCTTTAATATAGGGTTTGGACGGATTTTGGGTGAGGGGGAATGACCAAAACGCCCCTGAAAATCAAATAATTCTCGAATCTTTCCTTTGGTGGACTGTTTTGATAGTCTGAAGTAGATCAACCATAACGTTTTGCTCCGATATCCAAATTGGATGAAACTAATTTCATTAGAAATAGGACTCTCATATCTTTCCGTTTATATATAGTATCTCACCCAGATCATTCTGTACGATGATTTATGATTGTTTGAAGTTGACCCAAAAATTCACTTTTGATAGGCTGAAGTAGATCGACCATAACTTTTTGCTCCGATAGACAAATTGGATGAAACCAATTTCATCGGAATGAGGACTCGTAGATATTTCCGTTGATATATATTAGATCACCCATATAATAATGTACAAGGATTTATGATCGTTTAAATTGGAGCAAAAATACGCCAGGCCTCAGTACTTTTTTTCCTACACGTTTTACTGTTCACTACTATTCACGGTTCGATCGGAATGTTCATAACTCGTCGCTCGGGTGTCTGTTTTGGATGATCCACATATCATTGGAAATCTTATTCTATAATATATGCAATGGTGAGTCATAATCTAAGACATTACGCATGGAAAATTTATAATTCATTCTAGAAGATAGAACCCAACACGTTTACGGACAAAATTTAAACGAAAAATTTCCCGGGGTATTACAACAAGGAATGGTGAACGCTCCGAGGTTATCTTTCTTTTATGAAACCTTAATATCCATGATACAGATCCACCCATGAGTGACCTCAATGGTCTCACCTTCAATATGTTTTTTTTTAGAGATCAAACTTTTCATCAACTTAGAGTATCCCGGGATCTCTTGGATTGCCTCAAGCAACGAGATATTTATCGATAAGTTGCTAAGTTTTGCCATGAACTTCCTAAATTTTTCACCTTATTCTTTGTTATGAAATCATTTGAGGGAATGGGAGAAGAACTTGGATTGTGGGACTTGCTTCACTTTGTGGCTTTTTAATCCCAGTCACTTCTTCATCACATTCATCGGTTTCCTTCTTGACTTTGAGGTAACACCTTACTTTCCTTCACTTTGGGAATTTTATCAATCAAGTCTCCTTTAGAGGGTTCATCAAGGGTCTTTCTGCTCCTTGTGACAATTGATAGAACTTGGGCATCATTCTTTGGATTAAACATTGTGTCACTAGGAAGTCCACCTCTAAACCTAGCATTTAGTTGTGTGGGCATCATTCTCATCCTTTTTCTTAATTCCTCTTTCTTTGTTAATTATCGACCATTGAAGTAGTAGAAGGGATCTTGGGAGCTTTGGTTTCTCACGTATTCCAACCCCAATTTTGCTTTGACACTTCTTCAATCAATATGAAGGTCGCGTGGTGGTGCAGCTTCACTAGGGAACCGCCCGCCGCATTATCCACCACCATTTTATTTAATGGATCAAGGGCTGGTAGAAGAACTCGAGAAGCATATTCTCTAGGACTTCATGATTTGGGCATTGAGCTAACTTACCATTCAACCTCTCCCAAGATTTAAACAACGGCTCTCCATTCATTTATCAAAAATTCATAATCTCATCTCGCTTTTGAAGCATTTTTTATGGTGGGATATGTCTATCAAGAAACACCGTAGTAAGATCGTCCCAAGATGTAATTGAGCCGGGTGGAAGTGAGCGCATCCATAAAATTGCCTCACCCATTAGTGAGAACAGAGAGAGGCAAAACAAAATGGATTCTTGAGTAATGTGTGCTATATTGAATAGCGTACATACTTCCACAAAATTCTTCAAATGGACATTTGGGTCCTCAAATGGTTAAACCCCGTACAATCCTTTCATTTGCAACATATGAAGCATGACTCTAGTAACATAAAAGACTCTATTCCCATTAGTTGGTGGGATACGGATTGCACTTATTTGTCCCACTTCATTTAGTGGGACCTCGTCATCTAGAGCGGCATCAAAGTGGCCTATATTGCTTGCGTTATTACTCATTGCTCCGTTAACACTTTAATTTTCTACAAAAGATCAAAAATAACAAATAAGGTAACTTACACCACCCTGGGTATTCCCTAAGTAATAATCACACCACACAAGTGAAATCTATATTCCACTCCTCAACAAGGCCATTTTGATAATGCTCAACTCACTTAAATGATTGAGGGGTGAGGCGGTCGTTGTCAATAATTCAATTAGAGTTGGGGTCGAATCCACAAGGAGCAAATTATAAATTTCAAGTCCTATGGGTTCTATAATTACTAAAGGTTACCCGAAATGATAATAAAAAAGACATGTAAAATAAAATGGGGGGATTGGCTTGTAACTATTTTCGACTACCAATGAACGAATATGCTACTTTTGATTTAAAATCAAGATTAGAGAGGATCTTGGGATTATGTCTACCTAAAGGTAAAGCATGTGTGTTGATGATGGTTTAGCATGAATCTTAGTTGTTGACCAAAGGATAGGCTAGGTAGAAAGTCATTGTAGTCAGTTTTCAATAAAACTAAAACAATTTCACCCATTGGCTCTTTCGAGTACCTAAAAATTGTGCAATTCGTAATCACCCAAAACCTCAATCAAGCATCCCTATTTCTAAGATGATGCTCTTGATATGATTTATACTCCAAATACACTTATTTCTAAGATTGAAAAAGGTAGTAAACCACAGGCTCAATTGTCTACCATTACACTGTCCCCCTATGACCCTCTTTTAAAGATGTTGAAAGGTTGTTAGAGTTTGTGGTTTTTACCCATCAAACCCATTTGGAGATTTGGGGTTTTCACCCATCAAATTCCAACTTATAACCCAAGCAATGGTGAAATCCATACTCAACAACTAAAAATCATGAAAACACAACAACACCCACACATAATTACAGTTTAGTTCAACATAATCTCAATACTAAATGACTTAGCTACTCATGAAGAAAGTAAATAGAGATATACCATAAGGATTATCCAAAACATTCATTCTTAAATAAATTACTAAGAAATTAAGCCTCCAAGAGTAATTACACACTTGCCCAATTAGGGTTTCTTCCTTTAAATTCAAAAATATCTTTGAGGTAAGAAATACCCAAATAAAAAGGGGTTTTGCCAATATATGATTTGGGATTCGTATATGCTATTTAACAAAAATGCCCTGGGTCACATTCCCGCTGAACTGCAATCGTAGCTATGAGACCGCATATGTGTTCCACGATTGCATTATACTATCTTGACTAACCGTAACTTTGGCCTGTGGACCGCGGTTGCAGTAACTAAGATTGAACTGCTCCAGGTCTCCAGCTGCACTCCTTTTGTTTCCATTTGACCCCTTTTAGCTCTGATCCACATCTTTTCACCTTCTCAACTATATACCTGCAAAATGTAGTTATGAGTGCATTTAAATCATGATGATGTTTCATTTTCTTATACAAAGAATGATAGTGTGCACAAATATTTGGTGCAAATGAGTGGTAAAATCATGACTTATTAGGATTCAACTTCATAAGTTGTCCAACCCAAGTGACCTTACATGAATGAGTAACAGAACCTACATGATCAAACTGATGAGACTGCAAGTCCACCAACTAAGTAAGCATATGAATGGACTAATGAAACTCTGCATTAGAAATATCTCCCTGGGTTGACTTAGCATAAGAATCACTAGCCTGGGAAGCCCAAGGAGGACTAGTAGGGACTTGTGGAACCCCATATGGAGCGGAAACATTATCCTTAAGTGGAATAGAGGTTCTAACATAGTTTTTACGGTCATCAGATCTTCGGGGAGGCAAGATCTGAAATGTGAGAAAGCCAGAAGTTAGAGAAGTTTCATAACACTAGACTCTATAGAATGAAATAGAACACATGAAAGGGAAACATTCCTAAATTCCTTGTATCCTCCTTCTTATAAGTGTGGTGCACTACACACCCATAAAAAAAACTCTACTTGACACGGCTTTGTGGACACCCAATGATCCTAAACTGTGCTTTGATACCAATCTTTTCATGACCCAAACAAGGGGTTGGTCGTGACAGGTATCTCAATCCCTCCATGGACCGTAGACCACCCCCTTTTACTAACCTCAAAAGCACAATAATAACAATAAAGTGGAAGCCAATAAAGATAGTAATAGAAGATAAATATATGATTCAATGAAAACTAAGAGTCAAAATAATAACCAATCCACATTTGTCCACAAAAGCCTCTAAAACTGAAATAATATTCAAGTCAGAAAATGTCCCTGACTATGACCAAAAAGAATCCAAAAGTACTAAGTCAATAAAGAAGGAATAATGAAATTACAAGGTTTTCGGAAGGATGGAGGCTCACCACTTCACACAAACTCAACATATGTGCTCAACCACCTAACACTGTATAGAAGCAACAAAAAATTCTTTGGATTCTAAATCATGAAATGATGTAGTGTCCTTGGATGGTCAACGGAATAAGCATTGATTATGTTTTCGTACTCAAAAACAGATTATGTTTCTTTTTGACTATCAATTGTATATTTTGACTTCGAGATGTATTTAGTTGGTTCTTACACCATGACACTGGATTTGGGGGAGATTTATGGTATCATTGTTAAATATTTTCTTGCTATTATTTTATATGTGTGGTTCGACTTTATTCTAGAAGCCTTACCTTGGGATTTGGTATTGTTTTCTTATTTTAAATCAGTTTGGGTGATAGACTTACTTGTAAAGGCTTGCCGTGACAAGTTCCATCATGACCCTTAGTTTTAGGGTCGCGATAAATATGTAGATAACATAAAGCTTAGGACAAATACAACAAATTCCAAAATATTGGTGTCATAAGTAAAAATCATCAATAACATGCTTGAAACTGAATGTACAATAATTTTTATCTGAATGTAAATAAAGACAAGATAAATCTAAGAGGAGGTCTGAATGATGACCCAACTTTGGAGCTTAACCTTACCTCAAAAACCATCCCTGGTAGCATAAATCGACTATCATAAGTTGTACTCGAACTAGAATCTACACTAAAAGGTCACACAGTAGGGGCGAGTACGATCTATTTGTACTTAATAGGTATTATAGGTTGAATAAGAAAAATACAATAATACAAATAATATACTATATACATGTCACCTGCAAACAAAAAATTTCCCAAATGGTATCTTATACCATCCCCACTAAAAGTTCTTAATCTAAGGACAATAAAGAAAATTAGCTAAACAATAACAACACATAATGAAATACAAAACAATGTAAACAATACAATGCAACTCAATAATGATGTGATGATGATGAAAATAAACTATCACAAGACTTTTTGTGTACATCTTTCGAGCCTCAGTTCTTCAAGATAGGATCCATGGGGGTTCACAACCCATATCCTTTCATAATCCCAATGTCATATCTCAACTTCACCTCTCCGGCTAATGTTCACAGATCAAGGATTTTATAAAGTGTCTCATTCATCTGTCGGACTATTGTTTATGGATCAAAAGTTTTATAAAGCATTTCTCAGTGGTATCAATATCTCATTAAGTGTGTATATCAAATGAGAATATAATGCTCACAACCAATCAATATGAAAATAATGATCTTTCAATACGATATAGTGAGCTCAAAATCAACTCAATATGTTAATGATTCATGAACATAAGTCCTCGCTAGGCACCACTAAGATAAATAGTCATGTAAGAAATCAAAATATCACTTCAAAAATCACTCTCTCGGGTATTAATATTAGGATAAAGGCAATTAATACTTAAAGAAGGCCTATAACATCTATTCCTTCCCTGGTATGGGTATCACAACAATAAACATAGCATTTAATTCAAAAGTAAGGTCCATGATGTCAAATAAAGTCCCCACACAGGTAATATCAATAAATATTCTCTTGTGTCAAAAACAATATGCAAATAATCTCTCTCACAAGCACGTGATAATAATAATGATCTAAAAATATAAATCTCATGGATAACACCCCAACGCATATCATGCTTTATATGTTCATTAACTACGGAGCCCAATCTAAAGAAAGTTAAATCATAAACTAACTCAAAGTGCCACTATTCAACCCTAGAACCTCCAACGCAAAGCCCTATCTCTCTCGAACAATCACGTCAATAGATAAAACTTTCAAAAATATCATTTATGGGTCAAAAGGAAGCTAATGATACCCGTATTAGCTATTTTTGCGACAGGTTCAAAGTTTTAAAAAATTGTGCTCAAAATGAAAAGGGTAAAACCAAAATTTTATTTTTAAAAATATATTCATCATAATAGTAGAAACCCACATTCAAAAAACTCACTTAGAAATGAGTTAAAAATGAGGCTTAAATCAATGTAAAACCATTTAAATCTATACTAGTAAAAAACGCAAAGATTCATTTTGAAATCATGGAAATAAGGTATTTTTTAAGATATAATCAATGAAATTTAATGGAGATATGATTTTAGAGATTACCCAAGATCAAATTCTTAAAAACCCTAGAAATCACCTATTCCTAAAGCTCAAAGGTCCAAACAAAGGTGAAATCATGAAAAATGAAGTATTTATAATATTCTATGAACAGTAGCTCATGAAAGCAGTCAACCCTTAGCGTTCATGAGGGTCAATGGAAACTAGGTCAATTAGATAGCCTTCGCATTTATGGTCAACCTCTCATATTTGCGGAGGCTAATGATCGGACCCATTATATTTGAGACTGTCCGATCGTGTTTCCAATGAATATGTACCCGAACCGGTCCCTAATTGCTTTTTATGATCGTGAACACTACCCCGCATTTGCCGTAAACAGATTTTTCTTCTCCGTATTTATGGCCAAAGTCCCACATTAACCAAGAAGGAATGATGCACCATATATCAGTTGTAGCATTGTCTGAATCCTCAACTTTAAAGTCTCCAAATAGACATTCAGATTCATTTGGGACCCCACTATAATAAACCATATGTGCTACTAGGATATTTTTAATGTTATGGACACAATGGAAAGGCCAAATTTTTGAAAAGAGGTCATTTACAGCAAGTGTCCAGGGATCCTTAAAATCTTATTTTAATTAGTTTCTAAATGAAGGGTCGAAATGAAAAATAAAGTTTTTAAATTCGAACCAATCCCACTACTAATCAAAAATAGACATTTTAGATCTAATGAAACTATCTGGATTATAACCCAGTGCTCAAAACACAAAATATTGAACCAAGTCAACCTAAAGGCTTTTAATGCCTGTAAAAGTCTCAAACTCTCCCAAACTATTCCCAAATTAATCGAGAACCATGCCAACCAGCCCTACCTCATAACCAGTATGTAACAACTATATAGAAGGACAAAATGGTCAAAATACATAAAAGGAAATTTTCAAACTTCAAGTTATCACATTATCTACTACTAAAATATTAGTTCATCCCGAAACTAAAAATCAAATAATGTACTCGACTTAGTATAAAACCGGGGGTATCTACCCCTCATATAAGACTCGACCTCCCAAGTATCCTCCTTAATAGGGTGATGATCCACTAGAAATTCACTAAATAAATACTTTTAGACCTTAAGGTGCATCCTCAAAGAATAAATCATGATCTAGTATAATAGAATCCCACCTAATCACATGTGTATCACCTAGATGGTATTTTTTCAACATGGAAACATGGAATCCAGGATGGAAAGTCAATAGATATGGAGGAAAAGCTAGCCTATTTACCACATCACCATACTTCTCCTAAACTTAAAAATTAAGCTTGTCTTTTTTTTCAAACCTTATCACACACTTCATGGGTGAAACCTGCAATAGAACTCTATCACTAATTATAAATGATACATCACAATATCAATGGTTGGAATAACTCTTTTGTATAATCTAGACAGCTAGCCTATGTTGAATCAACCACACACAATCCATCGAATCCCTTACCAAATCTATACCCTAAGGCCTCGCCTCAAATAAGTCAAACCATCCCACTGGGGATCTATACTTTTACCCATACAATGCCTCAAAAGGTGAAATATGAATGTTTGAATGGTAACTATTATTGTAGGAAAACTCCACTAGGGGCATGTAATTGTTCTAATGACCTCCAAAGTCCATAACACATTTTAGGAGCCTATCCTCCAACAACACCTGAATTGTCCTTTTTGATTGACCATCAATTTGAGGAGAAAAATTATGCTCAAATCAAGTTGAATACCTAAATCTTTCGAAATAGTACTCCAAAAACCAGAGGTAAACTAAGTACCGCTATTTGATACAATAGACTCAAGGACACCATGCAATCGAATAATTTCTCTAATGTAGAATTTGGTCAACTTCTCCGCATTATAATTCACCTTCATAGGTACGAAATAAACTAATTAGGCCAATCAATCTACAATTACCCAAATAGAGTAAAACTTTCCCATGGTCGGGGGTAGGCCAGCTATGAAATTCATGATAATCCGCTCCCACTTCCACTAGGGAATGGGCATCTTCTACATCATACCACCCTATTGCTGATGCTCATGCTTCATGTTGGAAATTTAAACACTTAGTCATAAACTCCACAATATCCTTCCTCATACCACCCAACCAACAATGGTGCTTTACGTTATATTAGAACTTAGCTGATCCTGAGTGATTGGAATATCTAGAACAATGAACCCTCTCCAAGATCAATCTAACATATCCACTAACCCTCGACATACAAACTCGACCACTAATTCTCAAAAAACCATCAAAATAAAAAGATGTCACCCTGGCCACACCACCAATAATCTATCATGAATATCCCCCAGTCTATCATTATCAGACTGATGATCTTGAATCTACTCCATCAAGGAAAATCTAGCATCTACAAAGGCTAACATATTTCTGAGTGAAGAAATATCAAGGCTAACCAGCTAGTTAGCCAAATATTGAACCTCCAAGGCCAAAAGCCCCTCATAACTCGAGACATAATCCAAACTGCCCGTACTCATCACCTTCTAGCTCAAGGCATTCATAGCCATATTAGCCTAACCTAGATAATAGAGAATACTAAGATAATAATCCTTAAGCAACTCAAGCTACTAAAAATGTATCATATTAAGATTTCTCTAGATGAACAAAAATATAAGGCGACAATGATTTGAGAAAATCTTTCAATGGACTCCATACAAGTAATGCCGTTATAATTTCAGCATAAATCCATCAGGGAAAACTCCAAATTATGGGAAATTTAATTTTTCTCATGAGGCTTCAACTGATGGGAAGCATATGCAATCACCTTACCCTCCCACATAAATGCAACCCTTAAACCAACACTAGAAGTATCACATAAAATAGTAAACCCTATGCCTTCTTTAAGAAAGGTCAATATAGGTGTTGAAGTCAACAACTCTTTGAGCTTTTAAAAGCTCTTCTTACAATCATCCAACCACTGAAATACAATCTTCTTCTGAGTTAATTTGGTCAAAGGGATGTAATAGAAGATAAACCCTACATAAATACTGATAATAGCCCGCTATACCGATAAAACTCCAAATTTTTATTGGAGAAGTAGGTCTAACCTAATCACAAATCATTGATATCTTTGTCGAATCGACCATAATACCGTCCATAGTCACCACATGACACAAGGAGATAGAATCCAACCAAAACTCGGACTTGGAAAACCTAACATATAACTTCACATCCTGTAATCTCTAAAGTACAGTCCTTAATTATCTTACATGGTTAGCCTCACTCTTGGAATAAACATAGATATCATTTATAATATAATTACATAAGAGTCGAAATACAATTGAAAAACTTAATTTATTAATTCCATGAATGTTCCTAGGGCATTGGTCAACCCAATAAACATGAACAAAAATTCTTAATGTCCTTATACAGTCTGAAAAGGCATCTTCAAAATGTTTGAAGCTCTAATTCTCAACTAGTGATATTCAAATCTCATGTCAATCTTAGAAAATATAAAAGCACCCTAAATCTAGTCAAATAGATCATCATAATGAGGAAGAGAATAATTATTCTTAACAGTTACCTTGTTCATCTTTTGGTAGGCAATACACATGTACGTAGATCCATCATTCTTCTTCACAAATAAGATAGAAGAACCCCAAGGGGACACTAGGTCTAATAAACCCATTATTTAACAAATCCTGCATTTGTTCTTTTAGTTACTTGATAACGCTCAATCTACAGCTCTCGTAGGAGTGTAAAGCGGTCGTTTGTCAAATATAGAACCCAACTGGGTTGGGTATCGATCCCACAGGGAATAGCTTGGTCAACAAGTAAGCAAAGATTACTAGACTTTTAGTGCAAGTCTAGTAAAAAGGGGGGATTTTTGTTGTGCAAGTAATGTAACCAAACTATTAAAGTAAAAACGTAAAATAGCAAAGCAAAAAGAAAGAATGTTTAGTAGGATGTAAAACAATGAGAATTGAGAAGTTGGGGTTATGTCCACCTTATGAGTTGTACGTCTCTATTGGCTATGAGTTATGCGGAATTCAGACATGCATGTGCTTATAGAGAATTGTATTCGATGGTAAATCCAAGCGTCTTTCAACCTAAACAAGGACTATTTCACTTTAACTCTTTCGAGCTTAAAGCGTATCTAACGGTATAAATTCTCCAAGAGGTTAATCCAGTTACGGCACTAACTTTTTAATAGGGGATGGGACCCTATTACCTTGACATTATCTCTTTTCCAGACATATAACCTTTCTTTCGAACAAGTTAATGCTATACTGGCGTATTCTATGCGTCTGCAGCCACAAGAATTTGCATTAAGATGAAGAGAATATTGATATAAGCAACACACGTGTCACGACTTCACAAACTCATAGCAAAAGATAGTATCTCATAAGGCTTCCATAACCCCAAAAGAGAAGTTTAGTTACCCATGAGTGCGAAGGAAATCACAATAAACATTATTATTATACCACAATAAAGATCTCGTGTAGTAAGGTGTGGTAGGCGTTAGGCGTGACTTCTTTGCAAAGTAACGTTTCTCTTGTTGCGGAAATTAAGAATTGAATAGATGAATAGAAGAAGAATAAAAAGTAGAATTATTAGAATGGTTGGAAGGGTAGAGGAATCAATAATAGAAGAATGAATTAAAAGTAGAATGAGAATTAGAATTATTAAAATCTCTAGCAAAATAGGGTATTTATAATACCCATATCCTATTCCTACTAAGCTAATGAATTACTTAACCCAATCCTACTAGGTTAAGGTATTATTATCCTAATCCTAATAAGTTACTGCTAGTCCCCAAAGTCTTCAGAATTGCTATTTTTGCCCGGGACAAATTTTCCATGCGCCACTTTTGATCCTTGGCGTCCAAGCTTTGCTTTCCTCCTTTTGTGAAGCTTTCTTTGGCGTCAAGTTATCCATAAAATATTGAATTCTTCATCATTTATACCTGAAAACTTGCTAATCATGTTCGTTAGCTCACTTACAGGAAAAAGGACTAAAAGTGCATGAATTATATATTTTGTCCTCAAAACATCGCTAAAATATAGGTAAAATATAGCACTTTAGGCGTGTAAATTCGCCTATCATCATTACTTCAACTCATCTTGGGACATCATATAATTAGGAATAGAAATGGGCTTGCTTCCCAGCTCAACACCAATAGCAAATTCAATATCATGATTTAAGGCATACTAGGTAAGATAGTATGAACCACATCCATGAACTCATAAGGACTCGAAAGAATCCAATAGAGTGAAGAAACACCAATATCATAAATATAATAAAAATAAGACAAATATCTCTTTGCTATCATAAAATAAGAACATATAAGAGATCTAACTCCCTTTAGACTTAAATTAAGATTAACCTTCTAAGATAACCTTGGGACACTCAGAGTAGCTACAGCCATAGTCTTGACATAACAATCTAAAGTAACATGATAGGGTGCTAACCAGTTAATGCCCTAGATAACACCAAAATCAACCCTATCGAGGATAATCAAGTCTACCTAGGTCTTACGCCCTACAAAGGTCACTATACAAGATTGGTACACCCGAACCACCACTAAAGAATCTCCTAATAGGGTATAAACATGAATAGACACAACAAGAGATTCATATGCATCATCCAAAATAGTAGAAAAATATAAAGAGTCAAAGGGGAATGTAGACCCAGGGACAAATATCAAGAAAGAACAACAATGGAAAACTAGGATGATACCTGTGATAACTTTATCAGAGGCTACAGCCTCAGTTCTCCAATATATACCATAGCATAAACCATGTCCACTCCCAGATTGAACAACTATGTATCCTCTACCATGGGATCTCCAAGATCTTCCTCAAGTACCTATAGTACCACCTCTGTGTCAGGATCCAAACCAGGGCCTAGTCATGACGTGTATCTCAAGTCCACTAAGGATTGGAGACCATACCCTTATCCTAGCCTACTATAACACAATATTAATAATAATGGAAGATAATAAGATTATAAAGATAAGGTAGATAATATACTCAAATAGAACTAGGAGTAACTAAGCAATGACCACCCACACTTTGTCTATAAAAGCCTCTAAATAGAACTACCTAGTTTGATCAAGACATGCCCCTCGCCATGGTTATAAAATAATCCAATAGTATGAAAAGAAACTAATGGTGTTTTGATACTCATAAATAAAGAAATGAAATATTTGTCCTTCCCAAAAATGGAGGCTCACCATTTCAACATAGTCCAACCGACAAAATAAAATCATCTAACTCCGCCTAAGGTAATCGAAGAACCTCCAAGGACTCTATATCATGAAATAATTTAAGGTCTGAGGATGGTTAGAAGGATGATCGCTAGCATGTAACTCAGAATAAGGGATAAAATAATGCTATTGTCCACAACTAAACCAATCTCAATATACATGTCCGCATACATACACACACACATACATATATATAAGATGTAGGGATAGGGTACTGGGTTTAAGCATAAGATTTAAAACCATTATCCTAGAATGTGTAGCTCTAACCATCCTAAAAGCTCTCCCCACCAGAAGGGCCCTAAAGTGTGTTAGCGGCACGAAACCAAAGAAATCCAAGAACAAGCCAAGAAATCAATTACCCACACCAATCCAAGGTATATATAGGTATTAAGTGTGAACTATGCACACGGTCATGAAGATCCCCACACCGGAAAATGTGGTTTCCGATATCAGTACCCTAGGGACCTCCACCTTCCATGGCATGCTACACAACCCCCTTTAAGCCTAATTAAAACACTTGTATATAAACCCATCTATTTAACAAAGGATTTATTTATCAAGGCATTACCAGTTTGGTATAGTCATACCAATTAGGATTACAAGCTAATCCATGTAAGATAGGGGATCCACGACCCCCATCTACCCATCTATGTTGGGGGAATCCACGACTATTATTTGACTCCCAAGTTCCAATTTAAAATCAATCCAAGACCTATGAGGCCTTTAAAAATTATTTATGTTCCATTAACCTTTTATGCAATGTAATATTTCAAAAATGGGTTAAATCATATATTGGATCCATATTTTAAAACCAATTTCATAAAGTTGGGTTGAGGTTAAAGCCAATTCCAAACCATTAATCACAAAGCTAGGGGAATTCATGACCCCTATAATTTTTCAAATCAATTTCTATCAAATTAGGGGAAATCCATGACCCTCATCCCAATCACTATGCCTATGCACCCCAATGGGTTTAAAAATCCATTCATAAAGTAAAAACAAATATATGTAAACCATGGGAAAACCAACCAAGTAAAAAACATTAAAAACCCATAGCCCATCATTCAAAACCTATAACTCCTAGTCACTACGAGTTTTGTAATGACTCTTGGTCACTAGTCACGAGTTGTCACCATGACTCGTAGTCTGGAAAGTACCCAGGACCACCTCCAGTGTTTTTTTTAGGAGTCACACTCTATGACTCATGACCTCTCTATATGACTGGTAGGGTCGTAGTCAGGATCCAAATAGAAACCTAGACAATCCTTATTGGTTAAGCTATGATTGGAACCATACAACTTGTGATGAGTGATAACGACTCATCATGTGAGGCATTGCCTGGGAAGTGAGATAAACATATATAAAATTTTTAGATGCCAAAACCTGGGGTGTTATATTAACCGCCCCCCTCCCCAAGATCATTCATCCCTAAATGAGGAGCTAAGGCACCCATTCGCATGATAATAAGAAATAATGTGCACACACCCAAACTATAAATTCAAAAGTCCACCAAAAAGAGAACGAAAATCATACCTCAAGTATTTTCATCCAACATGGGGAATAGAAATGGATATTTGGACTTCATATCCTCTTCAGCTTCCCAAGTAGTGTCTTCTATCTTTTGATTCCTCCAAAGGATTTTTACCGAAGCCACATCCTTAGTCCTTAATCTACAGACTTGCCTATCCAAAATCTCGATCGAGTGCTCCTCATAGGACAAGGAATCTGAAATACCAACATCCTCCATAGGGAATATCAAAGAAAGATCACCCACATACTTCTTTAACATTGACACATGGAAAATTGGATAAATAGAACCCAAGCTCGTACGCAACTCTAACTCATAGGAAGCATTCCCAACTCTTAAAATCTTATATGGACCAACATAATAGAGAGTAAGCTTTCTTTTATTTCATAAACCTCATCCCTCCCTTCATAGGAGAAACTTTCAAAAGCACCCAATCACCTATATAGAACTCCAACTCCCTTTGCCTCATATTTGAATAAGACTTTTGGAAACTCTGAGAAATCTTAATTCATTCTCTAATCACCTTCACCTTTTACATGGCTTGGTGAACTAAATCAGGATAAAAAAACTAAGTATCATAACCTTAAACCACCCAATAAGAGACCTACACCTCCTACCATAGAGAGCCTCAAATGGATCCATACCAATACTAGAGTGATAAATATTATTATACATGAACTCAATAAGAGGTAAGTGATCAACCTAACATCCTCATAAATCAATCACACAAGCCCTTAGCGCATCCTCTAATGTCAGAATTATCCATTCCACTTATCTATCTATTTAAGGGTGGAAAGCAGTGCTAAGGTTTACCTTAGTCCCAAAACTTTTTTGAAATGAATGCCAAAATCAAGAAGAAAATTGTGTACCTCAATCCGAAATAATAGACACCAACGGTATATGCAATTTGACTATCTCCTTAATGAACAACACACCATAATACTCTCAAGAGTATGTAGTTCTCATATGTAAGAAATGAGAATACTTAGTCATCTTATTCACAATGTCCCAAATCAAATTGATCTAAGGAGGATTTATGCACCTCGGTGTTGTTATTTTAGCTTCTTTGGCCTTGTTTTAAGGACTGCTTTTGTGCTTTATATTTTCATAATGTTATAAATGAGAATTAAGTGTTTAGGAATTGGATTACTTGATTAAATGTTCTTTCAAACAAATTTTTACTTAAATTGATCACTTAGAGTTTACGCATGAAAACTAGTATTACTAGCTTAAGCTACGTGTTGTTCTGGTTAATCTCGATAGACTTTAATGTGTTTTATGAGTTAATAATGGTTTGAATGTGTATTTATGTGTGTAAAAAATTATTTTTGATGTTTAAGGGTCAATTGAAACAAGCGAAGAGTCAAAACTAAGTTAAAAATCAAAACCACAAAAACTAGCATTCTTAGCTTAAGTTTCTAGTTTGGTGTCTTTGATGTTGCGTTGTTTTGAGTTCTAATTTGTGGTGTGTGATGCTATAGGATTCTTGTTGAGTTGATTATTATGATATATTAATGATATTAAATCTGTAAATCAAGTGAAAACAACACCAAAAGGCTTGTAATGGATCAATAAGAGCACGGGACAAGATTTAACATAAAATAGACACCCGGGATATTACTAGCACGTGTGGGCCTTAAAAATGGCCAAGTAGGATGTTCTATGCTACAAAAGATTCAAAAGGGACCTAATACAGTGTTTCCCCATGATGATCCCGCTACTCACACCTATATCACCGTAATTAGCCTGCGATGCGTCCACTTATCCACCAACATAAAAAACTGTTGTCCTATAAATAGGACTCTTGTACTTGTTGTTATACACCTTGAACGTAGTTGTAACTTTGAGAGGGGATGCTACACACTTAAAATAGGGTTTTGCTTTCTTTTCTTTAGTTTGTTTATGGAGTTTAGCATGTTTTCCATTATTGCGATTAATGTTATGTCCATTAGTAGCTAAAAGCCCCCTTTTCCGGGGTTAATGCCAAGAACATGTTTACTATTGCTTTGAATTGAATTATTTTTTATTTCTAATCATATTTGGTTTTTAATTTATCCTTTTATAACTATTATAAGGATTAACAACCCTTATAATACATCTATGTCATCTTTGTAAACCTTGGAGGGGCAATAAGAAGATAGAACATGGGGATAGATAGAGTAAGGTTCTTATTCTTTTATAAAAAAAAAGGAATTTGAATTAGCAACTAGGATAGGTATATACCTAAAATCCTTGCTTGGTTCACATGTAGGATGATATCTTAATACATCTAAATGGATTATTACATCCTCACTTAACGATGTAGTTGTAATGTCCAATTAGGTAGAAGGTTAGAGGTTGGGAGACCATGACCATACGATAAACCTTATGAATCAACCACCAAGATAAGCAATCTAATCAATGAAGTTCAATATCGTAGTATGATTGTTCGAATGCCTTAACCCCACGTTTCCACCTATTGATTCTCTAAAGTCCTTTATTTTTTTGCATAGTTTACTTTACTTTAAATTTATAACTACACAACTCTTGTGCTACTCTCAATAGTTAAACTAGAATTGGATAGTTTTCAACATAAGTCCCTGTGGGATCGATACTTGGCTTCTATAGGGACACTTTAATATTTGGTGAGACCAGGTACACTTGCGTGTGCGCTTGGGCGCAATAAGTTTTTGGCGTCATTGCTGGGGACTTGTAAATAGGAAACTATCTTATTTTCAGATTAGCTATATTGGGTGGTATATAGTTTAGTAATTTTTAGTTTTAGTTTTTTAGTCTTTTTATTTCTCACACTCTTCTTGAGATGTTAGTCTGGGATAGATAGTTTTTGAGGAATGATGATTTTGTTCTTTTTGTGAAGGAACCTACCACGAGGCTTTTTGTCCAGATTTTGATCCAAACATTTGGAGCGGACCTGCTTGTTTGCGACCTGTGCGGCAGACCACAAGTTGGTGTGTGGTTTTTGGGAATATGTATCACTCTGCAGATATGTGTGGAGCTAATCCAGATTCAATTATGTTTTAGGGAAATGCTCAAAAGACAACTAAGGAGGTAGATGTAGAGTTAACTCTCCAACCAGATGCAGACACAATTCCTGATAATTCGAGAAAGTTTGAGTACTTGAAAAATAAAGTTGTTGAGTAGGTTAAGAAGATACCACCACTACCGTCTCCACAGAAGATAAGAAAAGAAATAGAGGATCCTAGCCAATCTATGGAAAAAAAAACATAAGAATCGCAGCCACTCAGCTGTCATCTTTCTTTTGAGATTGCGATTAAAAAGGTGAATATGAGTGAGGGTGTTGTAGATTGTGTAAATTTAGAAGTGGGATTGGTTGGTCCTCACTCAAAGCACTTTTATACATTATCCTTAGATGATGTCTTGTCTGTGTAATCATCTAAAATAGTGGGAGAGTGTGAAGATAAGGAACAAGAATCCTATATTCTTAATTTTTTCACCAGACAAGTAACATAAAAACACACCTCACTTCAAGGCCGAGTGGTTTACAATGCACCATACATTACTCGGCTCTTTAATCTTTGTATCACCTCCTTATGAGAGAGACAAAAAGATGTATACAAAGTTGGGGGTGAAATTCACATCCTCAAGATGGAGGAAAAAATTTATTGGGTCGGTCCATGACACTAAATCAGGCGCTTCTTAAGAGGCAACCCAAGTTAAGGTATGTTTTATTTTCAGTATTTTTAGTTTTTACTTTACGTAGTTTTTGTTTTTGTTGAGTTAAAGAATGATAGGAAGTCTGAGTACCAGAAATCTAAGATAAGAAGCACGAAAAAGACTAAGTGTGGGGTCCCAGGACCCTCTTAATGTGTAAAAATGCTACTAGCTAGGCCTAGAGGCCTCAAGGAGTATTTCTATCTCCACTTTTAAATTTTACTTTGGGTAAAAAGTAGATTTTCAAGTGTGGGGTGGGGGACTTCTAAATTTTAGGAGTAATTTTAATATTTTTGTTTTAGGAATAAGTAGGATATTCTTGTTGGTGCTATATTGGATTCCATGATGCAAGTGTTTTGAGTTGAAAAAGAGCATGCTGATTGTGTGAATGATTACTTTTGAGACTCCTAGGCTCATGATTATGACTCTTGTAGTGTTGGATTAATGCTTGAATTTATGTTTGATTGAGAGTTTATGATGATCCTTCTTGAGTTGAGCATGTTCCATGTGTGTGTGAGGTTTTTATATATTTCCTATTACATATGATATCTAGAACTTGTCTAGTGTGTGTACAAAGAAAAATATAGAGTGTGGGTTTGGAGATAATATAGGCATTTCGTTGATAACCATGTTTTATACCCTTGTTTGCCTACCCTTATGCATAATCTTAGTTATCCTAGTTGAGCCTTTAGCTTTTTCTTTGGCAGCCTTATGTGTAGCTTAATCTCCTTCTTTGGTGTACTTTAACTTGATCAAAAATCTCCTAAGAGCTTTAGATCAAAATCAGTAAGTTAAGGAGTTTGAAATTAAAGTAGGAAAAAGGTGAAAGAGAAACCCCCAAATAATAGCTATTGGTTCTAAAAATTAATGTGTTGTGGTTGTAAAGGGTGATGAAAAGGAAAAAATTATTGTTCAGATTGAATAATGTGTGAATAGAATACTCCCACCATAGTGTATGTGAAGTAGATTAAAATATTGTGTGTGAAGGCAGAAGTGGAGAAAAAATAGTTTTTAAAGTCAAATTGAATGAAAAGTGTGATGTATTAAAGCGCTTAGGAAGGCTAGTCACAATTACTGGCCAGAGTAGTTCCGACCTGTCCCTTAGCCTACATTACAACCTTTAAAGACGTATTTGATCCTGGGCCTTAACATTCTGATATTAGGAGAGTACTACTCTAAGGGAAAGCCTATGGGTCATTGTGTGTAACTTATGAATTCATTGTGAGAGTGAGCAAAATTTGATTTTTATACACATTATATGCTATATTGCATCTATGTGAGTATTTATGGGTAACTCTCTTTTTCTGAGGGAACATGTTTGATGATAGTTTTGTGAATTGTGTGATTTCTTTAATTGAGAAATATGCATGAGTTTTTCAACGTGCTTAGTCTATTCTTGAGGCTAGGATGTTTTGGAGTAGTATTCATGAGTTTTTAATTGTGTTTGTAACATGCTTAGTGTAGAAACTTGCATTCTGTGTATTCATTGTAGTACTAGCTTGAGTGTGTTTTATGTAGTATAAATGTGGAGTCTCCTCATCTTATGATTCTTAGAGTAAAGAGTGGTTCAAGGACGAACAAGAATTTAAGTATGGGATAGTGATATGAGGTGAATTTATGCAACTCAGTGTTGTTATTCTAGCTTATTTGGCCTTTTTTTGAGGACTACTTTTGTGATTTATGTGTTAATAATCTTATAAATGAGAATATAAGTGTTTTAGTATTGGATTAGATTATTAAAGGTGTTTCCAAACAAGTTTGTACTAAAATTGATCACTTAGAGTTTAAGCGAGAAAACTAGTGTTACTAGCTTAAGTTATGTGTTGTTCTAGTTGATCTCAATAGAATTTAATGTTTTTATGAGTTTATAATGGTTTAAATGTGTATTTATGAGTTTAAAAACTTTTTTATGATGTTCAAGGGTCAATTGAAACAATCCAAGAGTCAAAACTAAGTTAAAGATCAAAAGAACAAAAACTAGCATTCTTAGCTTAAGTTTCTAGTTCGTCGTCTTTGATGTTGTGTTGTTTTGAGCTCTAATTTGTGGTGTGTGATGCTATAGGATTCTTGTTACATTGATTATTATTATATATTAATGATATAAAAGTTTTAAATCAAGTAAAAACAACACCAAAAGTCTTGGAATAGATCAACAAGAGCACGGTACAAGATTTGACGTGAAATGGCTACCCGGGATGTTACAAGCACGTGTCGGGCTTTAAAAAGGTACATATGGTACGTTATATGCTCCAAAAGCTTCAAAAGGAACCCAAAACAGTGTTTCCCCACTATGATCCTGCGACACTACCCCTATCCCACCGTAATGATCACGCGACGTAGCCCTTTTTCCACCGACGTAAAAAATCCTTGTCCTATAAATAGGACCTTTGTTCTTGTTGGTATACACCTTGGACGTCTTTGGAACCTGGAGAGGGTCTGATACACACTTAAAACAGAATTTTTCTTTCTTTTATTTAGTTTTTTTATAGATTTTAAGATGTTTTCCATTATTGCAATTACGGTTATGTCCATTTACGGCTAAAAACCCCCCTTTTCCGGGGTTAAGGCCAAGAAAATGTTTACTATTGCTTTGATTGAATCGGTTTTGAGTTCATATAATATTTGGTTGTTTATTTATCCTTGTTTTAACTATTTTAAGGATTTGTGACCCTTAGAATATATCTATTTTAGTCTTTATGAACCCGGGAGGGGGAATAAGAAGATAGAATGTGGGTATAGATAGAGTAAGGTTCTTATTCTATTATAAAATAAGAAATTTGAAATAGCAACTAGGATAGGGATATAACTAGAAGACTTTCTTGGTTCACATGTAGGATGACATCTTAATGCATCTAAATGGATTATTACATCCCCTTTCAACGATGTAGTTGTAATGTCTAATTAGGTAGAAGGTTAGAGTTCAGGAGGCCATGATCATACGATAAACCCTACGAATCGACCACCAAGATAAGAAATCTAACAAACATAGTTCAATAGTGCAGTATGATTGTTCGTAGTGCTTTAACCCCGCATTTCTACCCATTGATTGTCCAAAGTCCTTTACTTTTTCTCTTAGTTTACTTTACTTTAAATTTATAACTATACAACTCTTTTGCTACTCTCAGTAGTTAAACTAGAATTTTATAGTTGTCAACGCAAGTCCCTGTGGGATCAATACTTGGCTTCTATAGGGCCACTTTACTACTTGGTGAGACTACGTACATTTGAGTGTGCGCTTGGGCGCAACACAAATCATATTGATTGAGAGACCGCGGAATAACCATAATGAAATCCATATTAATGATCTCCCACTTTCGAACAAACAATTCTATTTCTTGAGACATTTCTCCAGGCCTCAAGTGTTCAACTTTCACTTGCTGATAGACCATATACTTGGCAACAAAATTTGCCACATCCTTCTTCATATTGCTCCACCAGTTGATTTCCTTCAAGTCATGGTACATATTTGTTGAACCTAGATGAACTGTATATCTAGACTCATGCGCCTCATCCAAAATCCTTTCATACAGCCCATCAACATCAGGAACACACAACCTATCTTGGTACCTCCAGATACCATCTCCACTGGTCTCAAAGGCCATAACCTTTTGTTGTCCCACCTCATCCTTAATCTGCATAAGAAAGGGATCCAAAGTCTGTTTCTCCTCTACCTCATTACCAAGAGATGATTTAACCACTTCTTGCATAATTACCCCTTCATTCTCAGAGTCCAAAAGACGAACTTAACTAGTTGGTGAATATCCTTCACTAATCTTCCCTTCTCCTAACCCATAAACTCCCCATTGACAACCTTCTAAGAGCATTAACAACCATATTAGCTTTACCTGGATGATAGTGAAAACTTATATCATAGTCCTTTAGCAACTCAAGCCATCGCCTCTGCCAAAGATTTATCTCCTTCTGAGTAAATACATACTTTAAGCTCTTATGATCCAAATATATGTCTATATGCACCCTATAAAACTAATGACACCAAATCTTCAAAGAAAAAACGACATCTGCCAACTCCAAATCATGAGTCAGATAATTCCTTTCATGACCCTTAAGCCACCTAGAAGCATAAGCCACACAATTCAAAAACACAACCTAGTCCCACACGGTATGCATCAAAATAAACAACAAACTCGTCAATACCCTCAGGAAGGGTCAAAACTGGTGCAGAAGTTAACTTATCTTTCAATTTCTCAAAACTACCCTCACAAACATCAGACCACAATAACTTAACCCTTTTCTGACTGAACTTTGTCAAAGGAGTAGCAATCGATGGAAAGCTCTCCACAAACCTCCTATAATATGTAGTTAAGCCCAAGAAGCTCTTAATGTTAATTGTATTTGTGGTTCTAGGACACATCCTTAACAACTTAACGTTATGTGGATCTACTTTTATCCCTTCACTAGAAATAACATAACCGAGGGAAATTATTGTAATCAGCAAAAACTCACACTTAGAGAATTTAGCATACAAGCTTTGATCCTTAAGAGCCTGCAACACAATTCGAAGGTGACTTGTATGATCCTCCTCAGTCTTAGAATACACCAAAATATCACCAATGAAGACTATCATGAACAAGTCTAGAAACTATGAAATCACCCGGTTCATAAGATCCATAAAAGAAGTTAGAGCATTAGTTAATCCAAATAACATCACCAAAAACTCATAGTGACCATATAGGGTTCATAAAGCAGTCTTAGGAATATCAACCTCCCAAATCTTCAATTAATGATAACCTAAGCAAAAATCAATCTTAGAAAAGCATCTAGCACCCTGAAGCTGGTCGAAAAAATCATCAATCCTAGGAAGAGGGTACATAATCTTCATCATAACCTTATTCAAGTTTCGATAATCTGTACACATCCGAAGAGACCCATCTTTTTTATGCACGAAAAGCACAGGAGCACCCTATGGAGAAACACTAGGTCAAATAAAGCCCTTATTAAGGAGATCCTTTTACTGCTCCGTTAGCTCTTTCAATTAAGCCATGGTCATTCTATAAGGAGAAATGGAAATAGGACGGGTACGTGGTAAAAGATCAATCCCAATGTCTATTTCCCTATTAGGAGGAATGCCAGGAAAATCCTTGGGAAACACCTCAAGAAACTTATTGACAACATGGATAGACTATAAGGAGGTGCCCTCAGAATTAGAATCTTTAACTCAAACTATATAATAAAGACACCCTATGGAAATCAAATTCTGGGCTCTAAAATAATAAATAAATGTCCCTTTAGGCACCATGGAACTTCTTTTCCATTCAATTACCAGTTAATTAGGAAATTAGAAACTAACCTTTCGATTCCTACAATCCAAGGAAGCATAGCATGAATAGAGCCAATTTATCCCCAAGATAACATCAAAATCCACCATGTTCAACTCTATCAGATCTACCAGGATCTCTCTATGAAAGATAGACACCATATAGTCCCTATAGACTTTTCCAGCCATACAAAATAATCTACCAGGGGAGACACGGAAAATGGCTCAGGAAAAGTCTTGGGACCAAAAGTGAAATGCACAACCATATAAGGTGTCACATATGAAATGGTCCAGATCAAGCAAACAATCACATCAGGAGAGAAGAGTTGTAACATACCAGTAATAATGTCAGGAGATGCTTGAATTCCTGGTGAGTAGTAAGAGCATAAAGATGATTCTAGCTAGGGTCGGTACTAGAAGTAGTACCCTTTGGTGAAGTAGCTGAAGAAGTAAAAATCGAGACCTGATTAGCCCCTGTAGAAACTTTAGCTTTTCGACAATATCGCTGCATATGACCAGACTGACAATAATTATAGCATTGATTCCTCTCCTTATCAAATTGACCATATAAAACTATCCATAAAATCGACAAGGAGGATATGATGGGGCTGACTAAGCTCCACTAGCTTAAGATTGGGCACTGTGTGCCTTAAAATCATTGTTAGGCTGAAAGTGATGATCACCAAACCGCTTAGGATAAGGGGAACCAGCCAAAGAATATGGACCATAATTCCCCCAAGTCTTCTTCTTGCTCCACTGCCTACCATCTCTTTCACTATTATGTCGATTTGCACCCTGCTCTGAATACCTGATCTTCTTACTTTACCTTTCTCTAATCTCTGCATGTCTCTTCTTTACATCCTCTACTTGCTTCTTATAAACTACAAGCCTGGAGATGTCCATGTCACTTCTTAACATTATAGCCTTACACTCCAATAGTAAGTTACGGGACAACCCCAAAGAAAATTTTCTCATCTTCGCCCTCATAGAAGACACCAACTCCAGAGCATAAGGAGACAACTGCTAAAATTTCAGGGCTTACTCCTTCATACTTATCTTGCCTTTTTTTAGATTTAAAAACTCCTCTGCATTAACTTCCCTTATCTCTTGAGGAAATAAATGATCAAGAAAAGCCCCTGAGAACTCATCCCATAAAGCTAGCTTCGCATCATTACCCCTCAACTGCTCCCACTCCTCATACCACTAATAAGCTACATCATTTAACTAGTATTCAATAAACTTTGTACCCTCAAAACCAGTAGCGTGTATCACCTTGAATATCTTATCTATCTTATCCACAAACTCTTGAGGATCCTCCTCAACCTTAGAGCCAGTAACGTTTTAGGGATTCAATCTCATAAACTAGCAAACTCTAATGACCTCGAAAGAAGGAGCAACAGAACTAACACGATCCGACTGACAAGATTGAGTTCCCCAACATAGTAAGTAAATGAATGGATTGATGGAACTTCTAATTATAGATGTCACCCTAATATACCGAGGCATTAGTATTATCATCCTGAGAATCTCAAAGAGTACTAGTGGGAACTGGTGGAACTCTATGAGGGGAATTACAATTAGGAGCAGTGATCCTAGACTAGATCTGCACTCCATACACCAAGCGAGTTCCATCAACATTGTCCTCAGGCAGAATAGAGGGTCCAATAGATTTTCTACGAACATCAGATCTTCGAGAAGGCTTGATCTAAAATGTGAGTAAATCGAAGTTAGGGAAAATCAAGACATCAAACTCTATAGACCAAATATAGAACATAAGAAAGAAAAATATTCCTAAATGTCTTGTAGCCTCTCCCTTATAAGTGTGGCATACTACACACCCATAAAAGAGACTCTAGTCAACATGGCTTTATGGACACCCAACAACCTTGAACCTTGCTTTGATACTAAGTTTGTCATAACCCAAACTAACGCCTAGTCATGATGGGTATCTCAAGTCCACTAAGGACCAGATACCACCCCCTTAGAACATAATATGAATAACAGTAGAAGACGACCAGAGTATAAAGATAAGGAAGTTAACGTACTCAAATAGAACAAGGAGTAAATAAGTAATGACCACTAACACTTTGTCCATAAAAGACTCTAAAACAAACCACCAAGTTAGGCCGAGACATGCCCCCGACCACGGCCAAAATACAATCCAATAGTATGAATAGAAATCGATGGGATTTTGATACTCATAAAGAAAGTAATGATATATCTAGCCTTTCGAAAGATGGAGGCTCGCCAATTCAATGTAATCCAACCGAAGAAACAGAATTTCCTAACTATGTACAAGTTAATTGAAGAATCCCCTAGGACTCTACATCATAAAATGATGTAGCATCAAGGGATGGTTAGCAAGGTGAGATATTGCATTTTAGTCAGAATAAGTGATAATATAATGTTATTATCCAAAACAAAACCAATCTCACTGTGCATATTAACATACCTACATATACATATATATAAGATGTCGGGATAGGGCACAATGTTTAAGCATGAGATTTAAAACCATTATCCTTGACTGTGTAGCTCTAATCATTCTAAAAACACCCATGGGCTATATGGGTCTTGCTTCCCCCTTCGAAAGGGCCCTAGTGCATGTTAGTCGCACAAACTAGAAAAGTATAAGAAAATTCTAGGGAATCCACGACCCCACGCCAATCCAAGGCATAAATATGTATAACATGTGAACTACGCACATGGTCATAAATACCCCCACGTCGGCAAATGTGGTTTCCTATATCGGTCCCCTCGGGACCTCCACCTTCCATAGCAAGCTATACAACCCCCTTTAAGACTAATTAAAACTCTTATACATAAATCCATTTATTTAATGAAGAGTCATTTATCAAGGCATTAATAGTTTGGAATCGTCTTACCAATCGGGCTTGAAAGCTAATCTGTATAGGATGAGGGAATCCACGACCACCATCGTCCATCTAAGTTAGGGGAACCCATGACCCCCATGTTACTCCCAAGTTCCAATTTAAAATCAATCCATGGCCTCCGAGTCCTTTCAAAAATCATTTACGTTCCATTAACCTTTTATGTAATGGAAGATTTCAAAAATAGGTTAAATCATGTATGTATCAGTTCTGCAAAACCAATTTCATAAAGTTGGGATAATATTAAAGCCAATTCCAGAACATTAAACCATAAAGCTGAGGGAATCCATGACCCCCATAATTTATCAAATCAATTTCCATCAAATTGGGGTAATCCACAACCCCCGTCGCATTCGCCGTGCCCATGCACCCCAATGGGTTTAAAAATCCATTCATAAAGTAAAAATAAATGCTTGTAAACCATGGGAAAGCCAACCAAGTAACAATCATTCAAAAGCCTCAACCCATCATTCAACACACACAATTAAATTTACTTAAGCGATGATGAAACACATAATTTTATATGAAACCAAGTTAGGGAAGAGATACATGCCTGAAAATATCAAGAATTTGGAGAAGACCACAATTTAAACCCTAGATGCCCAATCCTTAAAAACCCTAGCTTTGTTCTTAACTTGGGAATTCTAGAGAGAAGAGTAGTTTATGATTATGTTAATTGGTGGAAATAGGGCTAAGGGAAGGATTTTAAGTCGTGGAAAGCATTGGGATGGAAGCAAAAGTCCATAATTCCTTTAATGAAATCATGCAGAAAATATTATGCCCTTAATGAAATCATGCAGAAAATATTACTCCTAGTCGCTATGGGTCTCATAACAACTCTTGATCACTGGCCACGAGTCATCACCACGACTATAGTATACGAATTACCCAGGACCACATCTATAGGTTTGGTCATGAGTCACACCCGACGACTCGTGACCTCACTATACGACTGGTAGGGTCGTAGTTGTGATCCAAATAGAAACCTGGGAAATCCTCATTGGTTAAGATAAGATTGGAACCGTATGACACTTGATGAGTGATAATGACTTATCACATGTGTCGTCTCCTGGGAAGACATCTCAACACATATGAAATTTTCAGAGGCCAAAACATGGGGTGTTACACTCTGCCACTCTATGAACTACCCTTAACTGCAAAGATAGGACTGGACAAAGCTAAACCTGAGAAAGATAATGGGTAGAACCATAAACATATCGAGGATAGTCCATTTCCATATGACTAGTCTCCTCATATACATAATAAGTTGTACCACTAGACTCAAGCAGAAGGGGCCTAGAAAGAATAGATCAATTTTCTTGTGCCAAAGAACAAATATTGGACCCTCTACCCATATAACATGATCTCTAGATACCTGATGCTATAGAATCCACAAACCTACCATCTAAACCTTGTAAAGATACATGCATTGGTCTACCATGATAACTGTAAGAACCCTTTCCTGAGAAATCCCTACATTGGGATATATGTATACTTAACTCAACCTGTCGATGGATCTTTTTGGCACCTACACCATATTGAGTACCCAAATGAATAAACCCAAGAATCTTGGTATGCTTAACTATACTTTGAAAAAAATCTCTTGATAGCACCATCTAAACTGTATCCAGTTGATAAAAATCTGCCAAGCCCTTTACAAACTTCTTAATCCTCTCTGATTGAATGGAGATATGGGCTACAGAATAACTAGAAAATTCATGAATGTGTGTCCATACTTTGTAATAGTTATGGAGCCACACTCCAGGTGATCAAACTCATCTGTTATTTGATCCCTTAAACTGAGAAGCATGAGTCTCTCCAGAAAAGCCTCAGAAAACTGAGATCATGTCATAGTAAGAAAACCTAATAATCTGCAACTAATAGATACCTCTACCACTATCTAGCCACATCAGTCAACTGATAAGTAGTATGAGCAAATCCATGGGGCTCAAGGGATTTGAGGTTGTCTAATATCTCTCGACAGTCAATCAAAACTCTAATAGCACCACTAAACTTGGGAGGATCTAATCTAATGAGTGTCTCTCCTCTAATCATCAGAAGACATCATAAATGTTGAAGCAATAGGAGAAACAATAAGTCTAGTATGTAGTGAATCAACATGAAGGGGTAAAATAGAAAATGATTGTACCCCTAAAGTTAGAATACCATAATTAGGCTTTCCTGGTAGTTGAATACCTTTTGAAGTCTGAGAAATACCTGACATAACCAATGAAATATCATCCTGGGGATCTCCATCTAGACGACTTAATAAATAAATCAATAAATCTTGTAAATTCAAATGTAGAAGCTAAACCCTATGGGACATGAGCTGGACCCAAATTCTATGTTTGATAATCATCCTCAATATATTCAACTTCATTCTTAGAGGAGGCAGCCCTAGCACTTCTTTTAACTAGGGTATCTCTTCATGTCGGTCCTATACCTTTGGGTACGAACCCTATCTCGTATCTTGACTGAGTTCCTAACAGCGGGTGCTGGCTTGGTGTACTCAACATCTCTAGATCTAGTTCTCACCATCTATACAGAATAAAATGGAATGTAATTTTATAATATTAGGTATGAATAACCCATATGATAAGGAATCAAATAAGAGAAATTTTTCCCTAAAGATATCTTATAACCTCTCGAAGATAGATACAGACGTCTGTGTATCAATCTGTGTGACTCTACTAGACATCATAATCTTCTACTTATGATATGGGTGAACCTAACACTTTGATGCAAATTTTTCATGACCCAAAAGTTGAGATCGTCATGGAACCTACATCAGCCATCTTTAGTAGGTATGAAAAAACCATCTATAGAAAACAATTAAAAAATATGCAAGAAAATAAAAATTGTGAGACTCGTAGAATGGAGTCAAGCCAAATATTAAATAACATAAAGCTTCGAACAAAGTAAAGAGCATCTAGGATAAGGCTTGGAACTTAATATACAATAATCTATCTTCGAATATAAAAAAAGACATGATAAGTAGAGAGCATCAATAATAAGGTTTGAAACTTAATAAACAATAATCTATCTTTGAATGTAAATAAAGACATCATAATGCTAAAAGGAGGTCTGAAGGTTGCCCTAAACTCTATAGTTTACCTGTACCTCGAACACCAACCTTGATAGCACAAATCAGTTATTGCTCATCATACTTGAGCTAGGATCTGCACAAAAAAGGCATAGTAAGGACGAGTATGCTCCACTTGTACTCAGTAGGTATCATAGTCCGACTGAGAAAACAAAAAATAATACAAATAAAATCTACTATGAGAATGTCACCTACAAATAAAAAAGTTCCCAAATAGTAGCTCACAACGTCTCCACTAACAGTTCTAAATATAATAAAATAAGAAAAACTAGCTACAAAATAACAACACAAAAGGAAATACAAAATAATACAAACAATACAATACAATGCAATAATGGTGTGATGGTGATGAAAATAAGCTACCGCATGAATTTCGTATACATCCTTTGAATCTCTGTGTTTCAAGACCAGACCCATTATGGGTTTACAACCTGTATACTTTCATAATCTAAATCTCATATCTCAACTCATCACTCTAGTTAATGTTCGTGGATCAAGAGTTATATAAGACGTCTCATTCATCTCTTTAGCTATTGTTTATAGATTAAGGGTTTTATAAAGTATTTCTCAGTGGTATCAATATCTCATGAAGTGTACATCTCAAATGAGGACGGAAGCTCACAACAAATCAGTATGAAGATAATGAGAAAATAATATGGTATAAGTGATCTCAAAATCAACATAACATGTAAATATTCATCAACATTAGTCTTCTCTAGTCACCACCAAGATAAATAGACATGTAAGACATCAAAATATCATTTTAAAAACCTCTCTCTCGAGAATTACTATCACGATAAAGAGAATTAATGACCAAAGAAAGAAAATAATATATGCTCCCATGCATGGGTGTCACAACAATAAAATGATATTTAATGCACAAATAAGGCAAATGATATCAAATAAATCTCTCACACGGGTATCACAAAAATAAATATCTTCTCAATTCAACAATAATATGCAAATAAGCCCCCACATCGGAACAAGATTATAATAAAGATCTAAGAATATAAATCCCAGGGATAACTCCTCAACCCATAGCATAGTTTACTTGTTCTTTAATTACCTAGCCCAATTTGAAGAAAGTTAAGACATAACCTAACTTGATGTGCCAAAATTCAAGCCTAGAAGCTTCAAAGCAGAGCCTTCTTCCCTCTCAAATGGTATCTTCAGGAGCTAAAACTTTCAAAAATATTATCTACTCATCAAAAGGAAGTTAATGATAGACATATTATTTATTTTTGAAATGAGAATAAAATTTGTTAAAAAAAATAGAATCGAAACTAAATAGGATAAAATTAAAATTTTATTTTAGAAACATGTTTCCCATAATAATAGGAATCTACAATTGAAAATCCACTTGAAAATGAGTTATAAACGAGGCTAAAATAAAAAAAAAACTCAATTTAAAGCTTTAGCGGTAAAACCCTCAAAAATCCATTTTGAAATTAATAAAATAAGGTATTCTGAAGATATAATCCATGCAATTTAATGGGAAGTGATTTTTGAGCATACCCAAGCTCAAACGTTGAAGATAATCCTAGAAATTGCCCATTCTCAAAGCTCCAAGGTCCAAAAAATGATGAAAATTGTAAAATGAAGTATTTATACTGTTTTATGAATGATACCTCGACAATGCAGTTTTTCTGTATTCACAATGATCAATAGAGACTAGGCTAATTAAATAGCCTGAACATTTGTAGTTAGCCTCTCGCATTCACGGAGGCTAATGACCGAACTCATTGCATGCATGATTTCTCGATCACATTTGCGATAAAGATGAACCCGACCTTGATTTCCTTTTTCGATCGTGACCACCCCCTCACAATTATGATGAAGGAGATTTTTATTCTCCATGTTTTTGGCTAGGGTCCCACATTTGCAAAGAAGGAATGATGCACCATTTATTAGTTGTTGCATCAATTGAATTCAGCTTCAAAGACTTTAAATGGGCCCTCGAGATTCATTCGGGACCCCATAGAAATAGTCCATACATGCTACTAGGCTTTTTTTTATTTCAGACTCAACGGCAATGCTAAATTTTCAAAAATATTTCCTTTATAATTAATTAGCCTCCAGAATCCTTTGAAGCTTATTTCAACTAGTTTACGAATGAAGGGTCAAAATGCAAAATAAAGGTTCTGGATATGAATCAACCTTGTTACTACCCCAAAATTTATATCAAATCTAATGGAACTGTTCAAATCACCATCCTACACCCAAAATACAAAATATTGATCAAAGTCAAACAAAAGGCTTTTAAAGCCTCTAAGAGTCTCAAACTCTCTGAAGTCATTTCCGAAAGCATTGGAAAATATGTCAACCATACCCTCACCTCATAACCACCATGTAATAACTTTAGAGAAGGTACAAATGGTCAAAATAAATTAAAGAAAAAACTTTACAGGTTATTACAATTTTTCTATATATGTGCTTCATATGGATTGGCCCATTCTTGGGCCACAAGTCGATTCTTATTTTTGGATTGATATTTACCACTTTAGGAAGCGAACTGTTAACTTGATTTCCCGATGATATTTTTAATTTCACCAGATTAGCCATTACTGAATATGGCGTGGAATTCCTATATAATGTTGGTCTTTCTATTTATATATATTCATTTACATGTATTATAAGTAGTTCTATTTAATGTACTAACTCAATTCATATCAGTGAAGATAATTACTGTCATAGTTATATGTCCTTCGCGTTTTCCTATATGCTATATATAAAAGTACTATGACAAAAATTGTAAATCTAGTTGCAACCCTAATTTTATAAATGGATAGTAGTGAAATTTTTTTGCATGTGACATTTGCCTCTCCAATATTTTTTCTATCAATTTGTTTAGTGAAATATCATAGTTTCACATTAAGGCCTAGGGGAGGAGGCAAAAGTAGTTCTAAGCAGGATACAAAAATTTGGAGTAGAAGCGAAGTTTTGATACTCTTACCCGATAAAAAAATCAAGATAAGAAGCCTTGAAAGAAGCTACTACACACACCAGTTTTGGTGATTAATTTAGCCGTACATTTTTCAACAAGTCATAGACTTAGACTTCATCATAATTTTTGATTCTCTGTTCTTACAACCCAGTGGAATATGTGCCATGCCATATTTTTAGCTTTATTACTTACTAGTGCAATTCAAATCGAGTGACTAATATAAGAAAGAAATTACTGGTTAGTGAAAAAAATGATGTTTGAGTTGTGCTTACGAGAAACTATAAATATTATGGTGTCTAATTATATCTTTTTTAGATGATTTTACTGGGCTTTTTGAATCGTACTTATGGTGTCAAATTATTGACTACTTTCTGAGTGATTACAATGAGGTGTTATCGATATATATCTTATTATGATGAAAAAAAATATAGGTATTTTTAATAAACCAAATGTTCATCGATGATTGAGTAATATGAAAGGTGATGAATATGAAACTGTGACTCAATTTTTCAGGATTGATAACACATAATAGAAATAAAATTTAGAATATACCAAAAATATAGTAAAATTGAAAAAATTCAAATGAGGTGTTGACTCAAATTAACATGTTCTTTTTTGCGGCCAGCTTCCTTGTATATTGAGAACTTGTTTTTCTTCCTATTAGACTTGAAAAATCTTTTGATGTCAAAAATACACTTTTTTCTTTTTCTATTAGGTTTGGGTTTGTAAGAAGGTGAAGGAAGGTTCAAGTCTAACAAATGTCATAACTGCGTTCATTCTTACTCTGGAGGGATTGAATGAATACCTTCAACATATGTAAGTATCTAAGGTTGAACTTTATTTATAAGTGAAGATTATTAATACATATTTGAACTATATTCATCTTCAAGTTTCAATCACAAAGTTGTCACTCTGTGAGAGCATGATATTTTGACCAAGTCATACTCTCTACATGAACATGATTTAGTCAATATAATGACTTACAAAATTAGGGTACTATCGACTACTATGAACTTCTTGGCATTTCTAATTTATAATATTGACAAGTTAGGAGTCACAATCGCTCATTTGTTCAGTCAAAAGCTCCCAATATAGTATTTGAATTGCAGATACATGTATACCTCTGCTTGAATTTTTAGCAAACCCCTAAACAATTGAATTAAATATGAAAGACACAAGGTACTCTCTTTCATATTTCAACATTACGTTAAGTGTCTCAATAATGTTTGTGGTATCACATCATATTTGTTCCCTAAAAATGTGTCCTGCTCCACTTATAAAATTTTATATCAAATTCAAGGAATCTGGATGTTTTGAAGCATCTATACTAGAACTACTAAAAATGTCCACTGATCTCTCAAAGATCAAATACATTTTCTACTATTTAGTAGAAAAATAATACCTACAATGAAAATTATTTGTGAAATTTTCAACAAGATGCCTCAGGCAAGTTCATGACAAAAATGCTTGAAAACCCTGAAAATTCTATTGGGTATGTTCTTGTGCCTATTAAATATAAAACACAATTTTTGATATCAGTTATTATAAACTTCATGCACTGAGAAAAAAAAAAAAAGAATAAAAAGGTATCATATTCCTTGTCAATCACATAAAATGCAATTGGATAAATATGATTCCCACTATCTTGTGCGGTGATAGACAATAAGACACCCTCATACTAGCCAGGTAAAGTATGTCATCACTAACAACAACAATATTTCTTATGTGTCAATATTCTCAAATTTAAGTTTCGTAAGCTGGAAAATAATAGATGAACTTGCTCTCACCATCAACCATAAACGTACTCATGGTACTTGGAGTTTCATTTTTTGGCCATAGAAGGATAAGTCAGTAAGCATGTGTATTTTTCATGCCCCAAGAATATACTCTAGATGTAACACGGTATTTAAGTCAATGAGTAGTCCAAATCTAACCCGTGGTATCTATCATAATACTTAAAATAATAATTTATTTTCATAAAGACATGAGCAAAAGCTAAATGATTATGATAACATGAATAGGAAACATAATGTTTAAAATTTGTCATAACAACTTATAACAATCTGACATGATGATAAGCTAAAATGTCTACGAAGTCAGGAAAAGCCTCTAAAAATACTTAGGAGTCACTGGGAAAAAGCCTACCTGACTCAGAGTCATGAAATACTAAACTAAACACAAGTCTGAACTACTAAGCAAGAAAAAAATATAGTCCTCGAAACATGAGGACTCACCAACTTAATTAGAATAGGCACTAGTGATCACCACTAGTTGTAGAGCTTAGGGCGAGGACCAAAACCTACATCATGATAGGATGCAACACAAAAAGTATGTTGACGATACTATGGAATGTACTGAGTATGTGAGTAATGTATGAAAACATCTAAAACTGAGGTACATAATATGGGGAATAAAGAGCATGTATGTAAAGTATATAATGACTCACTTTTTCATTTACAATATTGTAATCATAAATGTATAGGTATACTGTGTTGGGTTCATGCCGAAGCTAATAGTTTGCAAACCAAGACAGTGATAATTCAGATGAAAAATAAAAATATAATTACCAATTGTAGGGGGTGCGGATTAGGCGCAGTAGATAATAAATACTTATTAGGTAATAAATATTTATTTTTATATAATGTCTTTTGTGAATATTATTGATTGGATTAATTTTCATTTTTATCTTCTTGACTTAAGATATTTTATTAATTCATATTCTAAATTAGATATTATCGTAATTAAATTATCTAGTGTTTTGGGATCCTCGTTAATATTATGTAATCTTTTGTATTCTAGGTATAAACTATATAGTTTATTTTCGATTTCTTTTAATGATTTATTCTTTTTGTAAGATGTATCCATTAATTTATGTAATTATTAAATGCTTTGTAGTAATGTTTATTAACTGTTTTTCTTCGTTCTTGTATCTTTTATTTCCGTATATCTTATTAACATTTTTAATTTTACTGATATTCATATTTTGGGGGGGGTGATTAAATGGTAGTTGATTAAATGCTTTGCTATAATATTCTTTAGCTTTTTCTCTTAGTTTTTGTAAGTCTTCTATATTATTTTTAAGATATTCTAAATATTTTATATCTTTTGTTTTAAAATATTCAATTAAATTCGTTTTTATAAGGTTTTCTGTTAATCTTATTTCTTCCATTTCTTGTTCCCAATATTTTAGATATTCGTAGTTTATCATTTTATTCTTCTAAAGTAAATGTATAATAATCTATTCTTTTTGTACTATATTTAATATCATGTTTGAGGTTATTAATACTACTAACTATTTTTTCTTGTTCTCTTCTTAATGAATTTTTTAAACTATCTAAACTTTTATCTTTGCTTTTTTCTAAATTTTTCAAGGTTTCGTCTATCCATTTTAATTTTTCTATTAGATTTTCCATTATTTCTCTAATTTGTTTTCTATAATTAATTTCTTTATGTAGGTCTTCTTGGTTTTCTCTAATTTTCTTAATGTTTTCTGACATTTTTAATCTGTACAATATCCATCTGAATCTAAATAATATTGATGTTCATAATATATGCGTAAGTTTTCTATACTGTTTAATAATTCTTCCTCTTCATAATCTTGTAATTTTTCCCATATTATTTTCTTTATGTCTATGAATTTTTATATCTCTAAGTATATATAAAACAAGTATTTTAATATCATCTGTCATTTAGGCTTGATTAAATATTTTTTCATAATACTTACTAGTTGTTTGTTTTAGTCTAAATAATTCTTGCATATTTTCATTAAGAAATTCTATATATTTTATATCTTTAGTTTCCATATATTTGTCTAAATTTGTTTTTATTTGTTTTTCTACTAGTTGTATGTTTCTCATATCTTTTTTCGAAAATTCTAAATATACGTAATTTATCATGGTTGACATGTAGGTTTAGTATATATGTGTTTGTAAGTGTCATTAGGTATTTGTGGTATGTAATTTATTCTAGTCATATAATATTTACCAAATGTTTTTTCTAATATGATTTTTCTTATATCTACTACTTCTATATGCTTAAGTGCATATAAAATAAGTATTTTAAATTTATCTACCATTTCGTCAGATAAATAATTAATCATTTTTTATAAAATTGCTATTTTTAAAATATTCCCTTCAATGATACACATAACAAAATATGATCATATTAGATTACTATATACTAGATTATTCTTAAATAACATGTTCGTCGGTCACTATTAGCATGGTAATTCAGATACTTTTCCCTTAAACAGCGCCTCAACTCTGGCTACTCCCCACCACGGCTTCTTGCCTTATTGGTTTCACCTTTAGGATGGCATAGTTCTTAGGGATTTTTCTCCGTTTCCGCTTTGCTAATAAACTTCTTAACATGCTATTCTTCGAATAATTCTATTATAAAGTAACTAACATGGAACTTATTTTATCATATCATGATTGTTAGGAATTATGAATTTAGCTATTCATAATAGTAAATGAATATACCTGTTCTGGTAGGTTTGATAATTCTAACTTTTGTTCCTCCATAGATTTTTCCATTGAAATATACCTGTTTTTTAATAAATAATCAAAATATTTGTTGTAGACAAAAGAAATTTTTTTTCTTCAACTCATAAAGGTTTGCCCTTCATCTGAGCAAATGCTCGTTTATTTATAGGCTGAAGTTGCAAACTTTACATGCACGTGTCTATTTCTAAAAGACTAAAAAACTTTAACAAAAATGTCAAAAAGGCTAGGCTATAGGCTATAGATATCCTAACAAAAAGTTTTTATCTTAAACTACTAAAAGACAAAAAATTGTTAATATCTAAGACTTTTTCTATACAAATTTTTACAATTTACGTAAAGGAAATTGTGAAAGTTATCTAAATGTCACTTTCATAATTTTATGGCTTGTCTTTTTTATCTCCATTATTTTGCTCCGTAGCTATCTCTTTTTTGTTGTATCTGTTGTTTTCCTATCTTCTTATCAGTATAGTATCACATCTGGAATAAAGTTGTGCTTGCTACTACATCTGCTGCATATGTGGTCTTTGTATTTTTGGCCAACTTTTTCACAAAATTGATCCATAGCTTCTTCTGAAATAATTCCCTTACTGATAGATCTTGTTAATGGTTGTTCTTCTGGTCTGAGGAGTGTTAATCCCCATTTTCTAAGTTCTTCCATGTCATGGTCTCTAACTTCTTCGCAAGTTGAATAAATCAATGCTTGATTCCTTGAATTATATATCCAAACTGGCTTTTTATTTGAATAATTATTAAGTAATTCTGATAATATATTGTTTATTCCAATAACTCTTTTGTTGCGGTAAAATGTTGGTATCTGCGTTTTTGGTATCTCGGTCTGTTTACATATTTCTTTCAAAATAATATAATCTCTGGTCATACCCATTTTGACCACATTAATAGTCTGTTTAATTTCATCAAACAATATTTCAGCTGGTGCGAAATAAAATCGAACATAGAATAATTGTCCGCTGGTAATTCTCTTGTAAGTCATAAATTCTTTGTGAATTTCTGGGATTCCTGCTAACTCTTCTCCATCGGTTGTGTAAACCGTAGATAATAGTCCATAATAGTAACATGATTTAATAAAATTTGGGCTTGTACCTGGTAAGGCAATAAGTTTATTGTAATTTTGGCATTTCTAGGTAATATATCCTTTTTGTTGTGCAGCTAGATCTTCACTTTGAATAGGTTTGGTATTTAATAAGGTTTGTAAGGTGTGTATGTTGTCAATGTATTTACGAGAAGAATAATTGTATATCTGTTTTTCTTGGCTAAGTGATTCAGAATATGTATGTATCTGGGGAGGTGCAAATGCTTCTAAATTTTGTATATTTGGTGTATATGGTTTTGAAAATATTTGGCTAAGGTTATAATTCTTTCTCTTTGGTATTCCAGATCTATTTTGAGTGACTATATTTTTCCCTTTAGATGTGCCTGCAGCTATAATTGAAGTTACGTCAGTGATTTGAGTTTTAAGGTGTTTCTCATCGTCACCTTCTAGGCCTAGCTTTTTAATGTGCTCTTCCTGCACAGTATCTTGTTTTTTATAGTGCTCGACTTGCACTTTTACATTTGTAACTTCAGTAGTTAGTGTAATAATTCGTTCTTGTAATAGCTCCATTTGTTTAAACATTTGGAGCAATAAGTCAGTCTGGGTATCTTTGGCATCAGCCTCTGCCATTGGTAAATCAGTTTGAGTAGCTTTGTCTTGATAAGTAATCTGCAATGATATTTTTGTTAGTATTGATTACTTCAATTGTAAATGTAAAATTCAGTATATTTAATACTAGTCTCCGAATTTCCTTAGTCGTAACTGAATTTTATATTTTTCTTGTTAGCCACCATCGTACCTGTGTATTATTTGTTCTAAAAATAAACTTGTTATACACGATATATGGTTCAAATGCTCTTAAACATTTATATAAAGAACATAATTCTTTTCTATTTATTTTCCATTTTATTTCTGTTTCGTTAAACGTTCCTGAATAATATCTACAATGAGGTTCTAATTTTTCTTCTTCATACCTATATTTGAGTACTCCTCCATAACTATATTCACTTGCATCAGCTTCTACTATATATGTAAATTTTTTATTTTCATCTGGAAATTGTAATTTTGGTAATTCTTTACAAAGTAATTTTATTTTCTGTACCTGTTTTTTGTCTTCTTCATTATATCTATATTCTACATCCTTTTTAATTTTTTTTTTGTAATGGTTTTAAGTTTTCTGCTAATTTTGGAATATATTCTCTTACTTGGTTTACTAATCCTAAAAATGATTGTAATTTCTTTTTTGTATCTAATTCTTCTTCTGAATTTATTATTTTTTGGACTATATGTTGTTGCATTTTAACTCCACTTTTATCTATTTGTACTCCTAAAAATTCTATCTGATTTTTCATAATTTCTGCTTTCTTCTCACTTAAACTTATTCCTGATTTTTATATTATATCTGTAAATTGTTCTAATAATTTTAAATGTTCGTCTTTAGTTTTTGTATATAATAGTATATCATCTATGTATACTATACAATTAGGTAATTGTTTAAAATAACTATCCATAAAATGTTAATATCTACCTGGTGCATTTTTATATCCAAATGGTAGTACATTCCATTCATAAAATCCTTGTGGTACCGTAAATGCGGTTAATTCTTTAGATTCTTCTTCTAACTTTAAATGGTAAAATCCTGATTTACAATCAAATTTACTAAAATAATTATATCCTTGTATTTGTCTTATTTTTAGTATCTTGTTTGGTATTGGGTAATTATAAGTCATAGTTTTTGCATTTAAATTTCTATAATCAATAACCATTCTATTTTTTCCTCTTTTTTGTTCACTATATTTATTTACTATAAATGCTGGACTATTGTGTTTACTATTACTTTTTTGTATATATTATTTTTCTAATAATTCTTCTATATGCATTTTAAATTCTTTTAAATCATCAAAATTATATGTTAATGGTTTTGGGGTTATTATGCTATTTTTATCTATTAATTCAATTTTTATAGTGGTTTTATGTTTTTCCCATCCTTTTAATGGATCTTCACTATATAATTGTTCTAATATTTTCTTAATTATTTCTATCTTATTTATTGAAAATATAGTTATTTCCTTTTTATTTATTGAAAATACTACCAGTTCTATTGTATCTTCAGTATTTTTTATAGTTTCTAATTTTTGTGTAATTTTTTCACTTCCTTCTATCCAATCAGTTTTCTTTCTTATTTTATTAGTAACTCTTTTTGCTCTTACTCTCTGTTTACATGGTGTTGTAAATCACCAATCTGTTCTAGTTATTATATGTGGGTATAATTTATCTAAAAACGACATTCCTAAAAGTATATCTTTTGATGTTAGCTCATAATTATAGATTTCTTCTATTGTTAATATTTTATCCCATACTTGTGTTTTTACATTCTTAGCTTTATAAGTAATTAAGTTTCCTTCATTATTAAATCTTTTAACTATTATTGGTGTTTTTAATTTATCCCATTTACTTTCTGGTAAACAATTATATCTACATAAATTAGCTTCTGCTCCTGTATCTATCATAGGCGTATAATATCTACTGTAATATCCTTCTACTACTATCTTCATTAATACATATATTTTCATATCATGGTAAAGTTCTTCTTAAGAATAATTTTTCTCTATTATATGTTATAGATAATTGTGTAGGTTCTATATTGTATGGTTTTACTTGTTCTAGCCATTTAATTCCTAATATTATGTCTGCTTTTTCCATTTCTTCCTTTATTTCAAATTTTATTTTTATTTTTCTAACTCCTATTGTTATTTCTTTTTTCTGCTATATTTTTAGTCTTTATTAAGCTTCTTGGTAGATCTGGACATATATTATTATCATATTTTATTTCCTCATTTTTTACTAGATATTTTGTTATATAATTTTCTTCTTGTCCTGTATTTAAGAGTATTAAATATTTCTTTTCTTTTATTGTTCCTGTTATGTAATATTGGTTTAAATTAACTATTGAACTTGTTTCATAACTTGTTCTTTTTTATGAACTTGATGATTCTGTTTTTTCATAAGCTATTCTTTTTGTTGTACTTATTCTATCATTTATTATTTCTAAATCTTCTTCTATGTCTATATTTTTGTAACTATAATCATTATTATCAATTGTTTTTACGAATTGTTCAGAAGGACTTTCTATTTGTATTTTATTAATTTTATTTTTTTCCTGTTATTTTGTGTTTTGTAGTTAATACATATAGATTTTTACATCTTGCTGTAAATATTTTACTTTCTGGGGTTAGTTCTATTCCGGATATTTTCCAATATAATACTAATGATTTATCTATATTTTTATCTGTTATTGCTACTGAATAATTTGCACTTATTATAAATTTAAATTTTTGGTATATTAAATTTCCTTTTATGGCAGTTATTATACTTTTTTCTATAGGTTTTTTAATTCTATCATCCGCTAAATATAATTCTATTGGTGTATCTATTCCTTCTCTAAAACATGCTTTTATCAATATCTCTGTTCCTCCAAGGTGTACATATTTTATTGGGTCTCTACTTTTTATATCGTTTATTTCTTTATTTATTATCCTTTTTGTTACTAGTGGTATACTAGCTTTACCTTTTTCATATCTGCAGTCTATTACATGTTCTTTTTGGCTTACTACATAATATTCTTCCTTTTTCCTAGTAAATATATTTTTTATTGTTGGTATTTTAAATATTTTTTTTACACTTAAGTCTAACTTTTTTCCTTTTATTTCATCAAATATATTATTATCAAATATTATTTTTTGATCTGTTCCTTCGTCATTTAAATATTCTTCTTTTGTTATTATTTTTATATCTTCTTCAGTTATTTGGTTTATTTGTATATCTTCTTCAGTCATTTAATTTGTCTAATTCACTATTTATTTTATTATCTTCTATTTCATTATCTGTTTCATTCTCTGAAATTCCATATATACTGTCTTCACTTTCTAATTCGTAATCTATATAATCTATCGGAATATATTCTGTATTTTCTATTTTTATTTATGATATTTATTTATTTATTGGGTTTTTACGTAATTTACAATCTCTAGCTAAATGTCCTAATTTTCCGCAAGACTGCGTTTTCTTTGGGGACGCAGGTTTCCCAGGTCTTTTTTATTATCACTATTGGAATATTTTTGTTGACGACTTGGTCAGTTATAACAAGTACATTCTTTTATAGATTTCTTTTTCCTATATGGTCTTTTATGTTTATAATTTTTTACATAATATCTTTTTCTTGGTTTTTTATATTTATATTTTGATTTTTTGTATTTCTTATGTCTTTTTCTTTTCTTATAATATCTTTCTTCGCATCCAAATTGAGGTGCTATTTTATCTTTGCAATGTGCTAAATTTCTTATTAATGTTTTTTTCATTTTTATTTCTTCTCTATATTTTTCACATAGGTTTCTATACCATTGTTGTAAAAATTTTATTCTTGCTCCTAGAGTATCTACTATTTTTGCTTCATCCCAACTTTTTATTATTTTTGAACTAAATGATTCAGGTAATTTACTAAAATATAATTTTCTTATTTCTTTACTTTCTTCTGTATTATATGCTCCTTTATAATAATATTCTTTAAATGCGCAAGCATATTCATCTATGTAGCACATATTACATATTGCTAGTTTTAACATTAAATTCCTATTTGTATCTTTCTCTTCATTTTGTTCTTCTTCTATTGTTGTCATGTTACTAAATTCGTCTTTTATAGTTGTTTCATATTTTTTTAATAATTCTATAGGTGTTAATTAGTTGTAGTTGTTGATGATGTTCCTTCTGTAGGTTTGTCAGTTCTTAATACACTTTTACTATTTTCAGTTAGATTTAAAAACCATAATTTCACTGTTTCTATTAGTGTTCTTTCTATATATTCTGGTGCATCTATTATATTTATATTATTATCTAATAATTATTTTGTCATATATCCTATCCATAATTGTATTGTTTTCTCTGTATTTATCACACAATCTAAGTCTAAAAAGTTATAATTTTTATTAACTATTTGTTTTGGTGTCCATTTGTCATATTGATTCTTTAGATTATATCTTTTAAACTTATTCTTATAATATGTAGGTTTTCTTATTTTTGATGTTCTAGGTTTTATATTTTCATCTTCTTTTTTATCAAGAGTGTTTATTTCCATGTTTATATTTTCTAAGTTTTCTTCATTAATTACTTCTTGTTTTTCATTGATTTCTAAATTTTTTGTATTTGTTAAGATTTCTGTATATGTTTCACTATCTTCTGAATCATAATTATCTGTTTCTTCAACATCTATTGTATTAATTTCTAATTCCTTGGTTTTTATTTCTTTATTGTTTATTTCTAATTTTTCTTTAAATTGATTTATCTCATTTAATAATTTTTGTTCTTTATCTTTTTCTTCTTTTTCTTTTTGTCTTTTTTCATACAGATCTTTTAGCATTTATAGTTCTTTTTCTAATTCAGCAATCCTACTATTTTTAGTTTCTTCTATTTTTCGTATTTCTTCTGTAGTTTGTTTTTTTTTTTTCTATTTCCTTTTTTTATCTATTTCTTCATTTTCTTTTTCTATTCTCACCATAGCTGTCAATTTTTCTTCTAATTTTAATTCTTCTTTTTCTAACATTAAATATAAATGTTCACCTAATTTCTTATACATTCTTCCTAGATTAGAAAAAACTATTTTTATTTTTAATCCTTCATGGTTTTCATAGATTTTTTCATCTATTATAAATTCTTCTTTGTTCATTTTTTATTTAATTGTTAATAGATCATGTTGGTATGTATATTCTAGACTATCTAGTGTTGATTCTAAATTTGATATTTCTTCTTTTTGTGCATTTATTGAGTTTTTACTAACTCCGACAATTATATTATACTGTAGTCTTTCTATCCTTATTTTTAATTCTTTACGTTTTCAGATATTATTTGTTTTAATTCTTTATATTTTTGTACGTTATTCATTTAAATAATATTTTGGGGAATATCTAAATCTAGTTTTATCAAATAAATCATAATTAATAAATTAATCAAGTAAATCCATATATATATACGACTTCAATTTTCATCTAAGAAAGAGGTTCACCAACTATGAAAAAGTTTTATATTTTCTTTTCAAGAAAAGTAAAAGTATTTATGGTTACTTTTATTTTCTTTACAAGAAAAAGTAAAAACTTAATTTTAGTAAGAAAATCAGGACAAAAACCCTAACAAATCTCCCCTTTTTGGCTTGATTTTCTGCAAAATATTCTTGATCCTCCTTCTTCTTGTGCATAATCTTTATTCTTCACAAATTCTACATATATCATTGTTGTTTGACATGCTTTAAAAACTAAAGTTTTTTGGGTTAAAAATATATAAGTCATTTCAGGTTAAAAATATTGGAGCCCTTTATAGGGTTAAAAGTAAGCTTTTTTTTCAAATATGTAACAACGGGATTATTGAAAATATGATTGACAATCATCTCCACATGTAGCTTTTGGACATATATCTTTATTATCATAAAATTGATTGCAACTTTATTCAACAATTTGACCATCGAATCATTGAACCGTGGGCTCTGATACGACTTGTTGGGTTCGAAATCGAGAGGACATCATGCGGAAGCTAATAGTTTGCAAACCAAGACGATGATAATTCAGATGAAAAATAAAAATATAATACAAAATTTTTTTATTGATATGGTTGGTCAAACGACCTACATATTAAAAACTAATATCTGAAAAAGCATAAACTCATAGGAGAAATCCCCCCCTAAACTAAACTTTTTAACGACTACATTGTGGATGCTATTGTGTTATGGTATGAGAAGGGGGTCATCTATCTATAGAGTTCCAAAATCTTTCCTCTAAGAAAGAGGTTAGCCAAATATGAAAAAGTTTTATATTTTCTTTTTAGAAAAAAGTAAAAGTATTTATGGTTACTTTTATTTTCCTTACAAAAAAAAAGTAAAAACTTAATTTTAGTAAGAAAATCAGGAAAAAAATCCTAACATACTGTTTCAAATCATAAGTTAATAGATACAATAAACCATATACACTTGAAATACTAAACTGTTTTATTGTGGGAGTTTCTCCCAACAGACATAAATGAGGTGAGCAATATGGAGTCCAACATATGCCTCTTTGGAAGATGTAATATACCTTGTCAAGGGCATAAATTCATGACTAGTTATCACTAAACTGAACCCATCTAGGGAAACTATAATACTTAGGGTGGTACATAGATTTGGGACTTGGGTGCACTAAAACCTCCACTCAATGCTCAATACTACTTCCAAATCAATACTATTTGCTCATACTATAGAAAATTTATCATAAAAGTAAGCATAGGACTAGTTTTGAAGTAAAATGATGACAATAGTTCTACAAAGTTAAAAACTAGTCATGCTTCTTCTACTATTTTCATGCAAATATGTAAAATGATTAAAGTCACATAAAAATTATGTAATTCTTACTAAATCATGAGAGTTCATGTCAAGCCTAACAATTCATATATCAAGGGTTCAAATCTTGTTGATGGAATTACAAGTAAAACATAGCATTCACTATTCTAGTAATGATAGAGAATTTAAACTATAAGGACATAATATTTTGAAAACCATGAAATCTAGGTATAAGACAAATAAATATATTCATAAAACATGAAGAAATTGAAAGTTTAAGGCACAAGGATGAAAGAAAAATCCTTATTGAATACCTACATACCTGAAAATTAGGAATTTCTTAAAATAGAACTTTGAACCAAATCCTATAGTTGGATTTTAGGGAAACCCTTTCTTTTGGAGTTATTGAAATATAGGAGGAGATGAAAAGATAAAATTTTATCGAAGTATCGAGGAAAATAGAATTTACATCGATTGTAGGGGTATCTAGGGCCAAGGAATGAAATTATCCTCAAAAAATGAAAGAAAAGAAGAAATTTTAATATCGTGGGACTACCGGTGTGGCGCACTGCCAACACACTATTATGGGCAGCATGGCATAGAGAAATTTTCCATTGTGATAGTGTGGCATATTTATAATGCAACCCTTACTATTTTGGGGTCTTGTCTCATACCATGGCTCCATGGAATGACCCTAATCTGTCCCTTATCCAAAGTGACATGGTGGTGACCTTTTATGCATTATAAACTAATAATAAAAGTCCTTGGAACACTCCCTAATTGATTAGTAGCCTTTCTAACTATAAAATAACCTCTATCATCACCTCAAAAGGTCATGAGAGCTACAAAAATATGCTAGAATATGTGGGGTTTAACAATATCCCCGCTCCCTCCCACCCTCGAATTTATTCATCCTTGAATTAAGACTAATCGTATGGGATGAATAAGGATTCATAATTGAGGTAATGATACTAGGAGGAAAGTACTCATACTGGCTTAGTGCTAAGAGTAAACAAAAGAGGATATATGGTCATCATGTCTGCTTCTACTTTCTAAGTCGCTACCTTAACTGACTGATTTCTCCATAGTACCTTTACTAAAGCAATTTCTTTATTCTTTTACTTTCAAACTTAACCATAAAGGATCTCATTTGAAACCTCCTTATAGGACAAGATATCCTTCACATAATGTTCTTCACAGGCATAACCAAAGTCAAATCGCCAATATAATTTTTTAATAAGGATACATGGTAGACTGGATATACTGCAGATAACTCTACTGGAAGATCTAGATCATAGGTGTCATTTCTAGTGAGCCTTAAAAACTGATATGAACCAATATATTGTAGACATGATCACCATTTCTCATGTAAGAAACTTTTAAGAACATCCATCATCCATAGCAAACCCAAGCTTACTCTTCCTCGTACCAGTATATGACTTCTAATGGCTCTGAGCTATTTCACCTATCCCTATCAACTAAACTTTCTTCATAGCTTTATAAATAGAATTTGGCCCAATCAAAGTACCCTCACAACCCTTGAACTACTCAGAGACAAGAATCTATGCCCATATAAAACCCAAAAAATACCATATGGATGTTGGACTATTATTATACACAAACTCAATAATAGGAATGATTATCCCAACACCCTTAAAATTAATCACATACGCTATCAACATATACTCTAGAGTCTGGATAGTACGCTTAACCTAACCATTACGTTGTACTAAGGTTCACTTTCATAATATGACCCTTCTGGAATAATTTCAAAAACTGAGAGGAAATTGGGTACCTTGATTCGAGATGATGGATAAATGAATCCCATAAATCCCAACTACCTTATGAATATAAAGTTTAGAGTAGTCGTCTACTGTGTCTGAGATTTTGACTTGTGAGATGTGAGCTAACTTGGTTATTTGGTCTATGTGACCCAAATCAAATCATGCTAGTGTGTGGTACGATGATGTCCTATAGTTAAATCTATACTGATAACCTCATATTTCTAAGTGGGTATGCAAATATATTGAAGTGTACCTCTCGACCTCTATTTCTCAACTTTAAATTGTTGGTAGTTGAGGAACTTATCCATAAAATCTATGATGTTTCTCTTTATTCCACTTAACCAATAGTCTTTCTATAGGTCATATCTAGTAGAACCTAGATGGGTTCAAATTTTAGATATATGGGCCTCACTAACATCAAATCTCTTAACCCATCAACATAGGGAACACAAAAAGGACCTTAATAGCGAAGCACACCATCTACCTTTAGGGAGAGAACCTCCACATTCTACCGATGGATTAAATCCATCAACTGACTCAACACTAGATCATTACGCTTCTTTTCTTTCAGCTCTACTGCTAGAGATATTGATTTTAAACCATTTTGTACCATCATATGAATCAATCAAATGAAATCCTAATTAGTCCAATCTATACACATATATATACAACTCCTTCTTCTCATATGAAACATGGGCGAAACTACTAACAATCAATCTATACAGAGCATTTACAGCTACATTAACTCTACCAAGATGGTAAAACACATTCATGTCAGAGTGTTTTAACAACTCTAGTCGCCTCCTCTGAGGATGATTTAACTCCTTCTAACTGAATACATATTGGAGACGTTTATGATTGGTAATAATGTCTACATTAACTCCATAAAAATAGTGTCGCCAAATTTTCAAAGCAAAGACCAGTGCTCCAACTCTAACTCATGAGTCTGATAGTTCTTCTTATTAACTTTGAGTTGTTTGGAGGCATATACTATCACTTCACCATTTTACACCAACACATATCAAAGTTCAACTCTCAAAGCGTCCCAATAAACCACGAACCCATCTAGTCCCTCTAGCAAGACTAACATAGGTGTTGAAGTCAACCTTTTCTTCAACTATTAGAAACTTCCTCACATAAATTCGACCATTAAAACTTTACTTTATTCTGAGTCAACCTGGTTAGTGAAGCGGATATTGAAGAGAAATCCTCAACAAAACACTTGTAGTAATTGGATAAGCCCAAAAATCTCCTATTATCAAATAAAGTAGTGAATCTATGCCAGTTCTTTACTGAATTTATTTTTTGAGAATCCACATAAACCCCTTAACTAAAAAAAACATGCCCTAGAAAGGCAATAAACCTCAACCAAAATTTACACGTACTAAACTTAACAAACAACTGATGATCTTTGAGAGTTTGCAACACTACTCTTAAATGGTTAGGTGATCTTGAGAATTTTGGTGGAGAGGAAATTTGTAATCTAAGTTATGGTATAGGGAAATACATTTATCACAAGTTGTAGGATCAATTATAATAGGACATAATGACCAAATTACCCTCAAAAAGCTGAAGGAAAAATAGAATTTTGATGTAGCTATGACCACTGGCGTGGCATGCCCTTACACGGTCACCAGCAGGCGTGCATACTCTTATCATGTCAGTCCATTGATTTTTGTATTTAGGGTGTGACTTGCCTCAGTGGCATGACTTAAACTAGGCCTTTACTATTTTAGAGTTCCATTAGGTCCCGAAACTCATTCAAAAAAATCCAAAATACATTTCAATGGTCCAGTTAACATTTCTTATTATTATTCAACTTAAGAATCCGCATTAAAGCACATGAGTGCTATCAAAATTAAATTGTCATGATTTTGCGGTATAACATCTTGAAACTTAAAAGGAGATAAAAAGCTAATTTTTTGCCTAAGTGTTGAGGGAAATAAGATTTACATTGGTTATAGGGGTATCTGGGGAAAAATGATGAAATTACTCTCATAAAAAAAAAAAAAATTAACATCGAGGAACACGAGCATAATAAGACGTCAACGCCCTGCTATGGACTGCGTGACATGTTGCCAATGTGGCTCCTTACAATTTTAGGGTCCTGGCACGTTCCATGGAATGTCCGCAACATGGGACCCTACCCAACATGACATGGTGGCGACCTTTTTGCATTAAAAACTAATACAAAAGGCCCCAAAACACTTCCCAATTGCTCCATAGACTTTATAACCATCAAACAAAATCCATAATCACCTCAAAACATTATGCGAGCTACAGAAATTATTCTAGAATGTATGGTGTTTAACACTACTCCTGCTTCAGTTCACCTTAACTATGTTCTCGGTGTACACCTCCTTTCCAACAGTTTGAGTTACTTGTATTACAATGGAACTCCGTGAACACTATCATCTCAATTTATTTTTTCATTGACCATTTGCTATCAATATACTGATTCATCAAGATTGAAGTAATGACAACCAACAAGGCATGAAGATGACTACATGTAAGATATTTAACTCTTTAAGTGTGTTCACTAACATGCATGAAGATGAAAAATATATTTTTTTATCATGCCTCTTGCCCGAAACATCCAGCCTCATTTTGGAGATACATAATTTATCTTATACAATTTTTGTACAAGTCTTAATCATCACAAATGCAAAAAGCATTATCACCTAAATAATAATTAATAACAACTTTATCTCTTACTTTTTAGTGAATGTTTGACCATTGTAAAAATCAATTTCATCATCAAAGTGGTAGTTGAGTGTGATCCAGTATATTTCACAACACAACCATCAAACTCCTGGTCATCACTTGAAGGAGCATCCATATATCTTTATCAACTGCCAATTTTAGTGGGGTGGGGAGAGATGTTGTTAAAATTTTTTGAGATGTCTCAACAACATTTATCCTTAAAAGATCTTAGAACCATCATCAAAAATACCTAATATATAATTCATCTTGCGCACACACACACACATATAATGCCTGTTCCCTAGAAGGCACATCATTAATCATATAACTAATGTGCAAGTTGTTAGGATTACACAAGATAACACCCCAGTTTTTATCATGTTTCCACTCAAGTATTTTTATGTACCATCATGATGCACCATAATTAATATTGTTACCTTATTGACATACTTTTAAATTTGAAGGTTTGAAGTCTCCTCCTAGTCATCCATGTAATTACCACTTACTATAGCATATTTTGTAATCAACATAATAAACTTTGACTAGTCTATAATTATGGCTTATAAGTGATCAATGGCTATAACAACTCATGAACGATAAAGAATAAGAATAAAGCTTTTACCAATTAATAGTTGAGCTAGTATAACTATTATGAGCACTCTAAACTTTGATTGGAATGAAGCAATAACTCTTCATGAGAATATATACTCTCCAAATGATCTCTTATGTCTCCAATAAGGCTGGATTTTAGACTAGAAAAGATGAGCTTCTACAATAATTGAAAAACTATTTAGAGCCTTTACAAAGGATTTTGAAAGCTAAAAAATACTTTTTCCTGATTCAAGAGGCTTTTCTTTATCGATAGTGATTTTTGATCAAATGCTTGAATTATTTTCCTGAAAAGAAAATCTAGAAAAGGACAAAATAGAAGCTACTTGAGGTTTTGGAGAAAGGAAAAATAGTTTTTATTTTTAATTTGGTTTTTGAAAACTTTGAGTATGAGATATATTTTGTAGTTTTCAAGACTTTGAGGCTTAGAGTTGAGGTTTTTAAACTTATTTGGTTGATGCCATAATAGTGGGATATTTTTTCAAGTTTTAAGACTTGTATCGGTCGTTAGGTAGAGTGCATTAGAAAAATAAAGCATGTCTTAGATTTTTTAATGATATTTTCTGTCGTTATGGGCGAGTCAATCATGCAAAAAAATTGGGCTAAGTTGTTCCCCGAATTTGAAGTTGAAAACTGAAAATTGGAGGGTGTGTCGCGAAAAGGAAAAACTATGAAAATTTCTGAATTTCTGCCTCACCACTCCCACTATAGAGGGTGGCATATCACTATAGTGACTTCTGTTATAGATAAAAAAAATTCTCGCTATACCAAAAGTCAAAAGCGATAAATCCCGCTATAGCGATTGATGCCGCTATAGTGGATCAGGTCTCTATATCGGGGTAAGTCTCTAATAAAGTATAAATTTTTCCAAAAATGGTATATTATTCTAAACTCATTTTTTAGGGAAGGGCTTAGGTAATTTGGAAATTTTTCATCAGTTTTTCATTAAATTTCTTCATAAAGGTAAGTATTTCTTCCCCATTAACTAGTTTTTTAATTAATTAACCTTGAAATCATTAGTTTATGGATTTTGATAGGGTTAAGGCATGCATTAGCAAATTTTTGTGTGCAAGGGGTATATTAGGTGTACACTGTAACATCCCAAGACTACCCTGGACGTACATGATTCTTAGAACCATACGTGATACCAATCTAACCCATGATACTGGCATAATTCATGAGCAACTGAATAAAATACATAAAACTAAAAATAACAAGCGGGAGAGATACTTTTAGCTGAACTTGTTCAAGGCAATACAATTTAAAAAAACTTACAACAGTATATAGAAGGAAAAAAATTGAATACATTAACTCTGACAGACTATCAATAAAGCCTCTACTAATAATGACTATAGGCATTCGGGACATGAACCGAGCTATCCCTAATCAATACAACTAAATAAAATATAAATTACAGAATCTACAAAGTGACTGGAGTCCTCAAATAAAGATAACTCATAACCTATGGACTGGAAGCTATGAGCTTCCTGACCATGATATTGTGGGCTATAAGTATGAAAAGATGTAGCCATACAGACGTATATGTAACACCAAAAATCCATGACAATATTAGAACCATGCTTAAAGTACTTGAAAAATAAATAAAAAAATATATTTTTATAGTTTGATAAGTGATTTGGACATATATTAAGGCAATAAATAACTCTGAGCTTATAGACAAGTTAAAATATCCCTTACCTATTGAATTCTTGTAAAGCATATTGCTATAGTCAATTTCACATAACTTTGCTATTACAAATACTTTTTTATCTCAAAATCTACCAAAAGATAGATAATTGACTTAGATTTCCAACACCACCAGTTTTATCTTAATCTGATATCGAAGTAAAAAGTTATGACTAATTTACTGAAGCAATGTAAAAGTTATGAATAACGATGACTCATTGTCAGGCCACGATGAGTTGTGTGATGACTCACCATCATGATAGTGGGAACCAAAATTTGAGTTCTAAGTGACGACTCAAGCCACGATTCATACCCAAACCCTACCGATCATCACCAAACTCATTGGGACTGATACCAATAACTTTTTAGATGGTTTTAATAACGTTGTTTGATTTTTTTCCACTCTTTTAACCTCAAAACTACATTGTTTAGGTTGTTACAAGAGGTATAAGTCTGTTTAATCTCCCTATATACCTCATTATTTTCCTCAAACTCATTCTAAGTCAAAAAAATCAAGTGATTCAACTCTCAAGCAAGCCTAAGCTTAGGGTTTTTCTCAAAGACAGATTCTCAAGGTTTCAGTCAAAGATATCATTAGTCCAGGTATATGGGTATTCAATAAGATATTCATACCAAAAAATTCAGTTTTAAAATATGAATTAAATTATGATTTTTATGAATCCCATGAATTAGGGTTCTTACCCAAACAAAATTCCAAACCTAAATTTAGTTCTACTTTATATATTTTACATTCATGAGCATATTTTTGAAATTATTTATGTTTTCTTAAGACTATATTATAGGATTCACAGTATTCTCATGTCCATACATAATTTACATGATATTTCTTCAGATTTAAAGTATATGATCAAGCTATATGATGTATCATTTTTCAAGACTATTAAGCATTATTTATCATGATTTTGTGGGTTTCAATCTATATTAATTGACTACCATATTTTTCTATAAAATTTAGTATCTATACATATTTAGAATTATGAACCCTCAATATATGAATAATTTCATGATTTGGACTTATGTTATAAAATTTTCCTTTTTTCTTTCAAGCATTAAATTTTCAATGTTAGTTGTATTCTCCAGAGATGGCGGGTTGTGAATGCCTGATAACCTAGGATATCATGTATTGTTAGTCAAACACTTAGTCCTTCAATTTTTATGATTTAGAAGGCTTTTAGAAAAAAATCATATGTTTAAACCTCAGGACTTCAGTTTTATTGAGCTATTCAGTATATTAATTTATATTCCAATGGAAGCAGTACTTAGCACCGAGTGGACCTAGGGATGAAGGCTCACCCTTCATTAAGGCTGAGACCTTCATATAAATCCCTAATTCCCAAAACTACGTTGCCACCATAGGTTCTAAAGGATCACCCATTAGACAAGAATTGACACCTTAGTACTTTTGGACATCGATTTAGTGGTACCACATCAGCTCAGTATTTGTACCCTAGCAAGGTACATTGGGCCCTTTTCAATAGAGTTTATACATCAAAATCTGTGTTTAGCTCACATGGTTATAGGTCGGTTAATAGTGTCTCTCACAGATCAAACTCAGTTATTGTATGACCTCATAATCAGTTTACTCAGTATAGAACCACTAAGTTACATGTTTATTTATATGGTGATTGTATCAGTTCACATCCTATAATTTCAGACTCATTATTTGAACATGATCCTCATTTTAGTTTTACTTGCTCTTAAATCATGAATTTCCATAGTATCATTGTTTATTAGTATTTGTGTATTCCATATAGGGTCATTTTATTTCAGTTTATCTTCTTTGAAATTAGTTAGAATTCAGTACAATTTTATAGCATATTCAGCATCAACTTGAGATTAAATTTAATAGTTATGATTTTACTGCTTTTTAGTTTACAAAAAAAAGTTTAGCTTATGATTTAAAAATTTCACTATGCCTTACAGATTTTATGTACAATCATGTTTTAAATGCACATTTCAGCAAATGGATTAAGTCCTCAATTTTAAAGCATGTTTTCTATATTTTCATGACTAATGCATATGCCACATACTCACCACATTCCAAAGTTTTGATCTCATACCTCTTCTATCTATATTTCATATGATGTAGATTCAGGTACTTTCTCTCAGGTTCATAGACAGGCAGATCATAGAATTCATCCAGTAGGAGATGAGTTCTCTTATTTTGAGGACTCAAGTCAGTTGTAGTTCTAGTATTTTATTTGCTTATTTGTATGTATTGATTAGGGATAGTTGGGGTCATTTCCCTACTATCTATATTCAGTATTAGTAGAGGCTTTATAGATAGGCAGTCAGAGTTATTTTATGTAGTTTACATTCTTCTTTCTTTCATATTACAGTGTTGTAAACTTTTAATGGTAACATATTAAAACAAATTATCTCATGACTATGGTTCTAATCAGCTAATTTAGCTTTTATATATATTTTAATTTATTGCTCAAGAATTATGTCAGTACCATAGGTAAGCTTTGGTTCACTTGTGGTTTTAAACACCATGTTACACTACGGGGTAGTCTTGGGTCATGACAGTATATGTGGTCAGTACTTTTGAAATGTTCTAAGTAAGTGTGGGTGAATGCAATAAGTAAAACTGAATCAATGCATAATCTTAAAACATGCATGCAAAGTGTAAATAGACTCACTAATATACTAAAATAAACTAAAAGTTTAATATCATAAAACATGAATAACAAAGCATAATCTCGATAAACTGGGTGAGTCACTACACTTAGTTTCTGAAACTGTCTATTTTGTGGATTAAGTAAACCTAAAGATGAACATACTTTCAAATTATGCATAAACCTAAAGATGAACATACTTTCAAATTATGCATGCTAAGTGTAAAAGGAATCACCTTAACTATAAGTAAAATAGAAAGCTAAAATCTCATAAAGAATGACTCATAAAACAATATCTAAAACAAAAACTATGAGTCAACTTAGTTTTTAAAATCTTTAATTTTGTGGGAGATTCTCGTAACCGACATAAATCATGTGAGAAACATGGATTTCGATGACTCATTACCTCATTGAAATGGAACAACGACATACTCTCAAAGCAACGACCCAATATACAATGCCAGAGTATAAAGAAAAACTTTAATGATCACCCTAACATGTCTGATGTGACAAGATGAATAATATAGATTAAATGACCTATGGTGGAACATAGTTTATGAGAAATAGGATGCGCTAAATCCATATTCCCCTCTCGGTGCTAGATACTGCTCCCAAAAATCATACTATTACTCTTACTATATTTATGAAGTTCACCTCATAATAGAAATATAAGTTGATAAGTCTAAAAATATAATATGTCACTGTTTCTATATCAAATTCTTGATTTCTTATGTGAACTTCATTGCTTGTCTAAAATCTTATATAAAAATAAAACTGTGATTGTTCTAAAATGCTTTTTAAAACTCAACTATTAAATTTGAACTTCTTGTAAACTCAATACTCAAAGCTCAAATTGAAATTTTTATCAACTCATGAGACTTCATGTAAGAATAAACAAATTCATCTCATAATAGCAATCACGTAAGTAAAAATATGAGTAAAGGTAAATTCTTGTACAATCTAAACTTTAAATCACATGATAATACCATGATATCAAAACACAAAAAATAATATGAACCCTAACTGAAGTTTCATAAATTCAATTGTAAAATCAAAGCTTTTGGTCATAGGAAAAAAAGGTTATCCGTAATCAAATTCCACATACCTAAACTTGATGAATTCTCTTTGAACAAAGCTTCAATTTAAGCCTTGGAATCTTGAATTTTTTAGAAGAAATCTTACTTGGTGTTCTTGAGAGTTTGGGAGAAGAGGAATCATGTGTTTGGGTTATGGGATGAGGGAAAATATGTTAGTGTTAGTTATAGGATGATTTAGGACATAAATGACTTGTTTGCCCTTGAACATGAATTTTAGTGCCTATAGGAACATGGACGTTCCACGCCCTTATCACAGAGCACACAACATGTACCACTCTTTTATCACGGAGCACATAGGGCATGTCATGCTCTTATCACAGATCCTCACTATTTCGCTTGCAAAAATGATCATAATATTTTGCTCGGCTATAAGATTAAGGAAAAATCAGATGCGCTGGAAAGAAAAATCAATTATCTTTCATGATGGGTCTTGAGATCAAAAAATCAATATATATATATATATATACCAGAATTTACACATTTAAAATTGACCCTTGTAGGATTTAATACCAAAACTCTTTCAATAATATAGTTCTCTACTCAACTTTACTCTAAGTATTTTCTATGATCATTCTTTACATCGAAAGCACTTTATACACAAGGTAAATGAACATGACACGTATTTATAATTAAAAATAATTATTCTTTGGTCCTTAAACCTATGATGAACAATTAGAAGCTTAGCTAAAATTTTTGGGGTATTATATACACCCTTTAGGTTTTAGTTGTATTCATTAACTTACTCTTGCATGACATTAGTTTGATATGGTAATCATGAAATTGGTAGGTTTAAGGTAAATTATGGTAGAAAAACCCTAGAATAGGGAGTGGTTAATCATGAAATTGACTGCATATTAATTATTTCATCGTATTACTTGTACAATGCATATTTAAGGAAAGTAAATAACTATTTAATCCTAAATGTTACTTGCATGCAATGAACTTATATGAATGCTTGTAGGATTTTAAAAGTGTTGTTCCATTATCATTGTGGTTGTGATTATTCTGATATCTATCATTATTATAGAATAAATTGGTATTTTTAACATCTCCATGGGATTGATTGATATAAGGTTGGCAGACACTTGATGTTTGGGATTTGGTATATGGACAAGAGCTCATCTTCTGCAGGTTATGACTAGTTAGCGCACACATAAGATACTTAGAAAGTATGTACAAGGTACATATAAGTGTGACAGTTCCTTAAGTGAACTGGATATAATATGTTTCTTGATTATATTTGTTCCTTGAATGAACTGGGCTTAATCATTGCCTCTATATATTGGTTTTTTGAGTGAACTAGGTTTATCTGTTTAATCTTTAAATGTGGTTTCTCTATGTAAATGGGGATGCATATTAATTGCAAGTTGTGCCTTAACTTTGTGTTGACTGTTATATATGTAGTTGGGACATGATTTGTATGATGGTTGAGTCATAGTTGTTAACATGGAGTCTTGTTGATGGTCATAGTATGACTTGACTTTTTATCCTTGTTGTCTTATATTGACTGAACTTCATGTTGTACTTGTTTCAAGATTAATTGTTATGAACTTCAAATAGACTTTCATGATAGGGATCATGGATGTCTTCTTATACTGCATGTCAGTTATGCATTCATATTTCTTATTTTGGGATGGATGATAACTTTACCGGCACACTATTGTTTTTTATGTGCTAATACTACACGTGCTCTACTTTTTGTTGATTGCAAAGCATATTCCAAAAACTATTTTGAGATTTCAGCTATGATTCAGATTGTATCCGCACTCAAGAGTGAGCTACATCCATTGGGATACCATGCGTTCTTTTAATTTTCTGGTACATTTATTTTAGACTCAGACATTATACAGGTTTTTTGGAATTCATATCCACATTTTGATATTTATTAGATTTTTGATACAATGACTTTTATGTTTTAGGGATGATTTATTTCAGCATCATTTTATGTTACTCTTCATTTAAATATGGATTTTTTTTTTATCAATGAGGATGGTTTAGTCGCCTATGTTAGCTAAGTGTTGATTTTTTGATGAGTTTACTTGGTTCTCCTGCCAGGAATTTAGTGGTGGGTGGGTTTGGGACATGACAGCTTTGTGTATTAATACCTTTTTTGGTGTATTTTTTTAATACCCCATATTATTCTAGTTCAGTATCTAGTTGCATGCATGAGGGGCTTAAGGCCTGAAAATTTCACTAAGTATTGAGGACTTAGTCATTTTTAAGGCTTCTAAACTTAAGGATTTTTAACTTGGTCTTCCCGACTTTGAGATGTTGATTTTTGAGTTAATTCATGTTCAGGGATATAAGGAGTATGTCTTGAAGAAGTTTTGGATTTTTTGGACAGAGTTTGGGTCATGTTTGGATTACGAAACCAGGGGATTATTGCGATAATCCCGCAATGCGGTGTTATAATTATCATCATGCAGACCGCATCGTGGTAAGGGAAATGAACTACCACGATAAGGCCGCGTCTTGGTAAGCTTGTTCCATCCAGTTTCAAATTTAAATTCCTGAGGGGAAATTGGTTCTTTCCCCCCTCAACCCAATCATTTATAAAACGAATTAGGACATCATTTAGGGCATTATTTGCCCTTCTTCTCCAAATCCCTCTCAAGAAAACCCTCCCATCTTCCCCAAGAACAAAAATTCAATTTATTTCTCCCAAGAAATAAAGAATTCAAGTTCCCCAAGTTCAAGAACCTTCAAGAAAGTATCATGATTGGTGTGGCTCTTTCAAGTTAAAGGTTTAAGGTATGTGGGATGTTCATTCATGGGTTCTCTTTCACCCATGGAGCCTAAAAACACTCTTTTTTATTAAATATTGAATTTTTCTATCATTATTGTATTTTGTATTGCTTAAGATGGGTTTAATTCATGTTTCCATGGTAATTTAAGTGCAATTCAGTTCATGCATGATCCCATGCAACATTTTGAATTCCTCACGCTATGAATTTGAGTTTCCCATGCTTTATTTAAGTGAGTTTTATGATGAATCCTAAATTTATGATTCTTAGCAAGCATTCCTATGTAAATTCATGATCCTCACATATTTGATGAAATATCTATGCTTATGGGTTTTGAACCATGATCCGTTACTACAGTTTTAAGCTTGTTATTATATTTAGTAATTATTCAGTGCTGGTGGATTATGAACACCTGATACTTACATGTTTTACATGATTTTTATATTTTCAAGTATTATTCAGTTAAACCATGATTATTCCTATTTATTCAGTTATTATGATCATAATGAGAACTATCAGTCATGAAATAATGTTCAGTTAAACTCAGTCCAGGTTTAGTTCCAGTGTTAGTTCAGTTGGGAGTAAGAATTAGCATCGAGCGAATGCAGAGGTGGCGGCTTCCCCATCAGTAAGGGAGAGTCATTAGTAGAAGTCCTTGTATTTTAGAACTATGTATCCGGTGTAGGATATGAGGGGTCACCCATTAGTTTAGGCTTGACTTTCTCTAAGGGGTCACCCATCAATTTAAGCTTGACTTTGGTCCTTCGGGACACCAGATTATTGGATCCACACAACCATTGTTAGTACCCGTGGAATGATATTGACACACTTTTAATTGGGGTTATAAGTTGGACCTTAATTAGCTCAGATTAGGGGATGTCGGTTAGATGATATCTCCCACAATCTTAGTATAGTATTCAGTGTATTTTCAGTTCAGGTCTGCTTGACTAAGTGTACATACTTTCAAATATTCAGTTTTATAGCTTTCAATTTTTCAAAGTACAGATTTATCTCGGTAACATAACAAATATACACTTAGTCTTGCATTCTCAGATATTACAGTTTTTATAAGTTCATGTTTAGTTTTCTCATGCTATTCAATTAGTTCTTATTTCATATGCACAGTACCCCATACATATCAACCTGTCCTCATCTCATACACCAGTACATTCAAAGTAATGACCACATACTCTTCTTTGAACTATGATGTCTTATATCATAGGTTCGGACTCATAGTTTCCCGACCGCAGTTAGACAGCTCAGCATAATCTAGGAGCCATAGTGGTGAGTCCTCATCCATTGAGTACATGTTATAATTATTTATTTATTTCAGTATTTCATTTATTAAGTCAGTCGAAGTTAGTTGGGGTCTGTTCCATCAACTCCTTTGTCAGTTTAGAGGCTTTTAGACATTCAGACAGTTAGTTAGTCAGTTTTATTAGTCTTATCAAATATTTCAGACTTGTGATTCATTCATATTTTCAATATTCAGATTTTATGGCTTTATCTATTATTTTCTGCATATGTCCATTATTATTATTTTATTTAGTGCTCTCAGCAGGTACCACCGCATGGGTAGCTTATGGTCACTTATGACCATAAGCACCATTGTTGCGACTAGGTTGTAGCCTCAGGTCTTGAAAAAACTTGGTGTCAGAGCCTAAGGTTTTTAAGTGTCCTATGGAGTTAGAAAGATGTGTTGAGTAGAGTCTTGTGCATGGGTATGAAGCATGCCATATTTATGGATAAGAGGCTACGAGATAATTTAGGAAAAGTTTCCCTTCTTTCAGTATTTATGTTGTGCAAATGAGCATGATATCTATTTAAAATCTCTTTCTAACTAATCCTTCATTTTGTTTACAGACAATGCCTCCCAAAAGGAACAACAGAAAGAGGAACGGGAACCAGCCCGCACCATCACCTATTCAGAAAGATCCCCTGAACGAGCATATCTCTCACCCCAAATTTAGAGTTGTTTGCACTACCTTAGCTCACTTAGTAGCTTCTCATAACAATCAACAGGCTATTTTCCCAGCTAATCTAATGGCAAATATAGTTGTAGCTAGGATTCAGGATTTCACCCAAATAAATCCCTTTTTTTTCTAGAACCAAGTCTGAGGAGGATCCACATGAATTTTTTGATATGGTTTAGAAAGTGACAGATATCATATTTGTCACTATGAGTGAAAGTGCATAGTTGACTGTATACCAGTTGTAGGATATAGCTCACACCTGGTGTAAGTATTGGAAAGAGGATAGAGGTGTTGAGGTAGGGCCTGTAGAGTGGGAGGAGTTTGCTACGACTTTCTTAGATAGGTTCTTTCCTTTCGAGTTGAGGGAATCTAAGGTATAGGAGTTCATTAATTTGAAGCAAGGTAATATGAGTGTGAAGGAATAATCGCTTAAGTTCACTAAGTTGGCAAGGTATGCTCCTTCAATGGTGGCTGATAATAGGTCTAGAATGAGGAAGTTTGTTTATAATATATCTGATAGTAGTGTTAGAATACATTGTTGATTAAGGATATGGACCTATATAGGATTATGTTTCATGCTATGTAGATTGGGGAAGAGAAGCTTAAGGAGAAAGAGAGAGAGAATAAAAGGGCCAAAATAGGTAGTTTTAACTTTTCTCAGCTGAGGTTAGGGGGTGGAAACTATTCTCAGTTTTGTCAGAAGTTCTCAGCCCCAACTCCATCTTTATCTAGTGTGCCAGCATCAAAGTTCAGGAATAACAGTCGGGATAGAGTGCCAGGATCAAAGTCCTAGGGTAGTATGAACAGTGGTTGTACTAATTTGCTCTACGGAAAGTATGGTAGAAATTATCAGGGCGTGTTTAAGGCTGGTAGTGACGTGTGTTTTAGATGTAGAAAGCCAGGCCACTGGATCTGAGAGTGTATATCAGTGGCATAGAGGGGCAAAAATAATCGCCAACAGGGCCAGAATACTTCTTCAGCAGCACCAGCAGGTCATCTGATCCAATAGGACGCTACTTCCAGTGCCACCAGTGGGTAGCGCCAGAATAGACTGTATGCACTCCAGTCCCGACATGATCAGGAAAGTTCTCCTGATGTGGTTACGAGTACGTTACAGGTTTTTTATCTTCATGTGCATGTTTTATTAGTCCCTGGAGCTTCACTTTCTTTTGTAACCCCCTAAATAGCTGTCAATTTTGGTGTTATTCCAGAAATATTATCAGAGCCTTTCTTAGTGTCTACCCCAGTGGGTAAATTTATTACAGCCAGACGGGTATACAGAAATCGCTCGGTTATATCATCTTAGAAAATCACTTCAGTAGATCTTGTAGAGTAAGAGATAACTGATTTTGATGTCATCCTCGACATGGATTGGCTTTATCCGTGATATGAATTAGTGGACTGTAGAAATAGAGTTGTTCAGCTTCAGTTTCCCAATGAACCAATGTGAATGAAGGGAAGTACTTTAGTGTTTAGGGGTCAAATTGTTTGTTATCTTAAGGAAAGGAAAATGATATCTAAGAGGTGTGTTTACCATCTTGTTTGAGTCAAAGACTCTAATTATGAGACCCACATTCTCGATTTATTTTCAGTAGTAAGGGAATTTCCCAATGTGTTCCCTGAAAACCTCTCTGGAGTTTCTCCCGTGAGGGAAATTAACAACGTAATAGATCTCCTTCTAGATACCCAACCTATCTCTATTCCGCCCTACAGAATGTCCCCAGATGAGCTCAGGGAATTGAAAAAATAGTTGAAAGATCTCTTATATAAGGGATTCATCAGGCCTAGGGTTTCCCCATAGGGCGTTTCGGTCTTGTTCGTGTGTAAGAAAGACGATTATCTTAGAATGTGTATCGATTACCGTCAATTGAACAAAGTTATAATCAAGAACAAATATCCACTCCCCAAGATTGGTGACTTGTTTTACCAACTTCAGGGTTCCAGTTATTTCTCTAAGATAGATCTCTGATCTAGCTATCATCAGCTAAATTCAGAGAAGGTGACATTCCAAAGATAGCCTTCAGAACTCGGTATGGTCACTTTGAATTTCTAGTTTGGACTAACGAATACCCTTACGGCTTTCATGGACATTCATGAATAGAGTGTTCAAGCAGTACTTGGGCATGTTCTTCATAGTCTTCATTGACGATATCCTTGTCTATTCCTATAGTGAGAATGATCATGTAGATAATCTGAGGATTATGTTACAGACCCTTAAATCTCATCAGTTGTTCGTTGAATTCAGTAAGTATAAATTTTGGCTAAGATAAGTAGCTTTTCTTAGCCATATTATTTCGGTGATAGAATTAGAGTTGACCCTAAAAAAATAAAGCAGTGATAAACTGGCCTAGACTTATCTCTCCATCAGATATCAGAAGTTTCTTGGGTTTGTCTAGCTATTACAAATGGTTTGTTGAAGGGTTCTTTTCTATTGCATACCCCATGTCTCGATTGACATAGAACAAAATCAAATTACAATGGTCAGATTCATGTGAGAAGAGTTTTCAGGAGTTAAAGACTCGACTTGCCTAAGCCCTTTTCCTGACCTTTCTAGATAATTCAGAGGGATTCATAGTTTACTTTAATGCTTCTAGAGATTGTCTTGGTTATGTATTGATGCAAAGAGGTAAGGTCATAGCCTACGCCTTTAGAAATCTTAAACCACATGAAAAGAATTATCCTACCCATAATCTTGAGTTGGTAGTTGTTATTTTTTCCTTAAAAATTTAAAGGCACTATCTTTATGGAGTTTATGTTAATATGTTCACAGATCATAAAAAATAGCAGTATATATTTTTGCAGAAAGATTTAAATCTTCGTCAGTGAAGGTGACTTGATTTGTTAAAAGATTATGATATGAGTGTGTTGTATCATCTGGAAAAGGCCACTGTAGTGGCAGATGCTCTTAGTAGATTGTCTATGGGTAGAGTTGCTCTTGTTAAGGAGGATAGGAAAAAGTTATTCCAAGAGGTTCACCATCTTTTTAGATTAGGTGTTCGGTTGGTTAATTCAGCTGAAGGTAGTATATGGGTACAAAATGGTTCAAAATCTTCTTTTGTTGCCAAAGTAAAGGAAAAGAAAGACAAGGATCCCAGTTTGGTTAGGTTGACAAAAATAGTTAAAGATTAGAAAGTAGAGGTTTTCTTCCAAGGGGAAGATGGTATCCTTCATTCTTAAGCTAGGTCATGTGTTCCATGTTTTGATGGTTTGAGGCAGTGGATTTTGGCCGAGGCGCATGGTGCACAATATTTTATTCATCAAGGAGCCAGTAAAAAGTATCGTGACTTGTGGAAAATCTATTGGTGGAATGGTATAAAGGACATTGTAGAATTTGTAACTAAGAGTTCAAATTGTAAGCAGGTTAAAGTTGAGCACCAGAGACCTAGTGGTGCATTGCATGAGTTCAGAATCACCACTTAGAAGTGGGAAGTGGCGAACATGGATTTTGTGATGAGTTTGCCTCGTACTCATTGTCAGCCTGATTTGATATGGGTCATTGTGGATAGAATGACTAAATCAGCTCATTTCTTGCCAGTTCATCTTTGTATTCATCTTAGGATTATGCCAGTATTTTTATTAGAGAGTTGGTTAAGTTGCATGGAGTTTCATTATCTATCATATCAGATAGAGGTACCCCGTTTACCACTCACTTTTGGAAAGCTTTTCAGAAGGGCCTTGGTACCAGATTTTTTCTCAGTATAACTTTTCATCCTCAGATAGATGGTTAGTCATAGAGGACCATTCATACCTTAGAGGATATGTTGAGAGCATGTTTTATTGATTTTAAAGGGAGTTGGGATGAACACTTACCTTTGATTGAGTTTACCTATAATAAATGCTATCACTCTAGTATCCAGATGGCTCTGTTTGGAAGAAGATATAGATTTCCTATTAGTTGGTTTGAGGTAGGTAAGGCTGATTTTATAAGGCCATATTCGGTGTTCAATGTGATGGAGAAAGTTTATTTGATTAGGGAGAGGCTAAAGACAACTCAAAGTCATCATAAATATTGTACAGATATGAGGAGGAGAGATCTTGAGTTTGATGTTGGTGACTTAGTCTATTTGAAAATCTTACCCATGAAGGGAGTGAAGAGATTTGGCAAGAAGGGGAAGCTTAGTCCCCGATTTGTTGGCCCTTATAAATTTTGAACTATTTTGGGAAGGTAGCTTATATGCTAGATTTGCCTGTAGATTTGGCATCAGTGCATCCGGTGTTTCATGTTTCTTTGTTAAAGAAATGTATTAGCGATTCAGCTATTGTTATTCCTTTAGAAAGTAAAGGTGTTCAGGATAACCTTTCTTTTGAAGATATTCCAGTTAAGATCCTAGATCATCAGATTCGTAGAATAAGGAACAAAGAATTTCCCTTGGTTAAATTTCTATGGCAGAATCAGTCCGTTAAGGGGGCTACTTGGGAAGAAGTAGCAGATATGCATACCAAGTACCCTTATTTTTTTCCATACACTCAGACTCAGCTTGGGGTAACATTTTTCCTTAGATTGACTATTATCAATTCTCAGTTCGAGCTATATAACTATTCTCATGTCATTGCATGGATTCACGAAATCAGTTCAATTCATGTATCATGTTTCAAACTCAGTTATGTAATCATATTTCCAGTCATGCATGTTTAGTATGTGATCTCAGTTACTTTAGTTAAGTACTCTAAGTCTAACCAGTCTCATTTGAGGAAGATATTCCAAAGGGCGAGATATTCTAATACCCCATATTATTCTTAGCTCAGTTCAACTTCTAGTTGCATTCATTAGGGGCTTAAGGCCTGAAAATTTCACTGTGTTGGGGACTTAGTCATTTTTAAGGCTTCTAAACTTGGAGGATTTTTAACTTGATTTTCCCGACCCTGAGATATTGGTTTTAGAGTTAATTCATGTTTAGGGAAGTAAGGAGCATGTCTCGAATTTTTTAGATGGAGTTTGGGTCATGTTTGGATCACGAAAATAGAGGATTATCATGATAAGCCTTCAATGCAGTGTTATTCCCATCATTATACAGACCGCATCACGGTGAGGGAAATGAACTACCATGATAATGTCGCGTTCATTTACGAGTGAGTATTACACTAAGAATTTACAAGCAAATCGAGGAATGAAGGGAGAGAGACTAGAATAGAAAGAAAGAGATGGATTTCAAACTAGAGTAAGGGCACGCTAAGACAATCCTTTTTGTGATTTCGATCTGATTACTTTAAATAAAGAGAAAAAAAATAGATAGGTAGAAAGGATTTACACAAGACCACGAAGCGAGAGAAATAGCCTTCGCTTACCTACTTAACCGTACCCTCTTATCGTACCTATATAGCCTTTCCTTCAATTATATTCAGTTTTAGTTCTACTTCCAAATACCGATGGGAGAAGGCTTTTTTTTTTACATCCAGTGCTACATCTAGAGGTCTAGTCCCCTAGGTCATTTGAAATCTCTAAAGGCAAAGAGAAAGTACCACTTTTCTTAAGTGTTGTTTAATCTAATCTATTGAAGAGTCAAGGTTTCTAAGGAGCACGGATGAGGCGAAGCATCAATCCAACTACATACCAATGGAAAGACATTACGGGTGGTCGTATCCTATCATATTCATGTATCAATGCGTAAGTGGTCATATAATAGTTGTATCATTGCACCTAAAGTCTTATGTCCTAAGGTCTCCGGTGTGTCGTAAACCTACTGGTATACAATCATAGCGTGCTCTAGGTTGGTTAAGCCTATGAGAATAAAGAAAAAAGTCTCTGACTTTGTCCGTGTCAACAAACAATTCAAAATACCTTGACTTTTTTATATTAGGTACGAGTCAAATAGCAATGATTCAAAGCACTTCTCTTTACACTTGATTCAGAAATAATCGACTGAACAAGATTTGTCCATAGGATAGTCATATTATAGTCTTTTCCAATGCAATAAAGTTATGTAGTTTCCATTTATCTTTGATATAAGGGGTATTTCCATGGTTTTGGTACCCGTCGTTGCCTCTGTACCCGAAATAGATGCATTATGCTACCCAGTGCCTAACCTTGTCTCCCCTACTCCCTTCCAGCATAGGAGCCTATGGTTTCATTCTTGTTGTTATAGGAGGTACACATCCCTCTTCTCGGTGTGGAATGATATACGAGAAATAGATGCTCAGCCTGTAATGTCCCATAACGGCACTGAAGTAGTGAATCTATCAGAGTGAAGAGGACTAAACAGGAACAAGAGGGATCCACTGAAGAAGATCCTTATCCTTATCCTTCCCATTTTTTAGAAGAAGGGTCAGATCCGGACAAAATCGATGAAGCAGAATAAATTCAAAAAGTTACTAATTCATGATCTGGCATGTACAGAATGAAAAATTCATTCTCAATTCTATTAGAAATTTTATGAAAGAGGGTATACCATGAAGTTACAAAGGTTGTACCTGTGAACCAACCCCCTACAGTGAAATGGGCACAAGGAAAGAGCAATAGAATGGACCATCCTACAACCATCTAGAGTAATGATGAGTCAAAGAACATCGTGCATTGATGGGTACTGAGGCCCCATATTGACTATAATAAGGTCTTTTCTTGTAGTTGGTCCAGTCATAAGTTTTTTAATGATTCATTCTTCCATGAATTACTGAAAGTGAAAAGAAGTTCATCAAAATTTAATCAATGGGAAACAAAGAGAAGATGTGTATGAACAAGATATCCAGCAACAAGAAGAAGAAAAAGGATTGAATAGAGGAACTCCCGAGCATTTGGAAATCTCAGATGTGCCTAAAGGACCCCATTTGTGGTTGAAGGCTAGATATGCATAAAAGTTTTTTCCTCCAGGAGGAATCCTAGAATTCCGTCTATTTTTTGGGTTTGGAAAAGCATGGATTTTCAAGAACGAGAATCATATGATATGTTGGTAATATGTTATGATAATCATTCTCATTTGTTTGTCTCGTTTAAAATCGGATTCTTCTGTCTGATCCAGTTATTAAGACAATTAAAAGGTGTTTCCTTATTCTGGGATTCTTTATCTTTGTTTTATTTTAAATCACTGGGTTTAAACTTTACTTCAGTTCTTTTTAATTCTTTCAAAATGGCAGCAGCATACCCTTTTTGTGATTTTTAGGAAATAATTCTACAAGACGATGGATTCCCTCATGAAGCACTTCAGATCAAAAAAATTTGATCAACTCCAAGAAATTTAGGAATTTCTAACTTGCTTGAATTGGATTCTTTCGATTTCCATACCGAAGATATATTTGCGAAGTTGTTTCAATTTGGTCAGAAGAGTCCTTCAAATATTTTGGTCTTAAATTAGTTTTGATATATTTTTGGAATATGAACAAAGAAGAGAAGATAGTCTCTCATTTCATGCTACGATGTTGTCTCCCTATCTCTTAGTTGAAGCAGGGATGAGACCCTATATCTCTATCTAGTGCTCTTCTATCTAGATATCAGTATAAGTATCAATCTCTTTCCTTCCTTGTGTATGAGTTGAATTTTGAGTAATCGATGAGACTAGTAAGGATTCTCCAATGGGAGGTATCGGCAAGGATTTGAAATGGATTAATATCGACTCATACTAAAGAAAAAAGTAACCTTGTTTCATCCAAAATCGAATTTAAATGTCTGACGGGCAATTGGGTCTTTCCCCTCTTAACCCAATCATTCATAACACGAAGTGGGACATAATTTAGGGAATTATCCCCTTATTCTCCAAATCCCTCTCAAGAAAACCCTCCCTTCTTCCCCAAGAACATAAGTTCAAGTCCTTTCTCCCTAAGAAATCAAGAATTAAAGTTTCCCAAGTTCAAGAACCTTCAAGAAAGAATCAAGTTTGGTGTTTCTCTTTCAAGTTAAAGTTTTAAGGTATGTGGATGTTCATTCATAGGTTTTCTTTCACCATGGAGCCCAAAAACCCCTTTTTTTATTAAAGATTAAATTTTTCTATCATTATTGTCTTTTGTATTGCTTAAGATGGGTTTAATTCATGTTTTCATGGTAACTTAAATCCAGTTCAGTCTATGTATGATCCCATGCAAGATTTTGAATTCCTCATGCTATGAATTTGAGTTTTCCATGCTTTATTCAAGTGAATTTTATGATGAATCCTAAATTTATGATTCTTAGCAAGCATTCCCATGTTAAATTAATGATCCCACATGTTTGATGAAATGTCTAGGCTTATGGGTTTGAACCATGATCCTTTACTAGAGTTTTAAGCTTATTATTACATTCAGTGATTATTCAATGTTGGTGGGTTATGAACCCCCGATACCTACGTGTTTTATATGATTTTTAGATTTTCAAGTATGATTTAGGCAAACCATGATTATTTCTATTTATTCAGTTATTATGATCATAATAAGCTTTGTCATCCATGAAATAATGTTCAGTTAAACTCAGTTCAATTTTAGTTCCAATGTTAGTTCTGTTGGGAGTAGAATTTAGCACCGAACAAACACAGGGGTGGCGGTTTCCTGTCAGTTAGGCAGAGTCGTTAGTAGCAGTTTCTGTATTCCAAAACTATGTAGCCAGTATAGGATATGAGAAGACACCTGTCAGTTTAGGCTTGACTTCCTCTCAGGGGTCACCCTTCATTTTAGGCTTGACACCCTGGCCTTACAGAACACTAAATTAGTTGATCCACACAGCCAGTGTTAGTACCCATGGCACCGTACTAACATCCTTCCAACTAGGGTTACAGGTTGGACCCTAATTAGCTCAGATTGGGGTATGTTGGTTTAATGATACCTCCTACATTCTCAGTATAATATTCAGTGTATTTTCAATTCAGGTTTGCTTGACTGAGTGTACAGACTTTCAGATATTCAGTTTTACATACAGTAAAGGAATTGAACACAACAAAATTTATGAAGAATAGACCCCACACACTTATTACACTGTAACCTGAATATTTGAGCATGATATTTTTTATGTCAAATCATGGTCAGTATACTATCTCTATATTTCTAAAAAATGTATTTGATAGGTCCTCTCAGCTGAAAATAACAAATTTAAATAGGAGTCATCCTAATCAATCCACACTCCCACACTAACCCACAAAACTCATTTCTCCTCCAACATAACCCCACACCCCACACACACTGTGAGGTAATATAATTTTCTCAAGCTTTTTAATTTTTTTTGAACTATTCGCTAGGTTGACTTGTATTTCTTTTTGTGTAGATTTCAAATTATTAGATTTTATCTTAACATTTTAAAGAGTCTATAACTAAATTCATAATCTAACTAAATTTGTCCCTCGTACTTCAAACCCTTTCATATAAATTGAGATAGAAAGAGTACTTGAAGAAAGCTATTGCCAATTATTTTCTCAGGGGCGAGGTTCACAGCAGATATTACTAGAAAAATACGTAAATTCATGATCAATTATTTGTAAAAACCCATCTCTCTAAAGGAATAACTACCACAAACTCAAATCTACTCATTTCAAAAAACGTTTTGATTACAATTCAACAACCAAAGGAACTAACTTTAGTACTTAAATACAAATAGTTAACTATAACTATTTCTAATCAAAACTCTCCCAAGAAGTCAAGCCTAGTTACAAGTCTTACCAAGTAAACCACAATGACTATCACAATAGAATAGATATAACTAAATATCGAATTTAACACTACTCAAAAGAATTTCTACCTCTAACAGTGATCAAGAAAGAACTCAACCTTACTTCTTCTTGAATATTTATGGATGCCTTCTCGATATTCTCCTACTGCTTCAGAGTTTTATTTTTTTATATATTCAATAGGTGAACAAAAACGGTCTTTTTCTTCTCCTTTTATAGATGCACCATAATGTCCTCATCTAACAGGAAAACTGACTCCAATTCCAACTTCCAAAGTCTTTCCTTGTTAGTCAAGGACACATCTTTTCCTTTCCTAATATAGACACTATTTATATCATAAACAAAATAACTTCCATATATAGCATCATACTAAAAATTAACATTGCCTATCATCAAAACTTATAAGGTAAGTGGTCTTCAATTTCTGCAGCGCCCAAACGCACACGCAAGTATACGTGGTCTACCAAGTAGGACTTCAAGAAAGACGAATATCGATCCCACAGGGACTTGTTCTAAAAACTATTCAATTTCAATTTGCAGTTTATATTGAATTGATGCAACAGTAACCAAAAAAGAGTTTGCGAATTGTAACTAAAATTAAAGTAAATAGTGCGTAAAGTAAAAGACTTGAGACAATCAATGGAGTAAAGCCAAGGGTTAAAGAACTTCTAACAATCATACTACATTATTGAACTTCATTCGTAAGATCTCTTATCTTGGTTGTTGATTCGTAGGGTTATTCACATGATCATGGTCTCCGACCTCTAATTGTTTACCTAACTTGGACATTACAACTACATCATTGAGCGGGGATGTAATAATCAAATTAAGTACTTAAAGCTATCATCCTACGTGTGAATCAAGTAAGGCTTCTAGGTACATCCCTGTCCTAGACACTAATTCATATTCCTTATTTCATAAAAGAATAAGAACCATACTTTGTCCATCCCCACGTTCTATCTATCTATTCCCTCTCCCGAGATCACAAGGTTGACAATATATGTATTAATCCTCAAAATAGTTAAAACAAGAATGAACCAGTAACCAAATATGATAAGCAAATCAAATAAAATTAATTCAAAATGATAATAGTAATGTTCTTGGCTTTAACCCCAGAAAGGGAGTTTTTAACCTCTAATAGTCATTTTGTAATCATCAATGATGAATACATGATATATTCTAATTGAAAGCTAAATAAAGAGTAAATAAAACCTAAAACAAAGTGCAGCCGCCTCCCAAATTCTTCCAATACTTCACAAGACAATTAATAACGTGTCCAATGTATTGTATTTATAGTAGACCAAGTCTAAGTCGTGTAGGAGTAGGAGTAGGAGCCATACAAAAACTTGAGCACTGAAATAAGCATGCATCGCGGGCCTTATAGTACCTCTATACATAAGGTGTCTCGGGCTCAATAGAACCGCTATAGAGCAAGCTGCGCGGTCTTCCTAACACCGGTTTGTAGGATGCGACGTGGGCATATCGGCTGGTGCTACTGGAATTTACTTCCAATTTTTTGGTTAACTGTTCGGGTCTATCTTGCCTTGTGCCATTATTTTTCCTTAAATTATAGCTTGTACCACTTCAAATTATCATCAACTTTAATTCCTCAAGCATCCTACAATATATCACAACAAGCATTAGAGTTCAACACAACACAATGTCAAGAATCAAAAGCTAGAAACTCAACCAAAGCACTAGCCTCGATCGCTCTATGCTTTAACTTATTATTGAATCTTGGCTCATTTTAATTGTACTTCGCACACTTTAAACAAGTTATTCCATACATAATCACACATTAATACCAATAGGAACTCATTCAACACATTATAATCCAACGTGATAGACTAAAATATCACCTAGCTCAAGCTAGTTAGACTAGTTTTCTCGTCTAGACTCTAAATGATCAAATTGAACCTAAACTTGTTTGAAAACACTCTTAAACATTGTAAACACATACTTGAACACCTATATTATTATTTATATCATCATCAATACAAAAAGAACATGAATTATCCTCAAAACAAGATTAAACAAGCTAGAATAGCAACACTAGAGTGCATAAATACACCCAACATCAATTTTTGCTTTTATGATTATGACAAAATCATACCTTTAATTGTATCCTCATAGTTACTTTATTTCCTATACTCACCTGATCCCTATCAGTTGATCACACAAGACAACACAGTTCAAAATATTAAAATAAAAATATTATTCCTTATTTTGATATCATTGAATAAATATAAGAACATGAGAATACATGTGATCTATCATGGAGTTCAACATCTTACCCATGTTGATGAGAGTTAGACTACCCTTGCCATCGGAATAGAACCTTAACTTAGAGTGGTCACTAAACTTATCCCATATTGGGAAAATGAGGAGACACTCTTTAGTGAGGCCTATAAACCTACAATGGCATATAGTTTCTAGAGAATAGGATGCTCTAAATCCACATTCCCCTCTCAGTGCTAAATACTACTCCAATAACATAAACTTATATGATCATACTTGTAAAGTCTACCTTAAAATAGCATATGGATTTATAAACTGAATATTAACTATGCTTCTCTTACTTAAATCATATTCATAAGAAAAATTATGGATTTCATGTCCTATCTGATATCATAATATCAAAACTAAACTTTTAATCTAGTTGTAATACTTGTAGATTGAACTTACAAGCTTGAACTTCTTGTAACTCAGTAACTTATGCCTAAACTTGAAATCATTCATCATCTCATAGAAACTTCCTATTAAAATATCAAACTCAATGGTAAAAATCACTTTCAGGGATAAAATATAGGTAAACTTGAAATCATATGAAAAATAATATTCAATTTATGATAAAGCATCAAAATCTCAAAGCATAAGAAAAATGGGTATCAACCCTGGTAAGTCACTTTCTTCAAAATCAATTTATAACAACCTGGATTTTTGACCCTTAGGAAATTTTCTGAATTACTAGTTTTTGTTAAAGATACGACTAAGTGGTACCAGCCGTATATTGGGCTACAGTTTATATGGATTGGTCGTATGCTGACCAGTGTTGGTTGGTGTGTTGGTTGGTGTGTTGGATTGATTTCTGAAATGGATGTAACTTGGTGGATACGAGTCGTATTGGTGGATAAGGTCATCTGGTTTAGTATTTTTCCTTTACTTTATCTTAGAATTGGTATATTAAGTTGGATATTTGTATGAGTGGATCACCATGAGCCATAAGCTAGGGTACAAGTCGTACCATGGACTCGTATGGTGGACAGCGCTCAATCCTCTTTGATTCTATTCTACTAGGGGTACGGGTCATATGCTTTTGGTATGACTTAGTTTGGGTAAGTCTTACCTTGGACAGTGTTTTGTCCAAGGGAGAGGTCTAGGGTATGAGTGGTGGGAACCATTTGTATTGTAAGGTATAATTGGTTTGGTTAGTAATACCCTATGACGAGAATTTTATGCAACTTAAGTGAGAAAAATCTGGCCTTTTCACCACTTAACCTATTAAGGACCCATGACTTTTAACATACTTGGTAGGTTATTTTTATTATTAATTTACTCATTAATACTTAGAAAACATTCTCTAATCCTCTCTAAGGCTTTTGGGTAAAGAAAGGCTAGTGTTTTACTAAGGTGATCAATTTGGGACTTGTGTTGGTGATTTCTCTCCATCATCAACTCAATTTAAGCCATACACTCCTTCCCTCATTGTTAGTTCCAACTAAAGGCATATTTTGTAAATTGTTTTCAAGGCATAACTGTTATATGGTTTTGGGTTTTAAAATGTATATTGGGGGTTTTAGTTATAATGGGTTGGTTATGGTTTTTCCATGTTTTAATTATGTATTTACTTGTTTTAACTATAGTTTGGATACTTGGTTGCATGGTAATGGTTAATTGGTATTTGATTTTGGTTTTGTAAATACTATGCCCCCAATATGTTTGATAAAATACCTCTGAGAATGCTTTTACTATATTATTGGACTTTTTAATAGAACTATTACATGGTATGGTTTGGTAATGGAACCCTAAATGGTATAAATGCTTTGGAATGGTTAAATGGAATGGTTTGGTGGTCAAAGTTTTGGTTAATTAGACTCCTTGTGGCGTACGATGGAATCCCCCAAGTAAACATGTTAATGAATAAATTGTGGGGTATATGGGACTCCCCTAAGCAAACAGAATAATGAAACACTTGTGGGGTAGATGGGACTCCCCCAAGTTAACTTGGAAAATGGGTACACGGGAATTCCTTAACCACTTAACGTTTGGCTAAGGAAAATACTTGCAAGTTATAGTCGGTATGATGATACCATTATTAATAGCCTTGATTAATAATAAATGGAATAATAGATTGGTTGGTTGGGAATGGATTTAATTAGGCAATAATGGCAGGGTGTGATACCTAACCATGAAGGTGGGAGTTCAATGAACGAACACTGGAAACTCATGTTTGCCAATATGAGGGGTTTATCATGGTGACCATATATAATACTATGAGGTACACAGGAATCCTCTAAGTACACTATACATATGTATCATGGAGAGAAAAGAGTACTTGGGAATCCCCTACTCTTATGGTATCTCTGGGTCATGCAGCTACATGCATTGAGGCCTACTCAAGGGGTTACACTGGACATATAAAGCTCGTGGGTAGTTTTAGGATGGTTAAGCTACACACATTCCTAAGTTAATGGTTTTAAATACATGCTAAACTCGATTTTCTTTCCCGGCATGGATATATATATATGTATGGTTTGTATGCATATGGTTGGTTTACTTAGTTTTACTGGATGGCATTATTTTATCCTTATCCTGAGTTCATGATAGTGCTTACCCTCTAACCCATTTTCGAGCAGATGTATCCCCATGCGATGCAGAAACCGACCGTTCTACTCCTCCGACATAGTGATCGAATTTTGGGATCAACTTTGGATTTAAATGGTGGGCTTCCATCTTTTTGGAAGGCTCTATTTCATATTCATGGATGTTTTTACATACTTTGGTTTATTTATGGATATTGGTTTTGGCTATAGTTGGGGGCATGTCCTAACCGGATATTGGTTTTCTTTTGGTTAAATGTTTTTGTGGAACTACTATGGGTTGGTATGGGTAGGATCGATATTGGTGTCAGCCTTAGTATTGGCATTGGTTTTGGGTCTAGTATCATTGGACTAAAGTTCGCATTGCTCTGACCTTTTATATTATGTTATGAAGCTTGGTTTGGTTATTGCGTTGGTTTTGGCTTACAATTTTTGTTGGTTCTGGTTACTGGTTGGATTTAAGATGGTTGGGATCGATTGGGTTGGTCTCCGTCATATACCTATTCGAGAGTCTAGATTAGTGTTATAACATGATATTTTGTTTGAAGTTTGGGATTCATTTGACTCAGGTTATATGTTGGATGGTTGGGTTGGGTATCGGGGGTGGTCTCCGATCCTGGTTGGACTTTAGATGCCCATTACAATAAGGCCCTGGTTGGGTTGGGTCAAGTTAATATTAAAGCCTTAGGTTCATGGTCAATTGGGAGTCCACAAAGCCGTCTCTAGTAGAGTCTCTTTTAAGGGTGTGTAGCGCGCCACACTCATAAGGCAAAGGTTGTAAGGCATTTAGGAATATTTCGCTTTATTGGTATTTTATTCTCAAGATTGGAGTCTAAGTCCTAGAATCTTCTCTAATACGGATTTGTTTGCCTTTTAGATCATGCCTCGATGACCTGGAATACAAGAAAACACTTTTGTCCAATTTAGGGACAATGTAGAAGGGAAACAAGGGATCCATACTCGGTCTAGGAGTCCAGTCCCTGATATTTCTAGAGTTTCATCTATTTCTATTAGTCCTTTTTAGGGTGAGGTGTTGAATGCAGAATTTCATCAATTGATTCATACTAATGCTCTGTTGGTTCTTGCTTAGGCTGAGCGGGTTGCACATGGTGTTTCAATGTGATACCCCTAGTTTTCCCATTAAATATTTCTCCCCCAAATGTGTCGAGTCGTTAAAGCCTTTTTATCTTTCCAAGAGTCCGTTAAGATCTCGAACGAAAATGTGTTGAATTCTGTTCTTTATCGTGATTAATAATTTTTCTGTGTGGAATTTCTGGATATGCGACCCGTCATTGCGTATAGCATCGAATAAGCTTTCCAACAATATGTGGATCATCCAAAAAGGACAGTAATAGTGGTGAACAGTAAATGTGCAGGAAAAAAATACTGAGGCCAGGCAAATTTTAGGGTCAAATTCAAACGATCATAACTCCTTGTACATAATGATCTGAGTGATCTACTATATATCAAAAGAAATATCTGAGAGTCCTCTTTCCAATGAAATTGGTTTCATCCAATTTTTCCATCGGAGAAAAAAGTTATGGTCGATCTACTTCAGCCTATCAAAACAGTCCACCAAAGGACAGATTTGACATTATTTGATTTTTAAGGGTATTTTGGTCATTCCCACTCCAATCCATCCGGGTAAACCGTGGATTTAAGTCCATTAAGAGCATTCAATAGCTCATTTTTCTCCAAAATTTCCTAAGGCTCAAACCCCAACCCTACTACTCCAAATTTCATCCTTCCATGTCTCTTGATTGAACTGTAGAAATTTCAAATTGATTTGGGATTCGAGTTGATCATGTTAAGGGCTTCGAGAAGCACCCTTTATTTTTGTGAATAAAGTTTTGGAGTCGGAAGTTCATATTCATCTTCCATTTTTAGGTATGTGGGGCTTTGAACAAGAATAATTCTTCCCTTCTTATGCCCGTATCTTTAATTTTTATTATGGATTATTATGAGTTTGGCAAATAAATTTATTTCCAAGATATCCTACCATGAGATTTTGATTATGTATACATGTAAATTGTTCAAGCTTGCCAATTATGTTTATTTAATGGATTCATATGGTTCTGTAAGTTGAATTATGTCTAAATAACTCGATTATGAACTTATAAAGATTTGAATTGTAAGTTTTGAATCACATGAGTATTTGACTATTTTCGTTCTATGAATTGAGATTTAATATTGGGATTCTTGGTGTTTCTATTAAGAATTGATATATTTTGAACATATATCCACATTTTAAGTTCAAGAATGAATTATTGGTATTTTCAAGTGTTTTCGAGCCATGTGTCAAATTTTGAGCTTCCTTATGACGATTTGAGTTATTGGGTATATTGATATCGAAGTTGCAATGAGTCTTGGTATTTTTCGGATGGTTTGGATGAGTTAAATTATTAAAAATATTACGTATTGAGTCTTCATATCCTTGTCCAAATGTCAAGTCGGTTATGGTTCAATGCATTGATACCTTGTTGATGTTGAGGAAGATTAAAATGTTTTGAGCTAAAATGTGTTGAGTTAGGAATCCACAAATTGATATGATTTGATAAATGAGAAAGAGATTTGATTTGGCTTTATGATAGACCCTTGTGATGTTGTGGTGGATTTCCTAACGCGTTCTGAGCTTGTCGGGGAGTAGTACTTACCACCGAGAGGGAAATTTGGTATTTCCCCAAACCTATGTGCCACTGTAGGGTTGTTTGATGATGATATTATTTGCCAGAGAGCCCGATTGTGATTACTACAGTTTTAAGGTCGTACTCCCTAGCAAAGAGTATGACGCTCCCGCCAATGGGGGTTTCAAACGTTGGTATTTCACGTAGCTCACGTGGGGTTGTCGGTTATAGGAAACTCCCGTGTCCATAAGATTAAGTTTCTTGAATTACCGAGTCACTCCGCGATTTGAGTCAAAGATGTTTATGATGTTTTATGGTCATTTATGATGATTTATAATTACCTATGATGATTTTTGACGATATGATGATTTAGGATGATTTATCATAATTTATGATTTATAATAATTTGCGTGGATTACGAGATTTTATCATATGAACTATTTATTATGAAATTACGAAAAGTATGATTTGATATAACTCAAGCCAAGTGAGTCATCATTGTCTGTATGCATGTTTTCATGAAATTGATTATACTATTTATATTGTTGCATGCACCCCCACATACTCAGTACATTTCAAAGTGTTGACCAATATTTCCATGGGCTACATTCTTACCAAAATGTGGGTACAAGCTGTAGCGTACATATCATGTTCAGTTGGGTCGCAGCTCTCGATCGGCAGGTGATTAGTCCTTTTGATTCAGGGACTTGAGTTGTTCAGATTTGAAGTGTATTGTATTTTCTGTATTCAGTCATATTGAGTAGGGGTAGTTGGGAGTCATGACCCATCTATCTTTGGTCAATGGTAGTAGATAGACAGTCACTAGTAGTCAGTGTATTCAGTTTTAGATTTGTATATATATAAGCAGAATTGTAACCGTGTTAATTTACTTTCATGTTGGTCAGACTAAGTTATGGGTTGTTTCGGCACTATTCCTTCTATTTTATGTATTTTATTCAGTTGCTTTGGGTTATGCCAGATGAAGGGTTAGCTTAGGGTCACTTGTGACCTTAAGCACCGTGTGACATCTTGGGATCCGATTTTGGGGCGTTACAAGCTTGCTATCAGAGCACAGAGTTCAAGTGTCCTAGGGTGTCTTTGAAGCCATGTCTAGTAGAGTCTTGCGGACCGGTACGGAGACGTCTGTACTTGTCTTCGAGAGGCTACGAGGCATTTAGGAAAATGTTCCCTTTCTTTCAAGTCGTAGATCGTGCTGTGGAAAGGTTCCTTAAGAAATTCATACGGGTTCATATCTTACATAAATTGGGTTGTTTCTCCTTGTTCTAAAATACCGGATATAGTCGAGCGTAAATCCTTATAGATGGTGCTTTCTTAGATAATCTCCTCTGATATTACGGGCTTGTAAGTAAGCTAGAAAAAAAATGATTTCATTAGTGCTCTTGAGTTCCAAAAAATTGAGGTGTCATATGTACGTTCTTGAAGGTTTTGCATTATTCCTATGTCGGAAGTGTTTTTGGATTTCTCCCTAGAATTCATGATGTGATTTCGTATTTTCCTTATCCGTGTACTAATGTTGAGACAGGGTGATTAACTAGTTCCAATTTCCTCTCTTGATTATATTCCTGGGCTTACTAGCAAAGGTTCCATAGCTTTCAAGATGTACCCTCATCCCTCTTTAGTCGTTCAGTTGAGGTAAAGCGAGACACATATTCTCGGATCCTTGATTATGGTGTACCAGGCTTTTATTTCTTGAAAATATTTTCTGATCATCTTTTGATGAAAACTTGAAGTCTAGTGAAGCCGTGTGGGGCTTATTTCGATTCACTAGCATAATTGTTTTTATATTTATTTCCTTTTTCAATATACAAAACCAAAGTCTAGTGAAGTCGTGTGAGTCCTGTTTCGATTCACTAGAAGCTGGCTGTTTACTCTGTTGTTCTTGCATTGGTTGGAACCGGGGGGTTGGAAACGTGGTGAAAGGCGGTGTTAATAAATTATTATGGCATAGGCCATGGAATTGTGGATGATTATTGTCGTTATGAGGTTTTGGTGCACTAGTATGTTTGGGGTGTTTGATAGATGGAAATGGTTATTGAGATTGTTGTTAATCGTAGTCAGAGTGAGTTGTTAAGTTTGTATAGCGGGTGACGAGAAAAATGAATTTAATGATTGAATTACTACGACGTTAGTGATAGGGAGGAGATTTAGTAGGTTTGAACCGTATGTACGGGAGCTTAAGTCTATTTGTTTGTGATCAGGTGTGATATTGTGTGTTGAGGTAGTAGTATGCTCAAGGTGTTATGGGGATTTTTTTTAAGTTATTAAATGTTAAGCGGTTAGTGTTATCCTTGATCGGGTAAGTATGAATGATGATATGTGGTATATGATGTAATTGTGAGTTAACTTGGGCATTAGAGGTTGACGAGGGTGTTAGTTTGAGATGTGATGTTAGTAAAGCACGAAGAAGTTAGTATGTTTTAACGAAGGTTTGATGTATCCATGGTAAGTGCTAGAATCTAAGCTGCGGAGTGCATGAATTGTTGTATGATAACTTTTGAAGTTGTCTAAGTTGGTGGGTATTTGAGAGTTATGTTAAGATTGGGTTTTGCGCTCGCGGGTGTAGTTATGCGAGTTAAGTTATGGATCTTGTGTATGGGTATATCCGGTGACCCTGGAGTAAAGCGAATGCCATGGACTAGAGTTTGTATGGGGATTCGTTGACTAGGAGTGTTGGCTTAAGTCTAAGGGGGAGATTGTAGAAAAAAATAACTAAGTTAAGATTGCGGGATTCAGGTAGGTGTATCGGTGGGTTGCAAGTTGGTGGTGAAAAGTAGTGATGTTGATCCTATTTTACCCCAGCCGTTTCAATAACTTTGATATTTTCGCATGCCTTATGTTTCATTCCTCCGATCATAATACATGTTCATGCATATCATGGGAAATCATGTATTCTCTTAACTATCGAAATATGGAGTCCCAATTTTTCTAGCGGGCGAAATCGACATTCCATAAGCTATAAAATCCAAACTCAAGTTGCGCGGTTCATAATGCATGTGCTTAAGTTTTATTGTATGTTCAAGTTCAATCCACCGGCAACACCCTTAGCGACCAATAAGATTCAATTTATGTCCTGGGTGTCCTTAATCTTTAATCTTGATTCTGGTTGAATTCATGCATTTGATGCCCTAGTTCTCTGGCCTCAATAACCGCACCAAGTCATACACAACATAATGTTTCCAAGGGGGAGGTGATGTCTTCCTAACCCAACGAGCGAGATTCGGGGATGAATGTTTCCAAGGGGGAGATGATGTGATACCCCGAGTTTTCCCGTTAAATATTTTGCCCCCAAATTTGTCGAATCATTAAAGCCTTTTTATCTTTCCAAGAGTCCGTTAAGATATCGGACAAAAATGTGTTGAATTCTGTTCTTTATCGTGATTAATAATTTTTCTGTGTGGAATTTCTGGATATTCAACCCGTCATCGCGTAGAAAATCGAATAATCTTTCCAACGATATCTTGATCATCCAAAACGGACACTCGAGCGATGAGTTATGATCATTCCGATCTAACCGTGAATAGAGGTGAGCAGTAAATGTGCAGGAAAAGAATACTGAGGCCAGGCGAATTTTAGGGTCAAATTCAAACGATCATAACTCCTTGTACATAATGATCTGGCTGAGCTACTATATATCAAAAGAAATATCTGAGAGTCCTCTTTCCAATGAAATTAGTTTCATCCAATTTGTCCATCGGAGCAAAAACTTATGGTCGATCTACTTCAGCCTATCAAAACAGTCCACCAAAGGACAGATTTGACATTATTTGATTTTTAAGGGTATTTTGGTCATTCCCACTTCAATCCATCCGGGTAAACCATGGATTTAAGTCCATTAAGAGCATTCAATAGCTCATTTTTCTCCAAAATTTTCTAAGGCTCAAACCCCAACCCTACTACTCCAAATTTCATCCTTCCATGTCTCTTGATTGAACCGTAGAAATTTCAAATTGATTTGGGATTCGAGTTGATCATGTTAAGGGCTTCAAGAAGCACCCTTTATTTTCGTGAATAAAGTTCCGGAGTCGGAAGTTCATACTCATCTTCCATTTTTAGGTATGTGGGGCTTTGAACAAGAATAATTCTTCCGTTCTTGTGCCCGTATCTTTAATTTTTATTATGGATTATTATGAGTTTGGCAAATAAATTTATTTCCAAGATATCCTACCATGAGATTTTGATTATGTATATTTGTAAATTATTCAAGCTTGCCAATTATGATTATTTAATGGATTCATATGGTTCTGTAAGTTGAATTATGTCTAAACAATTCGATTACGAACTTATAAAGATTTGAATTGTAAATTTTGAATCACATGAGTATTTGACTATTTTTGTTCTATGAATTGAGATTTAATATTGGGATTCTTGGTTTCTCTATCAAGAATTGATATATTTTGAACATGTATCCACGTTTTAAGTTCAAGAATGAATTATTGGTATTTCCAAGTATTTTCGAGCCATGTGTCCAATTTTGAGCTTCCTTATGACGATTTGAGTTATTGGGTATATTGATATCGAAGTTCCAATGAGTCTTGGTATTTTCCGGATGGTTTTGATGAGTTAAATTGTTGAAAATATTACGTATTGAGTCTTCATATCCTTGTCCAAATGTCGAGTCGGTTATGGTTCAATGCATTGATACCTTGTTGATATTGAGGAAGATTAAAATGTTTTGAGCTAAAATGTGTTGAGTTAGGAATCCATAAATTGATATGATTTGATAAATGAGAAATAGATTTGATTTGGTCTTTATATAGACCCTTGTGATGATTTGGCGGATTTCCTAACGTGTTCTGAGCTTGTCGGGGAGTAGTACTTAGCACCGAGAGGGAAATTTGATATTTCCCCAAACCTATGTGCCACTGTAGGGTTGTTTGATGATGATATTATTGGTTAGAGAGCCCGATTGTGATTATTGCAGTTTTAAGGTCGTACTCCCTAGCAAAGAGTATGACGCTCCCATCAACGGGGGTTTCAAACGTTGGTATTCCACGTAGCTCACGTGGGGTTGTCGGTTATAGGAAACTCCCGTGTCCATAAGATTAAGTTTCTTGAATTACCGAGTCACTCCAAAATTTGAGTCAAAGAATTAAGATGTTTATGATGTTTTATGGTCATTTATGATGATTTATAGTTACCTATGATGATTTTTTACGATATGATGATTTAGGATGATTTATCATAATTTATGATTTATAATGATTTACGTGGATTACGAGATTTTATCATATGAAATGTTTATTATGAAATTACGAAAAGTATGATTTGATATAACTCAAGCCAAGTGAGTCATCATTGTCCGTATGCATGTTTTCATGAAATTGATTATACTATTTATATTATTGCATGCACCCCCACATACTCAGTACATTTCAAAGTGCTTACCCACATATTTCCATGGGCTACATTCTTACCAAAATGTAGGTACAAGTTGTAGCGCACATATCATGTTCAGCTGGGTCGCAGCTCTCGATCGACAGGTGATTAGTCCTTTTGATTCAGGGACTTGAGTTGTTCAGATTTGAGGTGTATTATATTTTCTGTATTCAGTCGTATTGAGTAGGGGTAGTTGGGAGTCATGACCCGGCTATCTTTGGTCAATGCTAGTAGAGGCTTCATAGACAGTCACTAGTAGTCAGTGTATTAAGTTTCAGATTTGTATATATATGAGCAGAATTGTGACCATGTAAATTTAATTTCATGTTGGTCAGACTAAGTTATGGGTTGTTTCCGTATTATTCCTTCTATTTTATGTATTTTATTCAGTTGCTTTGGGTTATACCAGATAAAAGGTTAGCTTGGGGTCACTTATGACCTTAAGCACCGTGTGACATCTCGGGATCCTATTTCGGTGTGTTACATTCATCTGCTGAGGACACAAAGGTTGGCCAATTTATGAAGATGAATCCTCCTACTTTTACTGGTATGAAGGTGGAGGAGGATCCACAGGGTTTCTTGGATAAAATAGAGAAGATATTCTGGGTGATGCAGGCCACAAACATAGAAGAGGTAAATTTTATAGCTTATCAACTCAAGGATATTGCGTACTGGTGGTACGGGAAGTGGGATAGGGATAGAGGTCATGTTAAGGAGTTGTCCTTATAGGAGACCTCCTGAAATGATTTTCTGGATTGCTTCTTTCCTCGAAAGTTGAGGGAATCGAAGGTGAAGGAATTTATCAATCTGAGATAAGGGAAAATATCAATCAAGAAATATGCCTTGAAATTTCATCAGTTGTCAAAGTATGCTCCAGAATTGGTGTCCAATATGAGGGTGGGGATGAGAAACTTTGCTTCTAGAATATCTCAAGATTTGATCCTTGAAATCAAAATTGTGTTGCTAATCAATGATATGGATAGGTCTAGGTTGGTGGTTCATATGCAACAGGTGGAGGAAGAGAAGAGGAAATAGGATGAATTTAGGGAAAGACAGGGTAAAAAGTTTAGGTCTTCTGAACAAGGTGGTGGGTAACAACAGAGTGGTTAGGATGGCGGTAAATGGAAAAAGATAAAGTGGGGGAGTTATGGTTCCTTCTCTACAGCTAGTGCTCTTTATCCAAAGCCTTTAGGCGATAAGCGTTAATAGGGTGATGATAATTTTTGGCATGAGGTACCCAATCTTAGGAAAGCGAGGCACAGTCGTCTTTTTTATGCCATCTTTGTAGGATTTTTGGTTGTCTTCATTGGGGATTTTGTGATAAAAGTAGGGAAAGGCGTTTTAAATGTGGTCATCCAAGCCATATGCTTAGAAATATTCTGGTTGGTAAGGGTGATTTGGGAGCGATCAAAGCTTTGATTGCTTCATCTTTTGCTCTTATACCTAGTGGTGTTGCTTCAGCATCCACTCTTGCTTCTGGTGCCAACACTGGTCGGAATAGGTTATATGCTTTTACATCTCGACAGGAGTTTGAGGCATCACCAGATGTCATCCTATTTGTGGCTGTGTATTTTGGTTTTAATCCCAAGGTTATTTCGAATCCTTTTTTTGTTTCTAACCTTGTAGATGACTCAGTTAATGCTAAAGGAGTCTATAGGGGGTGTGTGGTATCTGTTAGTAGTAGGCAGACTATGGTAGATTTATTTAAACTGGATACATTGGATTACGATGTTATTATGGGGATGGATTGGTTTTACTTTTGTTATGTGTCCTTAGATTAATGGACCCGTAAGGTTGTTTTTAGGTTCCCCAGTGAACCAGTTATTGAGTGGGGGTGGTTCCCTAGATCTTAGAGGGAGGTTTATTTCTTATCTTAGAGCTCAGAGATTAATCTCTAAAGGGTGACTCTATCATTTTGTCTGGGTTAAATATTTTAACTCAAAGGGTCCTTCTTTGTATTCGGCTCCGATGGTGAATGAGTTCCCTGAGGTCTTTTTGGATAATCTTTCTAGCGTTTCTCCCGATAGGGAGATTAAGTTTGGTATTGATTTGGTTACAGACACTTGTCCAATATCTATTCCTTCTTGTAGAATGGCTCCGGCTAAGTTGAGGGAACTCAAGGAGCAACTTAAGGATATTTTAGATAAGGGGTTTATTCATTCTAGTGTATCCCCATAGGGTGCATCGATATTATTTATTTGCAAGAAGGATGGTTCCCTTCGGATGTTCATTGACTATCACCAATTGAATAAGGTAACGGTTAAGAACAAGTATCCTCTTTCAAGGATAGATGACTTGTTTGATCAGTTGCAAGGTGTCAAGTTCTTTTCAAAGATAGATCTTTGGTCTGGGTATCATTAGCATAAGATTATAGAGGAGGATATCCTTAGAAGGTTTTTCATACTAGGTATGGGCACTTTGATTTCCTGGTTATGTCATTTGATTTGACTTATGTCCCGACAGCATTTATGGATTTAATGAATGGGGTTTACAGGAAATTTCTAGATCTTTTTATCATTATGTTTATTGATGACATCTTGGTGTATTCTAAAAGTGAGGTGGATCATGCTAATCATCTCTGTGTGGTATTGCATACTTTAAAGGAACGGAAGTTGTATACCAAGTTCTCTAAGTGTGAGTTTTGGTTGAACATTGTAACTTTCTTAGGCCATATTATTTCTATTTAATGGATCATGGTGGATCCTCAAAAGGTGGCTATGGTTAAGAGGTAGCCTAGACCCACGACTCCAACTGACATTCGGATCTTCTTGGGTTTGGCTAGGTATTATAGGTAGTTCGTGGAAAGTTTCTTAATAATAGCCTCCCCATTGACTAAGTTGACTCAGAAAAAGGTAAATTTTTCTTGGTTGGATGTGTGTTAAGGGAATTTCGATAAGCGTAAGGATAAGTTGACTTCGACTTCGATTTTGGCATTGCCTGAAGGTAATAAGAGGTTTATGGTTTATTGTGATGCGTTCCAGGTGGGACTTGGTTGTGTTTTAATGTAACATGGGAAGGTTATAACCTATGCTTCAAGGCATTTGAAAGTGTATGAGAAAAATTATCCTACTCATGATTTAGAGCTTTTAGCGGTATTTTTTGTGTTGAAAATCTGGCGGATTTATTTGTATAGAGTGTACGTGGACATCTTTTCTGATCATAAGAGTCTACAGTATGTGTTCACTTAGAAGGAGATAAATCTTAGGCAGATAAAATGGTTGAAACTTCTCAAGGACTATGATATGAGTCTTCACTATCACCCAGGTAAAGCTAACATAGTTTCTGATGCTCTTAGTAGGTCGTCTAGGGGAGTTAGCTTATGTGGATCAGGAGAAGTGGGAATTGGTGAAGGATATTCACGCTTGGAAAATTTTGGAGTTTGTCTCTTAGACTTCGATGATGGTGGTGTGATGGTACAAAAAGTGGTTCGGTCGTCTCTTGGTGCAGATATTAAGGAAAAACAAGTATTGGATCCTGTCTTGATGAAAATCAAGAGGCATATTGGTGTACAAAAGGTAATAGTCTTTGATATTAGTGGTGATGTTACTTTACAGTACAAAGGGAGGTTGCATGTTTGCAATGTCGACAGTTTGCAATAGAGGGTTTTGGCTGAGGTGCATGAATCAGTTACGTTGTTTATCCCAGTTCGACAAAAATATATCATGATCTCAAGGAGATGTATTAGTGGAGTGGTATGAAAAGGGATGTGACTGATTTTGTGGCCAAATATTTGGTGTGCTAATAAGTCAAAGTTGAGCACATGAGGCTTGGTGGGTTGTATCAAGAAATTTATTTACCCAAATAAAATAGGGAGGTGATCAATATGGATTTCGTTACTGGTCTTCCTCTATCTTGAAATCAATTTTATTTGATTTGGGTCATCGTGGATAGGATGACCAAGTAGGCTCATTTATTACTAGTGCGGACTAACTTTTTGGCTGAGGCCTATACGAGGTTGTATCTTTATGAGATTGTTAAGCCATATGGGGTACCTATGTCGATTATCTCTAATCGTGGTACACAATTTTCATCTCAGTTATGGCAGTCTTTTCAGAAGGGATTGGGGACTAAGGTTAGCCTGAGTACTACTTTTTATCCTCAGATGGATGTGCAAGCAGAAAGGACTATTCAGATTTTGGAGGATATTCTTCAGGCATGCGTGATTGATTATTGTGGCAATTGGGTTGAGAATCTACCTTTGGTAGAGTTTGATTACAACAATAGCTATCATTCTAGTATTAGTATGGCCCCTTTCGAGGCATTCTATGGTAGGAAGTGTAGATCTCCTATTGGTTGGTTTGAGCTTGGTGAGGCGGATATATTCGGCCCCGTATTTGGTTTATCAGGCCATGAAAAAGGTAAAAGTGATTCAGGATAGGCTTAAGGTTTCCTAATATCACCAAAAGTCCTATGCAGATGTAAGGCAAAGTGACTTGGAGTTTGAGGTTGGGGATAAGGTATTCCTAAAGGTATCTCCCATGAAGGGAGTAATGCAGCTTTGTATGAAGGGAAAGCTCAGTCCTCAGTATGTTGGTCCTTATGCGGTTATGTGAAAGGTTGGTAATGTGTCTTATGAACTGGAGTTGCCTCCTAGTTTGGGCTCCGTTCATCCGGTATTTTATATCTCTATGTTGAGGAAGTGCGTTGGTGATCCTTCTTCGATTGTTCTTTAGGAGAGATTGGGTATCTTGGATTCTCCATCTTATGAAGAAGTCCCGATTGAGATCCTGGATAACCAGGTTCATCGGTAATAGACCAAGGTGGTATCCTCGGTTAAGGTTCTATGGCAGAACCACAAGATGGAAGAGGTTACATGGGACGCGGAAAAGGACATAAAGTCTAAGTATCCATAACTGTTTCTGCTTCTGGGATTCATGTGGAAGGTATGTGTTCATCAACATACTTTTGTTTTCAAAGTTCGTTAAAGGAAAGACTAATATATTTGCATCTTTATTTTCAAACTTGGTCAAAGGTTAGACTGATATTTGATAATGTAAATTAATCGTGCTTGTATTTACCCTTACCTTGTCTGTCATTCCGGGACGAATGCTCCTAGTGGGGGAGACTATAACGCCCTGGATTTTTTACCCTTAGAAAATTTCCTTGATTTTTGGTTTCTGGACAAGATACGACTAAGGGGTACCAGTCATATATTAGGGTACGGTTCGTATGGGTTGGTCGTATACTGACCAGTGTTAGTTGGTGGGTTGGACTGGTTTCTGGAATGAATGAAACTTGGTGGATACGGGTCGTCAGGATTTGTTTTTTCCTTCACTTAATCTTAGACTTGGTAGCTTAACTTGGATCTGAGTACGAGTGGCTCACCATGATTCGTAAGCTAGGGTATGAGTCTTACCATGGATTTGTATAGTGAACAGCGTTCAATCCTCTTTGATTCTATTCTGCCATGGGTACGGGTCAAAGGTATAGGTCATATGCTTTGGGTACGACTTGGTTTGGGTAAGTCATACCTTGGACAGTGTTGGTTTCAAGTGGGCCCTAGGGTACGAGTGGTGGGTACCACTCGTATTGTAGGGTATGACTAGTATGGTTAGTTGTACCTCCTGACGAGAATTTTATGCAGTTTAAGTGAGGGAAATCTGTACATTTTCCCACTTAACCTATTAAGGCCCCACGACTTTTAACACACTTGGGAGGTTATTTTCCCTATTATTCTATTCATTAACACCTAGAAAAAACTCACTAATCCTCTCTAAGTCTTTTGGGTAAATAAAGGTTAGGGTTTTACTAAGGTGATCAATTTGGGGTTTGTGTTGGTGATTTGTCTCCATCATCTAATCAATTTAAGGCATGTACTCCTTCCCTCATTGTTAGTTCCAACTAAAGTCATATTTTGTAAATTGTTTTCATGGCATAATTGTTATATGGTTTTGGATTTTCAAATATATACTGGGGGTTTTGATTGTAATGGCTTGGTTATGGTTTTTCCTTATTTTAATTATGTGTTTACATGTTTTAATAATGGTTTGTATACTTGGTTGCATAGGAATGGTTAATTGGTATTTGATTTTGGTTTTGGAAATACTATGCCCTCGATATGTTTGATAAAATGCCTAAGAGAATGTTTTTACTATATTGTTGGACTTTTTAATAGAACTATTGCATGGTATGGTTTGGTAATGAAATCCTAAATGGTTTAAATGGTTTGGAATGGTTAAATGAAATGGTTTGGTGGTCACAGTTATGGTTAATTAGACTCTTTGTGGGGTACGATGGAATCCCCCAAGTAAACATGTTAATGAACAACTTGTGAGGTACATGAGACTCCTCCAAGCAAACATAATAATGGAACACTTGTGGGGTACATGGGGTCCCCCAAGTTAACTTTGAAAATTGGTACACGGGAATCCCTTAACCTCTTAAGGTTTGGCTAAGGACAATACATGCAAGTATTAGTCGGTATGACGATACCACTATTAATAGCCTTGGTTAATAATAAATGGAATAATGGATTAGTTGGTTGAAAATGGTTTTAATTAGGAAATAATGGCGAGGTGCGATAGCTAACTGTAAAGGTGGGAGTTCAATGAACGAACATTAAAAACTCATATTTTTTTACATGAAGGATTGGTCATGGTGACCATATATGATACTATTAGGTACATGAAAATCCTTTAAGTACACTATACATATGTATCATGGAGAGCGAAGGGTACTTGGGAATCCCCTACTCTTATGGTATCTCCGGTTCGTGCGGCTACACAAATTAGGGCCCGTTCTGGGGGTTACATTGGACCCATATAGCCTGCAGGTGATTTTCGAAAAGTTATGCTACACAGACCCAAGTTAATGGTTTTAAATGCATACTAAACTCGATTCTCTTTCCCGTCATGGTTATATATATATTTGTGTGTGTGTGTATGGTTTGTATGCATATGGTTGGTTTACTTGGTTTTACTGGCTGACATTATTTTATTCTTATCCTGAGTTCATGCTAGCATTCACCCGCTAACCCATCTTCAGGTGACTGTATCCCCACGCGATGCATTAACCGGCCGTTCTACTCTTTCTATATAGTGATCAGATTTCGGGATCATAATTGGATTAAAGTGATGAGCTTCAATCTTTCTGAAAGGCTCCATTTCATGTTCATGGATATTTTTACACACTTTGGTTTATTTATGGATATTGGTTTTGGCTATGGTTAGGAGATGTCCCAACCGGATATTGGTTATCTTTTGGTTAGAGGCTTTTGTGGAACTACTATGGGTTGGTATGGGCGGGATTGGTATTGGTGTCAGCCTTAGTATTGGCATTGGTATTAGGGATGATACTGTTGGACTAAATTTCTCACTGTTCCATCCTTTTATATTATGTTATGGAACTTTATTTGGTTATTACGTCGGTTTTGGTTTGTTATGGACCATAAGTTATGGTTACTGGTTAGATTTGGGATGGTTGGGCTCGTTTGGGTCGGTCTCGGCCGTAGACCTATCCCAGATTCTGTATTAGTGTTGTTACACGTTATCTTGTTATATGTTCGGAATTCATCCGACTCGGGGTCTAGGCTGGATGGTTGGGTTGGGTATCGGGGGTGGTCTTCGGTCCTAGTTGGACTTGAGATGCCCATTACCATAAGGTCCTTGGTTGGGTCGTGTCACAATTAAAATCAAAATTTTGGGCACAAAGATGGAAGAATGTTCTTTTTTAAACCCGACATACCTGAACTTAGGGAATATCTTTAAGGAAGCTTGAATTGGAGCCTTGGGAGTTGAACCTTTGAGAGAAACCCTACTTCTTTTCTTCTGAGGATGGAGAGAAGAATAAGCTTAAAGAATTGAAATTGAAAGGTAAAATAGGATTTATTGAAGGATTTAAGTCATGGGAGAGGATTATGAGGTGAGGAAAAGACCAAATTACCCCTATGGAAACAAAAAAAAACGCAGAAATTTTTTAGTTGACGGCTAATCAGTTTGGTGTCGGTCATCACCCTAGTCATCACTATCAAGCTGAATTTTTACATTTACTAGTTAAGACTAACGACTTGAGTTGACGGCTCGTCACCTAGTTGACAGTTCCTCAGCTTAGTCATCACCTAGTTGACGGCTCGTCAGCTTAGTCGTCACCTTTTGACAGACAGACACTCCCAATTAAAATGAGCATAACTTTCTACTCTGATATCCGATTAAGATAAAATTAGATGCGTTGGAAAGAAGACTTGAAGATGTTTCATTTGATATATAATTGGCCACCTAAATAGATATATTCTAGGAGTTACACTCATTTAAAATTTACTCTTATAGGATACAATCATAAAACTCAGTCGATACAAATGCTTTCAACTCGACTTTGCTCTAAGTGCTTTCTATGACCATAATCGTATTGAAAACACTTCACACACAAAGTTAATGGACATGACACTTAATTATGGCTTTACATAATCGCTTTGGGGTCTTTAAACATATAACAAATAGTTGAAAACTTATCTAGGAGCTAGTGGGGTATTACCCCCCCCCCCCCAAAAAAAAAAAAAACAAATACAGTTGCAACTATATATACAACTACAATACCCTAATAGTAACAACAACATATGCTTAAAATCCTACAAATACGTAGTACAAAATAGCTCAATAAGTTCATACTAACACGATTTTCACGAAAATAATCCCTGCAAATATGTTTTTCCTCAATCAAAAATTTCGCAAATGCAAAAAATATCAAAAGTGAGAAACTACTTAAACGTGAAAAATCCTAACCTGTAAAGTCTTTAAATTTTTATCAAATAGATATTGATCAACAAAGCTCCTAAGTTAGCTCAATCTCCGGCAAAGTTTGAATTTAGCTCTGTCGAGAAAGAAAAAGAAAAAGTGAAGTGAGAAAAATTGATAAGAGAGAAGTGTGGGATGTCTGACTTGTGATGATTGGAAGGAAATCGGGTCGGGTTAAATGGTTAAACCCATCCTTTTATTAAATATTTATTTAAATTATTTAATTAAAGAGAGAGAGTCCAATACTCGCGCTTTTTAAGTTCAGGATTGATGAAAATTTTGATCAAAATGATCTATTTATGAGGGTCTATGTAATTTCAGTGGGTTCATAGGTCGCCCGCAAAGTTAAGTGTATTTTTGCAAATCTCGGACAAGTTCAGTAGTGACTTTATGTCTTTTCTCTCTCAAAAAATGATCAAGGACACTTAAAATTTCCTTCAAAGGCCCCACAATGAAAATTGGCGAAAAAGCATTTTCAATTCGTAGGATGGCAAATAATGAGCACTACGATAAAAAAGTTTCTAGCGTCACTAAATATTCACTTTAACAATGAACTTTAAAGCTTTAACCAGCATTAGTTAGTTGTTATTGAATTCAATGTTGCTATAGGTTTTAGAGACATTTACAAAGAGTGTAAAGTGTAATTTTCACTAATAAGTGCCTCTAAAAAGCTTAATTTAGTATCAATTAGGCTATTGCCGATAAAGATCTTTTTTGATATAATGGAGGTGGTTATTTTTGTGCCATTGATCTTCATATGAAAATCGATAGATCGTGAATCTTGATATAAGTTGTTTAGACTTCTGATTAACACGTCAAAAACTATAATAAAGAGAATTGGATCGTTTATTTATTAATTCCTATCTTAAACTCTTTGAGATGTGCTTCCAAGAATTCCTTGACCATTTAAAGATATGGAAAAGAGAACTTCTTTTCTTTAATCCCTCTTTAGGATTTAAAAAGTCATACTATCTTTTATCATTAATGATCACTACATTGGATTCCACTTCTCTCTATTTTCATTCTCTTCATTTTTTTAAAGTCTCTATCTTGATTGATGACATATGACATAGTTCAAATTGAATGGGTAAAATTTAATTATTCTAAAGCAAATCTCTAATTATAGTTTAGATAATAAATAGATTATATATTTAATTCTAAAAAATATTGTGATCCCACAATATTAGCAACATGTCGACAAATAAAGCAACAAAAAGGTTTTCTCTTTCTACTTTCATTTCCTACGCAAGAATTTCATCTTTTAATCTCTTTGTAAATTGATTTTTTTCATTATCTATTTTTTTCTTGAAACTTTTTCTTTAACAATTAGCTATTTTATTTTCTTTAAAATAGGTGAAATAAAGTAGGAGAAATAATAAGCTCTTATATTTTAGATTAATTTTTATCACCTTTTTGGAATTTTTTCTTAAAAATTAGATATTTTAGTTTCCTTAAAACGGGTGAAATAAAATAGGGAGAAAATGACAGAAATATTCGGCTAAAATTATCTGCTCTCTTATTTTATTTTGCTTATTTTAAAGAAAATATAATAGATAGTAATTATTAAAGAGAAAGTTCATAAATGCAATAAAAAGGTTAATTTAAATAGAAATTAGAAGATGTACCATGCGTAGGAGAAAAAATTAGGAAGAAAAGATTTTTGTTTATATTTTTATGGACAAGATAATATGTTGCTTAGATTGTGGTATTATAATTTCTTTTAAATTAAATATATAATATATTTATTATCTAAACTATGATTAGAGATTTACTTTAAAATAATTAAATCTTATCCATTCAATTTGAACTATGTCATATGTCACTAATCAAGATAGAAACTTGAAAATAATGGAGAGAGGCTGAGTCCGCTATGTACTACATGTGAGATAGGAGGTGTCGAATAATATGAATCGGGAAAAACTTACACGCACCAAGTGTATACACCCAACTAAGTTAAGTTAACCATAGATATTAACTAAGGTACATTTAAAAAAGAAAGTAAATTTAAACATAATACTTTTAATTAAAAAAATAAAAATAAAAACTAAAGAAAAATTCAATAATCCAAATACCCTAAGTAATTTAAAAAGGAAGGAAGCTACAGTTAATAACCTAATAATTGTTGTCATCTAAGAATTGTCGTTAGAGAAATAAAAGTAATTGCCATCATCCAATTACCCTAGTGGCATATTGTTACACTGCATCAACATTGGCGTGGTTGGGAGTTTAAGAAATTGACTTAGAGCAGGTAATTCTTTAACTTCATACTTAATATATCAAGTACTTTAAAAAATTGAAATTAACGATGAAATATCAGAATATCAATTTTTGATAAGACAAATAATGTTGAGAGTGACGAAGAATTATTAGAAGATATTAACGTGCAAGATGAGGACAAGAAAAAAATACAAGATGAGGTTGACGAAGATGGCATAATTGAATTAGAAGGAAAAATGAAAAATCAAATTGTGAAAGACGAAGAAGAAGTTTATACCTTATATTGTGAATATGCACATTCCAAAGGTTTTGGTGTACGAAAGGATAAACAATATTATTTTCAAGGTAGTTCAGTGATTAGAAAAAATGTTTCGTATGTTATAGGCATGGAGAGAAAGAAGAAAGGCCAAGAAAATCCACTAAGGCATCTTTCAGTCATATAGACACGCGATCAAATTGTCCTGCAATGATAAGCTTTAAGCATCAAACTCCTAATAATCCTTTCATGGTGGATAGATTTGTTATGGAACATAACCATGAGATGGCTTCCCCAAAAAAGAGACACATGCTAAGATCAGCTCGTTCGATAACTAAAACCAAAACGTTAGTTATTGAAAATATGGTTAATGCTGGTATAAAGCCAATCGCAACTTATTCTTACTTGGTAGAAGAAACTGGAGGGGGTGATGTTTTAGGCTATTCAAAGAAGGATTTTTTCAATTTTATACATCAGTTAATGAAATCTAAGGTGGAAGCTGGAGATGCTCAAAGTGTTGTTAATGAATTTAATAATAGACAAGCGAGTGATACTCTTTTTTATTGGGATGTTCAACTTGATCCCGAAGGACGTATAGCTAACTATTTTTGAAGGGATGGTCGATCTAGAATTGACTATGATATTTTTGGCGATGTTGTTTCTTTTGATACCACATATCAAACAAACAAATATCGTATAATTTGTGCACCATTTATTGGAATAAATCATCATTGGCAGAATATAATTTTTGGATGTGTTTTTTTGTCTGATGAGTCGACAGAATCTTTCAAATGGGTATTCTCTATATTTTTAAAGTCAATGGGAGGGATCAGTCCGCAAACTATCATAACAGATCAAGATCAAGGAATGGCAATTGGCATTAGAGAAGTGATGCCTGAAACTAGACATAGATTGTGTCAATGGCACATCTACCAGAATGCCCCATCTCATTTGGGATCACTCAAGAATGATAAAGATTTCTGTAAGCTTTTTAACAAGTGCATGTCAGATTGTGATTCTATTATTGAATTTGAAGAAACCTGGCAGATGATGCTTATAACGTACAACATAGAAGATCATAAATGGTTGAAGAATCTTTATAATATTCAACACATGTGGTCCACGGCTTTTAATAATGATGTCTTTAGTGCTGGATTGAAAGCCACATCTCAAAGTGAAAGTACTAATCATGTGTTGAACGGACTTGGTGACTTAAGCACTTATTTGTATATATTTGCCACTAACTAAGAGAAAAATGCAGTAAAGAAGTGGTGGTTTAGTGAAGAACATGAAGACTTCAAGTGTAAAGAAGGTAGGCCTACTCTTGCCATAAAAGATAGTTCAATATTGACACAGATTTTTACTGTTTATACTCAAAAGATTTATAACATATTCGAGAAAGAATTTCTCAAAGGAGTTGGGGAATGTTTTATTGAGGCACAAGTATTTGGTCATGATCAAGTGTTCAAATATGAATTAAGGATGCATAATTCACGTAACAGTTGGTTTGTGGAGTTTGATTCCATAACTTTAGATGTGACATGTACTTGCAAGAAGTTTGAATGTTTGGGTATTTTATTTTCACATTGTCCACTAATTTTTACTTCTAACAAAGTTAGAAAAATTCCCGAGAAATATATTTTGAGCAGATGGACCAAGGATGTGAGGAAAAGGATAAAAGATTTGCCAAGTAAGAGTTGCTCTAGCAATGAAAATTCAGAATCATCTGAGATTGTTTACACTAACGGTGTGATGAAGACTTGTTATAATCTTGCTTATCTTAGCAAATCTAACGCAAAGTGTCGAGATATTTTTCAAAGACATCTCAAAAATGCTTTAGATGAATTAGAAGATTATCTAGAAAAATTGGACATCAATACTACCCATCTTTCAGCAAAAATGGTAAGAAAAATATAGAAGACAAGGTATTGGATCCTCTTTATGTAAAAGCACCAGGTGTTCGAAAAGAGCGTGTACAAAATTATTGGGAGAAATCCAAAAAACGAAAAGCTACTCAACCGACGCGTGGGACAACTAGTAAGTACTATGTAGTCTTCATTTGATAATATATTCTTGTAACAATCTAACTAGTTTTGTTTGATAATAGAGAAATCTCAAGATGTTGTTGTACCCCCAATACAAAGTTTGTTTGAGAACAATATATACACTCCTCGTGAAGCAATGCCTTCTTTATCAGAAGTTAATTTGCAAGTTAGTTTTTGTTAATTCTTTTTCATTGTAATTTTTTTATGTTAAATAATTGTTCATATTATCCATTTATCTGGAATGTGTCTTTTTGTTAGGATTCTACTTTTGAGTTAGAATTGAATGATTCTAATGTCTCATTTCTAACCTTGTTACAAGGTTTTGAGAGTACTAAACAGGTTCTTGAGATGTAATTTTGCTTAAAAAGTTTGTAGTGTTTGAATTTATTTGAATTTTTACTCTTACTTTTTTTTATTTGTGAAGCAATCATCTGCAAGTACATGGAAATCAGGATGAAAGAAGCGAAAAATCTGTATACAAGCAAGATTATATATTGAGCTGAATGGTTACTGCATTTTGGGCTATGTTTTTGCCATGCTTTAAGCTGAATTTCTGCTTTGTCTTGAGCTAAATCACTGCTGCTATACCTTGATAAAAATTGTTGCTACATATGAAATTCGTTCCATACTTTGTTGTTGATTCGAAGTGCTATGATAATTTTAGGTCTTTCTTAGTTTTCTTGTTTCTTAAAGTTGTAAGTAAATTACATGGAATAATAGAGAAAAGTTGCATTGCCAATACTTGAATGTCTTTCAGTTTTCTTGTTTCTTGGTTAGTTGTAAACTAAGTTGCACAGGCTCTTCACTTTTGATGCCGTACTCATATCAGATTCTTCAGAAATGTATTCGTTTTGGCGAATCCGATACACGTACATTGATATTTTGAAGAATCCGAGTAACATAGGTTGTAAATTAATTAACTATAGAGACGCTGCATTTTGTTCGATCCGCGGTCACCAATGCATCGGTTAAACTGCTTCTATGAGGTAGGAGTAAAATTTGCACACACTCCACGAGAGATTTGATAACTATTCTGGAAAGATGTTGAGTAATGATCTGTGGACTAACAAACATATTATGGGTATTTTTCGGAGATAAGAATTGGTAACTTATCACCAGCCCCAAAAGTTGAAACTTAAGGCAAAGTTGGAGACAGAGCCATGACTGGAGAGGAGTTAAAGTTAAGAATTGGTAACACCAGAGGATTCTTTGGCATTTTGAGTTGTTACTGTCGAAGTGACAAGGTTATAACTTTTATGGAATCCTTCTAGAGGGATATAGATAAATTAGGAGGATGGCAGGAAACAACTGGTTTGGAGAAAGTGTTGTGAAAGGGTAGGCATAGCAATTTATAAAAATAATGATAAATTTATAAAGTAAATAAAAATGATGATAAATTCATAAATAGAATGGTTAACTATGGTTAAGTATTAATACTTATATTTAAATAATATGACAAGTGTCATTTATCTATTAGTTGGATGTATACACCCGGTGCGTGTAAGTTTTTCCCGAATGAATCCGCTCCTTAGAGATCAAGTCCACTTTTATCTGCACTCAAAAATTGCCATGAAAATCTATCATAGACTTTGTTCATATTTAGTTTTATTGCAACCTTTGTTTGTGCTAGCAATATATCTTTAAAACACATCCTGCTGATATGAGCTCTAAGATATATTTCATGTAAAACAGCCATGGTTCATTTACAAAAAATAAAAAATATATATTTACATAATTATGAGCCAAAGATGAAAATTAATGAAGATAGCTAAATGACACGGAAAAGTAAAATTAATTCCATAAAATTAATGAGTTCGAAAGTTAGTAAAGCTTAAATACATGAACGAAATTTCACTTCCAAAACCTTGGTAGTGGTTGAATATTTAACATTAGTGCGCGTTAAATATTTTTGAATATAAACTACTCCAAAATTAAGTAGGAGTCCTAATAAATCTGCTCAGACATATTTTCCCCTCCAACACACAAACACACAATGCAATAATAAACTAAATAAAAAATAGTTTCGATGAGTTAGTGTAAAATTAATATAAATTAGTAGTTTCCTAGATCATCCACACAAACATGAGTTAATTTCATGGATGGTCATCCAAGTTACGAAAATAATCAATTAAGTCACTTCTATTTTACAACAAAATCATCCAACTATAATCTTTTTGACTCAGAAAATAAAAATCACTATAAGAGCTGCATTTTCTCCTGGTTGGCCTTGAGATGATAATGAATAATCCAAAATTCAAAAACCCACACTCACATTTTCCATGCAAGAAATAATCAACAATCTTCTTTAATCTTATTATATGAGCTAATTACTCAGAAATTCAACCAGAAATACATAAAAACTTTCAAAACCGTAAACAAAAGCCTCAAAACTCCTATAAATACCTCAACATATAACTACATAAAGCATAACAAGTTAAAGCAACAAAGCAATAATAAACTGTACTTTCTCATATTCATAAGTTCCTAGAAAAAAGTGTAGGGAACAACAGTAAAATAATAATAATATTATTATTTAACTGTTAATAAAATATTATATTAATAATATTAGCAATATAATAACATAACAGTGAATAATATTATTTCTACTTCATTGATAATACTATAATCAATATGATAACTATTACAGTAATCTAACTACTTTTTAACAAGTTAATATATTAATTATACTTGAGTCGTGCTAGGCACTGTCCTAAAAAACTATTTCAGCAATGTAAAATATTTCTCCAGGATTAAACAAACACTTCTCTGATTAATTAGAGGATATTCTGAGTTAAATAAGTCTTCCCTAATTAACCAGAGGGTACAAGAATCAACAAAATTATTAATACAAATACCAGCAAGTTAAATTATAATTAAATCCTTAAGTAGGATTATAAGAAAGAGAAAAACTATAGAGAAAATTTAGAAAGTTCTTTTTTTTGCTGTAAGGATTGAGGGAGTATTTATAGGTAAGACTTAGCTTCTCAAGTACACCTCTTGATGGCTTCCCAAGTAAGCCTTCTCAAGTATATCTCTTGATGACTTTCAAAGTAAGCTTTCTCAAGTATATCTCTTGATGGCTTCTAGAGTAAGCCTTCTCAAGTATATCTCTTGATGGCTTCTAGAGTAAGTCTTCTCAAGTCCATCTTTTGATGGCTTCTAAAATACATTTAAAGATATTGCTTTTTCAATACACTTCAAATGTAAATTATTTTGAAATAACTAAATAATTTTTCTACAATCCCCACATTATTTTAAAATAATTTATAGATAAAAAATTTTAACTTGCTGGATTTGCATGGACAAAATGCAGTAGGTTTGATGTCTTCTGGACTATAAACCAAACTTAGACCAATAAAATTTAACTTACAGAATTACCGAGGAAATATAATATTTCTATGAACTGAATAACTCTTGTTATAAGTCAGAGACTTTATCAATCACATTTTGATCGTAATTTTATTGTTCATCGTAGTTTTGCGTCAATAGGTCATGCGTGTGCCTGGTATTCATGTAATCTCTAGAGATTAAGGCTAAAAGTCTCATAGGAACGGTCTCATTCCACTTCAAATATAGGTGAATCCATCAAGTGTACAGTGCTTTAAATACATCATCCGTAAGGACTATAAATTCATTAAAAGTTAATAACTCATCCCTCAATTTTAATAGCAGTTCAAGCACTCTCAATAAGTGCGCATAGTTAATATCGACCAATTATTATCCATATGAACCTACTTCGTGGGATGTCCAATCACATATGTCAGGTTAACATCTCTATTGACAATCATATTGGCCTTAACTCCATCTCTTTTGATGTTTGAAGAATTAATTTTCTTCCCACGGGTTTAGTCAGTGAATTGGTCGAATTCAATTCTGACTTCACATATTCAATGAAAATTATTTCACCTCTCAGCAATTACTTAATAACATCATGCCTCAATTTCATATGTCTACTCTTACAACTGTAAGATTTATTCTTCGGAATAGCAATTGTGGCTTGACAATCACAGTGTATATACATGAGAGGCACCAGATCATCCTTGTTTAAAGGGATATTAGAAAATAGATCATCTTTTTTCAAAGAGATATTAGACAACAGATCATTCTTTTTCAAAGGGCTATGAGGCAACAGATCATCCTTTTTAAAAGGGATATTCGCTAAGAAATCTTTTAGCCATTCAGCCTCAATACCAGCTAAATCCAAAGCCACAAACTTTGATTCCATAGTTGATCTAGCAATGATCGTCTTCTTAGTTGATCTCCATGATACTTCACCACCACCAAGGATGAATACATAACCACTAGTGGATTTTGTCTCATCTGAATCAGAGATCCAATTTGCATCACAATATTCTTCTAAGGTTGAAGGAAATTCACTATACAAAATACCATAACTCACGGTTCCTTTCAAATAGTTCATCAGTCTCATTAATGCAGACCAATGCTCATTATTGGGATTATGAGTATATCTACTCAGTCTACACAAGACATATGCTATATTAAGCCTAGTAAAATTCATTAAATGCATAAAACTCCCAATGATCTGTGCATACTTAGACTGAGCAACTGGGTCACCATTATTCTTTTTTAATTTAGAATTAGCATCATAAGGAGTGGCTACAGGAGTTACCTCCCAACATTCAAATTTTTTAAGAAGTTTTTCCACATAATGTTCTTGTGACAACATTATACCATCTTCACTCCTCATAACTTTAATTCTCACTATCATATTCACATCACCCAGATCTTTCATATCAAAGTTAGTAGACAAAAATAATTTGGTACGTTCCACAATATTTAAATATATACCAAATATAAGCATGTCATCAACATATAAGCAAATCATCACATAATCATTGTCTACCACTTTTGTATAAACACAATTATCCACCTCAACAGAAGAAAAGCCGTCTTTTATTAAGACTTGATCAAATTTCTCATGTCACTATTTAGGAGCTTGTTTAAGGTCATAAAGAGATTTAATTAATTTACAAATTTTATTTTCTTGTCCAGAAATTACATATCCTTTAGGTTGAACCATATAAATTTCTTCTTCTAAATCACCATTTAAGAAAGTTATTTTTACATTCATTTGATGGATAAAGAACTTATGAATTGATGCTAAGGCAATTAAAATTTGAATAGAAGAAATTCTTGTTCCTGGTGCAAATGTATCAAAATAATCAATATTTTGCTTTTGAGAAAATCCTTTAGCTACTAACCGAGCTTTATATTTATCTATAGATCCATTCGGATTAAATTTTTTTTTTAAAATCCATTTACAACCAATCGATTTTGCACCAGGAGGTAAATCAGTTAAGACCCATGTATTATTTTTCATAATTGAATCAAATTCAATTTTTATTGCCTCTTTTTAAAATTTAGCATCAGAAGAAGATACAGCTTCAAAATAATTTGATGGTTCATTATCAACAAGAAAAGTTTGAAAATCATTTTCATAAGAAAAATATTCTTTTCTAGGCCTTTTACTCCTTCTCAGTTCCTCAATATTAGAGGTCGATTCATTTTCTCTTTCAACAGGTGCATGAGAGATTTTATCACATAGTGGAAAAATATGTTCAAAAAATTCAGCATTCTTTGTCTCAATTATAGTATTAATATCAAATACATCACTTTTCAAGACAAGAAATTTGTATGCAGCATTATGTTCAGCATATCCAATAAGCATGCAATCAACAGTTTTAGAGCATATTTTCCTCTTTTTAGGTTCAGGAAGAAGAACTTTAGCAAGGCAACCCCACATTTTTAAATATTTCAAATTAAACTTGTAACCTTTCCACAATTCATAAGGGATTTTGCCAGTTCTTTTGTGAGAAATTCTATTTTGTAAATGACAGGCAGATAAAATAGCTTCACCCCATAAATTATCAGGTGCATTAGAACTGATTAACATAGAATTCATCATTTCTTTCAATGTCCTATTTTTTCTCTCAGCTACAGCATTAGACTCGGATGAATAAGGCGGAGTTACTTCATGAATAATACCTTATTTTTCACAAAAAATATTTAAAGATACATATTTTTCACCTCTATCAGATCTAATTCTCTTGATTTTTCTACTAAGATGATTTTCAACTTCAGATTTATAAGATACAAAAGCGTCATCTTTATTTCTAAGTAAATATAACTTAGTAAATCTAGATAAATCATCAATAAAGGTCACATAATATCTTTTACACCTCTAGTCATAGTTTATTTTAAATCACCCAAATCAGTGTGAATCAAAGATAATAATTCAGTTTCTCTGTTAACTGAAAAACATGACTTTTTAGTAATTTTAGCTTCAGCACATATTTCACATTTATCAAAATTACTTGAGTCTAAACCAGATATTAAACCAAGTGATTGCATATTCTTTATATATTTAATATTAACATGTCCTAATCTGGCATGCCATAAAGTAATAGACTCAATCATATAAGCAGAAGCTGATGCATTATCATTGATAATATTAAGAGCATAAAGTCCATGATTACAACGTCCATTTTCAATAAGAATAGCATTTTTAGTTTATATGACCTCATTATTTTCAAATATAACCTTTATTCCAACTTTTCCTAATAACGCCACAGAAATCAAATTAATTCTGATATTAGGAACATGCAGCACATTACTCAATGTCAAGGTTTTATCAAATGTTAGTTTGAGAAGAACTTTGCCTTTTTCAAGAACTTGAATCGTTCTCGAGGTCCTAAGATAAACAATTTATTCTTCTTTCTCAATTTGGGTGTATGATATAAAATTATTTTTATTTATACAAATGTGCCTGGTGGCACCAGAGTCTACCACCCAATTTCTCACATTGGTCTCTATATTCATTTCTGAAATGACCACAATTATTATATCATCTGTTTCAGTCAAATTTATTTTTGACTTAGCGGGATTGTTATTTCTTTCACATTTCTCTTGCATTGAGATGCATTTTTTATAAATATTTTATTATTAGGCATGTGACCAAGTTCATTTTCATACCTGTATTCTGCAGTACCATAATCTTCTGACAAACTAATTGGAATGGATGCAGCCAGAGCAATACCAGCATTAAAATTATCAACGATTTTAGGGCCAATATTATGTCTCATAGTTTCTTAGATTGTTGGGGAACAATGATAAAATAATAATAACAATATTATTTAACTGTTAACAAAATATTATGTTAATAATATTAGCAATACAATAACATAACAGTGAATAATATTATTCCTACCTCATTGATAATACTATAATCAATATGGCAACTATAACAGTGATCTAACTATTTTTGAACAAGTTAATATATTAATTATACTTGAGTCGTACTAGGCACTGTCCTAAAAAACTATTTCAGCAGTGTGAAATATTTTTTCAGAATTAAACAAGTACTTCCCTAATCAATTAGAGGATATTTTGAGTTAAATAAGTCTTCCCTAATTAATCAGAGGGTACAGGAATCAACAAATTATAATTAAATCCTTTAGTAGGATTATAAGAAAGAGAAAAAACTACAGAGAAAATTTAGAAAGTTCTTCTTTTTTTGCTGTAAGGATTGAGGGAGTATTTATAGGTAAGACTTAGTTTCTCAAGTACACCTCTTGATGGTTTCGCAAGTAAGCCTTCTCAAGTATATCTCTTGATGGCTTCCAAAGTAAACCTTCTAAAGTATATCTCTTGATGGCTTCCAGAGTAAGGCTTCTCAAGTATATCTCTTGATGGCTTCTAGAGTAGGTTTTCTCAAGTCCATCTCTTGATGGCTTATAAAATACATTTAAAGACATGGTTTTTTCAATACACTTCAAATGTAAATTATTTTGAAATAACTAAATAATTTTCCTACAAGAAGAAGAACTATGGAAAATAATGGGAATGGAAAAGGAGGAGAAGGCACATCAAAGAAAGGAAGTGTGTTTCCAAAGAGAGACAAGAAGTCAGTGAAGACAATGGCTGTTGAAAAGATAGTGAAAGCTACCACAGTACCACTTCAACCTTCAAGAATGATAAGAAAAAGATTAACCCCTCCGGTTGATTAATTAATGAAACCTGCTTTCAGCTGCATTGTGTTGTGCTAGTATTGAAGATATTTATTTGATTCAAATGAATTTCAGGCAAGTTCAATTTACATACATCAATAATATTGTAATGAATATTTACACAATATGTTTGTTTACATTGTGCTGATGTATTAAAGTTAAACTCATTAATAAACTATGTATGATGTATTACTTTGTATTTTTCGTGAGGGTGATTTAATTTGCTAGTTATTTTTTCTTCAAGGATGTTCTAGCACGAGTCTTCATTTTCGTTTGGTAATTTTCCTCTTGACCTCTTCATTATATAGTGATGGTGCATACAAATGACAATTCGATTCTTCACGAATAATTCAGTAATATTACTATTCATAACAAATTATTGGAGAAGAAAATATGGCACATATGTATACCTGCCTTATGATAGCATGTAATATTATGCATCAAACACTAATGATACACTGATCAAAATGAATTGAAATTGATGAGTAATTTAGTCTAACTTGCAAGGCTGAGAGACCAATTTAGTAATTAACTCATCTCCACGAGAATTTTGTCTAATACTTATAATCGCCAATTTTAAGTTAAACAAATCAGTAACAAATTAAATTTTAAACCATCAGGACATCTTTACCTGTTATAGTAATAATATATAAGAAAAAAGACAGCCCAATGCATTAAGCTTCCACTATGCGCAGGGTCCGGGGAAGATCTTCACCTTACATTTCTACAAGGGCCTATTTCCTATGCTTGAACCTCTGACCTCCTCATCACATGCCAATAAATTTATCAGTTACTCCAAGACTCCCCTTCAAGTAATAATATAAAAAGATTACATTATCAGTGTATATAACTTAAAGTCTTAAACTATAAATATAGAGCAACATAGTTATGTGCATGGGTTTACTTTACAGAGTAACGTGGAGAGATAGATAAACAAATCAAAGAAAAGATAAATGATTAGATAAGATGGATCCGGCTCCTCTTCATTTCTATTGTCTCTATTTTCTAAAATTTCTACTTGGATGAGAGATACATGGCATGAGTTAAAATAAATAATTAAGATTTAATTAACTAAACTAAAATTTTAAGCATGTTATGAGCAATAAATATTTTTTATATTTTCTTCCAAAATTTTAGCAATTCCATAATTATTATAGTTATAAAATTATTGTATCCATAAATATATAATTTTTTTAATAAAAATAAATTCTCTCTATTTCTATCTTTTTTATCCTGTGTTGTTCTCTCTTTCCATACTCATTGCCTATCTTCCAACTTCTTTGAGTTAATCGTTCAATTTCATTTTAATCATACACATTTTTTTCTTTAAAATTAGCTATAAATATGAACGATGACACTTCAATATTTTTAATAATCAAGTTCTTTTGAGTTATGCTAACTGATTATTTTTATTATAATATCGACAACGCTTGTGTTATTAAAATAATTTACTAGACTCATAGATTCATATTTAGGAGAACATTTTTTGTTGTCGCCATAATTTTGGCTTTGCCAATTTTTTTTTAACGGAAAAACTTTTTTTGGACGAGATTAGAAAAATGGAGATAAGAAATTTGAAAAGTGGAGAGATTAGAAAGTTTTTAAAATGACAAGGCTATATCTATTAACTAGTTAAATCACAGTTAGAGAAAAAAAGGTAAGAAGAAAGAGGATTATAAATATATATTTATGGAGAAGATAATTTTATGGATATAACTGTGGAATTACAAAGAATTTTAGAAGTAAATATATAAAATATTTATTATTCAACTCATGATTAGAATTTTAGTTTAATTAATTAAATTTTAATTATGTATTTTAATTCATGACATGTGTCTCTAATCCAAGTAGAAACATTAGAAAATAGAGACAACGGAAACGGTGAGGAGCTGGAAACAGATAAGATGATCCCCAATATATACCAATACGAGAGTAATTAGATATTTTTTAACCATAAATTAAAGAAAAATTCAAGAAATTCTTAAATGTTAAAAAAACGTAAGATGCAACATATAAACGAAGGGAAGGAAATATAGGTCTTGTGTCAGGTAATTTGTGCACTATTAAGAAAAAATAGTAATTAGCGATGGATAAATTAAATATTTTGTAGCTAAATGAATAAGTTTGCCACTAATATCCTACTTATTAAGCGACACATTAGCGACAAATTATGAGAAAATTCTGTTAACTATGAGCTATTTAAAAATAAATTAGCGATAAAATTTATAGCTAATTCCAATTTCTTTTTTCCGTAATCTTGGCGCTTTTATTCTAAAGTTGATAACTCATACTTCCACTTTTCATAAATCGGACGCAAATATCAACCTTGGTATGAAATATAAGATAAGAACAACAATAAGAATAAATAGAGAGTGAAGAGAGGAGACTTTTTTATTTCTCTTGAGTGATGAGAGATCATCAGATTGAGAATACAATGAACAAAACCCTCTATTTAAAGGGAAAAATACTCCTAGTTTCTTCTATTTATAGGAAAAAATACTCTTAATTTCTGACTAAAAGACATATACTTCAAATCCTGATAGATATCAACTAGATCTTGATAGATATTATTAGATCTTGATAGACATTCAATATAATGTAAATACATTTATAACACTCCCCCTTGAATATCTAGATAGATAATGTGTCTCGCTAAAACCTTACTAGAAAAAATCCAGTGGAAAAAAAATCTAGTGAAGGAAAAAGAATACACATCTCTAACAATACGCATATACGTTGCCTCATTAAAAACCTTACAAGAGAAATCCAGTGGGACAAAACCTCATAAGGGAAAAAGAGTACAACGCGTATCAACTCCCCCTAATGAGAACATCCTTGAATCTTTGCATCCCGATCTTGTGCATCATCTTCTTGAAACTTGCAATTGAAGGAGACTCAGTGAATGAATCAGCCACATTGTCACTTGAATGAATCTGTCACGTTAATTTCACCATTCTTTTGGAGCTCATGTATAGAAAAGTTTTGATGAAGTGTGCTTCGTTCTATCTCCTTTTATGAATCCTCCTTTAAGATATGGTATGCATGCTGCATTATATCCTTATAAAATTGTGGGTACATTATCACATTTCAAACCACATTATTCTCAAATGACATGTATCATCGACCTCAACCATACACATTCTCGGCTAGCTTCATGAATAACTATTATCTCATCATGGTTCAATGAAGTGGCTAGATAGACTGTTTTATATATCTCCAAGATATGACAGTGTCCCCACATGTGAACACATTGCATGTTTGAGATCGAGATTTATGCGGGTCAAATAAGTACCCAACATCAGCATGACCAATAAGATTGGGACTACAATCTTTAGAATAAAATAAACTCATGCATTTTATCCTATTTTAATGTCTCCTCGTAGGAGCAGAAATATACCTTGCTTAACAAATTGACCGAAAAAGGCTATATCAGGCCTTGTAGTATTTGCAAGATATATTAGTGCACCACTTGCACTAAGATATGGTACTTCATAACTAATCCAATTCGGTATATTTCTTATTTCAGCAAATAATCTATTGTTTTTGAAAACTCTCCAAGAGTTTCAATAATTTTCAAGCTATAAGTTTATACAATAAAAGGATTATCAATAAGTTTCCCAGAAACTTTTACATTTTGAATCCTTAAAGAAGTTTTCATATAAATTTTGTCAAGTGACAATATTCAACATTTCATGTGTGACATCTTCAAGTGTCTGGAATGCAAATCAAATAAGTTTTACATTTACCAAGATGCATCATTTCATGTCACTTGATAAATGTTTCTACTTCAACATGCTTAAATAAACGTATAATTTTCAGATCCTCGTAAACTTTTACAATATTGTGCCAATATTGTATCAAAGATATCATCGATGATTTCTCATTTTGTATCGGTTCACAATGCGACATAACATTTTGAGGTCTCATCACTTCTTTATTTTCAAGTACCTGAACCTTTCATAAGGTTTCATGAAGTGTTATGTCGTAGGCTCTTCAAGAGCACATTTCTTTCTTATTATGATTATTTGCTCCTTATCCTTTTTAAGGATTATTTTATTTAGAACCGATTAGTCTACCATGCTTCACGCATGCATAGACTTTGTCTTTTAGGGACACAAAATAGGAGCACGTGCAGCTTAAGCATGAGATGCTTTCGACATTTGACTTGAATTATCTTTTGAAGGAGGATTTGATGATAATTCCTAACATATTTCATAGTTGCTTATAATCTCCTCTTTATGTTAGGAAAACTAACATACATTCTCTATCTTCTTTGAGGAATCTATCTTTGTGCATCATGGTATATTCATTAATCGTATACCGCACATCAAAATTATTAGATGGACAATGTATGATTCCTGACTTAGAACCAACTTTGAGGGGAAATTAATCACAATTAATTGGTTTGATGCATACAAGTACTTTTGTATATAATATTTCAAATCAACACATAAAGCTTTTGTTCTCATTAGCAATGGTTTAACTATTTATTGAAGGCATTCGATGCTAAACCATCATTATCAAGATGAATTGTCTTAATTACACAATCGGAAAATTATGCTCTTAACTCAATTTCATCGAGCAAACAACTTTATGAATGTCAAACTGCAGGTTGACAATAAACGCACATGTGATCATCTTATATTAATACATCTTAATAGATCACATGACTGGTGAACGGGCCCATATTCACCTTTTATACTTTTCAGATTGAAGGATTCAATCCCAACATTAGTTGGTCCAACCAACGTATCATGATAGCAAGCAACATTAAAGTTCATGAAGAATTTCCGAATTCTTCAATGTATGTTTAATACTTAATATGCACATCTTTAAGATGTTATAATCGTTCATGTCAACTTATGAATTTATTTGTACTAGTAAACTCCAAGTTTGCCATGACATGTGTCTTTTACTTTAGTAAATTTCTTGCTTACTGTGACATGAATTTTGTATCAATAAACAATAAATTTTTAGTTTATTATGGCATGTGATTTCATCATGCTTGGTAACTTTTCATATTCATGTTTCATACCACAGTAACTTGAAGATATTCAATCTTTCAATTATTCTACCTCTTTTAGAGGTGGATTGTGATATCTCCACAACAAAGAATACGTTCAAGTGTATATACAGTCACATTCACCCAGGGTATAGATCTGTATTTATAATAATCGAAATTCTCATTTCCAGGAATGGAATATAATCATGTCTTAAGCGTATCAAATTATGATAGCTACTACAAAAGCAAATTGAAGCATTTATTGCTACCACATTTAATTCAAGGAATGAAGCATATTTAATGGGACATATCTCATGACTTTTCACCAAACACTCATTATTTTGCCTTATTCATCATAATATCATCAATATGGTGCATTGAGATTCAAACTCAACGTCTTATCCGTATAAAAATGTCTTAGACATAAATCGATGGGACTTGAACCCAACATTATCATCCTTTTGATAATATTGTTCTTGAGGAATAAATTTAAAACATAAATGGTTCCAAATCATTTTTTATTTTTCTCAAATCCAACAATAATTATATTATTAGTAGCAAAAGACAAATAGCATAAGGATTACTAACCTTGAAATTATTTTAGATTTGTAATCTCACCTTATTTGGCAGAGTCTCATGCTGATAACGTTTTATAAAATAACTAAGAATAAAGAGAGAGAGAGTTGATAACATTTTATAAAATAACTAAGAATAAAGAGAGAGAAGAGAGGAAACTTTTTTATTTCTCTTGAGTGATGAGAGATCACCAGATTGAAAATACAATGAACAAAATCCCTCTATTTATAGGAGAAAATACTTCTAGTTTCTGACTAAAAGACAGATACTTCAAATCCTGATAGATATCAACTAAATCTTGATAGATTTTATTAGATCTTGATAGACATTCACTATAATATAAATAGATTTATAACAAACCTTAATTTTTTCAATGGTCTTTTGATATTTTTCAGTAGCATCTGATTAGAATCAAAATTCCTAATTGATCAATTTATGACTATATATATATATATGATACATAGGCTAAAATATCCAAACGGGAACTTCCCAATAATTCCCCCAACCAACCAATTTCAATAAAATTTACTTAATAGATCAATCTTTGGTCCAAAAGTTTCACTTGCTAGGAAGTGTTGACGATTTTACTTTAATTTCGGTACGCATTAAAGAAATTTAACTTATGATATTTTGTTTGACATAAGCCTGTCAAATGGGCCGGGTTGATCCGGCCCGTTTTATAAAATTGGCCCGGTCAGCCCATGGGTTGTAGGGTACTAGGTCCTGGGCCGGTCCAGACCAAGCCCGGCGGTTAACTGGCCCGGCCCGGTTAGCCTTTTTTTTATTTTTTATTTTGGAGATTTGGGCCAAACTAGTCGTTGGCCCAACAGCTAGTTTGGGCCCTTTTAGTAAATTAAAAAAAATCATTTAAAATAATTTTTAATCCCAAAAAAAAATTCTATAAAAACCCTACACCTTCAAATCATTTTTCACATAATTTTTCATTCTCTCAAATCTCATTCTCTCTCAAATCTCAATTCTCAATTCTCAAATATTCTATATATTTAATTTCCTAAAGTGTTCAATTTAATTTTTTTATTTTGCGATTACAAAGTACGAGTGGAAGTTTCTAAAGTCGCAACCTTCAGATACTTCCAAAATTTGGTATTGTCGTTCCATCTCTTACGTTTAATTTTTATTTAGTGTATTAATAGTTGAATATTTAATTTTATTATATTTGTGTATTTTGAATTTTTTTAGTTTAATTTATATTATGGATAAATTAAGAAACCTCGTTACTAAAAGTGTTAAAAAAAATTGTCCTGTAAGCGGTAGTGGTAGTAAAAACCAAATTACTAGCGATAGAGGTACTTCAAGTAGTAGATATACCCATGTGTCTTCACCTCCGATACCGCTTGGTACACCTTTTGAGGAAGAAATAGATGTAGGTGCTCACGATATGGATTATGTAGAAGCTCAGGAAAATTACGGTATAGAAGAAGAAAATGAAGTAGATGCGGTTAATTTAGACGAAAATGATGAAAATATTAGTGAGACACCCGTAGTAGGAAATGCTAACATTAGATCTGAATCGGTTAATCTCCCTCCCCGTCCTCCCCTTGCCCCAAGAGCTCGTAAAACAACTAGTATTGCATGACAATTTTTTTAACGTATATCAGATACTGAGGTGCAATGCAATATTTGTCAACAAATATTTAAGCATAAAAGCGGAGAAAAGCAAGGGGGTACGGGTACGTTAATGAGACATATAGGTGATGCTCACGAAAGAGAGTTAAATATTGCACGAGGTGGTGGAGATGTTGGTGGGCCAATGCAAACTAGAATGGACCCAGCAACCGGTTAGGTAATGAAGAAGTATAATAAATTGAGGGACCGAGAAGAAATAGCTAAAATGGTAGTTGTGGGTTGTTTGCCTTTTAGTTTTCCTTCTTCTGATGCCTTTATTCATTATATTCAAGCAATTCATAATCCTATGTTTAATGGTATTCCTAGAAGTACTTGTCGGTCTGATATTTTTAGACTCATTCACAATATTATTTTTATTTATCAATATTGTTAAAAAATATTCAATGTAGATTGTCCCTAACTTTTGATCTTGGTCGTGATGTAAATAAAAATGATTATTTAACCGTTACTTGTCACTGGATGGATAGTAATTTTGTGATGTAAAATCGTATTCTTGCTTTTTTATATGATGAAGATCGTAAACATACTGGAGATTTTATTGTTGATTCTATTGTTAAAGTTTCCGAATTTTATGGTATTGAAAATAAAATCTTATGTATTGCTTTTGATAATGCTTCTAACAACAAGACTGCTATAACAAAGTTAAAATCTAAGTTATCTCCGCCGTTACCTGAAATTTTTCATATTAAGTGTGCATGTTATACATATAATTTAATTGTAAAAGATGGTCTTGAGTTTTTTGAGCTTTATATTAAAAAAATCCGTCTTACGGTTGATTTTATTCAAGGAAATAATCGAAGAAAAAAATTTAGAGAATTTAAAGTTAAATGTCAAGAAAATGGACTTGCACCGATATTGATGCCTGAGGAAATTGATATTAGATGAAATTCTACGTATGATTTTTTAAAAACTTGTTATAAATATAGAGTTCCTATTACATTAGCTTTTAATCAATATTGTGGTTCATTTGTTGATTCTTCTAATTGCATGCTACATGATTCTGATTGGGTTGTAATTAATGATTTTGTTAAGTTTTTAGAAAAAATTTATGTAGCTACGGTTGAATTTTTCGGTGCTTATTATCCTACTATTTGTAATATTTTGGCATATATAACCGATATTTCTAGTTTGCTCAAAGAATATAAAAATAAAGAAGGTTATAAAGAAGCTGTTGGTGCCATGTTTACTAAATTTAAAAAATATTTTTTCCCGATTCCCCCTATTTACTTGGTTGGTGCTATGCTAAATCCGTGCATGAAATATAATACTATGTTCCACTTTAGTACTATTATTTATGCTAACTTAGAAATAAATACTAACAATGATTCTGAACAAGTACAACCTGATTTGTGGACGGCTATGGATGATGCGAATGAATACATAGAAAAATTATATAATCACTAAGCTGATTTAGTTGATTTAGCCGTACCTACAAATATCACTCCAACTGTCGCTCCTCATCCTCCCGAGGAGCCATCATCTTCTAAAAGACCGGCACATAGTGGTTTTCCTAATTTATGATTTACCTTGTTGGAACAGTATTGATGAGAGAGCTTACACATCAACTTATCGAGAAGAGCTGAAATATTATCTTCTGTCGGCGCTAGAGGATCGCAGACGACGGATCAACACATTGGATTGGTGGAGGAGTAATGAAACACAATATCCTGTGCTTTCAAGATTAGCTAGAGATATCTTGAATGTTTCAATGTCAACCGTTTCATCAGAGAGCGCCTTTAGTCAAGGACGACAGCAGCTTGGAGACAATCGACACTCATTGGGAAGCAATGCAATGAATGTTCTAGTTTGACTTAGAGATTGGATTAGAGCGGAAAGAAGAAATCAAGGAATGGAATCAGAGCCGAACGACGAGCAAAAACTTGAAGAAATTATGTCTTCACGGGAGAACTCAATAGAATCAAGTCCACTGCATGGTTTTGCTCCCGTTGACTTTGACTATCCTATGCAAGTTCCCGTTAATATTAACATGAATGAGTTGGAAAAAATTATGCATAATTTGTAGATTTTTCATTCATGTAAATTATAAATTTTGGATCTTTTTACAATCAATAAAAGTCAACATTCATTCACTCCTTAGTCCTTACTTTTTAATTTTTTTCATTTAATGATTTAAATTGAATTTCTAGTTTAAATTAAAAACTTACTTCTAATATATTATTAATTTACTACCAAGTATTATTAATTTATTATATTAAGTAGCATATGTTTTGTATATTTGTGTATATATATTCTATAGATGTGTATATTTAATGTATACATGTGTATATATTTTATAAATTATATATATTATATAGTATATATATATATATATATATAAATATATATATATTATAGTATATGTTTTATTTAAAGTAGTACATATATATTGAATGGTGCGTATATATATGTATATATCTTCTATAGACATGTATATTTAACGTATACATGTGTGTATATTTTATAAATTAGTATATAACTATATATATATATATATATATATATATATATATATATTGTAGTACATTGTATTTAAAGTAGTACATATACATTGAATAGAGCGTGTATATGTGAATATATCTTCTATAGACGTGTATATTTAACGTATACATGTGTATATATTTTATAAATTAGTATATAACTATATATATATATATATATTGTAATGTATATATATTGTAGTATATTTTATTTAAACTTTAAAGTAGTACATATACATTGAATGGTGCGTATATATGTGTAATTGTGTATATATGTATATATTTTTTAAATTTTAATGTAGTATATATTATATATGTAGTGTATATATATATATTGTTTAACGTATTTAAAATGTATATAGGTGGGTATATATAGGGGTGTACAAACCGAACCGTTAAGTCAAACCGAACCGATGAATCAAATCAAACCGAGGAAAAAACCCGACTTATGGTTTGGTTTGGTGTTGGCAAAAAAAAAATGATCATTCTTGGTTTGGTTTGGTATTAGAAAAAATAAAATCAAACCGAACCCAAACCGAACCGACGTAATACATATATAATTTTAATTTTTTATACGTAAAAAAATATTACTTATAATCTACTTTCTAATTACTTTTATTATTTTTTTATATTCAGAAAATAGATATTTATTCTTGGACCTTTAATTATAGTATTTTTTCATTAATAACAAATTAATACAAAGCCCAATATCTATATCTATATTTATATCTATAATCTATATCTATATCTATAATCTATATCTATAATCTATAATCTATATCTATAATCTATAATATATTAAAAGTGTGAAGGGCCTTATAAATGTTGTTTGAACTTTTTGTCTTTCATTAAAAAATTTCGCTTTAGACAAAATCGTCTTTTCACTATTTTTTTCTAATTTTTAAAAGTTAATAATTAATTAATATATATTTATGGTAAAACCTTTTCTTATTAGAAGTCGTCAGAATTAATGACAACTAATACTTTTTCCATTAGTTTAAGAATTATAAAACAACTAAATTTGATTTTAATAAGACTTGAAAAATCTAGAAACAAATATAAAAGCCTTAGAATAAGAAAATTTTAATAAGTATTAAATTTTAAAAAATTTTAAATACATAATAAGAAATGTCTTTTTTTTATTTTATCAAATTCTTATTTAACTATTTTTACTAAAAAAACACGTCCCACCTCAAAAAGAAAAAAAATAAGTAGTGTCAGATTGTAGTTAGCATACGACCTAATATTTTTCTTTTAAGTATGATTTTTGATTTAATTAGGAGTCCTTAATTTTATTTTCTTTTAAGTTTCGTGTGTCTTGATTTTCTATAATAATTAGTTTTTTATGAAAAAAGTTTCTCAAATTAGATTAGATTTATTCTATGTTTCATGGGGCCTTGGGCTCTAGGTGACAAAAGAGTTTTAAAATGAAGTGTGAGTGACACAAGTCTTAATAATTGAGTGGAGGTGACAATTACTTTATTAAGGATTAAGAAAGTAAGAAAAGTTTGAAAATAACTCATAAGTTTTTTAATTTACACTTTGATCCAATGTAAAATCTAATATAACTAGAAATGGAGGAAAAAAAAGGCACATTTCTCGCTCTTCTCATTTATTGGAGTTTTTTCTCTCTTCGTGATTTTTGTTGTTCATTGTTGTTGTTGCTTTATTCATCATCTTCTTCTTTATTATCATCATCTTGTTCTTCATTATCATCTCTTCTTGTACATCATCATCATCTTCTTGTTGTTGAACATTGTTGTTACCGCTACTATTGCTACTTGATCAATTTTTTCAGGTCAAATTTTATTCGTATATAATTTGGGAATTACTTATAAGTGATTTTAGTAAGTAAAATTATAATTTTCAGTTGAATTTCTTATATGAGTGTATATGTTATTGCTGTTTTTTCAACAGTAGATAAAACATGTAACGTGAATCCAACAGATGAGTAATCTATTGCAACAGATTAGTCATATATGTTGCAACAGATTACTCATATGTTACAACAGATTAGTCAATATGTTGCAACATATATGACTAATCTGTTGCATTAGATTACTCATCTGTTGGATTTGTATTATAACAGATTAGTCATATGTTACAACAGATTACTCACTTATTGCAACAAATAACTCATATATTGGATTCATGTTGCAGGTTTTATCCATTATAGCAGTAGCAAATATACCAAATAAAAAATTCAATAAAAATTATAATTATACTTACAAAATCACCTATGAAGTAATGTCCAAGTGATATACGAACAAAATTTGACTTAAAAAATTCTAAAAATTTCAACAAGGGCACAACGAATAAGTGAAACACATGAAAAATTTCATGAAATAGGTAAAGGAGATAAAATAGTGTATCATACATCAAATGCAAAAGAATCGAGGGGACAAACGTTTGAGTTCTCCTAAAAATATTTAAGTTCCCTAGTATTTTAATTGTTTTCTAATGGATAACCTATCTATTATAACATATTTTTTATCTGTTTGATAATTTTCAACAGATGAATCATTTGTTGCAACATGTCAGTCATCTGTTGATTCAAATTAAGCAATTATTAGTAATAACTAAATTGATTTAGCTAAAATTAAAGACAAGTCTTTAAGACATTGGGACAAACATTTGAGTTCTCCAAAAAATGTTTGAGTTCCCTAGTATTTTAATTATTTTCCAACAGATCACCTATTTGTTGCAAAAAGTTAGTCATCTGTTGCAATAAATGTTTATAACAAGTTAGTCATTTGTTGATTCAAATTAAACAATTATTAATAATAATTAAATTGATTTAACTAAAATTGAAGACAAGACCTTCGACAGGGGGGAAACATTTGAGTTCTCCTAAAAAATATTTGAGCTTTAGTATTTTAAATTATTTTTCAACACATATTTTGTCTATTTAGTAATTTCCAACAGATGAGTCATATGTTGCAACAACTTAGTCATCTGTTGCAACAGATGTCTATATCTGTTTGATAATTTTCAATAGATGAATTAGTTGTTGCAACAAGTGAGTCATTTGTTGCAACAGATGTCTATATCTGTTTGGTCATTTTCAACAGATGTTTTTATTTGTTTGGTCATTTCCAATCGATTACTCATCTGTTGTAACATGTTAGTCATCTATTGATTCACATTAAGTCATTATTAGTAATAACTAAATTGATTACTAAAATAAATTATGAATTAATAAGTTCAATTATAGTTTCAATTAATCTCATGGTAATTACATGATCAACTAAGTATGTTCGTCCTGAGTAGAGTGATCAATTGACCAATTTTATTTGAAATGATTTAAACCAAGTTATCATTAGAACTAATTATATTGATTTAACTAAAACTAAAGATGAATTAGTAAGTTCAATTACGATTTCAATTAATTTCATAGTAATTACATGATCATTAAGTATTTTGTACTGAGTAGAATGATAAATTGACAAATTTTATGTGAAATAATTCAAATTAAACCATTATTAGAAATAACTACATTGATTTAACTAAAATTAAAGATGAATTAGTACGTTCACTTACGATTTTAATTAATCTCAATAATTAAATGATCAATTAAGTGTTTCATCCTTAGTAGAATAATTAATTGACCAATTTTATTTTAAATGATTCAAATTAAGCCATTATTAGTAATAACTATGTTGATTTAACTAAAATTAAACATGAATTAATGAGTTCACTTTCAATTTCAATTAATCTCATCTTAATTACATGATTAACTAAGTGTATTCGTCTCGAGTAGAGTGATCAATCGACCAATTTTATTTCAAATAATTCAAATTAAGATATTATTAGTAATAACTAAATTGATTTAACTAAAATTAAATATAAACTTACAATTTCAATTAATCTCATAGTAATTAAATTATCAACTAAGTGTATTCGTCATGATTAGAGTGATCAATTGACCAATTTTATTTGAAATGAATCAAATTAAGTCATTATTCGTAATAACTAAATTGATAAAACTAAAATTAAAGATGAATTGATAAGTTCACTTACAATTTCAATTAATCTCATAGTAATTACATGATCAACTATGTGTATTCGTCTCGAGGAGAGTGATCAGTCGACCAATTTTATTTCAAATGATTCAAATTAAGTCATTATTAGTAATAAATAAATTGATTTTGACTAAATTAAAGATGAATTGATAAGTCCACTTACAATTTCAATTAATGTATTCGTCCTTAATACAATGATCAATTGATAAATTTTATTTAAAATGATTCAAATTAAGCAATTATTTGTAATAACTAAATTGATTTAACTAAAATTAAAGACAAGACCTTAGACAAGGGGACAAATATTTGAGTTCTCTTAAAAACATCTGAGCTTTACTATTTTAAATTATTTTCCAACATATATCCTATGTGTTTGATCATTTTCAACAGATGAGTCATCTGTTGCAACAACTTAGTCATCTGTTGTAACAGATGTCTATATTTATTTGATAATTTTCAATAGATGAGTCATTTATTGCAACAAGTTAGTCACCTGTTGCAACATATGTCTATATTTGTTTGGTCATTTCCAATAGATGTCTTTATCTGTTTGGTCATTTCCAACAGATGTCTTTATCTGTTTAGTTATTTTCAACAGATTACTCATTTTTTGCAACATGTTAGTCATCTATTGATTCATATTAAGCCATTATATTAGTAATAACTAAATTTATTTAACTAGAACTAAACATGAATTAATAAGTTCAATTACAGTTTTAATTAATCTCATGGTAATTACACTATTAACTAAGTGTGTTCGTCCTGAGTAGAGTGATCAATTGACCAATTTTATTTGAAATGATTAAAACCAAACCATAATTAGAAATAACTATATTGATTTAACTAAAATTAAAGATGAATTAGTAAGTTGACTTACAATTTTAATTAATTTTATAGTAATTACATGATCAACTAAGTGTTTCGTCTTATGTAGAATGATCAATTGACCAATTTTATTTGAAATAATTAAAATCAAGCAATTATTAGTAATAATTAAATTAATTTAACTAAAATTAAAGATGAATTGATAATTTTAATTACGATTTCAATTAATCTCATAGTTAGTAATTACATGATCATCTAAGTGTATTCGTCTTGAGTAAAGTGTTAATTGACCAATTTTATTTGAAATGATTAAAATTAAGACATTATTAGTAATAACAACATAGATTTAACTAAAATTAAAGATGAATTGATAAGTTCAATTACGATTTCAATTAACATGTTGCAATAGATGAGTAATCTGTTGGAAAAGACCAAACAGTTAAAGACATTTGTTGAAAATGATCAAACATATATAGACATCTGTTGCAACAGATGACTAACTTGTTGCAATAGCTAACTCATCTATTGAAAATTATCCAACAAATATAGACATCTGTTGCAACAGATGACTAAATTGTTGCAACATATGACTCATCTATTGGAAATTATTAAATAGATAAGATATATGTGAACTCAGAACCAAAATGAGCCACAAAATTTAAAAAGTGACCAAAATAGGTTACCTATTTAAAAAGTTACCAAAATAGGCTAAACGTAATAATTTATTACGTTTTCTATTTTTTCTTAACGATCAATTAACGGAGTTGACTTTTACGATTTCTTACGTTTTACATTTTTTTTGTAAAACGTAAAAAATTCTTACGTTTTATAAAAAAATATAAAATGTAAGAATTTCTTATATTTTACACGATGATCGAGGAAAAAATACAGTAAATTATCAAATCAATTAAAAAGATACTAAAAAATGAGTTGTTCAACATAACAAAAAGTTACGTTCTTAACTTTTTTTATAGCAGTGGTCCCCCACCCACAATTATTTTTTTCCACAAATGTCCCATCACTTCTACTTTTTCCTCTTTTTACATATGATAATTATGAATTTTTTGATTAGTTAAATTTATTTATATTTTACACGTAGTTCAAATAATTTATTTTTTTCTCTATATAATAATTTTTTATTTTTTACATAAAAAATTTAAAAAATAGAAGTATCAATTACCTCATTAACTTAACAATTTTCTTATATTTATTCTATATAAAAAAATAATCACTTCTATCCTTAATTATCTGATTTTTCTCTAAAAAAAATTATACTTTTGAGTTTTCCTCTACTCTAAAATAGTGAAATGTTGAATTATCGTCGATCAAATATGCTACTATATACAAGAATTATATTTTTTTGGTGTGTTAAAAATATGAAATTATTTTTTTCGGATAGTGTTTCATCGTAGTTTTCGATTAGTGTTTCGATTAGGATATTGAGGAGACTCACATGCACAAATACATTTCATATTATAATTAATGGAGTAAAAAATCACAATTTAATTTAGGAACACTCCTAAATTAATATAAGAAAATATATTTTTTTAGGAACACTCCTAAAAAAATATAATTCTTGTATATAGTAACATATTTGATCGACGATAATTCAACATTTCACTATTTTGGAGTAGAGAAAAACTCAAAAGTATAATTTTTTTAAAGTGAAATCGGATAATTAAGGATAGAAGTGATTATTTTTGATATAGAATAAATATAAGAAAATTGTTAAGTTAATGAGGTAATTGATACTTCTTTTTTTTTTTTTTTTTTTTATGTAAAACGTAAAAATTTATTAGAAAAAATAAATTGTTTGAACCACATGTAAAATATAAATAAATTTAACTAATAAAAAAATTCATAATTATCATATGTAAAAAGAGGAAAAAGTAGAAATGATGAGACATTTGTGGAAAAAGGAATTGTGAGTGGGGGACCACTGCTATAAAAAAGTTAAGAACGTAACTTTTTGTTACATTGAAAAACTCTTTTTTTTAATACCTTTTTAATTGATTTGACAATTCATTATATTTTTTTCCTCGGTTATCACGCAAAACGTAAGAATTTCTTACGTTTTATATTTATTTTTATAAAACGTAAGAATTTCTTACGTTTTACAAAGAAAATGTAAAACGTAAGAAATTCTTACGTTTTTGTAAAAGTCAACTCCGTTAGTGACCTATTTTGGTCACTTTTTTAATTTCGTGACTCATTTTGATTCCGAGTTCGATATATGTGTAAAAGCAATTTAAAATACTAAAGCTCAAATATTTTTAGGAGAACTCAAACATTTTGTCTCCTTGTCTAAGGTCTTGTATTAAAGACTTGTCCTCAATTTTAATTAAATTAATTTAGTTATTATTAATAATTGCTTAATTTGAATAAACAAATGACTAACCTGTTATAAACATCTGTCGCAATAGATGACTAACTTGTTGCAACAAATAGATAATCTGTTGAAAAATAATTAAAATACTAGGGAACTCAAATATTTTTAGGAGAACACAAATGTTTGTCCCATTGTCGTAGAGACGTCTTTAATTTTAACTAAATCAGTTTAGTTATTACTAATAATTGCTTAATTTGAATCAACAGATGACTAGCATGCTGCATCAGATGATTTATCTGTTGGAAATTATCAAACAGATAGAAAATCTTTTGTAACAGATAGGTCAACTATTAGAAAACAATTAAAATATTAGGGAACTTAAACGTTTTTAGGAGAACTCAAATGTTTGTCCCCTTGATCCTTTTACATTTGATGTATGGTATATTATTTTTGTCTTCTTTACCTGTTTCATAAAAATTTTCATGTGTTTTACTTATTCGTTGTGCCCCTGTTGAATTTTTTTAAATTTTTTTTAGGTCAAATTTTGTTCGTATATCACTTGAACTTTACTTTATAGATTATTTTGTAAGTAAAATTATAATTTTTGTTGAATTTCTTATTTGGTGTATCTACTACTGCTACAATGGATAGAACCTGCAACATGAATCCAACATATGAGTCTATTGCAACAAGTGAGTAATCTGTTGTAATATATGACTAATCTGTTGCAACAGATGACCCATATGTTGAATTCATATTACAACACTATAAAACGAATCTAACAGATGAGTAATCTGTTGCAACAAATTAGTAATATATGTTGCAACAGATTACTCATTTGTTGCAACAGATTACTCATTTGTTGCAGCAAATTAGTCATATATGTTGCAACAGATTAGTCATATATGTTGCAACAGATTACTCATTTGTTGCAACATATATTGCAACAAATTAGTCATATATGTTGCAACAGATTAGTCATATATGTTGCAACATATTACTAATCTGCGCAACATATTAGTCATATATGTTGCAACAAATTACTAATATGTGCAACAAATTAGTCATATATGTTGCAATAAATACTCATCTGTTGGATTCACGTTACATATTTTATCCATTATTAAAAAACAGCAGTAGCAGATACATCCAGATGAGAAATTCAACTAAAAAATAACAAACATTAAAAAAAAAATATAAAAAAATAACAAATACCAACAAATCAAGTTCCTCATTTTCGTCATAACTTAAAAACCCTAATTTTTTACTTGTGAAAATTGAAAAGAAACGATGAAGAACTAGAAGTTGTTGTCGCCGGAGAATGTTGTCACGTCGACTGACGGTTGAAAGTAAAAAAGGAACGGGCAAGAACTCAAAACTATTTGTTGTCAGAGGTTGAAGTTGCACAAGATTGAAGGGAGAAATTTGAAAAGTTGTTGGTTGGGAGAAGTTAGAGAGAGAAACTATCGAGAGAAAGAGAGAAGAGAGAAGAGAGAAGAGAGAAGAGAGAAGAGAGAAGAGAGAGAGATTGATTTGCAGAGGGAGGGAAGTTTTGTGGGTGGGTTAATTTGTATTTTTGAAAAGATTAAAAAGTTTAGAAAATATTAATCAAGTCCACAATTAACCTAATCAAGTTTTTTAATTATGTTTGACCCTTTAAATTGGTCAATGTCACCAATCCTTCATTCAAGACTTAAAAAACACCTTTCCTTCAATTTTCTCATGTTTCATCAACTCTTTCTTAAAAGGAAAAAATCGTACATCTATATATTGAGCATTCCTTTTTTCCAATAAATAATAGAATAACATTCACAATTTAATTGTTAAAGAGTATGTTCAAGAGAAAGTTAGTTTTATGTTCTTTAATACTAGTTTTTAATTTGTAGGTCAACAATATTAAATATTATGCATCTTTTATTAACGTTTTTTTATCGTATAATTTATTGTATTTTCAATTGTTGGCTTTCGCATGATGTGCAGGTAAAGAAAAATTATGTGAGTGTGTGGTTGAGACTTCGTGTCGATTACGAGAGGATTTAAAGGTGTTTTTTTTTTTTAAAAGAATTATTTCTCATTCATATTAGCACGATTTATGTTGTTAAGGCGTTGATTAGAAGTACACGTTCTGCTCTTTGATTCGATTTTATCAAATTTCAATTCAATTCTTTAATTTACAATTTTAAAAAGTAGACATCGAACACCGAATCGAACTATTTCAGTTTGGTTTGTTTTCTTTCAACTTCGTTTTTATTTGATTCGGTATTCAGAAATATTTAAACTTTTTGTCCTTCGTTAAAAGTGTCTGCTTTAGACAAAATTATTTCTTCAATACTTAAGAATTGAAAATTTATTAAATATTTTAATAAAATATATGTTATGTTTGCGCTATTTTATTAAAGTGTGAAGGATCTTTGAGAAGTGATTTAAATTTTTTGCTCTTCATTAATTTTTTTTGCAATAGACAAAATCATCTAATTTTAAATAATCAAATATTACACGTGCGAGACACGCGGGGTTTAACTAGTTAATATAAAAACCTAAAACTCTTTAATTGCTTCACTTTTTACATTTTACTTTCCAAGTTTTCAGAGAGTTCTCATTATTTTCTCATCTTACTTTTATCTTATTTTTCTCATTCGTCAAGTTGTGATTTAGGTTTGTTTCTCTTCTTTCTCTTTTTATGGAATTATGTTATAATTAATTACTTTATGGAGTTAAGTTTTTAATAAGTTGTCTAATTCTTCATTCTTTTGTGTGCTCACATTTTATGTGAAGGAAACTTTCAGACAAGCTACTGTGACTAGTGACTTAGAAATTGAACTACTTAGGTATCCACATAATATTACTTTGAGAGATAGTAGTTTAGACGTCTTAGTAATTTGCCAACTTAATTTTTATTGGAACTATTCTATGACCATTTTTATTTTTAATCTTTTTAGTGAAAATATTTAATTTTTTTCTTCAATCACATTATAATTGTAAAAAAATCGAGAAAACCGAAAAAATAAAAAAAACCAAAAAAATCCGACTAAAACCGAAATAAAAAAACCGATTGCATATTGGTTTGATTTGGTTTATAGATTTAAAAAACCGACATTATTGGTTTGGTTAGATTTTAATAAAAAACCGAACCAATCCGACCTATGTACACCCCTAGGTATATATAGTGTATATTGAATTGAAAAAAACCTTTTTTTTTTTTAATCGGGTTTGATCGAATTTTTAATCGGGTTTGACCGAATTTAGGTGGGTTTGACCGGGTTGAGTTAAGTGGGCCGAGTTAGGGCTATTTTTAAAATTTTTACTATTGAATCCGAACTAGCTCGGCCCACTTAACCCCAACCCGGATCCGACCCAGCCCACAACCTGGATAAATTTAATGGGTCGGTTCCGGGTTGACCCGGCCCGACCCACTTAACACCCTTAGTTTGACACCATATCGAGTTACTAAAACTCTAGTATTTATTTTAAGTTTATAATAGCATATACAATGTAATTTAATTTTTACAGTACGAGTATTTATCAATAATTCTTCATGAAAAAAATATTATTTATAATCTTAAAGATAAATCAGGTTACCTGCTATTACAGATGAAATGACCTGATAATTTAAAAGATATTCATATTAGACCGCGTCTGGAGCTTCCCTCTCTTAGTACCATCGTAGAGAAGTAGCAAAATAATACCTACAATTCTTACCATATTATCATTTCAGTATAAGATTGAGAGTTTAAGTTTTGTGCACTGTCAGTGTACAAAATATTCTACACTATCAGTTAACTTGATCTACTATTGCAGGTTATCCAATTATTCATATAAAAATTAAAATAAAATAAAATTAAGTAACCTGCAATATCAAATCAAGTTTAACTGATAGTACAGAATATTTTATACACTGATGATGCACAAAACTTAAATTCTAAGATTTAAAGGATCTAAAATCTATGCATTGGCAATGTAAAGATTTTTTACATAATTTATCTGTAGTTTAACGTGTGATAGTATTTTTGTTAGTAGTGTTTTATCAAAAGTTGTCAATTAATGTTCATTATAAATATCTATCACTACAAGAAACTAAAGATACAACAACACTGTAGAAATATCGTATTATGTCTCTTCAATATCACAATTTTATTTACTGACATTTAGGTTAGGGTAAAAATTTATACGCACTCGGTGTATACACCAAACTAATGTTCTTTACTATGATTAAGTGATTAAATTAAGTAAAATACTTGATAATTAATCATGATTAAGTAACATAAACTCTAAATTCAAACACATGACATGCATGTATTGGCTTGGTGTATAAACCGGGTGCGTGTAAGTTTTAACCGTTAGGTTATCGATAATAAATTTATGACTTTCTTAAAAGTGAAAATTAAGACGGATCGTGTAAACGTCTTTTATGTTATGGGAGTCTCATATGTGCTATATTAATTATTGCTAGGATTGTGGGGCTCAGGATCGAGCTATGTGAACTGTCCTCTTTCACACATATGGTTTGACAAATGTACTCTGGATCCTCACTCGGTTTTATGGAAAACTATTAGCTTCAGATACAAGCATCTGGTCCATCAACACACACTCACACCTACACACACAAAAACAAGCATGAACAAAATTGAGAAATCCTAATATTTCTTGTTTTTAATCGGATGAAAAGCCTTGGAAAAACTGTGAATGTACACAGAGAGATAGCATTTCTAATTTCTTCACATATTTTATGGTCAAGATGTTTCCAAAAATAAAATAAAATAACCAGGCTTTTCCTTGATACTTCCTAAGAATTGCACACTTATATTAGTTATTCCATGGTTATTTAGCCATGCACACACATAGACGACACACACATGAATAGAGATTTAAATTAATTGAGAGAAATTACAAAGAAGAAGAATAACCGAGTAACAGAAAACATGCAATAAATAATCAACAATTTCCTTTTAATCTTATTACATGATGAACTAATTACGAAGAAATTCAACCAGAGCTACGTGAAAATTTTCATAACCATAACAAAAGCCTCAGAAGTCCAATTAATACCTGGCCTCAACATATGAACTCCTCGAAACATCACAAGTTGAAGCAACAAAGAAACACACTACACTTAGCTTCCACATAATAGGTACATAAATTCCAAGTGATATGGAGAATAATGGAAAGGGAAAAGGCAGGGGCGGCTCAAGTATATTTGTAGCCTAAGGCGAAAATCAAACGAAGACCTTAAAATTTTAAGAAAAAGTAATTTTCTTTTAATGAACTCTATTTTCAAAATTATATAATCGATTTTTTTCTAATTATTCTTTTTAAGTAATAATATGATCAATGCATTTAATCTTTCTTGAGACATAGTACTCTAGATATATGAACTTCTAATAGTCCTTTTCTTTTATATAAAAAAATTATGTTTTTTATAAATAATATTCCTTTTTATTAGAAAAAATCAATATATATTATTGTAATAAATGAGACCCCTCAAATTTGGGGTATAAGGCGGCCGCCTATTTTTTTACAAGGTAGAGCCGCCCCTGGGAAAAGGATATAGTGGTGAAGGCATATCAATGAATGGAACTGTTTTTTCCAAAGAAGATAAGAATTTAGTGAAGGCAATGGCTGTTGAAAAGATAGGCAAAGCTGCGGTGTCCACTTTCAAGAATGATGAGAAAAAGATTAGCCCCTCTGGTTAATTGATGAAACCTTCTTTAAGTTACTTTGCCCAGGTGTTAATATTGAATTAACGTATTTATTTGAATCAAATGTATTTCCAACGAGTTTAACTTATATTGTTGACAATATTATAAAGAATTTTTACACTATTTTCATGATTCTTTACACTGTGTTGATGTACATAAGTTAAAACACATTAATAAACTGTGATTAATCTAGGATTCAGTACTTAGACTAAGAACAATCTGAACAAGAGAGTTATGGAGAGACAGAGAAAGAAGAAGAGGGGAAGAAGAAGAAGAAGGGAGGAGAGTTGTTTGAGAGAATTCTGTATATTCACTTAGTAACAATCAAATGTACATCATTAACTTTATATCGAGAATCGATCAACCTACACAATTCATAACTCCTTCAACTAGACGTTAAACAGTGACTTAACTAACTGTTTCAAAAAAAAAAGTTATAATTGCCATTTGTACCTATTGACTTAGCAGATACTTCTAGAAGCATTACTCTTAGATACTCTTAGCTTGTGACCTTTACTCCTCTGTATTCAAAACTCCCCCTCAAGCTAGGATGGTGAGAAGATGTCACAAATTCCTAGCTTGCAGTTTAGATGGACTTGTTGATCCTTAGTAAGACCTTCAGTTAACATGTCTGCAGGCTAATCTTGGATTGCAATGTAGTTTATAGTGATCATCCCTTGGCTTATCTTTTCCCTTATAAGAAAAAAAATTAATGTCAATGTGCTTTGTTCTTTCATGCTAAAATGGAGTTGTAGCAATTTGCATAGCATATGTTCTGCCACTAAACACCTCAACAGGTAACTTCACTTCAATTCCAATCTCTTTCAACAAACCTAATATCCATACCAGCTCAGCTCAGCTGTTACAGCTGCTAAACTCACTACAACAAAAGACACTTATAGCTATAAAAATTGAGTTATCAATTTGGAAATCATAGATACTGACTAGTAATAATTACAATATTTTGAATTTCATAGCTATTAACAAATTCTTAAAATTTCTTAGCCATGAAAATTAAGCTGACAAAGCTAATTTCTTATTTTTGCTATAATTACTAGCAATCGTGACAATAATTACCTAAATAGCTACAACTTCATCCCTACAGTAAAATTTTTTAGCTAATCATAAGTTTTTGCAACGCGATATAAGTTATTGTAGCAATAGTAAACTTTTAGCCATAATAAAATATTTAAAATAAAATATTATAGCTAAATAATTTTTGTTAGCTTCAAGTCATAGTGGCAAGAGTAAAATGATATAGCCATATTTTTTTTTCCAACATACTTTCATGGCTAATTATTAATTTTTGCCACAAATTGAAACTTATTGTAGCACTATAATTGTAGTCATAGTAAATTGTTTGAAATTAAATATTGTGGCTAAATTATTTTTGTTGCAAGTTCAAAAAAATTAGTGCAATAAGTTAAATATATAGTTTTTGCTACAATAAAATCCCGTAGCTAATTACTAATTGTTGTAATGTGTTGAACTTTTCGTAGCAATAGTGACCATTTAATCATTAAAAAGGGTTATTTCAAATAAAATATTATAGCTAATAAATATTTTGGTTTTGAGTTTCAAAAATCGTGGCAATCGTTAGCTTAATAATAACTATGCTCTCTTCATTTTTAAATAAGTGGTACTTTTAGTTTGGGCAAATCTCTTAATAAAACTATTCATTCCTATAAAATAAAAATATTTTTATTAATGTATCCTTGATAAATACCTTGAAGGGCGTGTAATTCTTTAATAATTTCTTAGTTATGTAAAAAAAATTATTTAAAGAATGTTAAAATTAAAAGAACGTCGTTAATGTCTTCTTAATTATCTAAAACATAACTTATTTAGAAACAAACTAAAAAATGTTAAAATCACTTATTTGAAATGGGAGAGTAATTATTTATCATGACTAAATGATATGGCCACAAATTTAATATTATTATAAAATTTTATAGTAAGTAAATAGATTCCACGAGCTGAAATTTGTTATTGCAATACTAGTTTAGTGTAATTAGAGATATTAATCTTTTAATTTGAATCAATACTACTTGTCTACTTATGAATTTTAAATATAAGTTCAATAAATATAACTTCTAATTAATTTGGATTAACTAATTATATTGAGCTTAAAAATAATTTCATTTAGTCTTACGAAAGCTTAATCCCAGTCAAGTACTTTCAAAATTATTATTTGACTCAAACTTATTTCACCCAAAATAATATATTTATAACTCTGATGTGACTGAAGGTATTAATCGATTGATTTAATTTAATATTGTAATTTGTAAGTCTTAAATATAACTTAGATAATTGTTCAATTATGTTTATTTCAATAAACTAATCATACCAAATTTTTAAAAACTTTGTATCAGTCAAACTTCATCTCGACTAAATATATATTTTTAGAATTATTATTTGATTTTAATATAATGTATTGAAATAATACTTTTATAAATTGAATGTAATTGGAGGTGTTTATCTTTCAACTTGATTCAATTTTATATGATCTTACATCAAAATTTTAAATATAATTTAAATAAATAGGGGTATGTGTATAAGAATCAATTAAATTTCAAATAACAAAACAAACATATAAAAAAAGTAATATACATACTTATAACCTCAAACTTATTATTAGTTAACTTCTTAAGCATAGCAAGTTAGTGTTTTATCTTATTGCAACATATTATTTTGAATGTTAATTGTATATTTTTGGAAAAAATATATACAATCAATTTTTTTTGAAAGTTGTAAAGAATTTATTTATACTTCATACTTTATTGTTTTAAAATAAGTACATTTTTTATATTTATGAACTTATTTTTTTTTTTTTTAAATATTCATAGAAACATCAACAATTGCAGATATACTATAGATAAGAATATTTGAATTCACACGATGAACAAACATTATTAAAGAATCATAATAATTAAAAATGTTTTATTAATTTTTTGGACATATTGAATTTATACTTATTTACTTTGTTTTTTTCAAAAAAAATAAAATTAATTTAAATTATAATACCTTTAAATTATCTATCCCTCTCACTATAATTTTTGAAACATAATATCTAAATGAGCTCTTTACTTTAATATTTTACCTTTTATTAAATAATATCATATTTAATAAAATATGTGAAACAGGGTCTAAAATTTCTTTCAAGTATTGAAAATGATTCTAAAATACACTTCTTCCACCTTTAGGGTCTAAAATATCCTTCATCCACATATATGACTCTATTGATATTCATCATTACAAATATTCTTTTGATTCTCCAATTCTATATAAATGTATAGATAAATTTTCTTATATTGAAATTTTATTTTATTTTAAATTTTTATTTTAATTTGACATTCTAATCCATATAGTTGATTTTAAAATTCATATACAAACACGAAAAAAATATACCCAATATAGTCACAAAGTGGAGTTCGGAGAAAGAGTAGAGTATATACATACCTTATTTCTAGTTCAGTAACAGAAAAATTATTTTAAATTCATATAATTGTTGTATTTATAATTCAAACTAAGAAAATGTATTACAAAATTATCATAACTTTAAGTAAACATTATTAAATTGAGAATTTGTTGAAATAGGAGAGTACATGAAAAAAAAACTAACAATATCATAGCGAAAAAAGTTGAAAAGAAATAAAATATTTAGAATAATATTTATTTCACATAAATCATTGGCTTTCTCAATTAATATAAAATAAAGCATATATTCTCATTAAATAATTTTCTTTGTTACATTTGTTTTTTAAGGCACAATTGTTATATTAGGTAGTTACATAACACTAATAGCATTTGTAAAAAAAAGAAAGCAAAAAATATACATTTTATTATATTAGGAAAAGAAAAACAATTTTACGAAAATAAAAAAGGTTAAGAAAAGCAAAAGCCAATTGGCCAAAGAAGAAAAAAAATCAGCCGCCACAAAACCCCCAAAATTTCTTCCCATTTATATCCACCCAAAATCTCCCCCAAAAATGAAAAATTGCAAAGGTCTAAAAATTCCCACCAAAATTTTATAACTATTTTTTTTATTAAATAACCCTAATCCCACTTAACAAGAACAACACTCCCTTTTCCCTCTCCCCCCTCCATGCTCTGCGTCCCTAACCATTTCTTTTCAATTTTTTTAATTTATTTTGAGTTTTTATGATGTATAATTGATTAATATTTAATTTTTCTTTTGTAGGTTTTACAACATGAAATTCTCAAAGTAGATGAAGTAAGTTTCATATTATGAGTATTGCACTCGATTGTATATATTCTTGTTAATTTAAAGATAATATTTTATCTGTGTGAGTTTAAAAATTGACATTTACTACTTATGAGATTATATTGAACATGTATTTGTTATTGTATTAAAATTTTAAAATTCATATCTGTAATACTCCACATTTTCTTAGCATAATCTAAGTCCCAATACATGAGTATTTGCAGATAAAATTTTGAAACACTTATTATTTATCAGTTTAGAGTCTGCCATTGCGTAGAAAATTGAATTAGCTTTTCAACGATATAAAATTCGGCCAAATTCGATAACCGGGTAAGAAGTTAAGACAATTTTAAGTTTCAGTTGTTAAACACCGTCATTTTAATCACCCGCGCGTCGCGGAGCCAGCCTAAATGACAATTGTCAAAAACAAGTGGGCCTCCGCGATATTGGCGCGTCGCGCCATAGGCTCAATTCAGAATTGTCAATTTTCAGTGATCCCACGCGATACCACCGCGTCGCGGTGAGATTCTAGGTCGCAAACAAGGTGGCAATGCGATTGCACCGCGTTGAATAACCGTGCATTTTTCCAATTGTCCAATTCCAGTGACATGGCACGATAGCACCGCGTCGGTCAGCCCACAAAATTAGAAATTTTTCAGTAATTCTGAGTTTTAAATCTAAGGGCATTAAAGTCTTTTTTCCCTCACCCCAGTCAGTCTTTAACACAAAATTCCCCCATAATTAACCTATTACTTTATTATTCACTCAATTTTTCCCTAAATTCAGGAGCTTTCTCTCTAAAATACAAACCCTAGCTCTCAAGAATCAAGGTCAATCCCAAGAACTTCTCCAAGAACTCATCAGATTAAGGTATGTAGATGTTCATCCATGGATTTCTTTCATCCATGGAGTCCAAGTATCCTACTTAAATTATAAAATTTTGATCTTTGCAAGTTAATTGATTTTAAATTATGATTTCACCCATGAGTCTCCATGTATTATTGATTTTATACCATGATTCAATGAAATTATTGTTGTTATTCAATCCTCCATGTTTTAATATTATTATTTATTAAATTAAACCATGATTTAATACTATTATGTCGAATTCATGCTATTTCTATAAGTTCCATGACATTCTTATGATTGTTTTAAATCATGAACTACAGGTGTTTGATAAAATGCCTACAAGAGTGATTGATTTAATAGAAACCTTCATGGTTTGTCCCCCAAGCTTTAGTGTCATTTTACCATTGTTGTTTTTGAGTCCTGGGGGTATTGAATATCTGCAAACCATAGCTGTTTATGTAGTCTAGTCTCAGTACGTTATAGAATAGTCTTCAGAACATACTATGAGCATTATCAGAATAGTCAAATATTAGTCAGTTAAACTCAGAACAGTCTAGTATTTCAGTGTCTTTCAGTTGAGAGTAGGATTTAGCACTGAGCGAGTGTAGGGATGAAGACTTCCCCGTCAGATACGCAGAGTCGTTAGTAGTAGTCCCTATACTCCAGAACTACATAGCCAGCGTAGGATATGAGAAGTCACCCGTCAGATTAGGCTTGACTATCTCGCAGGGGTCACTTGTCAGTTCAGGCTTGACACCCTTAGTCCTTTGGACATTATATCAGTTTAGTGGATCTACACAGTCAGTGTTAGTACTCGTGGTATGGTATAACACCCTTCCAACTGGGATTACAGGTTGGATCCCGATTAACTCAAATTGGGGAATGTCGGTTAGATTATACCTCCCAGAGTCTCAGATACAGTCTCTATTACAGTTCCAGTTCAGTTATTCAGTCTTAGTGTTGTTTGTCCAAAGCATACAGATTTTAGTTATTTCACTATTTTAGTTTACAGATTTTACTCAGTTCATGTTATATGCTTAGTCATGCATCCTCAGTATTTATAGATTTTCACGTATCTTCAGTATTTATGAATTTTCATGCATACTCAGTATTTAAAGATTTCCACATATTCCCAGTACCTACAGTTTTCATGCTCTCTATTCAGTAATCCATGTTTTACATGCATATTCAGTTAATTTTTAGTTTTGCTCATGAAACCATGCATATCATCCTACCTCATTTAGTATACCAGTTTATTTAAAGTACTGACCGCATACTTTTTCTTTTGTGCTATGATGTATTATATCATAAGTTCTAACGCTCAATTCCCGATTCACGATTAGACTTATCAGATCCTCAGCAGTAGCAGTGGTAAGTCCTCATACTTCGAGGACAAACTTACTTTATTTCATATCTCAATTTAGTAGTTAGTTAGGGCCTGTCCCATCAACTTACAGTCATTTAGTTTTAGAGGCTTATCATACATTAGAGTCAGTTATTCAGTATTCAGATATTACAGTTAGTTATCCAGTTTATCAGTATTTTATCAGATTCAGTCAGTTATTTCTATAGACTCATATTTCAGTATTGAATTCAGTTATTAAAACCTTATGGCATGTCAGTATTCTTTCACATTTATGATCATGTTATCCAGTGCTCACAGCAGGTACCAGCTCATGGGTTAGCTTGTGGTCCCTCAGTACTGTAATCACCGATGACACCCAGGGTGTGCTCTCGGGGTGTTACAAACTTAGTATCAGAGCCTAAGATTTTGAATTATCCTAGAAAGTCTGAAAGTCACGTCAAGTAGAGTCTTGTGCATGAGTGTGTAGTGCACTACACTTATGGACGAGAGGCTACAAGGCATTTAGGAAAAAAATTTCCCTTCTTTCAGTATTCATGTCGTTCGAGTGAGCATGAGCTCAAGTTAAACTCCCTGTCTAATCCATTTCTTCCTTCCATTTATGGAACATGCCTCCCAAGAAGAACAAAAGAAGAATAGAAAATTAACCTGCCCCACAGCCCATCCAGGCAGATCCTCTGGACAAGCATGTCTCTCACTTAGAATTCAGAGTTGCATTCACCACTCTAGCAAACTCTGTAGTAGTAAAGGATGAATGGCCAGCTGGTGTTTCAGCCAACCCAGTGGCCAATACTACTGCAATTAGAATTCGAGATTTCACCCGAATGAATTCTTCTTCTTTCACGGGATCCAAGACTGAAGAGAATCCATAGAAATTTTTAGCTATAGTTCAGAAGGTCACGGATACTATGGGGGTTGAGTTGGATGTATACCAATTATATGATGTAGCCCATACTTAGTTTAAGTAGTGGAAGGTTGATAGGGGTGTAGATGTAGGGCCTGTAGAATAGGAAGAGTTTGCCACAACTTTCTTAGACAGATTCTTCCCATTGGAGTTGAGGGAGGCTAAGATGTTAGAGTTTATTAACTTGAGGCAAGGCAGCATGAGCGTGAGAGAGTATTCCCTCAAGTTTACTCGGTTAGGTAGATATGCTCCTCATGTGGTAGCTGATAACAGGTCCAAGATGAGTAAGTTTGTGTCTGGCGTATCTGATAGTATTGTCAAGGAGTGCAGGACTGCAATACTGATTAGTGAGATGGACTTGTCTAGGATAATGGTCCATGCTCAACAGATAGAGGAGCAGAAGATTAAGGAGAGGGAGAGAGAAAACAAGAGGTCTAGGACGGGTAGTTTTAACTTTAGTCAGCTAAAGTCAGATGGTGGTAACCGTTCCTAATTTTATCAGAGGTCTTCAGCCCCAACACCCTCTTCATCCAGTGCTTCCATACCCAAATTCAGAAATGACAATAGGGATAGAGCACCGGGCTCTAAGTCCCAGGTCAGTGTTAGTAGTGCTCGTACAAATTCTCTATGTCTGAAATATGGCAGACACCATCAGAGTGAGTGTAAAGCGGGTAGTGATGTGTGCTTTGGGTGTGGCAAGCCAGTCCATCGGATTTAAGAGTGTCAGTTAGTTTCTCAGAAAGATAGGGATGTGCTCCAACAGGGCCAGTCCCATCAACCGTCAGTTCCATCCGATCGCCCAACTCAACAGGGTGCCGCGTCCAGTGCTACCAGTTTCAGCGTCCGAACATATTATATACTCTTAAGTATTGCCATGATCAAAAAAATTCTCCTGACGTAGTTACTGGTACGTTGCAGGTCTTTCACTTACATGTTTATACCTTACTAGACCTTGGAGCTTTTTTTTCTTTTGTAACTCCATATATAGTCGTCAATTTTGGAGTCAGTCCAGAAACTCTAGTAGAGCTCTTTTTAGTGTCTATCCCAGTAGGTGTTTCCATTATAGCCAGAAAAGTATACAGGAACTGTTCGGTCATAATATCTCAAAAAGTTACTTTAGTTGATCTCGTGGAGTTAGAGATGCCAAATTTTAACGTCATTCTCAGCATGGATTGGCTCTGTTATGCTTCAGTTGATTTTAGAAATAGAATAGTTCATTTTTAGTTCCCAAATGAACCATTTCTTGAATGGAGGGGTAGTACCACAACTCTTAGGGGTCAGTTGATTTCATACCTTAAAGCGAGAAAGATGATATCGAAGGGGTGTATTTACCATCTTGTGCGAGTCAAAGAATCTAACTCAGAAACTTCAACTCTTGAATCAGTTCCAGTAGTAAATGAATTCTCAGATGTATTTCCTGAAGATCTTCCCGGAGTTCCTCCCAAAAGGGAAATCAACTTCGGAATAGACCTTCTTCCAGACACTCAACCCATATCATTTCTTCCATATAGAATAGATCCAGCTGAACTCAAGAAGTTAAAAGAACAGTTAAAGGATCTTCTAGATAAGGGATTCATTAGACCCAGCATCTCCCTGTGGGGCTCACCTGTTTTATTCGTGTGTAAGAAAGACAGTTCTCTTAGAATATGCATAGACTACCATTAGTTGAACAAAGTTATAGTCAAGAATAGATATCCACTTTCTAGAATCGGTGGCTTGTTTAATCAACTTCAGGGTGTCATCTATTTTTCAATGATAGACCTCAGATCAGGCTATCATCAGCTTAGAGTCAGGGAATGTGACATTCTAAAATTAGCTTTTCGAACCCGGTATGGTCACTTCGAGTTTCTAGTTATATCCTTTGGTATCACGAATTCCCCAGTAGCCTTCATGGTCTTGATGAATCGAGTGTTCAAGCAGTACTTGGATATGTTTGTCATAGTCTTCATTGATGACATTCTTGTTTACTCTCATAGCGAAATTGATTATGCAAACCATCTCAGAATAGTGTTACAAACTCTTAGAGCTCATCAGTTGTTTGCTAAATTCAGTAAGTGTGAATTCAGGATAAGATCAGTATCTTTACTTAGCCATATTATTTCAAGTAATAGCATTAGAGTTGATCCTCAAAAGACCGAGGCAGTGAGAAACTGGCCTAGACCCATCTCTCCATCAGAAATCAGGAGTTTCTTGGGTTTAGCTGGCTATTATCATCGTTTTGTTAAAGGATTTTATTCTATTACATCCCCTATGTACAAATTGACTTAGAAGAAAGTTAAGTTTCAGTGGTCAGATTCCTGCGAGAAGAGTTTTCAGGAGTTGAAGACTTGACTCACCTCAGCCTCAGTTCTTACCTTTCCAGATAGTTCAAATGGCTTTGCTGTGTACTGTGATGCATCTAGAGTAGGTTTTGGTTGTGTCCTCATGCAGAGAGGTAAGGTCATAGCCTATGCCTCTAAACAACTTAAATCCTTGAGAAGAATTATCCGACGCATGATCTTGAGTTAGAAGTAGTAGTATTCGCCTTAAAAATTTTGAGGCATTACTTATATGGAGTACACGTTGATGTGTTCACTGACCATAAGATCCTACAGTAGGTGTTCTCTCAGAAAGATTTAAATTTGCGTTAGAGAAGGTGGTTAGAGTTATTGAAGGATTATGACATAAGTGTTCTGTATTATCCGGGCAAGGCGAATATAGTGGCTAATGCTCTCAGTAGGTTGTCTATGAGTAGTGTTTCTAATGTTGAGGATGGTAAAAAGAAGTTAGCTTAGGAAGTTCATCAACTTTTCTGACTAGGTATCCTCTTACTCAATTCAGTAGAGGGTAGTGTATAGGTGCAGAGTAGTGCCGAATCATCTCTAGTTTTTGAGGTAAAGGACAAACAGGATAGAGATCCCAGTCCAGTTAGGTTGAAAGAATCAGTTAAAGATCAGAAAGTGGAGGTTTTCTCCCAAGAGGGAGATATTGTTTTGCATTGTCAGGGTAGATTGTGTGTGCCTGGTGTAGAATATTTGAGGCAATGAATTTTTGCAGAAGCACATGGTGCGTGTTACTCTATTCATCCAGGGGCCACTAAGATGTACCGCGATTTGCGAGAGATCTATTGGTGGAGTGGGATGAAGAGGGATATTACGGAGTTTGTGGCTAAGTGCTTTATATGCCAGCATGTTAAGATTGAGCACCAGAAGCATAGTGGGTCCATGTAGGAGTTTAGTATTCCTACTTGGAAATGGGAGGAAGTTAACATGGACTTTATGATGGGTTTGCCTTGTACTCGTCATCAGAATGATTCTATTTGGGTTATCATAGACAGGATGACCAAATCAGGTCATTTCTTGCCGGTCCATAACTCTTATTCAGCTGAGGACTATGCCAAACTCTATCTTAGAGAGTTGGTTAGGTTGCATGGTGTTTCTTTATCTATCATCTCTGATAGAGGTACCCAGTTTACCTCTCACTTCTGGAAAGTATTACAAAAGGGTCTTGGTACCCAAGTCTATCTCAGTAAAGCTTTCCACCCTCAGACAGATGGTCAAGCAGAAAAGACCATTCAGACTTTAGAAGATATGCTGAGAGCATGCATAGTTTATTTTAAAGGTAGTTGGGATGACCACCTACCTTTGATTGAATTTGCATATAATAACAACTATCATTCCAGTATTTGTATGGCTCCATTTGAGGCTCTCTATGGTAGAATATATAGATCTCCAATTGGTTGGTTTGAAGTAGGTGAGGTTGTAGTAGTAGGGACCGACTTAGTATTTGATACGTCAGAGAAGGTTCAGTTGATCAGAGAAAGGTTTAGGGCTGCCCAGAGCCGACAGAAGTCATATGCATATGTGAGAAGAAAATATTTCGAGTTTGAGGTTGGTGGGTTTGTGTACTTAAAAATCTCTCCCATGAAGGAAGTAAAGAGATTCAGATAGAAAGGGAAATTCAGTCCCCGATATGTCAGTCCCTTCAGAATTCTCAGTCGTTTTAGAAAAGTAGCTTACGAGCTTGAGTTGCCTTCAGATTTATCCTCAGTACACCTAGTGTTCCATGTCTCATTGTTGAAAAAGTGTATTGGTGATCCATCTATTGTTGTTCCCTTAGAAAGTGTAGATATTTAGAACAGTCTTTTCTTTGAGGAAGTTCCAGTCAAAATTCTTGATCATCAAGTTCGTAGACTAAGAAATAAAGAAGTTCCATTGGTCAAAGTTCTTTGGCGTAATTAGTCCGTTGAGGGAGCCACTTGGGAAGCAGAGGCAGATATGCGGACCAAGTACCCTCATTTTTTCTCCGCGAATCTAGACTCAGTATAAGGTACTAATCTTCTTAAGATTTTTCTCTATCATGCTCAGTTTCAGTTGCACATCACATTCATATGAGTCGTGCATTCAAGAGTCAGTTCAATCATGAGTTCCATGCATCAGATAAGCATGTTTAGTGTGTAAGCTCAGTCCATTAGTTTTCCCTCAGCTTAATCAGTCTCATTCGAGGACAAATGATCCCAAGGAGGAGATATTATAATAACCTACATTTTCTTAGCGTAATCTAAGTCCCAATACATGAGTATTCATAAATAGAATTTTTGAAACACTCATTATTTGTCAGTTTAGAGCCTACCATTGCGTAGGAAATTGAATTATCTTTCCAATGATATAAAATTTGCCCAAATTCGACAACTGGGTAAGAAGTTATGGCAATTTTAAGTTTCAATTGTTAAACACCGTCATTTTAGTCACCCGCGCATCGTGGAGCCAGCCTAAATGACTATTGTCAAAAACCAGTAGGCCTCCGTGATGTTGGCGCGTCATGCCATAGGCTCAGTTCAGAATTGTCAATTTCCAGTGATCCCACGCGATACCACCGCGTCGTAGTGAGATTCCAGGTAGCAAACAAGGTGGCAACGCAATTGCACCGCATTGCGCCACCGTGTATTTTCCCAATTGTCCAATTCAAGTGACATGGCACGATAGCGCCGCATCACGCCAACCCATAAAATCAAAATTTTTCAGTAATTCCGAGTTTTAAATTTGAGGGCATTAAAGTCTTTTTCCCCTCACCCCAATCAGCCTTTAACACAAAATTTCCCCTAATTAACCTATTACTTTATTATTCACTCAATTTTTCCCCAAATTCAAGAGCTTTCTCTCTAAAATACAAACCCTAACTCTCAAGAATCAAGGTCAATCCCAAGAACTTCTTCAAGAACTCATCAGATTAAGGTATGCTAGATGTTCATCCATGAATTCCTTTCATCCATGGAGTCCAAGTATCCTATTTAAATTATAAAATTTTGATCTTTGCAAGTTAATTGATTTTAAATTGTGATTTCACCCATGAATCTTCATGTATTATTGATTTTATACAATGATTCAATGAAATTATTGTTGTTATTCAATCCTCCATGTTTTAATATTATTATTTATTAAATTAAACCATGATTTATTACTATTATGTCAAATTCATGCTATTTCTATAAGTTCCATGACATTCCTATGATTGTTTTAAACAATGAACTACAAGTGTTTGATAAAATGCCTACAAGAGTGATTGATTTAATAAAAGCCTTCATGGTTTGTCCCCCAAGCTTTAGTGTCATTTTACCATTATTGTTTTTGAGTCCTGGGGGTATTGAATACCCGAAAACCATAGCTTTTTATGTCGTCTAGTCTCAGTACGTTACAGAATAGTCTTCAGAACATATTATGAGCATTATCAGAATAGTCAAATATTAGTCAGTTAAACTCAGAACAGTCTAGTATTTTAGTTTCTTTCTGTTGGGAGTAAGATTTAGCACTGAGCGAGTGTAGGGATGATGGCTTCCCCGTCAACTAGGCAGAGTCGTTAGTAGCAGCCCCTATACTCCAAAACTACGTAGCCAACGTAGGATATGAAAAGTCACCTATTAGATTAGGCTTGACTATCTCGCAGGGATCACTTGTCAGTTCAGGCTTGACACCCTTAGTCCTTTGGACATTATATCAATTTAGTGGATCCACATAGCTAGTGTTAGTACTCGTGGCACGATATTAACATCCTTCTAGCTGGTGTTACTGGTTGGTCCCCGATTTGCTCAAATTGGGGAATGCCGATTAAATTATACCTCCCACAGTTTCAGTCTTAGTGTTGTTTGACCAAAGCATACATATTTCAGTATTTTTGTTTACATATTTTACTCAGTTCATGTTATATGCTTGGTCATGCATCCTCAGTATATATAGATTTTCACGTATCTTCAGTATTTATGATTTTTTATGCATACTCAGTATTAACAGATTTTCACATATTCTCAATACCTACAATTTTCATGCTCTCTATTAAGCACTCTATGCTTTACATACATAATCAGTTAATTTTTAGTTCTGCTCATGAAACCATGCATATCAACCTACCTCATTTAGCATACCAGTACATTCAAGGTACTGATCGCATACCTTTTCTTTTACGCTATGATGTATTCATAGGTTCTGACGCTTAGTTCTCGATTCACGATTAGACTTATCAGATCCTTAGCTGTAGCAGTGGTGAGTCCTCATACTTCGAGGACAGGCTTACTTTATTTCATGTCTCAGTTTAGTAGTTAGTTGGAGTTATTTGGGGCCTATCCCATCATCTCACAGTCATTCAGTTTTAGAGGCCTATCAGACATTAGAGTCAGTTATTCAGTATTCAAACATTATAGTTAGTTATCCACTTTATCAGTATTTTATCAGATTCAGTCAGTTATTTCTATAGGCTCATATTTCAGTATTGAATTCAGTTATTAAAACCTTATGGCATGTCAGTATTCTTCCACATTTATGATCATGTTATCCAGTGATCATAGCAGGTACCAGTTCATGGTTTAGCTTATGTTTCCTCAGGACTGTAAGCACCGTGTGACGCCCCGGGTGTGCTCTCGGGGGGTTACAATATCTTTATATCTTAAGAAGTTTAAAAAGTCTACAAGTTTGTTTACTAGTTTTATTGCTTTGCATTTTTCTTATTTGTATTTGTTAAAATTTTTAGTAAAGGAATTACCTAATAATTATATTTTTCTCCTTGAAGTTCTACATATACACACACTTGCATATATAATTAGTTGTTATTAACGTTCTTGGTGCTAAAATACTTTACCATTATTGATAGATATACTAATGGAATAAGGGAATGTAAATGATAAATTAAGACGGATGTTGATCAAGTTATGGTGTAGTTGAAGACTACAGAAGAAGAGATAGTAGAAGACTATGTTGGTTTGCACTTATACAAGATGACGTTTCAAAGAATTATATATTGTGACTATTATCAAAATTGTAAAATATAATTATAAGTAATTTGTTAATTGCTTTAGAATCTCAAAAATGAATTTGTACCTATATTATGTAATGAATATGTAGTTATATTATGTAAATTTCTTATTGACAAAGCTTGTAGAAGTTTTTTTAATTTGTAGTAATGAAATTTTAGATTTTTTTTTTAAATTTTAGCTATACTATAAAAATTCTTGCAGTTAATAATATTTATGAAAATATTATTCAATCTGTAGAAACGAATTTTTTTAGCTATATATAATTGTAAAAAATATGGCTATATATATTCACTTTTCGTAGCAAATTAAAAAGCAAATGTAATTTATGTATTTCGTGGAAAAATGAATGAATTCTTAGCTATGTACAAAATGTTTGTGGCAAATACTTTATTTTATAGCTATGAATTTTCTAACACAAAGCTAAATGTAAGGATTGTTATATGAGACTAAACCATAAATTAGTCACAAATTTTAAATTTTCATAGAGAAGTCTTTTTCCACAATAGAATATATTGTTGTTATAATATAAAAAATTGCTACAAGTTATATTTATTGTGGCAAAGAGTAAAATTATTTTCTATAAGTATATATTTTGTAGAAATTTTTTTTTACCATCACAGCTACAACACAATTTTTTCATAGCTGTAAGTATTTGTCCTTAGACACAAACCATGAAAAGTCTATAGCTAACTATTAGTTACGCCATTTCTTGCTACGAAAAAAAATGTGGCTAAAGTGTTTAGCTATGAAACTTTTCATATTTAGCTAAGATATGTTATGTAGCTATATATGCATTATGTTGTAGTGACTCCTGAACTCTGCCTCAACTTCTTAACTCTACCTCAACTGAACATCTGGACAAAATTGCTTATTTTTTGACATCCAACAAACAACTGAACTCCCAATCTTCACAAAATATCCAGTTATAAATCTCCTCATTTTATGAAAAGATGCCCATTCTATATCATAATAAGCACTCACCTGATCTCTTGAGACACTAAAATCAACACACCTTGACCTGTCTGATTTTTAATATATTTTACAACTTTAAGTGCCATTTTTATTTGAGATTTCTTTGTATCTTGTATAAATTGACTTGGTGTTTGAACACTAAATACAATATTAGGCCTAGTCATGGTCAAATATAGTATCTTGTCAATCAAATTTTGATATGCACCTTGATCTGCAGAGGGATAATCAGTAGGTTGTAAATGTTTGATATGATCATTCACTGTTTAGAAGTCAGTTTCACATTATAATCCATAGAAGTGCCAACTGATTTGGTTGCTTTCAATCCAAATTCTGATAATAACACTAGTGTATACTTCCTATGATGCATTATTACCCCTTTGCTTGATCTTACAAGCTCTATACTAAGGAAGAATCCTAATTCACCTAGATCTTTCATTTTAAAATTTTATTGCAAGATTCTCTTTGTATTTTCTATCAATTTTAGACTATCACCAATGATCAATATGTCATTAACATACACAATCACAAGGCAACTCTTTTTGATGTCCTAATGTACAAGGATGGATCATACTGACTCTGAACAAAATAGAACTTCAGTAATACGTTTGATGGCTTTGTGTTACATTGTCTAGTTGCTTGCTTCCAACCTTATAGGTTTTTGAGTAGTTTGCATACTAAACTCTCCTCCTGGATGGCAAATCCTTGAGGAAACTCCATGTATACTTTAAGAGTGAGATCTCCATTCAAGAAGGCCTTGAAGACATCCATTTGATGTACACAACAATTTTTCCTTACAACAGTAATAAGAACAGTTCTTACTATTTTCATTTTAACAACAAGACTATAAGTTTCTTGTAGTCAATTCCATATTTTTGACCATAGCCTTTGGAAACCAACCTAGCCTTAAATCTTTCAACTTCACCTGAGGCCTTGTATATTACCTTAGATGTCTATCTACATCCAATAAGCTTCTTGCCCTTTAGGTAATCAAAACCACCTCCCAAGTGTGATTAGAATTTAAGACATCTATCGTATTTTACATTATTTCTACCCACCTAGGATCCATACAAGCTTCATAATAACTTGTAGGTTTAGTAACTGATGCAGACTTAACAATACAAGACTTGTAAAACTCAAACAACTTGTCATATGGCACATGGTTGGTCAGGGAATATAATGTATTTTGTTCTTTACTTAGGACAGTCATTCATCCACAGGTGGCTTCCTCTCTCTTGTAGACCTTTTTTTCTCCTGAGGTGTAGCTAGCACATTCCTTATAGGCACAGGATTAGCTTGAGAACTTGCAGACTCTACTTGATTATTATGTGTAGCAGTTACTTCTGAGATATGTTAAGTGGAAACATGTGGAATAGCTGTTATGAAAATATCCACAACTAGACACTGATCTCTTAGTCGAAACATATGATAGGGAGTCTGATCATGATCTTTCTCAAGATTTAAAGGAAATATGTTCTCCCCAAATGATACATCCCTACTAATAGAAAATGTACTTGTAGGCATGTCATACAAACCTGATCTTTATTTAGTGCTAGAATATCCCATCAAAGCAGTTGCTCTGGACATTGGTATGAGCTTATCTAATTCATCCAATACTTAAAGATAACATGACACCATAGTACCCTTAAGTGCTCACAAGATGTTATAGTAACATACAACTTCTTATAAGGAGTTTGATAAGCAATAGTTGAACTAGGCAACATATTAATGAGATATATGTTAGTTAGAACAAAATATCATTAGAACTTGACAGGAATTGCTACTTGAAACCTTAGAGCTCTTGTGACTTTCAAGATGTATCTGTGCTTTCTTTTAGCCACTCCATTCTGCTGAGGTGAATAAGCACATGAGATCTGATGCATAACACCATTTTTGACAAACAAACTACTACATAATGAATTAGCAAACTCAGTTCCATTGTTACTTCTAATTTCTTTTGTAGTCCTACAAATTGAGTCTTACATACTAAAGAAACTGTTGTATTTGAAGATATGCATCTGATTTAAGCTTTAATAAAAACAACCAAGTGAATCTTGAATAATCATCAACCACTGTTAAGAAAAATCTACTGCTATTCTTAGTTGAAACTTTATAAGGATCCCTAAATCCATATGTAGAAGATCAAAGTAATATGTAGATTGAATACTACTTGTAGGAAAAGAAACTATAGTTTGTTTGGCACAAGGACATATGGTACACTTCCTTACTCTATCTTTTACTACATGAGATCCTTTAGACATTATTTTTTACAGTGTATTAGAAGAATCATATCCTAATCTTCTGTGCCACAAGTCAACCTCATCTAGAAATTTATCAACATCATCCTTAGTAGAAGTTTTTGTTACTTCTATAGCTTTCCTGTCTTGGTTATTCACTAGCAGATATAGGTCACAATTAAGCTTACCAATCCTCCTAACCTTTCCTAGTATAAAGATCATGGAAAACAAAAAAATCAGAGAAAAACTTCACTGAATATTTCCATTCCTTAGTAACTTGAGACACTGAAAGCAAACTACATATAAACTGCTGGATGTGATATACACTTATAATGCTATTCTCTATTGACAAACAACTAGACCCCACATGTGTAACCTTAGTCATATCACAATTAGGTAAATACACATTTGTTGATTTATCTAGCTATGTTATGGACTTATCAATTAGTAAATTCAACTCCCCAATCATATGATTAGTTGTTCCGGTATCAATTATCTATTTCATTGATTCATAAGAAGTTAAGAAAACACTAGTAACTTCATTTGCAACATATCTATCTCAGTAGAAGTACTAGGACAATTGTTTTTATTGATCATACTTAGAATTTAATAATATTTCTCCTCAGTAAATGTTGCATTTCCCCTTCGGCCTAGTTGATCCATTAGTAGTTCAGACTCCACTTTATGATCTGCATCATTTGACCGGCTACTTTGTATAGGTCTTGGATAAGAACTTTGCCTTGAATGTGAGCCACTCAATCCTTGAACTCCGGAGTGTCTTTAGAGTCAATAGACACATTGTATGCTGCATTGGATCCTTCAAACCTAAACCTCTTCTTGAACTTGTGATCTTGAGGATAATCAATTAGTTTCCAATAATTTTCCTTACAATGACCTTTTATCTTACAAAATTCACACCGTAGATTGTAATTATTCTTGAACTTTTACATCTAACTACTATTACAATCCATTCGAAAAATAAAAAAAATGTTTTATAACTTCATGGCGAAATAAAAGAAGTCTATTTGATTTATTTTAAACAAATAACTTAGAGTCACCACTCAATTTTAGGAAACTTAAGAAACCATCTAAAAAAAATAAATTTGAAAGAAAATCTTATAAAAATAACGAGAGTCTAGGTAAGAGTTCATGTAAATTTGAAAGAAGGTGTTAGACACTTTCAAAAATTCACAAAGTGGGGTTCTCGACGGATTAAACATATTTGGCTAATTTTGAAAAAAATAAATTTATTTGGAAAAATCTTATATCTTGTCTTATGAAAACTTATTTAAATGGAAAAAATTGATTGATACTCAAAGTTTCCCATTATTCCAAAATAAGAAAATAATTAAAATATCAAGTATCAAAATAATTCTAACATTACAATTTTATCTGAGTTAAGATTTTTTAGCCAAATAGTTAGTTCAAACTCATAAAAGTGGATTCAAAAACTTGTAAATAGATATGAAAAAGGTAGAAGATTCTATGTTGTTTTTGAAAGCTTAGATTTCCTAAATGAAGAATAAAAAATAATCAAATAAAATAAATAATTTTGAAATAAACTTGCTCCCGAGGATTCATCTATATTATAGATAAATAACCAAATTAATTACAAGTAAATAAATAAATAACTGCACAAAGAAAGTTTGAGGGAAAAAACAAGTTTTGAACTCGTTTGGACCTACTCGACTTTATTTCAAATTTTCTTAGGATTTTAGCCTATTTTTATTTTTTTCAATCTTTGTCTTCAAACATGTATATTAGCTTCCTTATGCTCTGTCTTCATGTTATACTATTTGGTATAACTCTTCATACTTGTATCCATTTTTGTAAATTTTTTTCATGAAAAAGAAAAAAAAAGGTCTTTGGGACTCAAGGCTTCAGCGGAAATGTGGTCAAGAAGAGGATGGGCATTTTGGCCCATCAATGAGGGATGAAAAGTTAGAGTTCAATTAGGACTCGAATGACACACACATGCCACAAAAAGAATAAATAAGCTAGTACCAATTCTAAAAAATAGTAATTGACATCTAATAAGATAACAAACATCATATTTGGACAAAATCAAGGAAAAATGATACAGTATTTGAATAATAATCGTATGGCATTTCCTGTAAAATGCATGCCATATGTTAACAAACACCTTTGAAATTTTTTGAAAGCAAGAAAACAATCCCACAATAGAGATAGGAATGTGATTGCTAAAGCTATCATTACCTCTCTAAATAAAGTACATATGAAACGAAGACAAAAATAGACTCAAGCTCAACATGATAACACAAGATAAAAACTTCTCAATGAAATAATAAATCAAAATTAGCTCCAACTTTAGCCTTCATAGCAAACAAAAAAAGTGTTTTTAGCTAGAGGAAGGAAATCCAAGGAATTGTAGGTTAATTTAATCCTTTAAACCACATATAGAACCAAAAAAAAAAACTAGAACAGGTAAGAGATAGAAAAAATGCTTGGCAATTTTTAGGGCAAAAATATTTTTTTTAGAGAAAGAAAAATGTAAGTTTTCTCTAAGCAATTTCACTTAATAATATGGGAAAACACACTGTTTTGAGATGCAACGTTAATCATGAATCAAATTTTGAGATAATAGAAATATATTCAACAAGAGTTAATGCATTGAGAGAAACACAAATAGTGGATGATAATCTGAGACAAATAATATTTGAGAAACAACAGTGAAGATAAGGGTACTTTAAGTCATAATCGCTAGATTAAAGAATAAAGAAGAGTTTGACAAACAATATCAACATGGAACAGTGGATCATAACAAGTCATATTCAAACTAAAAAAGTCACAAAACAATATTCAGATTATCAAAAACTATAACCCGAAAGCTGAACAAGAGGACATTTAAACAAAGATAATGAATTAAATCACAGACAACGAACACCTTGCTAACACACCAGACTAAAATTGAAATGAAATAACATTAAGCTCAAGCAAAAAAGAATAAAAAACAAGAGTTATTAGGCTAACAGAATGAGTGAAATTACAAAGCAATATTCAAACCTCACATGACTAATGATATGAGAGATGATAAACCAAAATGATAAACTAAGAATAAGGAAATCTAGTTTCACAAATAACATTGAAAGATGAAGAATTAAAACTTTACAATAATAAAGCGGATTTAAAGACAAGTTGAAACTAGAATCCTAATTCTAACATATCAACCAATTTTATCATAAAATTCTATGGCCTTCAAGTCATTTATAGAAAAAAGTTCCAGCATTGATTTAATGAGATTCCAATGACAATAATATATTACAACTACATCAAATCAATAAACAAAAACTATTAAGCCTATTAATGCGAAGAAGGAGAAAGTATAAAATGATGAAGTTTTACCTTTTAAGGAGTAGCAAACAGGAATAAATGAGCTCTGTTAGGTTTTCTTCACACCACCACTGAAAAACCAACTCAATTCCTTAGGTTAGAATTTCTAGCTCAAATGAATCTTATCAAATTTCTTAGCATCAAAATCTTCTATGGTAGAAAAATCCCACACTTTTTGAGGTTGCCGCTATTCGACCTCTCCAACCACTTTTTCTTAAAATAGCAGTGATATTTATAGGAGTGTGTTGGGATCAAATTTTGGCTTTTGAACGATATGGGAGCTGATATTTGGGGATAATTTTTGAAATTTCAAATGAGGATAAAGTTTGAAAGTTGAAAATCATACTATTAATAAGAAAAAATTTGAAATTTGAATTTGGATATTTTTGAATTTTGTTGTTAATGGAGTTTTGTACATGTTTGGTATTTGGGTTTTGGTCATTGGGTTCAGTCTCTGTTGTCATCAAATTGCTGGAGCGGTTGGTGTTGAAGTTGTCGTTGCTTGGGTTAAAGTTATTGTTGATGCTCCATGTTAGAGTTGGGTTGCTGGAGTTTGTTCGTGTTGTTGCTTGTTTTGTTGTTTAATTGAGTAAAGGGATTGGAGAAGGGTAGATTGGGTCGAGTCTTGTTGATGTTGGGTCGGGTCAGTAAAAATTATAAGGGAATGTGGAAGATGGGTTTGCTGGGCTACTGTTGATGTTAGTGGAGTGGGCTAGAGTATAATTGTGAATCCTAATAAAATTTTAATGATTTTATTTTTAACCCTCCTACATGCGTAATATCAGTTTTTGACTTGAATTATGTTTATGGATGTGAAAAAGGTGTTTTGAGAAAGTTTTAAAATTTTTAAAAGGGGTTCAGGTTATTTGGGACCTTGAGGTAGTAAGCCTCCGTAATAAGACCGTGTCACCGAAGTTAACCTCTATGATATTAGCATGACATGAAACTACCCTCCGCGATAACGACGTGCCATGCTGATGTTTTAATATTATTTTAGTTTTTATTTTTTTCACATGGGAAGAGGGCTTTTTATCGTTTTACCCCTTGTATGACATTATAACATAAAATAACCCCATTTTCTTAGGTTTTAAAAGCTCAAATCATCCTCTTTCTCTCTTAAACTCAAAAATCAAGAGCATTTAAGGGTTTTACAATGAATTCATCCCTTTTGGGCTCCAATTGTCTTAAATTTCTTGTGTGTTTCAAGTATGTTTCTCTTTTCCTAAATTCAGTATTTTATTGTGGCATTAATTGAATGGATTTTCATGTGATTTAATTGTGGGTTTTGAAATTAGGTTGAGGGGTTTTGGTTGTTACTGATTGAATTACTTGTCCCATGTTTCAAATTGATTATTCAAGCTTTAAATTTATATTTTTTAGACTCAATTGGTTCATTGTTTAAATGATTGGAATGAGGGACAAGGGTTTTCCCAAATTGGATGAATTTTATCTTGGAATTGGTATTAATCTCGACCCAGTTTATAATCTTAGATTTAAATATGGATAATTGCACGGTTTAACTTGTTTTGAACCCATTGAATTACATTAAAGGATAAATGGATATGAATATGGTTTTGGATTGTCTTGGTGGCCTGGGTTTTAGATTTTAAATGGAACTTAGGAGTCCAATTTAGTTATGTGGATTTGGTTTGGCATAATTAATTTAGCTTGCAAGAATAATGGTATGACGATACAAATTGGTAAATACCTTAATCAATGACTCCTGGGTTAGTGGGTTGATTTATGTGTAAATATTTTTAATTTGGCTCAAAGGGAATTGTGTAGCTCACCATGAAGGTGTAAGTCCCAGAAGGACGAACATTGGAAACCATGTTTGCCGGCGTTGGGGGTCTATATGATCGTGTTCTTGGTGCATACTTGATATATATATATGTATGTATGTATATATATATATATATATATATTAGGATGGCTATTGACTTGGTGACTTTAGTTTTCCCTCGGTTTGTGCCGCTAACATACACTAGGGTCCTTTAAGCAATGGAAGATGAATCCATATAGACCATAGGTGCCTTTAGGATATAATGAGCTACACAGTTTAGGTTAAATCCTTAAAATCTAATGTTCATGACACTTGTCCCTATCCCGACATCCTATATATAGATGTATATGAATGTGGTGCATAGGGTTTATGAATGGATTTTAATAATTGCATTATTTTATCCTTATTCCTTGAGTTAAATGCCAATGCTTATCCCACTGACCATCCCTAGATACGACATCATTTCATAATATAGGGTCCAAAGGGTTTTCTATTGCTCTTTTGCAGTGTTAGGTGGTTGAGCACGTCAGTTAAGTTGCTGTAAAGTGGTGAGCCCCCATCCTTTAAAAGAATTGTTATTTCAATATTCTTTCTTTATTTTTATAGTACTTTTAGATTTTTTTTGGTCACAGTAGAGGGCATGTCCCGATTAGATGTTATTATGATTTTAGATGCATTCATGGATAAGTGTGGGTGGATTGTTATTTGAATTCTTTGAATAGTCATTTGATTCATCTATTCCTGTTCCTATTATCATTAGTTTGATTGGCTTCTGCATTATTTTTATGATTATTATGCTCATGAGGATAGGCTAAGGGGGTGGTCTCTGGTCCAGGGTGGTCTTTAGATAACCATCACAACTAGGCCCTTTTTTGGGTTGTGACAAGCTTGGTATAAGAGCATTGTTTAGGGTCATTGGGTGTCCACAAAGCTATGTCGAGTAGAGTCCTTTTTATGAGTGTGTAGAGTGACAAACTTATAAAGGGAAGGCTACGAGGCGTTTAGGAATGTTTCCCCTTCCAATGTTACAATTTTGGCTATACAGTCAAGTGTTATGAAACTTCTCTGTCACGACAAGAACTGAGGCCTTGGCCGTGACGGGCATCCCGAACTATGAAAGCCCGAGAGACCCCTTAGTATGTAATCATAAGCATAACTCATATGACATAAAAGAGTGGAAGATAAACTGAAAATATGGTAGTCCCAAAATCAAATGTATAACATCATAACATTAAATCGTAGAAAACTCAAATCCAATCTAGAACATTCTATGAAGCCTCTACTGATCTGGACATACTATTTTGTCTGAAGACTGGAATAAGGCCCCGGACCGGATCATAAAATTACTGAAAACTAAAACATACATAGGATACCTTCCGAAATAAGCAAGGCTCAATAGCTCTGAACTCTTGGAACAATATACTGGTCTATAGGACCACGAGATGGGCCTCAGAACCAAAAATATAGTGGGTCAATACACAAAGGTACTGATACGTAGAACGATCCAAAAACAAAATATCTTTCTATACAACATAGGTGTGAGTATTTAATAAAAACATATTAGCATAAAACATTTGAAAATTCATGGGCATAATTTGATGAGCTTCAAAACATCTTCTTGAAATCATGACTCAACTCTTCATTTCTCTATTGAGCTGGATGGTATACCCTACAATCTGAAATTCCACAGGCTATATGGAATCCTCTATTGACTCGGCGGCCAAGCCCCCAGCCCAATTTTGCCACAAGAGTTGGAGTCTCTGCATCTCTACTACGCCACCAGGCCATCGCTTGCGTGCAATTCCCCATTTCAGGGCAACATAAAATCCATGTCGGTAAATCATGATTTTGTACAATGAGTTATCTAAACTTGTTCCTTCTTCAGGTAACCATCTAACTCTCTTAAGCCCAATTTTATGCTCTTAAAAATCATGCTTTCATCATATAATCGTTTCTCTCTTATACTATTTAGGGAACATCATAATAGGGTATCGTCATACCAAGACTTACAAGTCCTTCATTTCATATCACAACATCTCTACTCCTCTTCTTATTTTAAAGCGTATTATTGACCACCTAAAAGATTTAAAAATTCATATGAGAGTTCATATTTCAAAAGCACTTGAAAACTTATGCCAAAACACTCTTTTTTCAATACTTTATCTACGGTGGTCATCTCTTTCATAAATTTTATGCAATTTCCCATTAGGAACATAAGCATTTATAAATCAAGGAAAACACCCTCTCATTTAGTCATGAAACAGTACAATTTATACATGCCAATAAACCTTCAAACTCAAACTTTTAAAGATCCATATAATCAACCCACAACATGTAAAAAGAATGTGTTTCATAATAAGAGAGGGAATTACATAAATCATGCTCTTATTTAACTTCTCAAACTTAATATCACATGAACACTTGAAAATGTTTTGAATTTAGGGTACAATATCACAATTTCTACAAGACTTTATCATAAAACAAGATTTTCAATACATGTTCATTAATACTTTCGAAACCTATTTCATATGCATAAGTATATACTCTTTATAGCATGTTTAAAATAGTAAATTTATGCCCATGAGGTTTAGGATAGTCCCACGTACCTTGAATTAACGAAAACGTCGAGGAATTTGATCTTTGATGTTTTATCTCTTCAACCCTAGTTAGTTTTCCCTTCTCTGGGTTAAGAATGATGAATTAGGGATTTTGTTAGAGATAAAATATAATTAATAACCTTAATTTCATCTATAGATGTTTAGGGATGGTTATGGAACGTGAAAGGACTTTATTGCCCTTAAAATAACACAAAAACAAAGCACTTTTGGCATGTGCAATGACCCAGGCGACTCCCAGCAGATCGCCCAAGCCAAGGTGGGCATCACATATCCAATCGCCCAGCCCTTAAGTGGGCGTCACATGGACAATCGCACACCCTTTCCAGTGTCCCTCTGTGATTTGTCAGGCGACGCACAACCCTTTGCATGGCCATAACTTTCCGCTCTGGTATCAGATTAAGACAAAATTGGTATTGTTGGAAAGCTAATTCAATTGTATACAACTTGGTGGGTATTAAGATGCAAAATTCTATATGTATACAATGTTATATACGTTTAAAGTAGACCTTTGTAGAATCAAATAACAAACTACGGATGAATCAAAGTCTCTTAGCTCAACTTTGTTCTAAGTGATTTATGAACATTTTTCACCTCGAAAGTACTTCACATACTAGGATAAAGATCATGACACATGAATTCAAAAGTAAATCATGGGATTATAGTTTGCACATATAAGAATGACGCTTCAAAGTCTAGCCTGAAAGTTGGGGTGTTACATTATCTCTCCCTTGTGATCATTCATCCCCGAATAATGGGTAGAACTTGTTGAAACTCTAAAAGTATGAAATAAATAAAGAACCTAAACTCACAGTGACCATTCCTCCTCAACCAAATATGCAATGGCATCAAAAGATCTTTATGATAACCCCTAGTGAAACATGTAAGCACGAAGCGTGAGATAATAAGATTTGACATAGAGATGACCTTGCACATGAGTTCTAGGGATCATAATCATCACAATATAAGGCATGAGTTTATTTGATGATCATAGGTCTTGATTTACATTAATACTCGACATGGAATAGAGTTTTGCAAGATATAGGGATAGAAGCATTCTTCACCTTACAACATACAATGAATAGACCTTAAACATAGAAACACTACTCATCTATGCCCTAAACAATAAAGAACATACTTCATTATTTCCAACTTGCAGTTCTCCCATCACACATCTAACAGCTAGAGTTTGAGTCCCACTGTATAACACTTCTATATTGAAGCCTAACTCGGAGAAAAGAGGTACTAGCTTAAGCTACGAGACTCCATACTCTATATACCTTTAAGAATATTACTTCACCTTATCACTACCACCATATAACTTTGGGTTTTAACTCAAGGAGTACTAACCACATAGTACATGGGTTTGTGTTTTCATCAATCACAACATTCAAGCGTATCATTACGACACCCACATCATGTATCTCTCCACAAAGACCAGCAAATTCAATCACTCTCACAAAGATTTTCGCCATATATCTCCTTCCTAACTATTTTACATAACAAAAGTTCATCTTCTTCTTTCCCCTTTTATCTATAACCTTATCTAAAGAAAAATCACATAAAAAATTTCACATTCAAGAACATCTACTCCCTTACCTAAAACATTACTACTCTTCCATAACTACTATCATACTATCATACGGTGGTTCATTGAGGGACCCGAGCTTTAAAAATCATGAAAGGGAGTAACACTATTTGATTATAACATATATCTATTGAACTAATCACGGTGGGATATGAGATGAAGATACGATACAATAGGTACAAAGCGCTTCATATATCAAATGCCTAGATCATGAGTCAAGAGCCGTTCTGGCATAAATAGAAAACAACATGGATTCTTAGGACTAGGCATAGTTTGAATACAAGAGTGTACATATCAAGAGCTTACAACATAAGGAAAGAATTCATGAAGTCAATTATTGACACAAGGATTTCTATTTGGATCTATTTCTCCTCAATTAAGAACTAAACATGACCATGTGTTTGTATGAACCTTATCACTTTGGCTAATCCCAACATAAAATGAATCAGTAACATATAGAAAGCATAGTTTCTTAGAACCAAGCATTATGTGAGACATGGATTTATAGATCGAGAGCATCATAACATAGAACTTGAATACTTAGAATATTGGATCACTGAGGGACATTTTTGCTTCTAGTTTGGAGGATGGAACATGGACATAAGTTGCATAGATAATTCCTTGTGCAATTTCTAAACTTTATGGATAACTCAATAAGAAAGGACCACATCATTAGGAATCTAATCTATTGAACTTGTATCACCTAAAAAAATAAGGCATGGACTATAAAATTAGAGAAAGAAAGGAATTTGGATGAATTCATATGGACGATGCTATAGCACAAACTATAGTATGAAAGAATAAGAAAAAACACCTAAATGCCCGCTAGCCTCCTGATTATAAGTGTGGTGCCTAACACACCCATAAGCAAGACTCTACTAGAGGTGACTTCGTAGACACCCTGGGACCCTGAATGTGCTCTGATACCAAACTTGTCATGACCTAAACTGAGGCCCTAGCCATGACGGGCATCTCAAACTATAAAGGCCTGAGAGACCCCTCAGCATTTAATCATAAGCATAAATCATATGGCATAAAAGAGTGAAAGATAAACTGAAAAACATGGTAGTCCCATAATCAAATGTAAAACTTCATAACATTAAACCATAGAAAACCCAAATCCAATATAGATCATTGTACGAAGCCTCTACTAATCTAAACATACTAGTTTGTCTGAAGACAGGGACAAGCCCCCCGACCGGACCATAAAATAATTGAAAACTAAAATGTATGTAGGATACATTCAAAAGTATGGAAGGCTCACCAACACTGAACTTTTGGAACAATCTACTAGTCTACAGGACCATGGGACTGGGCCTCAGAACCAGAAATATATGGGTCAATACACAAAGGTACTGGTACATAGAACAATCTAAAAATAAAAAATATTTTTTTACAACATAGGTGAGAGAATTTCATAAAAACATGTCCGCATAAAATATTTGAAAATACATGGGCATAATTTGATAAGCTTCAAAACATCTTCTTAAAATCATAACTTAACTCTTTATTTGTCTACTGAGCTAGATGGTACACCCTACAATCTATAATTCCACAGGCTATATGAAATCCGTCCTTGACTCGACGGCCAAGCCCTCAACCCAAGTTTTCCATAAGGGCAGGATTATCTGTATCTCTACTACGCCACAAGGCCATCACAATCGTACAATCCCCTATTTAAGGGCAACATAAAACCCGTGTCTTCAAATCACAATTTTGGGCAATGATTTATCTGAACTCGTGCCTTTTTGGGTAACCATCTAACTCTGTTAAACCCCATTTTAGACTCTTAAAATCTTTATTTCTTCTTATAACTATTTCTCTCTTATTCTATTTAGGGCACATCATAATAAGGTATTATCATACCCAGACTTGCAAGTCCTTCATTTCATTTCACAACATCTCTACTTACCTTTTTATTTTAAAACATATTATTGACCACCCAAAAGATTTAAATATTCACACGAGTATTCATATTTCAAAAACACTTGATAACTTATGCCAAAACACTCTCTTTTCAATACTTTATCTACGGTGGTCATCTCTTTCATCAATTTTATCCAATTATCTATTAGGAGTATCAATATTTATAAATCAGGGAAAACACCCTCTCATTTAGTCATGAAATAGTACAATATATACATGATAGTAAACCTTCAAATCTTAAGCTTTTAAGAATCCGTATAATCAACCTACAACATGTAAAAATAATGGGTTTCATAATAAGATAGGGAATTACATAAACCATGTTCTCATTTAAATTCACAAACTTAATATCACATGAACACTTGAAAAAATTTCGAATTTAGGGTACAACACCACAATTTCTATAAGACTTCATCATAAAACAAGATTTTCAATGCATGTTCATCAATACTTTTGAAACCCATTTCATATGCATAAGTATACAATCTTTTATAGCTTGATTAAAATAGTAAATCTACATCCATAAGGTGTAGGATAGTCCCACATACCTTGAGTTAACGAAAACATTGAGAAATTTGATGTTTGATGATTAATCTTTCCAACCCTAGTTAGTTTTCCCTTCTCTTGCTTAAGGATTATGAATTAGGGATTTTGTTAGGGATAAAATATGAATAATGAGATTAATTTTGTTTATAGATGTTTAGGGACGGTTATGGAACGTGAAAAGAGTTTATTTCCCTTAAAATAACATAAAAACGGAGCACTTTTGGCATATGCAATGACCCTGGCGATGCCCAATAGCTTGCCCAAGCCAAGGGGGGTGTGACATGACCAATATCCTAGCCCTTAAGTGGGAATGGCATGACCAATTTCACACCCTTTCCAGTTGACCACTGTGATTTATCAGGTGACATACGACCCTTTGTATGGCCGTAACATTTCACTCGGGTATCGGATTAAGAAAAAATTAGTATTGCTGGAAAGTTAATTCAACTATATACAACTTGGTGGGTCTTAAGATGAAAAATTCTACATATATGAATATTTATAGATGTTCAAAGTAGACCCTTGTAGAATTGAATAGCAAACTTTTGACAAATCAAAGTCTCTTATCTCAACTTTAGTCTAAGTGATTCTCATGAACATTTTTCATCTCGAAAGCACATCACATATTAAGATAAAGATCATGACACATGAATTCAAAATTAAATCATGGGAATATAGTTTGCACACAAAAGAACGACGCTTCAAAATCTAGCCCGAAAGAGCGGGGTGTTACATTCTTTAATCCCTGGCTTTACCGCATTTTTGATTATACCTCCCTGAAGATTTGTAACGCCCTAAAACCTGGTCCCGATACATCACACGGTGCTCAAGACTATGAGTAGTCTTAAGATAACCCTGTCTGCCTGCTACTAAGTCTAAATCTCATAACTAGGAAAATATAGACATAAACATACTAAATGCGGAAATTCATCTGAAATATCTGAGAATGATCTAAATATAATCTCTGAAAACCAAATACTGAAAGTTTGAATCAAATCTAGTAGTATGACAAGCCACTACTACTAATAACTAGAGAGTCACTGGGACAAACACCCAGTTAACTCGAACTGTTTGGAAAGAATACTGAATCATCTAAGCTAAAAATCTGAATAACTAAGTCCCCAAACTACGAGGACTTACCAACTACTGGATCTAGATGGAGATGCTCCAACCTCACTCACACTGCTGAAACTGAGCACCTGAACCTACATTTTGAGACAAGGTAGAACATAGACATATATGTGGATCAGTACTTTGAGAATGTATTGAGTATATGAGGATGAATGCATACGTAAAAATCATCTCATCATCATCCAAATTTATAAAATAATGTTTGTCGAATGTAAATGAGTCACATAAGATTGAGTAACTGAGAAACTGAAGTCTATAATCATGAGTAGTAAAAAAACATTGAATAAATATAGTGAGTCATAACATTTAGTTCTAAAAGCTGTACTTGCACTATCTTTTTAAGTCAAACCATCTAAGTGTAGAAAATATTCACTCTTATATCTGAATCTGAAAGCTGAAATCTGTAACTAATGTCATTCTGTAAAGTATAATCTGAAATAAAGTTGTAAGCCTTTACACTTAGTTTTCTAAAAACTTTTTCTGTTATTCTTTTCTGTTATGCTGCAAGCTTAAAACTTTAGGGAATTATCTTAAAAGCCGTTCTACAAGGGAGATTCTTCTAACTGACATAAACCATGTGAGCTAACATGGAATCCAACATCTTATTCCCCTATGGGTAAAACCTCACGATGGGAAGAGGCGCCATACTCTTGCCAAAGAGTATAACCTACTCTAAGTAATCACATCTGTATCTGTCATCCATATAGAAATGGGAATAATCTGAATTTGTACCTACGTTGACTACGTAGTTGTGTGGAAGATACGACATGCTAATACCACACTTCCATCTCGGTGCTAAATACTACTCCCTTTTTAATCTGTATGCTCATTCTATTAGAAATCCAATTTTAAAAGCTAGTATAAGGGTTCATTATGAAACCAATTATGCATTTATCTAATTAAATCTATAAGTGAATCTAATATGATTTCCGTTAATCTGTAATAAGCCTGTAAAATAGATTCCAAATCATATCTGAGGATCAAAAGATCAAAGCTTTATTGAAAATATGTAAGTTATCTGATCATAGGGTGCTAAGAGCATCATCTTTCTTAAAATATTAGCATCTAAACTTGGGTTTTATAACCCATGCATCAAGTTCATGTCAAAACATCATAAAGTTCCTGCTTGATAATGTAATTAATGATAATTCAAGTCAAAATCTGAAATTTACTGCAATAGGCATGACAATATGAAAATAGACATGCAATTCAACTTCAAAATCTCTCAAAAACTCATAATCTTGCAACTAAAAATAATGGGTATGAACTCTAATTCAAATCTCATGTAATTTCATATAAAATTATATAAATTTTTAGTTAAAAGCTAGTTTCGGGCACAAGGATGAAAGAGGATCCTTGTTCATAAACCCCACATACCTTGTTGATGAATTTGAATGTAAAAGTTTGATTCTTGACTCTCTAATGGTGTTCTTGAAGCTTTTTCTTGAAGTTCATGAACCCGAAACTTTGAATTATAAGATTTCTTGGAGTAGGAGTTATGAAATTTGTTCTTGATTCTTAGAGCTAGGGTTTATTATTAGAGATAAAAAAGATGAATAATGAGGTATCTTTTCTATTTGGGGCTAAAATTGATTGTTTTGGGTGGAATAAGAGTGGGGAAATTGACTTATTTACCCCTTCACATATGGATTTTAATTATAGAAATTTGCACCCAGCAACGCAGAGATTGATGAACCACATCGATGGGGTCGACGCGATGCATCGATATCACATTGGCTCACTAGAATTTGTAATGAATGCGGGGAAAATATCTGTCGACTTCATAGGCAATGCGACACATTGAGATCTCGTCGACTCATTGTTTTCGACATCCAAAAGAACTTCTTACGAGATTCAAAAAATCCAAAACTCATCCGAGAACACCCATTGACCTCCCTGATCATGAATCGACTTAAAAATTGACTCTTTAAGGTCATAAGGGCCGTAAATAAAATCATGGAAATACCGAGGTACTAAAATAAGACTAAGTGTCATTATTTAGCAGAATGTTTTTAAGTCTGGGACCACTTTTCATGATCTAAAGGACCGAGTTAAGCAAGGATTTTGGGGGGTCTTACAATATCTTCCCTTGGGAACATTCGCCCTCGAATATGGCTAGTTAAGATGGAAATGCTGAGGAATCTGAGGCTATAATCTATCATTCACAACTAAAATAAACTGTATGACTAAATCTAAAACATACTAAGCTACTGAAAAAATTACTGAGTGCATGAATCTACATAAAGACAACCATATAGTTAAATCTGAGACTAGAAAATAACTAAATGAAGAAAGACTATTATTTAGGCTGAATCTGAGTTCGTAGAGAAGAGATGAGGATACTTGGTATGCATGTCCGTTTATACTTCTCAAGTATCACCCTCAATAGATTGATTTTGCCAAAAAACTTTGAGCAAGGGAACTTTTTTGTTCCTTAGTCTACGGATCTGATGATAAAAAATCTCTACTGGAACTTCTTCATATGAATGTCTATTATGAATATATGTACTTTCTAGAGGGACTATAATGGCTGAATCATCCATGTACTTATTTAATAAGGACACATAGAATACTGGATGAACTGGGGACAAATTTGTGGGTAGATCAAGCTCATACGCTACCTTCCCTACACGACTCAAAATTCAGAAGGGGCCTATATATCGGGGACTAAGCTTCCCCCTTTTGCCAAATCTTTTCACCCCCTTCATGGGTAAAACTTTCAGATACGCAAGATCATTTACTGTTAACTCTAGATCTCTTCTTCTTACTTCTGCATAAGATTTCTGACAACTCTGGGCAACTTTCAATCTCTCTCTAATCAACTAAACTTTCTCCATGGCTTCAAACACCATGACTGGCCAATTCAAAGTGGCTTCGAGTGATCTACATCTCCTCCTATAAAGAGCTTCAAATGGGGCCATTTAAATACTTGCATGATAACTTTTATTATAGGCAAACTCAATCAATGGTAAATGGTCATCAAAACTACCTTTGAAGTCAAGAACACACGCCTTTAACATATCCTCTAGGGTCTGAATGGTCCTTTATTCCTGACCATCTGTCTGTGGATGAAAAGCTGAACTAAGATGAACTTGGGTAACAAGACCCTTCTAAAAATCTTTCCAAAACTGAGAGGTAAACTGAGTACCCCTATCTGAGATGATGCACAAAGGAACTCCTTACAATCTGACTAGCTTTCTGATGTACAAATTGGCGTAATCTTCAGCTATGTAGGACGTATGAACTAGTAATAAATGCACTGAGTAGTCAATCTGTCTACAATCACCCAAATTGAATCATGCTGACAACGTGAGTTGGGTAATCCAGTCACAAAGTCCATATTTACCTCTTCCCACTTCCAAGTGGGGATACCAAACTCTTGCAATATACCACCAGGTCTTTGGTGCTCTACCTTAACCTGTTGACAAGTTGCACACTTGACTACAAATTTTAATATATATCTCTTCATACCACTTTACCAATTGATTTCCCATAAGTCGCAGTACATCTTGGTGGCTCCTAGAAGAATGGAATAACGCAAACCATGCACTTCCACCATAATTCGCTACCTCAAATCATCAACCCATGGCATACACAATCTATTCTAGTACCTCAGTACACCATCTCCCCCTTGAGAGAAAATCTCTACCTTTTGGTCTTTAACTGACTTCTTCAGTTTGACCCAACTAAAACCCTTATCTTGCTTCTCTTTCACATCATAAAATAGAGAAGATTTGGAACTACTCTGAACCCAAATATTCCCTTCAACTGAATCAACCAATCTAACACCCAATCTTGCTAACCGATGAACTTCCCAAACTAACTCCTTCTTATCATTCTCCACATGAGCAACACTGCTTATAGATAATCTACTAAGGTCGCCTGCCACTACATTGGCCTTGCTCGAATGATACAACACACTCATATCATAATCTTTCAACAATTCTAACCACCTTTTTTGATGAAGATTCAACTCTCTCTGAGTAAACACATACTGCAAGCTTTTATGATCCGTAAACACATCAACATATACCCCATAAATATAGTACCTCTAAATTTTCAAAGCAAAAACAACAGCAGCTATCTCAAGATCATGGGTAGGGTAATTCTTTTTGTGAGGTTTAAATTTCTGGAGGTATAAGCTATAACTTTGCCTCTCTGCATCAGAACACAACCCAGACCGACTCTAAAAGTATCATAATACACTACGAACCTATTTGTACCATCAGGTAGTGCTAAAACTAGAGCTGAAGTGAGTCGAGGCTTCAACTCCTGAAAAATATTATCACATAAATTTGACCACAAGAACTTAACTTTCTCCTGATTCAATCTAGACATAGGGGATGCAATGGATGAAAAACCCTCAACGAAATGCTTGTAATAGCCAGCTAAACCCAAGAAACTTTGAATATTTGATAAGGAAATAGGTCTAGGACAATTTCTTACTACTTTTTTCTTTTGGGGATCAACTCTAATGCCCTTACTAGAAATAATATTACCGAGGAAAGCTACAGACCTTAGCCAAAATTTGCATTTGCTGAATTTGGCGAACAGTTGGTGGTCTCTAAGAGTTTGCAACACAATTCTAAGATGGTCTGCATGATCATCCTCACTACGGGAATAGACAAGGATATCATCTATAAATACTATGAAAAACATGTTCAAATAATGTTTGAACACTCTGTTCATCAAGTCCATGAAAGCTTCTGGGGTATTTGTTAGCCCAAAAAACAAGACTAGAAACTTAAAATGACCATAACGGGTTCGAAAAGCTGCCTTTGGAATATCACATTCCCTTACTCTAAGCTGATGATAGTCGGATCTAAGGTCTATCTTTAAGAAGTAACTTGAACCTTGGAGTTGGTCAAATAGATTATAAATTTGAAGAAGAGGATATCTGTTTATGATTATGAATTTATTCAGCTGACGATAGTCAATGCACATTCGCAAAGAACCATCTTTCTTTCGTACAAATAGGATGAGAGCACCCCATGGAGAAACACTAGGCCTTATGAAACCTTTATCTAAAAGATATTTGAGCTCCTATTTTAACTCCTTAAGCTCGGCAGGAGCCATGCGATAATGAGGAATAAAGATAGGCTGAGTATCTGGGAGAAGGTCAATAGGTACCCTTGGCAAATCTTCGAGAAAGACTTTAGGAAGCTCATTAAATACTAGGACTGGAGGAACTATTGGAGTCTCAGACTTAGTGTCTTTGACTCGAACTAGATGATAGATACATCATTTGGAAATCAATTTTCTAGCTTTAAGATAGGATATGAAATGATTTTTGGGAGACGCTGAATTACCTTCGCACTCAAAGATTGGCTCATCTAGAAATTGAAACTTTACCACTCGGGTGCGATAATCTATAGATGTATAATAGGAATGGAGCCAATCCATGCCAAGAATAAGGTTAAAGTTGACCATATATAACTCTATTAAGTCAGTCAATATGATTTTATAAAGGACACTGATAGGAAACTTTTTATAGACCTATTTGGAAACAACTGACTCACCCACTAGGGTAGAAACAAAGAAGGGCTTAGGAATTTTTTTAGGGCTTATTGCAAAATTCATTGCGACTAACAAGGTCACATAAGAGAAATTTGACCTAGGGTCTAACAACACATAAACATCAAGATGAAGGACGCAAAATATACCAGTAACAACATCTGGGGAGCTTTCCTGCTCCTAATAGGGTGGTAAGGCATATAATCGATTCTAGTACTGATCGCCACCTGTATTGGATGATGTGCCCTGAGGAGGGTTTGGGTAAGCTATGGGAGCTGATGCACTAGTAGGCTGAGTCTGGGGAAGAATATCCCTATTCCTATGCTTAGCATGCGGGCACTCTCTAATTCTATAACCTAACTTACCACAACCATAACAATCTTTCTGTCCCATCGAACACTCACCAGGATGATTCTTACCATACTTAGGGAATGAAGGATAACTGGGTCTTTCACTCACGCTATTCTGAAATTTGGACATAAAAGACTTACCCCACTGATCCTGCCTAGCTTTGGGAGTAGGAGCACTAGCTAAATATGGTGCTAGTATAGATGAATGATTCTGAAACTGTGATCGATTTCTCTTTGTAGACCTTGACTGACCATACTTAAACTGCCCAGTTCTATTCTTCTTATTGCTTCTATATCTTCCTTTTAACTTTTTTTCCTCAATCTGTTGGGCATGAGTTATCAATCTAGAAAGATCCTTGTCTCTAATAAGCATGGCATCCCTACACTCCTTGACTACCATTCCAGATACTACAGCAACGAACTTACTCATACTAGATCTAGTGTTAGCTATCAACTCCAGAGTATACTTAGAAAAATGGTTGAACTGAAGGCAGTACTCTTTCACTATTATTGAGCCCTGCCTCAGGTTTATGAACTCCTCAATCTTGGCTTCCCACAACTCACACGGAAAGAACCTATCTAGAAAAGCATCCTGAAACACCTACCAACTCATGGGAGATGCATTCTCACCCTTACCTTTATTCCATATAACCACCAACTCATAAGCAATATTCTTTAGCCTATAATAATCCAATTCCACACTCTCCTCTTTTATAACATGCATAACTTAGGTGATATTTTTCACCTTATCAAGATACAACTGCGGGTCGTCACCTACCTTTGATCCAAAATATTTTAGATGATTCATTCTCATGAAGTCACGAAGTCTAGCTCCAGCTAAATCACACTCTTGCTGACACAAAACTATAGCCTGGTTATTGGACTAAACATTAGCAGTCACAACTTAAGCTAACATCTGAAAGGCAACCCGAAATTTGATATCGGATACATTCTTGTTTAGGGGATTAGCAGGCTGGGGTGGCTGGTTATCATTTTTGCGGGTGTTATCTCAATAAGAAGGCATTTTTAATAGCTATCATGAGAGAGCATGATTTAAAAACATATAGAGATACCATAAGCACGATAGATCATGAAAGAAAGAGATGATTTCCTAAGAACTCCCCATAGACTTTTGCTCATGAATGTGGCACACTTCACACCCATGATCAACACTCAATGTAACGTGGCTTGTCTGACTCCCTAGGACTCTTATAAACCTGGCTCTGATACCAAGTTTTTAACACCCCAAAACCTGGTCCCGAGATATCACAGATGCTCAAGACTACGAGTAGTCTTAATCTAACCCTGTCTGCCTGCTACTAAGTTTGAATCTTATAATGAGGAAAATATAGACATAAAAGCCATACTAATGCGAAAATTCTTCTAAAATATCTGAGAATAATATGAATATAATTTTTGAAAACAAAATACTGAAAGTCTAACTCAAATCTAGCAATCTGACAAGCCTCTACTACTAATAACTAGAGAGTCACTGGGACAACCCCCCAGCTGACTCGAACTATCTAAAAAAAATACTGAATCATCTAAGATGAAATTATCAAAAACTAAGTCCCCAAACTATGAGGACTTACCAATTTATGAATGATGATGGACATGCTCGAAACTCACTCACACTGCTGAAACTGTGCACCTGAACCTACATTATTAGACAATGTAACACATAGACATATATGTGGATTAGTACTTTGAGGATGTACTAAGTATATGGGGGTGAATGCATAATTAAAACATCATCTTATCATTATCCAAAATTTATAAAATAATGCTTGCCAAATATAAATGACTCACATAAGCTTGAGGAACTGAGCAACTGAAGTCTGTAATCATGAGTAGTAAAAACATATTGAATAAATACAGTGAGTCATAAAATTTAGTTCTAAAAGCTGTACTTTCACTCTCTCTTTAAGTCAAACTGTCTAAGTGTAGAAAGTACTCACTCTTATATCTAAAATTTGAAAGCTAAAATCTATAACTGATGTCATTCTATAAAGCATAATCTGAAATAAAATTGTGAGCCTTTACACTTAGTTTTCTAAAAACTTTTTTTGTTATTATTTTTTGTTATGCTGTAAGCTTGAAACTATAGGGAATTATCTTAAAAAATATTCTACAAGGGAGGTTCTTCTAGCTGACATAAACCATGTGAGCTAACATGGAGACCAATGTCTTATCCCACTATGGTGAAAACCTCATGATGGGGAGAGGCGTCATACTCTTGTCAAGGAGTATAACCTAATCAAAGTGATCACATCTGTATCTGTCATCCATACATAAATGGGAATAATCTGAATATATACCTACATTGGCTATGTAGTTCTGTGGAAGATAGGGTACGCTAATCCTACACTTCCAGCTCGGTGCGAAATACTACTCCCTTTTTAATCTGTATGCTCATGCTATTGGAAATCTACTATTAAAAGCTACTATAAGGGTTTATTAAGAAACCAATTATGCATTTATCTAATTAAATCTGTAAGTGAAGCTAATATGATTTCTGTTAATCTGTAATAAATCTATAAAGTGGATTCCAAATTATATCTAAGGATAAAAAGATCAAAGATTTATTGAAAATCTGTAAGTAATTTGATCATAGAATGCTTAGAGCATCATTTTTCTTGAAATATTAACATCTAAACTTGGGTTTTATAACCCATGCATCAAGTTCATGTCAAAACATCATAAAGTTCCTGCTTGATAATTTATTAATGATAATTCAACTCAAAATCTAAAATTTACTGCAATAGGCATGACAATATGAAAATAGACATGCAATTCAACTTCAAAATCTCTCAAAAACTCATAATCTTGCAACTAACAATAATGGGCATGAACCCTAATTCAAATCTCATGTAATTCATATAAAATCATGTAAATTTGTAGTTAAAATCTAGTTATGGGCACAAGGATGATAGAGGATCCTTGTTCATAAGCCCTACATACCTTGTTGATGAATTTGAATGTAAAAGTTTGGTTCTATACTCTCTAATGGTGTTCTTGAAGATTCCTCTTGAAGTTCTTAAACCCGGAACTTTGAATTATAAGATTTCTTGGAGTAGGAGTTATGGAATTTGTCCTTAATTCTTAGAGCTAGGGTTTGTTATTAGCGATGAAAAAGATGAATATGAGGTATCTTTTCTATTTTGGGCTAAAATTGTGTGTTTTAGGCATAATAAGAGTGGGGAAATTGACTCATTTACCCTTTTGTATGCATATTTTAATTATATAAATTTGAACCCAGCGACGCACAGACCGACACAATGATATCATGTCGGCTCACTAGAATTTACACTGAATGCTGGGGAAAATATCTGTCGACGCGATTGGCGATGCGACGTGTTAAGATCGCGTCGACTCACTATTTTCGAGATCCAAACGAGCTTCTAATGAGGTAAAAAAATCAAAAACTCGCCCGAGAACACCCATCGACCTCCCTGATCATGAATCGTCTTAAAAATCGACACTTTAAGGTCATAAGGACCGTAAATAAAATCATGGGAAATATCGAGGTCCTAAAATGAGACTAAGTGTCATTACTTAGCTGAATTTCTCTATGTCTAGGACCTCTTTTCATGATCTAAAGGATTGAAATAAGCTAGGATTTTGTGAGGTCTTACAACATCTGCCCCTTGGGAATATTTGCCATTGAATGTGGCTAGTTAAGCTGCAAATGCTGAGGAATTTGAGGTTATAAGCTATCATGCACAACTAAAATAAACTGTATGACTAAATCTAAAATATACTGAGCTACTGAGCAAATCATAGAGTGCATGAATCTACATGAAGACAACTATATACATGAATCTGAGACTAGAAAAGAACTGAATGAAGGAAGACAATTACTTTGGCTGAATCTGAGTTCGCAGAGAAGAGATAAGGATACTGATTTCGTCACAGCACTTTGACCAAGGGAAATTCCTTATTCCTTAGTCTACGGATCTGATGATAAAAAATATTAACTGGAACTTTTTCATATGAAAGTCTATTATGAATATATGTACTTTCTAGAGGGACTATAACGACTGAATCGTCCATGCACTTCTTCAATAAGGACACATGGAATACTGGATGAACTGGGGAAAAATATGTGGGTAGCTTAAGATCATACGCTACCTTCCTAACATGACTCAAAATCTGGAAGGGGTCTACATATCGGGGACTAAGCTTCCCCTTTTTCCCAAATCTCTTCACCTATTCATGGGTGAAACTTTCAGATACACACGATCATCTACTATGAACTCTAGATCTCTTCTTCTTACATCTGCATAAGATTTATAACGACTCTAGGCTACTTTTAATCTCTCTCAAATTAACTGAAATTTCTCCATGGCTTCAAATACCATATCTTTTAGGGATCAATTCTAATGCCCTTACAGGAAATAATATGACAGAGGAAAGCTACAGACCCTAGCCAAAATTTGCATTTGCTGAATTTGGTGAATAGTTGGTGGTCTCTAAGAGTTTGCAACACTATTCTAAGATAGTCTGCATGATCATCCTCACTACGGGAACAAAGAAGGATATCATCTACAAAGACTATGACAAACATATCCAAATATTGTTTGAACACTCTGTTAATCAAGTCAATAAAATCTACTGGAGCATTTGTTAGCCCGAAAGACATGACTAGAAAGTCAAAATGACCATAACGGGTTCAGAAAGCTATTTTTGGAATATCACATTCCCTTACTCTAAGTTGATGATCGCAGGATCTAAGGTCTATCTTTGAGAAGTAACTTGGACCTTGGAGTTGGTCAAATAGATCATCAATTCGAGGAAGAGGATGTCTATTTTTGACTATGACTTTATTCAGCTATTGATAGTCAATGCACATTCGCAAAGAACCATCTTTATTTTGTATGAATAGGATGGGGGTGCCCCATGGAGAAACACTAGGACTTATGAAACCTTTATCTAAAAGATCTTTGAGCTGCTCTTTCAACTTCTTAAGCTCGGCTGGAGGCATAGGATAAGAAGGAATAGAGATAGGTTGAGTATCTGGGAGAAGGCCAATACTAAATTCTATTTCCCTATCAGTAGGTACCCATGGCAAATCTTCGGGAAAGACTTCAGGAAACTCATTGACTACTCGGATTGACTGAACTATTTGAGTCTCAGACTTAGTGTCTTTGACTTAAGCTAGATGATAGATACATCCTTTGGAAATCAATTTTTCAGCTTTAATATAAGATATGAAATGACTTTTGGGAGACTCCGAATTACCTTCCCACTCAAAGATTGGCTCATATGGAAACTGAAACTTCACCACTTGGGTGCGATAATCTATAGATGCATAACAGGAATGGATCCAATCCATGCCAAGAATAAGGTCAAAGTCGACTATATCTAACTCTATTAAGTCTCCCAACATGATTTTATGAAAGACATTGGACACTTTCTATAGACTTGTTTGGCAATAACTGACTCACCCACTGGGTAGAAACCAAAAAGAGCTCAGGAATCTTTATAGGGCCTATTGCAAAATTTACTACGACTAACAGGGTCATATAAGAGAAATTTGACCCGGGGTATAACAACACATAAACATAAAGATGAAAGACACGAAGCATACCGGTAACAACATAGGGGAGCTCTCCTACTCCTGACGTGATGGTAAGGCATAGAACCGATACTAGCACTAACGGTTACCGGTACCTAATGATGCACCTTGAGGAGGGTTTGGGCGAGCTATGAGAGCCAGTGCACTAGTAGCCTGAGTCTGGGGACGAACATCCCTGTTCCCCTCTTAGCATGCGTACACTCTCTAATTCCATGACCCAACTTAAACCAACCATAACAACCTTTCTATCCCATAAAACACTCACCAGGATAATTCTTACCACACTTAGGGAATGAAGGATAACTGGGTCTTCTACTCACACTATTCTGAGATCTGTGCATAGAAGACTTACCCCACTACTCCTGCCTAGCTCTGGGAGCGAGAACACTAGACGAAGATGGTGCTAGCATAGATGAACGATTCTGAAACTGTGAATGATTTCCCCCTACAAACCTTGACTGACCATACTTAAACTGCCCAGTTCTAGCCTTCTTATTGCTTCTATATCTTCCTTTCAAGATTTTTGCCTCAATCTATTTGGCATAAGTTATCAGTCTAGTAAGATCCATGTCTCCAATAAGCATGACATTTCTACACTCCTTGACTACCAGTACATACACTCTAGTAATAAATTTACTCATACTAGATCTAGTGTTAGCTATAAACTCAGGAGCATACTTAGATAACTGGTTGAACTTAAGGCAGTACTCCTTCACTATAATTGAGCCTTGCCTTAGGTTTATGAACTTCTCAATCTTGACTTTCTGCAACTCATGCAGAAATAACCTGTCTAGAAAAACATCCTGAAATACCTGCCAACTCATGGGAGCTACATTCTCACCCCTACCTTTCTTCCACATAACCACCCAATCATAAGAAATATCCTTGAGCCTATAACAATCCAATTCCACACTCTCCTCTTTAGTAACATACATAACTTGTGTGATCTTTTTCAACTTATCAAGATACAACCGCAGGTCCTCACCAACCTTTTACCCAAAGAATTCAGGCGGATTCATTCTCATAAAGTCATAAAGTCTGGATGTAGATAAATCACCCTCTTGCTGATGTAGAACTACAGTCTAATTATGGCCTATACATTAGCAGTCAAATCTCAAGCTAACGTCTGGAAGGCAGCCAAAATTCGGCATGGGATACATTCTCGTTCAGGGGGTCAGTAGGCTGGGGTGGTTTGTTATCATTTCTTAAGGAATTAAATCAACGAAGAGGCATTTTCAACAGCTGTCATGAGAGAGAACGAGTTAAAAATAGATAGAGATACCATAATCACGATAGATCATGAAAGAAATAGATGATTTCCTAAGAATATCTTGTAGCCTCTTACTCATGAATGTGGCGAGCTTCACACTTATGATCAAGAGTCAATGTAATACGGCTTGTCTGACTCCCTAGGACTCCTATAAACAAGGATCTACACCAAAACCTAGTCTCAAGAAGTGTAAATCCCTGAGTCTGACACCCCGTATGCTGCACGATGCTCATAATCCCGAAGGACCACAAGCTAACCCTTTTTTGGTAACTATAACTGAGTACTGCATAATATACTAAAATAAATATGGAAGATGGAAGAAACTTGCCATAAGGTTTAAAAAATTAAAATACGACTGAATAAAGTTTAATAATATCAAAACTATATATTTGTCTGAACAACTAATCTGAAAACTCTGTAGTCTGAAAGCCTCTAAACTGTCTGAATAAGGAGTTAGTGGGACATGTCCCCAACTAACTCTGTATACTAAAATACTGAGTTTAGAAATATAATTAAATAATAGAATATCCTCGAATGATGAGGAATCACTGCTAGGTCTACTGCTGCTGACTGGAACAGAGCTGCTAAGTGTGCTTTGGATCTTATGCTTCTGAACCTATGGTGTAAAGTAAAACACCATAGGGAAAATGCGTCAGTACGTGGGAATGTACTGAGTATGTAAGATGAGGTAAGGCTAAATACAAGGTATTATGCATGAATAATTACTTAACTAAATAACATGAGAGTACTGAATGAGGACATATGCATGAATGCACAAACCATAACTGAAGTCATCATGACACTGAATACTGAGACTCAGATACAGCTTTAGTGACGTCTGAACTAAATACTAATACTGAGATACTGAATAACTGAATCTTCTGATATTGATAATTGAGTACTGAAGTTGAGATCAGTCCTCTCTAGTGGGTGATCTCTGAAACTTAATGATAATGGGAATGCTCGACTGAAATCTGAGATCAATCCTATCTAGTAGGTGATCTTTGTATCAACTAATGGTGAGAGTACTTAACTGAGTCTAAGATCAGTCCTATCTAGCGGGTGATCTCTGAATCTGATGGTACTGAAGCTTATTAACTGAACTTGAGACCTGTCCAATCTAACGGGTGATCTCTGAGTCTATTGATAATCATAACAATTGACTGTATTTGATAGTCCTTACTCTGTACTACTGAGCTGAGTTCCTTTAATGAGACTGATTCTAAAATTGAGACTGTTGAAAGTAGTTATCTAACCGATATGCCCCGAATCTGAACTAGTGTGGTCTAACCTATAACCCCAACTGGAAGGGTGTCAGTACCATGCCACGGGTAAAGACACTACTACTGTGGAGTAAGTCCTATCTAATGGGTAACCCTTGGGATCAATCCTATCTAACGGGTGACCCCTGAGTATGCTAGTCCTATCTAACGGGTGACATCTCGTACCTACGCGGGCTACATAGTTTTGGATCTTAGGGATTGCTTCTAAGGATCTCAGTCCTCTCTAACGGGTGAGCCCCCATCCCTAGGTTCACTCGGTACTGAATCCTACTCCCAACTAAAAGACTCTGAGATAATTTTTTTTCTTAAGCTGTACTAGACTGAGTTGAATCTGTTAATGATCATACTGATCAACTGAGTTAAGCTGAGTTCACTTGGTTCAAAAGACTAATGGAATACTACAAAATCTTGTTATCTAACTAAATGATACTAAGTTCTAAATTAATTACTTAAATATTACTGAGGTCTGAGCTGAACACTTGAATACTACTAAGATCTGAGCTGAGTACTGAACTGAAGCTGGAATGCTAATGATACTGAGATTACTGAGATTTCTTAAGTTCTGTAACTATCTAAGATTACTGAGTTTTGTAACTCACTGAATTCTAAGAATCAAGTCTTGAATGAGATTATCGTGAAAACTTACACGGGCTCTAGACTGCAGCTAAATTATTGGGTCTAAATACCCCCAGGACTCAATAACATAAAAGTAAAACATCACCATTCTTGAATAATCATGAACATGGACTTTCATTCACCATTACAATCATTAAAGCATCTCTTCAAGCACTTGAAAATCATAAACATGTGATAGTATAGGGAGACATACTATTCGCTCCTACTCCATTCAACAAGGTCTTGCATTAAACATGCATTAAAGAACACATAATTGGGGGATTTCATGCTAACATGTCACAATTCATTCTCTAAGGCTTTTCAACAAACACTTGGCATGTATGGGTCTATACATAATTGGGGATTTCTTGTCAACATGCTATAATGGCCCTATTTCCTTCACACAAATATTTTATCAAACATATGGGGAGTATGCTTTGGTTATTCAATAATTTCTACACTTAATTAACATAAACACATCACTTAACGGCAACTTGAAGGGTCTTTTTCATGAACATCATATAATTATCACACACTATGATCAAATCTTAGAAATTTGTATCTAAATCATGAATTAAAAACTTAACAACACAAAATCATGAACTTCCATACACATAAATCATGAAATCTCATAAAACATAAACTTATAATTTTGAAAAGGATTCTTGAACTTCTTGGGTGGAACAAACCCAAGAATCAATATTGGCATACCTTAAAAGCTTGAATCTTGAAAGAAAACTAACGTTTCTTGAACGTTCTTGGATTGGGAAACACGGATTTTGATGTTTTTTTAATGGTTCTTGAACTTGAAGAACTTGAATTTCTTAGTTTCTTGAAGAAGGGTTTGAATCTTGTTCTTGGGTTTTGATCTTGAAATAAACCCTAATTTTGATGTTAGGGATGAATGAGGAGTTATGTGCTTTGATTTGACGTGATTGGGTGTTAAATAGGGTGGAAAAAGACCCAAAAATCCTTTTAAAATGGCATTTTAGCGCTGTTTCGGACAAAATTAACGGTCTGAGTGACGGACCGTCACTCTGGTGACTGACCATCACTCCAACCATCATTTTTGGGCTAGAAAATAGACTTAATGCTTTAGTTGCAATTTCCAAAGCGACGGTCCATCGCTAACTTGATGGTCTGTCAGTTTGCCCGTCGCTCCTAGGCAGCTCGGATAGGTCTCAGTAAAATGGCCATAACTTTTTACTCCGATACCGGATTTTTGCGAAATTGGTATCGTTGGAAATATAATTCAATTATATATCTGTTGGTGGGTAATGAACTCAAAAATTCGTAGTATAAAAAATATATGCTCATTTCAAGTTGACTATACCAAAATCCTTCTCAAGAATTCAATCGGTAAGGGATATTTTGAGTCGTCTAATATCTAGGACGTACTTAAGGAATTAATATACATAAAACTTGATCATAAAACTACCAAATCACTAAGATTTATTTCTCATGATCTTGAATCAGGGTTCTACTATCGGTTGGGATTCTCGGGGTATTACAATATCTCCTCCTTGGGAATATTCGTCCTCGAATGAGGTTAAGTAGGCTTAGAATACTAGAAGGCTGAACTTACTTACTGGATATGAGAATCTAAAACATGACTATACAACTAGAACAACTGATATTCTGAGTTCTTATACTGAACATGCATATTGATGCATGGATGCGTGACTGAGTTATTTTTATGAAAGCATTTCTAAAATTTATGATAAGCTGAGCTTCTTCTACTGAACATGTATGTCTCATTCATGAATGTCTGAATAACTGACTCTTGAAAGCATGACTGACTATGCAATGATATCTGATGCAAAGCTTGTAATAAGGATCTGAGCATAAAATTGAATGGGTTTAAGGAATGGAAAACATCGGGGAGTTATAGGGTATCTCCCCTTCGGGACACTATACCCCTCTAAGAATGCTTACTTTATTGATATACTGGGGCAATGCATAGGGAATCTACGAACTGGATCATAACTGAACCTCAGAGAGCTGAAACTAATGCATGACTCATGAACTGAACTTATCTTGCAACTACTAGGACTTTCTACCTTGGAATAGTTATCTTCTTGAGATTTCTGATAGCATGACTAGATGGAAAGATGAGAAAACAAACTACACAAATTTGACTGTCTGACTGCTAAACTGACTTGTTGGCTTTACTGACTAATTCATGCTGAAACTTATACGTAAATAAAGTACTTCTTCTGCACTCATTCAACTATACTCTCCTCTTTAGCTTCAAGTCATCACCATAAGTCTGTGAACACTTTACTAAACTCTGAAATGAACTGTAATCAATCTACTCTAGAGTCTGGGGTATAATAATACACATGAGTGATAAACTTATCTGAAAAGTCTACACCCGAAAGTATAAAACTCACTGCTAATACTATCTTCTGGAATACAACTCTTAACATTCTTTAGTTTCAGCAATCATCATCACATACTTACACCCCTTTTTGACATATGCTGGTCTCACTAAACACATTATATGCTTCTTTTTCTTCATCGACTACTAGGATCACATCTCCTAAGTCAAATCCACAGCTTCATACTTAGTTTCCGATCAATAACCTTAAATTCTAGCATGCAATGTTCAAGCCTACTGATTTACCTCTTATACAACTATCCCTATGAATACATAATCTTCTCAATGTGGTTAACGCTATTCCAACTCTACTACTGCTAAACTCCTGGGTTCATGCTTCTAAATCTAGGTTATATTCTACATACCTTAAAATCTTGAATCTTGAAAGATAACTAATATTTCTTGAATTTTCTTGGATTGGGAAACACGGATCTTGATGTTTTCTTGATGGTTCTTGAACTTGAAGAACTTGAATTTCTTAGTTTCTTGAAGAAGGATTTGAATCTTGTTCTTGGGTTTTGATCTTGAAATAAACCCTAATTTTGATGTTACGGATGAATAAGGAGTTATTTTCTTTGATTTGACATGATTGGGTGCTAAATATGGGGGAAAAAGACCCAAATATCCCTTTAAAATGACGTTTCAACGCTGTTTCGGACAAAACTGACGGTCTGAGTGACGGACCGTCACTCTGGTGACTGACCGTCACTCCAACCATCATTTTTGGGCTAGAAAATGACCTTACTGCTTTAGTTTCAATGGCCAAAGTGACGGTCCATTGCTGACTTGACGGTCCGTCAGCTTGCTCGTCGCTCTTGGGCAGCTCGGACAGGTCTCAGTAAAACGGCCATAACTTTTTACTTCGATACCAGATTTTGGCAAAATTGGTATCATTTGAAAGATAATTCAATTATATATATTTTTGTGGGTTATGAGCTCAAAATTTAATTGGATAAAAAAAGATATGCTTATTTGAATTTGACTATACCAAAATCCTTCTCTAGAATTTAATCGGTAAGGGATGTTTTGATTCGTCTAAAAGCTAGGACATATTTATGGCATTAATATACATCAAACTTGATCATAAAACTATAAAATCATGAAGATTTATTTCTCATGAGCATGAAGCAAGATTCTACTATCAGTTGGGATTCTCGGGGTATTACAAGTTGTCACACGATGCTCAAGACTGCGAGTAGCCTTAAGTTGACCCTTTCTGCCTGCTACTAAATTTTAATATTATAAAGAGGATAATATAGAAATAAAAGACATGCTAAATGTGGAAATTCATCTAAAATATCAAAGAATGATCTGAATATAATTTCTGAAAACCAAATACTGAAAGTCTGAATCAAATCTAGTAGTATGATAAGCCTCTACTACTAATAACTAGAGAGTCATTGGGACAAACCCAAACTAACTCAAACTATCTAAAAAGAATACTCGATCATCTAAGATGAAAATCTTAATAACTAAGTCTCAAAATTATGAGGACTTACAAATTGTTGGATGTAGATAGAGATGCTCGAAATTCACTCACGCTGCTGAAACTGAGCACTTAAACCTACATTATGAGATGATGTAGCACATAGACATATATGTGGATCAATACTTTGAGGATGTACTGAGTATATGGGGGTGAATGCATAAGTAAAACATAATCTCATCATTATTAAAATTTATAAAATAATGCATGCCAAATGTACATGACTCACATAAGCTTGAGTAACTAAGAAACTGAAGTCTGTAATCATGAGTAGTAAAAACATATTGAATAAATCTAGTGAGTCATAACATTTAGTTCTAAAAGATTACTTGCACTCTCTCTTTAAGTCAAACTATCTAAGTGTAGAAAGGACTCACTCTAATATCTGAAAATTGAAATCTAAAATCTGTAACCGATGTCATTTTGTAAAGCATAATCTGAAATAAAGTTGTGAGCCTTTACACTTAGTTTTCTAAAATATTTTTCTATTATTCTTTTCTATTATGCTGTAAGCTTAAAACTTTAAGGAATTATCTTAAAAACTGTTCTACAAGGGAGGTTCTTCTAACTGTCATAAACCATGTGAGCTAACATGGAGTCCAACGTCCTATTACCCTATAGGGAAAACCTCACGATGGGAAGAGGTGTCATACTCTCTCCAAGGAGTATAACCCAATCAAAGAGATCACATCTGTATCTATCATCCATATAAAAATGGGAATAACCTGAATCTGTACCTATGTTGGGTACGTAGTTGTGTGGAAGATAGGGAAGGCTAATACCACACTTCTAGCTAGATGCTAAATACTACTCCCCTTTTAATCTATATGCTCATTCTGTTGGAAATCCACTTTTAAAAGCTAGCATAAGGTTGATTATGAAACCAATTATGTATTTATCTGATTAAATCTGTAAGTGAAGCTAATATGATTTCTGTTAATCTGTAACTAGTTTGATAAGTGGATTACAAATCATATCTGAGGATCAAAAGATCAAATCTTTATTGAATATCTATAAGTAATCTGATCATAGGATGCTTAGAGCATCATCATTCTTGAAATCTTAACATCTAAATTTGGGTTTTACAACCCATGCATAAAGTTCATATCAAAACATCATAAAATTCCTGCTTGATAATGTAATAAATGATAATTCAACTCAAAATATGAAATTTACTGCAATAGGCATGAAAATATAAAAATAGACATATAATTCAACTCCAAAATCTCTCAAAATCTCATAATCTTGCAACTAACAATAATGGGTATGAGCCCTAATTCAAATCTCATGTAGTTTTATATAAAATCATGTAAATATGTAGTTAAAATCTAGTTTTGGGTACAAGGATGAAAAAGGATCCTTGTTCATAAACCCCACATACCTTGTTGATGAATTTGAATGTAAAAGTTTGATTCTTGACTCTCTAATGGTGTTATTGAAGCTTTCTCTTGAAGTTCTTGAACTCAGAACTTTGAATTATAAGATTTATTGAAGTAGCAGTTATGGAATTTTTTCTTGATTCTTAGAGCTAAGGTTTGTTATTAGAGATAAAAAAGATGAATAATAAGGTATCTTTTCTATTTGGGGCTAAAATTATATGTTTTGGGTGGAATAAGTGTGGGGAAATTAACTCATTTACCCCTTTGGACGCAGATTTTAATTACAAAAATTTGCACCCAGCGAGGCGTAGACCGATGCACCACATCGATGAGGTTGACACAATGGATGACGCGATACATCAATATCATGTCAGCTTACTAGAATTTGCACTGAATGCTAGGGAAAATATCTGTTGACATGATAGGAGATGTGATGCATTGAGGTCGTATCGACTCAATATTTTTGACATCCAAACGATCTTCTAATGAGGTTTAAAAAATAAAAAACTCGCCCGAGAACACCCATTGACCTCCTTGATCATGAATCGACTTAAAAATTGACACTTTAACATCATAAGGTTCGTAAATAAAATCATGAAAATACCGAGGTACTAAATTAAGACCAAGTGTCATTACTTAGCTGAATTTTTCTAAGTCTAGGACCACTTTTCATGATCTAAAGAACTGACTTAAGCTAGGATTTTATGGGGTCTTACAAGATCTAACGATCATAGAAACTCTGCTGAAATCTCTATCCCACCCGAGGAGAATGTGGTGGGGACTCACCCTATTTCTGGAGTGCAGACCCGGTCTAGGGTCTCTGCTTCTAACTGTGCTGCCCCACGTAGATTTCAACCTGTCCCTACTACTCCTCTTTAGGCTTCCCAAGTTGGTGATACTCATGACCAATCTCATTAAGTAGATATCTCTAATGTGGAGTTTTCTTAGTCTATTCATTTACTTACTTAATTAGTGGCATTATACTCTCATCAGTCTGACTGTGTTGGTTTTATTGCTCATTCATCTGAGGTCACTCAAGTTGGCCAATTTTTGAGGTTGAATCCCCAACATTTATAGGCTCTAAGGTTGAGTTAGATCCTCAGGGGTTTATTGATGAGGATGGAGAATATTTTTAAGGTGATGTATACTACTAATTCTGAGGGTGTAGAGTTTTTTGCATATCACTTAAAGAATGTAGCTTATTAGTTGTATGAGGGGTGAAAAGCTATGAGGGGTGATGATTCAGAGTAGGCTATGTGGAATGAATTTTCAGGGGCCTTTCTTGATCACTCCTTTTCTCAGGACTCGAGGGAAGCTAAGGATGAAGAGTTAATGAACTTAAAGCAAGGAAAGATGAGTACGAAGGAGTATGCTCTAAAATTTTAGCAGTTGTCCTATTATGCTCTTGAGTTAGTGGCTAACATGAGATCTAAAAAAGAAAAGTTTGCTATTGGGTTGTTCCATGATTTGGTATTAAAGTGTAAGGCTGTGATGCTAAATAATGATATAGACATCTCTAGGTTGGTGGTTTATATACAAAAGGTAGAGGATGAAAAGAAGAAGTAGGTAGAGATGGGAGAGAGGCAGAATAAGAATTTTAGATATTCAGAGCAGGGTCCAAGTCAGCAGAACAATTGGAAAGATGATAGTCACTCAGAAGAAGAATTAGGGAAATTCATATTTGTCTGTAGGTCCTCCTTATCTTAAGCCTTAAAGTGATCATTTTTTTTAGGATCGCAGTGGTCTTAAGGCACAAGGTGAATAGTCTCAGTCTAGTAGAGCTCAGTCAACCCTACCTTATCCTCCTTGTCATTTTTTAGGCAGCTTTATTATGGATATTGTAAGAAGGGGAGAAATTAGATCTATAATTATGGTAAGCTTGGTCATATACAATGAGATTGTTCTTTATCCAGGGTGGACACTGGTGCTAATAAGGTTTTGGTTGCCATATATTTAGCTACTATGACAAAGGGTGCTACTTTTGGTACCGCCACTGGCCGAAATCATCTCTATGCATTTGCTACGCATCAAGAATTTGAGGAATCCACTGATGAAGTTTCTGGTATGTTACAACACATTTCCCATGATGTTTATTCTTTGATTGATTCGGTTTCTACCCTATCTTATGTGACCCCTTATGTGGCTGTGCATTTTGGTTTTGGTCCTAAAAATATTTTTGACCCCTTTTCTGTTTCTACTCTGATGGATGATTCTATAGTTTTTAGAAAAATCTATAGAGGTTGTGCGGTACCCATATTTCATAGGGAGACATTGTTGGATTTTATAAGCTTGATATGGTGGATTTCAGTGTTATCTTGGGGATGGATTGACTTCATTCATGCTATGCTTATCTGGATTATAGGACCCAAAGGGTAAGTTTTCACTTTCCTAATGAGCCGATATTAGAATGGGAGGGGAGTTCCGTAGTGCCCAAAGGGAAGTTTATTTCATAACTTAGAGCTCAAAAATTAACTTTAAAAAGGTATTTGTATTATCTAGTTTAGGTTAAGGATTTTGACTCTAAAAGTGCTTCTTTGCAATTTGCCTTGTGGTTAATGAATTTCCTGAAGTGTTTCCCAATGATATTCCCAGAATTCCTCCTGATAGGGAGATAGATTTTTGGGTTCATCTTCTACCGAATACTTGTCCTATTTTCATTCCTTCTTGCAGAATGGCTGTAGCTTAATTAAAGGAGCTAAAAGTGAAATTAAAAGATCTTCTTGATAAAGGGTTCATTCATACTAGTGTATCTACGTGGGGTGGTTCTGTGCTTTTTGTGCAAAAGAAAGATGGGTCCCTTCAGATGTGTATAGAGTATCGTCAGTTGAATAAGGTTAACATGAAATATAAATACCTCTTCCTATGATTAATGATATTTTTGATTAGATTCAGGGTGCTAGGTATTTCTTTAAGATCGATCTCTATTCAGGCTATCATCAATTGAAAATTAGGGAGATTAAAATTCCCAAGACTACTTTCCAAACCCGATATAGCGTAATACCCCATATCTGTTCTGGTCTTTGTGTAGCATATGACTCATGATCCTCAGTCGTACCCCAGTGCATGAGTCACATTTTAGACTCAACCTAAGTCAGTATAGCATGTTGAAAATTCTATTATAGGTATGACTTGACCCATGTAGTTGTTAAGAGGGGTACGAGTTGTATGAACCCAGCCGTATGGACATCAGTGTTGACCCCTTGACGTTCTGTCCAGGATACGAGAAGGTGTATAGTCGTATACAAAGGTAAGACTCATATAGAGAGAAGTTGTATCAATAACATTGTTGGTTCCCCAAGTTGTCCATTCATCTTGCGAGTGACTTTACCAAATTGTATAGGCATCTTATGAGTTGGTCATACGAATTGTACCCAGACCAGTATATGTTCTTTGAATACTGCCAAGCTTACAAGTCATCAATCCAGTCATACCCTAACATACGAGTTCTAAGGTCAACTAGTACCGACTGGGAACGCAATTTCCTACACATTTTTCCAAGGGCATTTATGTCTTCCCCACTTCCTTAAAAGCCAAATCCATTTCGTTTTGTATTTACAAAAGGGTGATCTAAAAGGCCCCAAATCCCCAATTTACATCATTAAATATCAATTTACCAAATAAAATCAAGATAAAGTAGTTTTTTTTATCTTTCCCAAGAAGCTAGGATTTCTCAAGGTCAAGAACAACTTTAAAGCAATTTCCCCAAAGCTTCTACTTTAGGTATGTGGCATGTTCATACATGGGTCCCTTTTACCCATAGGGCCCCAAAACCCTCTGTTGGTTTACTTTATGAGTTTATACATGTTTCAGATGAAATAAATCCATGAATCTTTTGTTAATTCAATGTGAAGTTATGGTTACAAGTGTTTCCAAGTGGAATGAGTCATATCATCATTTGAGTGTTGAAATTCCCATGTCATGTTCAATTGATTTTAGAAAAAATCTTCAAATTATGAAGTTAGCCATGTAATCATGTTGTTTCTTCTTGTTTAAGACATTCCCATGTTCAAGCTTATGATTCTTACCTGTTTGATGAAATGTACATGCTTTGGGTCTTTGAACCCTGATTGTATACTACAGTATTTCCAGTTTGCTATCATATTTTTATAATCATTCAGTACAGGCTGGTTATGAACACCTGATACCTACATGTTTTACAAGATTTTGGTTTTTCAAGTAATAATTCAGTGAAACCATGAGTCTTGTTATTTACTCAGATATTTATGATCAAGATGAAAACTATTAGTTATTAGAAATAATGTTCAGTTAAACTTAGTTTGGTTCAGTACCAGTGTCAGTTCAGTTAGTAGTAGGATTTAGCATTGAGCGAACCCAGGGATGTGGGCTCACCTACCAGTAGAGGATGTGACTTTTAGTAGCAGTCCCTGAGTTCTATAACAATGTAGCTTGCATAGGTTTGAGATATCCACCTGCTAGTCAACAGTTGACACATATCTCATGAGGGTACCTACCGGTAAAGGTGACTTCTTAGTCCTTTGGGACACCAGTTCAGTGGATCCACACAACGAGTGTTAGTACCTGTGTCATTATACTGATACTCTTCCAACTGGGGTTACAGGTTGGGCCCTAATTAGCTTATATTAGGGCATGTTAGTTATATGATACCTCCCATAGTCTCAGTACAACAATTAGTGTATTTCAGTTCAGGTTTGCTTGACCAAGTAGGATTTTAGTTATTCAGTTATACAACTTTCAGTCTTTAAGATTAGACATTTTCTTAGAACCATGTTTATGCTTGGTCTTGCATTCTTAGATATTACATGTCATGTATTTATGTTCAGATACCTCATGAATTTCATCCAGTACTCAACTCATATACCAGTACATTTAAAGTACTAACCACATACTTTTCTTTATGCAATGATGTTTTATTACATAGGTTTGGACGCACAGTTTCCTGACCGCTCTTAAATAGCTCGACATTACTCAACAGTAGTAGTGGTGAGTCCTCATTCATTAAGGAAATAATTTTTTTTATTTCTGTTACTTTAGTTCTTTCTTATATTTAGTTAGTTGGAGTTAGTTAGGGGTCTATCCCATCAACTCCTCAAGATGTTTTGAGGTCAGACGATCAATTTGACTGCCAGCCTATTATTTCAGCATTATCAGTTGTTATCAGATATCCCAAACATATTTTGATTTGTATTTTAGTATCCTATTTTATAGTATCTTATCATCTTACCTTCCACACATGTGATGTATTACTATTTTGTTCAATGCTCACAGTAGGTACTAGCTCATGGGTTAGCTTGTGGTAACTTATGGCTGTAAGCACCATTATCGCGACTAGGGGGTAGACTCTGGTTATGACAAAACTTGATATCATAACCTAAGGTTTTAAACTATCCTAGGGAGTTTGAAATCCGAATTGAGTAGAGTCTTGTGCATGGGTGTGAAGCGCGCCACACTTATGGGCAAGAGGCTATGAAATATTTTAGGAAAGTTTACCTTCTTTCTATGTTCATGTCGTGCAAAAGAGCATGAGCTCTATTTAAACTCTCTTTCTAACTTATCCTTCATTATGTTTATAGACAATGCCTCCCAAAAGAAATAATGGAAGAAGGAATGGGGATTGGCCCACACCACTGTCTGTTCAGGAAGATCCCCTGAATAAGCATGTCTCTCATACCAAATTTAGGGCTACTTTTGCTACCCTAGATCATTATGTAATTGCTTAGAACAACCAGTGAGTTATTTCCCCAACCAATCTAGTGGAAAATACAATTGTAGTTACGATTCAGTATTTCACTCGAATTAATCCCCCCTCTATTTTTAGGATCCAAGTCTGAGAAGGACCCACAAAAGTTTTTGGACATGGTGCAAAAGGTGACTGATATCATGGGCATCATTTCGAGTGAGAGTGCATATTTGGCTACATATCAGTTGTAGAATGTATCTTACACCTAGTTTAAGCAGTAGAAGAAAGACCGTGGTGTTGATGCAAGGCCGGTAGAGTGGGAGGAGTTTGCCATGACCTTCTTAGAAATGTTTTTTTATTAGAATTGAGAAAATCAAAGGTTCAGGAGGTTATAAATTTAAAGAAAGGTAGTATGAGTGTGAAGGAGTACTCGCTTAAGTTTACTCAGTTAGCAAGGTATGCTCCTACTATGGTGGTAGACAATAGGTCTAGAATGAGTAAGTTTGTATCTGGAGTATCTAATAGTGTGGTCAAGAAGTGTAGGACCGCTATGCTGATAAAGGAGATGGACCTATCTATACTTATGGTTCATGCTCAATAGATTGAGGAGAAAAAACATAAGGAGAAAGAGAGAGAGAGAATAAAAAAGCTCGAACAGGTAGTTTTAACTCTTATCAGCCAAGGTCAGAAGGTGGTAACCATTCTCAGTTCTATTAAAAATCTTTAGTCCTAGCTCCATCTTCAGCTAGTGTGCCAGTGCTTAAGTTTAGGCAAAACAGTCGGGATAGAGCACCATGCTCTAAGTCCCAGGGTAGTGTGAACAGTGGTCGTACTAATTTGCTCTGCAAGAAGTGTGGTAGGGATTATTAGGGTGAGTGTAAAGATGGTAGTGATGGGTGTTTTTGATATGGAAATCTAGGATATAGAGTTAGGGACTGCCCGAGGGCTGGTCAATAGGGTTAGCCTAATTGTTCATCAACTCCAGTAGGTCGCCCGACTTAGCAAAGTGCTACTTCCAGTTACACCAGTGGGCAGCGTTAGAACAGGTTGTATGCACTCCAAACTTAGCATGATTATGAATGTTCTCCTGATATGGTTATGAGTACATTATAGGTTTTCCATCTTCATGTTTATGCATTGTTAGATCCTGGAGCTTTAGTTTCTTTTGTAACTCTTTATATTGCCGCCAATTTTGGTGTCAGTCCTAAAATATTAGTAGAGCCTTTCTCAGTGTCTACCTCAGTGGGTAAATTTATAACAGCAAGAAAGGTATACAAAAATTGCTCGATCACAGTATCTCAAAAAATCATCTTAGTTGATCTTGTGGAGCTAGAGATGACCAATTTCAATGTCATTCTTGGCATGGGTTTGCTCTACTCGTTCTATGCCTTAGTTGATTGTAGAAATAGAGTCCTTCGGTTTTAGTTTCCTAATGAACCAATCATTGAATGGAGGGGTAATACTTTAGTACTTAGGATTCAGGTTGTTTCTTATCTTAAAGAAATAAAGATGACATCTAAAGGGTGTGTTTACCATCTTGTTAGAGTTAAAGACTCTAGTTCTGGGACTCCAAGTCTCAAGTCAGTTTCAGTGGTAAGGGAATTTCCATATGTGTTCCCTGAGGATCTTCTCAGAGTTCCTCCCAAAAGGGAAATTAACTTTGGAATAGATCTCCTTCAAGATACCCCGCCTATCTCTATTCCACCTTACTGAATAGCTCCAACTGAGCTTATGGAGTTGAAAGAATAGTAAAGAGATCTCTTAGATAAGGGTTTCCTCAGGCCCAGTATTTCTCCATGGTGCTCTCTAGTCTTATACATGCGTAAGAAAGATGGTTCTCTCAGAATGTGCATCGACTATCGTTAGTTGAACAAAGTCAAAATCAAGAATAAGTATCCACTTCCTAGAATTGATGACTTGTTTGACCAACTTCAAGGTTCCAGTTATTTCTCTAAGATAGACCTCAGATCCTACTATCATCAACTTAGAGTCAGAGAATATGACATTCTGAAGAAACCTTTCAAAACTTGGTATGTTTACTTCGAATTTCTAGTTATGACTTTTGAACTAACGAATGCCCCTACAACTTTCATGTACTTCATAAATAGGGTGTTCAAACAGTACTTGGACATGTTCTTCATATTCTTTATTGATGATATCCTTGTCTATTCTCGTTGTGAGAATGATCATGCAGACCATCTGAGAATTATTTTGCATACCTTTAGAGATCATTAGTTGTATGCCAAATTCAGTATGTGCGAATTTTGGCTGAGATAAGTAGCTTTTCTTGGCCATATTATTTTTGGTGATGGCATTAGAGTTGACCTTCAGAAGACCGAAACAGTGAGAAACTAGCCCAAACCCATCTCTCCATCAGATATCAGAAGTTTCTTAAGTTTGGCTGGCTATTACAGGTAATTTGCTAAAGGGTTTTCTTCTATTGCATCCCCCATGTCTCAATTGACTCAGCAGAAAGTCAAATTTCAGCGGTTAGATTCTTGCGAGAAGAGTTTTCAGGAGTTGAAGACTCAACTCACTTCCGCCTAAGTCTTGACTTTGCCAGATGATTCAGATGGGTTTGTAGTTTATTGTGATGCTTCTAAAGTTGGCCTAGGTTATGTTTTGATGTAGAGAGGCAAGGTCATAGACTACAACTCTAGACATCTTAAACCCTATGAAAAGAATTATCCTACCCATGATCTTGAGTTGGCAATTGTTGATTTTGCCTTACAGATTTAGAGCTATTATCTTTATAGGGTTTATGTTGATGTGTTCACTGATCATAAAAGTTTACAGTAAGTGTTCACGCAGAATAAGCTAAATCTTCATCAGAGAAGGCTGCTTGAGTTGTTAAAAAATTATGATATAAGTATGTTGTATCATCCGAGCAAGGCCAATGTAGTGACAGATGCCCTTAATAGGTTATCTATGGGTAGTGTTGCTCATGTTAAAGAGGATAAGAAAAAGTTAGCTAGTGAGGTTCATCAGTTTTCTAAATTATGTGTTCAGTTGGTTGATTTAGCTGAGGAAAGTATATGGGTTTAGAATCGTTTGGAATCTTCATTGGTTGTTGAAGTAAAGGAAAATAAGGAAAGAGATCCTACTCTGGTTAAGTTGAATAAGGTAGTTAGAGATCAGAAGGTAGAGGTTTTCTCCTAAGGGGGAGATGGTGTGCTTTCTTGTCAAGGTAGGTTGTGTTTTCTGTGTGTTGATGGGTTAAGAATACGAATACTTGAAGAAGCGCATGGTGCGCGATATTCTACTCATCCAAGATCTAATAAGATGTACTGTGATTTGTGGGAAATCTATTAGTGGAATGGTATAAAGATGTACATTGCAGAGTTTGTGGCTAAGTGTCCAAATTGTTAGCAGGTCAAGGTTGAGCTCCAAAGGCCTAGTGGTACATTATAGGAGTTTAGAATCCCCACTTTGAAGTGGGAAGTAGTGAACATGGATTTCTTGCTAGGTTTGCCTCATATGCACCGTCAACAAGATTTGATATGGTTCATTATTGATAAAATGACCAAATAAGCTCATTTTCTGCCAGTTCATACTTTGTACTCAGGTAAGGATTATGCTAGGCTTTATATTAGGTAGTTGGTTAAGTTGCACGATATTCCATTATCTATCATATTAGATAGAGGTACTCAATTTACCTCTCACTTTTGGAAGGCTTTTCAAAAAGGTCTTGGTACCCAAGTTCATCTCAGCACAACTTTTCATCCTTAGATAGGTGGTCAGGTATATAGGACTATTCAGACCTTAGAGGACATGTTGATGGCATATGTTATTGACATTAAAGCTTATTGGGCTGACCACTTACCTTTAATTCAGTTTGCCTACAATAACAGCTATCACTCCAATATTCAGATGGCTCTATTTGAGGTTCTTTATGGAAAGATATGTAGATTTTCTATTGGTTAATTTGAGGTCGGTGAAGCTTCTTTGATCGGGAAAAATTTAATGTTTGAGGCAATGGAGAAAGTTTAGTATATTTGGGAGAGGCCGAAGACAGTTCAAAGCTGTCATAAATCTTATGCAGATGTGAGAAGAAAAGATCTTAAATTTGAGGTTGGTGATTTGGTCTATTTGGAGATTTTGCCTATGTAGGGAGTAAAGAGATTTGGCAAGATGGGGAAACTCAGTCCCTGCTTTGTTGGCCCATATAGAATCTTGAGTCATTTTAGGAAAGTAACTTACGAGCTAGAGTTGCTTGCAGATTTGGCGTTAGTACAACCAACATTTCATGTTTCCTTCTTAAAGAAATGTATTGATGATTCAATTGTAGTTATTCCGTTAGAAGTTATGGACGTTAAGGATAGCCTTTCCTACGAAGATATCCCAGTTAAGATCCTTGATCGTCTAATTCGTAGGCTAAGGAATAAAGAAATTCCCTTGGTTAAAGTTCTTAGGAAAAATCAGTCTGTTGAGGGAGCTACTTGGGAAGCAGAAGCAGATATGCGAACCAAGTACCCTTACCTTTTCTATGTAAACCCAAATTTAGCTTGAGGTAATGATCTTCCTTAGATTGACTCTTTTTTGTTCTTAGTTTCAGCTATGTAACCAATGTCATGTAATTGCATGCATTCCCAAAACCAGTCCAGTTCATGTATCATGTTTCTGACTCAGTTATGTAATCATGTTTCAAGTCCTGTATGTTCAATATATGATCTCAGTTTCCTCTATGGTCTCAGTCTAACCAATCTCATTCGAGGAAGAATGTTCCCAAGGTGGAGATATTGTAATACCCCGTATCTTTTTCGATCTCTATGCAACATACGACTCATGATCCTCAATCATACACCAACGTATGAGTAGTATGTTGGACTCGTACCTAAGTCAGTATAGCGTATTGAACATTATATTATAGGTACCACTTGACCATATGGAGTCGTCAAGAGGGGTACGAGTCATATGAACCCAGCCGTATGGATATTAGTATTAACTCCTTGAGGTTCTGTCTAGGATACGAGAGAGGGTATCTAGTCGTATACTAAGTTACAACTAGTATATATAGAAGTCATATAATTAACAGTGCTAGTTCCCCAAGTTGTCCGTTCATCTTATGAGTGACTTTACCAAATCATATAGGAATATTACGAGTTGGAAGTACAACTCATATCTAGACCAGTACATGCCCTATAATATCTACCAAGCTTACGAGTCAGCAGTCCAGTCGTACCCTAACATACGAGTCGTAAGGTTGACTCGTACCGACTAGGAATGTTATTTTATGCATATTTTTCCAGGGGCTTTTATGTCTTTCCCCAGTACTTTAAAAGCCAAACCTATGTCATTTTATCTTCACAAGGGGTGGTATAAAAGGCCCCAAATCCCCAGTTTACATCATTAAACATCAATTTACTAAATAGAATCAAGAGAAAACAGTTTCTTCATCTTTCCTAAGTAGATAGGGTTTCTCAAGTTCCAGAACAACTTGAAAGAAATTTCACCAAAGCTTCTACTTTAGGTATGTCGGATGTTCATCCATGTGTCCCTTTTACCCATGGAGCGCAAGAACCTCTTTTGGTTTACTGTATGAGTTTATACATGTTCAATATGAAATAAATCCATGAATCTCTTGTTAATTCAAGGTCAAGTTATGGTTACAAGTGTTTCTAAGTGGAATGAGTCATATAATGTTTTCAGTGTTGAAATTCCCATGTCATGTTCAATTGATTTCAAGATAAATCTCAAAATTATGAAGTTAGCCATGTAATTATGTTGTTTCTTTATGTTTAAGACATTCCCATGTTCAAGCTTATGATTCTTACATGTTTGATGAAATATCCATTCTTTGGGTCCTTGAACCCTGATTGTATACTACAATATTTCAAGTTTTATATCATGTTTTTATAACCATTCAGTGCTTGTAGGTTATGAACACCCAATACCTACGTGTTTTACATAATTTCAGATTTTCAAGTAATAATTAAGTGAAACAATGAATCTTGTTATTTACTCAGATATTTATGATCATGATGAGCACTATCAATTATCAAAAATAATATTTAGTTAAACTTAGTTCAATTCAGTACTAGTGTTAGTTCAGTTTGGAGTAGAATTTAGCACCGAGCGAACCCAGTAATGGGGGCTCACCTACCAGTAGATGGTGTAACCTTTAGTAGCAGTCCCTGTGTTCTAAAACTATGTAGCCATCATATGTTTGAGATATCCCCTGCTAGTAGAGGGTTGACACATATCTGATAAGGGCACCTTCAAGTAGAGAGTGACTCCTTAGTCCTTTGGGACACCAATTCAGTGGATCCACACAGCTAGTATTAGTACCTATGGCACGGTTCTTACACCCATTAAATAAGGTTATAGGTTGGACCCGTTTTACCTCAGATTATGGAATGTTGGTTATATAATACCTCCCACAGTCTCAACACAGTAATAAGTGTATTTTAGTTCAAGTTTGTTTGACCAAATGCATAGATTTTCAGTTATTCAGTTATACAACTTTCAATCTTTTAGATTACATATTTTCTCTGAACCATGTTTATTCTTTATCTTGCATTCTCAGATAATACATGTTCATGCATTTATGTTCAGATACCTTATATTTCATCCATTCCTCATCTCATATACTAGTGCATTCAAAGTACTGAGTGCGTACTTTTCTTTGCGCTATGTTGTCTTATAACATAGGTTTGGACGCACAGTTTCTGAACCATTCTTAGACAGCTCGACATTACTCAACAACAGTAGTGATGAGTCCTTATCTATCGAGGACATAATTTGTTTATTTTAGTTACTTTAGTTCTTTCTTATGTTCAGTCAGTTGGAGTTAGTTTGGGGTCTATCCCATAAACTTCTCAAGATGTTTAGAGTCTTTCGGACAATTAGTTAGACAACCAGCCAGTCATTTCGGTGTTATCAGTTGTTATTAGATATCCCAGACATATTTTGATTTGTATTTTAGTATCTAGTTGTATAATGTCTTATCAGCTTACCTTCTCCATACATAATGTATTACTATTTTGTTTGGTGCTCACAGCAAATACCAGCTCATGGTTTAACTTTTAGTCACTTGTGGCCATAACCACTGATGTCGCGACTAGGGGGTAGCCTCAGACATATGGTCACTACAAGTTTTTTGTTATGTCATTTGGATTGACTAATGCTCTGACTTCGTACATGAATATTATGAATTAGGTGTTTAGGCAGTTTCTAGGATTGTTTGTTATAGTCTTCATTGACGACATCTTGATGTACTGTAAGAGTAAGGAGGCTTATGTCAATCACCTCCGAATCATGTTGTAGACTCTTAAGGACCAGAAGTTGCATGCAAAGTTTTCTAAGTGTGAATTTTGGCTAAGTATTGTAACCCTTTTAGGTCATGTTGTTTCTAGTGAGGGGATCAAGGTGGATCCACTAAAAGTTGAGGCAGTTAAGAAATGACCTAGACCCATGATTCCAATTGACATTAGGAGCTTCTTGGGCTTGGCTGGGTATTATGGGAGATTTGTGGAGAGTTTTTTATTTATTATTGCTCCATTAATAATGTTAACTCAGAGAAAGGTTAAGTTCTTATGGTCTGAAGTTTATATGGGTAATTTTGAGAAATTAAAGTATAAGTTGACTTATGCAACAATTTTGACCCAGTCTGAGGGTACTGATAGGTTTTTTGTGTCTTGTGATAAGTTGAAATGGGTTTGTTTTGATGCAGCATGATTGGGTCATAGCCTATGCTTCAAGGCAGCTTAAGGTTCATGAAAGGAATTAGTCAACTCATAATTTATAATTGGCGGTCGTGGTTTTTGGCTTTAATAATTTAGTGCCATTATCTATACGTTGTGCATGTGGATATCTATTTGGATCATAAGAGCTTGGAGTATGTGTTTACTCAAAAGGAAGTGAATGTCAGGCCGAGGAAGTGGCTTAAATTACGTATGGATTACACTATTAGTCTTTACTATCATCTAGGTAGAGCTAATATTGTTGCTGATACTCTTAGTAGGATTTCTATGGGGAGATTATCCCATGTTGATGACGATAAAAGAGGATTGGTGAAGGACATTCACATATTGTCTAACTTAGGAGTTTACCTTTAGGACTTTAAGGATGAGGGAGTTATTATTCAGGAAGTGGTAAAATCATCTCTTGGTGCTGAGGTAAAGTAGAAGGAGGCTTTCGATCCCATACTTATGTAGATTAAGGAGGATCTGGGTTAGCAAAAAGTTATGGCTTTCTAGATTAGAGGAGATGGCATCTTGAGGTATCAAGGTAGGTTGTGTGTTCTTGATGTTGATGGGTTACGAGAAAGAATTTGACTGAGGCTCATTAGTCCATGTATACAGTTCAACCGGGTTCAACTAAGATGTATCATGACTTGAAGGAAATCTATTGGTGGACAAATATGAAAAGGTATATGGAAAATTTTGCTTCTAAGTATAAAATTGTCAGCAAGTTAAGGATGAGCACTTACGGGAAGGTGGAATTTCTTAACAGATAAAGTTTCCTTTATTGAAGTGGGAGATGATTAATATGGATTTCATTATGGGTCTTCGACAGTATCACAATTAGTATGATTCAAGTTGGGTCATTGTGGATAGGATGGCTAAGTCTGCTCACTTCTTACCTATGAGGACTAACTACTCAGGAGAGGATTATGCTAAGTTGTTCATTTGAGAGTTTTTGAAGTTGCATGGTGTGCCAGTTTCTGTTATTTCAGACTGAGGGACACAGTTCTCTTCTCAATTCTTGTCTTCATTTAGAAAGATTTTGGTACTCAGGTGAACCTTAGAACCATTTTCCACCCTCAAATGGATTGGCAGGCGGAGCATACTATCCAGACTTTGGAGGATATGCTAATGGCTTGTATGATTGACTTTAAGGGAAGTTAGGTAGATCATTTTCCTCTTATTGAGTTTGTGTACAACAATAGTTATCATTCTAGCATTGGAATGGCTCCTTTTAAGGTTCTTTATAGTAGAAGGTGTAGATCTCCTATTGAATGGTTTGAGGTTGGTAATATTAAGTTGTTTGGTCATGATTTGGTTCACCAATCCATGGAAAAGGTAAAGGTAATTAGTCAAAGACTGCTCAAAGTCACCAAAAGTCTTATGTGGATATGAGGCGAAGAGAGTTGGAGTTTGAATTGAGTAATTGGGTATTCTTGAAAATATCTCCTATGAAAGGAGTCATGCTGTTTTAGATGAAGAGGAAGCTCAGTCCTCGTAACATTGTCCATATTAGATATTGAGGAGAATTAGGAATAGGAAATTTCATATGTTGCGGACCAAAGACGTGGCCTCAGTGATGGTTTTTGGAGAAATCAAAAGGTATAAGAGGCTACATAGGAAACTGAGGAAGATATGAAGGCCAAATACCCATTCTTGTTGCCCGAGTTGGATGAAAGTGCTTAAGGTATTAGTTTTATTTTCCTTTTGACACTTTCTAAGCTTTTCATTTGATTATGGTTTATTCTTGCTATTCTTGTGCTAAAAGTGTCCTAACTCATCACTTAGGGATGAATGGTCCTAAGCGGGGTGGGGGTGGGGATAATGTGAGACCCGATAAAACTTTGATGAACTTATTTTTCACCCTCCCGCATATGTAATGTCAATTTTTGACTTGAATTATGTTTAAGGATTAGGACTTATCTTGAGTTGGGCATCCCTGACTCCATTCTTGACTAGAGAAGGGAATGCGGTGAATCACCAGTTTGGATCGAAGAATAGGCAGCCATGAATTAGCAGCATATTTGCAGGATCTATCGAGTGGAAAATTAGGAAGACTATCGATACACCAAAGAGCTACCAAACACGATCACTAACAAGAGAGTAGCAATTGCTGGCTTAGGGCTCGAAAGGGGTTCGGGGTTATTTTAGGACGCCGAGGTAGTAAGCCTTCATTATAAGTCCATGTCACATAGGTTAACTTCTGTGATATTGGCGTGGCATGTAGGCTACCATCCACGATAATTCTGTGCCATACTAATGCTTTAAATTCATCAATTTTTTTTACTTGGGGTGAGGGGATTTTGGTTTTTTTACCCCTTGTACGACCTTATAACATAAAATAACCCCATTACCTTCAGTTTTCAAGTGTCTAATATTCTTTTTTCTCTCTTAAACTCAAAATCCAAGAACATTTAAGGGTTTTATAATTAATTAATCATCTGGGCTCCAAACTTTGAATTGTCTTCAATTTCTTGTGTATTTCAAGCATGTTTTTCTTTTCCTAAGATTAATTTTATATTATGGCTTTAATTGAATGGATTTTCATGTGATTTAATTGTGGGTTTTGAAATTGGGTTGAGAGGTTTTGATTGTTGCTGATTGAATTACTAGTCTCGTGTTTTAAGTTATTATTCATACTTTTGATTGATATTTTTAGGACTGAACTGGTGCATTGTATAAATGATTGGAATGGGGGACATGGCTTTTCCAAAATTGGATGAATTTTGGCTTAGAAATGGGATTAACCTCGATCCACTTTATAATCTTTGTTTTAAATATGGATAATTGCATGGTATAACTTATTTTGAACCCATTTCATTGTATTAAATGATAAATGGATCTGAATATGGTTTTGGATGGCCTTGGTTTTGGAATTTAAATTGAACTTGGGAGTCTAATTTGGTTATATTGATTTGGTTTGGAATAATTAATTTAGCTTGTAAGCATAATGGTAGGAGGAACGCCCCAGACTTTGGCCTTTGTAAATTTCCTAAGCTTTAGGTTCTCTGCCTTTCTTATGACTCACACCATAAGTCGTGTGGTGTGGTTATAGGTCAGGTGACCCTAGTCTTTAGTTAAATAGTTTGTTATTGGCCAAATTCTGTGCTGGTTATAAGAGACTCTTCGTGAGTTATATGATCATATGACGAGTGGTTAGGTTCAAGTCATATGTTTTCTAGTGTCCAAGCCCTTAGTGTTCTGTGATGATCATGACTTAAACCATATGAGTCATATGGTCTAGTGACAAGTGGAACTAGGCAGTCGTAAGTTGGACAGTGTGTGGTGTCCAATTCTCTGTCTTGGTGATGACTCAGTGGTATGAGTCATAAGTTGTGGTGATGAGTCAATGGATTGATTTGTAACCAAAGGTAAGATTTTACAACTTTATGTTGGGGGTACTCTGGACATTTCCCACCCTAAGCCCTTAATACCCCATGTCTTATAACACCTTTTTGTCATTCATTATACCTTTTATAAGATCAAACTCTCTTTAAACTCTCTTTAAAACCTCTCAAGAAAGATTGGTCTAGGGTTTCTTTAAAGTGGTCATCGAAGTGCTTACCGACCAAATTCTCCTCGCGAATCTTCATAAATCAGGCATGCGATTCTTCCCATATTGTTAGTTCACTAAAAATATATGTTTAAGACATTATTCATAAGTTATTAATGGTGGTTTTGAAAATCAAGGTTGAGGGTTTGATCAATATTGTTGGGTATTGCTTCTCATGATTTAATTTATGATTATGCATATTTTAATAATGGTTTTGAACATGTGGGTGCATGGGAATTTTGGTTTAACTAAGGAGTCATGTTTAACCCTAAATTTGATAGTTTTTGGTTTTGATAATGGTATACCTTCAACCTGTTTGTGTAATTGTCAATGAGGATGATCTTGTAAAATTTTGAATTGTGTTTTGAACTAAGGCATTGACCTAAGAATGTTAATGATTGGTAAATGGTTTTATGAAAGACTTGTTGGCCATAAATTAATTAGAGATACTAAAGGGGTTCGAGTCCTTAAACGTTGAATTGAATTGATGTCTTTGTTTAGAAAATAGATTCGAGTCCCTAGTTAATTAATAATGGTTATGACATATTGTAGGCTTTCAAGTTGGGTTGGTATGATGATACCAATGGAATACCTTTGGTAAGTAATTGGATTAATGGTTGTATATATGTAAAGAATGTTTTAATTGGGCTCTAGCGCGGGATGTGTAGCTGGTTCATGATAGTGGAGTCTGAAGGACTAACACTGGAAACTGCGCTAATCGGTGTAGGTGTCTATATGACCAGGAGGTTCGAGTCCTCCGAATGAATATATGAACGGGAGGTTTGAATCTGCCATTTTGTATACATTGGTGTTTAAGTCACCTTGACTATGTCGGGAGGTTTGAGTCCTCCATAAAGACATATACAAATATGGATATTCTCTGGTTTGTGTGGCTACATGTACTTGGTCCCCTCTATCTAGGGGAGAGTTTATCCCATATAGCACGTGGGTGTCTTGTTATATGACAGTTATGCTACACAACCCAAGTTAAGATTTTCAAAGTTCATGCTAAGCCTTGTTCCCTATCCCAGCATGTGATATTATATTATATATATGCATAAGTATTTCATATGATATATTCTTTGGATGTTGTACTGGTTTTGAACTGTGATCATGGCATTATTTTATTCCTCCATCCATGCATTACTTTCTATCAGTCCAACTACTAACCATCTCTGGATGTTGTATCCCTACACGATGTAGGTACTAGAGCTTATTCTACTTTCTTGTTCAGTGATCATGTAATCTAGATTATTCGTGAGATGACATTGAAGTTGTGAGCTTCCATACTTTAGAAGGCTTCATTTCATGGTCCATATTTCCTATGTCTTATACCTTATTTAGACTTTGTTTTGGCCACTGTCGGGGGTATATCCCAATATTTTATAGATTTTGGTTTTGTAAACTCTTTGTTGGATTACTGTGGACTTGGGTAGTTTGGATGGTTATTTTTGTGACGGACGACTGATCGGTTACCGGTTGTTGGTATAGATATATTATGAATTATCATTAGTTTTGTTATGTGCTATCTTGTTATATGTTCAAAATTCATCCGAGAGTTGAGGATGTTGTGTTGGTTAGATTACATGAAGGGGGTGGTCTCTGGTCCATAGATGACTTGAGAGACCCGTCACAGCCAGGCCCTGGTTTGGGTTGTGACAAAGGTGGTATCAGAGACTAGGTTCATGGTCAGTTGGGTTTTCACAAAGCCATGTCATAGAGTTTCTTTTGTAGGTGTGTAGTGAGCCACACTTATAAGAGAGAGGCTACAAGACATTAGGAATGTTTCCATTTCTTGTTGTCTTACTTTGAGCTATAGAGTCTAATGTCTTGGATTCATATCATTCCCACTTGCTACCTTTTTAAATCATGCCTCCCAAATAATATGAAGCTCATGGAAACTCCTCTCTTCCACCTGGGGACATTATTGATAGGATGCACCTTGCTTATGGGGTTCAAATCAGGTCTATGGGTCTAGTTCTTGATTGTCCTCTTTGAGTTCCACCGGTTACCTTTATCTTTCCTTGAGCTCCTCAGACTGATGTGATGAACGTTAATTTTTGTTAGTATATTCATATATTGGATTAACTGGTAGCTTCTCAGTCTGAGCATAGTACTCCATCTTCTGAGGCCACAAGGGTTGGCCAATTCATGAGGTTGAGTCCTCCAACTTTTACTGGTGTTAAGTTTGAGGAGGACCCTCAAGATTTTACTAATGAAATGGAGAAGATCTTTTGAATTATGCATGCTACTAATGTGGAAGGTGTATAATTAACTGCCTATTAACTTAAATATACAACATACCAAATGGTACGAGGAGCGAGAACAGTCTAAGAAAGGTGATGCTGACTTTTCATTGTGGGATGAATTTTCTAGTGCCTTTTTCAACCATTTCTTTTCTCAGGAGCTGAAGGAGGTAAAAGCAGAGGAATTTGTGAATCTGAGATAAGGTAGGATGTCAGTCAATATATACACCTTGAAATTCCATCAGTTGTCCTTGTATACTCCTGAATTGGTGTCTAGAATGAGAGCTAGAATACATAAGTTTGCTTTTGGGTTATCCTGTGAGTTGTTTCTTAAGAGTAAGGATGTCTTATTGAACAAGGAAATAGATATTTCTCAAAATGTGGTGTATATGCAGTAGGTTGAGAAAGAAAATAAAAAGCAGGCTAGGATTGGTGAGAGACAGAGTAAGAAATTTAGATTTTTTAATCAGGGTAGAGGTCAGCAGTAGAGTGGTATATATGGGAGAAAATGACTTAAGAAAAAGTGAGGGAGTTCTAGTTCTTTCTCTATAGATAGTACTCCTTACTCAAAGCAGTCAGATGGCTATTTTTCTCAGCATAGTGGAGAGTACAGGGCACAGGGTTCCTAATTTCAGGCTGGTGGGGTTCATTCCTCTCCATCATATCCTTTTTACAAATTTTGTGGTCATTCGCACCGTGGTCTATAGGAGAAAGGGAGAAATTGAATTTTTAATTTTGGTCAGATTAGTCATATGAAGCGTGATTGTCCTTCTAGGTTTTCTTCTGAGGCCAATAAGGTTCCTGTTTCCTCTTCATCAACTCCTGCACTAAAGAGTGCTAGTTCTACTTCTAGTAGTGGTACTCTCCAGAATTGCTTATATGCTATTGCTTCTTATTAGGACTTTAAGGCATCTCCTTATGTTATTTTTGGTATGTTGAAACTCTTTTCCAGTGATATGTACTGCTTACTTGATATGAGGTCCACTCTCTCTTATGTGACCCCATTTGTAGATATGCATTTTGGTTTTGGTCTTGAGTATATGTCGGACCCTTTTTTATTTCTACCATGGTGGGTGACACTGTGGTCTTCAAAAGAGTTTATAGGGGCTGTGTGGTATTTGTTGGTAATAAAGAGACTCTGGTAGACTTAACAGAGTTAGACATGGTTGAAATTAATGTTATCTTGGGAATGGACTGGTTGCACTCGTGCTATGCTTCTTTATACTATCGACCCCATAAGGTTATGTTTAAATTCCCTAACGAGCCAATTGTTGAATGGAAGGGAGGTTCTATAGTGCCTAAGGAGAGGTTCATCTCATATCTTAGAGCCTAAAAGTTAATTTACAAAGGATGATTCTATTATCTGGTTTGGGTTAAATATTCTAACTTGGAGGGTCCTTCCTTATATTCTGTTCTTATTGTAAATAAGTTTCCTGAGGTCTTCCCTGATGATCTACTTGGTGTCCCTCATGATAGGGATATTGATTTTTCTATTAATCTTGTTATAGAGACTCATCCTTTTTCTACCCCCATATAAAATAGCTCCAGCTGAGTTGAAGAAACTTAAGGAGCTGTTAAAATACCACTTTGACAAGGGTTTCATCTATCCTAGTGTATCCTTGTGGAGTGAACCTATCTTGTTCATGCGTAAGAAGGATGGTTCCCTTTGTATGTCTATTAATTTCAGCAACCGAACAAGGTAACTGTAAGGAATAAGTACCCACTTTTGAGAATTGATAATCTCTTCGATCAACTTCAAGGTGCCAAATTTTGCTCTAAGATTGATCTTTGGTTTGGGAATAATCATTTAAAGATTAGGGAGATGTATATCCCTAAGATAGCTTTCTGTACTCGGTATGGTTATTTTCAGTTCTTGGTAATCTAGTTGGGCTTGACTAATGCCCTGGAGGAATTTATGGATTGATAAATAGGGTTTTCCATCAATTTCTGGATTTGTTTGTGATTGTCTTCATTCATGATATTTTTGTATACTCTAATAGTAAGGAGGATCATCCCAATCACCTCCCCATTATGCTGCAGACCTTGAAAGTCAACAATTATGGTAAGTTCTCTAAATATGAATTTTGGTTTAACGCTGTTACATTTTTGGGTCATTTTATATCTAATAAGGGTATCATGGGGTATGCACAATAGGTTGTGGTAGTTAAGAAGTTTCCTAGACCTACGACTCCAACTGATATTCGGAGCTTCTTAGGTTTAGCAGCCTACTGTAGACGATTATTGAAATTTTTCTCGTCTATTGTTGCACCGTTGACCAAGATGACTCAGAAGAAGGAGAAGTTCTTATGGTCTGAGCTTGCAAGGGTAGTTTTGAGAAGATGAAAGATAAGTTGACTTTAGCTCCTCTTATGACTCTGCCCGAAGGCACAAAGTGTTTCATCATCTGTTTTGATGCGTCTCGGGTTTTCTTGGGTTGTGTTTTGATGCAGCATGTCAAGGTGGTTGCTTATGACTCTATATAATTAAAGGTTCATGAGAAGAATTATTCAACTCACGACTTGCAGTTGTTAGCCATGGTGTTCACATTGAAAATCTAGTGTTATTATCTTTATGGGGTCCATATTGATATATTTTTTGATCATAAGAATCTTCAATATGTGTTCGCCCCAAAGGAGTTGAATATCAGGCAGAGAAGATGGCTTGTGTTACTGATGGACTATGGTATGAGTCTTCACGACCATCCAGGTAAAGCTAATATAGTTGCTGATACTCTTAGTAGGTTATCTATGGGGAGCCTAGCTTATGTGGATAAGGATAAGAGGGAATTGGTGAAGGATATTCACCACTTGGATAACCTTGGAGTTCGTCTCTTGGACTCTGAAGATGGTGGTGTGTTTGTGCAACAAGTGGTGCAATCGACACTTGGTTCAGAAATAAAGAAAAAATTGGTATTAGATCCTCTCTTGATAAAAATCAAGGATGATATGTGTAAGCGGAAGGTGATGGCCATCGAAATCATTGGTGATGGTATCTTATGGTACCAATGGAGGTTATGTGTTCTCAATGTTGATAGGTTGAGAGGTAGGATTTTGGTCGAGGCCCTTGAATCATCAGATACAGTTCATCCCAGTTCAACAAAGATGTATTATGATGTCAAAGATGTGTATTGGTGGAATAATATGATTCGGGATGTAGCCAACTTTGTGGCTAAGTGTATGGTGTGTCAGCAAGTAAAGGTGCAACACATCAGGCCTGGTGGGCTAATTGAAGAATTTGAATTACTATTGTGGAAGTGGGAGATAATTTATATGGATTTTGTTATCAGTCTTCTAAGGTCGTGGAATCAGTGTGACTCCATTTGGGTCATCAAGGTTTGGATGATTAAGTCTGCTCACTTTTTGCCCGTGAGGACTAATTATTCTGCCGAATACTATGAAATTTTTTTCCTTCAGGAGGTTGTAAAGTTGCATAGTGTGCCTGTCTAGATCATTTTGGACTATGGTACTCAGTTATCACTGCATTTTTGGTGCTCTTTTCAGCATGGTCTAGGGACTAAGGTGAGTCTTTGTACTGCATTCTCCCCACATTCGGATAGGCAAGAAGAAAGAATTATCCAGACTCTAGAAGATATGCTACAAGCCTGTGTAATTGACTTTGATGGTAGTTGGTTTGACCATTTTCCTCTCATTGAATTTACTTATAACAGTAGTTACCATGCTAATATTGTTATGGCTCCGTTTGAGAAATTGTATGGTAGGAGGTGTCGATCTCCTATTGGCTGGTTCGAGGGGGGTAAAGTGGAGACAATTGGCCCAAATTTTCTTCACCAGGATATAAAGAAGGTGAACATGATTTGAGATAGGCTTAAGACCTCCCAAAGTTACCAAAAGTCCTATGTGGACGTAAGGCAAAAGGACTTGGAATTCGACGTTTCAGATTGGGTATTTTTAAACATGTCTCCTATAAAGGGAGTAATGCAGTTTGGGAAGGAGGGAATGCTCAGCCTCTGGTATGTCGGACCGTACTTTTTTTTGAGAAGAGTTGGTAATATTACATATGATTTGGATTTTCCCTCTAGCATAAGTTCCATTCACCCGATGTTTCACTTGTCCATGTTACGTAAATGGGTGGGTGATCCTTCATTGGTTGTTCCCTTAGAGAACATTGGTATATCGGATTCTTTATCCTATGAGGAGGTCTCGATGAGGATCTTGTATCGACAAGTTTGTCGGTTGTGAACAAAAGATGTGGCTTCAATGAAGGTTCTATGGCGGAACCATAGTTTGAGGAAGCTACTTGGGAAGCAGAGGAGGACATGAAGTCCAAGTATCCGTTCCTATTCCTTATTCTAAAAATCCATGCTTGAGGTATGCGTGTATTCTTAACATCTTGGTTTTCTGATTTTGTTAAAAGAAAGTTTGATTTCCTTGGCATCTTTATTTTCTAACTTAGTTAAAGGTAAAAGTAGAGACATTGAGGTTTAATCATGCTAGTCAATGCCCAGTCTCGTCATTCTAGGGGGAGACTGAAACACCCCAGACTTTGTCCTTTAAAAATTTCCTGAGCTTTAGGCTCTCTTTCCTTCTTACGACTTACATCATGAATCTTATAGTGTAGTTACAAGTTAGGTGACGCTAGTCGTCAGTTAACTAGTGTGTTATTTCCCAAGTTTTTTCTTGGTTACGAGAGACTCCTCATAATCATGTGATGAATGGTTAGGGTCCAGTGGTATGTTGTCCAATGTCTAAGCCCTTGGTGTTCTATGATGGTAATGACTTAGACCATACGACTTATATTATGCAGTGACGAGTGGGACTAGGAAGTCGTAAGTTGGACAATGTGTCGTTTCCAATACTTTATCTTGTTGACGACTCAATGGTACAATTCATAAGTTTTGGTGGCGAGTCAATGGTTTGAATCGTAACGAAAGGAAATATTTTACAGGTTTAAGTTATGGGTACTACGGACATTTCCCACCCCAATCCCTTAAGGCCCTACATCTTATAACATCTTTTTGTCATTCATTATACCCTTTACAAGATCAAACTCTCTTTAAACTCTCTCCAAAACCTCTTAAGAAAGATTGGGCTAGGGTTTCTTCAAAGTGGTCATCTAAGTGCTTAATGACCAAATTCTCTCCATGAATATTCGTAACTCAGACATATGACTCTTCCCTCATTTTTAGTTCACTAAAAATATATGTTTAAGACATTGTTCATGAGTCATAAATGGTGGTTTTGAAAACAAAGGTAGAGGATTTTAATGAAGATTATTGAGTATTTCTTGTCATGATTTAATAATAGTTTTACACATGTGGGTGCATGAGAATTATGGTTTAACTAAGGAATCATGTTTAACCCTAAATTTTATGGTTTTAGGTTTTGATAATGGTATGCCCTCAACATGTTTGTGAAATTGTCAATGAGAATGATCTTGTCATATGTTGAATTATGTATTGAACTACGACATTGACCTAAGAATGTTAATGATTGGTAAATGGTTTTATAAAAGCCTTGTTGGCTTTAAATTGATTTAAGATACTAAAGGGTTTGAGTCTTTAAACTTTGAATTGAATTGATGTCTTTGTTTAGACAATGGGTTCGAGTCCCAAGTTGATTAATAATGGTTATGGCATGTTATATGCTTACAAATGGCGTTGGTACAACTATACCAATAGAATTTCTTTGGTAAGTAATTAGATTAATGGTTGTGTATGTGTAATGAATGTTTTAATTGGGCTTTAAAGCGGGATGTGTAGCTGATCCGTGAAAGTGGAGTCCGAAGGACTAAAACTGAAAACCGTGCTAGCCGGTGCAGGTGTCTATATGACCGGTAGGTTTGAGTCCCCCGAATGAATATATGAATGGGAGTTTTTACTCCCCCATATTGTATAAATTGGTGCTTAAGTCACTTTTATTATGCCGGGAGGTTCGAGTCCCCCATAAAGGAATATACGGATTTGGATATTCTCTTGTTCGTGCAGCTACACGCACTGAGGCTTTTCCAGCTAGGGGAGAGATGGGTCCATAGAGCCCGTGGGTGCCTTGTTATATGAAAGTTATGCTATATAACCCAGTTTAAGGTTTTCGAAGTTCATGCTAAGCCTTGTTCCCTACCCCAACATATGATATTACATTTATGTATATGCATAAGTATTTCATATGATATTATTCTCTGGATGTTGTGCTAGTTTTGAACTGTGATCATTGAATTACTTTATTCCTCTATCCTTGAGTTACATGCTAGAGCTCCAACCGCTAACTATCTCTGAATACTATATCCCCATGCAATGCAAGTACCAGAGCTTGTTCTACTTTTCCTACGCAGTGATCAGGTGCTTGAGATTATTCGTGAGTTGACATGGAAGTGGTAAGCTTCCATACCTCGAAAGGCTTTATTTCATAGTCCTTATTTCTAGGCTTTATTTCATGGTCCTTATTTTCTATGTCTTATACCTAGTTTAGAATTTGTTTTGGCCACTGTGGGGGGGGGGGGCATGTCCCGACATTTTATTAATTTTGGTTTTGTTGGACTACTGTGGACTTGGGTGGTTTGATTGATTATTTTGGTGATGGACGATTGTCCGGGTTCCAGTGGTTGGCATAGACATATTATGAATTATCATTTGTTTTGTTATGTGCTATCTTGTTATATATTCGGAATTCATCCCACAGTTTAGAAAGTTGTGTTGGTTTGGTAGGGTGAAGTGGGGGTGTGTGGTCCATGTGGGACTGGAGATACCCATCACGGCCAGGCCCTGGTTCAGGTTATGACATATATAAATATATATATACATATATACATACACACACACACACACATATATATATATATATATATACGAGAGTTTAAAGATTTAACCTGAACTGTGTAGCTCATTCCGTCCTAAAGGCACCCATGGGCTATATGAGTTTAGCTTCCCCTGCTAAAAGGGACCCAGTGCATTTTAGCCGCATGAACCAAGGAAAACTTAGGTAAAACTGAAGCCACCAAGTCAGTATCCCAATATTGGAACGGCTATTGCCTTGGTGGCTTTAGTTTTCCCTCAGTTTTCCTTAGTTCATACGGCTAACACGCTCTAGGGCCCTTTCAGCAAGGGAAGCTAAACTCATGTAGCCCATGGGTGCCTTTAGGGAGGAACGATCTACATAGTTTAGGTTAAATCTTTAAACTATCATGTTCATGACCCTTGTCTCTATCCCAACATCCAATATATATGTATCTGATTATGGTAAATATATGGTTTATAACTGGATTTTGATAATTGCATTATATTATCCTTATTTCTTGAGTTACATACCAGTGCTTATCCTACTAATAATCCCTAGAAGCTACATTATTTCATGATGTAGGGTTCGAAGGGTTTTCTGTTGCTCCTGTGCAGCGTTAGGTGGTTGAGCACGTCTGTTGAGTTGCTATGAAGTGGTTAGCCTCCATCCTTTAGAATACCTTTTTATTTCATTATTCTTTATTTATTGTCACAATACTTTTGGATTCTTTTTAGTTATAGTCAAGGGCATGTCCCAACGTAGATGTTATTCTGGTTTTAAAGGTTTTCGTGGACAAGTGTTGGTGGATTGTTATTTGGATTTTTTGAACCATCATTTGATTCATCTATTCCTATTACTATTATCATTGGTTTGATTGACTTTTGCTTTATTTTTATGATTAATCTGCTCTTGAGGCTAGGCTAAGGGGGTGATCTCAGGTCCAGGGTGGGCTTGAGATACCAGTCACGACTAGACCCTAGTTCACATTGTGACAATAATTGGGTAATGGGCTGGTATTTTGTTGGGTCATTTGAAAATAATTAATAAATGGAATGAATCCCATTAAAATCGTTTCCATTTTATATTAATAAAGTGGCTACAAGGACAAAGTTAAGATGAAATTAATTTCTAATTAATTTAACGAGCTTCTCAAATTCAATAATTTCAAAATAAAGCATAATTATTTTGTTTAAAAATTAAGAAACTAATCCTGTCATCAATTTTTTATTCTTAATCGATCTTGGGAAAAGAGAGTATTCGCAAGTTAATCAAACCTTTCACTTAGAATAAATTCTAGAGTATTTTCTTTAACTGATAATTATATGATTTTGTATAATTAAACACAAACAGATTAATTTCACTTAAATTCAAATGGTAGTCTTAGATTTAACTTAAAATAAATATTTTAAAATTATTTAAAAATTGAGAAACTCAAAATCTAAATTGGAATGCAGAGGGCAAAAATTAGGTATCAACAATTTCCCACTCCCTGTGGTTAGGGTGAATGGAAGTAACTCTAGGCAAAGGGAGTTTGACGTCCTCAATTTTTTCTGACCACAAATTTTTCTCTTAGAAAAGATTGATTTTCACACGAGTATTCCTAGAGTTATGGCTGGATCCCGGTATCAAATTTCCTATGTATCCCAGGTTACATAAGAATTCAGGCCAATTTTAGTTAATAACACTTAATTTTAAAGCATGATTTTCAAAGATTTCACAAGCTATCTCAATTTTCAATTTTTGGTGAAAACAGAAGCTTGGGAATAAGAGGATTGGGGGAAAGTTGGAATGCATTTGAGTATCAACATGAAGCCCAACCTATATATCCTAGTGATTCAAGAAATCAGACTGCTTGTATTTCAACTCGATCGGTAGAAAAGATAGTCTTTTATTTTAGATAAACTTTGGCTTAGGATGAGTGACAAGCCAATTGAGTTAAGGAAAAGTGGTTTGTAACCTTGTAACCGTGAATGTGGGATCCTTTACATCTATAGGCAAGAATTTACATAGATATAATTTCAATAACTCTGAGTTTGTTATCACCCAGACTTGACTAAAAGATAAGGTTACTTCTAGTATAAGTTTAGAAATATCCTGAAAGTGAAACTAAAATTGGTATATCCCGTAGTACCCCATATGCCTTCTAAATGGGGTGTAGTTTGATGGTGGTAGAAGTTGTCCTTTAGCACACGCCCAAAGAGTTTTATATTCCTCTTCGGACTATGTCCCAGTTTGTTGTTAAGAAAAATTTCCACGTTGTGCTGCATCCTTTTTGGAGTTGTCCACACTTGTGGTTTTGATTTGAGAATTTCATCCTTTTGGATCCTCTCTACAACAACTGAAACAAATAATTAGCTATAACTGTAGCATTACACAAATGTAAATTGGTGCAAACCTGTTTGAACATGCTATGCTGAGATAGTTGATGAACCAATTTGCATAACTTGTTGGAAAAATATTATGCCACTTTGAATGGGGTGACAATCCAACATGTACCAGTAAAAGATGAATAACTTATGCTGAATGTAACATGCCTCTTTGAATGGAGTGACAGTCCATCTCGTCTCATTGAAAGACGGACAAACTATTTTGAATGTAGAATACCACTTTAAACGGAGTAATTGTCCTGTGTCTCATTGAAAGGAGAACAACCTTTTTTGAATGTAACATGCCACTTTGAATGGGGTGATGGTCCAATGTGTCTCATTGAAAGGCAGAGGACCAATTTTTATCGTAACTTGCTACTTTAAATGGAGTGACGGTCTAACACGTCTCATTAAAAGATAGATGACCTATTTTAAATGTAAAGTGTCACTTTTAATGGGGTGATGGACCAATGCACATCATTGAAAAGTAGACGACGTATATTAAATGTAACGTGTCACTTTGAATGGGGTGACGAACCAATGTGTCTCATTGAAAGGAGGACGACCAATATTGAATTTAATGAGTCACTTTGAATGGGCTGATATCCCAATATATGTCAATGAAAGGCGGACAACCTATATTGAATGTAATGTGCCACTTTGAATGTGGTGATTGCCCAATGTATCTATTAATCACCTACACTAAACTTATTAGTAGCAAATTCAATACAAGGACAATTGTGCAAACCTTGTTTTAGCATGCCACACTAAAGAAGGTGAAAATCCATAATGTAGTATCATATCATGTTGGAGGAGGTGACGATCCTTATAATCACTCTAACGGAAGTGACAGTCTGATAACATACGACTTTGAAGGAGGTGACGGTCCATAATGCAGTACCATGTCACTCTGAAGGAGGTGATGATCCATGTAATAATGTGTCACCCTGAAGGACGTGATCATCCATAACATATTAACATGTAACTCTAAAGGAGATGACAATCCATAAAGTAATAATTTCACTCTGAAGGAGGTGATGATCCATAATGTAATAACATGGCACTTTGAAAGAGGTGAAAATCCATAATATAATAATACGTCATATTGAAGGTGGTGATGATCCATATACTAATGTTTCACTCTGAAGTAGCTGACAATCCATTATATAATAATGTGTTAATCTAAAGGAAGTGATGATCCATATAAAAACGTTTCACTCTAAAGTTGGGTGAAAATCCATACTATAATAACATGTCACTCTAAAGGAGGTGGCAATCCATAATATAATAATATGTAATGATGAAAAAGGTGATAATTTGTATCATAATAATATGTCACTCTGAAGGAGGTGATGATCTATAACATAATACCATATCACTCTGAAGGAGGTGACGATCCTTAACATACTAATTTGTCACTATGAAGGAGGTGATGATCCATAACATAATAATATGTCACTCTGAAGGAGGTAACGATCCATAACATAATAATATGTTACGTTGAAGGAGGTGATAATCCATAACATAATAACATATCTCACCGAAGGAGGTGATGGTCCATGACATAATAATATGTCATGCTGAAGGAGGTGATAATCCATAACATAATAATATGTCACTCTGAAGGAGGCGCCAATCCATAACATAATAACATGTCACTCTCAAGGAGGTGAAAATCAATAACATAATATTATGTCATATTGAAGGAGGTGACAATCCATAACTTAATAATATTTCACGCTGAATGAGGCGATGGTCCATAACCTGATGACATTCACACTTAAGGACGTGTTGGTCCATAACCTGATAATATCTCACGTTAAAGAAGGTGACAATTCATAATATAATAACATGTCATGATGAAGGAGATACAATCCATAACATAGTAACAAGTCATCTAAAATAAAGTGATGGTGCAATGCATCCTCTTAAAGGGTGGGACACCCAAATAAGATATATCCTTTTGAAAGGGTGAATGATCTAAATATAATAAGATGTGTCACCTAGAATGAAATGAAGATTCGGTATGTCCTTAAAAAGGGTGGATGGCCCAACTAAAATATGTCCATTTGAAAGGGTAGATGACCCAAATATAACAAAATGTGTTACCTCCAATGAAGTGACGATTTGATATGTCCTCTTGAATAGGGTGTGTCACCTCAAATGAAAGCGACAATTCATATTTCCTCTTGAAAGATGGATGACCCAAATATAATATAATATGATATGTCACCTCGATTGGGTTAAAAATCAAGTAAGTTTCTTGGAGGGTAGAAAACCTTAATATATATGAAAAGATAGAAGTTGATTTGTTGAACTTCATCCTTTGAATTAGAAATCCTTAAAAGGACTTGTGCATATCCTAAGCTTCTGGATTGAATCCTCAAACTTTGAGAGGATCATTTTGTGTTACCTTTTTATGGAAGTCTTGCATAATATCACCTGCATAGCTTAAAGAATACTCATTAACAACTTAATAATTTGTTGTAACTAAGTCAAGAGTGCAATAGAAGATAGAGTTTAAAGATGAAGTTATTTAACTCATGATAATTTAGAGATAGTGGTTTGGATAATATTTCCACATCTTAGTTGCTATGCCCGATCACTTTCCTACAAAATTAGAGAAAGTGTTATAGATCATAACTTTATAATAGAAACATAAATCAAGTGAAAATGGAGAAGGAAGTTGTCTGGATTATTATGGCAGGGCCACAATGGATCTGGTAATGCCCTTTGTCAGACTTAACGTTGTCAACATTGTGACTTCACATTTCCTACATCCAAAGAAAAATTCTTAGTTTTGAGAGACATGCCTGTATTGGTATTTCCTTGATCTCTTGATGCACCTTGTTGATCATTTGATTTACAATCTTAAAGTGCCATTTTTGTTAAATTTTTGAGAATCTTCCTAAAAAAATCTGCCCCAATCTCTAACATAGTGACTCTCAAACATCCTTGTAACTAATGACATTGCTAGCATGGAATTTTTAAGAGTTTTTCAAAAATTCTTCCACATTTAAATGCAAAATGCTTGAACTCTTTTTGACGTAGCGTAACTTGAAATTTTTGAGAATTTTCTCGATGATTATCCCTAGTTTCGGCTTCAACGTCTGATGTTCAACTTTGTAGCAAATGTCAAGTCTTATAAAACCCTCTCTAGAATTCTGCTCCAGATACATACTTCTACTATCATTTTTATATAACTTGGAGAAAAATACTCTTGAAGAATTTTTGAGATCCTCTCAAAAATTCTGCCCTAGTTTCTATGGAAATTTTATGGGGAATATAACCGAGCAGATGTGACGCCTATGTATCTCAGCGAGGTAGCAATCATATCAAACATAGTTTCAGCATCAAATGAAAAGATAAATTTTCTAATGGATTGACCCAAGCCAACATAGGCCACCGACGTATCTCATTTTTAAAAATTTAGGCCAAACATACTTCGTTAACTAAAAATGCACTTACAAAAAAATCAATCTATAAAGTGTGATACAAGCAAATAAAGTGATAAAGTGCTACTACAAGGAAAAAAAAGAATATAATTACAAGAAAAGAAAGTGATACTTTCAGTGTGCAAGGTAGAAGGACGTCAAGTGCGCCTTTGAGGAAACATCATTCTTCTTGTTGACTTATGATTCCAATCATAGTAATACTGAATACTGAGTACAACTAACTGGATTACTGATAACTGAGTTTACTGATGCTGAATTCTAAATGCTAATTTACTGATATTTGAGTTTACTAACTCTAGGATACTGAATAACTGAGTCTACTGATATTAATCTCAGAGTTTTTCTAATAATGATTGATTATATCTGAGATCAGTCCTATCTAGCGGGTGATCTTTGAATCTACTGATACTGATTGTGATTGATTGTGCCTGAGATCAGTCTTATCTAGAGGGTGATCTCTGAATCTCTGGAGGACAAAAATAATTGATTGTATTTGAGATCAGTCCTATCTAGCGGGTGATCTATAAATTCTATGGAACTATCTAAGTTCCTTACTAAGCTGAGTGACTGTATCTAACAGTCCTGATTTCTGTAATACTGCACTGAGTTCTATTACTGAGATTGAATCTGAAACTGAGACTGTGAGAGGTAGTCATCTAACTAACATGCCTCAGATCTGAACTAGTGGGGTCTAACCTATTACTCCAGATGGAAGGGTGTTAGTACTGTGCCACGGGTAAAGACAACTGCTATGAAGTCAGTCCTAATCTAGTGGGTGACCCCTGAGATCAGTCCTATACTAGCGGGTGATCCCCGAGTATATCAGTCCTATCTAATGGGTGACATGTCATGCCTACACTGGCTATGTAGTTTTGGAACTTAGGGATTGCTTCTAGGGATCTCAGCCCTATCTAGCGGGTGAGCCCCCATCCTTAGGCTTGCTTGGTGCTGAATCCTACTCCTAATTGAAAGAAACTGAACAGATTTCCTAGTTCATACTAGGCTTGACTGAACTATTACTGATCATACTAATTAACTAAACTGAACCGATCTCACCGAGTTCTGTTGACTGACGAAATACTACTGAATTCTGTTATCTGACTGAATGCTACTGAGTTTCTGGACTGAATACTTGAATGCTATGAGGTATGAACTAAGTACTGAACTGGAATAAACTGATACTGAGATTACTGAGTCTCTCTAAGTTCTGTAACTGGCTGAGTTCTACTAATCATGGCACGAATGAGATTATGTTGAAAACTAACACTAGCTCTACACAATCAGATAAAATTATCAGGTATCAAATACCCCCAAGACTTGGTAACATAAATAAATAAGGCATGAAAATTCTTGAATAGCATAACAATAGTCTATCATTCATAATAAAATCAAGGAGGCATCTCTTCAAGCATTTGGAAGTCTTAAACATGTAAACGTATAGGGATGCATACTAATGTCTCATAATTCATTCATTAAGGAATGCACGTAAATTGGAGTGCATGCAACATATTATAATTCATTCACTAAGGCCTTTCAACAAACACTTGGCGTGCATTAACTTATACATAATTAGGGATTTCATATAACATGCTATAATGACTCTATTTCCTTCACATAAGCATTTTATCAAACATATGGGGAACATACTTTGGTTATACAGCAATCAATACATCCAATTAACATAACTACATCAATAAACTTGCAACTTAAAGGGGTTTATCATGAACATTATGCAAATAATTGCGCCATGATCGCGCCAAGCCTCAGTACTTTTGACTTGAAAATCCTGCACAATATTAACCAATATGATAGGCGATGCGACGTGCCTAGATCGCATTGGTACTCTATTTTGAGATACCAAATATGATCAAAACATGGTCCAAAAAACTCAAAACTCGTCCGAGAACACCTACTGACATAGCTGATCATGAATCAACTTAAATATCGATATTTAAGGGTCGTATGGGTCGAGAAATAAGATTGCCAACATATGAAGTCTAAAATATTCTAAGTGTAAACACTTGGCTGAAGTTTGTAAGTCTGGGACCTCTTTTTAAGCTTTAACGGACTGAGTAAAGCTTGGAAATTTTGTGGAGTCTTACAATATACGCCCCACATGGCCACAATACAATAAACCTAGCCATTTTCATGATTAGTTCCCACACCCTTAACTTGATTTTGTATCAATATAAACTACCTATCTCAGTCTGAAAGAAGTTAAGTCACAACCTACCTCGAATGCCGAAAACCGGTCCACAAGCCTTTGTTCCAAAGCCTTACTCCCCACAAATTGACCCAAAATCAACTAAAACATGAAAAATAGAATCTATACATCAAAATAAATCCAACATACCCATACTGCCTATTTTCAGGTCGGAGTTAAAACGGGCCGCCGAGATTGGTTTTTAGAAAATAAGGGCAAAATCATAATTTTATTTTAAAAAATATTTCCCATATTTTTAGAAGTTTCCATCTGAAACACAAGTAAAAATGAGTTAAAAATGAGGTCTAAATTAAATAAAAATTAATTTTAAGTTTTATCGGATAAAATCCTCGAAATTCATTTTAAAAAACAACAATTGAAGTTGTTTTGAAGATGAAATTGGTAGAAAAGTAATAATAATAATATTATCAACTTATCCAAGTGAAAATAGCTTGAAAACGGGGTTTAAATCGAAGAAATATAAATTTGTGATTTCCGAACCAAAATCTCCAATTTTCATTTTAATTCATGTTAGAACAAAAAATAGATGATAAAAATTGGAGAAAAGTAGTTGAAATAGGTGTTTAGAAGCTTACACTAGATTAGAAATGAAAGAAAATTTTCAAAAGTGAGAAACCCTAAGCTCTAAGTATCAAAAATAGGAAAAAGAATGGCAAAACATGGATATATATAGGGTCCAAGTCTCTGTAGACCCCTCGAAATTCATCCAAAATCCTGTGAACGCAAATGAAATATGCTACCCTATCAAGTTTGATTCTCTGGACTTAATGACGATATCAGATTTAAAAAAAAATATTATTTTCATCAAGTTGATCACCAAAATCCAAAATCATAACTTTTCAAATCAAGGGACAAAAAGAGATTTAAAATCCATGAAACCACACCAACCATGTTACTTCTCTAAAATTAATGTTCCATATATGTTGTCTCAGTCTATGTTTTGAACTAATATATAGATCAAAAGATGTTGACTAAAATCAAATAAAGGCTTCTCATGCCACCAATAATCACAATATCATATAAATCACACCAAAATGTATCGAAAACTGTGATAATCATCGCCACACTCCAAAAATATCACAACACAACTACAGGGAGGGGTAAAATAGTTAATTAACACAAAAACACATATTTCACATAATTCATCAAAAAATTAAGTCATTATGTTTTACCCTTTTAGGAGTAGCAAACGAACATCGTTGGGTTTTCTTCGCACCATCACTGTAAATAAAATCAATTCCATCGCTTATAATTTTGATCTCAAATGAGTCTTATCGAATTTTCTAGCACCAAAATTATCTCCGATAGAAAAATCCCACCCTTTTCAAGGTCCCCGCTATCCGACCTCTCCAACCCCTTTCTCCCCAATTAGTAGTGATATTTATAGGAGTGGGTTTGGATTAAATTTAGATTTTAAGTGATGTAGGAGCTGATTTTCGAGGGTAATTTTGGAAATTTTAAATGAGGATAAGGTTTGAGAGCTGGAAATTGTACTATTAGAATAAAACATTGAAATTCAAATTTCAATATTTTTGAATTTTATCATTGGTGGAGTTTTGTACATGCCTGGCATTTGGGTTTTGATCATCGGGTTCGGTCGCTATAGTTATCGAATTGCTGGAAGGGTTGGTGTTGAAGTAGTCATTGCTTGGGTTGAAGTTGTTATTGATGTTCAATGTCGGAGTCGGGTTGTTGGAGTGTGTGCATATTGTTGCTGATTATTTTGTTTAATCGAGTAAAGGGAGTAAAGAAGGGATGATTGGGTCGGATCTTGTGGATGATGGGCTGGGTCGGTGGAAATTATAAGGGAATGGGGAGGATGGGTTTGTCGGGCCGCTACTGATGTTAGTGAAGTGGGCTGGAGTATAATTGGATGGTGGGCTGGTATTTTATTTGCTAATTAGAAATTAATTAATAAAGGGAATGAATTCCATTAAAACTGTAGCCATTTTATATTAATAAAGTGGCCACAACTGAACAAATTTGGACAAAGTGAGTTGAAAATAATTTCTAATTAATTTAACGAGCTTCTCAGATTTAATAATTTCAATATAAATATTTAATAAAGAATAATTATTTTTTAAAAAAATTAAGAAACTAATTATGTCATCAATTTCTTATTTTCAATTGATCTTGGAAAAAAGAGAGTATTCACAATTTAATCATACCTTTCAATCAAATAAATTCTAAAGTATTCTGTTTAATTTATAATTAAATGATTCTATATAACTAAACACAGAACATATTAATTTCTCTTAAATTCATAAGTTAGGCTTGGAATTTACTTCAAAATAGCTTAAAATATATATGTAAAAATTATTTGAAAATTGAGAAACTCAAAAACTAATTTGGAATGTGGAGGGCAGAAATTAGGTGTCAATAAATACCACTTGTTTCATTCCCATTTCTTGTAATCATTGCCAAGTCAATGTTCCTACCAGGAACTGCAGGATCAGACCTTAAAAACCCTGCATGAGTGGCCACAACTTTGTGATTTTTGACTCTCATTATCATGGCATATGTCTAATAGACAGTAGGTAAAGGGGTCATAAGCAATATTTGGGTTCTATCTTGAGTATAAGTCTTATTAAGACCCATGAGAAACAAAAACAACTTTAATTTTTGAAGATGCCAGACAAACTCCTTGGATTTGTCATAATCACACACAGAGGAAGGCACAAACGCCTCAAATTCTTCTCTTAAATCCTTGAGTTTTGAGACATAACAAGACAGAAGTTGTTCCTTGAGACAATGTAGAAGTTTCTTTATGTAGATTGAAAGTTCTAGCACTATCTATTTTATTAAATCTTTCAAGCAACTCATTCTATAAAACACTAGCAGTGGATGCATACATGATTCCACCAAGCAATTCTTTAGAAAAAGAGTTCATAATCCCAATAGCACAACAACATTCACCCTCTCCAAGTGATTACCCAAATAAAAAAATATAGATCTTTGGTGCAAGAACTATCAACCAATTCTAACTTATTTCTTTCTAATAGGGCTATACGTATAAATCGAAACCAAATTGAGAAATTTTCCATACCTATCAACTGAAAGGAGATGATATGTATACCACTAACATCAGAAGGACTGATAAAGAGAGGATGGTTATAATCCAACGCACTAGCAGCAACTGGATCTCTGGTCGATCCACCAGTTTTAACATCACCGTTACCATTTATCATGATTTGAATCTTTAAATCTTTATAAAGAAATCCTTTAAATTTTTTAAGAAATATAGTACTTGTTAAAACTTGTTCAACTACAGAATCGACTTATGTAGCTAGCTTAATCTAGCATGCTGACTCTGAAACAAGTGATTAATCTAAGTTTCAGTACCTAAACTAATAACAATATGAACAAGAGAGTTATAGAGCGATAGAGAAAGTAGAAGGGAGGAGAAGAGATCGAGAGAATTCTATATATTAACTTAGTAACAATCAAATGTACATTATAAGCTTTATATAGAGAATATATCAACTAGCACAATTCATAACTGCTTCAACTAGCCGTTAGACAGTAACTTAAATAACTGTTTCAAGAAAATAGTTGTAACTGCTACTTATATATATTGATTTAGCAGATTCTTTTAGAAGCATTACTTTTAGCTACTATTAGCTTGTGGCCTTTATTCCTCTGTATTAAACATAAACTATTTATGGCGTATTTAATTTATATGAATGTGACTAAATTTTCTAGTTAATTTTTCTTCAAGGACGTTGTAACACAAGTCTTCATTTTCGTTTGTTAATTTTCCTATTTGATCTCTTCATTGTATACGAATTGTGCAAAAAAAATAATAATTTAATTCTTCGCCGAATAATTCAGTATATTCATAGTTGTTTATTGGAATATATATTTGTAAAAAATGCCACACATATATTCTGATCAACTTTATCAATTATAAGATGTAAGAGGTATCATGCACTGATGATTTGATCAAAATGAATTAAAATAGATGCGTAACTTGGGACAACATGCAAAAATTATAGAGCAATTTGGTAATTAACTTATCTCTCAGAGAATTTTGCTTAATCACTTATATATAATCGTAGACTTAGGGTTAATCAAATCAATAACAAAATTTTAAACCATCATGATCTCTTACCTATTGTAGTAATAATATAAAATCTTTGGAATATAACTTAGAATGTCATGTAACAACATAGTTATGTGCACGATGTTATCTATAGAGTAATGTATGTAGTGAGATAGACAAACAAAAAATTAGGTAAATGAAAAGATAATACAACCTTCAATATATACCAATACAAGCGTTATTGTAATGCCCCGGCAATACACCCTAGACGTCACACAGTGCTTATAGTCCTGAAAGACGACAAGCTAACCCATGAGCTGGTACCCACTGTGAGCACCAAATAAAACAGATAACAAAGTAACATGTGCAGAATTTAACCGAAGATGCCATAAGGTTTTAAATAATGAAACATTCGATTAAACTCATAGTTCAGAAAACATCTAACAATAATACTGAAAAGACTGATAAACTGAGTAACTATCTGAAATAGTCTGAAAAGCCTCTAACTGACTAAGGAGTTGATGGGATAAGCCACCAACTTACTCCGACTGAATACTGAGCTGAAAGACTGAGATAAACATAAATGGTCCTCGATATATGAGGACTCACCACTACTATTGCTGCGGATGCGCTAGAATATCTAAGTACGGTTGGGAATCTAAGCATCCGAACCTATTATATAAGGCATCATAGCGCAAGAAACGAGTATGCGGTCAATACTTTGAATGTACTGGTATATGAGATGATGTTTGACTGAAATGTATGGGTTATATGCATGAGATAATAACTGACTGAATAGCATGAGATAACTGAGTATGAATGCATAAAAGCTATAAAAATCTCAGAATACATGATCAAGCATAAAACATAATTTTGATATAGTCAGTAAACTGAAATACTGAAAAAATGATAATGAATAACTAATAGTTGTATTCTATGGTCTAGCAAACTTAAAACTGAGATCTGTACTGAATACTGAACTGAGACTGTGGAAGAGAGCTATAATCAACATGCCCCAATATACTATCAGGATCCAACCTATAAACCCAGTTGGAAGGGTGTCAGTACCATGCCACGGGTACTATCATTGGCTATGTGGATCCATTAATCTGATATCTCAAAGGATGAGGGTGTCATGCCTAACTTACAGGGTACCCCTAAAACTTTACAGTGGCACCGTAGGTCTAGAACCTAGGGACTACTACTAACGTCTTATGCCTAATGGCGGGGGAGATAAGTGCCTCATGCCTATTGTCGGGGGAGACACCATCCCTATGTTCACTTGGTTCTAAGTTTAACTCTCAACTAAAAGACACTAATTACTGACTGAACTGAGCTTAATTAGACTCACAACTGAACATATTACTGACTTAATGATATTGTTTATGGTATAACTTAAATCTTTTGTAGATACAAAAAACTAGGTAAGCAGCTATATTTTGGGTATTCATAACCCCTAGGACACAATAACAATAAGAACATACTGAAGCTTTGAAAACATAATTAGTCATTGCTCAAAACCTAATCATTTAGGCATGTCATCAAACACTTGAAATTCATAGGCTTAAGCTTGAGAATAGTTAAATCATGTGATTCTAACATAAGTGAAATAATAAAATCATGGATTTAGGATTTAACATGAGAACATCATCATTCAAATCTATCAAAGATAATTTCCAATGAAAACACATGGTAAATGATGATAGGCGAATTTACACGCCTATATCAATATATTTTATCCATATTTTAGCCTAGTTTTGAGAACAAAGTATATATTTCATGCACTTTTAGTCCTTTTTCCTGTAAATGAGCTAACGAACATGATTAGTAAAGTTTCAGGTATAAATGATGCAGAATTCAGCATTTTATGGCTTACTTGACGCAAAAGAAAGCTCACGAAGGAAGGGAAGGGAGTTTACACGCCTAAGGACCAAAACTGCTGCATGGAAAATCTGTCCCGGGCTAAAACAACATTTCTGAAGACTTTGGGGATTTGCAGTAACTTAGTTGGATTTGGACAATGATACATTAACCTAGTACAATTGGGTTATGTATTTCATTAGTTTATTTGGATTATGATAATGTTACATTAACCTAGTATAATTGGGTTAAGTATTACATTAGCCTAGTAGAATTTGGTTAGATATTTTATTTATCTAGTAGGATTAGGATATGGGTATTATAAATACCCTATCATGCTAGAGATTTGAAAAGAATTTGGGAGGGGGAAGCCCACAATACTTTCTTCCATCCCTCTCATCTTCCACTACAAACAATTCTACAACTCTTCTAATCTTTCCATTAATTCTATTTTTCTTCTTCTACTCTTCTATTCTTAAATTCCACAACAAGAGAATCGTTACTTTGCCTAGGAATTCACGCCTCATGCCTACCACCTAAGCTACACGAAATTACTCAATCTTGTGGTATAACAACAATGTCAATCGTGATCTCCTTCGCATTCATGGGTAACTAAACTTCTCTGTTGGGGTTATGGAAGCCGTATGAGATACTATCTATTGTTGTGAGTTTGTGAGTTCGCGACACGTATACTACTTATATCATTATTCTCTTCATCTTAGTCTACATTCTTTGTGGTTGCAAACGCAAGAATACGCCAGTATAACATTTAACTTGTTTGAAAGAAAGGTTATCTGTCTGGAAAAGAGATAATGTCAAGGTAGTAGGGTCACCCCCTAAAATTCCCTACTAAAAAGCTAGTGTCGTAACTGGACTAACCTCTTGGAGAATTCATACCGTTAGACACGCTTTAAGCTCGAAAGAGTTAAAGTGAAATAATCCTCGAATAGGTCGAAAGACGCCTGGATTTACCATCGAATACAATTCTCTATAAGCAGTTGCATGTCAGAATTCTACACACTCATAGCCAATAGAGACATATACCTCAGAAGGTGGACATAACCCCAACGCCTCAATTCTCATTGTTTACAACTTACGTAACAATCTTTCTCTTTTACTTTGCTATTTTCAGCTTTTATTTAATTATTTTGGTGACACATTACAAATCCCCCCTTTTTACGAGACTTGTACCAAAAGTTTAGTAATTTTGCTTACTTGTTGGCCAAGCTATTCCCTGTGGGATCGACACCCAACCCTGTTGGGTTCTATATTTGCTAACGACCGCTTTACACTCCTACGAGAGCTGTAGATTGAGCGTTATCAAAAATTGGCACCGTTGCCGGGGAATACAAGTGTCAATTAAGTTCGTAATAATTACTAGACCCTTTGGTCAAAGATTCTCGTACTTTTACTTTTAGTTTTTGTTTTTGTCTACTGCAGGTTTTTATTTTAGTGCAAGCCCCATACTCGAAGTTCTGGTCAACCGTTATTACCAATCAATCCTGAACCACAACGCATTGGTAGAATGGAAGCACAAGCTGAAATCGCAAGGATGGCTGCTCAACAGGAACAAGCAAGATTGGCTGCCCTTGCCGCAGCCCAGGTTCACCAGCAGAACATTGATAACCCTGCACGAGCAACAAATCCTGACGATGAGGATTTAGGTGATGACAAATTACTAAACCCAAGGTATGATGCTGAAATCACAACACCTGCCAACAGAAGAGGTCGACAAGCTCGGTATAGACATGATCGCCAACCTATGCAGCCAGCTTTCGACGATGATGATGATGATCTTGACTGTGCCGGAGCCACTGGAGCTATAATTCCACCACCATTAGCGCCCGGAGCCAAGTTCAACATCACAAGCACCATGATTCAGTTATTGCAACTCAAGGGATTGTTTGGTGGACTAGCAGGCGATGATCCGAATATGCATCTCATCAACTTTATTTCTACATGCAAGTCTTTTGACAATCCTGGTGTTGGTCAGAATGCAATTCGATTACGTCTATTTCCATTGTCTCTGTCTGGGGAGGCAACACTATGGTTGAATGGGCTGACTCCTGATTCAATTACAAATTGGAGGCAATTGAGAGACGCTTTCCTAGAAAGATTCTTTCCGCCTTCCAAAAGGGCACAATTGAGAGATGAAATCAACAACTTTCGTCAGCTTCCCACTGAAGCTCTTCATGAAACATGGGAGAGGTTCAAGACAAAGCTAGCGAGATGCCCAAACCATCACATGACTAATGTTCACCTCATGGAGATATTGTATAGAGCCTTGAATTCAATAACTAAGCCAGTGGTGGATAACGCAGCTGGAGGATCTTTTATGGACCTCACCTTTGGTCAAGCAAGCAATATGCTAGATCGCATGACGAAACAAAGTAGAGCTTGGCATACCAGGGATTCCGAGGTAGCAAGCCCCACTTTATCTATTGGCATGACTACAGACCAAAGAAGAAGACAAGAAGAACGTGATCAAGATTTAGCGCACATGAAAACGCAAGTGGATCTTCTGACAAAGCATTTATTATCAGGGAAGATCGAAAAAGTGAAAGCTGTGGCGCTAAAAGGAAAAGACGAATCTGATTCGGAAGAGGAGGCCAACTACTTGAACAATCAGGGGGTTTTTCATGGGAATACCCAAGGAAACGAAGGTCGGAACTATTATGATAAATCTGGAAGCAAAGACCAAGGTAGTTGGAAGAAAAACAATGAAAAGAGTGGTTTGTACGTTCCCCCTGGTAGACGTGATACCACCACATCTAATTCTGGAAGTATGGAAGACATGATGGCTAAATTATTGAAAGGAGTGGAAGCAACGAGCGCGGGAGTTACTGAGGTAATTAATGATTTGTCCTCCATGAAACAACTAGTTGATTCTCATTCCACTTCAATCAAGAAAATAGAGCAGCAATTGAGCCAACTTTCAGCAACACTCAATCAAAGAAAGGCTGGCACTTTACCTAGCGATACTGTACAAAACCCAAGGAATGATGGGTCATGCATGGCCATCACTACCAGAAGTGGTAAGGTGCTGGAACCTTCAGCAAAAGGCAAGCAAGTGGTTGACGAAGTTGCGGACATGGATGATAACGCAAAAGGAGAAGATGCCGCAACAACCAGTCCTGACGTCAAGGACGTCACGCCCAGTGACGTGCAGCCTGAAAAAATGGAAAAACGGAAGCAAGAGGAGAAGAAAACCGTGGAGAGAACACTTCCATACCCACCACCACCTTTTCCCTAAAGACTGAAGAAGGTGGCGGATGACACTAAGTTCAGCAAATTCATGACTATGTTAAAGCAGCTAACCATTAATGTTCCATTGGTGGAGGCACTTGAACAAATGCCTGGGTATGCGAAGTTTATGAAGGATCTTTTGACAAAGAAGAGGGCAGCAAGTTATGAGCTGAAAGACGATGTGCATCATTGTAGTGCAATTGCTACCCGATCGATAGTTCAGAAGAAGGCTGACCCCGGAGCTTTCACTATTCCTTGCACCGTCGGATCTTTGAACTTTGCCAAAGAATTATGTGACTTAGGAGCTAGCATCAATTTGATGCCATTATCGATCTACAATAAGTTGGGGTTAGGAGATCCTACTCCAACCAATATGAGGCTCGTCATGGCAGATAGGTCGGTAAAACTACCTGTTGGTATTCTATGCGATGTCTTGGTAAAAGTTTCTTCATTTATCTTTCCAGCAAACTTTGTCATCTTGGATTGTGAAGCAGATTCTGAGGTTCCCATAATCTTGGGGCGCCCTTTCCTTGCTACAGGAAGTGTGCTCATTGATTTGAGAGCTAATGAACTTTTATTCCGAATAAATGATGAAGTGATTCGTTTTGATGTTTGGAAAACAATGAAGAAACCCAAAGATCTTAGTGTATTCTCGGTGGCTGATGTTTTCCTTGATGATCCGAAAGAACTACTTGAAGAAGAGCAAATTATTGATGATCCCTTGGAGGTTGTGCTCATGAATGGAGAGAGTGAAGATGCTGAAAATTCTGAAGAAGCCATTTGTGCTCTATCGGGATTAGGAACATATCGCTATACTCCCAAGAAGCTGGATCTTGATCTCAAGAATTGGCCTACACCACCAGCTAATCCATCTATTGAAGAGCCACCCACGTTAGAATTGAAGGAGTTGCCAAGTCATTTGAAGTACGCATTCTTAGGAAGCGGAAACACTCTTCCAGTCATTATGGCATCCGATTTGGGTGAGCGACAAGTTGCAGCTCTTATTTCTATTCTACGCAAGTATATTAGAGCTATTGGATGGACCATTGCGGATATTATTGGTATTCCACCTGGGATTTGTACACATAAAATTTAGCTTCAAGAAAATTGCACACCCACCATTGAGCATCAAAGGCGTCTAAACCCACCTATGCAAGAAGTGGTGAAGAAAGAGATCATCAAGTGGTTAGACGCAGGAGTTGTGTATCCTATTTCTGATAGTACATGGGTAAGCCCTGTACAATGTGTTCCCAAGAAAGGAGGTATGACGGTGGTCGCGAATGCAAAGAATGAATTTATTCCACTCAGGCCCGTCACTGGATGGAGAGTATGTATGGACTACCGCAAGTTGAATTCTTGGACACTCAAGGATCACTTCCCAATGCCATTTATGGACCAAATGCTAGATCGATTAGCGGGGAGAGGATGGTTTTGCTTCTTGGATGGTTATTCAGGCTATAATCATATTTGTATTGCACCCGAAGACCAAGAGAAGACAAAGTTTACATGCCCATATGGTACGTTTGCCTTCAAACGTATGCCATTCGGGTTATGTAATGCACCAGCCACCTTTCAACGTTGTATGATATCTATTTTCTCTGATATGGTTGAAGACACTTTGGAGGTATTTATGGATGACTTTTCAGTTGTTGGTGAGTCTTTTGAAGCATGCCTGGCAAACTTGAGCATGGCATTACAAAGATGTGTAGAGTTCAACCTTGTGCTGAATTGGGAGAAGTGCCACTTCATGGTAAAAGAAGGAATCGTTCTTGGGCACAAGATCTCTGAAAGAGGAATAAAGGTTGACCGAGCAAAAATTGAGGTTATTGAGAAGCTACCGCCTCCAATTTTGGTGAAGGGAGTTCGTAGTTTTCTTGGCCATGATGGTTTCTATCGTAGGTTCATCAAAGACTTCTCCAAAATTGCGAGTCCATTGTGCAAACTATTGGAGAAAGATGCAAATTTTGACTTCAATAATGATTGCTTAAAGGCATTCGAATGCCTTAAAGGAAAACTCATTGAATCCCCTATTATGGTAGCACGAGATTGGACTCTCCCGTTTGAAGTCATGTGTGATGCTAGTGGTGTAGCCGTTGGTGCTGTTCTTGGTCAGAGAAAGGAGAAATTATTTCATCCTATCTACTATGCGAGTAAGGTCCTAAATGAAGCCCAAAGGAACTACACTGTTACTAAACAAGAGCTCCTAGCGGTTGTGTATGCATTTGAGAAGTTTCGTGCCTATCTATTGGGTACTAAGGTGATCGTTCATACAGACCATGTAGCTCTTAGGTATCTAATGACAAAGAAGGATGCAAAACCAAGGTTGATTAGATGGGTATTGCTGCTGCAAGAGTTTGATTTCGAAGTCAAAGATAGACGAGGTTGCGAGAACCAAGTGGCTGATCATCTATCTCGACTTGAGAATGAGCATGTAGCGCAACCTGAAATTCAGATTGATGATGCATTCCCGGACGAAAAGATATTAGCGACAACAATGGAGAAATTACCATGGTATGCCGACTTTGCAAATTTCATGGTGAGTAATGTGATACCTGCCAATTTATCTTACCACCAAAGGAAGAAGTTTATGCATGACGTACAACACTACTATTGGGATGAGCCTTATTTGTTTCGACGATGTGCGGATGGTATCATTCGACGATGTATATCCCATGAAGAGGTGCCTACTATCTTGGAAACATGCCACACTTCGCATGTTGGAGGACATCACGCAGGCAATCGGACGGCCAGAAAAGTATTACAAAGTGGTTATTATTGGCCTTCGATATTCAGAGATGCCTACGACTATGTTAGAAGGTGTTACCAATGCCTGCATCAAGGTGCGATTTCAAAACACCATAAAATGCCCATGACCAAAATTCTTGAGGTAGAACTCTTTGATGTGTGGGGTATTGATTTCATGGGTCCATTCGTGAATTCGTTTGGAATGAAGTACATCTTGGTTGCTGTGGATTATGTTTCGAAATGGGTAGAATCTGTAGCATTGGCCGACAATGAAGGAAAGCGTGTTGTAGCGTTCTTAAAGAAGAATATCTTCTCTCGCTTTGGAGTACCACGTACTATCATAAGTGATGGAGGATCTCACTTCTGCAACAAGCTATTCAAATCAGTTTTGGCCAAGTATGGTGTCAAGCAACATAAGGTAGCTACGCCTTATCATCCCCAAACTAGTGGACAAGTAGAAGTTTCCAATCGCGAGATCAAGCAAATCCTTGCAAAGACGGTTAATGCGAATAGAAAGGATTGGTCTCGAAAGCTAGATGAGGCACTATGGGCATATAGGACTGCATTCAAGACACCCATTGGCATGTCTCCTTATCAACTAGTCTATGGGAAGGCTTGTCATCTACCCATCGAGCTCAAACACAAGGCATTGTGGGCGCTGAAGCGATTGAATTTGAATTTGGATGATGCAATGAAGCTGAGGATGGAGCAACTGAACGAGATGGATGAATTCCGTCTCCATGCATATGAAAGGTCAGACCTATACAAGGAGCGGATGAAAAAGTATCATGATCAGCGGATTGTTCGACGAAACTTCCAATGGGGTGATATGGTACTTCTCTTCAACTCCAGATTGAAGCTCTTCCCAGGTAAGTTAAAGTCTAAGTGGTCTGGTCCATACAAAGTTATCTAAGTCTACTCGTCTGGAGTAGTCGAATTGGAAGACAATAATGGTGTTGTCTTCAAGGTGAATGGCCAACGTGTTAAGCCTTACATCGGTCCTCTTGACTCGATGAATTCTATGGCTATCACTTATCTCGACGAAGTCTAAGTACTCGAGGTAACTATGTCAAGCCATGACAATAAAAAAGGCGCTAGATGGGAGGAAACCCATCGTTTTATCATTCTTTTTTACTTGTTTTGCTTTTGATAATGAAAATCCAAAAATAAGAGTCGTGCCACGACCAAAACTAAGGTGCTTGGTGGGAGACAACCCATCGTACTAATCGTTTTCATTTGGTTTTAAGCAAAAATAGGTGCAAGAGGTATTCAACGAGGAGATTGATTTCAATTGACGATTTGGACGCATTGTATGGTAAAGTTGGTTAGTTAGGAATAGTGATGCATAAGGCTATGGATTGAGCATTGCTCATGCCAAACTAGGCATCGAGGAAGGCTAGGCCTAGGTAAAACTAGACCACGAACGATGCACAACCTATCCTATAGCCTAAGGTCTCGGAATCTAGTGTGCTATACACTATGCGCCGCCCAGTCCTAAGTGTGCTTTTGACTATGCGCCGCCTATGCTATAGCATTAGGTCTCAGTATCTCATATTCCATAGACTATGCGGCGCATATGTCCCTAAATGCCATAGACTATGCGCCGCATATACCATGACTATGCCAAGCATTATGCGCCGCATATGTAGCACTTTTTGTCTCCAAAACCGATTTTAAATGGGTCAAAACCCGACCCATTCTTTTCCTATATAAAGGAGACTTAGTATTGAGGCACAAACACATTGAAAACCTAACATAGGCGCCGCACATAGCATCCAAATCTTCTCAAAACTTTTGCTCTTCCACTTCACAAGAACATCTCCAAAGGCTTCAATCACGTAAGTACTCGTGTGTTCTTCATCTATTTTTCGTAAGTACTACGTTACTATGTCTATTATGAATTGCTAAATCTTGAAGAAGTATTGGAGATGTGAATGTGTTTGAATTGTTGATACACAACCAAGTGAGTGAACATATACGTTAGGATGATCTTAACTTGTTTCCGACTTGAATTTGGTTTTAATAGCATTGTTCTACGATTTGCGGAATTGCTACGGTGATGAACATTGACTATCATGTTATGATCTTGTTACTTGGATACTTACATGCTAGACTATCCCGTTCATCGGGATAAGCCTTATAGTTGCCTACCGACTTAGGAGGTTGCGATTATTGAAAACATCCATACCATGTTACAACCCCTATGTAGTAGTGTTGTTATATCTAACATGAAAGTAGTGCAATGACTGCAAGTAGTAATACATTACTGATTATCTTTTCGGAATATAATCCTTAAACGTATGTCGACGAAATCTGAGTAATCGACCACTTTCACTTCACTGATTTGTGTCAACAAAACTAAGTGTGGGGTGGTACCCCTACTGCTTGTTTATAGATTGTATCAACTGAGATTGTGCTGCCATTAACACTATTTCTAGTCTCAGGTACAATGGCACCTAAAGCGAGGCAAGGCAAGGAGAAGGCTACCACTTCCCAAAAGGGCAAGAAGAGAGGTAGAAAGGACCAAGGAGAATCATCCTCAACACAACTACCCCGCAGAATGTTTGGAATAAAATGGGTTCTTGAGGAGGAAGACAAAGAATGGTACAGGAACAACAAAGAAAGAAGATATGTTCACGTCGACCTGATCAACAAGGACACCTTAGCAAAGAAGGAGCCGCGTATGTTGGCGAAAATCATGGCATTGAAGCTGGATTTCATCTTCCGCGATATGGGAGAATGTAATCTTGATTTGACAAGAGAGTTTTACGACAACTGGTCGCCGAAAACAACAGGCAACGAAGTCAAAATTCGGGGCCAAGTGTTACAGCTCAACGCGGACTAGATCAACTCTTTTCTTGGCTTACATTCGGTCGACCCAGCACCATTCAAAGAGCTGTACAACAGGCCTCCTTATAGAGAAATTAGACACACACTTTGTGGAAGTAGATCGATGGAAAGGTGGGGCAGACATAAAGACACAGGGCGGCACAACACCTTCCCCTATGCTTCACTGAATAGGGAACAAGAATCTGGATGCGTATTGTCAACTCATGCCTTATTCCTGGGACTCAATACACCAAGATATCAAGAGATAGAGTGTGTTTGGTCTATGCTTTCATGACGAATGTCCCTATCAACTTTGGGGCAATCATTCGCTCTACCATGAGGAAGGCCAGACTCCACAAAAGGTCCCACTTCACATTTGGAAATCTGTTGACATCAATCTTACGGAAGGAGGATATCGAAGAGGAACCAGCTGACCACAAACTCCCACATAACCCAAAGAAGGTTGACCTTACTGAGGTCAAAGATGCTGAAACAACTCATGGTGTCAACCTTACAACTGCGGAAAGACATGCTCGTGATGAGAGTTTCTTCCGTCATCTTTATAGCATGACACGATTTACTATGATGAGTGGTGGACGTGTTCCAACTGCTGCAGAACTCCAACAGCTGGACCACAACTATCCCATGAACATGCATGCACGGGAGATGTGTGGAGTGGGCATATACTTTGAGGAACCTCTAGATGATGATGTGACGACTGATGACGATCGATGCTTGCCAGACTCTAACGAGGAGGAGAACTCTGACGACGACTCTTATGATGATTCCGACGAAGGGGGTATGACCCCCGACATTGAGGAAGAGTCCGACTAACCAGGTTCCTCGTATTTATTTTCCACTGAGGGCAGTGTCTCGTTTAAGTGTGGGGTGGCGGTATCGTATGCTATACTTCTCTATCGCATCTATGTTTGTTTATTTTGTTTTTTTTTTTGTTTTTTTTTTGTGTTTTAGTTTTTTGTTTTTGTTGTTTTTTCTAGCTTCGCATGAAATTATTTTGATAGGCAGCATGAGATTATAACAAGAGTATGTGCTACAATTGTGACTATTGAGACGTTTAGGCTCTAGTTGTGACTCATTATGTGATATTGTGTGGTTCAATTCCTTCACTTGTTGGGTCGAGAGTCTATATTACTTCCAAGCAAGTCGACCATGTGCCTTGTGTGTGTGAAATAATTGTATATTCTATGTGTGTGGCTGATGCTAGAACTTGCCTAGTATATATGCAAAGCGAAAATAAGGAGTGTAAGTTTAGGATATGATTTAGGCATTTCTTTGGCAACCTATGATTATTTACCTTCTTTTTACCTACCCATGGACATTATCCTAGTTAACCCTTTTGAGCCTTTAGCCTATTTTCTTTGACAACCTCATATGTAAGCCTAATCCATTTTTTTTCAAGACCATAATTTGATCCAAATTCCTAAGTGCTTTAAAGTGTAAAGTCATGTGACAAAATAAGAGGAAATTGGGTGAGTATGATGCTTTAGAATGTATTGGTGCTTGAAATTGCTATGAAAAAGAAGTGCTATCATAAGAGGTATGTTATGAAAAGTAAAAGGAAGAAAAAACTGAAAAGTTAGTCATGTTTAAAATCGAAAAACAAAAGAGGAGAAAAAGGGTGGTAGAATAAATGAAAGAAAGGTTGTTAGAAAGAAAAGTGTTAATGATACAAAGTGATGTATTAAAGCGCTTAGGAACTTAGTCACTATTCCTGGCCAAAATAGTCCTACCCGTCCCTTAGCCTACATTACAACCATCAAAAGACCTACTTGATCCTAAGCTTAGCATTCTGACATTTAGTAGAGTATTACATTAAGGGCAAGCCTATGGTCATCAGTTGCTACATATGAATTCTTTGTGAGAGTGAGAGCAAAGATATTTTGATACCCATGTTTGAAAAATATGCTATACTTGTGAGTGATTATGGGTAATATATTGTGAGACACACATGGTTGATGAGTTTTGGGTAGTTGTGTATGATTCTTTGTGCCTTAACTTTTGAATATGAGTTGACCACCATCACGAGTCTATGCTAGAAGTTAAACTGTTTCTACTAATGATCGAAAAACTACTCTTTGTTGATAATTGTTGTGCTTGTCTTGACGAATATTTTGTGTTGTTGCTGTGAAACCCTAAGTTGATGTTTAGAGGGACATGATATTTTGTTTGAGGACGAACAAAGCTTTAAGTGTGGGGTGTTGATGATAGGCGAATTTACACGCCTATATCAATATATTTTGCCCATATTTTAGCCTAGTTTTGAGAACAAAGTATATATTTCATGCACTTTTAGTCCTTTTTCCTGTAAATGAGCTAACGAACATGATTAGTAAAGTTTCAGGTATAAATGATGCAGAATTCAGCATTTTATGGCTTACTTGACGCAAAAGAAAGATCACGAAGGAAGGGAAGGGAGTTTACACGCCTAAGGACCAAAACTGCTGCATGGAAAATCTGTCCCGGGCTAAAACAACATTTCTGAAGACTTTGGGGATTTGCAGTAACTTAGTTGGATTTGGACAATGATACATTAACCTAGTACAATTGGGTTATGTATTTCATTAGTTTATTTGGATTATGATAATGTTACATTAACCTAGTATAATTGGGTTAAGTATTACATTAGCCTAGTAGAATTTGGTTAGATATTTTATTTATCTAGTAGGATTAGGATATGGGTATTATAAATACCCTATCATGCTAGAGATTTGAAAGGAATTTGGGAGGGGGAAGCCCACAATACTTTCTTCCATCCCTCTCATCTTCCACTACAAACAATTCTACAACTCTTCTAATCTTTCCATTAATTCTATTTTTCTTCTTCTACTCTTCTATTCTTAAATTCCACAACAAGAGAATCGTTACTTTGCCTAGGAATTCACGCCTCATGCCTACCACCTAAGCTACACGAAATTACTCAATCTTGTGGTATAACAACAATGTCAATCGTGATCTCCTTCGCATTCATGGGTAACTAAACTTCTCTGTTGGGGTTATGGAAGCCGTATGAGATACTATCTATTGCTGTGAGTTTGTGAGTTCGCGACACGTATACTGCTTATATCATTATTCTTTTCATCTTAGTCTACATTCTTTGTGGTTGCAAATGCAAGAATACGCCAGTATAACATTTAACTTGTTCGAAAGAAAGGTTATCTGTCTGGAAAAAAGATAATGTCAAGGTAGTAGGGTCACCCCCTAAAATTCCCTACTAAAAAGCTAGTGTCGTAACTGGACTAACCTCTTGGAGAATTCGTACCGTTAGACACGCTTTAAGCTCGAAAGAGTTAAAGTGAAATAATCCTCGAATAGGTCGAAAGACGCCTGGATTTACCATCGAATACAATTCTCTATAAGCAGTTGCATGTCAGAATTCTACACACTCATAGCCAATAGAGACGTATACCTCAGAAGGTGGACATAACCCCAACGCCTCAATTCTCATTGTTTACAACTTACGTAACAATCTTTCTCTTTTACTTTGCTATTTTCAGCTTTTATTTAATTATTTTGGTGACACATTACAAATCCCCCCTTTTTACGAGACTTGCACCAAAAGTTTAGTAATTTTGCTTACTTGTTGGCCAAGCTATTCCCTGTGGGATCGACACCCAACCCTGTTGGGTTCTATACTTGCTAACGACCGCTTTACACTCCTACGAGAGCTGTAGATTGAGCGTTATCAAAAATTGGCACCGTTGCCGGGGAATACAAGTGTCAATTAAGTTCGTAATAATTACTAGACCCTTTGGTCAAAGATTCTCATACTTTTACTTTTAGTTTTTGTTTTTGTCTACTGCAGGTTTTTATTTTAGTGCAAGCCCCATACTCGAAGTTCTGGTCAACCGTTATTACCAATCAATCCTGAACCACAACGCATTGGTAGAATGGAAGCACAAGCTGAAATCGCAAGGATGGCTGCTCAACAGGAACAAGCAAGATTGGCTGCCCTTGCCGCAGCCCAGGTTCACCAGCAGAACATTGATAACCCTGCACGAGCAACAAATCCTGACGATGAGGATTTAGGTGATGACAAATTACTAAACCCAAGGTATGATGCTGAAATCACAACACCTGCCAACAGAAGAGGTCGACAAGCTCGGTATAGACATGATCGCCAACCTATGCAGCCAGCTTTCGACGATGATGATGATGATCTTGACTGTGCCGGAGCCACTGGAGCTATAATTCCACCACCATTAGCGCCCGGAGCCAAGTTCAACATCACAAGCACCATGATTCAGTTATTGCAACTCAAGGGATTGTTTGGTGGACTAGCAGGCGATGATCCGAATATGCATCTCATCAACTTTATTTCTACATGCAAGTCTTTTGACAATCCTGGTGTTGGTCAGAATGCAATTCGATTACGTCTATTTCCATTGTCTCTGTCTGGGGAGGCAACACTATGGTTGAATGGGCTGACTCCTGATTCAATTACAAATTGGAGGCAATTGAGAGACGCTTTCCTAGAAAGATTCTTTCCGCCTTCCAAAAGGGCACAATTGAGAGATGAAATCAACAACTTTCGTCAGCTTCCCACTGAAGCTCTTCATGAAACATGGGAGAGGTTCAAGACAAAGCTAGCGAGATGCCCAAACCATCACATGACTAATGTTCACCTCATGGAGATATTGTATAGAGCCTTGAATTCAATAACTAAGCCAGTGGTGGATAACGCAGCTGGAGGATCTTTTATGGACCTCACCTTTGGTCAAGCAAGCAATATGCTAGATCGCATGACGAAACAAAGTAGAGCTTGGCATACCAGGGATTCCGAGGTAGCAAGCCCCACTTTATCTATTGGCATGACTACAGACCAAAGAAGAAGACAAGAAGAACGTGATCAAGATTTAGCGCACATGAAAATGCAAGTGGATCTTCTGACAAAGCATTTATTATCAGGGAAGACCGAAAAAGTGAAAGCTGTGGCGCTAAAAGGAAAAGACGAATCTGATTCGGAAGAGGAGGCCAACTACTTGAACAATCAGGGGGGTTTTCGTGGGAATACCCAAGGAAACCAAGGTCGGAACTATTATGATAAATCTGGAAGCAAAGACCAAGGTAGTTGGAAGAAAAACAATGAAAAGAGTGGTTTGTACGTTCCCCCTGGTAGACGTGATACCACCACATCTAATTCTGGAAGTATGGAAGACATGATGGCTAAATTATTGAAAGGAGTGGAAGCAACGAGCGCGGGAGTTACTGAGGTAATTAATGATTTTTCCTCCATGAAACAACTAGTTGATTCTCATTCCACTTCAATCAAGAAAATAGAGCATCAATTGAGCCAACTTTCAGCAACACTCAATCAAAGAAAGGCTGGCACTTTACCTAGCGATACTGTACAAAACCCAAGGAATGATGGGTCATGCATGGCCATCACTACCAGAAGTGGTAAGGTGCTGGAACCTTCAGCAAAAGGCAAGCAAGTGGTTGACGAAGTTGCAGACTTGGATAATAACGCAAAAGGAGAAGATGCCGCAACAACCAGTCCTGACGTCAAGGACGTCACGCCCAGTGACGTGCAGCCTGAAAAAATGGAAAAACGGAAGCAAGAGGAGAAGAAAACCGTGGAGAGAACACTTCCATACCCACCACCACCTTTTCCCTAAAGAATGAAGAAGGTGGCGGATGACACTAAGTTCAGCAAATTCATGACTATGTTAAAGCAGCTAACCATTAATGTTCCATTGGTGGAGGCACTTGAACAAATGCCTGGGTATGCGAAGTTTATGAAGGATCTTTTGACAAAGAAGAGGGCAGCAAGTTATGAGCTGAAAGACGATGTGCATCATTGTAGTGCAATTGCTACCCGATCGATAGTTCAGAAGAAGGCTGACCCCGGAGCTTTCACTATTCCTTGCACCGTCGGATCTTTGAACTTTGCCAAAGCATTATGTGACTTAGGAGCCAGCATCAATTTGATGCCATTATCAATCTACAAGAAGTTGGGGTTAGGATATCCTACTCCAACCAATATGAGGCTCGTCATGGCAGATAGGTCGGTAAAACGACCTGTTGGTATTCTATGCGATGTCTTGGTAAAAGTTTCTTCATTTATCTTTCCAGCAGACTTTGTCATCTTAGATTGTGAAGCAGATTCTGAGGTTTCCATAATCTTGGGGTGCCCTTTCCTTGCTACAGGAAGTGTGCTCATTGATTTGAGAGCTAATGAACTTTCATTCCGAATAAATGATGAAGTGATTCGTTTTGATGTTTGGAAAACAATGAAGAAACCCAAAGATCTTAGTGTATTCTCGGTGGCTGATGTTTTCCTTGATGATCCGAAAGAACTACTTGAAGAAGAGCAAATTATTGATGATCCCTTGGAGGTTGTGCTCATGAATGGAGAGAGTGAAGATGCTGAAAATTCTGAAGAAGCCATTTGTGCTCTATCGGGATTAGGAACATATCGCTATACTCCCAAGAAGCTGGATCTTGATCTCAAGAATTGGCCTACACCACCAGCTAAGCCATCTATTGAAGAGCCACCCACGTTAGAATTGAAGGAGTTGCCAAGTCATTTGAAGTACGCATTCTTAGGAAGCGGAAACACTCTTCCAGTCATTATGGCAGCCGATTTGGGTGAGCGACAAGTTGCAGCTCTTATTTCTATTCTACGCAAGTATATTAGAGCTATTGGATGGACCATTGTGGATATTATTGGTATTCCACCTGGGATTTGTACACATAAAATTTAGCTTCAAGAAAATTGCACACCCACCATTGAGCATCAAAGGCGTCTAAACCCACCTATGCAAGAAGTGGTGAAGAAAGAGATCATCAAGTGGTTAGACGCAGGAGTTGTGTATCCTATTTCTGATAGTACATGGGTAAGCCCTGTACAATGTGTTCCCAAGAAAGGAGGTATGACGGTGGTCGCGAATGCAAAGAATGAACTTATTCCACTCAGGCCCGTCACTAGATGGAGAGTATGTATGGACTACCGCAAGTTGAATTCTTGGACACTCAAGGATCACTTCCCAATGCCATTTATGGACCAAATGCTAGATCGATTAGCGGGGAGAGGATGGTTTTGCTTCTTGGATGGTTATTCAGGCTATAATCAGATTTGTATTGCACCCGAAGACCAAGAGAAGACAAAGTTTACATGCCCATATGGTACGTTTGCCTTCAAACGTATGCCATTCGGGTTATGTAATGCACCAGCCACCTTTCAACGTTGTATGATATCTATTTTCTCTGATATGGTTGAAGACACTTTGGAGGTATTTATGGACGACTTTTCAGTTGTTGGTGAGTCTTTTGAAGCATGCCTGGCAAACTTGAGCATGGCATTACAAAGATGTGTAGAGTTCAACCTTGTGCTGAATTGGGAGAAGTGCCACTTCATGGTAAAAGAAGGAATCGTTCTTGGGCACAAGATCTCTGAAAGAGGAATAAAGGTTGACCGAGCAAAAATTGAGGTTATTGAGAAGCTACCGCCTCCAATTTCGGTGAAGGGAGTTCGTAGTTTTCTTGGCCATGATGGTTTCTATCGTAGGTTCATCAAAGACTTCTCCAAAATTGCGAGTCCATTGTGCAAACTATTGGAGAAAGATGCAAATTTTGACTTCAATAACGATTGCTTAAAGGCATTCGAATGCCTTAAAGGAAAACTCATTGAATCCCCTATTATGGTAGCACGAGATTGGACTCTCCCATTTGAAGTCATGTGTGATGCTAGTGGTGTAGCCGTTGGTGCTGTTCTTGGTCAGAGAAAGGAGAAATTATTTCATCCTATCTACTATGCGAGTAAGGTCCTAAATGAAGCCCAAAGGAACTACACTGTTACTAAACAAGAGCTCCTAGCGGTTGTGTATGCATTTGAGAAGTTTCGTGCCTATCTATTGGGTACTAAGGTGATCGTTCATACAGACCATGTAGCTCTTAGGTATCTAATGACAAAGAAGGATGCAAAACCAAGGTTGATTAGATGGGTATTGCTGCTGTAAGAGTTTGATTTCAAAGTCAAAGATAGACGAGGTTGCGAGAACCAAGTGGCTGATCATCTATCTCGACTTGAGAATGAGCATGTGGCGCAACCTGAAATTCAGATTGATGATGCATTCCCGGACGAAAAGATATTAGCGACAACAATGGAGAAATTACCATGGTATGCCGACTTTGCAAATTTCATGGTGAGTAATGTGATACCTGCCAATTTATCTTACCACCAAAGGAAAAAGTTTATGCATGACGTACAACACTACTATTGGGATGAGCCTTATTTGTTTCGACGATGTGCGGATGGTATCATTCGACGATGTATATCCCATGAAGAGGTTCCTACTATCTTGGAAGCATGCCACACTTCGCATGTTGGAGGACATCACGCAGGCAATCGGACGGCCAGAAAAGTATTGCAAAGTGGTTATTATTGGCCTTCGATATTCAGAGATGCCTACGACTATGTTAGAAGGTGTTACCAATGCCAGCATCAAGGTGCGATTTCAAAACACCATAAAATGCCCATGACCAAAATTCTTGAGGTAGAACTCTTTGATGTGTGGGGTATTGATTTCATGGGTCCATTCATGAATTCGTTTGGAATGAAGTACATCTTGGTTGCTGTGGATTATGTTTCGAAATGGGTAGAATCTGTAGCATTGGCCGACAACGAAGGAAAGCGTGTTGTAGCGTTCTTAAAGAAGAATATCTTCTCTCGCTTTGGAGTACCACGTACTATCATAAGTGATGGAGGATCTCACTTCTGCAACAAGCTATTCAAATCAGTTTTGGCCAAGTATGGTGTCAAGCAACATAAGGTAGCTACGCCTTATCATCCCCAAACTAGTGGACAAGTAGAAGTTTCCAATCGCGAGATCAAGCAAATCTTTGCAAATACGGTTAATGCGAATAGAAAGGATTGGTCTCGAAAGCTAGATGAGGCACTATGGGCATATAGGACTGCATTCAAGACACCCATTGGCATGTCTCCTTATCAACTAGTCTATGGGAAGGCTTGTCATCTACCCATCGAGCTCAAACACAAGGCATTGTGGGCGCTGAAGCGATTGAATTTGAATTTGGATGATGCAATGAAGCTGAGGATGGAGTAACTGAACGAGATGGATGAATTCCGTCTCCATGCATATGAAAGGTCAGACCTATACAAGGAGCGGATGAAAAAGTATCATGATCAGCGGATTGTTCGACGAAAATTCCAAAGGGGTGATATGGTACTTCTCTTCAACTCCAGATTGAAGCTCTTCCCAGGTAAGTTAAAGTCTAAGTGGTCTGGTCCATACAAAGTTATCTAAGTCTACTCGTCTGGAGTAGTCGAATTGGAAGACAATAATGGTGTTGTCTTCAAGGTGAATGGCCAACGTGTTAAGCCTTACATCGGTCCTCTTGACTCGATGAATTCTATGGCTATCACTTATCTCGACGAAGTCTAAGTACTCGAGGTAACTATGTCAAGCCATGACAATAAAAAAGGCACTAGATGGGAGGAAACCCATCGTTTTATCGTTCTTTTTTACTTGTTTTGCTTTTGATAATGAAAATCCAAAAATAAGAGTCGTGCCACGACCAAAACTAAGGTGCTTGGTGGGAGACAACCCATCGTACTAATCGTTTTCATTTGGTTTTAAGCAAAAATAGGTGCAAGAGGTATTCAACGAGGAGATTGATTTCAATTGACGATTTGGACGCATTGTATGGTAAAGTTGGTTAGTTAGGAATAGTGATGCATAAGGCTATGGATTGAGCATTGCTCATGCCAAACTAGGCATCGAGGAAGGCTAGGCCTAGGTAAAACTAGGCCACGAACGATGCACAACCTATCCTATAGCCTAAGGTCTCGGAATCTAGTGTGCTATACACTATGCGCCGCCCAGTCCTAAGTGTGCTTTTGACTATGCGCCGCCTATGCTATAGCATTAGGTCTCAGTATCTCATATGCCATAGACTATGCGGCGCATATGTCCCTAAATGCCATAGACTATGCGCCGCATATACCATGACTATGCCAAGCATTATGCGCCGCATATGTAGCACTTTTTGTCTCCAAAACCGATTTTAAATGGGTCAAAACCCGACCCATTCTTTTCCTATATAAAGGAGACTTAGTATTGAGGCACAAACACATTGAAAACCTAACATAGGCTCCGCACATAGCATCCAAATCTTCTCAAAACTTTTGCTCTTCCACTTCACAAGAACATCTCCAAAGGCTTCAATCACGTAAGTACTCGTGTGTTCTTCATCTATTTTTCGTAAGTACTACGTTACTATGTCTATTATGAATTGCTAAATCTTGAAGAAGTATTGGAGATGTGAATGTGTTTGAATTGTTGATACACAACCAAGTGAGTGAACATATACGTTAGGATGATCTTAACTTGTTTCCGACTTGAATTTGGTTTTAATAGCATTGTTCTACGATTTGCGGAATTGCTATGGTGATGAACATTGACTATCATGTTATGATCTTGTTACTTGGATACTTACATGCTAGACTATCCCGTTCATCGGGATAAGCCTTATAGTTGCCTACCGACTTAGGAGGTTGCGATTATTGAAAACATCCATACCATGTTACAACCCCTATGTAGTAGTGTTGTTATATCTAACATGAAAGTAGTGCAATGACTGCAAGTAGTAATACATTACTGATTATCTTTTCGGAATATAATCCTTAAACGTATGTCGACGAAATCTGAGTAATCGACCACTTTCACTTCACTGATTTGTGTCAACAAAACTAAGTGTGGGGTGGTACCCCTACTGCTTGTTTATAGATTGTATCAACTGAGATTGTGCTGCCATTAACACTATTTCTAGTCTCAGGTACAATGGCACCTAAAGCGAGGCAAGGCAAGGAGAAGGCTACCACTTCCCAAAAGGGCAAGAAGAGAGGTAGAAAGGACCAAGGAGAATCATCCTCAACACAACTACCCCGCAGAATGTTTGGAATAAAATGGGTTCTTGAGGAGGAAGCCAAAGAATGGTACAGGAACAACAAAGAAAGAAGATATGTTCACGTCGACCTGATCAACAAGGACACCTTAGCGAAGAAGGAGCTGCGTATGTTGGCGAAAATCATGGCATTGAAGCTGGATTTCATCTTCCGCGATATGGGAGAATGTAATCTTGATTTGACAAGAGAGTTTTACGACAACTGGTCGCCGAAAACAACAGGCAACGAAGTCAAAATTCGGGGCCAAGTGTTACAGCTCAACGCGGACTAGATCAACTCTTTTCTTGGCTTACATTCGGTCGACCCAGCACCATTCAAAGAGCTGTACAGCAGGCCTCCTTATAGAGCAATTAGACACACACTTTGTGGAAGTAGATCGATGGAAAGGTGGGGCAGACATAAAGACACAGGGCGGCACAACACCTTCCCCTATGCTTCACTGAATAGGGAAGCAAGAATCTGGATGCGTATTGTCAACTCATGCCTTATTCCTGGGACTCAATACACCAAGATATCAAGAGATAGAGTGTGTTTGGTCTATGCTTTCATGACTAATGTCCCTATCAACTTTAGGGCAATCATTCTCTCTACCATGAGGAAGGCCAGACTCCACAAAAGGTCCCACTTCACATTTGGAAATCTGTTGACAGCAATCTTGCGGAAGGATGATATCGAAGAGGAACCAGCTGACCACAAACTCCCACATAACCCAAAGAAGGTTGACCTTACTGAGGTCAAAGATGCTGAAACAACTCATGGTGTCAACCTTACAACTGCGGAAAGACATGCTCGTGATGAGAGTTTCTTCCGTCATCTTTATGGCATGACACGATTTACTATGATGAGTGGTGGACGTGTTCCAACTGCTGCAGAGCTCCAACAGCTGGACCACAACTATCCCATGAACATGCATGCACGGGAGATGTGTGGAGTGGGCATATACTTTGAGGAACCTCTAGATGATGATGTGCCGACTGATGACGATCGATGCTTGCCAAACTCTAACGAGGAGGAGAACTCTGACGACGACTCTTATGATGATTCCGACGAAGGGGGTATGACCCCCGACATTGAGGAAGAGTCCGACTAACCAGGTTCCTCGTATTTATTTTCCACTGAGGGCAGTGTCTCGTTTAAGTGTGGGGTGGCGGTATCGTATGCTATACTTCTCTATCGCATCTATGTTTGTTTATTTTGTTGTTTTTTTTGTTTTTTTTTTGTGTTTTAGTTTTTTGTTTTTGTTGTTTTTTCTAGCTTCGCATGAAATTATTTTGATAGGCAGCATGAGATTATAACAAGAGTATGTGCTACAATTGTGACTATTGAGACGTTTAGGCTCTAGTTGTGACTCATTATGTGATATTGTGTGGTTCAATTCCTTCACTTGTTGGGTCGAGAGTCTATATTACTTCCAAGCAAGTCGACCATGTGCCTTGTGTGTGTGAAATAATTGTATATTCTATGTGTGTGGCTGATGCTAGAACTTGCCTAGTATATATGCAAAGCGAAAATAAGGAGTGTAAGTTTAGGATATGATTTAGGCATTTCTTTGGAAACCTATGATTATTTACCTTCTTTTTACCTACCCATGGACATTATCCTAGTTAACCCTTTTGAGCCTTTAGCCTATTTTCTTTGACAACCTCATATGTAAGCCTAATCCATTTTTTTTCAAGACCATAATTTGATCCAAATTCCTAAGTGCTTTAAAGTGTAAAGTCATGTGACAAAATAAGAGGAAATTGGGTGAGTATGATGCTTTAGAATGTATTGGTGCTTGAAATTGCTATGAAAAAGAAGTGCTATCATAAGAGGTATGTTATGAAAAGAAAAAGGAAGAAAAAACCGAAAAGTTAGTCATGTTTAAAATCGAAAAACAAAAGAGGAGAAAAAGGGTGGTAGAATAAATGAAAGAAAGGTTGTTAGAAAGAAAAGTGTTAATGATACAAAGTGATGTATTAAAGCGCTTAGGAACTTAGTCACTATTCCTGGCCAAAATAGTCCTACCCGTCCCTTAGCCTACATTACAACCATCAAAAGACCTACTTGATCCTAAGCTTAGCATTCTGACATTTAGTAGAGTATTACATTAAGGGCAAGCCTATGGTCATCAGTTGCTACATATGAATTCTTTGTGAGAGTGAGAGCAAAGATATTTTGATACCCATGTTTGAAAAATATGCTATACTTGTGAGTGATTATGGGTAATATATTGTGAGACACACATGGTTGATGAGTTTTGGGTAGTTGTGTATGATTCTTTGTGCCTTAACTTTTGAATATGAGTTGACCACCATCACGAGTCTATGCTAGAAGTTAAACTGTTTCTACTAATGATCGAAAAACTACTCTTTGTTGATAATTGTTGTGCTTGTCTTGACGAATATTTTGTGTTGTTGCTGTGAAACCCTAAGTTGATGTTTAGAGGGACATGATATTTTGTTTGAGGACGAACAAAGCTTTAAGTGTGGGGTGTTGATGATAGGCGAATTTACACGCCTATATCAATATATTTTGCCCATATTTTAGCCTAGTTTTGAGAACAAAGTATATATTTCATGCACTTTTAGTCCTTTTTCCTGTAAATGAGCTAACGAACATGATTAGTAAAGTTTCAGGTATAAATGATGCAGAATTCAGCATTTTATGGCTTACTTGACGCAAAAGAAAGATCACGAAGGAAGGGAAGGGAGTTTACACGCCTAAGGACCAAAACTGCTGCATGGAAAATCTGTCCCGGGCTAAAACAACATTTCTGAAGACTTTGGGGATTTGCAGTAACTTAGTTGGATTTGGACAATGATACATTAACCTAGTACAATTGGGTTATGTATTTCATTAGTTTATTTGGATTATGATAATGTTACATTAACCTAGTATAATTGGGTTAAGTATTACATTAGCCTAGTAGAATTTGGTTAGATATTTTATTTATCTAGTAGGATTAGGATATGGGTATTATAAATACCCTATCATGCTAGAGATTTGAAAGGAATTTGGGAGGGGGAAGCCCACAATACTTTCTTCCATCCCTCTCATCTTCCACTACAAACAATTCTACAACTCTTCTAATCTTTCCATTAATTCTATTTTTCTTCTTCTACTCTTCTATTCTTAAATTCCACAACAAGAGAATCGTTACTTTGCCTAGGAATTCACGCCTCATGCCTACCACCTAAGCTACACGAAATTACTCAATCTTGTGGTATAACAACAATGTCAATCGTGATCTCTTTCGCATTCATGGGTAACTAAACTTCTCTGTTGGGGTTATGGAAGCCGTATGAGATACTATCTATTGCTGTGAGTTTGTGAGTTCGCGACACGTATACTGCTTATATCATTATTCTTTTCATCTTAGTCTACATTCTTTGTGGTTGCAAATGCAAGAATACGCCAGTATAACATTTAACTTGTTCGAAAGAAAGGTTATCTGTCTGGAAAAAAGATAATGTCAAGGTAGTAGGGTCACCCCCTAAAATTCCCTACTAAAAAGCTAGTGTCGTAACTGGACTAACCTCTTGGAGAATTCGTACCGTTAGACATGCTTTAAGCTCGAAAGAGTTAAAGTGAAATAATCCTCGAATAGGTCGAAAGACGCCTGGATTTACCATCGAATACAATTCTCTATAAGCAGTTGCATGTCAGAATTCTACACTCATAGCCAATAGAGACGTATACCTCAGAAGGTGGACATAACCCCAATGCCTCAATTCTCATTGTTTACAACTTACGTAACAATCTTTCTCTTTTACTTTGCTATTTTCAGCTTTTATTTAATTATTTTGGTGACACATTACAAATCCCCCCTTTTTACGAGACTTGCACCAAAAGTTTAGTAATTTTGCTTACTTGTTGGCCAAGCTATTCCCTGTGGGATCGACACCCAACCCTGTTGGGTTCTATATTTGCTAACGACCGCTTTACACTCCTACGAGAGCTGTAGATTGAGCGTTATCAGTAAACATACTTTATAATCAAGATTCATAATAACTTTATAAATATAACTCATAATAACATGTAAAAATCATGGCTTTAAACATGACTCCATGGGTGAAAAGGACCCATGAATGAATATTACACATACCTTAATTGATGAATTAGTGAAAGTTCTTGGTGGTTTCTTGAAACTTGAGCTTGAATTTTGAAGGGGCTAGGGTTTGTTCTTTAGAGAGAATTGTTTTCTCTTGAGAGAATTGTGAATAGAATGATCAATTTTGCCTTTTGGGGACCTTAATCCTGTGTTATGGACAAATTGGGTAAAGGGTAAAAACCCAATTTCCCTTAGAAAAATGAAAAAACAAAGCTGGAAAATAAGGGAGGGGATGGAGTATGCTCTTTAGTCTTTGTTCTATCAGACTGGACTGCGCGCCGTGGTCTCTATCATAGCCACGCCTATGGGTGAAATGGAGCATGCGCCGCAGGCTTATCCAGGTGTTGCTACTATTTGGACTTCCAAATATGCCCTTAAGCTTGTCTGAAAATATTAAAACTTACCCGAGATGCACCTTTGACATCCTCGATCATAAATCAACTTTAAAAGCAACATTCTAAGGCCGGGAAGGTCGAAAATAAAATCATTGAATTTTAGGGGCTTTAGAAATGACTACGTCCTAACACTTGATGAATTTTTCTAACTCTTTGACCCCTTTAACATACTATGGTGAGTTGAATTGAGCTTGGATCTTACGGGGTCTTACAATATCTCCCCCTTGGAAACATTCATCCTCGAATGAAATCTATTAAGAAAAGAATACTGGGATATTGAGATCACCCTCTGAATATGTATAACTGAGAACATGACCACATGATCGAGTCTGAAACATGATGAATGACTGAACTGATTTATGAATTCATGTATTGACATAAAATGGATTACTTAGCTGAAATTTATAACGGAAAAGAGTCAATCCGGGGAGCGTCATTACCTTAAGGTTATTCTAAGTTTACAGAGAAAAGATGATGGTACTTGGTTTGGATATCTACTTCTGCTTCCCAAGTGGATCCCTCAACGAACTGATTCCGCCAACAAACTTTGACCAAGGGAACTTCTTTGTTACTTAGTCTGTGAATCTGACGATCTAGGATATCGACTGGGATTTCTTCATAAGAAAGGCTACCCTGAACATTTGTACTTTCTAAAGGAAAAACTACAGCTGGATCAACAATACACTTCTTTAATAAAAAAACATGGAACACTGGATGTACAGATACCAAATCTGTAGGCAATAAAGCTCATATATTACTTTCCCAAAATGGCTCAAGATTCTATAAGGACTAATATATTGGGGGCTGAGTTTCCTCTTCTTGCCGAATCTCTTCACTACCTTTATGGGAGAGATTTTCAGAAACACCAAATCCCTAACTGCAAACTCAAGATCTCTTCTACGCACATCTGCATAAGATTTCTGACTGCTTTGGGCTAGTCTTAAGACTCTCCCTGATCAAATGAACCTTCTTTATTGCATCAAACACCAAATTTGGTCCTACCAAAGTAGCCCCACCTTCTTCAAACTAACCTATAGGAGATTTACATCTTCTTCCATATAGAGCCTCAAATGGAGCCATCTAAATACTGAGTGATTACTGTTATTGTAGGCAAACTCTATCAATGGTAAATGATCATCCCAACTACCCTTAAAGTCGATAACACAACCTCTCAACATGTCCTCTAGGGTTTGAATGGTCCTCTCTGCCTGACCATCTACCTGAGGGTGAAAAGCGGTACTGAGATGAACTTAGGTACCGAGACCCATCTGAAAAGTCTTCCAAAAGTGAGAGGTAAATTTAGTACCACTATCTGAAATGATAGAAAATGGGACTCCATGCAACGTAAAAAAATCTCTAATATAGAGCTTGGCATAGTCCTCGGCTGTATAGAAAGTAATAACTGGCAAGAAATGGACTTATTTTGTCATTCTGTCTATAATAACCCAAATCGAGTCATGTTGACGATGCAAATGGGGAAACCCTGTCGTAAAATCAATGTCCACCTCTTCCCACTTCTAAGTAGGAATTCTAAACTCCTGCATTATGCCACTAGGCCTCTGGTGCTCAACTTTAACCTGCTGACAGTTCAAGCACATAGCTACAAACTCTGCAATCCCTCTTCATACCACTCCATCAATAGATTTTCCTCAAATCATGGTACATCTTAGTGGCCCCTGGGTGAATAGTGTAGCACGCACTATGCGCTTCTACTAAAATCCAATGTCTCAACCCATCAACACACGACACACACAACCTACTCTGACACCACAACATACCATCTCCCTTTAGGAGAAAACCTCTACTTTTTGATCTCTGACTGACTCCTTCAACTTAACTAAACTGAGATCCCTATCTTTCTTTTCTTTTACTTCGGCAACCAAAGAAGATTTTGAACTATTCTGAACCCATACACTACCCTCAGTTGAATCGACTATACGAACACCTAATCTAGAAAGCTGATGAACCTCTCTGACTATCTTTTTCTTATCATCGTCAAAAAGTGCTACACTACCTATGGACAATCCACTAAGGGAATCTGCTAGTATATTATCCTTTCTCGAGTGATACAAAACACTCATATCATAGTCTTTCAACAATTCTAACCACCTTTTCTGATGAAGATTCAGATCTTTCTTTGAAAATACATACTGCAAGCTTTTGTGATCCGTGAACATATCAACATGCACCCTATAGAGATAGCACCTCCAAAATATCAAGGAAAATATAATAGCTTCTACCTCGTGATAAGGGTAGGATAATTCTTTTATTGGGGATTAAGTTGCCTAGAGGCATAGGCTATGACCTTAACTCTCTGCATCAAAACACAACCAAGAATAACTTTGGAAGCATCATAGTACACAATGAATCCCTCTGAACCATCTGGTAAAGTCAAAACTGGGGCTGAAGTAAGTCAAGTTTTCAACTCCTGAAAACTCTTCTCACAAGAATCTGACCACTGAAACTTGACTTTCTTCTGGGTCAATCTGGACATGGGGGATGCAATAGATGAAAGCCCTTTAACAAACCATCGGTAATAGCTGGCCAAACCTAAGAAACTTAAGATATCTGATGGAGAGATGGGTTTGGGCTAGTTTCTCACTGCTTTGGTCTTTCAAGGATCAACTCTAATGCCATCACCAGAAATAATATGGCCAAGGAAAGCTATTGTTCTTAGCCAAAATTTGCACTTACTGAATTTGGTGAACAATTGATGGGCTCTAAGAGTCTGCAATACAATTTTGAGGCGGTCTTCATGATCATTTTTACTATGGGAATAGACAAGAATATCATCAATAAAGACTACGATGAACATATATAAGTACTGTTTGAACACTCGGTTCATCAAGTCCATGAAAGCTACTGGAGCATTTTTTAGACCAAAGGACATAACTAGAAACTTGAAGTTACCATATCGAGTTCTGAAATCCATTTTTGGAATTCATATTCTCTGACTCTGAGCTCATGATAGCCAGATCTGAGATCTATCTTAGAGAAATTACTGGCACCCTGAAGTTGGTCGAAGAAGTCCTTAATTCTGAGGAACGGACATTTATTCTTGATTGTGACTTGGTTCATCTGACGGTAATCGATGTACATTCTAAGATAACCATTTTTCTTTCACACGAAAAGGACTAGAGCGCCACATGGGGAAATACTGGGCCTGATAAATCCCTTATCTTGTAGATCTTTTAACTATTCTTTCAATTCCCTAAGCTTGGCTGGAGACATTCTATTGGGCAAAATAGATATAGGTTGGGTATCTGGAAAAAGGTATATTCCAAAGTCAGTTTCCCTTTGGGAGGAACTTCGATAAGATCTTCGAGGAATATATCTAGAAATTCCCTCACTATTGAAACTAACTCGAGATTGGGAATATCAAAATTAGAGTCTTTAACTCAAACAAGATGGTAAACACACCTCTTGGTTATCATTTTTCTCACTCTAAGGTACGAAACAAACTGACCTCTAAGGGATGAAGTAATACCCTTCTATTCAATTACTGGTTTATCTAGAAACTGAAATGAAACAACTTTATTTTTATAATCAATTGAAGCATATCATGAGTGGATCCAATCCATGTCGAGAATGACATAAAAATCAGTCATCTCTAACTTCATAATATCAACTGAAGTAACTTTCTGGGATATTCTTACTGGACAGTTCCTGTACACCTGCTTGGCTAAAATAGAGACACCTACTGGGGTAGACACTGAGAAGGGTTCTGCTAAGGTTTCGGGGCTGACTTCGAAATTGGCAACTATATTAGGGGTTATATAAGAGAGTGAAGCCCTGGGATCTAACAAAGCATAAAAATGTAAATGAAAGACTTGTAATATACCCGTAACCATATAGGGAGAAATTTCCTAATCATGAAGGGATTGAACGACATTTAATCTATTCTGGCGCTGACCGTTGGTGGCACTGGAAGTGGTGCCCTACTGAGTTGGGTGACCTGATAGTGCTGTTAATGAGTTAGCCTGACCCTGCTAGCGATTTTTCCTACCTTTCCACACACATGTTGGACACTCTCTCATCCTATGGACTGGCTTTCCACATCTAAAACACACATCACTGCTAGCCCTACACACACCTTAATAATTCCTACCACACTTCTGGCAAAGCAGATTTGTTCGACCACTATTCATGCTACCCTGAGTCTTAGAGCCTGGCGCCCTATCCTGGTTACCATTTTTAAAATTTGGCACTGGAGAACTAGCTGGTAGCGAAATTGGGGTAGAATATTTTTGACGGAATTAAGGATGGTTACCACCCCCTGATCTTGGCTGAGCAAAGTTGAAACTACATGTCCTAGCCTTCTTATACTCTCTTTCTTTCTCCTTAACCTTATCCTTCTCAATCTATTGAACATGGGCCATAAGCCTAGAAAAGTCCATCTCTTTAGTAAACATTGCAGTCCTATACTCCTTGACCACACTATTAGATACACTAGACACAAACTTGCTCATCGTAGACCTGTGATTAATAACCACATAAGGAGCATACCTTTGCAACTGAGAGAACTTTAGAGAATACTCCTTTACACTTATAATACCCTGCTTCAAATTAATAACCTCCAGCACCTTATCTTACCTTAACTCCAAAGGGAAGAATCTGCCTAAAAATATTATAGCAAACTCCTTCCGTTTAATAGGCCCTGCATCTGTGCCTCTATACCCTTTTCACTATTTAAAGCAGGTGTGAGCTACATCCCATAACTGGTATGTATCAAACTCTGAACTCTCACTAGATGTCATACCCATAATATCTGTTACCTTCTTAACAATGTCAAGGAACTCCTGCGGATCATCATCAGACTTGGATCTCGATAACAAAGGAGGATTCATTCATTTGAAATCCCAAATCTTGGCTGCCACAGTATTAGCCACTGGGTTGGCTAGAATAGTAGTTGGCTGATTGTTCTGAGCTGCTACTGAATGGGATAAAGTAGTGAATGGAGCTCTAAACTCGGCATGAGAGACATGCTCATTCATATGATCTTCCTAAATGGGTGGAGGTGTGGTCTGATTTCCATTTCTTCTCTCGTTAGTAGTTTTGGGAGGCATTTTCTATAAACACAAGGAAGATTGAATTAGAAAGAGAGTTTAAATAGAACTCATGCTCTTTCGGATGACATGATCACCGAAAGAAGGGACACTTTTGCTAAAATGCCATGTAGCTCTTGCCCATAAGTATGGCACAGTTCACACCCATGCACAGGACTATACTCAACGCGGCTTTCAGACTTCCTAGGATACTTTATAATCTTAGGCTCTGATATGATATTTGTAACACCCCAGAAATACACCCGAGATGCTACACGGTGCTTATAGTTATGAGCGACCACAAGCTAACCCATGAGTTGGTACCTGGTGTGAGCACTGAATAAAACAAATAACAAAGTTATGTGTGGAATTTAACTGAAGAGGGTGTCATACCTAATTGATGAGGCAACCCTTAAAATCTACAGTGGCACCGTAGGTCTGGAACTTAGGGACTACAACTAACGTCTCATGCCTACTGACGAGGAAGACAAGTGCCTCATGCCTACTGATGGGGGAGACGTCATCCCTACATTCACTCGGTGCTAAGTTTTACTCCCAAATTAAAGACACTGATTACAGGAATGAACTAAGCTTAATTGGACTCACAACTGACCATATTACTAACTTAATGATATTGCTCATGGTATAACTAAAATCATTCTGTAGATACTGAAAACTAGGTAAACAACTAAATTTTAGGTATTCATAACCCCAGGACTCAATAACAATAACAATAGGAACCTACTAAACCTTAAAAAACATAATAAGTAGTCATTGTTCCAAACCCAATCATTTAGGAATTTCATCAAACACTTGAAAATTATAGGCTTAAGCATGAGAATAGTTAAAACATGTAATTCTAACAAAATTGAAATACTAAAATCATGGATTTAGGATTTAACATGCGAACATAATCTTTCAAATGTGTCAATGGAATTTCCAATGAAAACACATGGTAAACATAATTTATAATTAAGATTCATAATAACTTCATGAAGATAACTCGTAATAACATGTAAATATCATGGCTTTAAACTTGAAAACGGATTCTTGGACTCCATGGGTGAAAAGGACCCATGAATGAACATCACACATACCTTAATTGATGAATTTATGAAAGTTCTTGGTGGTTTCTTGAAGCTTGAGATTGAATTTTGAAAAGTCTAGGGTTTGTTCTTGAGAGAGGATTGTTTTATCATGAGAGAACTGTGAATAAAATGATTAATTTTGCCTTTTGGGGGCCTTAATCCCTTGGTATGGATCAGTTGGGTAAAGGAAAAAACACAATTGCCCTTTGAAAATGGAAAACAAAAGCTGGAAAATAAGGGCGTGCGATGAAGCACGTGCTGCGGGCTCTTGTCTGTCGAACTGAAAATGGGCTCTATCGCGGGCACCCCTACAGGTGAAATGGAGAGCACGTCGCGGGCTTATACCGGTGTTTCTACTATTTTGGACTTTCAAATATGCCCTTACACTCATCTGAAAATTCTGAAACTCACCCGAGATGCACCTTTGACATCCCCAATCATGAATCAACTTTGAAATCGATATTCTAAGGACGGAAAGGACAAAAATAAAATAATCAAAGGTTAGGGGATTTAGAAATGACTAAGTCATAACACTTAGTAAAATTTTCTAACTCTTTGACCCCTTTAACATACTATGGTGTGCTAAATTGAGCTAGAATCTTATGGGGTCTTACAATTATTAGATATTTTTGTTTTGAAATTAATTAACCATCAATTAGAGTAACTACAAGAAATTCTTAATGTTAAAAAAGTATGAGATACAATATAAATGAAGGGAATGAGATATAGGTCTTGTGTCAGATAATTTGTGCATTACAAAAAAACTCAAGAATTAGCAACCAATAAATTCTTTCTATAAACAAAGAAGTTTATCTCTAAAATCCTATAAAGTGATGAATTACATTAAATATCTCACCTTCCGTTCATTACAAGGAAGACAAAAAAGCATGAGGGACTAGACTTTCATTCTAAGGATCACCTCGTATCAAGAAGATATAAGAAAAAATTGTTAGCTATAAGTAGTTTAACGACAAATTAGCGACGAAATCTGTAGCTAGTTTCAACTCTTTTTTAGTGTTGATGCGCTTATCCTATAATTCCAGTTTTGATAAGCTAAAGATGTAATATAAAAGAGCATGTTGAATTTAAGCTTATAGATCCTAATAAGAAAATAGTATACAAGAAAACCGACAAGAATGAGCAGTTGATCTGGAATTGGAAGAAGATCCAAAGCAAGTTTTAACACTAAAAGCTGTGAAATAATGAGGTTTTGTGTATTAGAACAAGAAAAATGTGTTCTTTTAGAACTTAAAAATGGAAGGGATTTTATATTTTTTTTAAAAAAACTGTGTATTTTAAAACTAAAAATGGAAAAGGATTTTACCTTTATAAAAATTAACAATGAATTGAACAGGGACACATGGACTAGGTTTCTCGAAGAGAAAAAAATATTAAAACACCACTAACTTGTTATATCAACTTAATTTAATTCTTAAACTAAACTTTCATTTATTTACCCGCATTAACAACTTTAAAGTGAACTAAAATACCCTCTTTGCACCTCATCGTAGGTCAAGCTTGGTGTTATTAAAAACACCCCTTTTTTATTCATTCAGGTTATATATTAAATTATTTTATATAATTTGTATATGAATTGATTATAACCGAATCCACCCATAATAGATACTCCTAATTCCTGAATTAAACTTATTTCTCACTTTCCCCTAAATGAAACCGCACCTCTAACTCAATTTCACTCGATCTCACTTTATATCAATTAATTTCTATGGTTGTCTATGATTTCTAACAAGCTCCTAGATGAAATTTAACTATCCAGATGAGTATTTGTGGTTTGTAGTGTTGCTTTTTGGTTTTAGTATTTTTGTTTCAAAAAAATCATAAATTCAAATTTTTTTAATCTAAACTCCTTCCTTTTTGTTTTTTTAAGATTAACCATTTTTTTTTATCCCATTTTGAGTTGAAGGGTTGGAAAATAATAATTTTCGACTTTTTAAACTATTTCAATAGCTTAAAGAAAATTTGAAAACAATTTAAGAAAATACATAGTCGCCTTTTGATTTTTTAAGAAAGTATCACGAAAAAATAAAAATATTTCAAAAGCTTAAAAAACAGAAATAAACCTTCAAAATGGAGAAACTAGGTTAGAATTCAAGTAACGCCTTCAGTTAGCTTAAGCTTTCCCTTCTAATTTGTCATCGAGGTAGATTCTGCGTTGTAGTCCTTGCGGAGAAGATGTTGATGCCTAGGAGTAGTTGTAGAGATTTCTTAGCCTTCCCTTTTGCTCTTTTTGTGTAGCGTTTAGATTTTTTCCCCTTTTGTTTGTTTTTTCTTTTTTCGGAACTTATTATTATTTTCAAATCATACCTTTTTTGTGGATCGACCCAACGCCTTTGTGTACACATTTCATTAATAAATGTGCCTTGACTCAAATTTTTTCCACAAAAAAGGTAATGCCTTGAGAAGATTTTAAAGACAATCAAGAAGCATTTTTTTAATACGGTTGATACCAAAGACAATTTAACTGATTTGTAAAAATGACAAGTTTTAAAAAATATGGCTAACTAATTTGTAAAATCTCAAATTCATTTGAAAATATGTCATTTGTTCTATCAACGTGAAAATATTCCATTTAACTTAGATATTCTCTTTACTATTTTCAGTAAAGAGAGAAAGAAAGCGATTTGGAATATCACTTTTTGATAATAAATTTTTTTATCTTTAATGAAAAACACCAATTTTAAAAAGTTGTGAAGTTTGACCAATTAGTGAAAATATTTTGATTTTCACAAGTAAAATTAATTTTTTAAGGTGAGTAGAATTCTTTTACTTAAATAAATCAATTTAGCACATGAACAAAAAAAATGAATTTTTTTTGATTCTCGAAGATTTATTTTTTGCGAAGAAGCATAAAGAAAACTCATTTTTTTATATGACTCAAAACAGTATACTGTGTGACAAATGATAAGTAAACAAAACTGCAATGGTAAAAAAAAAAATAACTAGAAGGGGATTTATATAGATTTAACAAAATTTAAGAGTAAATAAAAAACAAGTAATTAAATATGAATTTATAAATAAACTACGGAGAGAATTCATGTGTTGGGTCCCTGTTTGACCTATTTTAAATCTGGCTAGCCTTTGCGTCTATTTTTATGGACTTTTTCATCCCCCTTTCAACTGTGTATACCAACTGCCTAACAACTTGTTTCTTTCACATTTTAGTTGTATACACACTGTATACCAGCTTTCAAATCTGTATACCAGCTTCATTCGCCCATTTTGCTCTTTTGAGCCTGTATATAACCTTTCAAAAATTATATATAACATATTTTTATTGTATATCGTTATTGTAATACCCCCAAGTTTTCAAGCTCTAGACCCCACAAAAGATAGGCCATACATTTAGTTTTTCAACACCAAAAGTCTCGCCTAAATCTAATATCGTGTCAAAAGTTATGCAAATTTTTCCTTAAGTGTCAGTCAGCTTCCAGTGGCTACGACTTACGTGATGACCAACTAAAAAATGTAATGAGTCATTATGAGGATTCGTCATCACAATAGTAAAGAGTCTCAGTTTTAGACCATTGATAATAACACCGCCCAACGACTCATTACCAGTGACATTGAGTCGTTAGGAGGGATTCGTTATCGTAATAGTGTATAGCAAAAAACCAAGACCTAGACTACGACTTTAACTAATAACTCATGACCATTAATGGTGAGTTGTTGGAGGGGAGTCGGAGTCATAACTGAAAGGAGCAAAGACCTTAGGATTTTAGGTTATGACTTAGACCATGATTCGTGACCATTCGTGATGTGAGTCATAACGACTGGGATTAGAATTGATTATACGATTTCACAAGTAGAATTGATTATACGATTTCTCAAGGACTTTTAAGTCTTTTCTCACTCTTTTAAAAACTATTCCCACGTCATTTGGGCTACCCAAAGAGTGGTATAAAAGATTCAAAATCTCTAAATTCATGATTAAGTCATAATTCCACCCATAGAAATTAAAAGGGGTAATTTTTCTCTTCTCTTCAAGGCAACTAGGGTTCTTCGAGTTCAAGCTCAATTCCATTAAATTCTCAAAGCAATTTTCCTCCAGGTATGTGGAATTTCATCAATGGGTCCCTTCCACACATTGAGTCCTAAGAAACCCCTTCATTCTAAAGTTAATACCTTTTTCCCTTATATTGGGTTCCAGGTCAAATATGAGTTTTATCAACTCTCTCTCTATTTGTTTTGTTTATGAACCATGATAATATATTTTTCCTATAAAATTGTGTCTCCATATGTTTTATAAGTGCTAGTGTCCATATTATGATCAATTATTGAAATATTGAGTATTATTCATGACCTTCCTTACCATGATCAATCTTAAATATTATCATGATCTATCGCATTAGTCAGACCTGGCGGGTTATGAACACTCGATACCTAGGAGCTTATGCATGTCAGTTTATATGTTATTGAACTTTTCATATTTTACATGTTGTTATTTAAAGAATTTTATGACTTGAGTATATCAATTATCATTTTATATTTTAGTTAATACTTTAGTATCCTTAAATTTCGAGTAACACTTAGGACCAAGTGAATGCAGGGATGATGACTCCCCTGTCAATTAGGCATGAGACCGTTAGTTGTATTCCATAAGTTCCAGAATAAAGGCATCACCATAGGTCATAAAGGATCCTCCATCAATAGAGGCATGTCACACTAGTCCTTTGGAAAATCAGTTTAGTGGATCCACGCCAGCCAGTGTTGGTACCCTTGGCAAAGTATTATCACTCTTCCAACTGGGCTACAGATTGGACCTTGTTTTTTTTCTCATATTGGGGTATGTCAGTTGTAGTTGCTCCCATAGTATCTAATTCAGTTTTAGTTTATGTATCTTTTTATGTTTATGTCCAGATATGTATGACCTTGTATTCAGTTTATTCACTATATTCTTATACTCGGTCTTGCATTTAGTTTACATGTTCATGTATTCATGTTCAGTTCTTATATGCTGATTTGTTTCCCATCTTGCATACTTAGTACATTCAAAGTACAGATCACATACTCTCTTTGCGATATATTATCTCATAATATAGGTTCAGACACTCAATACCTAGACCGTCCATAGTTTACTTTAGTATCACTCAACTACAATCTTGGAGAGTCCTTATCAGTTGGGGACTAGTTATCAGTTATATATCTTCAGTAATTTAGTTTAGTGGAGTTAATTTGTGAGTTTGTCCCAATAACTCGCTCTAGTTAGGGGCTTTCAAATAGTCGGTCAGATGTTTAGATTTTTTAGTCTTTTTAAGTATTTCAGACCATAGTAACATTTATTTTATCATTGCTCATTATCAGTTTATTTTAGCTAGCTTCCACCCAATGCTTGTAACTTTTCTCTTGGTATTTATAGTTCATGCCAGACCATGGATTTTCTTGGGGTCACTTGTGGCTCCAAGCATCGTGTAATGATTAGGGGTAGTCTCGAGTCGTGAAAAACTTGGTATCAGAGTACAAGGTTTACAATATCCTAAGGTATCTGAAAGCTGCGTTAAGTAGAGTCTTGTCCATGGGTGAGAAGCATGCCACACTTCTGGGCGAGAGGCTATGAAATATTTAAGGAATATTTAAATTGTTTAATTGTTCATGTCGTATGATGGAGTGTATGCTCCATTAAATTTCTTCTTCTAACTCGTCCTCTATCCATTTATAGAAAATGCCTCCTAAAAAGGTGAAAGAAAGGAGGAATGGGGATTAGGTTGCACCCTCTCTAGTTCAGGAAGACCCTCTAAATAAGCAGGTCTCTCATCCCAAATTCAGGGCTACTTTTACAGCATTAGCCCAATCTATGGATTCCCATAATAACAAGAAGTCAGTTACCCTAGCTAACCCAGTATTGTATATGATGACAACTTTAATTTGGGATTTCATTAGGATGAATCCTATGGCATATTTTGGGTCTAAGTCTAAAGAGGATCTAAGGGAATTCCTAGATAGTGTTCAGAAAGTGACTGACATTATGGGTGTCACTTCGAGTGAAAGTGTTAGTTTTTCAGCTTTCCAATTGCAAGGAGTAGCTCATAATTGTTTAAGTAGTGGAAGAAAGAAAAAGATGCAAGAGGGCCAGTAGAGTAGGATGAGTTTCCTGCTGCTTTTCAGGTTAAGTTTTTCAAGTTGGAGTTGACGGAAGCTAAGGTGAAGGAGTTATCAACTTGAAATAGGTCAATATAAGTGTTAAGGAGTATTCACTCAAATTTACTCAATTGTCGAGGTATGATCCAAATATGGTAGATGATTCTAGGGCCCGAATGAGTAAGTTTGTATCTAGTGTTTTAGCGGATCTGGTAAGGAAGTGCATAATGACTATGTTGATTAAGATGATGGACCTCTATAGATTGACTGTTCATGCTCAACAGATGGAGGAAAAAAGGTTAAGGAGAAGGAAAAGGAGAATAAGAAAGCTAGGACTGGCAATTTCAATTTCTCTCTATCGAGATTAGATAATGGGAATCATTCTCAGACCTTATTGAATTCATTATTCCCATCCTATCTTCTTCCAATGCTTTAGTGCCACCAGTGGACATCGTTAGAATTAACTTTATGCCCTTCAGACTTTACAAGATCAGGAGGGTTCTCCTGATATGGTTACTAGTAGGTTACAAGTCTTTCACCTTCATGTGTATGCATTATTAGATCCCAAAACCACATTTTCCTTTATGACTCCCTATATAAATTTATATTTTAGTGTCAGATCCAAAATTCTTGTATAAACCTTTAAAGTGTCAACCCCAGTTGGTAGTTCCATCATATATAGATGGGTATGTAGGATTTCTCCGATCACACTCAGTTGATCTTGTGGAGTTAGATATGACCAATTTTGATGTAATTCTTGGTATGGATTAGCTCCACTCTTTCTCTGTGTAATTCAACAGTAAAAATAGAATAGTTCAGATCCAGTTTCCAAGTAAGCCTGTCTTAGAATAGAGGGGTAGTAAGCCAGTCTTAGAATGGAAGGGTAGTACCTCAGTGCTTATAGGTAGATTTGTTTCTTTCCTTAAGGCAAGGAAAATGATTTCTAAAGGGTCATTTATCATCTTGTCCGAGTAAAGAACTTAAGTTCCAAAATCCCAAGTATTGAGTCAGTTCCAATATTAAATGAATTTCTTGAGTTTTTTCTTGAAGATCATCTAGATTTCCTCTCAAGTGGGAAATCAACTTTACAATAGATTTCCTTCCAGATACCTATCCTATTTCTATTCCACCTTACAAAATGGCACCGTCTAAGCTTAAGGAATTGAATTTTTTTTAGAGAACCTCCTAGATAAGGGTTTTATCAATCCTAACATCTCTCTATGGGGTGCTCCAATTTTTTTCGTGCACAAGAAAGATGGTTCCCTCAGAATATGCATCATCTACTATCAGAAAAACAAAGTCATAATCAAGAATAAGTATCCCATTCCCAGGATTGATGGCTTGTTCAACCGACTTCAAGGTGTAAACTATTTTTCTAAAATATACCCCAGATTCGGCTATCATCAGCTCACAGTCAAAAATTACAACATTCTAAAAATAGCTTTTAGAACTTGGTATGGTCACTTTGAATTTTTAGTTATGTCTTTTGGACTAAAGAATGTCCCTGTAGATTTTATGGACCTCATGAATAGACTGTTCAAGTAGTACTTGGACATGTTCATCATAGTCTTCATAGATGACATTCTCGTCTACTTTCATAGTGAGGGTGAGTACACGGATCATTTAAGAATTATTTTGCAGACTCTCAAAGAACATCAATTATTCACTAAGTTTAATAAGTGCAAATTCTGGTTGAAATCTGTGTCTTTTCTTTGTCATATTATTTTTGTTGACGGGATTATGGTTGATCCTTAAAATATCAAAGAAAAAAAGAACTAGCCTAGACCCATCTCTTCATTAGATATCAAGAGTTTTTTTGGTTCAGTTGGTTACTACAGAAGGTTTGTGGAAGGATTTTCCTCTATTTCTTTACCCATGTCCAGACTGACTCAGAAGAAGGTTAAGTTTTAGTGGTCCGATTCTTGAGAGAAGAGTTTTTAGGAGCTGAATACTCAAATCACTTTTGTTCTAGTTTTTACCCAACCTAAGGGTTCGTGTAGTTTTGTGGTTTATTGCGATGCTTACAAGGTTGGTCTTGGTGGAGTATTGATTCAGTGAGGCAAGGTTATAACATATGCCTTTAGGCAGCTCAAACCTCATGATAAAAGCTACCCAACTCATAATCTTGAGTTGGTAGCAGTAGCTTTTGCCTTAAATATTTGGAGACATTACCTTTATGGGGTACATATTAATGTGTTCACTGATCATAAGAGTCTTCAGTATGTGGTTACTCAAAAAGGTCTAAAACATTGTCAGAGAAGGTGGTTAGAGTTGTTGAAAGAATATGATATAAGTATTTTGTACCATCTGGGTAAGGCTAATTTTTTGGCCGACGCCCTTAGTAGATTGTCTATAGGAAGTGTTTCTCATAATGAGGATGAAAAGAAAAAGTTAGTTTGCAATATTCATCAGATTGCAAGGTTGGTAGTTCAGTTGGTTAATTCGGATGAAGGTAGTGTACGGATTAAGAATGGTTCAAAATCTTCCTTGGTTGCTAAAATGAAGGAAAACAAGATAGTAAACCAACTTTTCTTAAGTTGAAGGAGGCAGTTTGGGATTAGAAGGTTGAGGTTTTCTCCCAAGGAGGAAATGGTGTTATTCGCTTTCAGGATAGAGTATATGATTCTAATATAGGTGATTTGAGGCAGTGGATGTTAGCATAAGCTCACAATTCTCAGTATTCTATTCACCCAAGAGCCACTAAGATGTATCACGACTTATGGAAAGTCAACTGGTAGAATGGCATGAAGAGAAATAGTGTGGAATTTTTAGCTAATTGTTCAAATTACCAGTAAGTTTAGGTTGAACACCATAGACCTAGTGGTACGCTTATACCCACTTGGAAGTAAGAAGTGGTTAATAGGATTTTGTCACAGGGTTGCCTAGTACTTATCATCACTATGATTCAATTTTGGTCACTATGTACTGAATGACTAAGCCAACTTATTTCTTTCCAGTTAACACTTCATATTTGATCGAGGATTATGCTAGACTCTATCTCAGGGAGTTGGTGAAGTTACATGGAGTCCCCTTGACCATTATTTTTGATAGAGATGCTCAGTTTACCTCTCATTTTATGAAGGCCTTTTTGACGGGTCTTGGTACCCAAGTTCATCTTAGTATGACTTTTCATCCACAGACAGATGGTCTTTCAGAAAGGACCATTAAAAATTTAGAGGATATTTTTAGGGCATGCCTACTTGATTTCAAGGTTAATTAGAATGACCACTTGCCTTTGATCAAGTTTGCTTATTATTATAGCTACCACTCCAACATTCAAATGGTTACATTTGAGGCTCTTTATGGTAGAAGGTGTAGATCTCCTATTAGTTTGTTTGAGGTTGGTTAAGCTGATTTTATAGAGCAAGATTTAGTACATGAGGCAATGGAGAAAGTTTAGTTGATTAAAGAAAGGATGAAGACAATCTAAAGCCATAAGAAATCCAATGCATATATGATAAGAAGGGATCTTGAGTTTGGTGCTGGTGATTTTGTTTATTTGAATATTTCTCCCATGAAAGGTATAAAGTGGTTTGGAAAGTAAAGGAAGCTCATCCCTCGTTATGTCGGTCCTTATAAGATTTTCAATAGGTATGGAAAGGTAGATTATGAGTTAGAGTTTCCCACTGAGTTAGCATCACTGCACCCAGTGTTCCATAGCTCTTTGTTAAAGAACTGCATTGGTGATCCATTATCTGTAGTTCCTTTAGAAAAAGGTTGGCATAGAAACTAGTATCTCTTATGAAGAAGTAATAATTAAGATCCTTGATCATCAGGTTCATATGATGAGGAATAAAGAGATCTCTTCAGTAAAGGTTTTATGGAGGAATCAGTCAGTTGGGGGAGTTTCTTGGGAAGAAGAGGTAGATATGCAAGCCAAGTATCCCTATCTTTTCTCTTAGAAACCATTTCTATCTTTAGGTAAAAGTTTTCTTAATTAATAAATGAATTATTTCATTTCTATCTAAGTCCATCAAACTAAATCCTTATGTCATAGCATGAATTCATGAATTTAGTTTGGTCTATGCATCATGTGTCAGATTCAGATATTAACTCATATTTAGATTATAAGACTTTGGTACGAAAATCTTAGTCTTTTTCCCTCCTCATGCTTCAGCTTAGTCAGTTTTATTTAGGGATGAATGATCACAAAAGAGAGATATTATAATAACCCAAAGTTTTCAAGCTCTAGACCTCTCAAAATATAGTCCATTAATTTAGTTTTTCAATGTCACAAGTCTCGCCTTAATCCAATATTGCGGAAAAAAATTATGCAAATTTATCCTTAAGTATCAGTTAGCTACCAGTGGCTATGACTCACGTGACAATCCATTACCAGACATATCAAATCATTAAGAGGAGTCATTGTCACAATAGTAAAGAGTCTCAGTTTTAGCCCAGTGATAATGACCCCACCCAACGACTTGTCACCAATGACAACGAGTCATTAGGAGGGACTCGTTATCATAATAGTGTATATCCAAAAACCTAGTCTAAAACAATAGCTTTACCTAACGACTCATGATCAGTCATGATGAGTCATTAGCAGGGGAGTCGTAGTCATAATAGAAAGGATTGAAGACCTTAAAATTTTAGGTTATGACTCAGACCACGACTCGTGACCAGTCATAATGAGTCGTGAGGTGAGTCATAATGACTGGGAGTAGAATTTCCTGCACGATTTCTCAAGGACTTTTAAGTATTTTCCTACTCTCTTAAAATCTAAGCCTACGTTGTTTGAGATACCCAAAGGGTGGCATAAAAGATCCAAAATCCTCAATTCATGATTAAGTTGTAATTCCACCAGAGAAACCAAAAGGGTCAATTTTTTATTCTCTCTAAAGCAACCAAGGTTCTTCAAGTTCAAGCTCATTTTCAAGAAATTCTATAAGCAATTTTTCTTTAGGTATGTGGGATTTATCAATGGGTCCCTTCTATCCATTGAATACCAAGAAACCCCTTCAATCTTAAGTAAATGCAAGAATGACGGCTCCTCCGTCAGTTAGGCATGAGACCTTAGTAGCAGTCCTTATGTTCTAGAACTAAGGCACCACCATAGGTCAAAAAGAGTCCCCCATTCGTAGAGGAATGACACCCTATTCCTTTGAACATAAGTTTAGTAGATCTATGCCATCCAGTGTTGGTACCCTTGGCAAGTTACTAGTACCCTTCCAACTGGGGTTATAGGTTGGACCCTTGTTTTTGCTGAGATTAACGTATGTCAGTTGTAGTTAGCATCCACAGTTACCAGTTCAGTTTTAGTTTATGTATCTAGTTTATGTTTCAGTCCAGATATGCATGACCTTGTATTCAGTTTATTCAACATATGTCTATACTTGGTCTTGCATTTAGTTTATATGCTTATGCATTCATGTTCAACTCTTACATGCTGATTTTTTTCCCATCTCGCATACTCAGCACATTCAAAGTACTGATCGCAAACTCTCTTTGCGCTATATTGTCTCATAATATAGGTTCAGATGCTCAATACCCAAACTGTGCGTAGTTAACTTCAGTATCACTAACCTGCAGTCTTGGCGAGTCCTCATTAGCCGTGGACTAGTTATAGATTATTTATCTTTAGTATTTCATTATTTTAGTTTGTGGAGTTAGTTTGAAGTTTTCCCAACAACTCACTCTAGTTAGAGGCATTTAGACAGGAAGATAGATGTTTAGATTTTTTAGTCTCATTGAGTATTCTAGATCATAATAACATTTATTTTATCATTGTTTATTAGCAATTTATTTTAGCTAGCTTCAGCCCAGTGTTTGATACTTTTCTCTCAGTATTTGTAGTTCATGCCAGACTATGTGTTAGCTCGGGGTCACTTGTAGCTTCAAGTACCGTGTTATGACTAGGGGGTAGACTCAGGTCGTGACATTTGTATTCAACGTTGATCTTCAATACTTTAGTCTATTTGTTGGACTTGAAGCAGACTTACTTAAAAGATTGGGATTCCATGGCCCATAAAAAATGCAAAGGGCAAATGGATTCCCATGGACTCAAATTCATATCACATGCGCCAAACATAAGATAAGGATTAACTATCAATTCAAAGTGAATTAATCATAACTAGACATTGAAACTTATAATTATGCTTTTTTTTCTTATAAAATGTTTATTATTCGTTGATAGATCTAAAGCTTATGCCGTAGAAGTATCAAATTTATCAAAGTAAATATATAATGTGTATATAGTGGGACAAACAACACAAGTAGTTGACTCTAGTGAATATCATTCAACAAAGAAAACTACTAAACACAAGAATTTATTTAGCTAGGCTAGTGACTTTAACAAAATACGACTTCATGCTCTCTTTATAGTCAATTTGTTCAGAGTAACAATTTGGTCCTCAACTATTCAGATTTAGATTTACGAACCATGGTCTCTCTGTTGGAATACAAGGAAGACCCAGAGATCCATTATAGATTGTCTCATATTACTCAAGAAAGTTTATCAGTGACAAGAACCACTTCGATCAACTTATAAAAAGAAACAACAAATTTTAACAATATAAAAAAAAGAAATAAAATAACTGAAACCTTTAACATTAAACTAGATGAAAGGAGCTTCCAAAAAACTTTACATTTGTTGTTGGGTGGGAAGCTAGAATGCCCAAACCCCAACTTAACCAAATCATCAAATAAGTACCAATCCAATAAGACACAATGAAGACAAAATGGTGCATTCATAAAGCACAAAAAAATTCGACTTGTGTTTGGCAAGAAATTATGGAAAATAATGATTTACAAATCACATGATCAAGATATTTTCAAGAGAAACATATGTTCAACAAATCATGAAGATTAGCTTGTAAAAAATCTCCAACAAACCACTCATATTATATGACCCATCCTCTTGTTACAGAACATATCAAAACTACCTCAAAATTGGTTTATGGTGAGGCTATCAAATTATACACTATGAATGAATCTAAAATCAAACAAACATGAAAGCAAAGTTTATATGTTTCTCATCCAATACATCACAAAATTTAATAGTTAGGGCCTAATCCTCAATATCTAAATCTTACCAATATCAAATAAATATTTTTGTATATAACATCAGTCCACACAAATCCTCATGCAAACCATGAAATTCAAATAATGATAAAATTTTATATTTTTCAACACCAAAGACCAAAAATATGTAAAATAGATGAAATGTTCACCTTTTTCGGAGCAACGAGCTTTACACAAACAAGCTTTGACATTGGGCTTCCTCAACGAGAGTTTCGATTATAACCTGTTGTAGATTAATTTTTTCATTGAAGTTGATTGTTCTAGAGTATTTTTTCCAGATTCTTGATTATGTAGGATTAGAGGAATTTTCCTAAAAAATTCCCAAATTTCCCCCAAAAAATCCTTTACTCTAAACCCTCACCCCACACTATCTATTTATAGAAAAATTAAGAGATGGCATTGGAGGTAAATCAGAGGGGTATTTGAGGTAAAATGATAAGAATTTTGAATTTTCAAAATTTTGATAAGAATTAAGTTTTTCAACTCTTGAAATTGGATGAATTTATCCACAAAAGGGTCAAATTTGTGGTGAATTCATGAGAATTTTCTAGGAAAGATGAGTTTCTTCATCTACCAATTGAAATTGGACTAGGAGGTACCATGATAGTACTAAATTGAGGAATTTCTTGCCGAATTTTTGAAAATCCATATGTTGTCTTTATGAGGTGTTGAGTCTCTAAAAGCTTCTATGAGGACACGAGTTGACGAAAATAAAAAATGAATGGAATATAAATAATCATTGAAGTCAATTGAGGTAGATTTAGATATCATTTTTGTGAGGTTGACAATGGACGTATTGGTTGATGTTATTGTCATTATTTGTTGTCATTAAACAATAAAGAGAGAGAAAGGATAGGAAAAATTAGGGTGAGGCATGCGTGTGTATGCGTGTTTGAATACGTATAAGTCTGTATGTGTAACATTTAAAGAAGGGAATATTTTTTGGGTGAATATTTAAGATTGGGATCGGGTCAGATTAGGTAGATTGGTCCTATGTTTCAGGTCTTGTTGTAGTTAGGCTCAAGATTTGGGCATTAAAATAGGAGTGGGATGGGCTGATTACTTGAAGGAAAAGGTCCAAATTAGTTGATATTAAAGATTACTAAATGGATTTACTAAATAGCCAAATTAATTTAATTTAGACCAATCAAATCGAGATAAATTAGATGAGATTATTTATTTAAAAATTCCAAATAATTATTTAAATAAATTATTATTAAAAAGAAACTAATAATTTCATCAATTTCTCCTTCTAAATCAAATAGAGTCTATTTTAATTTAACCATGATTTTTACTCGAAATAATTTCTAAAGAATTTTCTTAAGTTAAATATTATAATTATATGTAATTAAATATAGAATTTATTACTTCACCTAAAAAAATTACAAAGTTAGATTGAAATTATTTTGAAATCAATTTAAATAATTAGTTTTAAATTATTAGACGATAAAGCTCTAGAAATTAATTTGAATTATTGGGAAAAATTTAGGTGTCAAAAGTTTTCCCCTCTCTTTGGGTAGGGTGGATGAAAGTAACCCTGGGCAAAGAGAGTTTGGCATTTTTAATTTTGCCCAATCACAAATTTATCTATCGAAAGCTGTTTGCTCTTGCATAAAATTCAAGGAATCATGGAAGACCCTGGTATTAGGTTTTCTATAAATCTCAGGTTGCATGAGAATTCAAGCTACTTGTAGGTTAGGATGCTTGATTTTAAGCATGGTTTTCAAAGAATTCACAAGCTATTTCGATTTTGAATTTTTAGTATAACTAAAAATTAGGGAATAAGAGGATTCATGGGGAGGTTGCAACACAGTCGAGTTGTCAACATAGAGCCCAACCTACAAATTCCAGAGAATCAGTGAATCAGACTGCTTGTAATTTGACATGGTCGATATAAAAGGTAGTATTTTATTCAGATCCCAACCTGCATATTCTCGAGACTCAGTGAATCAGACTACTTGTAATTTGACTTGTTCGATAGAGAAGGTAGTTTTTAATTAATTTATTTTTTGACTCGCGTTGAGTGACAAGTATCATGAGATATGGTAAAGAGGCTTGCAACCTCTTAATCATTAATATGGATCTCTTCACATTCATAGGTAAAAATTTAACAAGACATAATTTTCGAGGCTCTAGATGTATTATCACTCAATTGTGAAGGAAAAGAGAAGTTACTTATAGGGTTAGTTAAGAAGTACCCCAAAAGTTAAATTGAAACTAGAAATCCCAAATACCCACATGCCTTCTAATAGGGGTGTGGTTTGATGACGGTGAAAGTCATCCCCAAGATTTCATCCGAAGAGTTTTAATATTCCTCTTTTGATTATGTCTCAATTTGCTACTAAATTTTTTTTCACATTGTGCTGCATCCTTTTTGGAGTCACCCGCACCCATGGTATTGATTTGAGATTTTCATCCTTTCGGATGCTCTAATCAACATCTCAAGTAAAATTATTAGTGATATACATAATTCACTAATGGGTAGATAGTTTTTACCATATATCCAAGTTAATCATTTCTGGCAAGTAGTGTCATCCTTTCTTGTACCTATTTCTGGAAGACAATGCTTTCCACTATAGTATCGGCATAACAGCCATCTCAATTGTTAGATATGGTGTGGACCTTTGTTAATTGATTCTTTCTTCAAAACATGGTGTATTTCTTATCCACCAATGATATTTCTAGGTAGAACAGTCCCTGCAACCGTTAGATATTTTTATGATATAATAACCTTCTTGGATATCTGCAATGCTCTTTTTGCATATGAACTCAGGTAAGCATTGCACATCATTCACTTTGATATAATTTATAAATATCCAATGAATTGATAATCTTTGGATAATCTTGCACATTATTTGATGTTAAATTTGGGTCGACTCACAAATAACCTTTGAGTTTCTAGATTTTATGTAATCCTCCTGCTCATTAGATGACCTTGCATAAGAGATGACATATAGATATCCCGAAAATTTCTAGCTCTTTGGTACCCCTGCACATCATTCAACATTGGATACACCATGGATTATACATATCTCTACAATTGCTAGTCTTTGAGTACTATTATGCATAATCAATCTTGGAGAGACGTGACTTATAGGTAACCCAGAGACCTATTAATTTTGTAATTCTTTAAATAATACTTTGAATAATCAATCCTGGATAGACACGACTTATGATAACCCTAAGACTTATCAATTTGGTAATCCTTGCATATTTTCCGATAAGGATTTAGTTGTGATTTATGGATAACCTTCGAGCCGCCGATATGTTGGTAACCTTGAACTCTATAAAGTTAGGATATTTTTGTGGCTTATGGATAACATATGGACTATTAACTAATGGGTAATCTTGTACAGTATCCTATCTCAAATGCTGTGAATTATAAATTACCCTCGAGTTATCAATTCGTGGAAAATCTAATATGTTGTCCACTTTCAGATATTGACTTAAAGACATCCCTTCAAATAATGTAATTTTTTCAACTTGATAATATTGATGCATGCAAATGCTAATACATAAAATGTTTAAATATCCTCAACGCGGGCTAAATCGCCTTTTGCATGGTCAATAGATATAAACTACTAAGATATATTTGATGCCAAATTGTGCTATCTTCGCATGTTTAATAGATATATGTGATCTAATGAATCTTCAAAATATATACATTATTGTGTGGCATGGTGAGCGGTTATGGAGACTTATATGAGTTGTATGATGCCCCTCTCAACATGAAATAAAATGGCCCTCCCGGAATGACCCTCTTGGTAGTGGAATAAAATAAACCTCTCAGTGATGGTACTAAATATCCCTCTTGAAATATTTCTCTCTACAATGGGATGAAATGGAACTCTAAATAATTAAATGAAATGACCCTCTCAGCATGGAATAAATTGGAGCTCTCGGCATGGAGTGAAATAGTCCTCTCGGCATGGCATAAAATGGCTCTCCCGGTAATGAGATGAAATAGCCCTCTAGGTATTTGAATGAAATGACCCTCTTGACGTGGCCCTCTTTGCAATGAAATGAAAAATTCCTCTACATGGCTCTCTCGACAATGAAATAAAATGAAATACAATGGGGCGTGGTGGAATACAATTGAGTACTATGGAATGTAATGGAATGCAAATGAAATACAATGGTATATAATGGAATAAAGTAGGATACAATTGTATGCAATAGAATGTAATGAAATATAATGGGATGCAAGGAAATATAATACAATGCAAATAAAATGCAATGGTATGTAATAGAATGAAGTGGGATACAATGAAGTGCTATGGAATGTAATGGAGTACAAATAAAATGCAATGGTATGTACTGGAATGAAGTGGGATGAAATGGTATGCAACTGAATAAAATGAAATGCAATGAAATATAGGAAACAATGAAATGTAATGAAATAAAAATGAATGCAATGGTATGTAATGGAATGAAGTGTGATGCAATGGTACACAATGGAATGTAATGAAAAGAAATAAAATATATTGGGATGCAATGAAATGTAATGGATTGAAATTCAATGGTATGTAATGGAATACAATGGCCCTCTCAATAGTTTGAAGTGAATCTTCACCTCATTTTTTTTGTTGGCATTGGCTTTCCACATGTACCTATACTTAGGTTAGATGCTTAGATGGCATAATGTCAGTTTTGATGGCGATCATAGTTAAGATTTATGAAAGTTTAAATGACAAATATTCAACATCATAATATGAGTGACTTAGTCTGCTATTAATCTTCTCTTTTTGTGGAAGTATTTAAACAAAAAATCTCCCAGAGGTAAACAAATGGGTGAAATCCCTTTATAGGGACTGGTAAAATAATATTTGCCTTACTTAGTGGTGAGTTTGAGGAGATATTTTCAACTCTTTATCCTATTGAGTGATCTTTTTGATTGTGTCCTTATCATACCAACTCCTTTGAATGTACCTGCGCTCAAGGTAAATATTTAGTAAACACAGAGTTACTTTTACTAGTGATTATTTTAGAAAAATTCTGAATTAAATATTCATAAGGAGGATAAGTGCTATTTTTTGTCATCCATAGTCTCTTGAAATGAGATAAACAAGTCAAGAGGTCCTTGATAAATAGGTAACTGAATTCGTTTTTGGGGCCACCCAAAAATACCATTCTTGCGTATTATATTCTTTGGTGTGGTTCCGAATTCTCTTGGGAATTTTTGATGAAGATGCTCATTTTTGTACATTGATCCCTGTTTCTACAGGAAAGTTGTTAATTTTGGGTGAAACTACTCCGTGTTGATCTCCTACGATCTTGGGTTTGCTTTTTGACATATTTGGGGTGCTTTGTCATGTTTGGACTTCAGCCTTGATGTCACACCCCAATACTGGATGAGGCAGACAAAAACTATAGGAACATATACTATAACAATAACCTAGATGAGAAAATGAATCAATACAAATGGAATCACTGATAAGAAGATGTATATATAGTGCCAAACCATTAGCCGAACTAATATAGATGACATATAAATCTATGAATATATACGACTTCTTAACAATGTCTACAAAGCCTTTAATGGAATCCATAACTGTAAAACCATTAAAACATATATGTTAAAGACTCGGCAAGATCCCGAATCAACTTGGAGCTTACAAACAGCCACTGAGTATCTTGTACTTCTATTGGGGAGATCTACTAGCTAAGAATATGTTCCTGCCACATAGAATGCTGATCCCCCGTGAGGGACGTGAGTAGGAGGCAATGTACTAAATATGTAAGGCATGAGATAACCATAAGTGAAATAATAAATCAATAAAATCAGGGATAAATATATAAATGTATAGATAAGAATGAACGACCACCTTTACATACACTTGTGGAAGCCTGTACATTATATGCTTTTCTTTAATTTATTGTTCTTTGCTTTATAATCTTTGTAAGCCATGCGATATACATGACCAGCTGATTAGTGGTAAATATCATAATCGGGATTGACCCATGCTAGTCTTTCTCCCCTAAGTTGCCACCCATCAAAGAATTGGGATCTGCTCATGCTAGGCTTTTTCCCCTGATCTTCTACCCATAAGTCCAAGAATTGGGATCAGTCCATGCTAGGATTTCTCCCCTGAGCTTCCACCCATAATATAATCATATTTGCTTTACGTTACTTCCTTAATCTTTGAGATTGTTATTTTGGTGGTCATAGTATTTTCAGCTTTGGTTCAATAAATCATAGTAGAGACATATGAGTAGGGACTCAAGGTAGTAACAATGGCAAAAGAATAAAATATAACACCAACACAATATTTAGAATATTAAGAGACACAATAAATACAATAAATATTTGGGCATCTCAAATGGGAGCATACATGTATATCAAGAGAAAACATGTAAGCGAAGACATCTAACCCCTCAATAAAAAAGGTAAGAACTCTATACAATGATATGATAACTAGATACTTAGTAAAGATATCGATTAAAAAAGGTACATGAGTATGAGAGCTAGTGATGCACTTGGGCAGATTCAAATTGAGAAAAAAGTACATTTCAAGTAAGGAGATATAAAATCGTACAATAAAGATAGTAACGATTCTACAAGCCACGATTATATAATAAGACACTTAGGGTGATAACCAATGAGAGGGACATTGTAACGCCTCGAGTCTATACCCCAGACGCTACACGGTGCTCATACTCCTAAAGTACCACAAGCTAACCCATGAATGGTACCTGCTACAATAACTGTGCAATATATACTGTAATAACTGCGAAAATAGGAGGAAACATATGCGATAAGGTTCAAATCTGTAAATAAATCTGAATATGGTATCAAAATACCAAAACTGAATATAAGTACTAAAAAAAACTAAACAACTGTCTTAAAATACTCTAGTCTGAAAAGACTCTAACTGTTTGAACTGTGGAGTTGATGGGACAAGCCCCCAACTATCTCCATCTACTAAAATAAAACTAAAGTATTGTATATAATAAGTATGTCCTCGAACTATGAGGACTCACCACTACTCTGAAAGCTACAAATCTATACTTCTAAGGGTTTTCTGAAGCCCATGCATCTGAACCTATGTTTTAAGACATCATAGAGCAAAGAAAAGCATGCGTCAGTACTTTGAATGTACTTGGATGCTCAGTGAGGTAGGCTGATATGCATGGGTTCATATGTATGCACAATAATAACTGAATAACATGAGTATGACCGAGTAATAGTACATGCATGAAAACATAGACTGTAACTGAGATCATGCTAATATTGAGTACTAAATCTAAATACTGATAACCGATATCTGATTTTATGAATACTGAATTACTGATTATCTAAATGACTATATCTGACAGTTCTGAATACTGTGGAGCCATATTGAGTTTCGTACTGAGCTAAGTGACTATGTCTGATAGTCCTGAATATGTAGAACTGAATTGAGTTCTATTCTGAGATTAAGACTGGAACTGAGGCTGTAGGAGGTAATCATCTAACCGACATGCCCCTCTCTAAACTGTTTGGGGTCTAACCTATAACCCTAGTTGGAAGGGTATCAATACCGTATTACGGGTAAGGACAAGCTGTGAGTTAACCCTCTCTGACAGGAAGCTCTTTCGTCAACCCTCTCTGGCAGGATAACTCGAATGAGAAATATCAACCCTCATAATGTTTGGCAGAAAGATACCTCAACCTATACTGGCTAAGTAGTTCTGTAATGTAGGGACTGCTGCTAAGGGTCAAACTCTCTTCTGGTAGGAATTCCCTCATCCCTGGGTTAACTCGATGCTGAATCCTACTCCCAACTGAATAGACACTGAATTGAGTTCTTGTCTGTACTAGGTTGGACTGAACGATTACTGAGAATACTATTTAGCTGGACTAAACTGAGTTCACTGAGTTTCGTTTACTATGGAATACTCCTTGACTGAGTTTACTAAGGTATGAACTAGATAATGAATTAGACTGTACCAATACAGATTCTACTGAGTTTTTCTGAGTTCTGTAATTGACTGATAGTACTACTGATCGTGTCATGACTGATACTGTTCTATGACTGACCATGGATCTAGGTAGTCAGCTAAATTTTTGGGTACAAGTACCCCTAGAACTCGATAGTATACATTAAGAGACATGGCACAACTTGAAGCATATAAGCTAAGTACTTGATCATCATTCATTCATTGGGGCATTTTGACAAAAACTTGCATAATATAACTTGCACATAAGCTAACTTGACATGATTTCATTCTCTTAATAGTTCACATGGACAATTTATTAAGCACTTGGTGAGCGCAATATATGCAACTAGTATTGAATAACAAGTGAGCATCATAATTCAACTCTAATTTTACAATTCATGGGTTTATCATGGATTCACATGAATCTACACACATAATGATCAATTTCACATGAAATATATATATAATAATGAAATAGGAACTTAATCCAAATAGCAATCATGGATACACTTTAATTCCAAACAGCCAATTCTGAGATGTCTTAAGTCTTTCCTTGATTAACTAGACCTTCTCTAAGGTATCAAACACCAAGTCAAGACCTACTAATATGGCCTTACCCACTTTAAACTAACCAATGATAGATCTACATCTCCTCCCATAAAGCACCTCAAACAGATCCATCTGAATATAAGAGTGATAGTTGTTGTTATATACGAACTCAATCAAAGAAAGTGGTCATCCCAACTACACTTAAAGTCTATCTCACATGCTCGAAGCATATCCTCTAAAGTTTGAATGGTCCTTTCTGCTTGACCATATGCCAGAGGATGAAAAGTTATACTAAGGTAAACTCGGGTACCAAGACCCTTATAGAATGCTTTCCAGAAATAAGAGGTGAATTGGGTACCTCTATCTGAGATAATGGACAATGGAACATCGTGCAATATGGACAACTCCCTGATATAGAGTTTGGTGTAATCCTCGTCTAAGTAGGAGATATCAACTGAAAGGAAATGAGATGATTTGGTCATCCTATCTATAATGACCCAAACTAAATCATGCTGATGACTAGTACGAGGCAAACCCATCATAAAGTCCATGTTCACTTCTTCCCATTTCCAGGCGTGAATACTGAACTCCTTCATGGACATACTAGGCTTCTTATGCTCAATCTTAACCTGCTGACATGTAAAGAACGTAGCCACAAACTCTACAATGTCTCTTTTCATCCCACTTCACCAATAAATCTCTAAAAAATTATGGTACATCTTCGTGGCCCCTGGATGAATAGAGTAACGCGCACCATGTGCTTCTGAAAGAATTTGTTGCCTCAAGTCATCTACACCTGGCACACACAGATGACCCAGACAACGCAAAACACCATCTCCCCCTTGGAAGAAAACCTTTACTTTCTGATTTCTGATTGATTTCTTCAACTGGACTAGACTGGGATCCCTATCCTGCTTTTTCTTCACTTTGAAAACTAGGGATGATTCTGAGCTACTCTGCACCCACACACTACCTTTTGCTGAATTGACTAAGAGAATACCTAGTTTGCCTAGCTGACGAACTTCCTGGGCTAACTTTTTCTTACTGTTCTCAACATGGGCAACACTACCCATAGATATTCTATTGAGAGCGTCATCCATTACATTGGCCTTGTTCGCATTATACAAAACACTCATTTCATAGTCTTTATACAACTCCAACCACCTTCTCTGATGTAGGTTGAGATATTTCTGAGAGAACACTTACTGCAAGATCTTATGATCAATGAACATATCAACATGCACACCATACAAATAGTGCCTCCAAATTTTTAAAGCAAAGACTGCAACTGCCAACTCAAGATCATAAGTGGGTTAGTTCTTCTCTAGAGGCATAGGCTATAACCTTACCTATCTGCATCAAAATTCAACCCAATCCGACTCTGGAAGCATCACAGTACACAACAAAACCATTGAAACCATCTGGTAGGGTCAAAACTGGAGTTGTAGTGAGTCGAGACTCCAACTCTTGAAAACTCTTTTCGCATGAATCTGACCACTAAAATTTGACTTTCTTTAGAGTCAATCTGGACATAGGGGATGAAATATATGAAAATCCCTTAATGAACCATCGGTAATAGCCAGCCAAACCCAAGAAACTCCTGATATCTGACGGAGATATAGGCCTGAGCCAGTTTCTCACTGCTTTGGTCTTTTGGGGATCAAGTCTAATGCCATCACTAGAAATTATATGGCCAATTAAAGCTACTAACCTTAGCCAAAATTTTTACTTACTAAATTTAGTGAATGACTGATGGTTTTTGAGAGTCTACAACACTATTCTAAGATGGTCTGCATGATCATGTTCACTATGAGAGTAAATAAGAATGTCATCTATAAAAACTATGATGAACATGTCCAAGTATTGCTTGAACACACAATTTATCAAGTCTATGAAGGCTACTGGGGCATTGGTAAGACCAGAGGACATGACTGAAAATTCAAAGTGACCGTACCAAGTTCTGAAAGCTATTTTTGAGATGTCATATTCCCTAACTCTGAGCTGATGATAGCCTGATCTCAGGTCTATCTTAGAGAAATAACTAGCACCCTAAAATTGGTCAAACAAGTCATCAATTCTAGGGAGTGGATACTTGTTCTTGACCATAACTTTATTTAACTGATGGTAATCTATACACATTCTGAAGGAACCATCTTTCTTACACACGAATAACAGTGGTGCTCCCCATGGGGACACACTGGGTCTGATGAATCCCTTATCTAAGAGATCCTTTAACTAATCTTTTAATTCTTTGAGTTCTGTTGGAGCCATTCTGTATGGCAGGATAGATTGGGATAAGTATCTGGAAGGAGATTGATTCCAAAATTAATTTCCCTTTCAGGAGGAACTCCGGGAAGATCTTTGGGAAACACATTTGGGAATTCACATACTACTGACACTAATTCAAGAGTAGGGGTTTCTAAACTAGAGTCCCGGACTTGAATGAGATAGTAGATATATTCCTTAGCTATCATTTTTCTAGCCTGAAGGTAAGAAACAAGTTGATCCCTAAATGCGGAAGTACTTCCCCTCCACTCTAGGAAGGGTTTATTCGAAAATTGAAACTGAATAATTCTATTTCTGCAGTCGACTGAGGCATAGTAGGAATGAAGCCAATCCATGCTGAGAATGACATCAAAATCATTCATCTCTAATTCAACTAAGTCTGCTGAAGTGACTTTCTGAAATACCATAACCGAACAATTTCTATATACCCACCGGGCTACAATAGATTTACCCACTGAGGTAGAGACTAAGAAGGGATCTACTAGAATTTCGGGATTGACTCCAAAATCTACTGCTATATAAGGAGTAACAAAGGACAAGGAAGATCTTGGATCTAGCAAAGCATAAACATACAAATGATAAACTTGTAACATACCAGTGACCACATCAGGAGAACTTTTCTAATCCTGTTGGGACTAAAGAGCATAGATTTTGTTTGGGCGCTGTCGACTGGTGGCACTAGATGAGGCAACCAAACTAAGTTGAGGGATAGGTATGATGACTGTGCAAACCCATCTGAGGACACTGTCTGACTCTGTGGACTGGCTTTCCACATTCGAAACACACATTGCTGCCAGCTTTATAGACACCTTGGTGGTTTTTGCCTCACTTCTGGTAAAGGGGATTGGGTCAGGAACCGCTAACACTGACCTGTGGTTTAGGGCCTGCCGCTGTATCTCTATTGCCATCTCTAAATTTTGGCACTGGAGCACTGGCTGAGGACCGAGCTAGAACTAAGGATTTCGGGAAGAACTGAGATTGATTCCCACCCTCTAACTTGGGCTAAGCAAAATTAAAACTACCTATTCTTGCTCTCTTGTTCTCCCTCTCTTTCTCTTTATTCTTGGCCTCCTCTATTTGCTGAGCATGGACCATGAGCCTTGCTATGTCTATCTCCTTAATAAGCATTGCGGTCCTACACTCCTTGACCACACTGATACACACCCCTAACACAAACTTACTCATCTTTTCTCTGCTATCTACTACAATATGCAGGGCATATCTGACTAACTGAGTAAACTTGAGATAATACTCTTACACTGTCATATTGCCCTGCTTCAGGTTTATGAATTCTAAAACCTTTTCTTCTCTCAACTCCAGTAGGAAGAACCTATCCAGAAAAATAACTGCAAAATTATCCCATTCTATGGGCCCTGCATCTGTGGCCCTCTCTACCTTTTACTATTTGAACCACGAGTGAGACACATCCTGTAACTGATATGCGACCAATTCAGCGCTCTCAACAGAAGTCACCCCCATGATATTGATAACCTTCTACACCTGATCAAGAAATTCGCGAGGTTCCTCCTCTGACTTAGACTCGGTAAATCACAGAGGGTTTATACAGGTGAAGTCCTAAATTCTTGTAGCAATAGTATTTTTCAATGGATTGGCCGAAAACGTAGTTAGGCATTCATTCTGGGATGCCATAGAATGAGATAGGGTTGTGAAGGCTTCTCTAAACTCCATGTGGTAGACATGCTCTCCCAAAGGATCTAGATGGATGGGCTGAGGGGCTGACTGGTCTCTCGTTTCTCTTCCTTGAGTCTTCTTTGGAGGCATATTTTGTAAATGAAAGAGAAGCTAGGATGAGAAAGAAAGTGTAACTAGAGCTCATGCTCACTCGCACAACAGGAATACTGAAAGAAGGGAAACTTTTCCTAAAAAATCTCGTAGCCTCTTATCCATAAGTGTGGCGCGCAACACACCCATGCACAAGACTCTACTAGATATGGATTTTAGACTTTCTAGGACACTGTTGAACCTTAGGCTCTAATACAAAGTTTGTAATACCCCTATTATTTACCCAGGATGCCACATGGTGCTCATAATCTTAAAGGACATAAGCTAACCCATGAGTGGTGGTACCTGCTGTAATAACTGTGTAATAAATACTGTAATGATTGTTGAAAAAGGTTGAAACATATGCCATAAGGTTCAAATCTATAAATAAATCTGAATGCAGTATCAAAATACCAAAACTGCATATAAGTATTGAAAAAAACTAAACAACTATCTAAAAATACTCTAGTCTGAAAAGCCTCTAACTGTCTGAACTATGGAGTTGATAGGACAAGCCCCCAACTAACTCCATCTACTAAAATAAAACTGAAGTACTATAAATAATAAGCATGTCCTCGAACTATAAGGACTTATCACTACTCTGAAAGCTGAGAATCTGTACTACTAAGGGTGCTCTGAAGCCAGTACGTCTGAACCTATTATATAAGACATCATAGAATAAAAAAAAGCATGCGTCAGTACTTTGAATGTACTGGTATGCTTAGTGAGGTAGGATGATATGCATGGGTTCATATGCATGCAAAATAATAGATGAATAACATAAGTATGACTGAGTAAGAGTACATGCATGAATACATAGATTGTAACTGAGATCGTGTTAATATTGAGTATTAAATCTAAATATTGATAACCGATATCTGAGTCTATGGATATTGAATTACTGATTATCTGAATGAGTGTATTTGATAGTTCTTAATACTGTAGAACCATACTGAGTTTCGTACTGAGCTGAGTGTCTATGTTTGATAGTCCTGAATCTGTAGAACTGAACTGAGTTCTATTCTGAGACTGAGACTGTGGGAGGTAATTATCTAACCGTCATGACCATCTGTAAACTAATTGGGGTCTAACCTGTAACACCAGCTGGAAGGGTTTCAATACCGTGCCACAGTTAAGGACAATATGTGAGTTAACCCTTCCTGATAGGAAGCTCTTTCATCAACCCTCGCTAGAAGGATAACTTAGATGAGAACTATCAACCCTCATAATGCCTGGCAGGAAGATACCTCAACCTACATTGGCTACATAATTCTATAATGCAGGGACTACTACTAAGTGTCAAACCCTCTGCTAACAGGAATTTCCCCATCCCTAAGTTAACTTGGTGGTTAATCCTACTCCGAACTGAATAGACACTGAACTAATTTCTAATTATCTGGACTGAACTGAGTTCACGGAGTTCTGCTGACTGATGAAATACTACTTAATCCTATTAACTGACTGAGTTTACTAAGGTCTGAACTAGATACTGAATTAGACTAGACCAATACTGATTCTACTGAGTTTTCCTGAGTTCTGTAACTGAATGAGAGTACTACTGATCATGTCATGACTGATACTATTCTATGACTGACCATGGCTCTAGGTAATCTGCTAAATTGTCGGGTATAAGTACCCCTAGGACTCGATAGCATAAATGAAGAGACATGGTACAACTTGAAGCATATAAGATAAGTACTTGATCATCATTCATTCATTGGGGAATTTTGACAAACACTTGCCTAATATAACTTGGACATAAGCTAACTTGACATGATTTCATTCTCTTAATAGTTCACATGGACAATTTATTAAGCAGTTGGTGAGCGCAATATATGCACCTTGTATTGAACAACAAGTGAGCATCATAATTCAACTCTAATTTCACAATTCAAAGGTTTATCATGTATTCACATGAATTTACACACATAATGATCAATTTCACATGAAATATATATATAATCATGAATTAGGAACTTAATCCAAATAGAAATCATGGATACACTTTAATTCCAAACATGAAAATCATAAAATCAATTACTTAAAGTTCAAAAGATATTCTTGGACTCCAAGGGTAGAAGGAACCCTTGGATAAACACTTTACATGCCTTTGTTGAAGATTTTTTGAATGTTTTTTGTGGAATCATGTTTTTTTGTGGAATCTTGTGCCCTTGATTTGAAATTGAAGCTTCTAGGGTTTTGTTATTGAGAGATTTTGAGAAAGAATGACTATATTTTCTCTATAGAGTGTTTAATTTCATGTTTTGGGGGCTGACGGTTGAGGGAAAAAGACCTAAATACCCTGAACAATATGGTGTTTAAATGACTAAAAATTAGGTTATCGATGCACAGGTCGACGCGTCGAATCGATGGCATCGTCGCAATATCCACCACATCATGTCAAGTTTGTGTTGGTTCACTGGAATTTGCACTGAAGCTAGGGAAAATAATCCATCAATGTGATAGTCAACGCGACACGCTGAGATTGCATCAACCCACTATTTTGTGCACTCAAATATGTTTCAAATGAGGTCTGAAAAATCCAAAACTCCTCTGGGAACACCATGGACCTCCCTGATCATGAATCAACCTAAACATCAACATTTAATGAATTAAAGGTTGCAAAATAATATTGCAACTTTCGTAGGCTAAAATGACACTAAGTTTGAGTACTTAGCTAAAATATTCTAAGTTTGGGACCCCTTGGAAAACCTAATGGACTGAATTAAGATTAGGATTTTGTGGGGTCTTATAGAAATATAATTATATGAGAAAATAAAGTGCATGATCAATTAAACCAATTGGAGCAAGTTAGTGATGATTGGGTAGTTTGTGAATGCAACAAATGAATAGGCTTACCATGTATAATCAAGGATATTATTGACACATCTAAAGTTAATATGTGGCAAAGGTTCACTATGTAAGAAAGTATAGTAATAACCCCACATTGAAGTACTTTAACACACTAAGAGGTGGGGGAAGATCGTTAGATACACCGGAGGTTAAACGCAGCTCCTTCACCCCATTTTCTAGGAAGAACACTTAAAACACTTACTTTGTAACATAAGTAGTAGATTCATGCCAAAGAAATGGAATCAAATAGCCTTACATACCTTATATTCTGACCAATGTGACTACAATAATTCACTTTTCCTTTAAGTGTTACTCTACAATATAAGGACATAAGAAGCTAATATTATAACCTACTCACAGTTTAATCCTGCAAAACTAGTTGCTAAACACTTGATGGGAAGTAAGACCATCCAAAACCCCAAATATATGATTTACCACCATACCCTTATTTTATACTTCAATAGAAGCTCCATTCAACCATTGTATAAGGTGACTCACTTTCTCACAATAGCGATACATATAAAACAACCAATAAATAGTCACAAAATCCACAAATAACCAGAATAACCCCCTATGTCTGAACCATTATTTCTATCCCATAATAATATTAACCAAAAAACATTTTCAAGGCTAGCCATGACTTCCTAAATTCTCAACACAGTAATACAGCTCCAACATCACAATATAGTTAGAAAAGTTGAGCTTACACTTTCAATTATCATCCCATGAGTTCCAATACACAACTATGTCTAGAATTTGCAAATAAGCTAATAATTAGAAGTTGGGGCAGCACCTTACCTTGGATATCTTAATTTGTGATTTTCCCTAATTACTATCTTTTGTGACATTTTCTAAATTAGAAGCATCAGATGAAAATATACCAAAAACCTAAGCTTATGATATGAAATTCTTACCTTAATCTTTAAAACATAGTGGATGCACCTTGGCTGCCAACACCTATTTATTCACTCCCCTTGAATAACTTTCTAATATATTCGAAACTAAGTAGGAGAAAAGGTGATCTTATGGGATGCTTTACATAAAATTTTTTGAAGAACATTAAAACCATAATTAAAAATAGGGAGGCCATTTGGAGGATAGAAAAGAGATATTAAAAGACTTGAGAGAAATTGGATTTGATGAGAAAAATATGAGAGTTTTATTGTTGATTTTTGACCTTTAAAGGCCTCACCTAGCTGGATCATTCTCCTCTTCATTTCCATCCACTATTTGGATCTAATTTGGACCATAAATACTTAGTAGCTGATGCACCTACTTTGGCCATTTAACCTGGTCAAAAGTCCAAGTAGGTGATGCACCTACTAGGACATTTTTAAGTAACCTTTGTGGGCTTGGAAAGATTGGGCCTTGGGCTGCCATTCTCCTTATTTTATTTTATGTAATTTAGGCCTCAAAAAGTCCATCAATTTAGACCTCAATTTGGTCAATTAGTCTAGGTAGGAGATACACCTACTTGTGACCTACTAGCTTAATTATGTCAAACCAGCACCTCATTTATTTTATCGTATATTTCAAACATCTTAATCCCTCTACTCTAACTCAACAATTAACTTTAATTTTAAGCTTATATACCTCCTTACAATGTCTAATTTAAATATTTTATCAGTGGTGAGTTGGTTGTATGTTTGGATATATATATGAGGTGTTACATTATCCCCTCTTTGGATCTTTCATTCTCGAATGAAAAGTGTAGCTAATGGCTTGATTAACCCTAGAATTTCCCAAAAAATTTTGCTAGATTTTTCTTTGTAAATATGACTACAAAAAATCTGTTGTCTAACTAAAATCATGAATAGATCCTCATAGGGCGCTATAACAGATATAATATATAAGAAATGAGAATATGATAAATAAAACTCCTCTCTCAGCCATGTATTTTGATACAGGTCATGTCAGTTTATCATAATTTTCCATATTATCTTCTTTGGACAAATATAATACTTAGAATTAAGGAATTTAAGCATAAATTAATGCCTGAATATATGACATCTAACTGAGATATCAAATAAGCAACACTGATGAAATATGTGATTATGTGAGGGAAGTACGTGTATTAGAATACTCCTATTGGTGTTTGGAATAAGGATAGATAGTTAGGTTTCTTATAATATTTTACTATCTAAGTAGATTGTTCTAAATTTTGGTTCACGCACAATCACTTTACTGGAGGATATATCCCACAGACACTTTATCGGAGGCCATATCTTTTGTCCTTAACTTCCTGACCTAACAATTTAAAAAAATAACTATGGGGACTTGTTTGAATGCTAGTTTCTTGGTTAGGGAGTACAATAAAGAATGGATATCCCATAAATTTCTTTAAAATGGACACATGAAATCATAGAAATTCTAGACAATTCTCTATATAATTTATAAGGTCTGACATTTTGAGGGATCAACTTCCCCTGTTTCATAAATCTTATGATGCTTTTCATAGGTGAGTCTTATGAGAACACATAGCTGTTAATGTGAACTCTAATGTTTTGTCTTTTAACCTAGGTTAGGTTTTATACTAAGCCATTGTATAGGGTTGTACTAAAATGTAATACCCCGTATTTTTTCTAGCCTAAATTCATCCCTAGAATGTCAAGGATTAGCTTCTAAAATGAATACCTTCTTATTGCATATATAATTTTATTGATTTAGACCTTCCGTGTTGTGGAAAATTGAATTAGATTTTCATCTATACAAAATTCACCCAAATCGAACTATTGGTGAAGAAGTTAGGGTGTTTTTAGTAAGCAGTTTGCAAACTGGGAAGTTACCGCATCGCAGTGAAGGGCAGTTTCATAGTTGTCATTTTTTAGTGGACCTCCATAATATTGGTGTATCATAGAGAGTTTCAGTTTCCCATTTGTCAATTTCTAGTAAGCCTACGCGATTTCACCGTGTCGCGATGATGGTCAAAATGCCATTTCAAAGGGGCACCCCAATAGCTCCGCGTCGTGGAGAGTTTCAAGTTCCCAATTGTCCCTTATACAATGAGCTACCATGATAGTGCACGTCACGGTGGCCTATTAAATTAGGATTTTTGTTATCTTTTCCAGTTCCGTTTAGGGGTTTAAAAGGGGTATTTTGGTCAATTACCAGGCCCCCAATCCGTCCAAAACATGAGATTAAACCCATTCGAAGCCTATTATGCTCATAATTCATCGATTCTCTCTCAAACAAAAACCTTAGAGTTCAAAGCTTCTTCTCCAAGAAATTAAATTCCACCATTGATTCTCCAAGAACGCGTTAAATTGAGGATTCCTAAGACAAGATAAGTGATACAGATTTAATAATAATTGATCTTATTAATATTGAAGGGGTTACAGCTGTATATATAGAGAACTGAAGAATAACTAATTACAGAATAACCCAGATGTATTTAATAATTATATATGTAGTCTATTATCCCCCCGCAAGCTGATCAGCGGTAACGAGGGGCAGCTTGGAGCAGAGAGACTGAAAAGGCTATAACGGAAGAGGCTTGGTGAGAATATCAGCAAGCTGGTCAGTAGATGGGACATAGTGCGTGGCCATCGCTCCTGCAAGTACCTCATCGCGAACAAAGTGACAGTCAGACCCAACATGCTTCATACGATCATGAAGGACTGGATTTTTGGTAACACAAATAGTGGACTGATTGTCACAATAAATCTGTGGTTTCGTCGGGGGAATGCCAAGTGCATCCGTAAGGTATCGTAACCACATGGCTTCAGCAACACCCGCAGCCATGGCACGATATTCTGCTTCTGTGGAGGAACGGGACACTCGCGTTTGCTTCTTGGTGCACCAGGAAATCAGATTCGGTCCCATCATAACAATATATCCAGTAGTGGACTTTCGATCATCTTTGTCGTTAGCCCAATCCGAATCAGAAAAAACAGATATATCAAACGAGCCCTTTTGAAATAAAATTCCACAGTGAAGAGTACCTTGAAGATAGCGCAGAATGCGTTTCAAGGCCTGAAAGTGTTGTTCTGTGGGAGCATGCATTGATTGGGAGACTCGATTGACTGCATATTGGATGTCCGGACGAGTAACAGCAAGATAATGAAGTCCACCGACGAGGCTCCGATATAGTGTAGGATCGGCAAAGGGAGTATTCGGCCCTGGGGATTGGCGGACTGCCATGGGAGTGACCGCGGGTTTGCAGTCTGTCATTCCAGCCCGATTTAGAAGTTCAAGGGTATATTTTGTCTGATGCATCAATATGGTTCCCGATTTGCGGATGAGTTCGAGGCCAAGAAAGAACTCCAGAGGACCGAGGTCCTTAAGTTTGAAGTCACGATGCATAGCTTCAGTAATTTCAGTGATGAGTGATGACGAGCTGCCTGTAATAACAATATCATCCACATAGATAAGAATGATGACTGTCCCTCGAGAACAGTGAAGGGTGAAGAGGCTGTTGTCATGATGGTAGGTGCGAAAACCAAGACCCTGCAGAAAAGTAGAGAGACGTGTGTACCAGGCACGAGGGGCCTGTTTCAGGCCATACAGTGATTTGCGAAGCTTGCAAACATAGTGAGGACGGTTGGGATTAACATATCCCGGTGGCTGAACCATATAGATTTCTTCCTCAAGATGACCATGAAGAAAGGCATTGCTGACGTCTAGCTGATGAAGCGGCCAATCATAGTGAAGAGCAAGAGACAAGACCAGACGAATAGTCTGTTGCTTAACAACAGGGCTGAAGGTCTCCTTATAATCCACACCATACTCCTGATGATACCCTTTTGCAACCAGACGTGCTTTATGGCGAGAAAGAGATCCATCTGAATTTCGTTTGATGCGAAACACCCATTTGCACCCAATAGACTTTCGGTGACTAGGCAGAGGTACCAAATCCCATGTACGTTGTTCATTCAGAGCCTGAAATTCCTCATCCATAGCTTGGCACCAGAAACTATTTTTGGAGGCTTGGTTGTAGGTAGTAGGCTCAGTTGTGGGATGTGCATCAAAGGGTATTTGAGTGTGGTAGGCTTTGGGTTTGAAGGTACCGGCCTTGGCTCGGGTTGTCATAGGATGAGTGTTGAGTGGAGGGTGATTAGGAAGGGGTGGTGGAGTTGTATGATGTGTGGGCGGGGGTTGGGTGGGGCTGCCGTGGGAGCTGGGATGTGCAGCGGTGGATGGGGTGGCTGTATGTGTGTTAGGAGTATGATGTAGGGAAGTGGTGGGTTGTGTGGCAGTCGGCTGGGTGTTCGGGTGGGAGGTTTGGGGTTTCGGGTGGGTAGTGGTGTAGTGGGGTACCGGGTTAGGTGCCGAGTGAGCCGGAGCATGAGCGTGAGAAAAGGACGGAAATAATGGCACAACGCCAAGTGGATTGGGGGAGTATGGAGTAGAGGAAAGACTTGTGTAAGGAAATTGTTCCTCCACAAAACGAACATGACGGGAAACATATGTTTTCTGAGATACAGGATCGAAACATTTGTAACCTTTGATAGTGGGATGATATCCTAGAAAGACACAAGGGGTGGACCGAGGTTGAAGTTTATGTTGAGTGTGCGGACGCAACCAGGGATAAACTAGACACCCAAACGGGCGGAGATGGATATAGTCGGGTGAATGATTGTAGAGACGGGCATATGGAGTGGAGTTGGAGAGAGTGTGAGTGGGCATGCGATTTATGAGGTAGTTGGCAGTAGCAAGGGCATCAACCCAAAAGGAAACAGGTAAGGTGGAATCATGGAGGAGCGCAACAACTGTTTCTATTAGGTGACGGTGTTTGCGCTCAGCAACGCCATTTTGTTCAGGGGTATATGGACATGAAGTGTGATGAAGAGCCCCTAGATTTTGAAGAAAAACACCAAATGCATTGTTGACAAATTCTTTGCCATTGTCACTTCGAAAAATTTTGATTTTGGCATTAAATTGATTTTGAACCATTCGGTCAAAGTTTACAAAAATAGTATAAGCTTCGGATTTAAATTTCAGAGGATAAAGCCAAGTGAATTTACTGTAATCATCAACAAAACAGATATAATAACGAAAACCTTGAACAGAAGGAACTGAGGTTGGACCCCAAACATCAGAATGAATTAATTGAAATGGCGCAGTGGCCTTGTGTTCAGACAGTGAAAAAGGTAAACGACAAGATTTAGACACTGAACAGGACTCGCAATGTAATTTTTCTGAAAAATTAAAACCTAAGGAAGATAAAATGGATTTGGTGATGGCGGATGATGGGTGCCCAAGCCGGCGATGCCAGGTTGACGAGAGAATGGCTTGACTCACAACAGACGGAGACCTGGATGGAAGAGTGTATAGCCCATGCTCACAGCGGCCCGTGTACCGCACCCGGTTCGTGGTATTGTCCACTATCTGGAAATTGGTGTCATTAAAAATGAGGGTGCAGTTATTTTCTTTAGTAAAGCGATAAACAGATAAAAGATTGGATGTGAGGGAAGGGACGTGGTGAAGGGTTGAGAGATGAAATTTACCATTTGGGGTATAGACATACCCAGAGCCGGTGTTTGTGATGGGAAGGGATTGACCATTGCCTACTGTAATAGTTTCTGAGCCATGATACGGATGAGGAGCTTGAAGGTGTGAATAATCCGACGTCACATGGGTGTTAGCACCTGTGTCTAGATACCAATCGCCAGATTGAGCGTTTGTGGACGCATGCATCGCCCTTGATCCTCCGGACTGACTATTTACATTCTGCGAGTCATCATAACGATACCAGCAATTAGCCGCAGAATGGCCCCGTTTAGCACAAATTTGGCACGTCGGAAGATCTCGTGTGGGCATCCGCTGGTTTCCTCGTCCCTGTCCGCGGCCTGACTGGAAGCCGTCCCTCGGTGGAGGCCCGCCTCTGCCTTGCTGCCCGGTGTTTCGACGGTCACCGCCGCCGCTGCCTCGCCCTTGGTTACGGCGATCGTCACCGCGACCCCTGGCCGAGCCTCCGCTGCCAGCCGAGTAAAGAGCCGTGACGCCAGGGGTGGAACTGGCTTCTCCGAGCAGTAATTTGTGTTCCATGTCTAGATTCAATTCTTCTGCATTAAGCCATCCAGACAGTTGATTCAGAGTGATTTCGACAGGCGAGAGGCGAATATGCTGTTTGAGAGAGGAATAGCCAGCCGGAAGACCACGTATCACGGCATTCACCACGTCTCGTTCAAGAATAATCTCGTTCACAGCATCTAGGTCAGACAGAATAGAGGCCACATCATCAAGGTATTGAGTCATCGTCTTCGTTCCCTTCCGAAGAGTATGCAATTTGTCACGCAACTGAAAAATATGAGCCGTGGACACAGAGTTGTACCTTGTGGCTAGTGCGTCCCAAAGTGAAGCCGATGTGAGAAAACCCCGGGCGTGTTTGTGCACAGAGGGGCTAATAACTGCGAGAAGACAGGCTCGGATCTGAGTGTCTACGATCATCCACGGAAGGTAGTCGGGATTTGGGAGCTTGACGCCGTCCTTCTCGGCTGTCTCGGGCTGCGGCTTCTCCGCACCGTCAATCCATCCGAGCAGCAAGTTGGCTGCGAGGGCGGTGCGGACGTTAAGTGCCCAGGCCGGGTAGTTGTTGTCAGATAATTTTTCGGGGATGAGATTGTGGAGATTCCTGAGCAGTAATTTTACTCCAGACGGTAATTTTGACAGAGGATCAATAACCTTGTCCATGGCGCCGACCTACGACGGAGGAGGGAGGCCGTGCGGCGTGGTGTAGACGGTGGCGGCGGCGCACACACGTCGGAAAAGAGGAGAGATTAGGGTTTGGGCGGAAGAAGAAATCCTAGCTTTGATACCATGATACAGATTTAATAATAATTGATCTTATTAATATTGAAGGGGTTACAGCTGTATATATAGAGAACTGAAGAATAACTAATTACAGAATAACCCAGATGTATTTAATAATTATATATGTAGTCTATTAATAAGCAAGAACTCATCTTCAAGAACTCAAATAGGAAATCAATAATTCAAAATTCCTCATTTAATCATCTACCAAGGTATGTGGAGTTTATGAACAAGGATCTTCTTCCATCCTTGTGCCTAAAACTAAGTTTTAATTACAAATTCATATGATTTTGAATGATTATACATGAGTTTTAAATTAGGGTTCACACCCATTATTACTAATTGCAAGATTATGAGATTTCAAGCAATTATGAAGTTGAATTACATGTCTATTTCCATATTTTCATGCTTACTGCATTAATTTCCATATTTTGAGATGAATTATCATTGTTTTTATTTTCAACCATGATTATTATGATGTTTTGACATGAATGTGATCAATGGATTATTAAGCCCAAGATTATATGCTGATAATTCAAGAAAGATAATGCTTTAAGCATCTTATGATTAAATTATTTACAAAATTACAATAAATCTTTCATCTTTTGATCCTAAATTAAACTATGGAATCCACATTATAGAATTTCTACAAATTACAGAATTCTGAACAACTTTATTTACAAATTTATTCAGATAGATGCATAATTGGTTTCAGAATAAACCCTTATGCTAGTTTTTACATTGGATTTCCAACAGAATGAGCATAGCAGATTAAAGGGAGTAGTATTTAGCACTGAGCGAGAAGTATGGGATTAGCGTATCCTATTTTCCACAAAACTATGAGACAACGTAGGTACAGACTAAGATCATCCCTATTTCTATATGGATGACAGATTTAGCTTGTGATCGATCATATGGACAGCAGGTTATACTCCCTGGCAAGAGTATGACACCTCTCCCTAACGTGAGGTTTTTCCCTTAGGGGAACGAGACTTTGGACTCCATGTTAGCTCACTTAGTTTATGTCAGTTAGAAGAACCTCCCTACAACTTAATAGTAAAGATTTTCAAAATAGTTTCTATAAGTATTTTCCCTAATAATAGAAAAGAATAACAGAAAAGCTTTTAGAAAACTAAGTGTAAAGGCTCATGAATTTATTTAAATTATGCTTTACAGAAAGATATTAGCTACAGATTTCAGCTTTCAGATTTCAGAAAAAGAAATGAGCCCTTTTACACTTAGACAGTATGATTTGCAGACAAAATATTAGTGCAGCTTTTAAAACTAAATGTTATGACTCACTAGATTTATGAAGTATGTTTTTTTATTCATGACTTTAGATTTCAATATTTCAGATATTCTAGCTTTTCTGAGTCATTTACATTTATCATGCATTATTTTATAAATTATGATGATGAGATAATATTTTACTTATGCATTTACGCCCATATACTCAGTACATCCTCAAAGTACTAATCCACATATACGTCTATGTGTTACATTGTCTTATAATGTAGGTTTGGGTGCTCAGTTTTTGCAGCGTGAGTAGTTTGAGTATCTCTATCTACATCCAACAGTTGGTGAGTCCTCATAGTTCGGGGACTTAGTCATTTAGATATTTCAGCTTATTTGTTTATATGCTTTAGCATTTTGTTCATATAGTTTGAGTTAGCAGGGGGTTTTTCCCAGTGAATATCTAGCTATTAGTAGTAGAGGCTTGTCAGACTGCTAGTTTTGATTCATATTATTCAGTATTGATGTTTTAGAAATTACATTCCAATTATTCTCAGATATTTCAATCAGTTTTCCACATTTAGTATGACTTTTATGTCTATATGCCCCAAATTATGAGATTCATACTTAGTAATAGGCAGACAGGGTTAGATTGAGACTACTCATAGTCTTAAGCACTGTATGATGTCTCGAGATTAGATTTTGGGGAATTACAAACTTTGTATCAGAGCCTAATATTTTAAGAGTCCTAGGGATTCAAACAAGCCACGTTACATAGAGTTTTGATCATGGGTGTGAAGCATACCACATTTTTGAGCAAAAGGCTATAGGACGTTCTTAGGAAATCATCTCTTTCTTTCATGATATATCATGCTTACAATATCTCATCTCTATCTTCTTTTGACTCGTGCTCTTACGTGACACTTGAATATGCCTCCTTATTGAGCTAACACCCACAAAAATTATAATCAGCCACCCCAGCCCATCGATCCTCTGCATGAGAATGTATCCCATGCTGAGATTAGGGCTGCCTTTCAGGAATTTGCCCAAACTATGACTGCTAATGTTTAAGGAAACCATTAGTCTGCAATCCCACTTCATCAGAATGGTGATTTAGCAACATCTAGAATCAGAGATTCTATGATAATGAATACACCAAAGTTCTTTAGGTTAAAAGTAGGTGAGGACCCACAACTTTATTTAGATGAGGTAAAGAAGATCACCCAGACTATGCAGGTTACTAAATAGGAGAGTGTAAAGTTCGCATCCGATAGGTTGAAGGATGTAGCGTATGCTTGGATCGTTATATGGAAGAATGGAAGAGGTGAGAATGCTACTCTTATGAGATGACAAGTGTATTAGGATTATTTTCTAGTTAGGTTCTTCCCACGAGAGATGAGGGAAGCTAAGACAAAGAAGTTTATGAATTTGAGGCAGGGCTCAATTACAGTGAAGGAGTACTGCCTTAAGTTCAATTAGTTGTCTAAGTATACCCCTGATACGATGGTCAATTCTAGGGAAAGTATGAGTAAGTCTTTTATTGGAGTGTCTATCTTGGTAGTCAAGGAGTGCAGGTGTAAGATCCTACAAAATTCTAAGCTTAACTCAGCCCTTAGAGCTTGGTAAGGGGGTCCTATACTTAGAAAAAATCAGCTAAGTGTTTACACTTAGAATTATTTTAGCCTTCATAAGTTGGTGATCTCATTTCATGACCCTTACGACCTTTAAATATCGATTTTTATGTTGATTCATGACCAGGAATGTCAGTAGTTGTTCTCGGATGAGTTTTGGATTTTTTGGACCTCGTTTGAGGCACTTTTGGAAGTCCAAACCAGTGGGTCAGCATGATCTCGATGCACCGCATCACCTATCGCATTGGTAAATGTTTTCCCTAGCTCCCACTGTCAAATTCTAGTGAGCCGACGTGGACTCGGTGCACAGCATCAGCCGTATCATCGACATCATCGATGCAATACGTCGATCTGTGCATCACTAGTCATGGTTTTTTCTCATTAAAAGCCGCATCTAGAAGGGTAATTGGGTCATTTTCCCACCCCTATTCAGCCTCAAAAACATGAAATTAATCATTTCTAGGGAAAAACATTCATTATTTTCTCTCAAATTACTCAAGAACAAACCCTAGGGAATCTACTTTCAAGGGTCAATCTTCAAGAGCACTACATCAGTCTTCATTAATTCAAGTACCAAGGTATGTGAAGTGTTCATCCAAGGGTTCATCCTAGGCTGAAATTCATGCTGAACTCTTGAATTACAAGTTGACTGTAGTGTCCATGATATTATTACATGATTATTGATAAGTGAAATACCCATGCTCCCCAAGTGTTTGTCAAAAGGCTTATGTGAATTGACTAGTGCAAGAATGTCATGTTATTATGTGAATTCATTCATCCACAAGCTCATGTAAATCAAGTGTTTGACAAAAATGTCTAAATGAATGCATTTTTAGTAAACAAGTACTATTATGCTACTAAAGTGATGCAGTATTTTACTTTTCATATTATCGAGTCCTAGGGGTATTCAATATGCAAAAATTTAGTTGTTTACCTAGAGCTACATTAGTTGCAGAACAGGATCAGTAGTGTCACAAACAATAGTACTTAGTAATCCATCATGCTCTCAGTTCAGTATTCAGTTCAGAACTCAGTGAAATCAGTAAGTTAACCAAATTCAGTAGTATTCCATTCGTTAGCGAAACTCAACAAACTCAGCCAAGTTCAGTCAATGAACACAATCATTCACAGTTCAGTCCAGCCTAGTACAGTTTAAAAATTAGTCCGGTATCTATTTCAGTTGGTAGTAGGATTCATCACTGAGCAAACTTAGGGATGGGGGCATTCCTGCCAATAGAGGGTTTGACCCTTATTAGCAATCCCTATGGTATAGAACTCATAGCCAGCATAGGTTGAGATATCTTACTGCCAGACTAAGGTTGATACATCTCATACGATTTTTCCTGCCAGCGAGGATTGACGAAAGAGCATCCTATCAGAGAGGGTTAACTCATAGCTTGTCTTTAACTGTGGCCCGGTACTGACACCCTTCTAACTGGGGTTACAGGTTGTAACACAATCTATTTGGAGAGGGGCATGTCGATTAAATGATACCTCTCATAGTTTCAGTTTCAGTCTTAGTATAAAACTCAGTTTAATTCTACATATTTAGGACTGTCAGATACAGTCACCCAACTCACTACAGAACCCAGAATCAGTTCTACAGAATCAGGATAGTCAGAAATAGTCACCCAGGTATCAGTAAAATTAGATATCAGTTAATCAGTATTAAGAACTCAGTAACCAATGTTAACATGATCTCAGTTGCATTTTATATATTCATACATGTACTCTCATTCAGCTATGTTGACGTTACTTAGTTAGTTAGTGTTCACGCATATGAACCCATGCATATCAGCCTACCTCCCTTAGCATACCTGTACATTCAAAGTACTGGCACATACCTTTATTTTATGCTATGATATCTTATATCATAGGTTCATACGCAGGGGCTCCTGACCATACATAGCATCCCAAATGTTCAGCAGCAAACTTAGTGGTAAGTACTCATAGTTCGAGGACAAAGTTGCTATCTTAGTATTTTAGTATTCAGTTTATTTTAGTAGTCAGAGTTAGTTGGGGGCTTAGTCCATCAACTCCATATTCAGATAGTTAGAGGCTTTCAGACTAGAGTATTTCAGACATATGATTCAGTATTCATTTATCAGTACTTAGTATTGGTTTTTAGTTATGAACCTTGTGGCATTTACAACCTCACTTTCTCATTTATTTTAGATATATTTCTATTACGGTATTATTATTATACAGTGCTCATAGTAGGTACCAGTTATGGGTTAGCTGGTGGTCCTTTGAGGTAGCTAGCACCGTGTAACGTCTGGGGTACAGACTCAGTGCATTACAACCTTGGTATCAGAGCCTAAGGTTCAACAGAGTCCTAGGAAGTCTGAAATCCATGTCTAGTAGAGTCTTGTACATGGGTGTGCAACATGCCATACTTATGGATAAGAGGCTATTAGATGTTTTAGGAAAAGTTTCCCTTCTTTCAGTACTCATATCGTGCGAGTGAGCATGAACTCAAGTTAAAATCTCTGTCTAATCCAAGTTTCCCTTCTATTTATAGAACATGCCTCCAAAAAGGACTAAAGGAAGAGGAACAGAAGACCAGCCAACACCTCAGCCCATTCAGCCAGATCCTCTGGACGAGCATGTCTCCCACGCAAAATTTAGAGCAACTTTCACTACTTTGGCTCATTTTGTGGAAGCCTAGAATGAACGCCCAGTTGCTATTCTGGCCAACCCAATGGCCAATAATGTTGTATCCAGGATTTGGGTCTTCACCTGAATGAACCCTCCATCATTTACCGGGTCCAAGATAGATGAGGACCTACAGGAATTTCTTGATCAGGTGTAGAAAGTTACAGATATTATAGGAGTAACTGCGAGTGAGAGTGCTAAGTTATCCACATATCAGTTATAGGATATGATTAACTGATGGTTAAAGCAGTGGAAGGAAGAGAGGGCTACAGATGTAGGGCCCATGGAATGGGAGGAGTTTGCCACTTCTTTTCTAGATAGTTTCTTCCCGATAGAGTTGAGAGAAGTTAAGGTTCTGGAGTTTATTAACTTGAAGTAGGGAAACATGACAATGAAATAGTATTCTCTCAAGTTTACTTAGTTAGACTGATACGCCCCTCATGTGGTAGCATATAACAGATCTAAGATGAGTAAGTTTATTTTGGGTGTGTCTAACAGTGTGGTCAAGGAGTGTAGGATCGTAATGCTGATTAAGAAGATGGACATATCCAGGCTCATGATCCATGCTTAGCAAATAGAAAAGGCTAGGAATAAAGAAAAGGAGAATGAGAACAAGAGAGCGAGAATAGGTAGCTTCAACTTTTCTTAGCCTAAGTTAGAGAGTGGGAATCATTCTCAGTTCCGCTTAAGAACTTCAGTCCCAGCTCCGTCCTCAGCCATTTCTCCAGTGCTAAAATTTAGAGACGATAATAGAGATAGAGCACCAGGCCCTAAACCCTAGGGTAGTGTTAGTAGTTCCCAAACAAATCCTCTCTGCCAAAAGTATGGCAGAAACCATTAGGGTATCTGCAGAGCTAACAATAATGTATGTTTCAGATGTGGCAACCCAAGCCACAGAGTTAGATAGTGTCCTCAGGTGGGTTTGCAGACTCAGTATAATCATCCCCCAGCTCAGTTCGATCGCTCGAATCAGCAGGGTGCCACTTCCAGTGCCACTAGTGGGCAACACCCAAATAGGCTCTACGCACTTCAGTCCTAACAGGACCAAGAAAGTTATCCTGATGTAGTCATTGGTATGATAGAAGTTTATCATTTGCATATTTATGCTTTGTGAGATTCAGGAGCTTCTTTGTCCTTTGTAACTCCTTATATAGCTGTTGACTTCGGAGTTAGTTTTAAAATTCTAGTAGAGCCTTTTTCAGTCTCTACCCCAGTGGGTAAATCTATCATAGCCCGACGAGTATACAAAAATTGTCAAGTTGTGGTATCTCAGAAAGTTACTTCAATAGAGTTTGTAAAATTGGAAATGACATATTTTAATGTTATTTTTGGTTTGGATTGGCTTCATTCATGTTATGCTTTAGTTGACTACAAAAATAGAATTGTCCAATTTTAGTTCCTGAATAAACCTGTCCTAAAGTGGAGGGGTAACACTTCAGCACTTAAGGGTCAACTTGTATCCTACCTTAGGGCATGGAAAATGATATCTAAGGGATTTGTTTATCATTTTGTTCGAGTTCAAGACTCTAGTTCAGATACCCCTAATCTTGAATATGTGCCAGATGCACGTGATTTCCAATATGTGTTTCCTGAAGATCTTCTCGGAGTCTCTCCCAAAAGGGAAATTGACTTTGGAATTGACCTTCTTCCAAATACCTAGCCCATCTCTATTTCTCCATACAGAATGGTTCCAGCAGAACTCAAAGAGTTAAAAGAATAGTTGAAAGATCTCCTAGACAAGGGATTCATCAGACCCAGTGTATCCCCGTGGGGTGCGTTTTATTCATGCATAAGAAAGACGATTCTCTTAGAATGTGTATAGACTACCGTCAGCTAAATAAATTTATAATTAAAAACAAGTATCCACTTACCAGAATCGATGACTTGTTTGACCAACTTTAGGGTGCCAGTGTTTTTTTCTAAGATTGACTTAAGATCAGGCTATAATCAACTCAGAGTAAGAGAGTGTGACATTCCAAAAATAGCTTTCAGAACTCGGTATGGCCTCTATAAATTCCTAGTCATGTCATTTGGTCTTACCAATGCCCCATCATCTTTCGTAGAATTGATGAACCGTATGTTTAAGCAATACTTGGACATGTTTTTCATCGTCTTCATAGATGACATTCTTGTCTACTCCTGCAGTGAGCATGATCAGACCATCTCAAAATAGTATTGTAGACTTTTAAAAACCATCGGTTGTTCACCAAGTTCAGTAAGTATGAATTTTGGCTAAGGTCGGTAGATTTTCCTGACCATATCATTTTTGGTGATGGCATTAGAGTTGATCCCTAAACGACCAAAGAAGTGAGAAACTGGCCCAGACCCATCTATCCATCAGATATCAGGAGCTTCTTGGGCTTGGATGGCTATTACCGATGGCCTATTGAGGGATTTTCCTCTATTGCATCCCCTATGTCCGGATTGACTGAGAAAAAAGTCAAATTCTAGTGGTCAGATTCTTGTGAGAAGATTTTTTAGGATTTGAAGACTCGACTCACAACAACCCTAGTTTTGACTCTACTAAATGGGTCAGACGATTTTTTAGTATATTGTGGTGCTTCCAAAGTTGGTTTGGGGTGTATTTTGATGCAGAGAGGTAATGTCAAAGTTTATGCCTCTAGACAGCTTAAGCCCTATGAAAAGAACTATCCCACTCATGATCTTGAGCTAGTAGCTATTATGTTTGCCTTAAAGATTTAGAGGCACTATTTTTATGGAGTGAACATTGATGTGTGTACTGACCATAAGAGCCGAGAATATGTGTTCTCTCAGAAAGACCTAAACCTCCGTTAGAGAAGGTGTTTGGAGTTGATAAAGGATTATGACATAAGTGTTCTGTATCACCCGGGCAAGGCAAATATAGTGGCTGATGCTCTCAGTAGAATGTCTATGGGCAGTTTTTCTTATGAGGAAGATGATAAGAATAAGTTAGTTCAGTAAGTTCATCAGCTTGCCCAACTAGGTATTCTCTTAGTCGATTCAGTAAATGGTAGTGTATGGGTGAAGAGAAGCTAGAGTCATCTCTGGTTTCCATGGTAAAGGAAAAGCAGGATAGAGATCCTAGTCTAGTAAAACTGAAAGAGTTAGTCAGAGATATGAAAGTTGAGGTTTTCTCCCAAGGAGGACATGGTGTGTTGCATTGTAAGGGTCGTCTATGTGTGCTAGGTGTAGATGTCTTGAGGCAATGAATTCTTGTAGAAGTGCATGGTGCATACTACTCAATTAATCTAGGGGCCACTAAGATATACCACAAATTGTGAGAAGTCTATTAGTGGAGTGGGATAAAGAGAAATATTGCAGAGGTTGTGGTTAAATGCTCGATATATCAGCAGGTTAAGATCGAGCATCAGAAGCCTAGTGGGTCTATGAAGGAGTTTAGTATTCCCACATGTAAGTGAGAGGAGGTGAATATGGATTTTGTGATGGGTTTACCCCGTACCCATCGCTAACATGATTCCATATGGGTTATCATTCGGTGGATGACCAAATCAACTCATTTCCTACCTGTTCATAACTCTTATTCACCTGAGAATTATGCCAAGCTCTATGTTAGAGATTTTTTCAGATTGCACGAAGTTCTGTTATCCATCATTTCAAATAGAGGTACACTGCTCACCTCTCATTTCTGGAAAGCCTTTTAAAAGGGTCTTGGTACCTGAGTTTATCTCAGTAAAATTTTTCACCCTTAGACAAATGGTCAAGCAGAAAGGACCATGTAGACTCTAGAAGATATGCTAAGAGTATGTGCCATTGACTTCAAAGGTAATTGGGATGACCTCTTGCCTTTGATTGAATTTACGTATAATAATAGTTACCATTCCAGCATTCAGATGGCTCCATTTGAGGATCTCTATAGGAGAAGATATAGATCTCCCATTGGTTGGTGTGACGTAGGTGAGGCCACAGTGGTTGGACCTTACTTGGTATTTGATACTCTAGAAAAAGTTCAGTTGATTAGGTAAAGGCTTAAGATAACTCAGAGCCAACAGAAATTGTATGCCGATGTGTTTAGAAAAGATCTCGAGTTTGAGATTGGTGACCATGTGTATTTGAAAATCTATCCTATGAAGGGACTGAAGAGGTTTGGAAAAAAGGGAAAGCTAAGTCCCAGATATGTCGGTCCTTACCAAATTCTTGGCTGTTTTGTAAAAGTATCTTATGAGCTTGAGTTTCCTTCAGACTTAGCTTCAGTGCATCCAGTGTTTCATGTCTCCTTATTAAAGAAATGAATAGGTGACCTAGCAGTTGTAGTCCCTATAAAGGGTATAGATGCTTAGAACCGCCTCTCTTATGAACAAAACCCAGTCAAAATCCTCGATTATTAGATTCACAGACTGAGGAACAATGAAGTCCCTCTAGTCAAAGTTCTTTGGCAGAAACAGTTCGTTGAGGGAGCTACTTGGGAAGCAGAAGCAGATATGTGAACCAAGTATCCTCACCTCTTCTCCGAAAACTTAGACTCAGCTCAAGGAAACAGTTTTCCTTGAATTTAATCAATTCCATGTTCAGATCTCTTTCATGAGTTTGATATCAGTCCAGTTGCATAACATACTCATATCATCCATTTCTCCATGAAGTAGCTGAATCATATGTCATGCTTTCAGAATTCAGTCATGCATCAGATATGCATTATGCGTATTTAATATGATAATTTAGTATATCAATAGTTTAAGTCATGAAATCATGCTTCAATTATGCATGCTCAGTAAGAAAGTCCAGTCTATAAGAATTCTCAGCTTAGTCAGTCTCATTCGTGGGTGAATGTTCCCAAGAGGGAGATGTTGTAAGACCTCGCTAAATTCTAAGCTTAACTCAGCCCTTAGATCTTGATAAGGGGTCCCATACATAGAAAAATTCAGCTAAGTATTTACACATAGAATTATTTTAGCCTTCATAAGTTGGCGATATCATTTCATGACCCTAACGACCTTTCAGTATCGATTTTTAGGTTGATTCATGGCCAGGAATGTCAGTAGTTGTTCCCGAAAAAGTTTAGGATTTTTCAAACCTCGTTTAAGGAACGTTTGGAAGTCCAAACCAATGATTTAGTGCGATCTCGATGCTCCACATCGCTTATCACATTGGTAAATGTTTTCTCTATCTCCTAGTGTCAAATTCCAGTGAGCTAACATGGACTCGGTGCGGCGCGTCGACCATAGTGCCGTCCTCATCAACGTGGTGCATTGGTCTGTGCGTTACTGGAAACAATTTTTTCTCATTAAAAGCCACATCCATAGTGGTAATTGGGTTATTTTCCCACCCCTATTTAGCCTCAAAAACACAAAATTAATCATTCATAGGGCAAAATATTCTTTATTTTCTTTCAAATCACTCAATAACAAACCCTAGCGAATCTACTTTTAAGGCTTAATTTTCAAGAACACTCCATCAGTCTTCCTTAATTCAAATACCAAGGTATGTGAAGTGTTCATTCAAGGGTTTCTCTCCACCCTTGGAGTTCAAGAAACTCTTTTAAATTAAAAGTCAGCTGATTTCATAGATTTCATGTTGGATTTGAATGTAATCTTGATTATGATGTTGAATGGGTTTTTCAATTTCATGATTTATCACCAGTTTCATAAAAACTAGTTAATTGTGGGTTGAATTATATGAACTTCATGTTGAACTCTTGAATTACAAGTTGAATGTAGTATCCATGATAGTATTACATGATTATTGATATGTGAAATACCCATGCTCCCAAAGTGTTTGTCAAAAGGCTTATGTGAATTGACTAGTGCAAGCATGCCATGTTATTATGTGAATTCATTCATACTCAAGCTCATGTAAATCAAGTGTTTGACAAAAATGTCTAAATGAATGCATTATTAGTAAGAAAGTACTATTATGCTACTAAAGTGATGCAATATTTTACTTTTTATATTATCGAGTCCTGGGGGTATTCAATACCAAAAAATTTAGCTATTTACCTAGAGATACATTAGTTATAGAACAGTCTCAGTTGTCTCACAAACAGTAGTACTCAGTAATCAGTCACAGTCTCAGTTCAGTATTTAGTTCAGAACTCAGTGAACTCAGTCAGTAAACCAAATTCAGTAGTATTCTATAAGTTAGTGAAACTCAGTGAACTCAGTCTAGTTCAGTCAGTGAAAACAATTAGTCATAGTTCAGTCCAGACTAGTGCGGTTTAGAAATTAGTCCAGTGCCTATTTTTGTTGGGAGTAGGATTCAGCTCCGAGCGAACTCAAGGATGGGGGCATTCCTGCCAACAGAGGGTTTGACTCTTATAAGAAATCCCTATATTATAGAACTATGTAGCTATCATAGGTTGAGATATCTTCCTGCCAGACTAGGGTTGGTACATCTCATACGAGTTTTTTTAACAGCGAGGGTTGATGAAAGAGCATCCTATAAGAGATGGTTAATTCACAACTTGTTTTTTTACCCATGGCACGGTACTGACACCTTTCCAACTGGGGTTACAAGTTGGACCCCAATCTATTCAGAGAGGGGCATATTAGTTAGATGATACATCCCACAGTTTCGGTTTCAGTTTCAGTCTCAGTATAGAACTCAGTTTAGTTCAACAAATTTAGGATTGTTAGATACAGTTACCCAGCTCAATATAGAACTCAGAATTAGTTCTAAAGAATTAGGACTATTAGAACCTGTCACTCAGATATCAATATTACAATATCAGTAAAATTAGATATCAGTTAATCAGTATTAAGAACTCTGTAGCCAATGTTAACATGATCTCAGTTACAGTTTATGTATTCATGCATGTACTCTTTTTTAGATATGTTCACATTACTCAGTCAGTTATTTTTCATTCATATGCACCCATGCATATCAGCCTACCTCACTTACCATACCAATACATTCAAAGTACTGACACATACCTTTTTTGTGCTATGAAGTCTTATATCATAGGTTCAGATACACGGGCTCCTGATAATACATAACAACCTAGATTTTTAGCAACAAAATTATTGGTAAGTCCTTATAGGTCAAGGATAGAGTTTCTATCTCAGTATTTCAACATTCAGTTTATTTCAGTAGTCGGATTTAGTTGGGGGCTTATCCCATCAACTCATATTCAGACAGTTAGAGACTTTTAGACATGTGTTTTAATAGTATTGGTTTTCAGTTAGGAACCTTATGGAATTTACAGTCACACTTCCATATTTATTTTAGATATATTGCTATTATAGTATTATTATTATACAATGCTCACAACAGGTACCAGTCATGGGTAAGCTGGTGATCCTTCAGGGTTTCTAGCACTGTCTAGCATTTGGGGTACAAACTCAAGGCGTTATAGAAGGATTTCCATGCTTATTGGAGACATGGATCTTGCTATATTGATGATTCATGCTCAGTACATTGAGACATAAAATTTAAAGAGAAGAGATAGGTATAATAAGTAGGCTAGAACATAGAAGTTTGAGCATGGCCAGGCTAGGTCTCAAGAGGTAAATCATTCGCTATTTCAGAATCATTCGTCTATACCAGTACCATTTTTAGCTAGTTCTCCAGCTCCCAAAGGTAGGCAGGAGCAGTAGGGTAAGTCTTCTATGTCCAGATCCCTGAATAGTATGAATGGTAGGCCTAGTTATCCTCTATGTGCTAGGTATGGTAAGAATCATCCTGGTGAGTAATTGGCTGGACAAAAGGGTTGTTTTAGTTATTTTAAGTTAGGTCATGGTATTAGAGATTGTCCGAATGCTAAGTAGAGAAACAGAGATATTCGTCCCCAGACTCAGGCAACTAGTGCACCAGCTCCTTAAGGTCACCGAATTCCTCCTCAGGGCGCATCATCTAGTACCGATGGAGGTCAGCGCCAGAATCAGTTTTATTCTTTACCATCTCGTCAAGAGAAGGAGATTCACCAGATGTTATCACTGGTATGCCTCGTGTCTTTCATCTTAATGTTTATGTGTTGTTAGACCCTGGGTCGAGTTTCTCTTATGTGACCCCGTTAGTTGTAGTAAATTTTGAGATAAGTTCTGAAAAGATCCCTGAGCCTTTCTTGGTTTCTACCCCAGTAGGTCAGTCAGTTGTTGTAAAATAGATCTACAGAAAGTGTCCTATCACTTTCCTCCATAAAATCATGTTAGCAGAGATAATAGAGTTAGATATGGTTGGACTTTGATCTTATTCTTTCTATGGATTGGCTCCATTCCTATTATGCACCCATAGATTATCGCACCCGAGTGGTGAAGTTTCAGTTTGTAAATGAGCTAGTCTTTGAGTGAAAAGTAATTCAGTGCCTCCCAAGAGTCATTTCATATCTTATCTTAAAGCCAAAAAGTTGATCTCCAAAGGGTGTAACTATCATTTAGTTCGAGTCAAAGATACTAAGACTGAGACACCAACAGTTCAGTCAGTCAGTATAGTTAATGAGTTTCCTAATGTCTTTTCCAAAAATTTGCTAGAGGTACTTTCTGATAGGGAAATAAAATTCAGGATTGACCTTCTTTCAGATACTCAACCCATCTTAATACCTCCATATCGTATGGCTCCCGCCGAGCTTAAAGAGTTGAAAGAGCAACTCAAGGATCTTTTAGATAATGGTTTCATAAGGCTTAGTGTTTCTCCATGGGGCGCTCCTATCCTATTCCTGCGAAAGAAAGATGGTTCTTTGCTGATGTGCATTGACTATCGTCAGTTGAATAAAGTTATAGTAAAAAAAAATATCCTCTTCCTAGAATTGATGACTTATTTGACCAACTCCAAGGTGCAAGTTATTTCTCAAAGATAGACCTTAGATCCGTCTATCATCAACTTAATATAAGGGAATGTGATATTCAAAAGATAGCTTTTAGAGCATGTTATGGTCATTTTGAGTTCCTAGTTATGTCCTTCAGGCTAACCAATGCCCCAACAGCCTTTATGGACTTGATGAACAGAGTATTCAAACAATATCTGTACATGTTTGTCATAGTCTTTATCGATGATATTTTTGTCTACTCTCGTAGTAAGGATGATCAGGCAGACCATATTAGAATTGTGTTGTAAACTCTTAAAGATCATTAGTTATTTGCCAAATTCAACAAATGTGAATTTTGGCTAAGGTTGGTAGCTTTCTTTGGTTATATTATTTCCAGTGATAGTATTAGAGTTGATCCCCAAAAGACTAAAGCAGTAAGAAACTTTCCTAGAACTATCTCTCCATTAGAAATTAGAATTTCCTTGGGTTTAACTGGTTATTACAGATGTTTTGTTGAGGGTTTCTCATCTATTGCATCTCCTATGTCTAGATTGACCAAAAAGAAAGTTAAGTTTCAGTGGTCATATTCCTGCGAGAGGAGTTTTTAGGAGTTGAAGACTAGACTCACTTCAGCCTTAGTCCTAGCATTACCTGATTGTACAGATGGTTTTGTCGTGTATTGTGATGCCTCTAGGGTTGGTTTGGGTTATGTGTTGATGCATAGAGGTAAGGTCATAGCCTATGCCGCTAGACAATTTAAGCCTCACTAAAAGAATTACCTGACCCATGATCTTGAGTTAGCTGCTGCTGTATTTGCTTTGAAAATTGGGAGACATTATTTGTATAGGGTACATGTTGATGTGTTCATGGACCATAAAAGTTTACAGTATGTATTTATTTAGAGGGAGTTGAATCTTCATCAGAGAAGGTGGTTAGAGTTGTTGAAAAATTATGATATGAGTGTGTTGTATCATCCAGGAAAGGACAATGTAGTAGAAGACGCCCTTAGTAGATTGTCTATGGGCAGTGTTTCTCATGTAGAGAACGATAGGAAGGAGCTAGTTCGAGAAGTTCATCGGTTAGCTAGATTGGGTGTGAGATTGGTTGATTCAGCTGAAGGGAATGTTTGGGTTTAGAGTAGTTCCGAATACTCCCTAGTTTTGGAGGTGAAAGAGAAGAAAGATAAGGATTCTTGTTTGGTCAAACTGAAGGAGTAAGTTAAAGACCAAAATATAGAGGTTTTCTCCAAAGGGGGAGATGGTGTGTTGAGATACCAGAGTAGATTGCGTGTGCCATGTGTTGATGATTTGAGACAACGAATTATGGTGGAAGTGCATGGTGCGTGTTATTCCATTTATTCCGAAGCCACCAAGATGTACCGTGACTTACGGGAAATCTATTGGTGGAGTGGTATGAAGAAGGATATAACAGAATTTGTAGCCAAGTGTGCAACTTACCAACAGGTTAAGGTAGAGCACCAAAGACCTGGTAGTACGTTGCAAGAGTTTGGTATCCTTACTTTGTAGTGGGAAGAGGTAAATATGGATTTTGTGAATGGTTTACCCCATTTGCGTCGTCAGCATGATTTGATTTGGGTTATTGTAGAAAGATTGACTACGTCAATGCACTTCTTGCCAGTTCACACATCTTACGCAGCTGGAGATTATGCTAAGTTGTACATCAGAAAGTTGGTAAGATTGCATGGAGTTCCTATGTGCATCAACTTAGATAGGGGTACTCAGTTTTCTCTCAGTTTTGGAAAGACTTTCAGAAGGGTCTTGGTACCTAAGTTTATCTTAGTTCAGCTTTTCACCCGCAGACAGATGGTTAGGCAGAAAGGACTATTCAAACTTTAGAGGACATGTTGAGAGCATGTGTTCTTGATTTCAAAGGTAGTTGGGATGAGCATTTTCCATTGATTGAGTTCTCTTATAATAAAAGTTACCATGCTAGTATTCAGATGGCTCCATTTGAGTCTCTTTATGAGCGAAGATGTAGATCGCCAATTGGTTGGTTCGAAGTGGGTGAGGCCACTTTTATTGGGCTAGACATGGTGTTTGAAGTTATAGAGAAAGTCCAGTTGATTAGAGAGAGATTGAAACCAACTTAGAGTTGTCAAAAATTTAATGCAGATGTAAGAAAAGATCTTGAGTTCGAGGTGATGATCTTATGTATTTAAAAGTTTCACCCATGAAGGGGGTGAAGAGATTTGGCAAGTAGGGGAATCTTAGTCCCAGATATGTAGATCCCTTCTGGATTTTGAGTCGTGTTGGGAAGGTAGCGTATGAACTTGAGCTACCCGCATATTTATCCTCAGTTCATCTAGTATTCCATGTGTCCTTGTTGAAGAAATTCATGGACAATTTAACCGTTATAGTTCCTCTAGAAAGTACAAATATTCAGAGTAGAATTTTTTACGAAGAAGTTCCAGTAGAGATTCTTGATCTTTAGATCTGTAGACTAAGGAACAAAGAAGTTCCCTTGGTCAAAATTCTATGGTGAAATCAGTCTATTTAGGGTGCTACTTGGGAAGTAGAAGAAGACATGAGTACCAAGTATCCTCATCGATTTTCCACGAACTCAGATTTAGCCGAAGGTAATAATTTTCCTTCATTTAGTTCTTTTCCAGTCTCAGATTCAGCTATTTATTTGTTTTCATGTAAACTCATTCTCTGATAGATCAGTTCGGTAGCTCATTATGCTTGAGATTCAGCCATACAGTTTATATCAGTTGTGCATGATAGCTTATAGGATTATATTACTCAGCACTCTCAGATTAACTAGCTATATTCGAGGATGAATGTTCCCAAGGGGGAGATATTGTAATACCTTGCATTTTTCCTAGCCTAAATTCGTCCCTAAAATGTCAAGGATTAGCTTAAAAAATAAATACCTTTTTATTTCATATGGAATTTTCCAGATTTAGACCTTCCATGGTGTGGAAAATTGAATTATCTTTCCATCGATACAAAATTTGCCCAAATCCAACACTCGGTGAAGAAGTTAGGGCGGTTTTAGTAAGCAGTGTGCCAATTGGGCAGTTACCGCATCGCGGTGAAGGACAATTTCATAATTGTCATTTTCTAGTTTAGCTATGGAATCCACATTACAGAATTTCTCTAGATTACTGAATTCTGAATAACTTTATTTACAAATTTAATCAGATAGATGCATAATTGGTTTCAGAATAAACCCTTATGCTAGTTTTTAAAATGGATTTCCAACAGAATGAGCGTAGCAGATTAAAGGGAGTAGTATTTGGCACCGAGTGGGAAGTGTGGGATTAGCGTGCCCTATCTTCCACAGAACTACGAGCCAACATAGGTACAGACTAAGATCATCCCTATTTCTATATGGATGATAGATTTAGCTTGTGATCAATCATATGGACAACAACTATACTCCCTGGCAAGAGTATGACACCTCTCCCCAACGTGAGGTTTTCCCCTTAAGGGAACGACACGTTGGACTCCATATTAGCTCACATGGTTTATGTAGTTTAGAAGAACCTCCCTACAACTTAATAGTAAAGATTTTTTAGAATTGTTTCTAAAAGTATTTTCCCTAATAATAGAAAAGAATAACAAAAAAAATGCTTATAAAACTAACTGTTAAGGCTCATGAAGTTATTTACATTATTCTTTACAGAAAGATATTAGCTACAGATTTCTGCTTTTAGATTTCAGATATAGAAATGAGCCTTCTTACACTTAGTATGATTTACAGACAGAACATTAGTGCAGCTTTTAGAACTAAATGTTATGACTCACTAGATTTAAAAAGTATGTTTTGTTATTCACGACTTTAGATTTCAGTATTTCAGATATTCTAGCTTATGTTAGTCATTTACATTTATCATGCTTTATTTTACAAATTATGATGATGAGATAATGTTTTACTTATGCATTCACCCCCATATACTAAGTACATTCTCAAAGTACCGATCCATATATACGTCTATGTGCTACATTATCTCATAATGTAGGTTCAGGTTCTCAGTTTCAGCAGCGTGAGTAGTTCGAGTATCTCCATCTACATCTGGTGAGTCCTTATAGTTTAGGGACTTAGTCATTCAGATTTTTCAGATTATTAGTTTATATGCTTTAGTATTCTTTTCAGACAGTTTGAGTTAGCTGGGGTTTTGTCCCAGTGACACTCTAACTATTAGTAGTAGAGGCTTGTCAGACTACTAGTTTTAATTCAGATTATTCAGTATTGATGTTTCAGACATTATATTCAAATAATCCTAGATATTTTAGTTAGTTTTCCACATTTAGTATGACTTTTATGCCTATATATCCCAAATTATGAGATTCAGACTTAGTAGCAGGCAGATAGGGTTAGATTAAGGCTAGTCGTAGTCTTGAGCACCGCATGACGTCTTTGGATTAGATTTCGAGGCGTTACATAAAATTCACATATATGCTCAACCTTTTAGTTCCATGATATTCCTTTCATCAAGATACATGTCAACTTTATCCCACTAATTTCAATACTTGAATCAATAAGCACAAAAAGGCATATAACATATGGACAAAATGCCACAGAGTCTATGACATATAAGCAAATTAGCACTAAAGGGGAACTTAGCCTATGAATATATGAACCTAATAAGTATGAAACATATTCACAATTGAGCTATAAAAAACATGCGTTAGATAGCACATACAAACTATAAAGTAGGATGAAAGCAAAAAAAAATATAAGACATTTAGCATGTGGGCAGATATATTATAAGTCCGATAGTATGCGAGCAATTGAGATAACTCATGGAGAAAATTATGCAAATTTTGTACAATACTAAAACTAAGAAAGCATATATACCACATAAGTAGGCAACCCATAGAACATGTAGATATATAAAAAAGAGAACTATGGAATAAAAATTGCATCGAGCAAGTGGACTATATCGCATGGATAAGTAGACTAACATGTCAATGAATACACATATGGAATATGAGAAAAAGATCATATGACACATGGAAAGATAACTAACTATCATCCTTTAGTGCTTAAGTAAGTAGGCTATGAGGCATGTAACATAAAAGGAAATGGTTTGTGAAACATATAACACTTAGATAAGTGATTTATGTAAGTAACCCATGTGATATATAAATATTGGAAAAGGTCCTATAAAACATATGGCAATAAGTGTAGTGTCTCAAATTTGGTACCCGAAATGCTACACGGTGCTCATGACCCCAAAGGACCACAAGCTAACCCATGACTGATATCTATACCAGAACACTGTATAATATACTGTATAAATGCATAAATAAAGGATGTAAGGTCATAAGGTTCAAAACTGATAGAATAATCTCTGAATGATATGGTATCACAATACCAGAACAAAACCTGAAATAAACTATCTGAATATAATAGTATGAAAAGCCTCTAACTGACTGAACTGTTTGAATAAAAAGTTGATGGAACATGTGACCAACTAACTCCAACTACTGAAATAAATTAATTAATGAGATAATAAAGTAATGTCAGTCCACGAAGGATGAGGACTCACTGTTAACTCTAACTGCTGAGACTAGAATGCTACTAATGCTCTGGAGCTCGTGCTGCTGAACCTATGGTATAAAACACCATAGAGCAAATGCATCAGTATGTTTGAATGTACTAGTATGCATGTGAGGTAGGCTGAATGCAAAAGTGTTCACATGCATGAACTACACTAACTGACTGCATAACATGAACATGAGAATACATGCATGACTACATAATAAATATAACTTAGTTCGTTATAACATGATTACTGAGTCTGAGTACTGATAAAATGAGATACTGATATCTGTATAACTGAAACAACTGATACTGAGCGACTGTATCTGACAGTCTAGGTTTTGATGAAACTAGCTGAGTTCCATACTATTTTGAGTTGAATATATCTGAAAATCTTGAATCTTATTGAACTATCTGAGTTCTATTACTGAGACTGAATGACAGTATCTGACAGTCCTGATTCTATACTGAAACTGTGGGAAGTAGTCATCTAACCGACATGCCCCAAATAATGCATTATAGTTGAGTTGGGGTCCAATTTGTATCCCTAATTGAAAGGATGTCAATACCGTTCCATCGATAAGGATAAGCTGTGGGTGACCCTCATTTGACAGTGTCCCTAAAAAAGAATGGTGGGACACTCATCTGACAGTGTTTATCCACCTCATCAACCCTTATCTGACAGTATTGATGTCTTAACCTATGCTGGCTACATAGTTCTGGAACGTAAGGATGACTTCTAAGAATCACACCCTCATCTGACAGTGTGTGTTCCCATCCTTGGGTTCACTCGGTGCTAATTCCTACTCCCATCCAAATAGAAACTGAACATGGATTACTGAACTGAACTGGACTGAATTAACTGAGTTTCGTTGACTGACGGAATACTACTGAGATTACTGAATTTCTGAGATTACTGAGTTTATTAAGTTTTCCTGAGTCACATGACTGACTGAATTTCTATGAATATGGATCGACTGAGAGTATCTTTTAAACACGACACTGTCTCTAGGCACACAACTAAATTGTTGGGTACACGTACCCCTAGGATTCAATAGCATGAAACTGACAAAGAATGACTTTCTTGAATACATGACCAACATCACAATCCATAATACAATAAGTTGGAGATTTCATGAAGTAGAAGTTCTAAAGCACCACAAGGGTTACTCGTGTATCCATAATTCATTGACTAAGATATTTCATCAAACATTTGACATGCATAAACTTGTACATGATTGGGGATTCCATATTATCGTACTAGTATGACACCTTTCCTTCACATAGGCATTTAACCGAACACATAGGGAGCATGCTTTGGTTATAAAATCATCAACACATTTAAAAATCATGGATATATCAATCAACGTGTAAATTTAAGGGTTTATCATTATTATTATGCAAATCACCACATACTAGGGTCAACCATTGGAATATGCAATTTCAAACATGAATCAAAACCCCAAAACAACATGAGCATGAATTTTAATTCAATTTAAATCATGAAAATTCATCAATATTCAAATCTTGAATTTTAAAAAGAGGTTCTTGAGCTACATGGGTGAAAGAGTCCCATGAATTAACACATGACATACCTGGGTTGTGAGTTTCTTGAAGTTCCTTGACTTGAAGAACTTGGAATCTCTTATTTTCTTGAAGAATGATTTGGATCCTATTCTTGGGGATTATCTTTAATAGAAAACCCTAATTTGATGTTGTAGATTGATAATGAACTGATGAGCCTTGGTCTTATATAATTAGAGGTTAAAATGGATGGAAAAGACCCAAATACCTTTCTAAAAATGACTTTAAACTAATTGAACGAACTATGCGATAGTGGGTGCGATGGTCCATCGCTGGGTCAATAGTCCATCGGTCCTAACCATTGTACCTGGGCAGTATAGGGGTTCACTGCCTCTGCTGCTATAGCTTGGGCGATGGTTTGTCGCTAGCTCGACGGTCTGTCGGCCTGAGCCATCACCCTTAGAAAGAAGGTGGTCTCACTACCTCCGCTGCGATGGTTTGGACGATAGTCCATCACTAGCTCAATGGTCCGTCATCACTCATTGTTGTAACTGGGCAGTTTTGACTACTTTCTATAATCGGCCATAAATTTCAACCCTAATACAAAATTTGGACGAAATTGGTATCATTAGAAAGCTAATTCAATTTCCCACATGATAAAAGTAAAAAACTTAATAATTCCACGTATATAAAAGTGGATTCATCATTCAAAGTATGTTTCTAACATACTCAGGATGATTACAAGCTAAGTAGAAGTACGGAGTATTACAATATTTCCCCCTTGAGAAAATTCGTCCTCGAATGAGACTGAGTGAGAGGGGAGAAGATAAACTGACGTATATACTAAATATGAATAACTAGAACATGATCTCATGACTGACATGATTGATAACTGAATATATATCATACTGAACATACCTATCTAATGCATGACTAACTGATTTATGACTGCATGACTGAATTACTGATAAGATGAGTTTGTCATCAAATAGAACATGCATATCTGATTCATGAATACATGACTTAACTGACACATGAATAGATGACTGACTAAACAATGGTACTTAATACCAAGATTATAATGGAATTCTAAACATGAACTGTATACCAAGCTTGTCAATAAAATCTGAACATGTAACTGAAAAGCTTAAGGAGAACTATTACGTTGAGCTAGATTTGAGTTGGTGAAGAAGAGGTGAGGATACTTGGTACACATGTCTACTTCCTCTTCCCAAGTATCTCCCTCGATGGACTAATTTTTCCAAAGAACTTTGACTAGAGGGACTTCTTTGTTCCTCAGTCTGATAGTCTAGGATTTTAACCGGAATATCTTCATAAGAGAGGCTGTTCTGAACATCTATGCTCTAAATAGGGACTACAACTGCTGGGTCACCTATGCACTTCTTGAGTAAAAAGATAATGAAGACTGAATAAACTGAGGCTAGATCTGAAGGTAATTCGAGATCATAAGCTACCTTGCCAAAACAACTGAGAACTTTGATGGGACCGACAAATCGGGGACTGAGTTTTCCCTTCTTGCTGAATCTGTTCACTCCTTTCATGGGAAAGATCTTTAGATAGACATAATCACCAATCTCAAACTCAAGATCCTTTTTGCACACATCTGCATAAGACTTTTGTCGGCTTTGAGCAGCCTAGAGATTTTCTCTGATCAACTGGACTTTTTCTAAGGCATCAAAAATTAAGTCAGGCCTTATAACTGAGGCCTCACTAAATTTGAACCAACTGACTGGAGATCTTCATCTCTACCATAGAGAGCTTCGAATGGAGCCATCTAAATACTGTAATGATAGCTGTTGTTGTATGCAAACTCAATCAAAGGCAAGTGGTCATCCCAACTACCCTTGAAATCAATTGCACACGCTTGTAGCATATCTTTTAAAGTTTGAATGGTATTTTCTGGTTGACCATCTATCTGAGGATGGAAGGTGGTACTGAGATGAACTTGGGTACCAAGACCCTTTTAGAATACTTTTTAGAAATAAGAGGTGAACTAGGTACCTCTGTCTGAGATAATAGATAATGAAACACCGTGCAATCTGACCAACTCTCTGATGTAGAGTTTGGTGTAATGCTCTGCTGAATAATAGGCATGGACTGGAAGGAAAAGTGCTGATTTTGTCATCCTATCTACAATGACCCAAAATGAATCATGCTGGCGATGAGTACAAGGCAAACCTTTCAAGAAGTCCATGTTCACTTCTTCCCACTTCTAAGTAGGAATACTGAACTCATGCATGGACCCACTAGGTTTTGATGCTGTATATTAACCTACTGACATGCAGAGAACTTAGCCAAAAACTCTACAATATCTCTCTTCATCCCACTCCACCAATAGATTTCCCGCAAGTCGTAGTACATCTTTGTGGCCCCTGGATGAATAGAGTAGTGCACACCATGAACTTCTACAAGAATTCGCTGCCTTAAGTAGTTTACACCTGGAAAACAAAGATGACCCTGACAATGAAATACACCATCTCCCCCTTGGGAGAAAACCTCTACTTTCTAATTCTTGACTGGCTCTTTTAACTTGACAAGGCTGGGATCTCTATCTTGTATTTTCTTTTACCTCAGAAACTAGAGATGATTCTGCACTACTCTGAACTCATATATCACCCTCTTTTATATCGACTAAGCGAATGCCTAGTCTGGCAAACTGATGGACTTCTTGAGCTAACTTCTTCTTACTTTCCTCAACATGAGCAACACTACCCATAACCAGTCTACTGAGAGCGTCGACCACCACATTGGCCTTGTCTGGATGATAAATGACAATCATGTCATAATCTTTCAAGATCTCTAACCACCTCCTCGTATGAAGATTGAGATCTTTCCGAGAAAACACATTCTGAAGGCTCTGATGATTAGTGAACAAATCTATATAAACTCTATTTAGATAATGCCTCCAAATCTTTTGGGAAAATACTACGGATGCTAACTCAAGATCATGAGTAGGATAATTGTTCTCATGGGGTTTAATCTGTCTAGAGGCATTGTCTATGGACTTACCATGTTGTATGAGTACACAATCCAAACCTACTCTGGATGTATCACAATACACTACGAACCCATCTGAACCTTCTGGAAGAGCCAAAACTGGAGTTGAGGTGAGTTGAGTCTTCAACTCTTGAAATCTCTTCTCGTAAGGATCTGACCACTGAAACTTGACTTTCTTCTGAGTCAATTTGGACATAGGGGATGCAATAGAAGAAAATACCTTAACAAACCATCTGTAATATCCAGCCAAACCCAAGAAACTCCTAATATCTGATGGAGAGACAAGTTTGGGCCAATTTTTTACTGCTTCGGTCTGTTGAGGATCAACCCTAATGCCATCATCGGAAATGATATGAACAAGGAATGCTACTGACCTTAGCCAAAATTTGCACTTATTGAATTTGGCTAACATCTGATGATCTTTGAGAGTATGAAGTATGAATCTAAGATGGTCTGCATAATTATGCTCACTGTGGGAATAGACTAGAATATAATCTATGAAGACTATGATGAACATGTCCAAGTACTGCTTGAATAACCAATTCATAATGTCCATGAAAGTAGCTGGGGCATTAGTAAGACCAAAGGACATAACTAAGAATTCAAAGTGACCATATCGAATACGGAAAACTGTTTTCAAAAGGTCATATTCTTTGAATCTGAGCTCATGATAGCCTTATCTGAGGTCTATTTTAGAGAAATAGCTGGCACCCTGAAGTTGGTCGAACAAGTCATCGATTCTGGGAAGTGGATACTTTTTCTTTCCCATGAATTTGTTGAGTTGATGGAAGTATATACACATTTTGAGAGAACCGTCTTTATTGCACACGAATAAGACTGGTGCACCCCACGGGGACATACTGGGTCTGATGAATCCCCTATCTAAGAGATCCTTTAACTACTCTTTCAATTATTTGAGTTCTTTTAGTGCCATTCTGTATGGTGGAATTTATATAAGCTGGGTATATGGAAGAAGGTCGATGCCGAAATCTATTTCCCTTTTGAGAGGAATTTCTGGAAGATCTTCGGGAAAGACATATGAATATTCATTCACGACGGGGACTGATTCGAGATAGGGAGTTTAAGAACTAGTGTCCTTAACTTAAACAAGATGATAGACACATTCTTTATATATCATTTTCCTTGCCCGAAGGTAGGAAATAAGATGACCTCTGAACGCTGAAGTACTACCCTTCCACTCTAGGATTGGTTCAACCAGAAATTGAAATTGGACTATTCTATTTATGAAGTCGACTGTGGCATAGTATAAATCAAGCCAATCCATGCCGAGAATGACATTAAAATCAGTCATCTAAAATTTGACTAAGTCTGCTGAGGTGACTTTCTGAAATGTCATAATCGGGAAGTTCCTGTATACCCGCTGGGCTATGATGGTTTTACCTACTAGGGTGGAGACTGAAAAGGGCTCTGCTAAAATTTTGGGACTGACTCCAAAATCAACTTCTATATAGGGGGTAACAAAAGACAAATAATCTCCTGGATCTAGAAAAGCGTAAATATCCACATGAAAGATCTGTAATGTACCAGTAACCACATCAGGAGAATTTTCCTGATCTTGCTGGGACTGGAGAGCATAAAGTCTCTTTGGGCGTTGCCCACAAGTAGCACTGGAGGTGTTACCCTACTGATTTGGGCGACCGGACTGAGCTGGGGAACGATTCTACTGACCCTGATAACCTGACTGGGGATAATCTCTGACTCTGTGGCCTAGCTTTCCACATCCAAAACAGAGGGTATTAGTTCGGGCATTACTTACACTTTCCTGAGACTTAGAGCCTGGTGCCCTATCTCTATTATCATCCCTGAACTTAGGAGTTGGAGCACTGGCCGAAGAAGGACCTGGAACTAATGACTTAGGACGAAACTGAGAACGGTTTCCTCCTTCTGATTTGGGCTGAGCAAAGTTAAAACTACCTATCTTGGCTCTCCTATTCTACTTCTCTCTTATCTTAATCCTTTACTCTACTATCTACTGAGCATGATTCATAAGCCTGGCTATGTTCATGTCACTATTCAACATCACGGACCTGTACTTATTAACTACACTATCATTCAACCCAGAAACAAACTTACTCATCTTAGCCTTTCTATCTACAACCACATGAGAAACATATCTGGATAATTGAGTAAACTTAAGAGAATACTCTTTCACCGTCATGTTGCCCTGCATGAGGTTAATAAATTTTGACACCTTAGCTTCTCTCAGCTCTCGGGGAAAGAACCTATCTAAGAATGTGGTGACAAACTCCTCCCACTCAATAGGACCTGCATCATCTGGCCTTTTTGACTTCCATTGTTTGAACTAAGTGTGAGAAATATTCTATAACTGATATGTAGCTAGCTTAGTACTCTCACTAGGAGTAACCCCCATGATGTCTGTAACCTTCTGAACCTGATCGATAAATTCCTGAGGGTCCTCATCTATCTTAGACCCAAGAAAGGATGGAGGATTTATTCGGGTGAAGTCCCAAATCTTGGTTGCAGCTGAATTGGCCACTGGGTTGGCCAGAACGACAGTTGGTCGTTCATTCTGAGCAGCAACTGACTGAGCAAGAGTAGTGAATGCATCTCTAAACTCTGCATGAGAAACATGTTAGCCCAAAGGTTCTTCAGGCTGAAGGGGTGACTAATTCCCATTTCTTATTTTAGGAGGCATGTTTTGTAGAAGAAAGGGAAAAACAACTTAGACCAGACTGAGAGATTAACTGGAGATTATGCTCACTGGCATGACATGAATACATAAAGGAAAGAAACTATTCCTAAAACATCTTATAGCCTCCTGTACATAAATGTGGCGTGCAACACACCCATGCACAAGATTCTACTAGATGCAACTTTCAAACTTCCTAGGACTCTATTGAACCTTAGGCTCTGATACCAAGTTTCTAACACCCTGAATATGGTACCCAGAATGCTACAAGGTGCTCATGAGCCCGAAGGACCATAAGCAATCCATGACTGATATCTTTACCTTAACACTGCATAATATACTGTATAAATGTAGATATAAAGGCTGTGAGGCCATAAGGTTCAAAACTAATAAAATAATCTCTGAATGATATGGTATCACAATACCAAAACAAGACCTAAAATAAACTGTCTGAACATCTTAGTCTAAAAAGCCTCTAACTAACTGAACTGTCTGAATAAAGAGTTGATGGGACACGTACCAACTAACTCCAACTACTAAAATAAATTAATTAATGAGATGATAAAGTAATGGTCATGTCCTCAAAGGAAGAGGACTCACTGCTAACTCTGACTGCTGAGACTGGAATACTACTAATGCTTTGGAGCTCCTACTTCTGAACCTATGGTATAAAACACCACAACACAAATACGTCAGTACATTTGAATGTACTGGTATACATGTGAGGTAGGTTGAATGCAAAAGGGTTCACATGCATGAACTACACTAACTGGTTTCATAACATGAACGTGACAATAAATGCATGACTACATAATATCTATAACTGAATTCGTGATAACATCATTACTGAGTTTGAGTACTGATAACATGAGTTACTAATATATGTATAACTAAAATAACTAATACTGAGCGACTGTATTTGACAGTCTAGGTTCTAGTGGAACTACCTGAGTTCTATACTATTCTAAGTTGACTGTATCTGAAAGTCTTGAATCTTGTAGAACTATCTGAGTTCTATTACTGAGACTGAATGACTGTATCAGATATCCTAATTATGTACTGAAACTATGGAAAGTAGTCATCTTATTGACATGCCTTAAATAATGCATTATATCTGAGTTGGGGTCTAATCTGTAACCCCAGTTGGAAGGGTGTCAATATTGCGCCACCGATAAGGACAAGCTGTGGGTAACCCTCATCTAAAAGTGTCCCCAAAAGAGAATGGTGGGACCCTCACCTGACAGTGTTTATCCACCTTATCAGCCCTCATCTGACAGTGTTGATGTCTTAACCTATGTTGGATGCATAGTTCTAGAATGCAAGGATGACTTCTAACAATCACACCCTCATCTGACAGTGTGTGTTCCCATCCTTGGGTTCACTCGGTGTTAATTCCTACTCCCATCTGAATAGACACTGAACATGGATTACTGAACCGTACTGGACTGAATTAACTGAGTTCCATTGACTGATGGAATACTACTGAGATTACTGAATTTCTGAGATTACAGAGTTTACTGAGTTTTCTTGAGTCACATGACTGACTGAATTTCAATGAACATGGCTCGACTGAGAGTATCTTGAAAACATGACACTGGCTCTAGGTACACAGCTAAATTGTCGGGTAAAAGTACCCCCAGGACTCAATAGCATGAAACTGACAAAGCATGACTTTCTTGAATACATGACCAACATCACAATCCATAATACAATAAGTTGGAGATTTCATGAAGTAGAAGTTCTAAAGCACCACAAGGGTTACACATGTATCCATAATTCATTGACTAAGACATTTCATCAAACATTTAACATGCATAAACTTGTACATGATTGGGGATTTCATATTATCATACTAGTATGGCACTGTTCATTCACATAGGCATTTAATTGAACACATGGGGAGCATACTTTGGTTATACAATCATCAACACATCTAAAAATCATGGATACATCAATCAACGTGTAAATTTAAGGGTTTATCATGATTATTATGCAAATCACCACATACTAGGGCCAATCATTGGAATATATAATTTCAAACATGAATCAAAACCCCACAACAACATGAGCATGAATTTTAATTCAATTTAAATCATGAACATTCATCAATACACAAATCTTGGATTTTGTAAAAAGGTTCTTGAGCTTCATGGGTGAAAGATACCCATGAATCAACACATGACATACTTGAGTTGTGAGTTTCTTGAAGTTCCTAGACTTGAAGAACTTGGAATCTCTTAGTTTCTTGAAAAATGTTTTGGATCTTGTTCTTGGGGATTATCTTTAAGATAAAACCCTAATTTGATATTGTAGATGGATAATGAACTTATGAGCATTGGTCTGATATAATTAGGGGTTAAAATGGGTGTAAAAGACCCAAATACCCTTTTAAAAATGACTTTAAATTAACTTAACGAACTATGCGACGGTGGGTGCGATTATCCATTACTGGGTCGATGGTCTATCAGTCCTGACCATTGCACCTGGGCTGAATAGGGGTTCACTACCTCTGCTGTGACGGCTTTGGCAATGGTCCTTCGCTAGCTCGATAGTCCGTTTTCCTGAGCCATCGCCCTTAGGCAGAAAGTGGTCTCACTGCCTCCGCTGCGATGGTTTGGACGATGGTCCGTTGCTAGATCGATGGTCCGTTGGCACTCATCATCGCACCTGGGCAGTTTTGACTGCTTTCTGTAAAATGTCCATAACTTTCTACCCCATACCAGATTTGGACAAAATTGGTATCGTTGGAAAGCTAATTCAATTTTCCACATGACAAAAGTGAAAATTTTAAAAATTCCATGTATATAAAAGTGGATTCATCTTTAAAAGTAAATTTCTAACATACTTGGGATGATTTCAAGCTAGGTAGAAGTACAGGATATTATAATATCTCTCCCTCGAGAACATTCGACCTCAAATGAGACTGAGTGAGAGGGGAGAATATAAACTGACGTACATACTGAACATGAATAACTGGAACATGATCTCATGACTGACATGACTGATAACTGAATATATATCACACTGAACATTCATATCTGATGGATTTGTAACTGATTTATGACTGCATGACTGAATTACTGATAAGATGAGTTTCTCATCAAACTGAACATGCATATTTGATGCATGAATACATGACTGAACTGACACGTGAATGCACAACTGACTATGCAATGGTACTTAATACCAAGTTTATAATGGAATTCTGAACATGAACTGTAGACCAAGCTTGTCACTGAAATCTGAACAAGTAACTGAAAAGCTTAAGGAGAACTGTCACCTTAAGCTAGATCTGAGTTGGTGGAGAAGAGCTGAGGATACTTGGTACACAAGTTTGCTTCTGCTTCCCAAGTATCTACCTCGACGGACTGATTTCTCCAAAAAACTTTGACAAGAGAAACTTCTTTGTTCCTCAGTCTACGAGTCTGATAGTCTAGGATTTTGACTGGAATCTCTTCATAAAAGAGGCTATTCTAAATATCTATGCCCTGAATAGGGACTACAACTGCTGGGTCACCTATGCACTTCCTGAGCAAAGAGACATGGAATACTGGATGAACTGAGGCTAGATTTGAAGGTAATTCGAGCTCATAAGCTACCTTGCCGAAACGACTGAGAATTTTTAAGGGACCAACATATCGGGGATTGAGTTTTCTTTTCTTGCTGAATCTCTTCACTCCCTTCATGGGAGAGATCTTTAGATAGACATAATCACCAATCTCAAACTCAAGATCCTTTTTACGCACATCTGCATAAGACTTCTATCGGCTCTGAGCAACCCGGAGTCTTTCTCTGATCAACTAAACTTTTTCTAAGGCATTGAATACTAAGTCAGGCCCTATAATTGAGGCATCATTAACTTCAAACCAACCAAATAGGTATCTACATCTTCTACCATAGAGAGCTTCGAATAGAGCCATCCGAATACTGGAATGATAGCTGTTGTTGTATGCAAACTCAATCAAAGGCAAGTAGTCATACAAACTACCCTTGAAATCAATTGCATACGCTTATAGTATATCTTCTAAATTCTGAATGGTCCTTTCTTCTTGACCATATGTCTGAGGATGGAAGGCAGTACTAAGCTAAACTTGGGTACCAAGACCCTATTGGAATGATTTCTTAAAATAAGAGGTGAACTAGGTACCTTTGTCTGAGAGAATAGATAACGACATCTGACCAACTCTCTGATATAGATTTTGGCGTAATCCTCAGCTGAATTAGAGGTATGGACTAGAAAGAAAAGAGCTGATTTGGTAATCCTATCTACAATGACCCAAACTGAATCATGTTGGTGATGAGTACGAGGCAAACCGATCACGAAGTCCATGTTCACTTCTTCCTACTTCCAAGTAGGAATACTGAACTCTTGCATGGATCCACTAGGCTTCTGATGCTCTATCTTAACCTGCTGACATGTAGAGCACTTAGCCACAAACTCTACAACATCTCCCTTCATACCACTCCACTAATAGATTTCCCGTAAGTCGAAGTACATCTTTGTGGCCCCTACATTGATAGAGTAGCGCGCACCATGCGCTTCAGTAAGAATTCACTGCCTTAAGTCATCTACACCGGGAACACACAGACGACCCTGAGAAATCAATACACCATCTCCCCGGGAGAAAACTTCTTCTTTCTGATCCTTGACTGACTCTTTTAACTAGATAAGGCTGGGATCTCTATCTTGCTTTTCTTTCTCCTCGAAAACTAGAGATGATTCTAAACTACTCTGAACCCATATATCACCCTCTTCTATATCGACTAAGCGAATACCTAGTCTAGCAAGATGATGGACTTCTTGTGCTAACTTCTTCTTACTGTCCTTAACATGAGCAACACTACCAATAGATAGTCTACGGAGAGCGTCGGCCACCACATTGGCCTTGCCCGAATGATAAAAGACACTCATGTCATAATCTTTCAAGAGCTCTAACCACCACCTCTAGTGAAGATTGAGATCTTTTTGAGAAAAAACATACTGAAGGCTCTTATGATCTGTGAACACATCTACTTAAACTCCGTATAGATAATGCCTCCAAATCTTTAAGGAAAATACACGGGTGCTAACTCAAGATCATGAGTAGGATAATTCTTCTCATGGGGTTTAAGTTGTCTAGAGGCGTAGGCTATGAACTTTCCATGATGCATGAGAAAACAACCAAAACCTACTCTGGATGTATCATAATACACTACGAAACCATCAAAACCCTATGGAAGAGCCAAAACTGGAGCTGAGGTGAGTCAAGTCTTCAATTCTTGAAAACTCTTCTCGAAAGGATCTAACCACTTAAACTTGACTTTATTATGAGTCAATCTGGACATAGGGGATACAATAGAAGAAAATCCCTCAACAAACCGTCTGTAATAGCCATCCAAACCCAAGAAACTCCTAATATCTGATAGAGAGACAGGTCTGGGCCAGTTTCTTACTGCTTCAGTCTTTTGAGGATAAACCCTAATGCCATCACCAAAAATAATATGACTAAGAAATGCTACTGATTTTAGACAAAATTCTCACTTACTAAATTTGGATAACATTTGATGATCTCTGAGAGTCTTAAGTACGATTCTGAGATGGTCTGCATGATCACGCTCATTGCGGGAATAGACCAAAATATTATCTATGATGACTATGATGAACATGTCCAAGTACTTCTTGAACACCCGGTTCATTACGTCTATGAAAGCTACTGGAGCATTAGTAAGACCAAAGGTCATAACTAAGAATTCAAAGTGACCATACCGAGTACGAAAAGCTATTTTTTGAATGTCACATTCTCTGACTCTGAGCTGATGGTAGCCTGATCTGAGGTCTATTTTATATAAATAGATGGCACCCTGAAGTTGGTCGAACAAATCATCAATTCTGGTAAGTGGATATTTGTTCTTGACTGTGACTTTGTTGAGCTGATGGTAGTCTATACATATTATGATAGAACCATCTTTCTTACTCATAAATAAGACTGGTGCGCCCCACGGGGACACACTGGGTCTGATGAATCCCTTATCTAAGAGATCCTTTAACTGCTCTTTCAATTCTCAAAGTTCTGCTGGTGCCATTCTGTATGGCGGAATTGATATAGGCTGGGTATCTGGAAGAAGATCGATGTCGAAGTCTATTTCCCTTTCAGGAGGAATTCCTGGAAGATATTTAGGAAAGACATCTGACTATTCATTCACCACTCAGACTAATTCTAGATTGGGAGTTTCAAAACTAGTGTCCTTAACTTGAAAAAGATGATAGACACATCCTTTAATTATCATTTTTCTTGCCCGAAGGTATGAAAAAAGATAACCTCTGAACGCTGAAGTACTAAATGTAGATTCATCTTTCAAAGTAAGTTTCTAATATACTCAGGATGATTTCAAGCTAGGTAGAAGTACAGGGTATTACAATAAGTAAGGGTCCTATGAAAGGGCTAACACCTATATGTAAGTGTTCTACGACATAGTTACACATAAGAAAATAATCCAGCAAGGGCAAATGACATGTGAATAGATGAGTTATTGAACATGTAGCATGCATATAATGTACCAAAATAACCTTTAGAAACTAGGAGTCATCTTATCGAATCATTCTGTCACATTAAGTGCAAACATACTATCTCTAATGTTAAATAATTTGTGGGATGGTTCTTCTCATGTTCTTTATTCACCTTAAAACAAATACAATTTGTTTCCCTATATTATTTTTCTAACCTTATATGAATTCTCCTTATCAAATTTTTCTTCTGAGTCAATGTAAACACTAGGGCCATGATAGAAAAGAAATCCTTAACAATTCATTTGTTGGAGTAGGAGGTTGAGGTCAACCTTATCTTTGCTACTGACCTAGGAATTATTACAAACAATGTTTGGTTAAATATAAAAGTCCAAATAAGCATATTACTTATGAAGTTTAAAGGAACTATTGCATATAAGCTCTTACATACAACAAGTCATACATTAATGTCAAGTACATGAAAAATTATATCATGATTCTAAAAACATCTATGGATTAGTCACTTTGGGCTTAACTAGATGATCTATCCATGCTAACTAATTTTTCCACAACAAGTGAGGGCTAAAAAAACTTGTGTCTTAACAAGTGACAACAATTTAAATAAGCAATTTAGATAAGTTATGCATCATGGGAATTACCATTTCAGAGAGGCAAGTGAACAAATGGTACTTTATACTTCACGACAATTTTAGTAAGCCATTAGAACTCTATACATATGCATAACAAACTCTCTCTTATTTTAATAGGGATAATACGGATGCATCCTTAAATGATAGGTTAGGTCAAGTGTATATCATCTGATCGCCTCTCTATTCTTTCATTTAATGAGACTAGGCATCAAAACATGCATTCATATTGAGTTATTTGAGTGTCACTCTTACCTGATTTGGTGTCTAACTAATACTCTTTTTAACCAAAATTACTAGCTTTTTGTATTCTAATTCCAATACAATCTGCCTAGCTAATCAAAACTTAGGTCTAACTAGTCAATATTCCATTTTCAACCTTAAGGTGTAGTCATAGACTAATCCTTTATATCCAAAACATAGAATCGTAGGAGCCAAGTATACATAAACTCTTATACAAAACAATTGGAAATGCTCATCCTAGAGTTTTCAACCATAAAAGGAATTTCATGTTATTATTACCTATTTGGGGTGACCATACACACATACCTTATAAAAATATAATTACTAAAATCTAGAATGATATCTAGTAGGTATTTGGTCATTATCTACTAACTAAGGATATCCCTAGTAATGTTATCACATTTAAAGGTTCACCTTTCAGACCATGCTACTAGCCTCTTATAACTAATACAAAACTAGTTTAGCAAATTCTATTTCAAAATGTGTGTAACTCTAAAAACCTATTTATTAACAAAGTACTAAATGTCCTACATAAAATAAAATACTATATATTAAAGGAATCATGTGGAGGAAATCTCAGACCTATGAACCATTCACGTCCTCATAAGCAAGACATACTAAGAAATGTTTGCAACCCACATTTATGACTATTTACCCATCTATTATAAAAAAATGTTAATAACCCTATTATATACCGCTCAAATGAACCAAGACAATACAATTGGTACAAATGCAGCCTTATGTGCAGGTAACACAAAAACCATTACACTATTATGGGTCATGAGGGTCGGATGAAATTGGCACACCCTAATATAAATTTTAATAACTTGAGAGCCTTCTTTGTAGGTTGCCTCTCTTGGGTATTAGTGGTCCTGGAATTTTTTCCATCATTGACCTTAGATATAGTAGGGATAGTATAAATATGAGAGATTAGAGTAAGAGTGGGAATGGACTCCTCAACACTGCTCTATCACACGATATGGACTATGAAAGAAAGTATCATTTACTGAATGTCCAAGTAGCCCTTTATTATAAATGTAGCATAAAATACATTCATAAGTAAGGCTCTACTAGAAACGACTTTGTAGACTCCCTAAGATAAACCGCTATGATACCACCTTTGTCACACCTCAATACCGGATGAGGTGGACAATAACTATCGGAACATATACTATAACAATAACCTAGATGAGAAAATGAACCAATACAAATGGAATCGCTGATAAGAAGTTGTATGTACATTTCCAACCCATTAGCCAAACTAATACATATGACATATAAATCTATGAATACATATGATTGCTTTATAATGTCTACAAATCCTCTAACGGAATCCATGATTGTAAAATAATTAAAATATATATGTTAAAGACTCGGCAAGGCCATGAATTAACTTGGAGCTTACCAACAACAGCTAAGTATCTTGTACTTCTATTGGGAAGATCTACTAGCTGAGAACCTATGCCTACAACATAGAATGTTGATATCCTGTGAGGGACATCATTATGAGGTAATGTATTGAATATGTAAGGCATAAGATAACCATAAGTGTAATTAAAGATCAATGATATCAGGAATCAATATATAAATATATAGATATAGGTGAACGACCACCTTTACTTACACTTGTGGAAGCCTGTACATTACATGTTTTTCTTTAATTTACTGTTCTTTGCTTTATAATATTTTTAAGACATGTGATATATATGACCAACTGATCAGTGGTAAGTATAATAATCAGGATTAACCAATGCTAGGCTTTTGCCCCTGAGTTTCTACCCATCCAAGAATTGGGATCGGCCCATGCTAGGCTTTATCTCCTGAGATGCCACCATAAGCCTAAGAATTGGGATCAACCCATGCTAGGCTTTCTCCCCTGAGCTGCCACCCACAATATAATCATATTTTCTTTACATTACTTCCTTAATCTTTGAGATTATTATTTTGGTGGTCATATTATTTTCATCTTTGGTGCAATAAATCATAGTAGAGACATATGAGTAGGGACCTAAGGTAGTAGCAATGATAAAAGAATAAACTATAAATCCAACGCAATTTTTAGAACTTTAAGAGACACAATAATCACAATAAGCATTTGTGCATCTCAAATGGGAGCATACATGTATATCAAGAGAAGATATCTAAGTAGAGATATCTAACCCCTAAAAAAAAGGTAAGAACTCTATACAATTTTATGATGACTAGATACTTAGTAAAGATATCAATTAAAAGAGGTACATGAGTATGAGAGATAGTGAGGCACTTGGGCAGATTCAAATTGAGAAAAAAAGTACATTTCAAGTAAGGACATATAAAATTTTACAATAAAGATAGTAAGGATTCTACGAGCCACAATTATATACTAAGACACTTGGGTGATAACAAATGAGAGGGATATGTATTATGTGAGCAAATAAAGTGCATGATCAATAAAACCAGTTGGAGCAAGTTAGTGATGATTAGGCAGTTTGTGTATCCGACAAATGAACATGCTTACCATATGTAATCAAGTATATTATTAACACATCAAAAGGAAATATGTTACAAAGGTTCACTATGGAAGCAAGTATAGTAATAACCCCACACTAAAGTACTTTAACACACTAAGAGGTGGGGGAAGATCGTTAGCTACTCCAGAGATTATACGCTGCTCCTTCACCCATTTTCTAGGAAAAACACTTAGAAAACTTACTTTGTAACACAAGTACTAGATTTATGCCAAATAATATGGAATCAAATAGCCTTACATACCTTATCTTCTGACCAATGTGACTCCAATAATTCGCCTTTCCTTTAAGTGTTACTCTAGAATATAAGGATATAATGAATCTAATATTAGAAACTACTCATATTATAATCCTGTAAAAATAGTATCTAAACACTTGATTGGTAATAAGACAATCCAAACCCCAAACACATAATGTACCACCACACTCTTATTTTATACTTTAATAGAAGCTCCATTCAACATTGTATAAGGTGACTCACTTCCTCACTTCCTCACAACAATAATACATATAAAATAACCCATAAATAGTCACAAAATCCATAAACCACCAGAAGAACCCCCCCAGGTCCGCACCATCATTTATGCCACATAATAACATTAACCAATCTTTTTAAGGCGATCCATGACTTCCTAAATTCTATATACAATAATACAGCTCCAACATCACAATATAGTTATAAAAGTTGGGCTCATGCTTTCAATTATAGTCCCATGAGGTCCAATACACAAGTATGTCTAGAATGTGCAAATGAGCTAATAATTAGAAGTTGGGGCAACATCTTACCTTGGATATCTTAATCTGCTATTTTCCCCCAATTACAATCTTTGTGACCCTTTCTAAATCACAAAATAGGAAGTTAACACTAGCACAAGCATTAGATAAAAATCGACCAACAATCCAAGATTATGACATAAAATTCTTACCTTAATCTTTAAAAAATAGTGGAAGCACCTTGGTTGCCAACACCTATATATTCACTCCCCTTATATAACCTTCTAATATATTCAAAACTAAGAAATAGAGATGGTGATATTATGGGATGATAAACAAAAAATATTTTGAAGAACATTAGAACCATAATGAAAAATAGGGAGGCCGTTTGGAAGATAGAAGAAAGAGATTAAAAGACTTGAGAGAAATTGAATTTGATGATAAAAATATGAGAGTTTATTGAGGATTTTTGACCTTTAAAGGCCTCTCCTTTATTTATCATTCTCCTATTTATTTCCATACACCATTTGACACTAATTTGGACAATAAATGGTAAGTAGGTAATGCACCTACTTTGGCCATTTAAGCTGGTCAAAAGTTCAAGAAGATGATACACCTACTAGGACCTATTTAAGTTACCTTTGTGGGCCTGGAATGATTGGGTCTTGGGCTTCCATTCTCCTTATTACCATTTTGTTAATTTAAGCCTCAAATAAGTCCATCATTATAGGCATCAATTTGGTCAATTAGTCTAAGTAGGTGATATACCTACTTGTCACCTACTAGCTTAATTAAGTCAAGCAAGAACCTCATTTATTTTATCGTATATTTCAAACATCTTAATCCCTATACTCTAACTTAAACCTTAACTTTAATTTTAAGATTTTATATCTCATTACAATCTCAAGTTTAAATATTTTGTCAGTGATGAGTTGGTTGTGTATTTTAGGAAATATATACGGGGTGTTACACCTGTCACACCATTTTAATAAATGTTAGGCAAAAACTAGTTAAGTAGAAAAATGTGAATAGTTTTAATAAAATACTTTTGTTTTTTAAAAACATAGTTTCAAAAACTTGTGTGAAAGTTCTTTCAAAAATCTCGTCCAGTCATGTCATGTGCCAATTAATAAACGTCATCTGTTTGAGGCTTGACTATCTCTGATATCAAATGATGGATTTCTACAAACTCATTATCATTTCTAGGGAGTTCACAACATAGTTTAGAATTTTTTTTGTCATATTTGGAGATTTTGACTATCTAGACTCTGTCATAGTAGGTGATTTCTGAAGTTTGGATGTGACCTCTTTTTGTCATAACTGAAGATTTTATTATCTAGAATATTACACAGTTAGTGATTTCTGAAGTTTGGATTTGACCTCCTGGCGCTGGGGAAGTTGAAAATCATTTTAGTACATTAGTGAAAATTTTGAGAACCTTCTTAAAATTTCTACCCTAATTTGATACAGTTTGTGATAATATTGACTTGGAGGGATCTGGAGACATTCTTCTAAAGTCTTTGCTAATCCCTTTTCTCTTTATCGAAGGCTGATCTTCTTCTTTTGAATTCTCGATATTAATTCTCAAAAATTCTACCCTAATTTCTATTTTCTGGGGTTATATAATCGAGTTATTTTACGTATCCCATTGAGGAAGGAGTCAGGTCTAACATAGTTCAAAACTATGCTTAGGGAACATAGGGAAAATCTAAGGGATTTACCGAAGTTGACATAGGCCATCTACATATCTCATTCTCGAGAATTTAGGTTATCACATAGTTTAAACATAAAAGGGAACAAATTCTAAGAGATTAAAAAGCATAAAATGATTACATTCATAAAAGTGTGATTACAAACAAAGGAAACATAGAGAAAAAGCTATCTTTAGACATTGTATCTCTTTACCATATCTGATTTTATTGGTTTTGTTGACTCATGGCCTTCTATATTGGAAAGGATCAATGATCCATTGGATAGTACTTTTTGAATTGTATAAATCTATTTCCAGTTTGGAGTGAACATCTGACTCAACCTAAACCAGGGCCTAGTGATGTCGGGCATCTCAAGTCTGACCCAGATCAGAGACCGCCCCTAATACCCAACCATAACTTCCCTTCTCCCTATGTCAGATGAATACCAAACATATAACAAGATATAACAAAATCAATTGAAAGATATTTAAAGGAGGGTATAACCATAACCAACAAAATATCCAATCCAATATCCAACTAGTGTCAGCCCTAATGGCAATACCAACACCAAGGCTGACACCAATACCAACACCGCTCATGCCCATAATAGTCACATAAAGCCTCTAATCGATAATAAAGAACATTCGGTCAGGACATGCCCCCGACCATAGCCAAAACTAAATTCCAAGAAATAAAAAAATATGAAAAGAAGTCCATATCATGAAATTGAGTCTTTCAAAGTATGAAAACTCACCACTTTAGTATGACCCGAATCTTGTCCCCGAATCCAAGTCACTGAGCAGGATGAGTAGTATGGCCGGTTCCTACATCGCATGGAGATTCAACACCCAAAGATAGGTTAGCAGGTGAATGCTAGCATGTACTCAGGAGTAAGGATAAAATATTGCTATTATTAAACACCAAAATAAATTATCCTATGCAATCACATACATACATATATATACAATTTTAGGGAAGGGAACCGTGTTTAGCATGCATTTAAAACCTTGAACCTGGGATTGTGTAGCTCTGTCATCCTCAATCAACCCATGGGCTATATGGGTTTAGCTCCCCCTGCTGAAAGGGCCTCGACATGTGTTAGCCGCACGAACTGAAGAAAAACATGAGATGACTAGTATATCTCCAAAAATATAAGTGTGACATAATGCACATGGTAACCAAGACCAACCTCATATTGGAAAATATGAATTTCCAGTATTGATCCCTTCGGAACCTCTGCCTTCCATGGCTTTATTAACATATCCCCCTTTAAGACCATAATAAAACCATTCACACACAACAAACCAATTACCACAGACTCTTTTTAATTAGGCATTAACCATTAGTATCGTTATACAAAAACTAGAGCTCGCAAGTCTATCCATTTATTCCATACCATAGCCATTAAGAAAATTTGACTCCAAAGTTTCTGTTTAAACCAATACCATGGACACCAAGGCCTTTCCAATCCATTTAAACCAATTTTAGTTCCATTACCCTTTTATGTAATGCAAGGATTTCAATAATAGTCAAACTATGTCATAAAAGCATCCTCATTGGCATTTTAACAAATATATTGAGGGCATATAGTTTCCAAAGACAAAACCAAGTAGCAATTAAACACTACTATGCAACCATATGTTCAAATCACAATTACAACATAGAAACTATAAGTAATACAAGGGAAAACACTATCCAACCATAAACAACCAAAACCCGAGCATATATTTTAAAACCCAACTATTAACACAATAATATCATGAAAACCATCCATTAAAATATAATTTTAGTTGAAATAACAATGAAGGGGGAGTAACATGCCTTAGACACCAAGGAAGGTAGAGATAATCTCTCTGTAAGCCCTATATTTAATGACTTAACCCTAGACTTTTCTTGATCTAAGAGCATGAGAGAGATTTGAGAGTGTTTAGAGAGTGTTTAGAGAGTGTTTAGAGAGTGTTTTGATCTTCCAAAATTTAGAATAAGGGACAAATAGTGTTCTAAGATATTAGGTATTAAGGGCTTGGGGTTTGAAAATGTCCAAAATACCCTCAGCTTACAATTTATAAAATAAATGCATGAGGGTATGATTGGATCCCTCAACTCGTATCCACACCATATGAGTGGTACCTTTCTCTTATAACTTGATCAGAAAGTTCAACACCACACTCTGTCCAACATAGGACTCCATAGGCCTAACTCATACCATTACCATATGACTAGTATCTTTTAAGTCGTACCCTAAGTAAGATATCTAGGTTAGATAATGGACAACATACGATTGTGCACTATACTTCTTATATCATGAACATATAACTCGTCACCACCAACCCATAACCACAATAAGAACGGAACCACCGGATACTAGACACCTTATGATTTAGGTCACTTGACCTGTACCCATACCATACAACTAGTATGGTGAGTTGTATATTAATCATAAAGATCAATTCATGAGAAATTTTCAAGGGAAAGAACCCAGGGTGTTTCAATATCTCTTTGTACTCTTCTTGATAAAAGAATAGATGTTTGAGAACCAATTGCCCAATTTTGAATATTTGGGATTTCACCTTTTTGTTGAAGGCACTAATCATGTCTTGTTAGTATAACTGGCAATGGCATATGACAACCATCCTCTTTTCATCAAGTAACATAAGTTGTTCACAATGAGCATGGGCCAATTCAATTCCTTATTCCTTAGTTTAGCTTCATAAAAAATCCTCAATCAAGGTACATCAGGTATCACAATTTTTTTTCCATAAACCAATACATAAGGAGTTGCTATAATTGAGGTTCTAGAAGTTGTATGGTACCTTAACAGGGTGTAAGGCAACATCTCATGCCAGAATCTATTTTTTTGACCATTTTTTATTAGTATCTTCTTGATGTTCTTGTTGGATGCTTCCACAACACCATTCATTTGTGGGCGGTAGGTGATTGAGTTGTGATGATCAATCTTAAATTAGTCACAAATCTCATTCATTAAGTGACTATTCAAGTTAGTCCCAATATCAACAAAGATTGATTCTAGAATTTTGGATTGGAAAATTATGTTATTCTTGACACAATCCATAACTACTTTCTTCGTCACATATATATGAGTCCGTATCTACCCATATGTTAAAATAATTAATAGAAACAATGACAAACCAATGTCCATTTGATGCTAGCTCTATTGGTTCGATAACATCCAAACCCAAGTTATGAAAGACTAAGGTAAACTCCTTGCATAAATAAAATCATTGCATAAAGATCATGTAGAGGCATCTAAATAAAATCTTCATGTATCTGGCTCTTTTGGGTAATTTTATACATACTTGCTACAGACACTTTTCATAGTCATCCAAAAGTAACCAATTCTCTAAATCTTTCTAGCATGAGCAAACACATTTATATGGGGCCCGACAGACCCCAACAATTACATCTTCTAGTAATTTTATGGAATCAACACATCTTAGAAAATCCTAAGTTTAGGATTGAAACATCCTAGTATCTGGACCTTAGAAAATTCCTAGCATTCTGATCTCTAAACCCAATACTACTCATGGGTATGAGCCTTATGTTGGTGTATGGATGGTATGGTCCAATTTTATACTGACTTGTGTTTGTTGATAGGATGGATTTTTATTACTGGAATGGATATAACTTAGGGTTACAAGTTGTATTGGTAGTTACCAATCGTTTGGTTCCTTAACTTAATCTTATACTTGGTTACATAGATTGGATCTGAGTATGATTGGCTCACCATGAGCTGTAAGCCAGGTGTGAATCATACCTAGGACTTGTATTGTGGATAATGTTCAATTCCCTAGGTATTTTATTTTTCCAGGGATATGGGTCTTGGATACGGATCATATGTTATGGTTATGAATTGCTTGGATAAGTCTATACTAGATAGTGTATGGTCCAAAGTTAGAGGTTCAAGATACGAATGGTGGATATCGATGGTATCAGAGGGTATGACTTGTGTGGGTTAGTTATATCCCTGTGACAGGATTTTGGTGAAACTTAAGTTGGGGTATTATGGATATTTCACCACTTATCCAAATAGGGTCCCACGACTTCTAACCCACTTGGAAGGTTATTTGCCGTATTATTCTATTCATTAACACTTAGAAACTTTTTCTAAACGCTCCATAATTCTCTTTAGAGCTATTATGCAAGGGAAGCTAGGGTTTCAACTAAAGGATAAATTTGGGGCTTGTCTTGGTGATTTGTTTCTATCATCATATGGGTTTAAGGAGTGTTTCTCTTCCCTCATTATTAATTTTTCTTAAAGGCATATTTTATATGATTGTTGTCATGGTTTTGGCTTTCAAATATAATTTTGGAGTTTTGATCTTAAATGGTTGGTTATGATTTCCCATGGTTTTAATTAGGTTTTTATATGAATTAATGATGGGTTTGGATAATTGGATTGAATGGGAATGGTTTAATAGTACTTGGAATTGGTTTTGGTTATATTATGGCCCTAATGTGTTTGACAAAATGCTTATAAGAATATGTTCATTGTATTGACTTTATTTAAAGGAATTCTTGTTTGTTTCAAACTCTATAAAGGAATTATGCATGGTTAAAATGGTTTGGAAAGGCTAAAGTCTAATTAGTTATGCTTGTGGGTAACGTGGAAGTCTCCTATATGGTTTAATATGGTAAATAGAAAGACACCTGAAAGTCTTTTCAAACCCATAAATGGTTGGCTATGGATGATACTAGAAAGTAAGGGTTGATATAAAGATACTAATAATTGGTTAATAAATGGATAATGGTTTGGTTATGTGAAAATTGGTTTTAATTGGGAAATAATGGAGAAAGATGTAGCTAAGATGTGGTAAGTTGAGGTCCCGGGGGGATCAAAACTGGAAACTCATATTTGTTGATTTGAGGTTGATCTTGGTGACTGTGTGCATGGTGTCATACTTTATTTTGGGGATATACTAGTCATCCCATGGGATACTTCCCTAAGTGTGGCTACACGAACTAAGGCCCTTTCAGCAGGGGAAGCTGAACCCATATAGCCAGTAGGTGGTTTAGGATGACAAAGTTACACAACCCAGATAAAGGTTTTAAAGGCAATATAAACCCGATCCCTTTTCCTGGTATAGTTTTATATATATATATGTATGTATGTATGTATAATTGTGTGCAAATAGATGATTTTACTTATTTTTTTATAAATGGCATTCTTTTATCCTTACCTTGAGATCATGCTAGCGATAACTCGCTAACCTCATCTATTGGCGTTTGTATACCCATGTTATGCAAGAACCGACCATTCTATTCCTTCTACATAGAGGTTGACCAGGGATTAGCATTTTAACTAAAATGGTGAGCTTCCATTCTTTCGGAAGGCATCATTTCATGCTATCGATATTTCTAGACATTTTTGTTTTATTTTGGATATTGGTTTTGGCTATGGTTGAGGCATGTCCCAACCGGATTTCATTACTCTTATGGTTAGAGGCTTTGTGGTACTTCTATGGGTTGGAATGGGCGGTATTAGTATAGGTGTCGGCCTTGGCATTGTAATAAGATGATGGGCTGACATCATTGGACGACATTATTGGTTGTTCCATCTTATTTTATTTTGGGATTAATTATATTATATTTTTAAATGTCTTTAATTATGGCCTAGTTTATGGCCTTATTTTTGTGGTTTGGAATGGTTAATTTATGGTTATGGGAAGGTTAGACTCGGTTGGGTTGGTCACAATTGTGATCTATTACTAGGGTCTTTGTATGAGCTGTTACACTATTTTGTTACATGCTTAAAATTTAGCCAACTCAGGGAAGGCGCCTGGAGGTTGGGTTGGGTAACGAGGGTGGTCTCCAGTCATGGTCAGACTTGGGATGCCTATTATAATAAGAGCCCAGGGTGGGTCGTGTCAAGTTTGTATCAGAGTCAGGTTTTTGGTTAATTGGGAGTCCACAAAGCCTTGTCGAGTAGAGCCTCTTTTAGGGGTATGTAGCAAGCCATACTCATAAGGGAGGGGCTACAAGGCATTTAGGAATGTTTAACTTTCTTGATGTTCTATCTTTAATCTTGAATTTTCAGTCCGGGAATCTTCTCTAATTCTTGTTTGTGAGTCTTTTAGATCATGCCTCGTAGATTAAAAATAAAAGAAAATTGTTATATCCTATATGAAGGTAATTCTTAAGGGGTGCATCAAACTTCTGGGGTTCATCTTTGATCTCACGGTCCAATCCCTGATAGTTCTGGAGTTCTACCGATTGTTACTAGTACTTCTCAAGGCGAGGTGACTAATGTAAAATTCCATTAGTCTATTCATGCTATTGCAAAATTGGTTGCGGCTTAGGCTGAGCGGGATGTGTCTGGTGCTTTGTCTATTGAGGCCACAAGGGTTGGCCAATATATGAAGATGGGTCCTCCCGCTTATTCTGGAGTTAATATGGAGGAGGATCCACAGGATTTCTTAGATGAGAAAAAAAAGATATTTCGGCTGATGCAGGCCACTAATGTAGAGGGGGTAAGCTTTACAGCTTATCAGCTCAAATATGTTACATATCAGTGGTAGAAAAAGTGGGATAGAGAAAGAGAGTATGTTAAGGAGTCATCTTTATAGGATTCTTTATCTGGTGCTTTTCTAGATCGTTTCTTTCCCCAAGAGTCGAGGAAAGCAAAGATGGAGGAGTTTTTGAACCTCAAACAGGGGAGAATATCTTTCAAGGAATATGCACTAAAGTTTAATCAATTATCAAGGTATGCTCCTGATTAGGTGGCTGACATACGAGATAGAATGAGGAAGTTTTCTTCTAGGCTTAATCAGGATCTGATTTTGGAGAGAATAACTACTCTACTAATTAAGGATATGGACATCTCTAGGTTGACTGCTCATGTACAACAACTAGAGGATGATAAGAGGAATCAAGTTGAGATTAGGGATAGACAGGGTTAGAGGAACAGGTTTTCTAACCTGGGAGGTGCTCAGTCTCAGGGTAGTAGAGATGGTGGCAACTAGAAGAAAAAGAAGTGGGGGAGTTTTGGTTCCTAATCTAATGCTAGTACTCTTTACTAGTCAAGCGATATACGTCATCATATTGGTGACAATTTTCAGGCGCAGGGTGCCTAATCTCAGGCAAGCAGAGGTCAGTCAGATTCTTCATATCCTTCTTATCAATTCTGTGGTCGTCCTTATTGGGGTTACTGTTAAAAAGGAAAGGACAAATCCTTCAAGTGTGGCCAGACACATAATTAGTTTAGTAATTATTTGGTTAATAAGGTTTCTACGGGGGCGAATAAGATTCCTTCCGCTTCATCTTCTTCTCTGGCACCTGGTGGTGTGGCATTTTCTTCTGTTAATGCTCCTAGTTTTAGTGGTGGTTGAAACAGGTTATATGCTTTGGCATCTCGACAGAAATCCGAGGCATAACCTGATTTCATTTTGGTATGCTACAACTTTTCTGTCGTGACATCTGTTGTTTGCTTGATCTGGGGTCTACTCTTTTCTATGTAACTTCTTATGTTGCTATATATTTTGGTTTTAATCTGGAAGTCATTTCAGATCCTTTTTCTATTTTTACCCCATTATGTGACTCAGTTATTGCTAGAAGGGTCTATAGGGTGTGTGTGGTATCTGTTGGTGGCAAACAGACTTTGCTGGATCCGTTTGAGTTGAATATAGTGGATTTTGATGTTATTCTATGTATGGACTGGTTATAATCTCGTTACGTGTCTTTGGATTGTCGGACCCATAGGTTATCTTTAGGTTCTCTGGTGAGCCAGTTATAGAATATGAGGTTGTTTCCTTACCTCTAAGGGGGAGGTTTATTTTTTATCTTAGAGCTCGGAGGTTTATCTCTAAATGTTGTCTTTATCAATTAGTATGGGTTAAAGATTCTAACTTAGAAGGTCTTTTTTTTCTATCAGTTCCTATGGTTAATTAGCTTCTAGCGGTATTTCTGGATGAACTTTTTGGTGTTCCTCCGAATAGGGAAATAGTTTTTGGTATAGATCTAATTCAGGACAGTCATCCAATTTCTATTCCTCCATCTAAAATGGCTCCTACTGAGTTGAGGGAACTCAAGGAAAAACTTATGGATCTTCTAGATAAGGGGTTTGTTTGTCCTAGTGTATCTCCCTGGGGTGCTCTAGTGTTGTTTGTGTGCAAGAAGGATATTATTGAGAGAAAGAATAAGACAAGTACAAGAAATAGGCAGAGCAAGAAGTCTCAATATTTAGACCGGGGAAGGGTCAGAGAAATAGTTGTAGGGGTGGTAGACGGTGGTCTGATCAATGTAATCCAGGTCGTCCCCAGTTGGTTGACTATGTCCCTTATCCTCAGTTTTCTGGTGATTATCACTTTTGGGTTGTTGGAGACCAGTCATCCTCTATCCTCCCTGATGGTTTTGTGATCTATTGCATCATAGTTACTGCTATAAATGGAGAAATCAGTGTTTTAGTTATGGTCAGTTGGGTCGCATGCAGTTGGAGTATCCCACAAGGAATGCCAATAGGGAAAATAGGATACCGGTTTCCACTTTTCTATCTCCAGTACCAAGGGGTGCTACTTTGGGGCCTTAGCATAGGTTGGGACCATATAGATGAACTCACAATCCCATAGGAATTCTAGGCATCTCCTAATGTTGTTGTTGGTATGCGGAAACTCTTTTCTTGTGATATATACTAATTGTCCACTCTCTATTTTGTGACCCCATTTGTGGTTGTGCATTTTGGTTTCGGTCCGGAGTGTGTTTCAGACCCTTTTTCTATTTCTACCCGAACAAGTGACTTTGTGATTGCTAGGAGAGTCTATAAGAGGTGTGTGGTATTTATTTGTAGTAAAAACCTATGGTGGAACTATTTGTATTAGATATGGTGGATTTTGATGTCATATTAAGGATGGATTGGTTGTACTCATGTTATACATCTTTAGACTGTCGGACCCATAAGGTTTTCTTTAAATTCCTTAATGAGCCAGTTATTGAGTGGGAGGGTGGTTCCCTAGCTCCTAAAGGGAAGTTTATATCATATCTTAGAGCTTGTAGATTAATCTCTAATGAGTGTCTCAATCATCAATTTTGGGTTAAAGATTCTAACTCGGATAGTCTTTCTTTGATTCCGGCCTGGTGGTAAATGAACTTCCTGAGTTCTTCCCTGATGACCTTCTTGATGTTCCTCCTAATAGGTAGATTAAGTTTAGGATTGATTTTGTTTTAGACACTCGTCCAATTTCTAGTCCTCCGTGTAGAATGGCTTTGACTAAGTTGAAGGAGTTTAAGGAGAAACTAAAGGATCTTTTAGATAAGGATTTCATCTACCCTAGTGTTTCTCCGTGGGGTGCTTTCATTGTTTGATGCATAAGGGGAATGGTTTCCTCCAGGTATGTATAGGTTACTAGCGGGTGGATAATAAAATTCAGATGACCACATCGTGGGTGGACCATATATGTACATTATATATGGGGTACTCGGTTGGTGGTACGTGATTGTTGATAGACACTAAGTTTGAACGATAGATTTTGATTTTAGCTAAAGAAGTACGTTAGTTCGAAGATATCTAGGTGATAATTGTGGGGGTAGATTGGTAGGCTTAGTGGGGGTGTGTGGAATAGATGAGGTTAATAACTCAGGAGATAAAAGAGTGGGAAAGTTTTGACATAATGGTGAGAGGACCAGGTTGAGCTGATGGATTGGGGCTAAGTGACACGACCCAAACCAAGGCCTTATCATAATAGGAATCCAAGTCTAACCAGGATCGGCGACCACCCCTGTTACCCAACCCAACCTCCCAATACGCATACCCTGAGTTGGATGAATTCTGAATGTATAACAAGATAGCATTTAAACAATACCAGACTCTGAGATAGGTCTATAATCGGGACCAAGCCAAGCAAGTCCAACCATCAAATACCAACCAACAACTATAACCAAACCAATATAAAAAGCAAGTTTCTGTCCATAACATAACATAAAAGGATGGAAAAATCATAAATCTAGTTCAATGCTATTAGCCCTAATACCAATGCCAATACTAAAGATGACACCAATACCGACACCGCCCATTCCAACCCATAATAGTCACACAAAGCCTCTAACCAAAAGAAAAATAATATCCAGGTGGTACTTTCCCCCAACCATAGCTAAAACCAATATACATAAATAACCAAAGTATTTAAAGACATCCATGATATGAAATGGAGCCTTACGAAATATGGAAGATCACCCTTTTAATCCAATACTTGATCCCAAATCTGATCACTTAGGAGGAGTATTGGCCAATTCCTTCTTCACCTAAGGATACAACTACCCGAAAGATGATTTAGCAGGTGAACACTAGTATGAACACATGATAAGGATAAAATAATGCCATCCAGTAAACCCAAGTAAACCAACCATATGCACACACCCATATATATATATACATACACACACACATACAATAATTCTAGGAAAGAAAGCCGGGATTAGCCTGCCTTTAAAACCATTAACTTGGGTATGTGCATCTTAACCATCCTAGAACTGTCCTAGAACCACACACAGGCTATATGGGTCCAGTGTAACCCCCTGAATGAGCCCCAATTTGTGTAGCCGCATGAATTGGAGATACCATTAGAGTAGGGGATTCCCGAGTACCCTTCGCTCTCCATGACACCCATGTACAGTATACTTAGAGGATTCCTATGTACCTCATAGTATCATATATGGTTTCTATGACCAACCCTTATGTCGGTAAAAATAAATTTTTAGTGTTTGTCAATTGGACTCGCACCTTCACGGTTAGCTATCACATCCCACCATTATTTCCCCATTAAAACCATTACCATCCAACCAAACTATTATTCCAATAATATTAACCAAGACTATGAGTATTAGTATCATCATACCGACTATAGCTTGCAAGCAATGTCCTTAGCCAACCTTTTTATGTAATGGGATTCCCATGTACCCATAGATTACATTATCAAGTTATCTTGGGGAAATACCATGTACCCTACAAGTGATCCATTATTATGTTTCCTTAGGGGAATCCCATGTATCCCACAAGTTATCCATTAACATGTTTACTTGGGTGATTCCCTGGTACCACACAAGGAAGTTTAATTAACCATAACCATGACCACCAAACCTTACCATTTGACCATTCTAAACCACTTAAACTATTTTTACCATTTAGGTTTTCATTACCAAACGATATCATACAATAGTTCCATTAAAAGTTCAATAATATAGTAAAACCATTATCCTAGACATTTTATCAAACATATTAGGTGCATAGTATTTCCAAAACCAAAACCAATTACCAATTAACCATTCCCATGAAACAAATTGTCAAAACAACCATTAAGTCATGTAAAACTATAATTAAAACATGGGAAAAACCATAACTAAGCTTTTAATACCAAAACCCCAGCATATGTTTCAAAACCCAAAACCATACAATAATTATGCCATGAAAACATTGTATAAAACATGTCTTTAGTTGGAAACAACAATGAGAGAGGAGTAACATGCCTTAGATTATGAAGATGATGGAGAGAAATCACTCGTACAATCCCCAATTAATCCTCTAGATGAAACCCTAGCCTTTCTTTACCTAAGAGCCTTAGAGAGAATTAGAGAGAGTTTCCAAGTATTTAAGATTATAATATTAGGGTAAATAATGTCCTAAAAGAGTTTTAAGTTGTGGGACCTTAAGTGGTTAAGTGGGGAAATGTCCAGTAAATAATATTAAGGATATGGACATATCTAGGCTCATGGCCATAATCAGTAGATATAAAAGGCTAATATAAGGAGAGAGAGAGAGGGAGAATAAGAAAGATAGAATAGGTAACTTTAATTTCACTCAGCCTAAGTCAGAGGGCGGTAACCATTCCCAGTTTCATCAAAAATCTTCAGTTCCAGCTCTGTCCTCAGCTAGTGCTCTAGTACCTATGTTCAGAAATGGTAACAAAGATAGGGCGCCAGGCTCTAAGTCTCATAGTAGTGTTAGCAGTGCTCGAACAAAACTTATTTGCCAGAAATATGGCAGAAACCATTAGGGTGTCTGCAGAGTTGACAGTAATGTATGTTTCGGGTATGGAAAGCCAGACCATAGAATCAGAGATTGTCCTCAGTCAGGTTCACAAGGTTAGTACAATCATTCCTCAGCTCAGTCTAGTCACCCAAATCAGTAGGGTGCCACTTCCAATGCCACCAATGGGCAATACCCAAACAAGCTATATGCACTTCATTCTCGAAAAGATTAGGAAAGTTTTCCTAAACTGGTCACTAGTACGTTATAGATCTTTCATTTACATTTTTATGCCTTATTAGATCCAGGAGCTTCTGTGTCTTTTGTAACTCCTTACATAGCTGTTAAATTTAGGGTCAAACTATAAGTCTTAACGAAACCCTTCTCAGTCTCTACCCTAGTGCGTCAGTCTATCATAGCCCGATGGGTATACAGGAACTGCCCGGTTATGATATCTCAGAAAGTCACTTCAGCAGACTTAGTAGAGTTAGAGATGACAGATTGCGATGTCATTCTCGGTATGGATTGACTCCATTCATGCTACACCTCAGTTGAATATAGAAACACAATTATTTATTTTCAGCTTCCAAATGAACCAGTCATTAAATGAAGGGGTAGTACTACAACACTTAAGGGTCAATTGATTGCATACCTTAGAGCGAGGAAAATGATATCCAAGGAATGTGTCTATCATCTTATGCAAGTCAAAGTCTCTATTTCAGTTACTCCTAGTCTTGAGTCAGTTCCTGTAGTAAATGAATTCTCAGATGTGTTTCCTAAAGATCTTCCAGGAGTCCCTCTCGAAAGGGAAATTAACTTCAAAATAGACCATCTTTCAGATACTCAGCCAATATCTATTCGCCATACAGAATGGCTCCAGCTGAACTCAGAGAGTTAAAAGAATATTTAAAGGACATTTTTTACAAGGGTTCCATCAGACCCAGTATGTCCCCGTGGGGTGCACCAGTCTTGTTCATGCGTAAGAAAGACAGTTCTCTTAAAATGTGTATAGACTACCATCAACTGAACAATGTCATAGTCAAGAACAAATACCCACTTCCCAGAAGCACTGACTTGTTCAACCAGCTTCAGGGTGCAAGTTATTTTTCTAAGATAGACCTTAGATTAGGCTATCATCAACTTAGAGTCAGAGAATGTGATATTCCAAAGATAGATTTCTGAACTCGGTATGGTCACTTTGAATTTCTAGCCGTGTCCTTTGGTCTCACAAATGCCCCAGTAACTTTTATGGACTTGATGTAATGAGTGTTCAATCAGTACTTGGACATGTTCTTTAGTCTTAATCGATGACATTTTTGTCTATTTCCAAAGTGAGAATGATCACGTAGATCACTTTAGAATCATACTTTAGACTCTCAGAGACTATTAGTTGTTTGCTAAATTTAGTAAATGTGAATTTTGGCTAAGGTCAGTAGCATTCCTTGGTCATGTTGTTTTCGGTAATGGCTTTAGAGTTCATCCTTAAAAGACCGAAGTGGTGAGAAACTGGCCTAAACCCATCTCTCTCTTAGACATCAGGAGTTTCTTGGGTTTAGCTGGATATTACCTTTGGTTTGTTGAAGGGTTTTCATCTATAGCATCCCCCATTTCTAGATTAACTCAGAAGAAAGTCAAGTTTCAGTGGTCAGATTCTTGTGAGATGAGTTTTTATGAGTTGAAGACTCGAATCACCTCAGCCCCAGTTTTGACTCTACCAGATGGTTTAGATGGGTTTGTTGTGTATTTTGATGCTTCCAGAGTAGGTTTAGTTTGTGTCCTAATATAGAGAGGTAAGGTCATAGCCTATTCCTCTAGGTAGCTTAAGCCCCACGAGAAGAATTACCTCACTAATGATCTCGAGTTAGCAGCTATTGTGTTTGCCTTTAAGATTTGGAGGCACTATTTGTATGGGGTGCATGTTGATATGTTCACAGATCATAAATTCTTGCATTATGTGTTCTCTCAGAAAGATTTGAAGTTGCATCAGAGAAAGTGGTTAGAGTTGTTCAAAGATTATGATATGAGTGTTCTATATCATCTGGGCAAGGCCAATGTAGTGGCTGATGCTCTCAGTAGGTTGTCTATGGGTAGTGTTGCTCATGTTGGGAATGGTAAGAATAATCTAGTTCAGGAAGTTAATCAGCTTGCCCAACTAGGTGTCCGCTTAGTCGATTCAGCAGAGGGTAGTGTGTGGGTGTAAAATAATTCAGCATCTTCTCTGGTTTGCAAAATAAAGGTGAAGCAGGAAAAAGATCCCAGTCTAGTTAAGTTGAAAGAATCAGTGAGAGAACAAAAAGTAGAGGTTTTCTTCCAAGGAGAGATGGTGTTCTGCGTTTCCAGGGTCGATTATGTATGCTAGGTATAGATGACTTGAGGCAATAAATTCTTGCAGAAGCGCATGGTTCGCATTACTCTTTCATCCAGAGGCCACTAAGATAAACTGCGATTTGCGGAAGATCTATTAGTGGAGTGGTATTAAGAGGGATATTACAGAGTTTGTAGCTAAGTGATCTATGTATCAGCAGGTTAAGATTGAGCACCAGAAGCCTAGTGGATCCATGTAGGAGTTCAGTAGTCTCATATGGAAATGGGAAGAAGTGAACATGGACTTTGTGATGGGTTTTCCTCGTACTCATCATTAGCATAATTTTATTTGGGTTCTCGTAGATAGAATAACCAAATCTGCTCATTTCTTGCCAGTACATGCTTCTTATTCAGCCGAGGACTATGCCAAGCTCTATATCAGGGAGTTGGTAAAGTTATACGGAGTCCCAGTATCCATCATTTCAGATAGAGGTACCCAGTTACCCTCTTATTTTTGGAAAGCATTCCAGAAGGGTCTTGGTACCCAAGTTCACCTCAGTACAAATTTTCATCCTCAGACAGATGGTCAAGCAGAAAGGACCATTCAGAATCTAAAAAATATGTTAAGAGCATGCATTGTTGATTTTAAGGGTAGTTGGGATGATCACTTGTCTTTGATTGAATTCACATATAATAACAACTATTATTCCAGTATTCAGATGGCACCATTTGAGTCTCTTTATAGTAGGAGATGTAGATCTCAAATTGGTTTCTTTGAGGTAGTTGAGTCCACAGTTATAGGGCCTGACTTAGTGTTTGATTCCTTAGATAAGGTTTAGTTTATTAGAGAAAAGCTTAGGGTAGCCCAGAACTGACAGAAGTCGTATGCAGATGTGAGGACAAAGGATCCCGAGTTTGAGATTGGAGATTTTTGGTTCTTGAAAATCTTTCCCATAAAAGGGGTGAAGAGGTTTGGCAAGAAGGGAAATCTCAGTCCCCGATATGTCGGTCCTTATAGAATTCTTAGCGATTTTAAAAAAGTAGCTTACGAGCTGGAGTTGCCTTCATATCTAGCTTCAGTGTACCTAGTATTCCACGTCTCATTGCTAAAGAAATGTATTGGTGACCCAGTTGTCATAGTTCCATTAGAGGGCATAGATATTTAGAATGATCTCTCTTTCGAAGAGTTTCCAGTCCAAATCCTCGATCAACAAATTTGCAGACTGAAGAATAAAGAAGTTCCCTTGGTCAAAGTTCTTTGGCGGAATCAGGTTTTTATGGGAGATACTTGGGAAGTAGAAGAAGATATATCTATGAGGTATCCTTAACTTTTCCCCAAAAACTCAAATTCAGCCTAACGTAACAGTCTTACTTAGATTTACTCAGATCCATGCTCAGATGTAGTTATAAATTCGGTATTCACTACCATTGCATATCATCTTCACAAAAGTCATGCATTGATGAATCAGTTCAGTCATGTACTCAAGCATCATATATGTATGTTCAGTAGGTAAACTCAGTTTATCAGTATTTCTTATCTTAATTAGTCTTATTCGAGGATGAATGTCTCCAAGGGGGAGATTTTATAATACCCCGTATTTCACTAGCTCAGTTTAACCCTCAGTACTCGAGTATATCTATATAATTTTTTCAAAATACTTAGAATTTTCTAGTTTAAGACCTACCATTTCATGGAAAATTTAGTCCGCTTTCTAACAATATAAAATTCGCCCAAATCCGATACTCGGCAAAATGTTCAAATTTTTTTTGTAAAATAGTGTGACACATGGTATAGCCCCGCATCTTGTATCTAGTTCAAATAACATTCATCAGTTTCTTGTGAGGATGCACGATAATGGCGCATCGTACAAAGGGCCATTTTTCCAGTTGTAAAAATCCAGTAAGACTCCGTGATGGTGCCGCATCACGCCAAGAGTCAATTTCACGTTCGTCCTTTTTACACAATTCTCAGTCAATTTTCAGTGTCTCACCACGATGCCACCGCATCACGGTGAAGCCCAAAATTAGGACTTTTCAGTGATGAATTTTTGTTACTTTCTAGGGGTAATTAGGTCTTTTTCCATGGACCTAATCAGTTCTCTTCACGTGATTTAACCCTTAAATAACCTAATATGTCATTATTTACTCACTTTCTATCAATAATAAATCAGTCTCTCTCAAATTAACAAAACCCTAGCTTCAAGGATCAAGAACAATTCTCAAGAAATCCTCTAAGAATCTTTAAGAACTCATCTTCTCAGGTATGTTAGGTGTTCATCCTGGATTTCCTTTCACCCATGGAGTACAAGAACCCTATTTAAACATACAAGTGTATACATTTATGATTTTCATGCTTGAAATTGATTGAATTCATTATTCATGATATTAATTGGGTTTCAATCCATGATTTAATTGCAAGTTTCATGATATTGAATAGCATGTGTGATGAATATGTGACTATATTGATAAACCCCTGAATTTTACAAGTTAGTATTGTATCCATGATGTTCAAGTGTTGACTAACTTTATGTGAAATAATCATGATCCCCAAGTGTTTGATAAAATGCCTATGTGAATTGTATAGGGAAATCATGCCATGTTGTTATGTGTTCCAATTCATGTATCTCATATGTTTGACAAAATGCCTAGGTGAATGTATTGTTAATAGGTATCTATTGTTATTCTTTTCAAGATCATGCCATGCTTTACTTTCCATGCTATCGAGTTTTGGGGGCATTCAATTCCCAAAAATCTAGCTGTTTACCTAGAGCTACATTAGCTATAGAATAGTCTCAGTAATGTTATGAAGAGTAGTACTGAGTCAGTTATAGAACTCAGTAATACTCAGTATCCGTCCAGTTTAGCTCAGTATAATAATCAGTGTCTTCAGTTGGGAGTAGGATTCAGCACCGAGTGAACCCAAGGATGGGGGCACACCTGCCAGTAAAGGGTGTGATCCTTAGAAGCAGCCCTTGCATTCCAGAACTGCATAGCCAGCGTAGTTTGAGACATCAATCGGCCAATTGAGGGTTGATGAGGTATCTTACCTACCAGTTGAGGGTACCACCATTCTCATTCAGGGCACCTGCCAGATGAGGATGACTCTTTATTTTGTCTTTACCCATGGCATAGTACTGGCATCCTTCCAGCTGGGGTTATAGGTTTGACCCTAATAAGTTTAGAGTGGGCATGTTGGTTAGATAATTACATCCCACAGTTTAAGTTTCAGTCTCAGTATAAAACTCAGTTCAATTCTACAGAATCAGGACTGTCAGACACAGTTAATCAATTATCGGTAATTTAGTTAAATAATTTCATATATTAGTTACTCAGCTATTTGAACTCAGTACTTAGCTTCATTAAAAGCTCAGCTATAGTATACCCGTCTATGTACAGTATTGCATACTAATTATTTACAACAATTTTAGTTATCCATGTACTCTCATATTCAATTAATCTATCTTATTCATTTAGTTACTATTCATGCATATGAACCCTTGCATTCAGCCAAACCTCATCTATCATACTAGTACATTCCACGTACTAACGAATACTCTTTTTTTGCGCTACGATGTCTCAAATCATAGGTTCATATGCTCAGGTTCCTGACCGTGCTTAGAGAGATTTAGTTAGTAGCAGTAGATTCAGTTGTGCGTCTTCATCTATCGAGGATATGCTTTTATTTTAGTATTTTAGTATTTTCAGTATTTTAGTGTTCAGATTTAGTTGGAGACTTATCGCATCAACTCCACTTTTAGACAGTTTAGTTAGAGACTTTTCAGACTAGACTATTTCAGTCAGTATTCAGTTTTCAGCTATTATTTTTAGTTACTATATTTATCAGTATTTAGATTATGAACCTTATGGAATTCCAACCTATTTTTTGTATTATTTAAGTATTATTATTCAATGCTCATAGAAGGTACCAGTCATGGGTTAGCTTATGATCCTTCGGGGTCATAACCACCGTATGGCATATCGGGTACAAATTTGGGCGTTACACCTAGGGAGCCTATTATTGATCTTTCGTGACCTAGAGGTCTTAGATAGCCTCGATATATGTTCCCATCTAGGGGAAAAGATAGGGAGATTTCACTAGAGCCTATTCCTTCTCTTAAGCTAGAGGTTCATTTGCCCCATCTAGTAGTAGTTAAAGGACTAAATCAGGATCCACCGGGGTTTATTTCTTATTTAGCGCTCTGGGTGTTTTTATTTTGCTTTTGGGATTATAGGTTTGACCCCAATCAGTTCAGAGCGGGGCATGTTGGTTAGATAATTACCTCCCACATTTTAAGTTTTAGTCTCAATATAGAACTCGGTACATTTCTACAGAATTAGGACTATCAGACACAATCGATTAGTTATCAGTAATTTAGTTATGTAATTTTAGATATTAGTTACTCAGCTATAATAACTCAGTACTCAGCTTCAGTAAAAGCTTAGCTATAGTATACCCGTATATGTACAGTATTGCATACTAATTATTTACAACAGTTTCAGTTATCCATGTACTCTCATATTCAATCACTCTTTATTATTCAGTCAGTTACTATTTATTCATATGAACCCTTGCATTCAGCCTTACCTTATCTAGCATACCAGTACATTCCACGTACTGAAGCATATTCCTTTTTTGCGCTATGATGTCTCAAATCATAGGTTCTTATGCTTAGGTTCCTGATCGTACTTAGACATATTTAGTTAGCAGCAATAGATTCAGTAGTCAGTCTTCATCTATCAGGGATATTCTTTTATTTTAGTTATTTAGTAGTTTTAGTATTTTAGTAGTCGGAGTTAGTTGGAGGCTTATAGCATCAACTCTACTTTTAGAAAGTTCAGTTAGAGGCTTTTCAGACTAGACTATTTTAGACAGTATTCAATTTTCAGATATTGTTTTCAGTTACTATATTTATCAGTATTTAGATTATGAACCTTATGGCATTCTAACCTATTTTCCTCATTATTTCAGTATTATTATTCAATGCTCCTAGAAGGTACCAGACATGGGTTAGCTTATTGTCCTTTGAGATCGTAAGCACCGTATGGCGTATGGGGTACATACTGGGGCGTTACACCTAGGGATCCTATTATTTCTCTCTGGTGACCCAGATGTCTTAGACAACATTGATATATGTCCCCAACTAGGGGAAATGATAGGGTGACTTCACTAGAGCCTATTCCTTCTCTTAAGCTAGAGGATCATTTGCCTTATTTAGCAGTAGATAAGGACTAGCACAGGATCTACCGGGGTTTATTTATTATTTAGCACTCAGGGTGTTTTTGTTTTGCCTTTGGGATTGGTTGGTGATGCACCATCTGATGTTGCACAGTCTATAAATCAAAAAGGAACTAAGGAAGTGACACATCCTATAGTTGTGGCTCTTAGTGTTGAGGTACTTAGGAAGGGGCGCAACCAGTGGTTACCCAACTTTCTATTTCTGTTGAGGAGCATAAGATATTGGGAAGATTCTTGAGATTGGCTCTACCTATGTTTTTTAGCATACCGACCGAGGAGGCATATGTGTTTTTGATTGCTTATTTGGATAGGCTCCAAAATTTGGCCTAGTTAAGACTAGTGGCGTCGGTTACACTACTTTTAAGTTGGACTTGGTAGCTCAACAGTTTTGCAGGGGTCTTCTTGATTCCAATCCTGCTGGATAAACTTCTTTGACATAGACTTAGTTTGCTTAGATTTTCTTGAAGAAGTACATGACCTTAAACCTTATAGATCACTTGATGGATCGGTACTCTATATTTGAGAAGGGATTCATGACAATCGTTGAGTATGAGGATTGTTTTGAAGAGTTGGCTTGGCATGCTACTTTTAGTTTTGATACTGAGTATGAGAGGGCTTGTGGCTTTGTCTGGGGATTGAGACTTTCTCTTTACATGTTTACTTAAAGTTTTGTGTTTATGGGTAAATGATTTTTTGAGGTTTTTAATCATGCCCAGGTAATGGAGGAGATGGATTGTGTGGCCTGAAGGGGCAAAGATAAAAGGCCTAGATATCAAGGTAGGTTAGTGGGATCCATAGTAGCTCATGGTTCAGAGGAAGTGATTCACAGGTTAGGTACTCTCTATGTGTAACGCCCCAAATTTGGTACCCGGAATGCTACATGGTGCTCATGATACTAAAGGACAACAAGCTAACCCATTACAGATATTTGTACCTGAACACTGCATAATATACTGTATAAATGCAAAAATAAAGGCTGTAAGGTTCAAATTTAAGACATAATATCTATTAAAATATAACATCTGGGTGGGGTATGAAATACCCAAAACAACTAAAATAACTGTCTGAACATGCTAGTCTAAAAAGCCTCTAACTGCCTGAATAAGTAGTTGATGGGACATGTCCCCAACTAACTCCATCTACTGAAATCTAAAACATAATTTATGAAATAACTCATAATATTGTTCTCGAATGATGAGGACTCACTGCTAAACCTGGATGCTACTGATGCTATGGATCCCGTACTTCTGAACCTATGGTATAAAAAACACCATAGCACAAATGTGTGAGTACGATTGAATGTACTGGTATGTATGTGAGGTAGGTTAAATACAAAAGGTTCACATGCATGAACTATACTAACTGGATGGATAACATGAACATGAGAATGCATGCATAAATACATAATAATTGTAACTGAGATCATGATGACATAATTACTAAGCCTGAGTGCTGATAACATAAGATACTGATAGATGCAAAACTGAAATAACTGATAATGAGTGACTATATCTGACAATCTAGTTTCTGATAGAACTAGCTGAGTTCTGTGCTGTTCTGAGTTGACTGTATCTAACAGTCCTGAATTCTGAAGAACTATCTGAGTTCTCTTACTGAAACTATATGAATGTATCTAACAGTCCTAATCGTATAAATAAAATTATGGAAAGTAGTTATCTAACCGACATGCCCTAAAATAATCGCAATATAGCTGAGTTGGGGTCCAATCTATAACCCTTATTGGAAGAGTGTCAATATAGCGCCACTGGTAAGGACAATCTGTGAGTAACCCTCATATAACAGGTAACTCTAGTGAGAATGGTCAAAACCCTCATATAATAGGTTAAGCCACCTTATCTACCCTCATATAACAGGATATGATGTCTCAACCTACTCTGGATACGTAGTTTAGGAACACAAGGACTACTTCTAAGAATCAAACCCTCATATAATAGGTGAGTCCCCATCCCTGGGTTCCTCGGTGATAATTCCAACTCCCATCTAAATCGATACTGAACATAATTAACTGAACTAGACTAGACTGATTTCATGGAGTTCCATTGACTGACGGAATACTATTGAGATTACTAAATTTATTGAGATTTCCTGAGTCACATGACTGAATGAGTTCTATGGATCATGGATTGAATGAGGATATCATGAAACATGACACAAGCTCTAGGTACACAACTATATTTTTCAGGTGCAAGTACCCCAGGACTCAATAGAGGGAAACTGAAAAAGAATAATTTTCTTTAATACATGGCCACTATCAACAATTCATACTACAACAGTAGGGGATATTTCATGAAGCACATAGTTATCATAATCTTGTATATAGTTTAGAATGCATATGATCGTATCTTAAGTTGATCATTTTAATATCATAATTATATCATCACGCAATTGTATTACACAACAATCCTCATGGAAATTAGTTTAAACATAGGGGAACACGTACATTCATAACTTGGGTCACAGTTTCACTATCAATCATAATTTCTATCCTCCTAGGAACTTTATCAAACACTTAGATTGCATGATTTAAGGCTTAGGCATGAGCATGAATTTAGTACAACCTTACTTTGCAATTTCACCGAATTTCATGATTTCAGTCCATATATTAGCGTAATTTCATAAAGACATAATAAAGGTTATATCTTGGAATTCATACAACAACAACACATGAACATAATTCAGTTCATAGTATGAATATCATAATTCGTAATTTAAAACTTGATTTTTGGCCTTCATGGACGAAAGGAGTCCATCAATGAACACTATGCATACCTTAGATAGAAGATTCTTGATGATTCATAGAGAAATTTTCTTGGAATTGGATCCTCAATTGAAAATCCTAATATGTTCTTGATAGGATCTTGAGAGAAGTGGCTATATTTTGGTGTAAATGGGGATTAATCCCATGTTTTTGACTTATATAGGGGGGAGAATTACCCCTTTGCCCTTAAAAATGCAGATTTTTAATGACTAAATAATTGGGCACCAACGCTATGGGCGACGCAGTGTGTTGAGGGTTTTGATGCTATACACGATGTGGCTCACCTTAAATGTGTAGAGCCTCAATAAATTTGGCTCTAGCAGTCTGCACAATCAGTGACCAATATAATTGGCGATGCGGCGCACCAAGATCACGTTGGTCCACTATTTTGGACTTCCAAACTTGCTTGAAACAAGATTCGAAAAATCTAAAACTTGTCTGAGAACATCTATTGACCTTCCTGATCATGAATTAACAAGAATCTAGACTATTAAAGGACGTTATGGTGGCGAAATGGATTTTCCAACTTTTGAAGGCCAAAATTAAGCTAAGTTTGGGAACCAAGCTAGAATTTTCTAAGTATGTGGCCCCCTTGACAAGCTTAAAGGATTGAATTAAGATAAAGTATTTTACGGGGTCTTATAATATCTCCCCCTTGAGATCATTCATCCTCGAATAAGACCGACTAAAAGGGGAAAAATGATAGACTGAAACACATACTGAGCATGAATGACTGGAACATAATTTCATGACTGACATGACTGATAACTGAATATATCATATTGAGAATGTATATCTGATGCATGTGTAACTGATTCTTCAATGCATTACTAACTGTTCTGATGAATTGGGTTTCTCACAATGAGAATGCATGTTTGATGGATGACTATATAACTAAACTGATACATGAACGCATGAATAAATGTGCAGTGGTATTTAATACCAAGTTTATAATGGAATTCTGAGCATGAACTGAGTACCAAGATTGTAACTGAAGTCTGAACATGAAACTGATAAGCTTAAGGAGAACTATTACCTTGAGCTAGATCTGAGTTGGCGGGGAAGATGTGAGGATACTTGGCTCACATATCTGCTTTTGTTTCCCAAGTATCTCCCTCAATAGACTGATTTTGCCAAAGAACTTTGCTTTGAGAAACTTCTTTGTTTCTCAGTCTACATGTCTGATAGTCTAGGATTTCGACTGGAATCTCTTCATAAGAGAGGCTATTCTGAACGACTATGATCTGAATAGGGACTAAAACTGTCGGGTCACCTATACACATCTTGAGTAAAGAGACATGGAAAATTGGATGAACTGAGGCTAGATCTAAAGGCAAATAGAGCTCATAAGCTACTTTACTGAAATGACTTAGTATCTTGAAAGGACCGATATATCGGGGACTGAGCTTTCCCTTCTTGAAGAATCTCTTCACTCACTTCATGGGAGATATCTTTAGATAAACATAATCACCGATATCAAACTCGAGATCCTTTCTGCGCACATCTACATAAGACTGTTGTCGGCTCTAAGCAACCCGAAGTCTTTCTCTGACCAACTGGACTTTCTCTAAGGCATCGAATAATAAGTCAGGCCCTATAACTGAAGCCTTACTAACTTCAAACCAACAAACTAGAGATCTACATATTCTAACATAGAGACCTTCGAACGGAGCTATATTAATACTGGAATGATGGCTATTATTGTATGCAAATTCAATCAAAGGCAAGTGGTCATCCCAACTACCCTTGAAATCAATTGCACACGCCCTTAGCATATCTTTTAGACTCTGAATGGTCCTCTCTACTTGACTATCTGTCTGAGGATGAAAGGTTGTACTGAGATAAACTTGGGTACCAAGACCCTTTTGGAATGCTTTCTAGAAATGAGAGGTAAACTGGGTACCTCTATCTGAGATAATAGAGAATGGAACACCGTGCAATCTGATCAACTCTCTGATATAAAGTTTGGTGTAATCCTCGGCTGAATAAGAGGTATGGACTGGAAAAAAATGAGCTAACTTGGTCATTCTATCTACAATGACCCAAACTTAATTATGCTGATGACGAGTATGAGGAAAACCCATCATAAAGTCCATGTTCACTTTTTCCTACTTCCAAGTAGGAATACTGAACTCCTGCATGGACCCACTAGTCTTCTGCTGCTCTATCTTTACCTACTGACATGTAGATCACTTAGCCATAAACTCTGCAACATTTATCTTCATCCCACTCCACCAATAGATTTCCCACAAGTCGCGGTACATATTTATGGCAACTGGATGAATAAAGTAGTGTGCACCATGTGCTTCTGCAAGAATTCGCTGCCTTAAGTCATCTACACCTGGAACACACAGACGACCCTGACAACGTAGAACACCATCTCCCCTTTGGGAGAAAGCCGCTACCTTCTGATCCTTGACTGATTCTTTTAACTTGACTAGACTGGGATCTCTATCTTGTATTTTCTTTCACCTCAGAAACTAGAGATATTTTGAACTACTCTGAACCCATATTTCACCCTCCTCTATATTAACTAAGTGAATGCCTAGTTTGGTAAGCTGATAGACCTCCTGAGCTAACTTCTTCCTACTGTCCTCAAGATGAGTAACAGTACCCATAGGCAGTCTACTGAGAGCATCGTCTACTACACTGGTCTTGCCCGGATAATAAAAGACGCTCATGTCATCATCTTTCAAAAGATCTAACCACTTTCTCTGATAAAGATTGAGATCTTTCTGAGAAAAGACATACTAAAGGCTCTTATGATCTATGAATATGTCTACATGAACTCCGTATAGATAATGCCTTCAAATCTTTAAGGCAAACACTACGGATGCTAACTCAAGATCATGAGCAGGATAATTCTTTTTATGGGGATTAAGATGTCTGGGGGCGTAGGCTATGACCTTACCATGCTGCATGAGGACACAACCCAAACCTACTATGGACGCATCACAATACACTACAAATCCATCTAAACCATTTGGAAGAGCTAAGACTGGAGCTAAGGTGAGTTGAGTCTTCAACTCCTGAAAACTCTTCTCGCAAGGATCTGACCACTAAAACTTGGCTTTCTTCTGAGTCAGTCTATACATAGGGGCCAAAATAGAAGAAAATCCCTCAACAAACCATCAGTAATAGCTTGCCAAACCCAAGAAACTCCTGATGTCTGATGGAGAGACAGGTCTGGGACAGTTTCTTACCGCTTTGGACTTTTGAGGATCTACTCTAATGCCATTACTGGAAATGATATAACCAAGGAATGCTACTGACCTTAGCCAAAACTCGCACTTACTAATTTTGGCAAATAGCTGATGATCTCTGAGAGTCTAAAGTTCGACACTGAGATAGTATACATGATCATGCTCACTGTGGGAAAAGACCAAAATATCATCTATAATGACTATGACGAACATGTCCTAGTACTACTTGAAAACCCGATTCATCAAGTCCATGAAAGCGACTGGGGCATTGGTAAGACCAAAGGACATAACTAAGAATTCAAAGTGACCATACCGAGTACGGAAAACTATTTTTGAAATGTCATATTCTCTGACTCTGAGCTAATGATAGCCTAATCTGAGGTCTATCTTAGAAGAATAGTTGGCACCCTGAAGTTGGTCGAACAAGTCATTAATTCTAGGAAGTGTATACTTGTTCTTGACCGTGACTTTATTGAGTTGATGGTAATTAATACATATTCTGAGAGAACCGTCTTTCTTTTGCACAAATAAGACTGGTGCACCCTATGGGGATATGTTAGGTCTGTTGAATCCCTTATCCAAGAGATCCTTCAACTGCTCTTTCAACTCCTTGAGTTCGGCTGGTGCTATTCTGTATAACAGAATAGATATAGGCTGAGTATCTGGAACAAGATCATTACCGAAGTCTATTTACCTTTCGGGAGGAATTCCTAGAAGATCTTTGGGAAAGACATCTTAATACTCATTCATGACTGGGACTAATTAAAGACTTGGAGTTTCAGAGCTAGAGTCCTAAACATGAACAAGATGATAGACACATCCTCTAGATATCATTTTCCTTTCTCAAAGGTAGGAAATAAGCTGACCTCTGAAAGCTAAAGTACCACCCCTCCATTCTAGGACAGGTTCATTCAGAAACTGGAACTTGACTATTCTATTTTTGTAGTCGACTGTGGTATAGAAGGAATAAAGACAATCCATGCCAAGAATGACATCAAAATTAGTCATCTCTAATTCAACTAAGTCTACTAAAGTGACTTTTTAAAATATCATAACTGCGCAGTTCCTGTATACCTGCCGAGCTATGATGGTTTCAGCCACTGAGGTAGAGACTGAAAAGGGTTCTACTAGAATTTTGGCATTGATTCCGAAATTAACTGCTATATAGGGAGTAACAAAAGACAAGAAAGCATCAGGATCTAGCAAAGTGTAAACATGCACATGAAAGATCTATAACGTACCAGTAACCACATCAGGAGAAGTTTCCTAATCTTGCCGGGACTGGAGAGCATAAAGTAAATTTGGGCACTTCCCACTAGTAGCACTGGAGGTGGCACCCTACTGGTTTGGGTGACCGAACTGAGCTGAGGAACGGTTATGGTGACCCTGAAGACTTGGCTAAGAACAGTCTATGACTCGGTGTCCTGGCTTTCCACATCCGAAACAAATACCACTGCCATCTCTGTAAATACCCTGATGGTGCTTGCCAGAATTCAAACAAAGAAGATACGTGCGGGAACTGCTAACACTGCCCTGAGACTTAGATCCTGGCTCTCTATCTCTGCTACCGTCTCTGAATCTAGGAGCTGGAGCACTAGCTGAAGAAGGAGCTGGAACTGATAACATAGGATGAAACTAAGAATGGTTTCCTCCTTCTGATTTAGTCTGAGCAAAGTTGAAACTACCTATCTTTTCTCTCTTATTTTGCTTTTCCCTCATCTTAATATTTTGCTCTTCCATCTGTTGGGCATGATTCATAAGCCTGGCTAAAGTTATGTCAATATTCAACATTGCAGACCTACACTCAATGACTACACTATCATTCACCCTTAAAACAAACTTGATCATCTTGGCCCTGTTGTCTGCAACAACATGAGGGGAATATCTGGATAATTAAGTAAACTTAAAAGAATACTCCTTCACCGTCATGTTACCCTACCTGAGGTTGATAAACTCTAACACCTTAGCCTCTCTCTGCTCTTAGGGAAAGAATCTATCTAAGAATGCAGTGACAAACTCCTCCCACTCAATAGACCCTGCATCATCTGGCCTTTTTGACTTCTACTATTTAAACAAAGTGTGAGCAACATCCTACAACTTCTATGCAACTAGCTCAGCGTTCTCACTAGAAGTATCCCCCATGATGTCTGTAATCTCTTGAACCTGATCGATGAATTTCTGTGGGTCCTCATCTGACTTAGACCCGAGAAAGGATAGAGGATTCATTTGGGTAAAGTCCTGAATCCTGGATTCAGCTGAACTAGCCACTTGGTTGGTCGGAACAAAAACTGGTCATTTATTCTATGTAGCAACTGATTGAGCAAGAGTAGTGAATGTAGCTCTGAACTCTGCATTAGAAACATGTTCGCCCAAAGGATATTCGGGATGAGGGGCTAACTGATTCCCGTTTCTTCTTTTGGGAGGTATGTTCTATAGTAGAAAGGGAGACATAGATCAGACTGAGATATTTACTTGAGATTAGGCTCACTGGAAGGACATGAATACTGAATGAAAGGAAACTGTTCCTAAAACTTCTCATAGCCTCCTGTACATAAATGTGGCGCGCAACACACCCATGTACAAGACTCTACTAGATGCTACTATTAGACTTCCCTAGGATACTATTGAACCTTAGGCTTTGATACAAAGTTTGTAACGCCCCGAATCTGGTACTCAGAATGCTACATGGTGCTTATGACCCCGAAGGACCACAAGCTAACCCATGGCTGATATCTATACCTGAACACTACATAATATACTGTATAAATGTAAAAATAAAGGTTGTAAGGCCGTAAGGTTCAAAACTGAGACATAATATCTACTAAAATATAATATCTGGGTGGGGTATGAAATACCCAAAACAACTGAAATAACTGACTGAATATGCTAAAATAAAAAGCCTCTAACTGCCTAAATAAGGAGTTGATGGGACATATTTCCAACTAACTCCATCTACTGAAAGCTAAAATAAAATTAATGAATAACTCATAATATCATCCTCAAATGATGAGGACTCATTGCTAAACCTGGTTGTTACTGATGCTCTGGATCTCATGCTTCTGAACCTATGATATAAAAAAATACCACAGCAATGCATCAGTACGATTGAATGTGCTGGTTTGCATGTGAGGTTGGCTAAATGCAAAGGGTTCACACACATGAACTATACTAACTGGCTGGATAACATGAACGTGAGAATGCATGCATAAATATGTAATAACTTTAACTGAGATCATGATGACATGATCAATGAGCCTGAGTGTTGATCAAATGATATATTGATAGTTGTATAACTGAAATAACTGATACAGAGTGACTGTATCTGATACTCTAGTTTCTGATGAAACTAGCTGAGTTTCATGTTGTTATGAGTTGACTATATCTGACAGTCCTGAATTCTAAAGAACTATCTGAGTTCTCTTACTGAAACTGTATCACTGTATCTGACAGTCCTAATTGTATAACTAAAAATATGGGAAGTATTTACCTAACCGACATGCCCCAAATAATCATAATATAGTTGAGTTGGGGTCTAATCTATAACCCCAATTGGAAGGGTGTTAATAACGTGCCACTGGTAAGGACAATCTGTGAGTAACCCTTATATAATAGGTAACTCTAGTGAGAATGGTGGGAACTATCATATAATAGGTTAATCCACCTCATCTACCCTCATATAATAGGCTATGATGTCTCAACCTATGCTAGCTACGTAGTTCAAGAACACAAGGATTGTTTCTAAGAATCACACCCTCATATAACAAGTTAGTCCCCATCCTTGGGTTAGCTCGGTGATAATTCCTACTCTCATCTAATTAGACACTGAACATAATTAACTGAACTGGACTAGACTGATTTCATGGAGTTCTGTTTACTGAAGGAATACTATTGAGATTTCTGAATTTACTGAGATTTCCTGAGTCACATGACTGACTGAGTTGTATGGATCATGGCTTGACTGAGGATATCATGAAACATGACACTGGTTCTAGGTACACAACTATATTTTTTGGGTAAAAGTACCCCCAGGACTCGATATAAGGAAACCGACAAAGCATGACTTTCTTGAATACATGGCCAACATCAACAATTCATACTAGGATGGTAGGGGATATTTCATACAGAACATAGTTATCATAATCGTGTATATAGCTTAGAATGCACATGATCATATCTTAACTTCATCATTTTAATATCATAATTATATCATCACACAATTGTATTATACAACAATCCTCATGGAAATCATATTAAACATAGGGGAACACGTACATTCATAACTTGGGTCACAGTTTAATTATCAAGCATAATTTCTATCCTCCTAGGCATTTTATCAAACACTTAGATTGTATGATTTAAGGCTTAGGTATGAGCATGAATTTTATACAACTTTACTTCGTAATTCCACCCAATTTCATGATTTCAGTCCACATATTAGTGTAATTTCATAAAGACATAATAAAGGTTCCATCTTTGAATTCATACAACAATAAAACATGAACATAAATTAGTTCATAGAATGAATATCACAATTCGTAATTTAAAACTTGATTCTTGGGCTTTATGGATGAAAGGAGTCCATGAATGAACACTATGCATTAGATGGAAGATTCTTGATAATTCACAAAGAAATTTTCTTGGAACTAGGTCCCCAATTGAAAACCCTACTATGTTCTTGAGAGGATCTTGGAGGAAGTGGCTATATTTTGGTGTAAATGTGGCTTAATTCCATGTTTTTGACTTATATAGGGGTGGGATAAATACCTCTTTTCCCTTAAAAATGTGTACATTTAATGACTAAATAACTGGGTACCGATGCTATGGGCGATGCAACATGTCGAGGTTTCAATGCTATACCCGATGTGGTGCACCATAAACACATCGAGCCTCAGCTTTTTTGGCTTTTGCAGTCTGCAAAACTTGTGACCAATATGATTGGCGATGCGGTGCGCCAAGATCGCGTTGGTCCACTATTTTGGACTTCCAAACTTGCTTGAAACGAGTTCTAAATAATCCAAAACATATTTGGGAACATCTACTGACCTTCCTGATCATGAATTAACAAGAATATAGACCATTAAAGGATGTTAAGGTGGAAAAATAAATTTTCCAACTTTAGAAGGCCAAAATTAAGCTAAGTCTGGGCACCTAGCTAGAATTTTCTATGTCTGTGACCCATTTGACAAGCTTAAAGGACTGAATTCAGCTTAAGTATTTTATAGGGTCTTACACTATGTCAGCCATATTAGCCTAGTAGACCTATCTATGCAACATTCTAAATTACCAAAGGAAGTCAGTCTTGTGTTAGTGATCACTCTAGTCAGGGTAGTGGCCATTCTTTTAGGGGTTCGTCTTTGAGGCATCTATTTTAGGTTAGATAGATCTACTATTTCAGGTTTAGCTCATGTGAAATATTATATTTATGTAGCATTTATTCATTATTCTCGATAGTGCTCTGGTCATAGGGTAATTTTTACTTTAGGTCAGAGTGTTCCCCCTATTAGAGCATTTAATCCCTCAGGTTAAGGTGGTTCACATGGTTATAAGAGCGGCCCATATGGTTCTCATGAAGGTTCTCAGAAAGATAAGGGGGTGATCGATTAGAATCCCAGCCATGTGGCGGGCGTGGTCAATTATATGCAATACCTGCTAGAAGCAAGGCTAAGTCTTCAAATGCTATTATCACAGGTATGATTTTTGTGTTCCATTAGTTGGCCTCTTCTTTATTTAATCTGGGATCCACTTATTCTTATATGTTTTGTTATTTTTATCTATAGTTAGAATTATCTTAGGAATTATTATATGTGCCCTTCCATGTATCTACTCCCATAGGTGATTCTTTAAGAGGTGATTAGGTCTTTAGATATAGTATTATGATAGTTAGAGATGATTATACTCATGCTAATCATATTATATTTGACATGGTAGATTTTAATGTGATTATGGGCATGGACTGGTTATCCCTTTATCATGCGGTCATGGAGTTTTTTCCAAGACCATTACATTAGCCATGCCTGGCGTACCCCAAATCATGAGATAGAGAGATATTAGCCATGATCCATGGGGATTATTTCTTATGTTCGTTCTAGAAGGCTTATTTTGATGAGTTGTGAGTCTTACCCTAATATATTTACGATGTTACCATGGAGTTCCCTTCACTTGACTCTGTTCTTATAGTCCATGAGTATTCTAATGTTTTCCTTATCGGTCTACTTGGTATCTCTTGCCTATGAGATTGAGTTTGTTATTAATCTTGAACCCTACACCTGACCTATTTTTATAGAACCTTATCATATAGTTCCTATCGAGTTTAAGAAGCTGAATTTTTAGCTTTAAAAACTTTTTAGTAAGTGTTTTATTAGATCAAGTGTATCTCCTTGGGGAACTCCTGTGTTGTTTGTGAAGAAGAAAGATGGCTCCATATGGATACATATTGATTATAGAGGTTAACAAAGTGATGCTGAAGAAGCGTTATCCTATGCCTTGAATTAATGCCTTGTTTGACAAGCTTCAAGGTAATACGGTGTTATCTAAGAATTATCTAAGGTCTTGTTACCATCTGTTGAGGATAAGGGATGAGAACATCCTGAAGACATCTTTTACGACCCGTTAAAGTCATTATGAGTTACTAGTGATGACTTTAGAGTTGACTAATGCCCTAGCTGCATTCATGGAAGTGATGAACTGAGTGTTTAGAACCTATTTGTATTCCTTCATGATTATTTTCATTAGTGACATCATTGTGTGTTCGAGGAGTAGAGCGAAACATGCACAACATTTGAGAATTATGCTTCGACTATTTAAAGATCATGTAATTTTTGCCAAGTTCTCCAAGTAGGAGTTTTTGCTTGTGTCAGTGAAATTCCTTATGCATGTGGTGTCTAAGGATGGAATTATGATAGACCAGGCAAAGATTGAGGCTATTCGTGATTGGGATATACCCACATCTCCGTCTGAGGTTCACAACTTTATTGGTTTTACCGGTTACTATAGATGATTCATTGAGGTTTATGCTAGTATTTACAAACCTATAACAAAATTGACTTGTAAGAAGGTTCCTTTTTGATGGTCCATGGAGTTTGAGTCAAGTTTTAGCAAGCTCAAGGAGTTTCTTACATTGGCTTCTATTTTGGCTTTTTTTTTATTAAGAGTGAGGGGTTCATCGTGTATTTTTATTATTCTGGTGTTGGTTTAGGTTGTATATTAATGCGTTAGTGTCTTGTTATTTCTTATGCTTTAAAATAGCTTAAGGTGCATGAGCACAACTACCCACTCATGATTTGGAGTTGGCGACAATAGTTTTTATTCTTAAAATTTAGAGGCATTATCTTTATGTTGTGCATTGTGTGATTTTCACAGATCATCGTAGTCTTCAACATCTTATGTACCAAAGAGAGATTAATATTAGGCATCGTAGATGGATGAAGATTCTTAACGACTATGATATCTCTAATATGTATTATTCGGGAAAGGCAAATATGGTAGTTTATACCATGAGTCGAAAGGCAATAAGTATGGGTAGCTTGGCTTGCATTTTAGTTTCTCAGAGACCATTGACACTGGACATTTTGTCCTTAGGAAACGTGATGGTTAGACTTGATATGTCATTTCCTAAGAGGATTCTCGTTTGTGTTGAGGCTAGGTCCTCACTATTTGAGTAGATTCGAGATAACTAGTTTGAGGGTAATATACTTTGCATTCTTTGTGACCAAGATTTTGGTGGTGAGTCCAAGAGGTCTACAATATATTCTTACGGTATATTAATATTTGATAACTGCGTTAGTGTTTCAAGGATGGATGACTTGATTCAGTTGATTCTGCATGAGGCTCATAGCTCTAGATATTTTATTCATCCAGGTACAAATAAGATGTATGGAGATTTCAGATAGCATTATTGGTGGAGTTGCATAAAGAGAGATGTGGTGAACTTTGTACCTTATTTCCTGTACTATTGGTAAGTGAAGTCCGAGTATCAGTGATTGTATTTTGGTCATCATAGATCAACCAATCGATTGAACAAGTCGGCTTATTTCTTTTCTATTCAGATATCCTTTAGTCCCGAGTGGTTAGCCTGTATCTATGTGCGCGAGGTAGTCTGTTTGTATAGTATGCCTATATCTATCATTTCAAACAAAGTTTATGTGTTCACTTCTATTTTTTGGAGAGCTTTTTAGGAAGAGTTGGGTATTCAGTTGGATCTTAGTACACCTTTCTATTCTCAGATAGATGGCCAATTAGAGCGGACTATTTAGGTTCTTGATGATATGCTCCGAGAATGTGTTATGGATTTTGGAGTTCAGTGAAAGGAGCATAGCCTTGCCAGAGTTCGTATATAATAACAATTATCTTTCGAGTATTGAGATTGAGACTTTTAAGGCTTTGTATAGAAGGAAATGGTGTTCCTCGATTGTATGTTTTGAGACTTTTGAGGTTAGACCCTGTGGTACTAGCTTGCTTTTGGAGTCATTGGATAGAGTCAAGGTGATTTAAGATAGGCTGAAAGCATCTCAGAGTAGGCAGAAGGCTTATGCAGACTGTAGACTTCGTACCTTGATATTTGGAATTGGTGATCGGGTGTTCCTTCATATATCACCATGATGGGTGGGATGAGGTTCAAGAGGAAAGGCAAACTCAACCCAAATTTATTAAAACTTTCGAGATTTTTCACATAGTTGGTGAGGTGGATTATGAGTTAGCCTTACCCATAGATTTTCCTGTTACCCATCTAGTTTTCCATGAATCTATTATGCAGTGATACAGTCCTGATCCATCTCATATGCTTAAATGGGACTCAGTCCAGTTGGATAAGTGGTTGACCTTTGTGGAGGAGCTTCTGCTTATTTTGGCTAGTGATGTCATGCGGTTGTGCTCTAGGGAGATTCCAGTAATTCAGTTTCAGTGGAGGCACCACCTAATAGAGGACTCTATTTGGTAGATCGAGAGTGAGATGCGGACCCAATATCCTTACTTGTTTGAGATTTCAGGTACATCCTAATTCTTGACTTTTGCAGACAAAAGTCCTTTTAGTAGTTGATATTTTGTCCATTTCCCTTATTTCTGCTTATTTTTTCCATTAGAAATTTTCTACAATTGTCCTTGGTCATTTGTGACTTACTGGAACTGATAGATTATTTATCGAGAATTTATTTGGTTCATATAGCCAATTTCTATTTTAAAGTCTTTACTGGTTCAAATGGCCACCTGGTAAAAACATCAATCAAAACAACCTCATATGCGAATTATGAATTTTTCAACAACTCATAAATATTGATTTTAGGCTAGGTGAACTCTTGGTTTAGGTCCCGAGGCACTCGAGATCATTTTGACCTCCTGGTCGAAAAGTTAAGAAAATTGAAAATTTAGTGTGGGATCGACTTTTTATCAGAACTACCTCGAATGGAATTTTTAACTATGCAATTGGTTCTAGAACATTGAATTGTATAAGGTAGCATATTTTGTTTGCTTATACGGGACTCTGGATGAATCTCATGGGCTTGGCGGAGACTTGGAAAATTCAATGTCTCAGTTGTATCTAGTGTAATTGCCAATAGCAATGCTAGGGGTTGTGATTGTGATACCCTTGGCAGAACCAAGTTCCATGATTGAGGTTCCATGTCATGATAGTGACTCTCATTACCAGCTATTTTATGTGACGATTGTGATGGAGAGTCACGATTACGATGCCTGAACACTAGGGAAGCGTATAAATATTCCCCATTCCAAATCCATTCTCAAGAGACTAATACTCTAAAATGTGTATTATCTTAGGATTTGAGCTTGTGGGTGATTTGGGGAGATTGGATAACAATTTTTTCACAATTTTCATTTGAATTTAAGGCAAGATTACTTCCATTCATGGTGGATATTTTCATTTTTTTTTTAAATTCCTAAAACTCAGTGACTTGATTTTAGCACCATTGTATCTCAGATTTCACCCATATTTGAGAATAATTAATCCTTGATCATAGGGGAGTGTTGGGTTAACTTAGGAAATGTGATTTCCATAGACGAGACCCACATGAAATTTTTTAGTAATTTTGGATCAGAAGAACAATGGTGCAAGATTGGTATTATCATTCTAGTATTAATGAGTAGATTATGATTTTTATAGCATATTATATTATGAAAGCTTCTCATAAGGTAAAGTCAATAATGTAGTAGATTCTTCGAGCTTTGTTTAGCGTCCTGATATGCTAGGTTTTCTTTCTTCTTATATTGAGCTAGTTCATAGTTTGTTTATGATATTATGTTACATTTGGGTTGGGTTTTAGGTGCTGGTGATGAAATTTGGAAATGTTTAGGTTAGTTAGATTGCTTAAGCTATATGAAAATAAAAATTTAGGTATAATGGACTTAGTTGCTCATGCTAGGGTAAAATTTCTATCCTAGGGTTAATTATGGCTTAGTTGACATCTAAAAGTGGATTTAGATACTTTAGCCTAGTTTTGGGTAGAATTTTCCTTGTAATGCACTTCAAGGACTTAGAAATGGGCTTTCGACCCACCTTAGGCCGAGCTTCGTAATAATTCTTGTAAACTTTTATATGCTCATTATGTACTTAGAAAATGCTTACTAAGGCAATGTTGTGATGATTTGACATTTGATGGTTATGATGGGTTGGCATTGAGAGTGGATTCTTATTAATTTTGCTAGTGACTAGTGACTATGTTATTGATTATGCTATTGTTTATGATATTATGTTATATATGTATCATTTTACATCCTAATAATGATTATGATATTGCTGATATATATACCAGTTTATTTCTGGATAATGATTATGATATTGATGATATACTTACCGATTCTAGTCTTGATAATGATTTAGATATTGATGATATATTTACCGGTTTAAGTCCGGATATTACTTATGATATTGATTATATGACACATGCTTAAGTCTAACAATAGAGTATGGATATGGATAATATGGATATTGGTTCGAGCTAAGAAATAGGAAATTGATATAGTGCAGCATAATCTTAAGGGATTCTAATTGTAAGCTGAGAATTCATGAATGATAGTGCTTCGATTTATGCTTAACTTGATTGTACCCTCCACACATATGGGTTCCTACTGGGTTATTTACTTTTCCACCTTTATTGGCATATGGGGGCCAATTTTGTAGTTATAATTGCATTTATTTGATCATTTATGTTATGTTACTATTCTGGTCATTTAATTATTTTGGTATAGCAATGTTGGAGTTGATTCAAGTTTGCCTCTACCTTAACATAGTTATGTTATCATGTATTTTATCATACTCATATATCGATTTAGCTCTATTGGTAGATGATGCCTATTTAGTACCCGTGATTTTGGTACTCATACTACATTTCTGTACCTTTTTGGTGTAGATCCGAGTACGAGTTGTTGTTATCGATTCATTAATCGTGCTATGTTGGATTTCGGAGATAAGGTGAGCTCTTGGAGTCGAAGTTTCCCATTTCCCTCTAACTTATAGTATTTTATTTTAAGATAGATCATATTGACTATTTTAGAACTTGAGTTTCATTTGTAGTAGCTCTTATACTGGCTCTGCCAGGTCGTGGGATGGTTATCTATATAAAGTTCACCTACTTGACTATCTCTATTGCTTTGCTTATTTATATATTGCAATTTTATATTTTGCCTCTTACTGGAAATTTTCCTCCAAGTTAATCCATTATGAAAAGCTCCGGGTTATGGTTCGGCTTACCTACTGGAGGGATAAATTAGGTGCCATCACGACTTGTAAATTGAATTGTGACATTTTTATAATTTTATACAGTCAATTCTTAAGGCTGAGAAGTCTTGATTATATTCATGTGCTTTCAATTGTAATGTAACATGCTTAATGTATAACATTCTATTTGTGTAGTCCTTATTTGAGTGTCTTAGTTAAATTAGTATGGTTAGATTCATCCTTGACTGTGATCAGTGTAAAGAGTTATTTGAGGGCGAACAAGACTTTAAGTGGGGTTGGTGATCTTGGGAAAATTTGTACACCTAAGTGTCATTGTCTACAAATATTTATCTTAGTTTAAAGGATAAATTATTGTGTATATATGTTATTTAGTTATAACTACGTAAACTTGTGCTAAGACTTATGTTCATATGGTTTTAGATGTTATTGGCCCAAAACAAGCACCAAAATGATCAAATAAGGATGAATAACTGGTTAAGTTGGCCTATGTTATGCTTGTTCCAAAGTGTTTTTGATTATCTTTATTGTATTGTATGGGTTAATGTTTGCTGTGACCTATTGTAAGATACCATTGGAGCTTTTCTGGAAGCTAAAAAAGTCCTATACACATGCTTCATGAGAAATAATGAGTGGAGAAACAACTAACAAGTTTGCTGAGTAGCAAAAGAGAGGATAGATAAAATCGTGTCTCTTGGAACTAGGGCCCATGTTGATCCCTTCATTTCATATACTGGTCTACAAACTGTGCTCTATTATTCAGATAATCACTAGTTTAGTTCTACAACCAACTTCGTAATGTGCCCCTCAAATGACAGAATGGGTTACGTGTCGCACACATACAAAACCGACTCAAACTTGATTTTCTACATGGTTTAAGTTTATGGAAAAGTTTTCAATACATATAATTCATGTTGACAGCGTATGGATGAATTTCGGGTTATATAAAGAGAAATTAGACATAATTACAAGACATCTAGGGATGACACACAAAATTGAGAGAAAGCAATACATCAAGGAGCTCAAACTAGGGTTCTTTGCTCTTTTACTTATCTTTCTTGTAGCCTTACTTTATGAATTTATTAATGTTGATTCTTTGTAAGACTATGAGCAATTAAACACCCCTTTTAAGGATATATGCTATGAATCATGAATGCTTTGTTAGGTTTTCTAATTTATTTATATGTTTAGCATGTCATGTGATCGTGATTATGTTCTTGCTTTTCTATTCTAAAGAGTTTTATGTACTTAAGGATAAATCAAATTCTCAAAATGAATTGACCATATGAGTTGCGATGTAGAATAAATAACGTTGGGAGTGCAGTTCATCTCTTTGACTGATTAGGGGATAATTGTTAAATGATGCTTTATAATTTAGATATAGATGTACCTAATTTCCCCACTTGGTTTCTAAACAGGATGATAACTTAATACATCCAAATTAAAGACTCACACCCCTGATCAATGATGTAGTTATGAGATAAATTTGATTAGATTACTTTTAATATGACCATTCCCAAGTTATATTACCAACCTCATAAATCAACAATCACGATAAACACTAACACCACCCAGAAACAAAAATTATGCATAAATGTCGATCATGCCAAAGGCCCCGGAACTCATTTGATATTGAGTTTTCTCTAAGATATTATCTTTGTTATTTGTGATCGCTAATTTTAGTAATATTCTTTAGTTTATTGTTTCAAACTCTTACTTGTTAAATCGATAAGAATAATTGAAACTAGAACTAAACTAACTTAAGAAATTAGAACTGAACTAACTTCAAGTCCCTTGGGTATGACAACTCGGTTCTTAAAAAGAACCACTTTACTACTTTGTTGATCACGTATGCTTGTGTGTATGCAAAGGTCGCAACACTAACCAAAGTAATAGAAACAAAAATATAGGCTAATACTAGAACTACTAATTACAAAGAAGAAAGGTCCACAAGACGCACCTAAAATGCAAGTACAAGCCAATATCCAACCTGCCACCAATTATCATTGATAATCAAATAGTAACCTAATCGAACCTCCTTAAGGTCAGAAGGTACACAACAACAAAAATAATCTAACGGTTCCCCCATAAGTCTAGTAGGTACAAACAACAAATAGATATATTAGTTAAAGTTTATGCATATGAAAGATGAGTGTAATGAAAGTAATGTGACACAATACGACAAGAATTCCATGTCTAACCAAATAATATACACCTTCTTCTGCCCTGTAGTTCACAAATGGAGACTCAGAATAATCCAATATACTACCCAGTCTTGACCTAGGAATTTCAAAGAAAATACATAATAATTCTACTCTGTAATCATACCTAAGATAACTAAAAGTGTAATAAGTGTTTGACCTTGAATTAGGACTAAATAAAATCCAATGGCCAAGAAAAAACTAGGACTAAAAATGATATAAATCCATAACAATAAGCAATTAGCATTGAACTGAGATGGAAGTAGTAGAAATTGGTACATCTCTATCTTAAAATTTCTCATCCAATAGTAAGGATGGTATGAATCCATTTTTAAAATTAGTTTACGACTGAAAATGAGAATATGTACCTTTTTGAAAAGTAGTAATGTAAATAAATATTTTTATTAGAAACATACCACTATACATGCTTGTGGTTGTATAAGTGTATGCATGTGATCACCAGTATTAAAACAATATGAGCATAATCATACGAATACCCCTAGATAGGTGTCATAAATTTTAGAGATAGGTATAATAAGCTTGCAACCTATTTGGTTCACACTGAAGGCCTCAGGCCCATCAACATACAAAACCAAATGCATAAATATATAACAACAGGAAAATTAGAATAAATAGGACAAAAGACTAACAAAGGCGAACTAGGAAAAACCAACCTAGTTTTGAGGTGATAAACCTAACATATGCTAAGGATTGCTAATCTCATACTAAGGTTGTCAGGACCTGAGACTACCCCGTTCTTGCAACATGGTGCTCAGAGTCTAAAATGGCCCTAAGCTAATCATTTTTTTGGAAAACACTAAGAACACTAAACCAAATAATGAGATATTAAGTGGAAAAAAAAGGAAAAATAAAATTAGTATAATAAAAGAAAAATCAATAATGGATATTAAAATTAAGACTGCATAACCTAATCAACATGTTGAAAATACAACTATCTGCCTAAAAGCCCCTAACTCATATGAGTTTTTGGGACAAGCCCCCTACTAATGCCATCTATCTTAAACTAGAATATTACAGGAAAATAATATTGATAACTAGACCTCAAATGATGAGGATTTACTAAACATTGTTGTTGATATGGTGCAGAATCATACTAAGTGCAATCTAGATTTTGAAACATTGTAAGACAATATAACATCAAGAAATTATACGATTAGTACTTTAATGTATTGATTATGTCAGATATAAAGTAAATGATATAATATAACCTTGATATATGTGACATGGTATACTGATGAAACACCAAGTAATAAAAAGGTACCGATGATAAGATGAACAATTGAGGGCAAGTTCATGCAAGTATTTGAATTTGAACTATGAACTATGGACTGTGGGAGCTACAATAAACCATCATCCCCCAATATGAGCCAACTGGGGTAAAACCTATAATACCCATTGGTGTGTTCAGTACCTTGCCAAGGGTGGAAATAATGACTGGCGTGGATCCATTAAACAGATGTCCGAAAATACTAAAGTGTCAAGCCTAGTCTGACGGGTGACCCTTTAAAACCTATGGCGGTGACATAGTTCTAGAACTTAAGAACTTCTTCTAAAGGAATTAATCTAACTGATGGATGAGCTTTCATCCTTGTGTCTGCTCAGTGCTAAGTACTATTCTCAACTAAATGACACTGATAACTAAAAATTCTTAATTGTAGTAATATTTTGAAAAGTGAAAATAAATGCATAATCTAAAAGTATTCAATAAAATTTAAGTTAGAGTATCTAACACTAATATATTTATTCAAGAAATCCAAGTTCATTAGGTGTTGATAACCCACCATCACTAGAGAACGCAACTAATCATGGCAATACGACAATCTGAACATTTTAAGAAATTTCATAACGCAATCCCAAAATTAAGATTTTATCACTATAATGAGATTTCTTAGTCATGACAATGGGAATATGATAAAATTTATGAAAAAATAAATATTCATGGTTTAGTCAAAGCAATAAACTGAAAACTCATGGAATTCACACTTTACATAGAAACCTTAAGCTTGAAGAGTGAATTAAACAAAGGGAATTGAGTTAACTTTAGGACTCAATGGGTGAAAGGAAACCTATTGATGGAATCCAAAATTCCTAAGGTTGGAAACCTTGATGAAATCTTTTGATTTGAAGCTGGATGTTGAAGAGCACTAGTTCTTGCTTGGAGAAGAAAATCACCCTTTTTTCTTCTAAATTTTCTAAGTTGAGTGAATTCTAAGGAATGGGAGACTTAGAGGGTGTTTTTGAATTTTTATTCATTCCTTAAGAAGCTTAAAGGATGTAGTTGGAGTTAAAATTGAGAAAATACCAAACAACCCTTTAAAAATATTCTCAAAAAATTCTGGAAGCAGTAATGATGGCTCACATAATATATCGTAGGGTCTACCTAGGAATCAATACCAAAGGACTCAAAACTTGGGCTCCACTATTGTCACTATGAGTCATAGTGTATTACAACAATCCATAGGATGTGATGATAACTTGTAGTTTGAGTCATTGTCACTGGCAGCTTTGACAGTGCTTTAGAAAATTAGCCATGACATTTTACTCCAATATCAATTTAATGCGAAAAGAAATGTGTTGGAAATATAAATCAATTATATATAATTTGAAGGGTTGTGGTCTCAAAAACTATTAGTAACCTAGAAGTTATGCTTGTTTAGAGTTAACTGTAGCAAGATTCTTCTCAAGAATTCAATCGATAAGGGATATTCCGTAATGACCTAAAATTTGATGAAATATGTGAAATTTTTGATTTTGTATGATTTGACTATTTTACCCCTCCCAATATTTTTACTGTGGAATTTCAGGGATGTGGGGATGATTGGCCCAGTTCTTGATGTATTTTTGTGCCTTTTGTGTGATATGATAATTTTCAGCGGCTTGAAGAGCCTTGTTTTGGACTTCTGTAGTTATCTTTTGATTCATGTGATGGATGGATAAACAGACTACGCCAATAAATCTGAAACGTAGATTTTAGGATAGTAACATATTTGGTGTGGTTTCCTAGATTGTTAATCTTATTTTGACCCTCGATTTGGGAAATTGTGATTTCAGGTTTTAGGGGTCAACTTTGTGAAAATGACTTATTTTTTTGAAAATATGATATCGCCATTGAGTCCAGAATATAATATTTAGCGTTCACATCCTTAAGCTTAAGGATATAGTTCATTTGCATATATCAGACTCCAAATAAATCTCGGATACTCCGTCGAAGTCCATTTAGACTTAAAAAATTCTGGTACACCAGGTTGCTGGTGTAACCTAGAAAACAAAGGGTAAAACACATTTGGGGAGGACAATTTATTCTTTATGTACCTGGTAACCGGGTGCAAGGATAAATAGCCCTTTTTAACTGATTTTAGCTCATTTTTCTCCTTGCCTCTGAGAGTTAAACCCTAAAATAGTGTGAGATCTTAAAAATTAAGCTTGTGGGTGATTGGAAAGCTAGATTAACGTCTATTTCTTGATTCTATTACGGATTTAAGGTGAGATTTCATCCTTTTCTCACTCTAATCCTTGAATAATTGTTAACCCCCCTCCCCCAAAAAAAATACCTTATTTCTTGATTTATCTTCAAATTTCACGATTTTTTACTTGGATAATGTTTTAATCTTATCATGACTAGATTTTCATCAATTTAATCTTCAAAACAACTTCCATTCTTTTTTATAATGCGGATTTCAATAATTTTACATGGTAAAGCTTAAAAATAGTTATTCTTCGATTTGTACCTCATTTTTTACTCAATTTAACTTTGATTTTTTAGCTGTAGATTGCTAAATGTGTGGGGAACACGCGTTTGAAGTAAAATTACAATTATGCCTTTCTTTTGTTAAAACCTATTTCGGAGGTCCCTTTTGACCCCAAACAAAAAGTAGGCAATTGGGTATCATTAGCTTTTTTTTTATACATAGATTCTATATTTCCTTGTTTTAGTTGATTTTGGAACCTTTTATGAGATGTAGGGCTGTGTAGTTGAAGTGTTGCAGAATGGTTTCGTCCTTTAAGGTAGGTTATGGCTTAACTCTTCAAATGGATGTTAAGGGTAAGAACTAATCATGAAATAAGGCTATCTGTATGTTGTGCCCGTGTGGGGCCTAAATGTGATATAATTATTAAATCTGAGATATCATGTGTTATGTGTGACAGTGTCGGGTCTTATGTGATGTTGATAGCCTGAAATACATACAAATAATTATATTGTGCTATTAGATATGCTTATTATTGTGAATTTGATGTATTATGATATATTTATACTATATGGGCATATAAATCATGTTGAAATAGTGAGTGGATATTGGATCACATGGTTGTGGAAATACATCATATGAATTGGTTGTGGAAATACACCATGTAGATTGGTTGTGGAAATACACCATGTAGATTGGTTGTGGAAATACTCAATTTGTATGGTTGTGAACATTGCATCATCATTCTCATGTTATCAAATGCATTATTTAACTTGTTTGTTTTATTGCTTTATATCAACTTATTGTCATGTATGTGTATTTGATTTGTGTCTTATGTTATATATGTGCTTTGAAAATACTAAAAAAATGGGAAATCTTTAAAATAATGAATATTGGTATTAGATATTGGATATTATGGACCTTCTCCAAAGTATTATACCAGAGAAGACTCTATGACTGTATGTTCATCTCAAGGTAGTGTGCCAATCTAAAGGTTTTGTGCCAACCTCAAGGCTGCAAGCCAATATCAAGGTTTTGTGCCAATCTCATGCATCATCATCATCAGTAGTAGTAGCATCATCATCATCTTATACATTCCATTTACTTCATTGGGTTCATATTGCGATTTAATTTACATACTGACTTATTATATGTCTACTTGCTCTATATCCTGTTACTTATCCTTGACCTTCCTATATATGCATGTTCTTTCCTATTTATGTTGGCATGTGATATAATGTATACTTTTGTTATACTTATATTTTTGTTATATTTTTGATGTATATTAGAAATTTTGTTGTAAGTCGTATGGGCTACCATTATAGGACATTTTCTTATTGTAGGTGACGTGCCCTTAGTATGTATTTTATGTACCATATTTTTTTACTTTTCTTGGTCGGTCTACGATATCTACTGAGTAGAAGTGGATCGTACTAACTCTTTTTGTACCCTTCTGGTGCAGATCCAGGTTCAGGTATGCCGCAGGTTTTTGGATTCTGGCGATTATTGGAGCTTTTATGGTAGTTGATGATTTTCAGGCGTTTGGACGTCTTCTACTACCTTTCCCTATAAACTAGATTTTTATTTTCCTTTTAGAGAAAGAGTTTCTCTAATATTTTGATAATTTATGTATTTCTTTTGGACTCGAGTTGTACTAGATACGTTCTTCTATTGTTGACTCCTGGGCTTGGGAGTTATGGAAGCATTGTTATGCTTCGTTCTGCATTAATTATACTAGCATGGTTCAAATTTGTTCTAGAAGTCTTACCTTATGGTTATTATTGTATTTTTCCATTTGTGTATTTGTTAGGGTGATTGGTTTAGTTTTCAAGGTTCACTGAGACAAGTACCGTTATGACCCTTTGGATTATGGGTCACGACTTATTTTTACTTGTAGTAATATAGGAGTTAGTTGTGGCCTTAATATGTATCTAAATCACTTATAAAACTACAAATAATGATGTTTATTTTGCATTTACTTGAATCACGATTCTAATATTGTCTTGGATTTTTGAGGTGTTGCAATATCTCCCCTAGGGTCATTCATCCATGACTTAAAACTAACTAAGATGAAGTATTAGAGGAAAGAGTTGTAATTCCCACACAAAATTCCTACAACAAGAACAACATAACCAGTGTATTCCCATATAGTGGGGTCTGGGGAGGGTAGAGTATACGCAGACCATACCACTACCTCAGGTGAAGTAGAGAGGTTGTTTCTGATAGACCCCCATTTTAAAACAGATAACAGTATAACAAATATAAAAGATAAGTGCAAAATAACTAACACCACTAGAAACAAGATAATACTACCACCATAAGATAAAAATAAGAACTATCTAACCTAAATTATAGACACCACATAGCACCACGAATAAAAAACTACAGACACAAAAGAATGCTCCCGAATTGTTACCGACGCACTTCCACCCCCTAACCTTCTACCCTAATCTGCATCCTCCACACTTTTCTATTAAGGGTTATGTCTCCCGTAAGTTGTAACTGCTCCATATCATGCCTAATCACCTCTCTATAATATTTCTTCAGTTTACCTCTATCCTGTCTAATCACTAATCTCCACACAGAATTCCTATGAGTTATCTAATGAATTTATAAATGAGTTTGTAACTGAAATATGGACTGAACTAAACTCATGAATATATGTTATGACTTGAAAATAGTTGGGTTTCTTAAGATAGAAAGAATTAATTAAGGGGAAACTATGCCTCGATGTGGGAATAAGATCAAAGAGAAATGATGGGGTTACTTGGTCATCATATCTATCTTTGTTTCCTAAGTATATCTTTTAAGTGAGTGATTTCTCCATAGAACCTTTACCAAAGAGTCCTCCTTATTTCTCAGCTTACGAACCTGGCGGTCAAGGATCTTAACTAGGACCTCTTATTCAAATAGAATGTCTTTCACACCCACAGTCTATAAAGTTTCAACTGATGTTGGATCACCAATCTATTTGCTTAACAAAGCAACATGGAAGTTTAAATCCACAAATGCTAAATCTGCAGGCAACACCAACTCATAGGATATATAGCCAAAGTGACCTAAAATCTTCTAAGGACCAACAGAACATGGACTGAGATTTCACTTCTTACCAAATATCTTCACCTTTGGTCATAACTCATGGATACCCCCAGTAGTAACATGCTACCTAGAGTCACGGGTTACCCCAAGATAACCTATGGTTTGGAACCTGCTCTGAGCATTGAAGAAAAAAGTAAAGTAATATGCATAAGCTAAACTGAAAATCTAAATAACTAATAATAGTAAAGGTAATACTTGATACGTCGGAACATCTGATAAAATTTAAAACAAGTCTGATTATGTGAAAGACTGTATCATAGGTAGTCGATGGTACAAATCCCCAACTAACACCAACTTACTGTGAAACAAAAATAAGTACTGGAAAAAATAATTAATAACTTTTACTCGAAATATGAGGACTCACCATGACTATTGCTCTATGAAACACAAACTGTCTAAGTACAATCGATGAACTGAGTGTCCGAACCTATATTATGAGAAATATAGCACAAAAGAGTATGCGATCAGTACTTTTAATGTTCTAAGTATAGAGGATAGAAAGGCTAACAGGTATAACTGAGCATAAATGTATGAACATATAATTGAATACAAGACCACGTATATACATGTACTGAAATGAACTAAATAATTGAATAGTTGAATACAAGGTCATGCATAACTGACTGAAAACATAATCTGAATATAAATTGAATCAGAAACTTAACTGAAGACTGTTGGAGCTAACAACAACTGACATACCCCAATCTGAGCAAAATTAAGGTCCAACTAATAACCCCAGTTGGTTGGATATTAGTATCATGCCAAGGGTACCAACAGTAGCTTGCATAGATCCACTAATCTGATATCCCAAAAGACTATGGTGTCATGCTTCTAATAATAGAGGATCTATCATAACCTATGGTTGAGACATAGTTCTAGAACTTAGGTACTGCTACTAATGGTCTCATACTGAACTGAAGGGGGTGTCGTCATCCCCATGTTCACTCAGTTCTAAGTATTACTCTCAACTGAATGAGACGAGTGCTGATATGTATTTTTTCAAGATATGATACTAATAAAAGCTTATAATGATAATGTTTTGAAATTTAATGATACAAGCATAATCTGAATGGATTGTAACCTGAAAACTGCAAAATGCATAATTACCTAGGTATTGGGCATTCGTAACCCACCCGCATAGACTAATGCAACTGATCATGGTGATGAACAATCAATCATAATATGGAAAATGATAAATACTACTCAACATCACTAACTAAACATGGTATGGGTGACTGAGATTATCAAATGTATGGAAACACAATTATCCTGGGGGAACATTATTCTCATGGTTTGTGTTCACGTAGTTGAGAGAGAATTAAGTAACTTTATGTTTTACTTGAATTTCCAAATAAATTTAAAAGTGGTTTATACTTGCAAAATGACAAATAGGGAATTCTTGGGACTCAATGGGTAGAAGGTACCAATTGATGAAATCCCACATACCTGAGACTGGAATCCTTGGAGAATTTCTTTGATTTGCCCTTGCCCTTGTGGAACCCTATTCTCTATGAAGATGATGGGAAAATTGCCTCTTTTTAGCTCTCTTTGGGTGAAATTTATAATTATGTCATGAATCAGGAAATTTGGGTGATTTATACCACCCCTTGGGAAACCAAAACGACGTGGGTTTGGCTTTTAAAACAGTGAGACAAGACATAAATGTCTCTAAAAAACATTTAGGAAAATTCGCTCCCAGTAGTTTGACTCACGTCACCTCTTATTACAACTTACGAGTAATGGTCTAAGTTGTAATATGAGATTTTGGGATCTTGAGTACATTATATTATGACTATGACTCGCCACCTAACGACTGAATACGAGTCGTTAGGTGAAGTTGCAGTCTAAGGCTTGGTCCTTTTATAATTCACTAGTCAGGTGATGAGTCCACATAATGACTTGTAAGGTCTGATAACGAGTCGTGTGTTGGACTCGTGAACTCTAGACTGGTTTTATAGACACACACTGTTGTGATGATGAGTCCCTCCTTACGGGTAATAACATCTTGTAACAAGTCATAGGGTTGAGTCGTCATCACTGGGCTAGTTACTGATGATCTCATTATTGTGACTATGACTACTTATAAAAAATCATAACGTCACATTACGGGTCATTAAGTGAGTCGTGTTTCACTAGTAGATGCTGACCGACTCCCGGAGAGAAAACTTTTCATAACTTTTTGCCATAATGTCGGATTAGGGAGAGACTGGTGGCATTGGAAAGCTAACTAAATAGCCAATCTTTAAGAGGTTTAGAGAATGAAAACTCAAGGTATTGGAATATACCCCCTTGGGATAATTCTTCCTCAAATTAAATTGTTTTAGCTGGAATACTATAGAAAAGTTTAGATTATGCACTGAACACATATGAGCTAAATCATGACTTAATATCTGACTTTGTAACTAATGCATGGACTGAATTGGAACCATGAATGCATGCTATGACATAAGGATAACTGGATATTCAATAAGGACATAAAAGAACTTATTAATTAAGAAATTTCTTACCTCAAGCTAAATTTGGGTTTTAATAGAAAAGGTATGGGAACTTGTCTCGCATATCAGTCTCTGCTTCCAAAGTAGCTCCCCTAAATGACTCATTCCTAAAACAAACCATTACTAAGGAAACCTCTTTATTCCTTAACATATGAACTCGACGATCAAGGGTCTCAAGTGGGACTTATTTGAAAGTGAGGCTATCTTCTAGACCCATATTTTCTAAAGGGAAAAATAATGTTTGGTCACTAATGTAGTTCTTCAACAAGGATACATGGAAATTTGGGTGCACCGCTGATTTATCTGAAAGAAAGTCCAACTAATATAATATCTTACCAAACTGGTTCAAAATCCTATATGGGCCAATATAGCTGGGACTGAGCTTCCCTTTCTTGTTGAACCTCTTTACTCCCTTCACGGGCGAAATTTTCTGGTAAAAAAATCTCCAACATCAAACTCAAACTCCCTCCTCCTCACATCTGCATAGGACATCTAATGACTCTAGGATGTTTTCAATCCTTCTTTGATAAGATGATCATTATCCATCGCCTTTGCATTAAATATGTACCTATCAAGAAATCCTTAAAAACCTCAAACCAACCAATAGAAGATCTACACCTCCTACCATACAGAGACTCAAATAGGTCTATCTGAATACTAGAGTGATAATTGTTATTGTAATCAAACTCGATTAATGGAAAATGGTCATCCTATCTATCCTTGAAATCAAGACACATTCCCTCAATATATCCTCTACGATCTTAATAGTCCTCTCCACCTAACAATCCGTCTACGGTTGAAAAGCATACTAAGATGAACTTGGGTACCAAGACTCTTCTTTAAAGCCTTCTAAGAATGAGAGGTGAACTAGATACCTCTATCTGTAATGATGGTCAAAGAGACCCCATACAACTACACCAAATCCCTGAAATTGAGTATGGCTTAATCCTCGACCGAATATGAAGTGTGGACTGATAGTAAATAGCTATCTTGGTCATTCGATCTATAATAACCCATATAGAGTCATACTGACGACGCGTAAGAAGCAACCTTGTAACAAAGTCCATATTCATGATTTCCTACATCCAAGTGGGGATGTTGAATTCCTGAAGATTATCACTAGGTTTTTGATGCTCAACCTTAACTTACTGTCAAGTTGGACACTTAGTCACAAATTCTGCTCTATCATTTTTCATACCGTTAAACCAATAGACTTCCCATAGGTTGCGGTACATCTAAATGGATCCTGGGTGAATATAATATTGTGAACCATGTGGCCTTACTAATATTCGCTGCCTCAACTTAGCCACATTCAAAACACATAACCTACCCTGACAATAAAGTAAACCATCTCCCCCTTAGGAGAAAATTTCAACAATATAATCTTAGACTCCCTCTTTCAACTTAACCAAAATAGGGTCTCTATCTTGATTTTCCTTCACCTTATAAACCAAAGAAGATTTTGAATCATTCTAAACCCATACACTACCTTTAGCAAAATCAACCAAATGAACTCCCAACCTAAAGAGCTAATGAACCCATGAACTAACTATTTTATTCCTTCCTCAACATAAGAAATGCTACTTATATACAATATGCTAAGGTTGTCATCCACTACATTGGCCTTATCCGGGTGATATAGGCCACTCATGTCATAATCATTCAATAATTCAAACCACGTTCCCTTATGATGATTTAGGTCTTTATTAGTGAACATTTATTGAAGGCTCTTGTGATCAGTAAAAACATCCACCTGAACTCCATATAAATATTACCTTCATATCCTTAAGGCCCAATCAACTACTGCCAACTCGAGATCATGAGTAGGCAATTCTTCTCATGGGGTTTAAGTTGTTTTGAGGCATAGGCTATAACCTTGCCTCACTGCATCAAAACATAACTAATACAAACTCTGGAAGTATCAAAATATACCACGAGACCATGTGAACCCTCTGGTAGAGTTAAAAATGGCATGCAAGTGAGTCTAGTCTTTAACTCTTTATAACTTTTCTCGCAAGAATTGGATCACTGAAATTTTATTTTCTTTTGAGTCGGTATGTACATAGGAGAGTCAATAGAAGAAAATCCTTCGACCAACCATTTATAGTAACCAAATAAACCCTAGAAACTCCTACTATCTAATAAAGAGATAGGTCTAGGCCAGTTCCTTACTACTTCAATCTCTTGAGGATCAACTAGAATGCCTTCACCGGAAATAATATGACCAAGAAAAGCTACTAATTTCAACCAAAATTCATATTTACCAAACCTAGTGAATAGATGATGTTCCTTAAGGGTCTGCAAAACAATTTTCAAATGGTTTGCATGTTCACCATCACTGCGGGAGTAGATGAGGATGTCATGTATGAAGACTATTACGAATATGTCCAAGTATTGCTTGAAAAACCTATTCATCGAGTCCATAAAAGTTGCATAAATATTTCTTAGTTCAAAATACATAACTACAAACTCAAAGTGACCATATCAAATTCTGAAGGCTGTCTTTGGAATGTCACATTCTCTAACTTTGAGCTGATGATAGTCGAATTTGAGGTCTATCTTGGAAAAATAGTTGGCACCATGAATTCGGCCTAACAATTCATAAAATACTAAGGAAATTATACTTATTCTTGATTGTGACTTTGTTCAACTTACGGTAGTCGATGCATATTCTAAGTGAACCATCTTTCTTGCGAACGAATAAAATGTTGGCACCCCATGAGGAACTACTAGGCCTGGTGAAACCCTTATACAAGTGTTCTTCCAACTATTCTTTCAATTCCTTAAAATCAACTAGAGTCACTCTGTAAGGTGGATTGAGATAGGCTGGTAGCTGAAAAGAGATTTATTCCGAAGTTATTCCCTCTCGGGAGAAACTCAAGAAAGATCTTTAGGAAATACATTTACGAATTTATTTACTACAATAATTGGCTCAAGACTCTAGATTTAAGAACTTGAGTTATTTACTCAAACAATATAAAAGATTAACCCCATAAAAATCATTTTTCTTGCCATAAGGAAAGTGACAAATAGACCAATAGTTATTGAGGTGGTACCCTTCATTCTAGCAGTGGCTCAGTGTGAAACTAAAACTGAACTATCCTATTTCTAAAGTCAACTAAAGCATAGCAAGAGTGAAGAAAATCCATACCAAGGATGACATTTAAATCGGTTATCTCTAACTCTAAAAGATCAACTGATGACTTTCTGAGATATTGTGATCGGGTAATTTATATACACCCATCTGGCTATGACATAACTACTGACTACAGTGGAACCTGAAAAGGGTTTTACTAGGATTTTGGGTATAACACCAAAATCTACTACTATAAAAGAAGTCACAAACGAAAGTGTGGCTCTGGGATCTAACAAGGCATACACATAAAGATGAAATACATGTAACATACAGGATACAACATTAGTATAACCCTCCTTATCTAGTTGATTCTAAGGGGCATAATGTCTATTCATGAGTTGGCCACTAGTTTCACTAGAAGCAACATCCTGCTGAGTCTGGAAACCTGCTAGTGCTGTTGAAGAATTTTTCTAGCCCTGTTGACGATCATTCATGCCCTTCCACATACTTTTTGGGAAATCCATTAAACTGTGGCCAAATTTTCCCCACCAAAAACACACATCAGTATCTTTCATATGCTCACATTTATGGTTGTTACCACACCTCTTGTAGACTACATTTATGTGGCTACTATTCACCCTTCCTTGGGACTTTGCTCTTGATTCTATATCATGAGTGTCCATCCGGAACTTAGGCACTGGAGTATTTGAAAAAAATTGGGCTAGGGATAAGGACTTTTTCCAAGATTAAGAACAATTGAAGTCATCGATTTTGGCCCTCTTATTTTCCTTTTCCTTTTCCTTTTCCTTGAGATTCTTCTCGCCAATTTTCTAATCATAAACCATCAACCTTTAAAGGTTCTTCTCCTTAATTAACATCATAGTACTTCACTCCTTGACCACATCCTTAAAAACTCTGGATATAAACGTACATATTTTGGTCCTATAATCAGCCACCATAGTCAGAGAATACCTAACCAACTAGGTAAAATTAAGTGAGTAATCCTTCATATTCATGCTTCCCTGCTTGAGGATAATGAACTCTTCTACTTTGGCTTCCCTCATCTCAAGTGGTAAAAACCTATCTAGAAAAAAAGTAGCACATTCATCCCACTCTACTAGCCTTGCTTCGATACCTCTGTCCTTCTTCTATTTCTAAACCCTGGTGTGAGCCACCCCTAATAATTCACAAGAATCTATGTTAGAACTCTCACCCGAATTGACATCCATTATATCCGTCACCATTTGCACACAGTAAAGAAAATCCAAGGGATACTTCTTAAACTTGGATTTGGAGAACCCTGGGGTATTCATCTGAGTAAAATATCAGATCATAGATGTGATGGTATTCACTAATAGGTTGTCTAGGTCAACATCTTAATGGTTATTTTAGGCAGCCATAGTGTAATACCCCAAACTTTTTGTAGCTTAATTTCGATCCTAGAATGTTAAAGGATGGCTTCCAAAATGAATAATATCTAATTCATATAGAATTTTCTTGATTTTGAATTTCCATTGTGTGGGAAATTAAATAATATTTTCATCGATACCAAATTCACCCAAAATCGACACTTGAAAAAGAAGTTAGAGCATTTTTAGTAAGTAGTGTGCTAACTGGGCAGTTGTCGCATCGCGATAGAGAATAAATCTACCTTCTTGAATTTCTAGTATCTCATCATGATTACACCGTGACATGGTGATAATAGTGATGAGAAGGCCACCACGTCACAGTAGAGGACAAATCAGCCTTTGTAAAATTCCAGTGGGTTACCGCAATCGCACCCTATCACAGTGAACCTCAAAACAACAATTGTCAATATCCAGTAAGTCACCATGATTCCACCACATCATGGTGGGTATCATGATGACACACTCATCGTATCACGGTGAAGCCTTAAACGGCATTCCAGTTACAAATTTTAAATCCCAAGGGGAGTTTGGTCTTTTGCCTACCCCAAAAATCATGAAAACATACTATTAAAGGAATTATTGAGAAAAATATGCTCATTCTTCATCAATTTATCTCAAGTAAAAACCCTAAGCATCAATATCCAACTTCAAGAATCCCCAAAAATTCAGCATTCTTCTTCCAAACTAATTCAAATTTCAAGATTCTCAGGTCAAAAGATCCAAGAATCAACCTTCAAGGGTACAAATAGGACCTCAAAACCAAGATTATTTACCTAGTTCATTATTTAAGGTATGTGGGGTTTGAAAAAGGATAAATCTTTCATCCTTGTGCCCAAAAACTTGATTTTATTAAAGATTACATGATTTTCAAGTTAGGGTTTACACCCAAATCATCTCATTTCAAGTTTACAAATTTACAAGTGATTTGAGTATTGAAGTGCATGTTATCTCATTTAATTATGCTTTGACTTGAAGATTTCTATTATGAATTGCACTTCCCTATTGTGAATTGATATTTTTGAATGAATTTCAAGACATTGTTGGGAATGAAGCTTTATTATGAAATCCTAAACATTTTAGTACATATTCTTTAAAATCCAAGTATGAGTTTTGACATTTCAAGAAGAGTATATTATTAGCATGCTTTGACAAGTAAGTATTCAGATTTTAAAGAAAGATTGATCTTTTGATCCTAAGCTAAGATAGGAATCAACATTTTTCATATAGTTTATGAATTTAATCAAAGAGAAGCATAAATGGTTTTAATTATGAACGCTTGTTCTATTTTAAGGTGGATTTCCTAAATGTTCTGAGCAATAAGTATAGGATTAGTATTTAGAAACGAGTTGTGTATGATTGCAAGGTTTCATTCCCCAAAACTATGTGTCATCGTAGGTTTTTGATTTTCCCATAGTGGGCTAAGATAGTGATCACTTAAGTTAAGGTTCTATTCCAATGAAAAGGGTAGAATAGCTCTCCCTAACATGGGAAAGATGTTGGACTCCATGTTAGCTCACATGGTTTATGTCGGTTAGAAGAAACTCTCTAATTCCCACAATTACAAGTTTCCAAAGTTCCCAAAGTCTCTAAGTTTCAAAGGAAAAGAATTATAGAAAATCTTTTATAAGAATAAGTGTAAAGGCTAACATATTTTACTCAGATTATGCTTTACGAAAAGATAATAGTTATAGTTTTCAATTTTTCAATTTCAGATTCAAACATGAGTTCTTTCTACACTTAGCTAGCATGATTTAAAAAGAAAGTATAAGTACAACCTTTAGAACTATATGTTATGACTCACTAGATTTACAAAGCTTGATTTTCCACGCATAATTTCAGATCTCAGTATTTTAGATATTTCATCTTATGTGATCCATTTACATTTAGCATGCATTGTCTTTATAAAGTATGATGATGTTTTCTTATGCATTACGCCCCCATATACTCAGTACATCCTCAAAGTGCTAATCCGCATATATGTCTATGTGCTGCATTATCTTATAATATATGTTATGGTGCTTAGTATCAACAACATGAGTTGTTCGAATATCTCTATCTACGCTCCCACCGTTGGTGAGTCCTCATGATTCGAGGGCCTACTTCTTCATATTTCCAACATTCATAGTACTTGATTTATCATTTTCAGTTTAGTTCGAGTCAGTTAGGGATATTTCCCAATGACTCTCTAGTTCTTTAGTAGTAGACTATTAGTTGATTTACAGACTTTTAGTATTTTTTATTCAGATAGTGTTTTCAGTTTATTCTAGCTCAGTTTTGATATAATACAATATTAATTCTTGACTAGATTATTTTAAAGTAAGGTCAAGACATAGTAGCAGGCTTAAAGGGTTAGCTTGGGGCTACTCATAGCCTTGACCACCGTGTGACCTCTCGGGATCAGATTTTGGGGTGTTACAAACTTGGTATAAAATCCAAAGGTTTAGATATTCCTAGGGAGTTAGACAAGTCGTGTTATGTAGAGTCTTGATTATGGATGTAAAATGCACCATATTTATGAGCAAGAGGCTATGAGATGTTTTAGGAAAATCATTCCCTTTTTTCATAATCTATCATGCTTACAACTATCTCTATATGCTATTAATTTTTTCTCTTTCATGATAGAATATACCTCCTCGCAGAGCTAATGCCTGTAGGAATGATAATCAGCCACACCGGCCTGTTGATCCCCTAAATAAGAATGTGTCTCATACTGAATTTCGGGCTTCCTTTCAGGCATTAGCCTAAAGCTGTGACTGCTAATGTTGAAAAAAATAATCAGGCTATAGTTCTGCATTAATAATAAGGTGATTTAGCTGCAGTCAAACTTCATGACTTTATAAGGATAAATCCGCCCAAATTCTTTGGGTGGAAGGTAGGTGAAGACACACAACTGTATCTTGATGAGGTTGAAAAGATCACCCAAGTAATGCATTATCATTAGGTTGTCATATGGAAGAAAGGTAGGGGTAAGTATGCAACAACAATATGTTGGTAGGTGTTTCAAGATGCTTTCCTAGAAAAGTTCTTTCCATATAAATTGTGGAAAGCCAAGGTTGAGGAGTTTATGAACCTGAGGCAGGGCTCAATGATAGTGAAGGAGTACTTCCTTAAGTTCAACCAGTTATCTAAGTATGCTCTTGAGTTGATAGCTCATACTAGATATAGTATGATTAAGTTTGTTACTGGAGTGTATGGATTAGTCGTCAAGAAGTGTAGGACTACCTTTCTTAATGGAGATATGGATCTTGCTAAATTGATAACTCATTCCCAAAAGATCGAGGAAAAAAAGTTGAAAGAAAGGGATAGAAGTAATAAGAAGGCTAGAACTTGACAGTTTGAGTATGGTCAGATTAGATCTCAGGGAGGGAGTCATTTACAGTTTCAGAATTATCCACCTTTGCCAGCACCATCTTTAGCTAGTGGCATCACACCCAGAATCAAGAAGGAACAGTGGGTTAATTCTTCTATATCCAAGTCCTAGAATAGTATTAGTGGTAAGCCTACTTATCCGCTATGTACTAAGTATGGTACAACTCATCCCAGTGAGTGCTTGGCCTGGAAAAAGGGTTATTTTGGTTATGGCAAGTTGTGTCATGGAATTAGAGAGTGCCCGTATGCTAAGCAGGGAAACAAAGATATTCATCCCCAGACTCATTCTACCAGTGCACCAGCTCCTGTAGCTCGCCCGACCCCTCTTCAGGGTGCTTCATCCAGTACTGGTGGCGGACAGCGTCCAAATTAGTTCTATGCCTTACCATCCTGCCAGGAGCAGAAGAGCTCCCCAGATATTATTACTGGTATTCTTTGTGCCTTCTATTTTGATGTTTACGTACAGTTGGACCCTGGGTTGAGTTTCTCTTATGTGACCCTCTAGTTGCAGTTAATTTTTAAATAAGTTCTAAAAAGATCCCTGAGCCTTTCTTGGTTTCTACCCCAGTAGGTAAGTCAATTGTTTCCAAATAGATCTATAGAAATTGCCCCATTATAGTCCTTTATAAGACTATGTTAGAAGACTTAATAGAGTTAGATATGGTTGACTTTGATTTTTTCCTAGGTATGGATTGGTTCCATTCTTGTTATGCATCAATAGATTGTCGCACCCAAGTGGTGAAGTTTTAATTTCCAGATGAGCCAACCTTTGAGTGGAGATAGAATTCAGTGTCTCCCAAGAGTCATTCCATATCTTATTTTAAATCTAGAAAGTTAATCTTCAAAGGGTGCATCTATTATCTAGTTTGAGTCAAAGACACTAAGTTTGAGACTCCAACAGTTCAGTCAGACAGCATAGTTAGTTAGTTTCCAGTTATTTTCCTGAAGATCTGCCAGGAGTACCACCCGATAGGGAAATAGAATTTGGAATTGATCTTCTTCCTGATACTCAGCCTATTTCCATTCCTCCATTTCGTATGGCTCCTGCTGAGCTTAAAAAGTTAAAAGAGCAACTAAAAGATATTTTAGATAAAGGTTTCATATGGCCTAATATTTCTCCATGGGGCACTCCCGTCCTATTCATACGAAAGAAAGATGGTTCTTTGCGTATGCGCATTGACTATGATCAGTTGAATAAAGTCACAGTCAAGAACAAATGTCCTTTTCCTAGAATTGATGACTTATTTGACCAACTCCAAGGTGCAAGTTATTTCTCAAAGATAGACCTTAGATCCAGCTATCATCAACTTAAAGTTAGGGAATATGATATTTCGAAGACTGCCTTAAGAACCCGCTATAGTCATTTTGAATTTCTAGTCATGTCCTTTAGACTATCCAATGCCCCAGCATCCTTCATGGATTTGATGAACAGAGTGTTCAAACAGTATTTGGACATGTTTGTCATAGTCTTTATAGATGATATTCTTGTCTACTCTCATAGTGAGGATGATCATGCAGACCACCTTAGAATTGTGTTGCAGGCTCTTAGAGATCATAAGTTGTTTTCCAAATTCAGCAAATGTGGTTTTTTGCTAACGTCAGTCGCTTTCCGTTTTCATATTATTTCAAGTGAGGGTATCAGAGTTGATCCCCAAAAGAAAGAAGCAATAAGGAATTGGCCTAGACCTATCTCTCCATCAGACATTAGGAGTTTTCTGGGTTTAGCTAGCTATTACAGATGTTTTGTTGAGGGGTTTCATCTATTGCATTTCTTATGACCTGATTGACTCAAAAGAAGGTTATGTTTCAATGGTCAGATTCCCGTGAGAAGAGTTTTCAGGAGTTGAAGACTCGACTAATTTTAGTCCCAGTCTTAGCATCATCGAATGGTATGGATAGTTTTTTTGTGTATTGTGATGCCTCTAGAGTTGGGTTGGGTTGTGTTTTGATGTAGAGAGGTAAGGTCATAGCCTATTCCTCTAGACAACTTAAGCCTCATGAAAAGAATTACCCAATCCACAACCTTGAGTTAGATACTGTTGTGTTTGCTTTGAAAATTTGGAGACATTATCTTTATAGGATGCACGTTGATGTGTTCACAAATCACAAAAGTATACAGTATGTGTTTACGCAAAGAGAGTTAAATCTCTGTCAGAGAAGGTGGTTAGAATTGTTGAAAGATTATGACATGAGCATTTTGTATCATCCAGGAAAGTCCAATTTAGTGGTAGGCGCCCTTAGTAGATTGTATATGGGTAGTGTTGCACATGTAGAGGATGATAAGAAAGAGTTGTCTAGGGAAATACACCGTTTGGCTAGGTTGGGTATTAGATTGGTTGATTCAGCTAAAGGGAATGTTTGGGTTTAGAGTAGTTCCGAATCTTCTCTAGTTTTGAAAGTGAAGGAGAAGCAAGATCAGGACCCCATCCTAGTTAAGTTAAAGGAGTGAGTTAGAGATTGAAAGTTAGAGTTTCTCTCCCAAGAGGGAGATGGTGTGTTGAGATACCAAAGTAGACCATGTGTACCAAGTGTAGATAATTTAAGATAGTATATTATGGTAGAAGTGCATGGTGCACGTTACTTCATTCACCCTGGTGCTACTAAGAATTACCGCGATTTATGGGAAATCTATTTGTGGAGTGGTATGAAGAAAGATATTGCAGAGTTCGTAGCTAACTATTCGATTTGTCAATAGGTTGAGGTAGAGCACCAAAGTCCTGGTGGTGTTTTGCAAGAGTTCAGTATTCCTACTTGGAAATGGAAAGAGATGAAAATTGATTTTGTGATTGGTTTACCCCATTCGCTTCATCATAATGATGTGATTTGGATTATTGTGGTCATATTGATGAAGTCAACACATTTCTTGCCAGTTCATACGCTCTATACGACTGAAGAGTATGCTAAGTTGTATATCCGAGAGTTTGTTAGATTGCATGGAGTTTCTTTGCCGATTATCTCAGATAGGGGTACTCAGTTTACCTCTCAATTTTGGAAAGCTTTTCAGAAGGATCTTGGTACCCAAATTCATCTTAGTTTAACTTTTCATCCGCATACTGATGGTCAGGCAGAGAGGACAATTCAGAATTTGGAGGATATATTGAGGGCATGTATTGTTGAATTCAAAGGTAGTTGGGATGACCATTGGTCGTTGATTGAGTTTGCATACAACAACAGTTATCATGCTAGCATTAAGATAGCTCCGTTTGATATACTTTATGGGAGGAGATGTAGATCACCTATTGGATGGTTTGAAATGGGTGAGTCTACATTGTTAGGGCCAGATATGGTGTTGGAAGCTATGGAGAAAGTACAGTTTATTCGAGAAAGGTTGAAAACAACTCAGAGTCGTCAAAAATTGTATGTAGATGTAAGGAGAAGAGACCTTGAGTTTGAAGTTGGTGATTTAGTTCTTTTGAAAGTTTCACCCATGAAGTAGGTAAAGAGATTTGGCAAGAAAGGGAAACTTAGTCCCCGTTATGTAACTTCCTTCAAGATTTTGAGCCGTGTTAGAAAGGTGGCTTATGAGCTTGAGCTGCCTACATATTTAACGTCCATACATCCGGTATTCCATGTGTCTTTCTTAAAGAAATGTATTAGTGATCCAGTAGTCATAGTACCCTCAGAAAGCATAGAGATTCATGATAGCCTCTTTTATGGAGAGATTCTAGTTGAGATCCTTGACCATCAAACTCGTAGACTAAGGAACAACGAAGTTCCCTTAGTCAAGGTTATTTGGTGAAATTAATCCGTTGAGGGAGCCACTTGGGAAGCAGAAGAAGATATGCGGGCAAAGTACCCTCATCCTTTTGCTGCAGATTCAGATTCAGTTTAAGGTAACAAGTTTCCTCAAACTATCTCTTCTCATTCCAAGTTTCAACTTTATATAGCCATTCACTGGATAGGTCTTACATTTGTGAAACAGTTTATCATACTTTCAGCAGTGCATACCATTTATAGGCTCAATTTTTAGCTGCTCAGTTTCTCTAGCCACATTCGAGGATGAATTCTCCCAAGGGGGAGATATTGTAATACCCCAAACATTTTCTCTCTTAATTTCATTCCTAGAATTTTAAGGGATGTCTTCCAAAATGAATAATATCTAATTCATATAGAATTTTCTTGATTTTGACTCTCCCTTATGTGGAAAATTGAATAAGCTTTCTATCGATACCAAATTCACCCAAAATCGACACTTGGTTAAGAAGTTAGGGCATTTTTAGTAAGTAGTGTGCCAATTGGGTAGTAACCACGTCGTGATGGAGGCCAAATCTATATTCATCAATTTCCATTACCTCATTGCGAATCCACCACGACGCGGTGAGAATAGCGATGAGAAGGACACCGCATTGCGGTAGAGGCAAAATCAATGTTTTTCCAATTCCAGTGGGTCACCGCAATTGTACAGCATTGTGGTGAACATCAAAAAAGCAATTTTCAAAATCCATCAAGTCACCTTGATTCCACCACACTGTGGTAGGTATTGCGATGATACACTTACTGCGCCATGGTGAAGACTTAAATGGCATTCCAGTTACGGATTTTAAATCCCAAGGGCAATTTAGTCTTTTGCCTACTCCCCCAAATTGTGAAAACAAACGATTAAAGGCATTCTTGAGCAAAATATGCTCATTTTTCTTCAATTTCTCTCAAGTAAAAACCCTAAGCTTCAATATCCAACTTCAAGAATCCCCAAAAGTCCACCATTCTTCTTCAAAACTAATTCAAATTTAAAGATTACCAAGTCAAAATCTCAAACCTTCAAGGGCACAAAAAGGACCTCAAAACCAAGCTTCTTCATCTAGTTCATCATCTAAGGTATGTGGGGTTTGAACAAGGATAAATCTTTCATCCTTGTGCTAAAAAATTTGATTTTAGTAAAGATTACATGATTTGCAAGTTAAGTTTTACACCCAACCAATCTCGTTTTGAGTTTACGAATTTACAAGTGATTTGAGTATTGAAGTGCATGTTATCTCATTTAATTATGCTTTCAATTAATGATTTGTATTATGAATTGTACTTCCCTATTATGAATTGATATTGTTGAATGAATTTTAAGATGATTGTTGGGAATGAAGCTTTATTATGAAATTCTGAACATTTTAGTATATATGCTTTAAAACCTAAGTATGAGTTTTGATATTTCAAGATGAGTATATTATTAGCATGCTTTGACACGTAAGTATTCATATTTTAAGGAAAGATTGATCTTTTGATCCTAAGAAAAGATAGGAATCCCCATTATTCATACAGTTTATGAATTTTACTAAAGAGAAGCATAATTGGTTTTAATTACGAACCTTTGTGCTATTTTAAGGTGGATTTCCTAAAAGTTCATAGCAATAATATGGGAGTAGTATTTAGCACCGAGTTGGGAAAGATTCAAAGGTCTCATGCCCCAGAACTATATGCTACCATAGGTTTTTGATTTGCCCTTTGTGGGCTAAGATAGTGATCACTTAATTTAAGGTTTTATTCCAATGGCAAGGGTAGAATAGCTCTCTCCAACATGGGTAAGATGTTGGACACCATGTCAGTTCACATGGTTTATGTTGGTTAGAAGAAACTCCCTAAGTCCCAAAGTTCCAAGTTTCAAAAGCTCCCAAAGTCTCTAAGTTTCAAAGGAAAAGAAAGATAGAAAATCTTTTATAAGACTAAGTGTAAAGGCTCACATATTTTACTCAGATTATGCTTTACGAAAAAAAAGTTATACTTTTCAGTTTTTCAATTTCAGATTCAAACGTGATTTCTTTCTACACTTAGTCAGCATGATTTAAAAGAAAGTATAAGTACAACCTTTAAAACTATATGTTGTGACTCACTAGATTTACAAACCTTGATTTTCCACGCATGATTTCATATCTCAGTATTTTAGACATTCCATCTTATGTGAGTTATTTACATTTAGCATACATTGTCTTTATAAATTATGATGATGTTTTCTTATGTATTACACCCACATATACTCAGTACATCCTCAAAGTGTTGATCCATATATATTTCTATATGCTGGATTATCTTATAATGTAGGTTCAGGTGCTCAGTATCACCAGTGTGAGTAGTTTGAGAATCTCTATCTACGCTCCCACAGTTGGTGAGTCCTCATAATTCAAGGGTCTACTTCTTTGTATTTCCTGCTTTCATAGTACTTGATTTATCATTTTTAATTTAGTTCAAGTGAATTTGAGGTCTATCCCAAGACTCTCTAGTTCTTTAGTAGTAGAGGTCTGTTGGACTATTAGTTAATTTTCAGAGTTTCAGTATTTGTTATTCAGACAGTGTTTTCAGTTTATCCCAGATCAGTTTTGATATAATACAGTATTAATGGTTGACTAGTTTATCTTAAAGTAAGGTCCATACCTAGTAGTAGGCTTAAAGGGATAGCTTGGGCTACTCATATCCTTGAGAACCGTGTGATATCTCGGGATCAAATTTTGGGGCATTACACATATATAGAGCGAAGTCTATGAAAGTAGCCCTAAATTTGGCATGGGGGACATTCTCATTCATTGTGTCTTCCTAAATAGGGGGTGATGTGGGTTGGTTTCCATTTCTCCTTTGGTTATTCATTCTAGGAGGTATTTTCCATAAACAGATGAAGGACGAGTTAAAGGAGGAATTCCAATAGATCTCATACTCCATTGCATGACATGAACAACGAATGATGTGAAACATTTCCTAAAAGATCTCATAGCCACTAACCCATAAAAGTAGCGTGCTTCACACCCATGAACAAGACTTTACTTAAAGCGACTTGTAGACAACTTAGGACACTTTAAACCTTCTACTCTGATACCAAGTTTGTCACGACCCGAGGCTACCCCTAGTCATTACACAGTATGTAGAGTCATGGGTGATCCAAAGATAACCCATGGTCTAGTCCCTACTATAAGAATTGAAGAAAAATAGCAAAGTAATATACGGAAGTTAAACTAAAAATTTTCATAACAAATAATATTGAAGTTAATACGTAATACCTTTTAAAATCTGATAGAACATAAAAACAAGTTTGACTATCTGAAAGCATCAAACATAAGGAGTTGATGGGACAAATCCCAAACTAACTCCAACTAACTATGAAACAAAAATAAGTTCTAAAAGAAACTATTAATAACTTGTCCCCAAATAATGAAGACTCACCATGATTGTTGCTGAGTGGAACATGAACTATCTAAGTACGATGGGGAACTGAGCATTCGAACCTATGTTTTGAGACAATATAACATAAAAGAGTGTACGATCAGTACTTTGAATGTACTAAGTTTGCAGGATGGAAAGGCTAATTGATATAACTGAGCATAAATGTTTGAACATGCAACTGAATGCAAGACCACATATATACATATACCAAAATAAAATTACTAATTTAATAGATGAATATAAGGTTATGTATAACTTACTGAAAACATAATCTGGATACAAACTAAATTTGATATTGAACTGAAATAAGTGGTAGCTAACTACAACTGATGTAACCCAATTAGAATAAAATAGTGGTCCAACTAGTAAACCCAGTTAGATGGGTGTTAGTACCTTGCCAAGGATACAAACACTGGATGGCGTGGATAATCTAATTTGATATCTTGAAGAAATTGAGTTTCATGCTTCTTCTGATGGAAGATCCCTCATAACCTTTGGTGGTGATGTATTTCAGGAACTCTGGGACTGCTACTAACTGTCTCATGCCTAACTGGTGAGGGAGTCATCATCCCTGTATTCACTCAGTGCTAAGTATTACACCCAACTTAATAACATGGGTGTGGATATTTTTTAACTTGATCTGATACTAATAAATCTCATCATGATAATGTTCTGAAATTTAAAAATAGAAGCATAATCTGAATAACTTGTAACCTAACAACTATAACATGGATTACCTAGGTATCAGGTGTTCATAACTCACTTGCATAGACTAATGCAACTGATCATGGAGATGATAAAGTAATCATAAAATGGAAAATCATAAATAGTACTCAACATGACCAACAGAGTATGGTATGAGTGATAGAGATTATCAAATATACAGAAATGCAATTCACTTGGGGAAACACTATTCTCATAGTTTGTGTCCAAGCAAATAAGAGAGAATTAAGTAATTTCATATTTTGCTTGAAGTTCCTTAAAAGAGAAAAGTAATATACATGTAAAAAGACAAATAGGGAATTATTAGGACTCAATGGGTGGAAGGGACCCATTGATGAAATATCACATACTTGAGAGTAGAATCCTTGGAGAATTTCTTTGATTCGACCTTGCCTTTATGTAACCCTAGTTTTCTTAAGGAAGATAGGAAAATTGCCTCTTTTGATCTCTGTTGGGTGAAGTTTATGATTATGTCATGAATTAGGGAATTTGGGTTTGGCTTTTAATTGAGTGGGAAAAGACATAAAAGTCCCTTAAAAATGTGCAGAGAAATTCACTCCCAGTTATTACGACTCACCTCATGGCTCATTAAGAAAAGTCATGAGTAGTGGTCTGAGTCATAACTTGGGATCCTGGTATCCTGGGTACAGTTTGTTATCACTAATACTTACCACCTAACAACACATTACTAATGACTTTGAGTCATTGGGTGATGTCATAGTTTGAGGATTGGTCCTTGGATCATTCACTGGTCTGGTGATGAGTCCATACAAATTTTGTATGTTTGGATAACACGTCATTTCTTAGACTCATGAAAACTATACTGGGTTCACTATTGTAATGATGAGTCTCTCCTTATGACTCGTAATGCTTGTAACAAGTTGTAGGGTTAAGTCGTCATCATTGGGCTAGTTGCAGAGGATCTTATTATTATGATTACAACTACTTGTAACAAATCATAAGGTCAGGTTATGGGTCATCAAGTGAGTCATGGCCACTGGCAGCAGACGGACTCTCGGGGAAAATTTTTTCATAACTTCTTACCATGATGTTGGATAAGGGTGAGACTTATGACATTAGAAAGTGAACTAAATAGACAATATTTGAGAGGTTTAAAACATTAAAACTCATGGTTTTATACCTTTCATGAGCGAAACCTTTTAAAAAAATCACTAATAACAAACTCATGAAGCCTTCTCGTGACATTTGCGTAGGATTTTTGATGACTCTAAGCCATTTTTAGCCTTTCTCTAATCAATAAAACTTTTTCCATATCCTTATGTACTGAATTTGATCCTTTAAATGTAGTATTACCAACCAAATCCAACCTATAGAAGATCTACACCTCCTACAATGAAATGGTTCAAATGGGGCCATCTAAATACAAGAGTGGTAGTTGTTACTATAAGAAAACTCAATCAACGGAAAATAATAATCCCAAGTACTCTTGAAATCAATCATGCATGCTCTCAACTTGTACTTTAAGGTCTGAGTGGTCCATTCTTCCTACCTATCTATCCATGAGTTAAAGTTGCACTAAGATGAACTTAGGTACCAAGACCCTTTATAACATCTTCCAAAATCAAGAGGTAAACTAGGTACCTCGATCTAAAATAATAGTCAAACTGACTCTATGAAATTCACCAACTTCCTTCGATAGAGTTTAGCATGATCTTCAGCTAAATCTGAAGTGTTAGCTTGTAGAAAATGGGCCGACTTAGTCATTCGGTCCGTGATAACCCAAATAGAATCATCATGCCAACGAGTGTGAAGAAACCCTATAATGATTTACCACTTCCCACTTCCAAGTAGGATACTAATATCTTGATGTATACTACCAGGTCTTTAGTGCTCAACCTCAACTTTCTACCAATTTGGAAACTTAGAAACTAATTCATCGATATTCTTTTTCATATCATTCCACCAATAGATTTCCCATAAATCATGGTATTTCATAGTGGATCTTGGGTGAATATAATACCGAGAACTATGATTTCCATCTAGCATGCACTCTCTCAAGTTATCTATATCCTAAACACATAGTCTTCCCTAATAAAAAAAGAACATCATCTCTTTTTAGGGATAAATCCTCAATTTTTTGACTCTGGACTACTTCTTTCAACATAAGAAAAATAGGATCACTATCTTTCTTTTCATTCACCTCAACTATAAAAACAGATTCATAACATTTGACTTACACAAATGGTACAAGACACCCATATCATAATCCATTAAATAATTGTAGACACTTTCCCTTGTAATGATTTAGATCATTCTGGGTAAACACACACTAAAGACTCTTGTTCTCAGAGAACACATCAACATGACCCCATGAAGAGAATGCCTCTAAATCTTTAAGGAATAAAAAACTATTGCCAACTCAATATTATGAGTCAGGTAGTTCTTCTTATAAGATTTGAGTTTCCTAGAGGCATATGTTATAACCTTGACCCATTGCATTAACACAAAACAAAGCCCAACCCTTGAAGCATCAAAATAAACTACAAATCTATAGGCACCCTCTAGTAGCTTCAAAATTAGGGCAGAGGTTAGTCGAGTCTTTAACTCATGAACAGTCTCTCACAAGAATTAGACTACTAGAATTTGACTATCTTCTCAGTCAATCTAGACACAAGAGAAGAAATAAAAGAAAATTTGTCAATAAACTATCTGTAGTAACCAGCTAAACATAAAAAACTCCTGATATCTGATGGAGAGAAGGATCTTGGTTAGTTCCTCACAACTTTAGTATTTTGGGGATCATCTTGAATTCCTTCACCAAAAATGATATGACCAAGTAATGCAAAGGATTTCAACAAGAATTCACCCTGGGTGAACATAGAAAATAGCTAGTAACCATTGAGAGTTTTCCAGACAATCCTCAAATAGTCTTAATGTTGATACTTAATATGAGACTAAACAAGGATGTCATCTATGAAGACTGTAATGAACATGTCCAATTATTTCTTAAACACCTAGTTCATCAATTCAATAAAAGTTGCAGGAGCATTTGTTAGTCCAAAAGACATAACACCAAATTTAAAGTGGCCATAGCAAGTTATGAAGAATGTCTTTGGAATGTAACATATTCTAACTCTAAGTTGATGAAATCCGGATCTAAGGTCTCTCTTAGATAATTAATTGGGACTCTAAAGTTGGTCAAATAAGTCATCAATCATGGACATAGGATACTTATTCTTGATTGTGGCCTTGTTCAACTGATGGTAGTCGATAAACATTTTGAGAGAATCATTTTTCTTGTGCATGAAAAGAATTAGAGCACCCCATGAAGAGATAGTAAAACTGATAAAACCCTTTCATACGAGATATTTCAATTGTTCCTTTAATTTTATAAGTGAAACACCCTAGTTTCTGTACCTTATAACTCATGGGTACGAGCTATATGTTGGGGTATGGATGGAATGGTCTAGTCATATACTTACCAATATTTGTTGGTAGGATGGATTTTAGTTACTGAAATTGATACGACTTAATGGCATAAGTCTTGTTGGTAGTAATAGATCATTTGGTTATTTAACTTAATCTTATACTTGGTTACTTAGGTTTGATCTGAGTAAGTATGGCTCACCATGAGCTGTAATCCAGGGTTTAAGTCATACCTAGGACTTGTATAGTGGATAGTGCTCAATTCCCTAAGTATTTTATTATTCCAGGGATATGGATCGTATGCTATGGTTAAAACTTTGTTGGATTAGTCGTATATTGGACAGTCTTTTCTCCAATGGTGGAGGTTCAGGATACGAGTGGTGGATATCAATTGTAACATAGGATACGACTCATGTGGGTTAGTTGTATCCCTGTGATGGGATTTTGGTTTAACTTAAGTGGGGGTATTCTGGACATCCCCACTTATACTAATAAGGTCTGATGACTTTTAACCTAATTGGAAGGACGTTTACCCTATTATTGTATTCATTAACACTTAGAAACTCTTCCGAAATACTCTATAATTCTCTCAAGATCTATTAGGCAAAGAGATCTATGGTTTCAACTAAAGGATCAATTTGAGGCTTGTCTTGGTGATTTCTTTCCATCAGCATCTTGGTTTAAGGCATGTTTCTCTTCCGTCATTGTTAATTTTTATTAAAGGCATGGTTTATATGATTATTTTCATTATTTTACCATTACTTGGTTTTATGTTTCAAATATGATTTGAGGGTTTTGATGTTAAATGGTTGGTTATGGTTTCCCATGGTTTTAATTATGCTTTTACATGTATTAATGGTGGTTTTGGAAAAGTTTATTGAATGGGAATGGTTTAATGGTAATTGGAATTTATTTTGGTTATATTATGCGCCTAATGTATTTGACAATATTCTTATAAAGATATGTTCATTGCACTGACTGTTTTTAATAGAACTCTTGCATGTTTAAAACTTGGTAAGAGAATTATGCATAGTTTAAATGGTTTGGAAATGCTAAATGCTAATTGGTAATTCTTGTGTGGAACTTTAAAGTCTCCCAAGTGGTTTAATATGGTAAATAGAATGTCACTTGAAATTCCTCTTAAACCCATAAATGGTTTGCTATGGATAATACTTGCAAATAAGGGTTGGTATGATGATACCAATATTAATGGCCTTAGTTAATAAATGGATAGTGGTTTAGTTATTTGGAAATTGGTTTTAATTAGGATATAATGGAGGGAGTTGTAGCTAAGTTGTGCAAAGTGGAGGTCTCAGGGAGACCAAAGCTGGAAGCTCATATTTACCTATATGCGATTTGTCTTGGTGACCATGTGTATGATGTCACACTTTTTTCTAGAAATATACTAGTCATCCCATAGGATACTTCCCTGTTCGTGTGGATTCAAACACTGGTGCCCTTTAATCAGAGAGAGCTGAACCCATATAGACCGTGGGTGGTTTAGGACGGTAAAGCTACACAGCCCAGGTAAATATTTTAAAGGTATGCTAAACCCTGTTCATTTTACCTAGCATGGTGTTATATATATATATATGTTTGGTTGTGTGCATATGGATAGTTTTACTTGTTATTATAAATGATATTATTTTATCCTTACCCTGAGATCATTCAAGCGGTCACTCGCTAACCACATCTACTGGTAGTTGTATACCCACGTTATGCAAAAACTGGCTGTTCTACTCCTCTTATATAGTGATTGACTCAGGATCAGTATTTTGACTAAAATGGTGAGCTTCCATCCTTTCATAAGGCATCGTTTCATGTTATGAATATTTCTAGACATTTTTGTTTTATTTTGGATATTGGTTTTATCTATGGTTGGGGGCATCTCCCAACTGAATTTCATTACTCTTTTGGTTAGAGGTTTTGTGGTACTTCTACGGGTAGAAATGAGTGAGATAGGTATAGGTTTCATCCTTGGTATTAGAATAGGCTGGGAGGCTGGCATCATCGGACATAATTTCTCACTGTACCATCATCTGGGAGGCTAGCATCATCGGACATAATTTCTCACTGTACCATCATCTTTTATTTTGGGATTAATTATATTATATTTTATAACATCTTTCATTATGGCCTTATTTTTTGTGGTTTGGTATAGTTGGATTATGGTGATAGAATGGTTGGACTCGATTGGGTTGGTCGTGGTTGTGATCTATTTCCATGGTCTTTATATGAGTATCACACTATTTTATTACATGCTTAGAATTCAGCCAACTCAGAGCAGGCGGCTGGAGGTTGGGTTGGGTAACGGGGGTGGTCTCTGGTCCTGGTCATACTTGGGATGCCCATTACGACAACACCCTTTGGAGGTTTGTGTAAATTTATTATCAAAGCTTAGGTTCATTGTCAATTGGGAGTCCACAAAGTCGTGTCGAGTAGAGCCTCTTGTAGGAGTATGTAGCGTGCCACACTCATAAGGGGAGGGATATATAAAACATTTAGGAATGTTAACTTTCATGGTATTCTATCTTCAACTTTGAATTCTCAATGTTGGAATCTTCCTTAATCCTTATTTGTTTGTCTATCAAATCATGCCTTGTAGATCCGAAACACAATGAAATTCTTCTATCCCATATGGGGGTAATACTGAAGGGGTGCATCCTACTTCTGGGGTTCATCTTTGATCTCATGGTCCTATCCCTAATAGTTCTGTAGTTCCACCAATTGCTACTAGTCCTCCTCAAGGTAAGGTGACTAATATGGAATTTTGTCAGTCTATTCATGCTATTGTGAAATTAGTTACGGCTCAGGCTGAGCGAGATGTGTCTGGTGCTTTGTTTGCTGAGTCCACAAGGCTTGGCCAATTTAGAAGATGGGTCCTCCCACTTTTTCTGTAGTGAAGGTTGATAAAGATCCACAGGGCTTCTTGGATGAGATGGAAAGAATATTTTGGGTAATGTAGGCCACCAGTGTCGAGGGGGTAAACTTTAAAGCTTATCAACTCAAAGATATTGCATATCAGTTGTATGAAGAGTGGGATAGGGATAAAGGGGATGTGGAGGAGTCATCTATATCGGATGCCTTTTCTAGTTCTTTATTAGATTATTTTTCCCCAAGAGTTGAGGGAAGAAAATATGGAGGAGTTTGTGAACCTCAAGTATGGGAGAATTTCTATCAAGTTATATGCCTTGAAGTTTCATTAATTATCTAGGTATGTTCCTGATTTGGCGGCTGAGAAACAAGATAGAATGAGGAAGTTTTCTTCTGAGCTGAATCAAGATCAGATTTTAAAGAGCAAGACTATTTTTCTTATTAAGGATATTGTCATCTCTAGGCTTACTATTCATATAGAGTAGGTAGAGGTTGAGAAGAAAAAGCAGGAGGAGTTTAGGGATAGGCAGGGTAATAGGAGTTGGTGTCCTGACCGGGGAGGTGCTCTGTTTTAGGGTGGTTGAGATGGTGGCAAATGGCAGAAAAGAAGTGGGGGAGTTCTTGTTCCCAAACTACTTTTTTTGCTCTTTACCAGTTAGGCAATCGACATTATCATGGAGGTGATAATTTTTAATGCAGGGTGCCCAATATCAGGCAAGTAGAGGTTAGTCAGTTTCTTCATGTCCTCCTTGTTGGTTTTGTGGTCATCCTCATTAGGTTTACTGCGATAAAGTAAAGGACAAATGCTTCAAGTGTGGTCAAGTAGGCCATCATCTCAGGGATTCTTCAGTTAATAAGGTTGATATGGGGGAAAATAAGATTCATGTGGCTTCATCTTCTGCTCTTACACCTGGTGGTATGGCATCTACTTCTATTTCTATAGCTATTTCTAGTGTTGGATAGAACAGGTTGGATACTTTAGCGTTCCAATAGGAATTTGAGGTAGCACCTGATGTCATTACTAGTACATTATAGTTTTTCTCTAGTAACATCTATTATTTACTTGATCCAGGTTCTACTCTTACCTATGTGAATCCTTATTTGGTTATATCTTTTGGTTTCGATTCAAAAGTCATTTCAGATTGTTTTTCTATTTCTACACAGTAGGTGACTTTGTTATTGCTAGGAGGGTCTATAAGAGAGGTGTGGTATCTATTGGTGGCCAGCAGACCTTGGTGGACCTGTTTGAGTTGGATATGGAAGATTGTTATGTTATTTGGGTACGCATTGGTTACACTCTTGTTATGCATCTTTGGATTGTCGAACCCATAGGGTTATCTTTAGGTTCACTGGTGAGCTGGTTATAGAATAAGAGGGTGTTTCCTTATCTCCTAGGGGGAGGTTTATTTCTTATCTTAGAGATCACAGGTTGATTGGTAAAGGTTGTCTTTATTACTTGGTCCGAGTTAAGGATTTAAACTTAGAAGGTCCTTTTTCCAGTTAGTTCTTGTGGTTAATAAGTTTTCAGAGGTCTTTCCGGATGATCTTCCAAGTGTTACTCCAGATTCGGCAATAATGTTTTGTATTGATCTAATTCCGGACACTCATCCAATTTTTATTCCTCAATATAGAATGTCTCCGATTGAGTTAACCAAGCTCAAGGAGCAACTTTAGGATCTTCTGGATAAGGGGTTTATTCATCCTAGTGTATGTCCTTAGGGTGCACTGGTGTTGTTTTTGTGCAAAAAGGATTGTTCCTTTCGGATGGCCATTGACTATAGATAACTGAACAAGGTGACGGTCAAGAACACGTATCCTCTTCTAAGGATAAATGATCTGTTTAATCAGTTGCAAGGTGCCAAGTTCTTTCCGAATATAGATCTTTAGTCTGGGTACCATCAACTAAAGATTAAGGAGGTGGATATCCCTAAGACGGCTTTTTGTACTCGGTATGGGCACTTTGATTTTTTGGTAATGTCATTTGTGTTGAATAATGCTCCGTCGGCATTTATAGATCTGATGAATAGCATTTTCATCGGTATTTAGATCTCTTCATCGTTGTGTTTATTGATGACATTCTAGTATATTCAAAGAGTGAGATGGCTCATGCAAATCACTTCACTGTAGTGTTACAGACCTTAAAGGAACAATAGTTGTATGCCAAGTTCTCCATTTGTGAGTTTTGGTTGAACGCTGTAACTTTCTTGGGCCATATTATTTCTAGTGAAGTGATTATGGTAGATCTAAATCAGGTTGTTATGGTGAATAGGTGGCCTAGGCCGACGAATCTATCGAACATTTGGAGCTTCTTGGGTTTAGCCAGGTATTAACAGGCAGTTTGTGAAAAGCTTTTCGTTGATAGCTACTCTTTTGACTAAGTTAACTCAGAAAAAGGTTAAACTTTCATGGTCAGATGCTTGAGAAAGGATTTTCGAGAAGTTAAAGGATAAGTTAACTTCGGCTCCAATTCTGACTTTGTCGGAAGGTAATGATGGGTTCGTGGTTTATTATGATGAATCACGGGTAGGGCTTGGTTGTGTGTTGATGCAACATAGGACGGTGATTGCCTATGCTTACAGGAAGTTGAAGGTACATGAGAGGAATTATCCTACCCATGATTTGGATCTATTGGTGGTTGTGTTTGCTTTGAAAATATGGTGGAATTATTTGTATAGTGTACACATGGATAACCTTTTTGAGCATAAGAGTCTACAATATGTGTTCACCCCGAAAGAGCTTAATCTCAGGTAGAGGAGATGGCTTGAGCTTCTCAAGGATTATGATATGAGTTTTCACTATCACCCAAGTAAGGCTAATGTGGTTTCTGATGCTTTTAGCAGGTTATCAATGGGGAGTTTGGCTTATATAGAGGAAGGAAAGTAGGAATTGGTTAAGGATATTCACTACTGGCTAATCTTGGAGTTTGCCTCTTAGACTCCAAGGATCATGGTGTGGTGGTTCAAGAAGTGGTTTGATCATCTCTTGGTGCAGAGATTAAGGAGAATAAAGTGTTGGATCCTTTCTTGATTAAAATCAAGAGTGACATTGGTGGTTAAAAGGTAGTGGTGTTTGAGGTCGGTGGTGATGGTACTTCATGGTACCAAGGGAGGTTGTGTGTTCCTCATGTCGACGGTTTGTGTCAAATGATTTTCATTGAGGCACATGAGTCACGCTATGTTGTTCATCCTAGATCGACTAAGATATATCATAATCTCAAGGAAATCTATTGGTGGAATGGCATGAAGTGGGATGTGGCTAATTTTATGGTCAAGTACATGATGTGTCAACAGGTTATGGTTAAGCGCATGAGGCCAGGATGGTTGTATCAAGAAATTGATTTGGCAGAATAGAAGTGGGATTTGATCAATATGGACTTTCTTACCGATATTCCTCAGTCTCAGAGTCAATATGATTCGATTTGGGTCATCGTTGATAGGATGACTAAGTCAACACACTTTTTGCCATTGCAGACTAATTTTTTGGTGGAGGATTATGCGAAGTTGTATCTTCAGGAGATTGTGAAGCTCCATGGGGTTCCTTTTTTGGTTATTTTTTATCGTGGCACATAGTTTATGTCTCATTTTTGGTGTTCTTTTCAGAAAGGGTTGGGGACCAAGGTGAGTCTGAGTACTTCTTTTTATTTGCAGACGGATAGGCAAGATGAGAGAATTATTGAAACATTAGAGGATACACTTTGGGCCTATGTGATTGATTATTGTGGAAATTAGGTTGAGCACCTACTTTTAGTGGAGTTTGTCTATAACAATAGCAATCATTCTAGTATTGGTATTGCACCTTTTGAGGCATTTTTTGGTAGAAGGTGTAGATCTCCTAATAGTTGGTTTGAGCTTGGTGAGGCATACATGTTTGACCCCGATTTGGTTTACCAGGCTATGGAGAAAGAAAAGGTGATTTGGGATAGACTTAAGGATGCCCAAAGTCGCTTAATGTCCTATACAGATGTTAGGCATAGAGACTTGGAGTTTAAGGTTGGGGATAAGGTTTTCTTCAAAGTATCTCCCATGAAGGGGGTAGTGCGGTTTTGCAAGAAGGGAAGGCTCAGTCCCTAGTATATTGGTCCTTATGAGATTTTTTGAAAAATTGGTTGATTTACTTATGAGATGGAGTTACCTTCTATGTTTATTTTGGTTTATTTGGTATTTCATGTCTCCGTGTTGAGGAAATATCTTGGTGATCCTTATTTGATTGTACCTTTGTAGGGGTTGGGTATCTCGGAATCTCTGTCTTATGAAAAGGTTTTGATTGAGATCTTGGATAGGCAGTTTCATCGATTACGGACCACGGATATGGCTTTGGTGGAACCATAAGGTAGAAGAAGCTGCTTGAGAAGTGGAAGAAGACATGAAGTCCAAGTATCCACAGTTATTTTCTACTCTTGGGATTCATGCAGAAGGTATGTTTCTTCAACACATCTTTGTTTCCAGAGTTTGTTAAAGGAAAGATTTATATATTTGCCTTTTTTTGAACTTTGTTAAAGATTGGGAATATGTTTGATAATACAAATGACTCTAGCGTGTGGTTACCCCTACCTTGTCCGTCATTCGGGAACGAATGTTCCTAGTAGGGGAGACTGAAACACCCTAGTTTTTGGACCATATAAAATTTCCTAGAATTCTGATCTCTATACCCAATACGACTCATGGGTATGAGTCGTATGTTGGAGTACAGATGGTATGGTCCGGTCATATATTGACAAGTGTTGGTTGGTGGGATGGATTTTGGTTTCTGGAATAGATATGACTTAGGGGTATGAGTCATATTGATAGTTATAGATCGCTTGGTTCCTAAAATTAATCTTTGACTTGGTTACTTTTGTTTGATGTGAGTACGAGTGGCTCACTATGAGACATAATCCAGGGTATGAATCATACCCAGGACTCATATGGTGGACAATGTTTAATTCTCGAGGTATTTTATTCTGAGAAGGATTTGGATCGTATGATGTGGTTACGACTTGGTTGGATGAATCTTATACTAGACAATATTTGGTCCAAGGCTTGAGGTTCAGTATACTAGTGGTTGATACCAATCAAATCGAAGGATACGACTCGTGTGGGTCAGTTGTATCCCTATGATGGAATTTTGGTGCAACTTAATTGGGGGTATTCTAGACATTTCCCCACTTATTCTAATAGGCTCCCACGACTTCTAACCTACATGGAAGGTTATTAACCCATTATTCTATTTATTAACACTTATAAACTCTTCCTGAATACTCAATAATTCTCTCAAGAACTATTGGGCAAGGGGAGTTAGGGTTTCAACTAAAGGATCAATTTAGGGCTTGTCTTGGTGATTTGTTTCAGTTATCATCTTGGTTTAAGGCATATTTCTCTTCCCTCATTGTTAATTTTTCTTAAAGGCATGGTTTACATGATTGTTTTCATGGTTTTACTATTACATGGTTTTGGCCTCCAAATATGATTTGGGACTTTTGACGATAAATGGTTGGTTATGGTTTCCCATGGTTTTAATTGTTCTTTTATATGCATTAATGATGGTTTTGAATAATCATATTGAATGGAAATGATTTAATGTTAATTGGAATTGGTTTTGGTTATATTATGCCCCCAATGTGTTTGACAAAAGGCTTATAAAGATATGTTCATTGCATTGACTTCTATTAATAGAACTCTTGCATGTTTTAAACTTGGTAAAGGAATTATGCATGGTTTAAATGGTTTGGAAAGTCTAACGGTTGATTGGTTATGCTTGTGGGTAATATGGAAGTTTCCCAAGTAGTTTAATATGTTAAATGGAAAGGCACTTAAAAGTCCCCTTAAACCTATAAATGGTTGGCTATGAATGATACTTGCAAGTAAGGGTTGGTATGACGATACCAATATCAATGTCCTTGGTTAATAAATCTATAATGGTTTGGTTATTTGGTATTTGGTTTTAATCGGGCAATAATGGCGAGAAGTGTAGCTAGGCCATGGAAAGTGGAGGTCTCCGGGGGACAAAAATTGGAAACTCATATTTGCCAATATGAGGTTGGTCTTTGTGACCGTTTACATGATGTCACACTTTATTTTGCGGATGTACTAGTCATCATATAGGATACTTCCCTGGTCATGCGACTACATGCACTGGGGCCCTTTCAGCAGGGGGAGCTGAACCTATATAGCCCGTGGATGGTTTAGGACGGCAAAGCTACAAACACCGGGTAAAGGTTTTAAAGGCATGCTAAACCTGGTACCTTTTTGCCAGCATGGTTATACATATATTTTTGGTTATGGTCAAATGGATGGTTTTACTTGCTTTTATAAATGGCATTATTTTATATTTACCCTAAGATATTTCTAGCAGTCACTCGCTAATCCCATCTACTAGAGACTTTATGTCCACGCTATAAAGGAATCTACCATTCTACTCCTCTCACATAGTGATTGAATCGGGAAAAGCATTTGGACTGAAGTGGTGAGCTTCCATTCTTACAGTAGGTATTATTTCATGTTATGGATATTTCTAGACATTTTGGTTTTATTTCGGTTATTGGTTTTGGTTATGGTTGGGGGTACATCTCAACCGAATTTCATTACTTTTTTGGTTGGAGCCTTTGCAGTACTTCTATAGGTTCGATTGGGCGGGATCGGCATAAGTGTCAGCCTTGGCATTGGAATAGGTTGGGAGGTTGGCATCATAGGACAAAATTTTTCACTGTTCCATCATATTTCATTTTTAGATTAATTATATTATGTTTTGGTATGTCTTTGAATATGGCATATTTATGGCCTTGTTTGGTGTGGTTTGGTATGGTTGGATTATGGTAATGGGATGGTTGGGCTATTTTGGGTTAGTCGTGATTGTGATCTATTCCCAGGCTCTTTGTGTGAGCTACTACACTATTTTGTTACATGCTCAGAATTCAGCCAACTCAGGGCAGGCGACTGGAGGTTGGGTTGGGTAACGGGGGTGGTCTCCGATGCTGGTCAGACTTGGGATGACCATTACGATAAGACGCCAGGGAGGGTTGTGTCATTAAGCTCCGCTGGATCCATTATCTAAGGTCAAATTGAAATAGGCTAGGCATCTGGGAGATGATTTATTTTGATGTAAATTTCAAACAAGGGAGCAAATCCGGGTAGATATTTATGAAACACTTCTACAAATTCATTTACCACAACAGCTAACTTAAGACTTAGGATTTTGGACTTTTAATCCTTAACCTAAACAAGATGATAGATAACCTTTGGAAATTGTTTTCCTTGCCTTAAAAGAGACAAACTGACCTATAGGTACTAAGATACTACCCTTCCACTGTAAGACTGGCTCATTTGGAAACTGAAACTTGACTGCTCTGTTTCTAAAATGAATTGAGGCATAGAAAGAGTGGAGTAAATCTATGCCAAGAATAACATCAAAATATGTCATGTGTAACTCTAAAAGATCGACACAAGTGACTTTCTGGGATACTGTGCATATGGAATTTTGTATACCCATATGACGATGAGTTAATTAATTACTAGAGTAGAAACTAATAAGGGTTTAGATAGAATTTGAAGGATGACACCAATATCTACTGCTATTTAGGGAGTCACAAAGGAAAGTATTCCTCTGGGATCTAACAATAAATAAACATGAATATGAAAGACTTGTAATGTACCAATGATCACATCAGAAGAACCCTTTCAATATTGTCGAGTCTAAAGGTCATAGAACCTATTCTAACATTCTTCATGAGCTACACGATATGAGGCACCCTACTGAGTCAGAGGACTTTGTAGAGCTATTGAAAAGTTAGAATTACTTTCCTGACGAGCATTGCTAGAATCTATACCTCTCTGTGAAGCCACTGGATATTTTGTATATTTTTTGACTAAATTTCTATACTCAAAATAACCATCACTACATTCCATACCCTCACCCTTATGGTTCCTTTCATATTCCTTGCAAATTAGGTTAGTACGAACACTATTGTTTATACCTTGGGACATAGAGACTATACCTCAATTATCTTTCCTGAACTTGCTGATTGAAGAATTAACAGAAGATGGGATTAGATCTGAAGGTTTCTATTGAAATTCAGTATGACTATAACCACCTGTCCTCTAGTGAGAGAAATTAAAGCTACTAGTGCTGGATTTCTTACATTCTCTTTCCCTCTTCTTGATTTTCTCCTCTTTAATATTTTAAGCATGAACCATCAATCTAGAGATGTTCAACTTTTTAACCAATATATAAATTCTATACTCTTTTTCCATGACCTCAAAAACACCTCATACAAATTTGCTCATATCCCTAGAGTCAGGAACTATAGTCGAAACATATATTACCAACTTAGTAAACTTAAGTGAATACTCCTTCACCCTTATGTTGCCTAATTTTAGATTAATGAATTCCTGCCCTTTGGTATCCCTTAACTCTAGTGGGAAGATCTTGTCCAGAAATATAACAAAAAACTTATCCCACTCTACCGATCTTGCATCTACACCTCTATCATTCTTATATTTCTTGAACCAGGTGTAAGACACTCCTTAGAACTAATAATTATCCATTTAATCTTTTTCAATTATAGTAACACCCATTATTTTAGTAACCTTCTAAATACTATCCAAGAAATCCTTTAGATTCTCTTCAGACATAAACCCAAAAAATACCGGAGGATTCATTCGAGTAAAGTCTCGGACTCTGGATGTTGTCATGTTCACAGTTATGTTGACTGGTAAAACAACCTATTGGTTATATTTGATGGTCATGGACTGGTCTAGTGATATAAAAGCAACTGTAATCTTTGTATGGAAAACTTGTTCATTCAAGGGGTTTGTCGGAGATAGTGGTGGTGTTTGTTGATTCTGATTCCTCATTCCATTAGTTCTTTTGGGAGGAAATTTCTATAAATATGTATATAATGAGTTAGAACAAGATTTTAATATAGTTCACTCTATCACACGATATGAAAATGAAAGAAGTGAAACTTTTCCTAAGACATTTTATGGCCTCTCACACATAAGTGTGGTGCTCTTCAAACCTATGAAGTAGAATATACTTAACACGACTTTATGAAATCCTAGGACACTTTAAACTTGATGATATAATATTAAGTATGTCAAGACCCAAGACTACCCCTTGTTGCGACATGATGCTCAAAGTCACAAGTGACCCTAAGTTAACCCATGGCCTTGCAAAACACTAAGAATACCAAATAAAATAATGATATACCAATAGGAAACTAAATTGAAATGACATGAGCATAATAAAAGAAAAATCAATGTCGGATATTAATATTGAGACTGCCTGACCTAATTAATATGTTGAAAAATATAACTATCTATTTAAAAGACTCTAACTCGTATGAGTTGTTGTGACAAAACCCTAATTAAATCCAACTGCGTAAAACTAGAATATTAGTAAAAAAAATTATGAGAACTCAACAAACATTGTTGTTGATAGGGGAAGAATCGTACTAAGTGTGATTTGGATGCTCAAAGTCATAACCTGCATTATAATACAATGTAGTTCAAAGAAGGTACATAATCATTACTTTAAATATGCTGAGCATTTTAGATGGAAAGTAATGAATATAGGATTAACATGATACATGTGACATGTAAGTTGATTCAAGACCAATTATTGAACATGTACGTATGATAAACTAAAAAACTAAGTATAAGGTTATATAAGTATCTGAATTTGAAATATGAGTTATAGACTGTGGCAGATACAATTAATTGACATACCTGAATTTGATCTAACCAGGGTCCAACTTTTAAACCCTGTTGTATGTGTATTAGGTACCTTGCCAAGGGTACGAACACTAACTGACGTGTATCCACTAAACTAATAACCAAAAGGATTATAGTGTCAAACCTTATTTTATTGGTGACCCTTTAGAACCTATTATTGCATTGTAGTTCTAGAACTTAGGTACTAATACAAAAGGTCTCAACCTAACTGATGGGTGATCCTTCATCCATGCTTCCACTTGGTGCTAAGTACTAATTCAAACTGAATGATATTGATAACTGAAAATGCTCAATAATATTAATATTCTAAAAACTAAAAATAAATGTATTATCTGAAAATATTAAACAACATGTAAGCTATATCTTCGAACAATAATAAGTGTATTTATGAAATCCTAGGTTATCGGGTGTTCATAACCCTCCATCTCTGAAGAATCCAAATAATCATGGTAATACTACAATCTGAAATTAATAAAGAATTTCATAACTCAAGCCCAAAATCTAGAATTTATCACTATATTGAGTTTTCATAGTCATGATTATGGTAAGATGCTTAAATATATGGGAAAACATGTATTCGTAGTTTAATCAAAGCAAGAAACTGAAAACTAGAGAAATTCACACATTACATGCAAAACTCAATGGTTGAAGTTTGAATGAAACTTCATGAATTGAGCTAACTTTGGGACTCATTGTGAGAAAGGAAACCCATTAATGAAATCTCAGATACCTGAGGTTGAAACCCTTTATGAAATCTTTGGATTTGAAGCTAGAAGTTGAAAAGCCCTAGTTCTTGGTTGGAGAAGAAAATTGCCCTTTTCTCTCTACATATTCTAAGTGTTGAGTTAATTTTATGGGATGGGAGACTTAGTGGGTGTTTTAGAATCATTATCAAGCCTTCAGAATCCTAAATGACGTAGTTTTGGTGTTAAAAGAGTGGAAATGACCAAACAATCTCTTAGAAATTATCTGAAAAACTCTTAGAAGCAACCATGATGCGTCACATAACGACTCGTAGTGTCTAGCTATGAGTCGTAGCCTTAGTTTCATCAAAATGACTCAAATTTTAAACCCCACTATAGTCACTATGAGTTACCATATGACTCATACTATCTGAAATAATTAGTAGGGTCTGACGATGACTCCTAGTCAAAGTTATTGTTACTGGCAACTTTGATAGTGCTTTAGTAAATTGGCTATAACTTTTTACTTCGAAATCAGATTAAGACAAATCAGGGTATGTTGGAAATATAATTCAATTATATATATTTTTATGGGTCTTGATGTCAAAAAATTTGAGTAATCAAAAAGTTATGTCTATTTGGGATTGATAGAGCAAGATTCTTTACAAGAATTCAATCAAAAAGGGATATTTTGACTTGCCTATAATCTAGGAGTTATTTGTGGCCCTAATATGTGTCTAAAGCACTTATCAAACTACTAAAACATAATATTTGATTTTGTCTATACTTGAAGCATGATTCTAATATTGGCTTGGATTTTTGAGGTGTTTCAAAGGTTATAGGAAATAAATAAGATTCCTTATCCTAATATAAGTTATGGATGTAAAAAGAATCAATACCAAGTGGACCAAACAGTAATAAATAAGTCTAAGGTCCACGTGCTATAAAAGGGGTACTATGCTATAATAGTTAGTTTATGGGATCACTATGCTAGCTAAAGTTGTAATGACATAAATTTAGATGATTTTATTTTTTATTTGTTTTTACCATTTTATCCCTCTCTATGGTTGTTTCATCTAGTTTATGAGTTGATGCAATGATTGACATGATATCTAAGACCTTTGGGAATGATTTGGGTGAGTTGAGGTCATTTTGAGGCTTTAAGAGCTAATAGTTTACTTTGGTCAACATAGCAAGAGCTGAGTGTTGGATGTCATAATGTACTATACCAACAAATCTAAAATATTGAATTTATATTAGTAGTGGGGTTATTTTAGTTTCGTGGCTTTTAGATCCTATTTTGCCCCTTGATTCAGAAATAGTGTAAAATAGGGTCCTAGAGGTCAATTTTGGGATGATGGATTATTTCATAAACCTGATAATTCCATCGGATCCAAAAATTATTTACAATCAATTTATGCAATTGGATCATGTTCATAGAATTCAAAATAAGTTTTGGTGGTAAATAACATATTTTAGAAATTGCTGGTGCTGGTAGGTGCTAAAGAGGTTGGTGGAATACTTTAACAGTTGTTTATCATTTGAACGACTGCTAAATCAACCTTTTGACTTCTTTATTGGTTCTTTAACCATTTGAACAAGTCAATTTTGAGGAAGTGATACTTTAGTGGCCATCACTGAGTTTAAGACCAAAACCAAACCTTTTTTGTATTTATGAAATTTTTTGAGTTAGGAAGCTCCGTTTCTTAAGATTTGCGATGTATTTTTCTTTTATTGTCATTTTCTATAAAATTGTAACTCCATTTTTCTCATTTCTCATGAAATTTTTTATTTTTCGTGATTTCTTCTCAAGTTGAGAATTAAAACCCCATTTTCACCATTTTTGGGGCTTGGGTCTCGAATTTGGGCGACTTGAAAGGTTTTTTTTGAGATTTCTTCCATGGGTAAATTTTCTAATCTTATACTTACCTTTCCCCTTTGATTTAATCTTCAAAAAAATATCAAATTCTTAATTTCAAAATGGTTTTTGAGGATGTTTGTTTGTAAAGCTTGTAAATGATTTTTTCTTAATTTGAACCTCGTTTTAACTCATTTTTATATGGATTTTTAGTTTTAGACTCATACAAGTATGGGGAACATATTTCTAAAGTAAAATTATGATTTTACCCCTTTTATTTTTCAGAACCATTTTTGGGGTCCATTTTTAGACCTATCTTGAATATAGTCAATATGGGTATAATTGACTTTCTTTTGTTGTGTATATATAATATTACATATTCGAGTAGAAAAAATCTTATGGATATCTTTCCCTTACTATCGTGTGCTTACTTTGGCATAAAGACTATCTTAGTATGCTTGTTACAAATTTGTATTAGAGGCTTGTATAAGTGATAACCAAACCTTAAAATATATCATGAATATTATTTATTCTTCAATAATATTTTGGGTTTACTTTGATGGTCTTTTGCTTTTTTGTTCTAAAATTGTATTTGTAGTTTAGGATAGTCTTATCTGTACTGGAGGGTACGCAGGTTCCATCACGTTCCAATTTTTTATCATGACAAAAGTATTCCTCACAATTCCAAGTCAAGTGACTACCTAATATATAAATTCCTAAAGATGGTTCTAGTCTATGGCTTCTAATAAAAATCTATGAATGTGGAATGAAGAAATAAACTTAAACCAATAATATTGACCCATACCCCTACATGCAATCTATACAATACATAATCTCATTAAGAAGAGTCCATAAAAAAGTGAACCTTATCCTACTTTGATGTCGAACAATAGCCATAAATTGACATTGAGCTGCTTGACCCATCAACTAAACCTCAAAATATTGTACCATTATCATAAACATAATATACAAGTAATTACACACATAACGAGATCCACATATCAATAATAAGACCCAAGCCAAAAATTATGTCAAAAATATGCTTATGGGACCTGTTAACAAGTTTTAAAAATTCAACTCATCATGAGGCCTCTCATAACACCAGGAACATATGCTCAAAAACTCAGCACCAATATATGTCAAATCCCTACTCAAGGAACCCCCCAATGGCCAAGAAATCCAAAGCCTAAAATTGAGAATAATGAAGGAAATTAACGGGAAAACATTATAGGAATGGATTGAGAGTAACTCATTAACCATACCTAAGATCAATGTAATTATCCCACCACAGTTTCCAAGCTCAGTAAACTATAAATGGAGGAAAACAACTAAGAAATAAGTTCAAAACTCGTGAAAGAGAAGCATTTATAGGGGTTGTCAAGGTGTTTCGTGAATGCGAGACCCCTATCACCAATGCAGTGTCCTGACTGTCTAACCTTTGCAAACATGGATGGTCCACCACAAATGGAAAATTCAACTACTGATCCTTCCAGAAGTCATACTTAACGAATGTGGTAAGCAGCTCAACAATGCAAAGTACAAGAATCCTGGACCACCACGAGATTATTTTTTGTCTACACCAGATGTTATTGCACCATCAATCTTAACTATAATAAAAAACACAGATCAGGTGCTCAGGATTCATTCAGAACTATATGCACCCAAATGAGATATGTGTGATACCCCGTAAAACTTTGATGATTTTATTTTTGACCCTCTCGCATGTGTAATGTCAATTTTTTATTTGAATTATATTTAGGGATGTTAAATGGGTGTTTTCCAAGGGTTTTAAATTTTTTTAAAGGGGTTCAGGGTCATTTTAGGACACTAAGGCAATAAGCATTCCTAATAAGGTCGTGTCATGGAGGTTAACCTTTGTGATATTTGTATAGAATGAAGGCTAACCTCTGTAATAACGGTGTGTCATTCTGATGTTTTAATCATATCGAGTTTACATTTTTTTCACATGGGGTGAGGGGCTTTTATTTTTTTATCCCTTATATGACCTTTAAACATAAAATAATCCTTTTCTTTTAGTTTTTAAGTATTTAAACCCCATTCATTCTCTCTTAAACTCAAAACTCTAGAAAACATAATGGTTTTCCAAGAACTCGTCATCAGAGCTCCAAACTTTGAATTGACTTTAGTTTTTTGTGTGCTTCAAGAGTGTTTCTCTTTCCTAAACTTGAATTTTACATTGTGGAATTTATTTAAGGTATTGATGTGATTTAAATTATGTGGTTTGAAATTAGGTTGAGGGATTTTGGTGATTAATGATTGAATTACTTTTTTCATATTTCAAATTGATTATTCATGCTTTAAATTATTATTTTTTGGAACTCTATTGATGTATTTTTTAAATGAATAGAATGGGGGACATAGGTTTTCTTAAATTGGATGAATTTTAGCTTGTAATTGGCATTAACCACAACCCATTTTATAATTTTAGTTTAAAATAGGGATAATCGCATAGTTTAGCTTATTTTGAACCATTGCATTGCATTAAAGAATAAATAGATATGAATATGGTTTTGGATATATTTGGTGGCCTTGGTTTTTTATTTTAAATAGAACTTGGGAGTCCAATTTGGTTGTGTTAATTTGTTTGACACATTAAATAAGTTTGCAAGCATAGTGGTATGATTATACCAAGTGACAAATGCCTTATTGAATGACTTTTAGGTTAATAGATTTGTTTAAGTGAAAATTGTTTTAATTTGGGCGTTGATATGTAAGATAATGCTAACACATTTGAGGCTTTTAACTAAGAATAATTGCAAAGTCTTAAGGAACTTTTGTCATTTTTAATTGCTTTATGTTTGATTTTGCAGTAGAAGCTAAGATGGTAGAGAACCAATAAGAACGGAAGCAAATGAGCTAAAATCTAAAGTAAATAAAGGCAAAGTGTGGCTGACGACATTTGTGATAAGTCATCAGCCCTGTCATAAGCTATCATCTTCATCATCAGCAGTAGACAGAGAATTGGCCTAAGTTGAAAGTTGTGATGACATTTTATGATAGGATGTCAAGGAGCTGATAAGTCGTCAAGATTTCCATCAGCCTAAGGTAGAACATGAATGCTGAGGAAAAGCCTTGAAAAAATTTGTGATAGGTCATTAAGGAGATGATAAGGCGTCACCGTTTGTCTTCAACATTAGGCAGCGAGTACCAAAAGCATAAAGGAAGCTGACGACATTAGTGATAAGTCATCAGCCTCCTGATAGGCTATCACAAATGGTGTAACCTAATTCGAGGAATTTCTGAATTTTATTAATTTATTTCCATAATTAGGGTGAACTATTTAAAGCCATGTTTACGGTTTTCTTAAGGGTTCCGAACCTTGAGTTTTGAAAGATGATACTTTGATATTTTTCTCCCTCTTCTTTTGACTTGAGAAAGTAATTACTTTAAAAAGACTATCATCATTATTTTGGGATTTTCTTTGGTGATTTAATATGAGAACCTCTAGTTTTTATTCATGTTTTTGTAAGTTCATCTTTCAAAGCATGAATTCATCTAGTTGCTTCGATTATTACATCATGAGCAGCTAAATTCCTTTAACCTGAATTATGGGATCTAGGGGTAGGTCTTGATAAGGTGCTGAGTGTTCAAGATTCGAAAGATGGTAGGACTCCTTGATAATTTTGATGTTTTAATTATTTTTTGTTGGTTGCAAATGATAGACAACACCTGTGTTGATTTGTTGATAAAGAAATCAAATATAGTGGGAAGTGAATTATCAACAGGGACTTGGAAATATAAAATTTCATTTAATAATCAGCGTTGTAACAAGGTTGGTTAACCGGAGGTAAAAATCTGGGCAGTGAATATAAATTCCCTAAGTCCGAAAGGATTAGGTAATTAAATACTTAAATAGGTCGAGAGACATTTAAGCATAACTTTGCTAAAGATAACTTCTTGTCCTACCTACCGTGAGAATCTTGAACCACTAGTAGCATCTGTCAAGTACCAAAACCCCTAGTGAACATAATTTAGGTTTTTCATAAACTCTTGATTACAAACATTTAAACTAAAGTGACGAATAATTACTCGTTAATTAAAACCCCTCTTTTTTTGGAAACATCCAACTATCAGTTGATTAAATCGCAAACGACTTATGTTCACACCATATTCCCTGTGGGATTCGACCCCAACCTAGTTGGGTTTTATATTGACAACGATCTCTAACATTCTTGTTGAGAGGTGTAGTTTAGGCGTTATAAAAAATGGCGCCGTTGTCGGGGAATACGGTTTAAAACTGAAGTTTGTGTGTGCAAATTGACTGTTAGTCAAGTTTTTTATTTTTACGTTTATTTGTTGATTTTGTTTGTTTGCAGGATCTTTATAGTGTATGCCAAAAACCAGATGTTCCAGAGAACCATTATTACCACCTCATCCGGAACCGCAACGAATTGAAAGAATGGCAGAACAACAAGAGAGTGACAGATTGGCAGCCTTAGCTACAACTCAGGTGAATATGCAAAATATCAGGAAACAAGCATGACATCCAAATCCTAAGGACGAAGATTTGGGAGACAAGGAGTTTTTGAATCCTGGTAACCCAAGGCGTGCAGAGCAAATAACTGCATCAGTACTGCGTAATATTAACAGGAACCGTCCGTTCCAAGAAAGCCAAGAGTATCAGCTGGTCCAGTATAATCTCAATGATGATGATGATGGAATGGATGGAGAAGGTGAAACGGGTGCAATTATTCCTCCACCGTTGGCACCTGGGCTAAAATTTAATATTACAAGTACTGTGACTCAACTCCTAAATCTGAAGGAGTTGTTTGGTGGCCTTCCTGGGGATGACCTGAACTTGCATCTGGTGAATTTTTCACCATCTGCAAATCTTTTGATAACCCAGGAGTGGGCTAGAATGTTATCCGGTTGATATTGTTTCTGTTGTATCTATCTGGAGAGACAACATTGTGGCTAAATGAGCTGACACCTAATTCAATAACTAACTATAGGCTATTGAAGGGATATTTCCTAGAAATATTCTTTCCGCCCTCTAGGAAGATAAAGTTGAGGGATGAGATCAACAACTTTAGGTAGCTCCCGATTGAAGCCTTACATGATACCTGGGAAAGATTCAAGAAGAAGCTGGCACAGTGTCCAAACCATAACATGAAGGACATATATTTGATGGAGGCTTTGTACAGGGATTTTAACTCCGTTACAAAGAAAATTGTAGACAATGCTGTTGGTGGTTCATTTTTTGATATTACATTCCCAGAGGCTTCAGAGATGCTGGACAGAATGACCAAACAGAGTCATGTATGGCATACCAGAGACTCTGTGGTGGCCAGCCCCACTACTTCTGTAGGTATTACTGCGGAACAACACAAAAGAGAAGAGGAGCGTGACCAAGACATGGCTCACCTTAAAACACAAATGGACTTACTAACCAAGAACTTACTATTAGGCAAGATTGAAAAGGTAAAAGTTGTGGGATCTCAGGATAAAAGTGAGGCTGATACAGATAAAGAGACTAACTTTGTTAATAATCAGGGGTTTCCAAGGCAATATCCAAGGGAATCAAGGTCGGACTTACTATGATAAGCCTGGTTATAAAGATAGGAAGTAAGGAAATTTGAGGAATAACAATGACATGAGTGGGCTATATGTTTCTCCTGGAAATCATGATTCTGCTTCAACAAGTTCTAAAAAGATTTTAATAGAGGACATGATGGATAAATTGGTGAAGGGAGTGGAAGCTACCAACTCTGGTGTGACCACTATGAAGACCGATCTGATATCCACCAGTCAATTAGTGCACTCAAACTTCACCGCAATCAAATAATTAGAGTATCAGATGAGCTAACTCTCTGCAGCATTCAACCAGAGAAAGAGTGGAATGTTACCAAGTGATACAGTCAAAAATACGTGGAATGATGGCTAATACATGGCTATTACCACTAGAAGTGGTAAGATATTACCTGGCCCTTCTGTGGGCAAACCTGTAGTTGATGAGGTAGTTGATGTTGAACCAGAAGAAAGTGGTCCAGTAGAGTCTGAGAAGCTAGATAATTCTGATGATGGTCCGGATAAAGACAAAGAGAAGGAGAAGGAGGTAGTGCTGATAACTATCCCAAGACCACCATCTCCATTTCCTTAGTGGTTGAACAAAAAAGTTGATGATACAAAATTCAGTAAATTCATGGCAATGCTCAAGCAATTAATAATAAATGTGTCTTTGGTTGAGGCACTTGAGCAAATTCCTGGATATGCAAAGTTCATGAAAGACCTTGTGACTAAGAAATGGAAGGTTAGCCATGAGCCGGAGGACAATCTATTTCATTATGGTGCTATCTCTACAAGGTCTTTAGTGCAGAAAAAGGAAGATCCAGGAGCGTTTAACATCTCATGTACTATTGGGTCCTTGAATTTCACAAAAGCACTATACGATTTGGGAGCCAGTATAAACCTAATGCCACTCGTTATGTACAAAAAACTAGGTTTGGGGGATCTTACCCTGACGAACATATAATTGGTAATGACAGATAGGTCTGTAAAGCGGCCAGTGGGTATATTACACGATGTATTGGTAAAGGTAGCCGACTTCATTCTGTCTGTTGATTTTGTAGTCCTGGACTATGAGGTGGACTTCAAAGTGCCCATCATTTTGGGTAGACCATTCCTTACAACTGGGAGAGTGTAGTGGATATGGAACTGAATGAGATAAATTTCAGGCTTAATGACAAGGAAGGAAAATTCAAAATACACTCATCCATGACACCGGTAAAGGAGATGAGTGTTTTCTCAATCGTGGACATATTCTATGAAGATGGTAAAGGGGTATCAACATGTTGTCTTGGCGAAGTCTGAGTAGTCAAGAAAACCAAGTCGTGCTGCGAAAGTAAATTAGATGCTATTGGGAGACAACCCTATTAATTTCAGGTGAGTAGCAAAGCAGTCCAAGTGGTATGAGGCTCAGCTTAAATTCTTTGTCAAGCAATTCGCAGCTGCAGTTGACAAAAGAGTTAAGGTTGCACTTGAGCCTTACAAGGTAGCATATACCTGAATGAGTAGTCGAGTGAGATATACTTGTGCGCCAAGTGTGTGTGTGAGATATTACTCATTTCCCTCTGTATGCTGAAGCCAAAACTTTCCCAGTTAGTCTTACTTAGGTTGAAGGATAGGGGATAGGAAAGGATCATAGGTTGTTTTAATATTAGCTCACTTTAACGTAAATGAACTTCCCTATGTGAATCATATCCCTTGATCCCTGTTTTGAGCCTAATTAGCCTATTTCCTTGTATGACACCTGTCACCTTCTCATTTGGATCATAATGAGCCTGTTTTGGCCCTAGTCCTCCTTGGATACTGTGCACCTTGACTTAGGCAAATGGCCTAAGTTGAGGGTGGCTATCATAGGGGTGCGTGAAATAAAATGAGTATGAAGAAAGGTAGCATAAAAGAAAATAATAAAAAACTGGGTGGAGAGAAAAAGATCAAGAAAAAGAAAAATTATGAAAAAGAATAAGTAATTGAGAAAAACTGCACCCATCCTAAATAATTGTGATTAAGAAAAGAGAAGAGCAGAAAATGCCAATGAGTGAAACCCCAAAAATCTAGCGTAGTGTCAAGGAGGCTTAGTCACTTTAAATACCATCGAGTATCATACCATCCCCTAGCCTACATTACAAGCCTAAGAGAAGTCCTATAGTGTTCCTAGTTGACCTATCTGAAGATTTGGGTAATAAAAATAAGGGCAAGGCTATGGTACTTGGCATACACTGATTGGAACTTCATTCTGAGAGTGAGTGTTTTGATTGGCCCCATGGTTACATATATAATTCCTAATATGAGATAAGGGGGATTTCTTTGCTGTGAGGGCACACTGGTTACATTTCTAGTTAATAACTTGTTCGGGTAGTGTAATACTGGTCTATGCATGGTTGTTATAGATGAATTGATGCCATATCTTGATTCCTATGTGTTGCATTGGTGTTCTTCATTGTACTTAAATTGACTGACTTTGGAGATGGTGAAAGTGTTTTTAGATGATATGGATGATTGATTGCTAAATATGCTTTGTATTCTCTGAGTTGTGCTGAGTTGCTTGAGGATAAGAAATTGTTTTAAGTTGAGGGTGTTGATGTGTGAACTAATGCTAACACATTTGAGGTTTTTAGCTAAGAATAATTATGAAGTCTTAAGCAACTTTTGTCATTTTTGATTGCTTTATGTTTGATTTTGCAGTAGAAGCTAAGATGCTAGAGAACCAACAAGAATGGAAGCAAATGAGCTGAAATCTGAAGTAAATAAAGGCGAAGTGTGGCTGATGACATTTGTGATAAGTCGTCATCCTTGTGATAAGTTATCAACTTCATCGTCAGCAGTAGACAGAGAATTAGCCTAAGTTGAAAGTTGTGATGATATTTTATGATAGGATGTCAAGGAGCTGATATGTCGTTAAGATTGCCATCAGCCTAAGGCAGAACATGAGAGCTAAGGAAAATCCTTGATGACATTTGTGATAGGTCATCAAGGAGCTGTTAGGGCATCACCTTTTGTCGTCAGCATTAGGCAGCAAGTACCAAAAGCATAAAGGAAGCTGACAACATTTGTTATAAGTCATCAGCCTCCTGATAGGCTATCACAAATGGCGTCACCTAATCCGAGGAATTTCTGAATTTTATTATTTTGTTTCCATAACTAGGGTGAACTATTTAAAGCCTTGTTTACAATTTTCTTAAGGGTTCCAAACCTTAAGTTTTGAGAGACGATACTTTGATATTTTTGTCCCTCTTCTTTTGGCTTGAGAAAGCAATTACTTTAAAGAGACTATCATCATTATTTTGGTATTTTCTTTGGTGATTTAATATGAGAATCTCAAGTTTCTATTCATCTTTCAAAGAATGAATTCATCTAGTTGCTTCGATTATTACATCATGAGCAGCTAAATTCCTTTAACCTGAATTATGGGATCTAGGGGTAGGTCTTGATAAGGTGCTGAGTGTTTAAGATTCGAAAGGTGGTAGGACTCCTTGATAATTTTGATGTTTTAATTATTGTCTGTTGGTTGAAAATGATAGATAACACCTACTTTGATTTACTTGAGAAAGAAATCAAATATAGTGGAAAGTGAATTATCAACAGGGACTTGGAAACACTAAATTTCCGTTTAATAATCAGCGTTGTAATAAGGTTGGTTAACCTGAGGTAAAATCTAGGTAGTGAATATAAATTCCCTAAGTCCGAGAGGGTTAGGTAGTTAAATGCTTAAGTAGGTCGAGAGATATTTAAGCATAACTTCTCTAAAGATAACTTGTTGTTCTACCTACCGTGAGAATCTTGAACCACTAGTAGCATTTATCAAGGACCAAAACCCCTAGTGAACATAATTCTGTTTTTTCATAAACTCTTGATTACAAACATTTAAACTAAAGTTACCAACAATTACTTGTTAACTTAAACCCCCCTTTTTCTGGAAAAATCTAGCTATCAATTGATTAAATTGTAAACGACTTACGTTCACACCATATTCCCTATGGGATTCGACCTCAACCTAGTTGGGTTTTATATTGACAACGATCTCTTACATTCTCGTTAAGAGGTGTAGTTTGAGCGTTATCACTCTTAAAAGGATTTGAGTAGCTCACTATGAAGTAGTAAGTCTCAAGTGAATGAACACTAGAAACCACGTTTGCCGGCATTGGGGGTCTATGTGATCGAGTTCTTAAAGAAAACTTGATATATATATAGAGAGAGAGTGGGACGGTTATTGCCTTGGTGGCTTTAGCTTTTCTTGATTTTCCTCGATTCGTACAACTAACATTTACTGGCCCCTTTAAATGGGGGGAGTTGAACCCATATAGCCCATGGGTTCCTTTAGGATAGATCGAGCAACACAGTTTAGGTTAAATCTTTGAACTCACATATTCATGACCCTTTATGCTACCCTAACATCCAATATATATATATATTTGAATATGTACATGTGGTTTTGATTAATTTTTGAAATGGAATTATTTTCCAGAGTTACATGCAAGTGCTTTTCCCACTGAATATCTAAGGATGGTACATCATTTCATAATGTAGGGTCTGGAGACATTTCTATTGCTACTATGCAGAATTCGGTGATTGAGCACATCTGTTGAGTTTCTATGAAGTAGTTAACCTCCATCCTTCGAAAGGCCTTATCATTTTATTATTCTTTCTTTATTGAATTAGTACTTTTAAATTTTTTTCATATGACATAGTCGGGAACATGTCCCAACTTAGTTGTTATTTTTGTTTGAGGATACTGCGGACAAGTGTAGGTTGATTGATGAGTTGACTCTTTGTTCTTATTTGAGTCATCTATTTATCTTTTATTAGTATCTTGATTGTCTTTCTCTTTATTGTTATTATTGTTCTCTTTAGGTTAGGCTATGGGGTTATCCTCCGGTCCATGGTGGGTTTGAGATACCTGTCATGGCCAGGCCCTTATTTGGGTCGTGGAAAGCTTGGTATTAGAGTAAAATTTAGGGTCGTTGGATATATATATAGTCGTGTCGAGTAAAGTCCTTTTTACGTGTGTGTAGCGCACCATATATATAAGAAGGAGACTATATTGCATTTAGGAATGTTTCCCTTTATTTTGTTATATTTTGGGCTATAGAGTTTAGTGTTATGAACCTTCTCTAACTCCTAGCTTCACTATATTTCAGGTCATGCCTCTCGTAAGAACTGACGGTTATAGAAACTCTATTGGAACCTCTGTTCTATCTAGAGAGAATATGAAAGGGACTCACCCTGTTTATGGAGTGCATACCTAGTATAGGTTCCCTGCTCTTTATTTTTCCATCCTACATGGAATTTCATATATACTTACTAGTCCTCCTCGATATTCTTGGGATGGTGATACTCATGCCCAATCACCTTAGGGAAATATCTCTAATGTTGAGTTTCGTCAGTCTATTCATATGCTTACTCTGTTAGTGGCATCAGAATATAGTCAGTCTGATCATGTTAGTTCTATTGTTTATTTATTTGAGGTCACTCAGGTTGGCCAGTTTGTGAGGTTGAATCACCCAACCATTAAAGCCTCTCAGGTTAAGGAGGATTCTAATAGGTTTATAGATGAGATAAATTTTTTTTAGGGTTATGCATGCTATCTATTCTAGGGGTGTGGAGTTTGTTACTTACTAGTTAAAAGATGGTATGAGGAGTGGGAAGCTATGAGTGGTGATAAAGCTGAGTAGGCTATGTTGGATGACTTTTTAAAGACCTTACTTGATCACTTCTTTCCTTAGGAGTTGAGGGAAGCTAAGGCTGAAAAACTTGTGAACTTGAAGAAGGGAAGATGAGTATGATCGAGTATGCTTTGAAATTTCAATATTTATCCTGTTATGCTGTGGAGTTAGTGGCTAACAAAAAGTAACGAATGAGAATGTTTGCTTTTTGTTTGTCCCGTAATTTGGTGCTAAAGTGTCATGCTGCTATGTTGAGCAAAGTAATGGATATATCCAGGATGGTTTATATGTAATAGGTAAATTATGAGAAAAATAAATAGTTAGAGATGGGAGAGAGACAGAACAAGAAGTTTAGACATTTAGAGTAGGGTGTAGGCTAACAAAATAGTGGGAAAGATGGTAAGTTATGGACAAAGAAGAAGAATTGGGGAAACTCTTATTTGTATGCCAGTGCTCCTTATCCTTAGCCTTAAGATTATCATCATTTTTTGGCTAGTGGTGGTCCTAAGGAAAAAGGTTCCTAGTCTTAGGACAGTGTAGCTCAATCAGCCCCACCTTATCTACCTTGTCATTTTCGTGGGAAATTTTATCATGGATATTATAAGGAGGGATGAAATTGGTGTTATAATTGTTGTAAGCTTTGTTATATGCAACAAGATTGACCTTCAGACAAGATTTCCATTAGGTCAAATAAAGTTCCAATTACCACTTCTTTAACTCCTTCCTATAAGGGCGCTACTTCTTGTATCAACACTGGCCGGAATCGTCTCTATGTAGTTGCTACTCTCTAATAATATGATACATCTCCAGATGTTATTAATATTATGTTACAACTCTTTTACCGTGTTTTTTATTGTTTGCTTGATCTGGGTTCTACCCTATCTTATATGACCCCTTATATGGTTATGCATTTTGTTTATTTGCTAACAATATTTCCGAACCCTTTTTTGTTTTCTTTGGTGGGCAATTTTATAGTTGCTAGAAAACTCTATAGGGGTTGAGTTGTGTCCATCTTTCAAAGAGAGACATTGGTGTACTTGATAGAATAGGATATGGTGGATTTTGATGTGATCTTGGGAATGGAATTGCTCCATTCGTGTATTCTTCTCTAGATTATAGTACCCGAAAGGTCAGTTTTTATTTCCCCAATGAACCATTATTAGAATAGGAGTGGAGTTCCTTACTACCCAAGGAAAGGTTTATTTCCTAACCTAGAATTCAAAAATTTATTTCAAAAGGGTGTGTATATCATCTAATTCAAATTAAAGATTCTGACTCTAAAAGTCCTTCTTTGCAATCTGTCACTGTGGTTAGTGATTTCCTGAAGTGCTTCCCTATAGGTAAATAGATTTTGGAATTGATCTTTATTGTATACTTATCTTGTTTCCATTTCTCTTTATAGGATGACATCAGCTGAACAAAAGGACCTTTAGAATTAGTGTAAGGATCTTCTTGATATGGGTTTCATTCATCCTAGTGTTTCTTTATGGGGTGCTCCTATACTTTTTATGCGAAAGAAGATGGGTCTCTTGATATGTGTATGGACTATCATCAGCTGAATAGGATTACAGTGAAGAATAAGTATCCTCTTCCTAAAAGTGATGATCCTTTTGATCTTCTTCAGGGTGATAGATTATTCTGTAAGATTAATCTCCATTTTTTCTATCTTCAGTAGAAATTTAGGGAGATTGATATTCCTAAGAATGCTTTCCAAACTCGGTATGGTCACTTTAAGATTTTGGTTATGTCATTTGTGTTGAGTAATGGTTGCCTGCTTTCATGGATCTTATGAATTGGGTGTTTAGGCTATTTTTGGACTTATTTTTTATAGTCTTGTTTGACGACATCTTGGTGTACTGTAGGAGTGAGGAATATCATGTCGATCACCTGATGCTTCAGACTCGTAAGGACCAGAAATTGTATGCAAAATTTTCTAAATGTGACTTTTTACTGAATGATGTGATCTTTCTTTGGCATGTTTTTCTTGTGAAGGGAATAAGGTAGATCCATAGAAAATCATGGCAGTTAAAAGATGGCCTAGACCTACGACTCCAACAGACATTAGAAGCTTCTTGAGCTTAGTTTGGTATTATAGGAGGTTTGTGGAGAGCTTTTCTTCTATTGCTGTTGTATTGACAAGGTTGTCGCGGAAGAAGGTTATGTTTTTGTCGTCCAATGTTTGTGAGGCTAGTTTTGAGAAGTTGAAGCATAAATTGACTTCTGCGCCAGTTTTGACCCTTCTCAAGGTTACTGATTATTTTGTTTTCTATTGTAATGTGTTTTGTGAGGGATTGGGTTGTGTTTTTTTCAGCATGGTAATATTGTGGCATATACTTCTCAGCAACTTAAGGTTTATATGAGGAACTATTTGACTCATGATCTAGAGTTGGCGGTTGTGGTTTTTGCATTAATGACCTTGTGCCATTATTTATATGGGGTGCATGTGGATATCTATTTAGATCATAAGAGCGTGCATTATGTATTTACACAGAAGGAACTGAATCTTAGGCATAGGCGGTGGCTTGAGATACTTAAGGATTATGACCTGAGTTTTCACTACCATTCAGGTAAAGCTAATGTTGTTGCTGATGCTCTTAGAAGGTTTTCTATGGGGAGCTTATCCCATGTTGATAAGGAGAAAATAGATTGGTGAAGGACATTTATAGGCTGGATAACTTGTTAATTTAGATTTCGAACTTTGAGGATTGAGGGAGGATTATTTAGGAACTGGTCAAATCATCTCTCTATGTTGAGGTAAAGGATAACAAGGCTTTGGATCCTATACTTATTCAGATTAAGGATGATATGGGTCAGAAAAAGGTTATGGCTTTCAAGATATAGGGAGATGGCATCTTGATGTACCAATAAAGATTTTGTGTTCCTAATGTTGATAGGCTACTAGAATAGATTTTTACTGAGGCTCATGAGTCTAGGTATATAGTTCATTCAGGTTAAATTAAGATGTATCATGACTTGAAGGAAATCTATTTGTGGAACAATATAAAAAGAGATGTGGACAATTTTGTTACCAATGGTATGGTTTGTTAGCAAGTCAAGGTTGAGTATTTCAGGCCTGGTGGCATATCACAAGAGATAGACTATCCCTTATAAAAATGGGAGATAATCAATATGGATTTCATTACTAGTCTTCCACGGTCTCAGAATCAGTGTGATTCCATTAGGACCATTGTAGATAGAATGACTAAGTTTGCTCACTTCTTGCTTGTGAAGACTAATTACTCAGGAGAGGATTATGTTAAGTTGTTCATTTAGAAAATTATGAAGTTGCATGGTATGCTAGTGTCTATTATTCCAGGTCAAGGTATATAGTTTTCTTTTCACTTCTGGCATTAACTTTTGAAAGGTTTGGGTATTCATGTTAACCTTAGCATTACTTTACACCCTCAAATGGATAGGAAAGCAGAGCATACTATTCAGTCTTTAGAGGATATTGTACGGGCACGTGTGATTGATTTTAAAGGTAGTTGGGTTGACTATTTGCCTCTAATTGAGTTTGTGTACAATAGTAATTATCATTTTAGCGTTCAAATGGATCCTTTTGAGGCTCTTTATTTTAGAAGGTGTAGGTCTCCTATCTGATGTTTGACATTAGTGAGACTAGGATGTTTGGTCCTTACTTGGTTCACCAAGCAATGGAGATAGTAAAGGTGATTAAAGTAAGACTTAAGACTGCTTAATGTCACCATAAATCTTTTACAAATTTGAGGCAAAGAGAGTTGGAGTTTGATGGAAGTCATTAGGTATTCTTGAAGGTGTCTCCTATGAAAGGAGTCAATAAGTTTGGGATGAACGGGAAGCTCAGTCCTCGTTACTTTGGTCCCTATAAGATTTTAAGGTTAGTTGGTAATATGTCATATGAGTTAGATTTGCCCACAAGTTTAGCTTCGATTCATCTTGTGTTACATGTGTCCATGCTGTAAAAGTGTATGGGTAATCTTCTTTTGATAGTGCCGGTTGAAGATGTTGGTTTTACGGATTCCTTGTCTTAAGAGAAAGTCCCGACTGAGATATTGGATAGAAAAGTTTGTAAATTAAGGACAAAGGGTGTAGCTTTAGTGAAGGTTCATTGGAGGAATCAAAAAGTACAAGAGGCTACATGAGAAGCTGAGAAAGATATGAAGCCCAAGTATCCGTTCTTGTTTTTTGGGTTGGATGAAAGTGGTTAAGGTATGAGTTCCATTTCCTATTGTCAATATCCAAGTTAGTCACTTGATTCTAATGTATTCATGCTATTCTCGTGCTAAATGTGTCCTAACTCATTATTCAGGGATGTTAAGAAGATGTTTTAGGAATATTTTGTATTTCTTGAAAGGGGTTTGGGGTCACTTTGGGACCTCGAGGAAGTAAGCCTCTGTAATAAGTCCATATCACGGAGCTTGACCTCCGTGATATTAGTGTGGCACAGATGCTTACCTCCACGATAACAACATGCCATTTTGATGTTTTAATTTCATCCAATTTTTATTTTTCATTTAAGGTAAGGGTTTTTTGGTCTTCTTACCCCTTGTACGACCTTTAAACATAAAATAACCATTTCCTTTCCATTTTTAAAGATCAAAACACCATTCATTCTCTCTTAAACTCAAAACCCAAGAAAACTCAAGGGTTTTTCAAGAATTCATCATCTGGTCTTCAAACGTCGAATTGACTTCAATTCATTACATATTTCAAGCATGTTTCTCTTCCGTTAACTTGAATTTTATATTGTGGCATTAATTGAATAGATTTTCATATGATTTAAATTATGGGATTTATAATTAGGTTGAGGGGCTTTGGTTGTTACTGGTTGAAATTACTTCTCCCATGTTTTAAATTGATTATTCATGTTTTTCAAATGATGTTTTTAGACCGAATTGATGCATTGTTTAAATGAATGGAATGGGGGACATGGATTTTCCCAAATTGAATGAATTTTAACTTGTAATTTGCATTAACCTCAACCCACTTTATAATCTTAGATTAAAATATGGATAATTACATGGTTTAACTTGTTTTGAACCCATTTCATTACATTAAAGGAAAAATAGATATGAATATAATTTTTGATGTCCTTGGTGGCATGATTTTGGATTTTAAATGGAACTTGAGAGTCCAATTTGATTTTGTGAATATGTTAGGCATAATTAAATAAGCTTGCAAGTATAACGGTATCATGATACCAAGTGGTAAATGACTTAATGGATAACTCCTGAGATAATGGATTGGTTTATGTGTAATTTTTTTAATTTGGGCTTAAAGGGAATAGTGTAACTCACCGTGTGGTGTATGTTTCATGGGGACGAACACTAGAAATCACGTTTGCCAGTCTATACGACCATGTGCTTGATGCATCTTGATATATATATATATATATATATATATATATGTATATATATATATCAGCCAGTATGGCAGAAAATCTACTTTCTAATTCTAGAACTACAAGATTTAAATAAATAGACTTTGAATCATCAAATAATTTCTACTTTTGATATCATTGAGGTTGGTATGACTAGGGGCACGAGTCATACCCCTTAGATCAGTGTTGTATCTTCTTTTCCCTCCAATCTCATATCCTAAGTAGTGTGGTGAGGGTTATTCACTAACCTAGGTACGTGTTACCCCCTTTTCAATCATACCCTAAGTATACGAGTCAGACCTAGGTAAGTTGTATAGAGTGAGGTCTTAGCTTGGAGTGAACTATTCTTTTACGAGTAGAGCATATGAGTTAGGGTTGAGTGGTACCCTTTGTATAATACTCAAAGGTGTATGGTCATTTCCTTGAAAGTATGTATGACCTAGTAAAAGCCTAGGGTATGAGCTAGGGTACCATTCGTACTCTAGGAAACAATTCCCTTAGTGAGTCGTATAGTGAGTCGTACCCCTAGACGGGTTCATTTTTCAGCTTTTAACTAAGTGCCTTATTGTCATTTCCCATTCCTAAAACCCTAAGTCCTCTAACTATATAAGTGTTTTTAACCTCCTAAATATGCATTTTGATGGATCAAACACCTTAAATACTCTGTCAAGCTTATCTTTGAAGGATTGGAGGCTAGGGTTTCATGGGCGTTCTTCAAGAGGCAAAGTGAAGTCAATATTCTTTATGATTCAAGTTGTCTAAGGCATGTAACACTTTCCCTTTCTAAATAAATCTAAACCCATGTATTTCACATTGGATTAGTAAGTGTACATGATAGTTTTGAAATCAACTGAAAAGGGTTTTGCTGCCTAATGATGAATAATGATGATTCTTTCTTAGACTTATGTCTTTAGAAGTTATGATGGAATTTTGCACACGTGAATGCTCGTTGTATGTGGTCTAATATGTGGGTATTGAGTAACCCTAGTACTGATTATTTCTACCATGAAATAGGCCTTGGCAAAGGAATGTATAGAAGGTGTTTGTGAAAATATCTAAGTGATATGTCTAGTTACATGATGATGATCTTATAAACTAGGGCAATGGACTAATTTGTATGTATGCTTTATAAATGATATTGTGAAGGTAAAGTGAGCCATGAATGGTGTAATTGATGACCTTGATAGTTTGATGAATAAAAGAGGGTTAAAGTCCCTATCATAAAAATGAACTTGAATTATGTGTTGAATAAAATTATGGTATAGAATCGCTGATGAAATGTGAATGGCTTGTAAGGGTCTTGAGGACCATAGTTTAAATGGTATGGTGAGTTGAATTAAGGCACTGACCTAGTGAAATGGTTGAGACATGAAGGATCTCATGCAGACCATGTGGTCATGTATGGTGTTGAATTGGTTAAATAGGTTAAATTCTTATTGTGTGGAATTAAATATATGTGGATGCATGGACAAAGGGTTGGAGTCCTAATGTCTACTAATGATAGTAGTGAAGTCTTGAGTTTAAATTCCCTTGACTAATGGGATTGCTTGTCATTAAAGTCCTTTACATAATGAGTTCTCATGAGGCCAAAGTGCCTCGCCAAATAAATTGGCTTAGTGATAGAGTCCTCTGTCTAATATGTCTTAAAATTAGAGTCCATTGCCTAATATGTGAGCATGTAGTTAGATTTTTTTGCTTGAATGAATAGGTGTGAGTGGTTAGAATCCCTCACTTATATGAATGTGTGTGAGTGGTTAGACTCTCTCACTTAAATGGATATGTATGTGGTTAGAATCCCTTACTTGATATTATGAGAATTTGGTTAAAGTTCCATGCCTAATGAGAAATTCTTGAATCTGTAAGTGTGGAAGGTTAGAGTCCTCAAATTCATGTATGATAAATGAGTGCTTCAAAAGAGTTGATAAGACTTGCCCCCTTGGTTAGCGTGTGATATGTCTATAATTATGGATATGGTTATGATTGTGACTAAATATAATATACATTGACTTATTATTGAATGATGATGCTATTTTATCCTTATCCTTGAGTTATATGCTAGCGTTTGAACCGCTAACCATCTTCAGACGGTATGTCTCGAAGAAATATAGGGCCCGAAGCATCATCTCTCTTCCCGCATAGTGATTAGGTGATCATAAGCGGTTTGTGTATTGACTACAGAGTGGTGAGCTTCCTTATTTCATAAGACATTTATTCTTGGTCTCCAATATTTAGACTTAGTCTTATTTTGTCATGGTTTGGCTATTGTCGGGGCTTGTCTCAACATAAATATTTCTACACATCGGTTTGTATAAAGGTATTATGGATGACTGTGGACTTAGGTCTATTGGTTAGGGTGTTTATATTTATTAAATTGTTAGATATTGTTAAGCTATGACTGCTAGTATTGTTTTATCTATGATACTATGTGGTCGGGATTTACCCAACACTTGTGACTAATGTGATGATTGTGATAGGTTATTGGGGCGACCAAAGGTTGATGTGGGCTTAAGGTGCCCATACGACATGGCTCGATTTCAGGGCATGTCAAATTAGTATCAGAGCCTAAGTTCATGGAAAATTAGGTGTCCAAAATACCGTGTCAAGTAGAGTATCTTTTATGGCTGTGAGCATTCCACACTTATTAAAAGGAGCTATGAGACATTTTAGGAAATTTTTCCATTTCATATGTTTCAATCTCAAGCTATAGAGTTTAAGGTCTTGGATTCATCTGATTTCTATTTACTATCTTTTAGTTCATGCCCCCAAGGATATTTGAGACTTAGGAAAACACTTCTGAGGGCCCTATGGATAAAGCTCGTCCAACTTCTAAAGTTTGGACCCAGGCTAGGGTTAGGCATCAGACCATCTTTGTGGGGTTCTACCTATCCCCACCAACCTCGACTATGAAAGTGACCCTCCTATTTTGTCACCTCAAGTGGATGCTACTAAGACTGAGTTTCATCGCTCTATCAACCTCTTGACTAAATTGGTAGTTTCTCAAGCGGAGCATGGTTCTCCGACTATCGTTTCTTTTGAGGCTCTAAGAATTGACTAATTAATGAGGTTGAGCCCTCTAATGTTCTTTGATATAAAGGTGGAGGAGGATCCTCAAGGCTTCATTAATTAAATATAGAAGATCTTCCGAATCATGCATGCTTCAGAGTTTGAGGTAGTAGAGTTTGCTTCCTACCAATTGAAGGATATAGCATACCAATGGTTCGAGGGGTGGTAGTTGTCTAGATGTGTTGATTCTAGTCCCGCCATATATGAGGACTTCTCTGAGACTTTCTTAGACCGTTTATTTTCTCTAGAGTTGAGGTATAAAAAGGAAAAAGAGTTTGCAAACTTGAAGTAAGCAAGGATGTCTATTCAAGAGCATGGCTTAAAATCCCATGAATTGTTAAGGTACACTCCTGAGATTGTTTCTAGTAAGAGGTCTAGAATGCGTAAGTTTACCTCGACATTGTCCCATGAGTTAGTCCTTGAGAAAAAACAACCTTGTTTATTGAGATCATCGATATTTAAAGGTTTATTACGTATTTGGAACTACTGGAAGAAGAGAAAAAGAATTAAGTTGAGCTTAGTGAGAGGCAAGGAAAGAAATTTAGGCCTTCTGAGCATAGTGGTGGTGATGGTGGCAAGTAGCCACAAACGACGTGGGAGAGTTCTAGATCTTTCTCCTCGGCTACTGTTCGCTCTCCTTGCTAATTTTTTTGGGTGGTTGTCAGTCTCAGTTTAGTGGTGGGTTCTGGGCACAGGGTACCCAATTCAAGGCTAGTGGTGCCCAGTCGACTCCACCTCATCCTCCTTGCATATTCTGTGGTCAGAATCATCATGGTTAGTGTGAGAAGGAGAGAAGCAGATTTTTCTATTATGGTCAGGTTGGGAAAAGGGCCATTATATCTACTCTATCTACTCTTGCACCCAAGTGTGCTATATGTGCCTCTACTTTTATTTTTGGAACCGATGCTGGCCAAAACCACTTGTATGGACTTGTTATTAGTTAGGCCTCTAAGGCGTCTCCCGATGTTGTCATGGGTATGTTGATAATTTTCTCCCATTATGTATATTATTTTCTTGATCTAGGGTCTACTCTTTCTTAGTGACCCTGTATGTGGCTGTGCATCTTGATTGTCGTCCCGAGATTCTGTTGGTTACTATTTCTATTTCTACCCCAGTCGAAGACCCTGTGATTATTTTAAGGGTCTATAAGGGGTGTGTGATATCATTTGGTGGTAGATATACGCTTATAGATTTGATAGAGTTGTACATGGCCGACTTTGATGTCATTCTGGGGATGGACTGGTTGCACTCTTGCCATGCCTCCTTAGATTGTCTGACCAGTTGGATCATTTTCCAATTCCCTAATAAGAAATCCATTGTATGTGATAGTGATTTCTTAGTGCCTAAGGAAAGATTCATTTCTTATCTAAAGGCCCAAAAGTTCATTTCAATAGAGTGTTTGTATTATTTGGTTTGAATTAAAGATTCTAACTCAAAAGAGCCTTCTCTAGAATCTTTTCTCGTGGTTAATGATTTTCTTGTATTGTTTCCCAATGATCTTTATGGTGTTCCATCCGATAGGGAAATTGATGTTGGGATTAATCTTGTTCCAAACACTCATCCAATTTCTATCCCTCTGTATAGACTAGGTACAACGAAATTAAAAGAGCTTAAGAAGCAATTGAAAGACCTTTTAGAAAAAGGTTTTATCATTCTTAGTGTGTCTCTATGGGATACTCCCATGTTATTCATGCGCAATAAGGATGATTCCCTTTGTATGTGTATCTATTATCGTCAGTAGAACAAAATGACCATAAAGAATAAATACTCTCTTCCAAGGATTGATGATTTGTTTGATCATTATCAGGGTATGAAGTGTTTCTCTAAGATTGATCTTTGAACGGGTTATGATCAGCTTAAGGTTAGGGATGCAGATATCCCTAAGACTATTTTTATAACCCAATATGGTCATTATGAGTTTTTTGTCATGTCTTTTGGGTTGACCAATGCCCTGAAAGCATTTATGGACATGATGAATAAAGTCTTCCGTTCGTTCTTAGAAATGTTTGTCATTGTCTTCATTGATTACATCTTAGTCTATTCTAATAGTGAGGTAAATCATGGAGATCACCTTTGTGCCTTGTTGCAAAATTTGAACGATCATCGTTTGTATACCAAGTTCTCCAAGTGTGAGTTTTGGTTGAAAGTCATAGCTTTTCTTAGTCATGTCATCTCTAGCGAATGGATCATAGTACAACCCCAAAAGGTTGTGGTTGTTAAGAAGTAGCCTAGACCTTCAACTCCAACCAATATTCAGAGCTTCTCAGGTCTAGTTGGTTACTATAGATGATTTGTAGAGAGTTTCTCTGCTATAGCTGCCCCATTGACCAAGTTGACCAAAAAAAGGTCAAATTCTTGTGGTCTGATAGTAATTTTGAGAAGTTTAAAGATAAGTTGACTTAGGCTTCGATTTTGACCTTGCCCGAGGGTAGTGATAGTTTTGTGGTATATATAGTAATTCTCATGTCAGTGTTGGTTGTGTGTTGATGCAACATAGTAGGCTGGTGGCCTATGCTTGTAGGCATTTGAAAGTTCATAAGATGAACTACACTACTTATGACCTAGAGTTGTTAGCCATTGTTTATACTTTAAAGATTTGGCAGCATTATCTTTATGGGTTCATGTTGATATCTTTTCCGATCATAAGAGTCCCCAATATTTATTTACCCAAATTGAGTTGAATCTCTGGCAAAGAAGGTGGCTCGAGTTGTTTATAGAATATAATATGAGTCCTTATTACCATCTTGGTAAGGAAAATATAGTCGCTGATGCTCTTAGTAGATTGTCCATGAGGAATTTGGGCCATGTAAATGAGGATTAGTACGAATTGGTGAAGAACATTCACCGTTTGAATAATATTAGAGTTTGACTTACGGACTCCGAGGATGGTGGTGTATTTGTGCTTTCGGTATCTCAGTCGTCTCTTGTTGTTGAGATAAAAGAGAAGCAAGCCTAGGACCCCGACTTGATGAAGATCAAGAGTAATGTGGGTCAACATAAAGTTGTGGACTTTTGTGATTTGTGGTGATGTTAACTTAAGATACTAAGGTAGACTATGTTTTCCAGATGTCGATAGATTGAGGGAAAGGGTCATGGCCGCGGCTCATAAATCTCAGTATATTATAAATCTTAGTTCCACCAAGATGTGTCAAGATTTTAGATAATTCTATCGGTGGAGCAATTTAAACATGATATGGATAGCTGTGTTGCCAAGTGTTTGTTGTGTCAACAAGTGAAATTTAAGCACATGAAGCTCGGTGGGTTGTATCAAGAAATTATGTTGCCCGAATAGAAGTGAGAGACGATAAATATGGATTTTGTTATCAGTATTCCTTGATCCCAAGTCAATGTAATTCCATTTGGGTAATTGTTGATAGAATGACCAAGTTCGCTTACTTTTTTCCCGTGAGGACTAATTACATGGCAGAAGATTATACAAAGTTGTATCTTGTGGAGATCATGAAGTTGCAAAGTGTTCTGGTTTCTATTTTCTTGGATTGTGGTCCTCCATTTTCATCCTATTTTTGGAAGTTGTTCCAAAAGGGTTTGGTATTAGAGTGTGCCTTAGTACCATTTTCCACCCACTAATGGATGGGCAAGCGGAAAGGACCATCCAAACATTAGGGGATATGTTGCGGTCTTGTGTGATTGATTATGGTGGTAGTTGGTATGACCATTTTCCTTGATTAAGTTCGCCTATAATTATAGTTACCACTCTAGTATTGGCATTGCCCTTTTTAGACATTGTATTGTAGGAGATATAAATCTCCTATTGGGTGGTACGAAGTTGGCGAGGGTAAGTTTCTTGGCAACAATTTAGTTCAGCAAGCCTTAGAAAAGTTGAAGGTGATTCGTGATAGGCTGAAAACTGGTCAAAGTCGCCAAAAGTCCTATGCAGATATGAGGTGTAGGGACTTAGAGTTTAGTGTTGGCGATTGGGTAATCTTTAAAGTATCTCCCATGAAGGGAGTGATGTGATTTTGTAAAAAGGGGAATCTTAGTCCCTGATATGTTGGCCCCTACTTTATTGTGATGAGGGTTGGCAATGTTTCCTATAAGTTGGAGTTGCCGTCTAGTTTGAACTCCATTCACCCAGTTTTCCATGTCTCTATGTTGCAAAAATGTGTAGGCGATCCGTCGTTGGTTGTTCCCTTAAGAGATGTTGTATCTCAAACTCTTTGTCCTATGAGAAGATCCTGCTGACGATTTTGGATCGGCAAGTTCGCCGATTGAAAATAAAAGAGGTGGCTTCAGTGAAGGTTCTATAGAGGAACCAAAATTCCAAAGAATCTACTTGGGAAGTGGAAAAGGATATGAAGTCCAAACACCCATATTTGTTTACTATTCCAGAAACTTTGGGTGCAGGTATGTGTTTATCTACTTTCTTTGATTTATGTCTTTGATAGTCAATGGGTTAAAGTTCTTAATATGTTGAGTGATTTGTGTCATGTTACACCATGGGTTCAAGTCCCTAATGTTTTATAATTGTGTGTGTTTTTTTGTGATTGGTTTAAGTTGCTAGTAGCTTGAGTTGATTCAGGTCATTGGTAAATGATGGGTTCGAGTACCTAATTTTTGAATTGAGTAAGTATCATTGATTAGTTGATGGGTTGAAGTCCATCTGTGGTGAAATGAGTATGTATTGATAAGTAAAGGGTTTAAGTCCCCAATCTTTGAAATAAACAAGTGTCTTTGATAAATGATGAGTTTGAGTCCCAAGATCAATGAATTGAAATGGTTGTTTAATGATGATCATGATATGTGTTATGTGGTATCCTTGTTCTATGCTTGTTCTAACTTGTTTGAGGGTTAGTTTATATGTAATTATGTGTTAACGTGTGTTTATTCCTTGGCTTACCCATCATTCATAGATAAATGATCCAAGTGGTGGAGAATTGAAAGACTTAGACTTTAAACCATTGAAAAATTTCCCCTTTTAATGTCACTGGGTGGGTACGACCAGGGGCATGAGTTGAACCCCTTGGATACGTGTTGTATCCTCATTCCTCTTCTCTCTCATATCCTAGTCAGTATGGTGAGGTTTATTCAATATCCCAGGTATGAGTGACCCCTTCCTTAATCGTACCCTAACTGTATGAGTCAAACCTAGGTGAGTCATATGGAATGAGATCTTATCTTGGAGTGGACTATTTTTGTTATGAGTGGAGCATACAAGTTAGTTTTGAGCCGTACCCTTTGGATACAACTCAAAGATGTATGATCATACCCTTTAAAATATGAGTGACCTATAAAAAGCCTAGGGTATGAGCTAGGGTATCACTGGTACCCTACGGTACGGTTCCCTTAGTGAGTCGTACAATGAGTCGTACACCTAGAGGGGTTGATTATCCATTTTTTAACTAAGGGACTTGTGGTCATTTCCCATTCCTATGACCGTAAGTCATCTAACTATATAAGTGTTTGTAGCCTCCTAAACATCCATTTTTATGTATCAAACACCCTAAATACTCTCTCAAGCTCATCTTTAAAGGATTGGAGGCTAGGGTTTCAAGGTGATCTTAAAGAGGAAAAGTGAAGTCAATATTCTTGGTGATTCAAGTTGTCTGAGGCATGTAACTCTTCCACTTTACAAATAACTCTAAACCCATGTATTTCACGCTTGGATTAGTAAGTGTACAAGGTGGTTTTGTTATCAAATGAAAAGGGTTTTGATTCCTAATGATGAATAATGATGATTCTTGCTTAGACTTATGTTTATACATGTTATTGATGGTAGTTTTCACATGTGAATGCTTATCATATGTGGTCTAATATGTGGATCTTGAGTAACCCTAGTCTTGATGATTTCTACCATTAAATTGTCCTTGGTAAGGTCATGTACATAAGGTGTTTGTGAAAATGTCTAAGTAAGCTGTCTAGTTACATGATGATGATGTTTTTAACTAGGGCAATGGCCCAGTTTGTATGAATGCTTGATAAATGAAATTGTGAAGGTAAAGTGATCCATGTATTGTGTAATTGATGGCGTTTATGTTATGATGAATAAGATGGGGGTTAAAGTCCCTAACATGAAAATGATCTTGGATTGTGTGTTGAACTAAATTATGGTGTGGAATTGCTAATGAAGTGTGAATAGCTTGTAAGGGTCTTGAGGACTATAGTTTGAATTGTATGATGATTTGAATTAAGGCATTGGCCTATTGAAATATTTGAGCAATAAAGGCTCCCATAAAGACCATGTGGTCATGTATAGTGTTGAACTGGTTAAATGGGTTAAAGTCCAATTGTATGGAATTGAATGTATTTGGATGCATGGACAAAGGGTTAGAGTCCCAATGTCGACTAATGATAGTCGTGATGGCTTGATGTTAAAGTCCCCTGCCTAATGAAATTTCTTGTAGTTAAAGTCCCTTGCATAATTAGACCTTATGAGGTTGAAGTGCCTCACCAAATAAATTGGATTGGGGTTAGAGTCCCCTATATGATATGGCATGAGGTTAGAGTCCCTTGCCTAATGTGTGAGCATGTGGTTGGAGTACTTTGCTTGAATGAATGGGTGTGAGTGGTTAGACTCCTTTACTTCTATGAATGTGTGTGAGTGGTTAGAGTGCCTCACTTAAATTAATGTGTATGTGGTTAGAATCCCTTACTTGATGATATGTGAATATGGTTAAAGTCCATTCCTTATGAGAAACACTTGAGTCTATAAGTCTGGAAGGTTGGAGTCCTCCATTGCATATATGGTGAATGAGTCTTTCCAAAGTATTGATAGGACTTTCTCCTTTGGTTAGCATGTGCAATGTTTATATGTATGGATAAGGTTATGATTGTGATTGGATATGATATATATTGACTTGTTTTTAAATGATGATTCTATATTATCTTTATTCTTGAGTTAAATGCTAGCGTTTCAATCGCTACCCATCTTTGGATGCTATGTACCCACGCGACATAGGCGCTGGAGCATCATCTTCTTGTCCTGCGCAGTGATTAGGTGATCGAAGCGGTTCATACATTTACTATGGAATGGTGAGCTTCCTTACTTTTGAAGACATTCATTCTTGGTCTCTTATCTTTAGACTTAGTCTTATTTTGACATGATATGGCTATTGTTGGGGATTTTCTCGAAATATATATTTCTAAACATCGATTTGTATAGAGGTATTGTGGATGATTGTGTACTTGGGTATATTGGATAGGGTGTAAAGAAATTGTTAGACATTGTTAAGTTACGACTATAGTATTGTTTCTTCTATCCTACTTTGCGGTTGGGATTTACCCGACCCTTCTGAATGATGTGATGATTGTGATGGGTTATCGTGGAAACCTTCGGTTCATGTGGGCTTGAGGTTCCCATAACACAAGGCCCAATTTCAGAGCATGTTATAGATCTTCGATATATTAGCATACCTATACAGGAAATTAGACTAGCATTCTCTCCCCAATCAATCGTAGTAACTGCCTGTAAGAGTGTTGTTCGTCTACTATCGATGTCATGTCTTGGTAGGTGAATTTAAGAGAGATGTTTTAAGTGAATTCTCTCCTTCACCAACTTTTGGAAAGCACTTTTTGAGCAGGCTAATAGAATGATTGACACTCACATCTCTCTCATTTCCGGTGATTTCGCTGCAGTTTACTAGAGTATTCCTTGACTAAGACTACGACATTGAAGAAGAAAGATCACTCCTATTACAGATTATATATATATATGTATGTGTGTGTGTATGTGTATATGTATATATACATATACATACACACATATATATACATATATATATATAAACACACACATATACATATACATATTTTGTGTCAACAACTTCCTTGTTTGCTTTAGTATTCCCTTGATAACAGACACTGGGTCCCTTTCAGTAGAGGGAGCAGAACCCATTCAGCCCATGGGTTCCTTTAGGATGGATTGAGCTACATAGTTCAGGTTAAATCTTTAAACTCTCATGTACATGACCCTTTACTCTATCCCGACATCATATATATATGTGTGTGTGTTTATATATATATAATATATATATATATACATACATATATATACTCAACAGATGTACATATGCGTGTCTGTTGAGTTGTTGTGAAGTGGTTTTCCTCCATCCTTTGGAAGTCCTTGCAATTTTATTATTCATTCTTTATTGACTTAGTATTGTTAGATTTTTTCCTTTGGCCATAGTGGGGGGCATGTCGTGACTTAGTTGCTATTCTTGTTTTAGAGGCTATTGTGGACAAGTGTGGGTTGGTTGTTGTTTTGACTCTTATTTTTCATTTGAGTAATCTATTCATTTTTTATTACTACCTTGTCTTGCCTTTCCTTTAATTGTTATTATTGTGCTCTTGATGTTTGACTAAAGGGGTGCTCTTTGGTCCATGATTGGCTTGAGATATCAGTCACGACGAGGTCCTTGTTTGAAACAACTAGGGTTGCACAATCAAGCTTGAAGCTCATCATCCAAGAGAATTATATGAGAAAAACAACTAGGGTTGCACAATCAAGCTTGAAGATCAAATTTCAAGGAAATTCTTCTGTCAATCATCAAGAACCTCCCTTCCAAGGTATGCGTAGTGTTCATCTATGGATTCAATTCGTTCATAGATCTCAACAATCATGCTTTTAAATGTTATTTTGTAAACTTTTTGTGGTATGAATATGTACATGTTGATGATGGATTTTTAAGTTTCAAGATGATATCTAAGGATGTTTTCATGAAATATATGTGGTTGTTGGATGAAAATCATGAACTTTGGGTGGTTTAATATAATGCAAGTATAAAATTCACCTATGCCTTAAAGAATGCATGCAAGGTGTTTCATAAAATGTCTAGGATGCTAGAAATTCCTATTTACATGATTCCATGATATTCACATGACAAGTCCATGTTAGCTGTACACTTCAATATGAATTTCAATGCTAACTATGTATTATTATGGTAGTGGCATGAAGCATGTATGATGATGAAGATATGAATTATGTATGCAAATTATATCCATGCTTTCCCTACCATGTTTGAGATGTTTAATAAATACATGAAGTTTAATATCCCCAAATCATTACAATACGAACTAAATATTACATGTTGTCGTTCCCTTATGCTTGAATGGTTTTCATACCATTTCTATGAATAGTATATGTTGTCGGAATTCCCATGATATTAGAATATGAGATTTATGACTTGATTATAAGCATTCCTATTCATGATAGATATTATGATGACCATGTACTTCATGAAATCCCCCACTCATATATTATGGATTGTTATTAATGGTCGTGTACTCAAGAAATTCAAGTTGTGTCAGTTTCCTTCCATCGAGTCCTACGGGTACTTGTACCCAAAAATATAGTTGTGTGCCTAGATCCATGTCATATTTTCACGATACTCTTAGTCAAGCCATGATCTATAGAATTCAGTCAGTCATGTGACTCAGGAAAACTCAAAAATCTCAGTAATCTCCGTAGTCCAGTAATCTCAGTGCTCAGTAACCTCAACAACCTCAGTATTCACAATCAATCTCAGTAACTTCAGTACTCTTAACCAGTCCTCAGAACTCAGTACATTCTGTCAGTCATCGGAATCCAGTAAACTTAGTTTAGCTCCGCTAAACAATACCACTTGTATCAGTCCAGTTAATCAGTATCAGTTCAACTGATCAGATCAGTTCAGCTTAGTTATTCAGTTCAGTGTCCTCCTAATGAGAGTAGAAGTTAGCACTGAGTAAACCCATGGATGGGAACTCACCTGCCAGTTCAGGGTGTGATTCTTAGTAGTCATCCTTGTGTTCTAGAACTACATAGCCAGCGTAGGTTGAGATATCTTAACCTGTCAGATTAGGGTTGATGAGGTGTCTTAACCTGTCAGTTTAGGGTTCCCACCATTCTCATTTCAGTACCTTCCAGTATAGGGTCCTCACAGCTGTCCTTACCAGTGGCGTGGTATTGACACCCCTCCAGTCGGGGCAGAGATTGGACCCCAGCTTAGCTATTATAGCGTATTTGGGGCATGTTATCACGAGCTCAGTTTCAGGACTGTTATATACGGTCAATCAAATTAGTTTTTCATAATCAGAACTATCAGAAACAATCATTCTTTTATCAGTAATATAGTATCAGTCTCCCAGTATTCAGTAATACAGTATTAGTTCCTCGCTTATTAGTGAATTACATATCAATATCAGTAAACTAAGTAATTAAGTATCTCAATATTAGTAAACTCAGTCATTCAGTATCTCAACATCAGTTAACTCATGTTGTAAGTATTCAGACTCAGTAGTCAGTATCACCACGAGTTTAGTTGCAGTTACATATGTATGTATGTATTCTTACGTTCATATCAGTCAGCATTGTTCATGCATATAAAACCCTTTGTATTTAGCCTACCTCACTCGTATACTCAGTACATTCAGACGTACTTACGCATTTGTACTATGGTGCTTTCTCTTATGTTACACCATAGGTTCAGAGGCATGAGCTCCAAATCAGAAGTAGATTCCAGGATCAGCAGTCAGAGTTAGACGTGAGTCCTCATCCTTCGAGGACAGGATTATTTCATTTTTATTTCATTTTTCAGTTTATTTCAGTAGTTGGAGTTAGCTGAGGACATGTCCCATCCACTCCTTATTCAGTTTAGTTAGAGGATTTCGGACTAGATGTTCAGACTTCAGTATTTATGTTCCTTTTTGGTATTGTTATACCGTGTTTTTTTTCAAATATGTATCAGTATTGAACCTTATAGACTTACAGTTCATATTTCCACATATTTTATGAGATATTATGTAGTTTACAGGTACAGATATCAGTCATGGGTTAGCTTATGGTCCTTCAGGATCATGAGCACGGTGTAGCATTTTGGTTCAGAAAATCGGGGCATTACAAACTTGGTATCATAGCCTAAGGTTCAACAATGTCCTAGGAAGTATGAAAGCTGCATCAAGTAGAGTGTTTTACATGGGCGTGTTGTGCACCACACTTATGTGCAGGAGGCTATGAGATGTTTTAGAAATAATTTCCCTTCTTTCATGTCTCAAGATCGTGCTATAGCAAGTTTCTCTAAGGAACCCATGTAGATTCATATAATGCACCTCTCATGTTCACTTTACCTCACTTTCAAGGTAACAGAAATAGTGAAGTTCAAAGTCCTAAAGATAGGGCTTTCTCAGACAGTCCCTACAGTCAGTTATGGGATTAGCCACAGACTCAAATAGTATCCCATCCGTTCATTATTGTTCCAAGGCCGTACAGATTTTATTCAAGATCATGAGAACTCATTCTTGAACCCAGAAGTTTAGCAGTAGTAGAGTTGGGATAGTATTATTCTATTTGAGCAGATTATGTATTCATGGAGATTAGATCAGTAGGCTTGAAAAGTACGAGCTAAAAACTTAAGTTTATTGACTCAAAATTAAGCATGAAGGTGTGAATGTGATATTAGCAGTATATGAGGAAACATAATCAGATGATGTGTTTAGTAAGACAGGCAGGTGTTGAATAGAATGTAGGTATGTGATGGTAAATCAAGGACCTAAGACAGGCCCTCAGATTTTAGTAGTAGAGCCAGTATGTATAGAAACAAGTAAGGGAAGACAATTCCTGACCCATTCTCATCTCAGTACAGAGTTTTTCACTTCAGCTATCATGAAACCAACTCAGGCATTGCATACCAACTCTATGGTCACGAACCAGACTCATGCATTTCTTTTTCCCATAAATCATGTATGATTTTCGTTCCCTGTATAAGAGGTTCAGTTCTAGCTCCCTCAGTATTACGAATTATGTCCCACGAGTACAGAAACTCTAGACTCAGGTCATGCAGCTCATGACTCATGTACACAGATCATGCTTTACAGTATACTTAGTTTTCATGACTCATGCTATGCCTCTACAGATCAGATAAATTCATACCACATCATATATATTCTCAGTTCAGACCTTCATGGTAAATCCATGTTGTTGATATTCTATTCCTCAAGTTTCAGTCAGGTGTCAAGTTTAGTTTGTATCTATTCATGTTTAAGGTCCTCTTGATTTACTCCTCCAGTTAGCTCTCTTTATGGAACAGTGTAGTGATGAGCAGTTGTTTAGATAAGAGAAGATTGTTGCATGCTTACTTTGCACGAGGGTGTAGTTGTGAATATAGGCTTGAATGTCATGATAAATATACAAGTAAACGTCTAGCAAGGGGTTGTATTTAGAAGTTGGGAAAGTACAAAGTGTAAGTGTACATTTAGATCCTTGACTTATGTCAGTCCCTATCATGTAGCCATCAAAAAACTCAGTTTCCAACTCAATTATAGTTTCAGTATCCAGCACTCAGTGATCAGTGTTCAGTCCTTGAATTCAGTACTTCAGTATTAGTCTAAAACTCTGCTACAACGATAGTTCAGAAATCAATATTCAGTAAAGTACTCAGATAGTCCTACATAACCATGGCTTCAGTTACTAGTTACTTAGCCTCTGAATTCAGTACTTCTGTACTAGCTATAGGCTTAGTTATAATGTCATCTTCAGTTTAGTAACCAGATTTGAAACTTAGTTCAGTTCCAGATATGCTTGACCATAGCATTTAGGTTGTCAGTACTCAGTTATCAGTGTTTTAGTACCCCAATTTATAGAATACCTCAGAGCCATGTCGTACGCTTGGTCTCGCATTCGCAAATAATACATACTTCATGAATCCATGCTCAGATACCTCATTCTACTCAGTTAGTCCTTATCTCCTATGTATAAAACTCAAAAATCTCATCCCAACTATTTAGACTAAGTACAGTTTAGCTTTGCAGATCCAGTATTCAGCTATCAGTTATTCAGTTAATCAGATAAGTTAGTATATTTATGCACTCGTGTTCATCTCAGTTCATGTATCATGTCTCAATTTCAGATCCTAGATATTCAGTCATGACTCAGTTCCTAGGTGCCTTGCGCATCACCTCAATTCACATCAGTAGTTTAGCCAAGTCAGTATTCTTTGGGGGACATAGTGTCCCAAGTGGGAGATACATCATACCTCCAAACTTTCATGACATAAACATGCTGCTCTTTTTTCTTTTGATGAATCCAGTTTAGAGAAAGGGTACTCATAAGTTAACCCTCAAACTCAAACTTCAGTCGTATGCCATGTTTTCAAGATTCAGTTTAGATCATGGTATTCAGTATATCAACCATGTCCCAGACTCAGTTATGTTCTCATGTTTCTGATCATGCATATGGAGTAATTAATCTCAAACTTATCGGTATTCTCAGTTCAATGTAACAGTTTTCCTTAAACTTAGTCATTATCATGTTCATATTTCAGTAACAAACTTGGTATTCAGTTCCATGATCAGTTTTCAGTTCAAACTTAGAACCATTACTATTGCATGTTCATAAGTAAGTTTAGTCATGAATTCACGCATCAGATATACGCGATCAGCTCATCAGTACTTTCAGTCATACATTTACGTATCATGTCAGTCATATAATCATGCATCAAATATGTATGGATCCTCCTTATCAGTTAAGCACCAGCTATGCATTCCTGTTTGAGAAACTCAGCTCACTAGAACACTAAGTCCTACATTCATAAATCAGTTATACATGCATCAGATATGCATGTTTAGTATAATATATTCAGTTCATCAGTCACGTCAGTCATGAGATCATGTTCTACTTATTCATGTTCAGTTCATGTTCAGTTGGTCTTTTCCCCTCTCAGTCAGTTCCATTCGAGGATGAATGTTCCCAAGGGGGAGATATTATAATACCCCGTATGTTTCTAAGCTAGGAGACGAACCATTTTTCCTATGTATGAAACCTCCTATACTGTGAGTACCATTTTAGTGCATGACTTACAATGAGTATCCTAGAAATAAGATAGCTTATTATGCGTTAAGCATGTTCATATGAGTCACTTAAGGTAATACAAGCTAAGAGTTTTTGAATCCACCAAGTTTTAGTGTTCGATTTCATAAGGGTCATATTTGAACATGTATAACTCGAAATTAATTTGGTATTTATGCATCTTTAGACATACCAAATTGTATAGAATCGAATTAGATTTCCAACAATACTAATTTCGCCTTAATCCAATACCCGAGCGAAAATTTATGCCATTTTTTGTGAGAGACAGTAAGGATAGGCGATTGGTTAGGCACCGCCCAACCAAACTTAGGCGATTGGTTAGGCGCCACCTAAGTCAGTTCCAAGTGCCAAAAAACACTCCGTTTTGAGTTATTTTGAGGGTAATTAAGTCTTTTAACACTCCTTACACATCCCTAAACTTAACCCTACAAAATATATAGCTTCTAAACAAATTACAACCCTATTGACATCTCAAAGCTCATCATCCAAGAGAACCATAGGAGAAAAACAACTAGGGTTGCACAATCAAGCTTGAAGATCAAATTTCAAGGAAATTCCTCCATCAATCATCAAGAACCTCCCTTCCAAGGTATGCGTAGTGTTCATCTATGGATTCAATTCGTTCATAGAGCTCAAGAATCATGCTTTTAAATGTTGTTTTGTAAACTTTTTGTGGTAATATGAATATGTACATGTTGATGATGGATGTTTAAGTTTCAAGATAATATCTAAGGATGTTTTCATGAAATATATGTGGTTGTTGGTTGAAAACCATGAACTTTGGGTGGTTTAATATAATGCAAGTATAAAATCCACCTTTGCCTTAAAGAATGCATGCAAGGTGTTTGATAAAATGCCTAGGATGCTAAAAATTAATATTTACATGATTCCATGATATTCACATGAAAAGTCCATGTTAGCTATACAATTCAATATGAATTTCCATGCTAACTATGTATTCTTATGGTAGTGGCATGAAACATGTATGATGATGAAGATATGAATTATGTATGTGAATTATATCCATGCTTTCCCTACCATGTTTGAGATGTTGAATAAATACATGAAGTTTAATATCCCCAAATCATTACAATATGAACTAAATGTTACATGTTGCTTCCCTTATGCTTGAATGGTTTCCATGCCATTTCTATTAATAGTATATGTTGTCGGAATGCCCATGATATTAGAATATGAGATTTATGACTTGATTATAAGCATTCCTATTCATGATAGATATTATGATAACCATGTACTTCATGAAATCCCCCACTCATGTATTATGGATTGTTATTGATGGTCGTGTACTCAAGAAATTCAAGTTGTGTCAGTTTCCTTCCATCGAGTCCTGGGGGTACTTGTACCCAAAAAATATGTCTGTGTGCCTAGATCCATGTCATGTTTTCACGATACTCTTAGTCAAGCCATGATCTATAGAATTCAGTAAGTCATGTTACTCAGGAAAACTCAAAAATCTCAGTAATTTTAGTAGTCCAGTAATCTCAGTAATTTCAGTGCTCAGTAACCTCAACAACCTCAGTATTGACAGTCAATCTCAGTAACTTCAATACTCTCAACCAGTCCTCAGAACTCAGTACATTCCGTCAGTCATCATAATCCAGTAAACTTATTTTAGCTCCGCTAAACAATACTACTAATGTCAGTTCAGTTAATCAGTATCAGTTCAGATGATCAGTTAGTTCAGCTTAGTTATTCAGTTCAGTGTCCTCCAGATGGGAGTAGAAGTTAGCAGCGAGTGAACCCAAGGATGGGAACTCACCTTCCAGTTCAGGGTGTGATTCTTAGTAGTCATCCTTGTGTTCCAGAACTACGTAGCCAGTGTAGGTTGAGACATCTTAGCCTGTCAGATTAGGGTTGATGAGGTGGCTTAACCTATCAATTTAGGGTTCCCACCATTCTCATTTCAGTACCTTTCAGTATAGGGTTCTCACAGCTGTCCTTACCAATGGCGCGGTATTAATACCTCTCTAGTCGGGGCAGAGATTGGACCCCAACTTAGCTATTATAGAGTATTTGGGGCATGTCGGTTAAATAACTACTTCCCACAGTTTCAGTATCAGTCTCAGTAAAAGAACTAAGATAGTTCTTTAGGATATCAGGACTGTCATATACAGTACGAAACTCAACTAGTTCCATCAGATTTAGGACTGTCAGATACAGTCATTCATGCTATCAGTTATCAGAACTCATGTTATCAGATATATCAGTTATCAAAATTTAGTTATCATTCATGATATGTTATCAGTAAATACATGTCATCAGTATTCATACTCAGTAGTCATGTTATCACGAGCTCAGTTTCAGGACTTTTATATACGGTCAATCAAATCAGTTTTTCATAATCAGAACTATCAGAAACAATTATTCCTTTATCAGTAATATAGTATTAGTCTCCCAGTATTCAGTAATACAGTATTGGTTCCTCGCTTATTAGTGAATTACATATCAATATCAGTAAAATCAGTCATTCAGTATTTCAATATTAGTAAACTCAGTCATTCAGTATCTCATCATCAGTTAACTCATGTTGGCAGTATTCAGGCTCAGTATTCAGTATCACCACGAGTTTAGTTACAGTTACGTATGTATGTATGTATTCTCACGTTCATATTAGTCAGCATTGTTCATGCATATAAAAACCTTTGTATTTAGCCTACCTCTCTCATATACTCAATACATTTAGACGTACTGACGCATTTGCGCTATGGTGCTTTCTCTTATGTTACACCATAGGTTCAGAGGCATGAGCTCCAAATCAGAAGTAGATTCCAGGATCAACAGTCAAAGTTAGACGTGAGTCCTCATCCTTCGAGGACATGATGATTTCATTTCTATTTCATTTTTTTGTTTATTTCAGTAGTTGGAGTTAGTTGAGGACATGTCCCATCTACTCCTTATTCAGTTCAGTTAGAGGCTTTCGGACTAGATGTCAGATTAGATATTCAGACTTTAGTATTTATGTTCCTTTTTGGTATTGTTATACCATGTTTTTATTCAAATATGTATAAGTATTGAACCTTATGGCCTTACATTTCATGTTTCCGCATATTTTATGAGATATTATGCAGTTTACAGGTACAGATATCAGTCATGGATTAGCTTGTGGTCCTTTGGAGTCATGAGCACCGTGTAGAGTTTCGGTTCAGAAAATCAGAGCATTACAATAATCCTAGCTGTTACTAAAGAAAATCTCCTTAGGAATCTCCGCTTAATATTTGTCTCTCCGTCGTTATAAATTTACTACACGTTCTTCACTTCTCTTTAACACTTTTACCTTTTCTACTTCAATACTTTTTTCTCTTCAGAGATATGCACAACTTTTTTTCACTTTTGCCTCTTTGTTACTTTTGATGTTTTTTCGAATAAAACTTATGAAGATTTTGTATTTGATTTCTCAAAAGTCTTGTATGCTCATTTTTCTTGATATTTTTGAATGATTGATCCACATTGATTGATTTTTTAAGTTTAATGATTTAGAGCTTTTGATTCTGCTGTTGTTTTAATATCTTTTTGCTAGTTGTTGAATTTGCAACATTCTTTTCGTTAATCAAATTATTCCATTTATTATTATTGCATCGAATAAAGGTAAAGAACAATATTTTTTTAAAAAAATTGTGTTCTTTCTTTGATTTGAAGTTTTCTTTCTTCATTGATTAATTTAGTATATTTAATGATTTTAGTTTATTTATTGTACTATTGTTGCTTCTTTTGAAATTCTATGACTGGTGACACCTTCTTACAAGATTTGATGTTTTTTAAAAATAATTCTAGTTTGTGATGTCTTTTTCTTTGTCACATAAAAAATAAAAGAAATATATTTATTTCTTATTTATTGTTATTGTTTGTAATTTCTCCTTTTTAAGTGGTTTAAAATATGCACAGGATATTTTTTTCTTTATTTTTTAATGATATCCTTTTTAGGCATCAATTCACAACTTTGGAGAGCTATTTGTTAATTGAGTTGATCATATATCAAGATAAATTATTTTTTAATCTTTGTCTTGTGTGCTTTACTTTTTAATATTAAACTTCATTGACTTTTATATTTTGTAATATTTTCATGTGTGGTCCATCGTTCTTTTCTGTAGTAAGCATATGTAGACGGATAATGTGAACCAAGAACTATTGTACCCCTCGTCTCTTGATCTACTTATAGAGTCTTTGTTTGGCACAGTTAGGGAGCTTGAGGATAATACTAGACAACATAGTCAGGCTCAGAACGCTACTTTTAATAATGGGAATGTATCTGATGTCAATAAGGATAGTGAAATACAAGATGAGACCATAAAGGTCAAAAATGGTGGAGGTGTTTTTTCTGAATGCAACATATGCCTGGATCTAGCTACATAACCTATATTGACTTGTTGTGGTCACCTATATTGTTGGCCATGCTTTTATCGATTACCTTATCTGGGATCAACTACAATGGTATGTCCTGTTTGGAGAAAGGAAGTCGCAGATACAAATGTAACTCCTATTTATAGTAGTCAAACCAAAAGAAAATTTGATTCTGGCTTGATAATACCACCATGACCAAAAGCACGTCGAGTAGTGAGTGCTAGACAACAACTTGGCATGAACTCCCCTTCACTCTAGTCCTTCTTGAGTAGAAACATTTTAAAATAATTACAATATGTCATAATTTTTCTTGAATCTTGTTAGAAGTTTGTATGTAAAATATACATAGCTTTGTTTGGGTCTGTAGATTTGTTATCATGGTGAAAATTTCTTAATAAGTTATTTTAAGATAATTAATTGGAAAAGATAAATCAAGAATTTGTCGGGATCAGACATATCCTCTATTTATTAGTGATTATACAAGAAAAAAATTAATGTCATTCTATTTTAAGAGAACTCATTTATGCCAGCTTTTATGTAGTTTTCCATAGCTTACAATATTTTGACACTTTATTTATGTGCAGGGAAGACACTTAGTTTATGTCACTTATGTTCTCGCTGGCAAATATATTATGACTTATTTTAATTTCATTAATAATTTTGTAGTGTGAATTTCCTATCATATTTTGTTTCATATATAGTCATTGACAAGTTGAGGATCTATCTGATTGATACGTGATCCACTATGAAGAGATCACAAATATTAATTTTCTTACATATAAGTACAAATTGCCCTTTTTTTGTGCTTTATTCTGATTTTTTTTTTTACCTAAATTGTCGTTTTTTACTTTTAGAAGTACTTGATGATGTTATATTGCATTACTCATTTTAATTTGTTCTAAACACTTGATTGAATGAAGGGTCCTCTAACTTGCTCTTAGTATTCATTTTGGCACTCCATCTCTTTGACCCCAAAATTTTTACAATTTTATTTTCTACCTCCTTTCTATTTAGAAGTGATTTCTTGAGTTGAATTATGAAAATAGATGATAATGAGATCATTATGAAGTTTTTTGGAATTTCAAAACGTGTTTGAGATTTTTTTGGGACCTTTAAACTAGTGAGGCTTCACGATAAGAGTATTCCACCCTATGGGCCTACTGTGATAAGGGTGTGCTACACTTTGGAGTGGCCTGCTAAAGGCATGCCACGCCCAAGGGTGCAAAAATATTAGTTTCACTCTTTTTAGTTGAGGATCAAAGATTTTTTGGTCTCTTACCTATTAAGCAACTTTCGCATCATATAAAATGTAATTCTCACTCTCATAACTCCAATTATCCAATCTATGTTCTCTCAAAAACGCTTATAAAAGAGGAGTTTCTTCTCCAAAATTAAGGCTTTTAATGTTTTAATAAAATTTTCCCTCCAGAATTCATCAAGTTCGGGTATGTGGGGTTTGAACAAGGATAAACTTTTATTGTTGTGCCATTAAGTTGAGTTTTCATTAGGAATTTGAGATTCTTATAACTAGAATTAATACCCATTTTTCTTATGCTTGATTTTATGATTTTCATCTTGAGTTTTACTTTATTTTGCAAATATTTTCATGCTTATTTAAGTTTTATCTACTAAAGTTATCTTGAGCATTGAGTTTTGACAATTTGATACAAAGTTTTCATGAGTTGATAAAAGAATTCAATTTGAGCGTTGAGTATGTAGTTTACAAGAAGTTCAAGTTTACTAATTTGAGTTTCAAAATCATTATATTATGATCATAGTTTAAGTTTTATGTGAGATTTTAGACAATCTATGAAGTTCATATAAGAAACTAAGAATTTGAGACAGAAATAGTGGAATTTTTATTTTTTAATTATCAACTCATATTCCTATTTTGAAGTAAACTTCATAGATATAGTACAAGAAATAGTATGATTTTAGGAGTAGTACGTAGCACCTAGAGAGGAATGTAGTTTTAGCGCTTCCTCTTTCTCTGGAATTGTGTGCCACTATAGGTTATTTCAGCTTATCCTAATGAGCATGTTAGTTATATTATTCAGCTTGTCAAACCAGACATGTTTAGGTGATCTCCATAGTTAGCATTTATACCCTATAAAGGTATATTAAGCTGATACAATTAGAATTTTAGTCATCATGTTCATCGATGAAGACTTGAGTCATTGAACTACATGTTACTCCCATAGTTTGTGTCGGTTATGAGAATCTCCCACCAAAAAAGAATAGTTTAGAAACTAAGTAGAATGACTCATAGTTGTTGTTTAGATATTGTTTTATAAATTATTCCTTATGATATTTCTGATTTGAGTCTTACTTATGATCAAGACGTGTCTTTTTACACTTATTTGGCATAATTTGAAAGCATGTTCAACTTTTGTTTGCTAATTTTATTCACCCCACTGACTTATTTCATTCTAGTAGTACTGACCATATATATGTAGTGTAGCTACATTTTTTTCATAATATAGGTTCCATTTTTAGCCCACAATATCATGGCCGTGCAGTTAACAACTTCCAACCAACAAGTGATGAGTTTTTTTTTTAGGGACTCCAGTTAGTTTGTAGATTCAGTAATTTATTTTATTCATTCATATTGATTATGGATATCTTGGGTCCATGCCCTTGCTACCGATAATTAATATTAGTATAGGTTTCATAGATAGTCAATCAGAGTTAATTTATACATTTTCAATTTCCTTATCTATAACCTGTGTTGTATTAAACAAGTTCAGCTAAAGACATATCTCCCTCTTATTATTTATAGTTTTATGTATTTAATTCAGTTGGTCATGAATTTGGTTAGTATCATGTTAGCTTAGGATCATTTATGGTTTTAAGCATCGTGTGAAGTCTAGGGGGTAGTCTCGGGGTTCTACAAAACTTGGTATTAAAGCATAGAGTTCCAATGTCCTAGGGTATCCATGGGAAGTTTGGCCCATGTAAATGTAGATTAGTGGGAATTGGTGAATAACATTCATTGTTTGGCTAATATTGGAGATTGACTTGTAGACTTCGAGGATGTTGGTGTATTTGTGCTTTCGATATCTTAGTCATTTCTTATTGTTGAGATAAAAGAGAAGCAAGCTTTAGACTCCGACTTGATGAAGATCAAGAGTAATGTGGGTCAACACAAAGGTGTGGACTTTTACTATTGGTGGTGATGTTATCTTGAGATTCAAGGGTAGACTATGTTTTTCGGACGTCGATGGATTAAGGGAAAGGGTCATGGTCAAGGCTCATAAATCTCGGTATGCTATATATCTCGGTTCCACCAAGATATGTCACGACTGTAGAGAGTTCTATTGGTGGAGAAATAATAAACGTGATGTGGCTAGCTATGTGGCCAAGTGTTTTTTTTGTCAACAAGTGAAATTTGAGCACATGAGGCTCGGTGGGTTGTATCAAGAAATTGTGTTTCCCGAATAGAAATGGGAGGGGATTAATATGGATTTTGTTATCAGTATTCCTAGATCCCATAATTAATGTGATTATATTTGGGTCATTGTTGATAGAATGACCAAATTTGCTTACTTAATGCCCGTGAGGACTAATTACACGGTGTAAGATTATACTAAGTTGTATCTTACAGAGATCGTGAAGTTGCAAGGTGCTCCGGTTTCTATTATATTGGATCGTGGTCTTCTATTTTCATCCCATTTTTGGAAGTCATTCCAAAAGGGTTTGGGTACTAGAGTGTGCCTTAGTACCACTTTCCACCCGTTAATGGATGGGCAAGCAGAAAGGACCATCCAAACATTGGGGGATATGTTGCGGGCTTGTGTGATTGATTATGGTGGTAGTTGGTATGACCATTTTCCTTTGATTAAGTTCTCCTATAATAATAGTTACCACTCTAGTATTGGCATGGACCCTTTTGAGGCATTGTATAGTAGGAGATATCAATATCCTAGTGGGTGGTACAAAGTTGGCAAAGGTAAGTTGCTTGGCTGAAATTTATTTCACCAAGACTTAAAAAAGGTAAAGGTGATTCGTCATAGGCTGAAAATCGCACAAAGTCACCAAAAGTCCTATGCGAGTGTGAGGTGTAGGGACTTAGAGTTTAGTGTTGGCGATTGGGTAATCTTTAAAGTATCTACCATGAAGGGAGTGATGCAATTTTGTAAGAAGGGGAAGCTTAGTCCCCAATATGTTGGTCCCTACTTTATCGTGAAGAGGGTTGGAAATGTTGCCTATAAGTTAAAGTTGCCTTTTAGTATGAACTCCATTCACCCAGTTTTCCATGTCTCTATGTTGTGAAAAGGTGTAGGCAATCCATCGTTGGTTGGTCCCTTAAGGGATGTTGTATCTCAAACTTTTTTTCTATGAGGATATCCCAGTTAGGATCTTCGATCGACAAGTTCGCAGATTGCAAATGAAAGAGGTGGCTTCAGTGAAGGTTCTATGAAGGAACCAAAAGTCTTAGGAAGCTACGTAGGAAGCGAAAAAGTACACGAAGTCCAAGTACCCGCATTTGTTTCCTATTCTAGAAACTTGGGATAGAGGTATGTGTTTATCTCCTTACTTTGATTTATGTCTTTGATAGTTAATAGGTTAAAGTTCCTAATGTGTTGAGTGATTTGTGTCATGTTACACCATGGGTTAAATTCTCTAATGTTTTAAAATTATGTCTGTTTTGTTGTAATGGATTTAAGTCCATAGTATCTTGAGTTGATTCAGGTTTTTGGTAAATGATAGGTTCGAGTCCCTAATCCTTGGATTAAGTAAGTATCATTGATAAGTTGATTGGTTGAAGTCCCTAAGTTATGAAATGAGTATGTATTGATAAGTAAGGGGTTTAAGTCCCCAATATTTGAAATAAACATGTGTCTTTGATAAATGATGAGTTTGAGTCCCAAGAAAAATGAATGGAAATGGTTGTTTGATGATGATCGTGATGTGTTATGTTATATCTTTGTTGTATTCTTGTTCTATCTTGTTCGAAGGTTCTATCTGATGATATGTTAACGAGTGTTTATTGCTTGGATTACCCATCATTCGCAGATGAATTATCCAAGTAGGGGAGAATTGAAACACTTAGACTTCAAACCATAAAAAAATTTATCCTTTTGATGTCACTGGGTAGGTACGACTAGGGGCATGAGTTGTACCCTTTGGATACATATTGTATACTCATTTCCCCCTCTCTCTTATCCTAGTTAGTATGGTGAGGGTTATTCACTGTCCTAGGTACGAGTGACCTCTTCCTCAATCATACCCTAACTATACGAGTTATACCTAGGTGGGTCGTATGGAGTAGATCTTAGCTTGGAGTAGACTATTTTTGTTATGAATGAAGCATACGAGTTAGGTTTGAGTCGTATCCTTTGGATAAAACTTAAAGGTTTAAGGTCGTACCCTTTAAAATATGAGTGACCTAGGAAAAGCCTTGGGTACGACCTAGGGTACCATTCATACCCTAGGGTATGGTTCCCTTAGTGAGTCGTATACTGATTCATACACCTAGACGGGTTCATTATCCAGCTTTTAACTAAGGGCCTTGTGGTCATTTCCCATGCCTTTGACCGTAAGTCATCTCACTATATAAGTGCCTATAGCCTCTTAAACATCTAATTTTATGGATCATAAAACCTAAATACCCTCTCAAGCTCATCTTTGAAGGATTGGAGGCTAGGGTTTCAAGGGTAATTTTCACAAGGCAAAGTGAAGTCAATATTCTTGGTGATTTAAGTTGTCTAAGGCATGTAACTTTTCCTCTTTCCAAATAACTCTAAACCCATGTATTTCACACTTGTATTAGTAAGTGTACAAGGTGGTTTTGTAATCAAATGAAAAGGGTTTTGCTGCCTAATGATGAATAATGATGATTCTTGCTTTGACTTATGTTTATACATGTTATTGATGGTAGTTTGCACACGTGAATTCTTTTCGTATGTGGTCTAATATGTGAATCTTGAGTAACCCTAGTCTTGGTGATTTCTACCATGAAATTATCCTTGGTAAAGGCATACACACAAGGTGTTTGTGAAAATGCCTAAGTGAGATATCTAGTTACATGATGATGATGTTTTTACTAGGGAAATGGCCCAATTTTTATGAATGCTTGATAAATGATATTGTGAAGGTAAAGTGATCCATGTATTGTGTAGTTGATTACCTTGATGATATCATGAATAAGATGGGGGTTAAAGTCCCTAATATAAAAATGAACTTAGATTGGGTGTTGAACTAAACTGTGGTATAGAATTGCTAATCAAGTGTGAATGGCTTGTAAGGGTCTTGAGGACCATAAGTTGAATTGTATGATGGGTTGAATTAAGGCATTGGCCTATTGAAATGGTTGATCAATGAAGGCTCCCATGAAGACCATATGGTCATTTATGGTGTTGAATTGGTTAAATGGGTTAAAGTCCTATTGTGTGGAATTGATTTTCTTTGGATGCACAAACAAAGGGTTAGAGTCCCAATGTTGACTAATGATAGTCATGATGGCTTGAGGTTAAAGTCCCTTGCCTAATGGAATCGCTTGTAGTTAAAGTCCCTTGCATAATGAGATCTCATGAGGTTGAAGTGCCTCACCAAATGAATTGGATTGGAGTTAGAGTCCCCTATCTAATATGTCATGAGGTTAGAGTCCCTTGGCTAATGTATGGGTATGTGGTTAGAGTATCTTTCTTGAATGAATGGGTGTAAGTGTTTAGACTCCCAAACTTATATGAATGTGTATGAGTGGTTAGAGTCCCTCACTTAAATGGATGTGTTTATGGTTAGAATCCCTTATTTGATGATATATGAATATGGTTAAAGTCCCATCCCTAATGAGAAATGCTTGAGTCTATAAGTGTAGAAGGTTGGAGTCCTCTATTGCATATATGATGAATGAGTCTTTCCAAAGTGTTGATAGGACTTTCCCCCTTGGTTAGCATGTGATATGTCTATATGCATGGATAAGGTTGTGATTGTGATTGGATATGATATATATTGACTTGTTTTTGAATGATGATTCTATTTTATCATTATCCTTGAGATATATGCTAGAGTTTCAACTGATAAACATCTCTGGATGCTTTGTACCCATGCGATATAGGCGCTGGAGCATCATCTGCTCGTCCTATGCAGTGATTAGGTAATTGAAGTGGTTCATACATTTACTACGGAGTGGTAAGCTTCCTTATTTGTAAAGATATTCATTCTTGGTCTCCTATCTTTAGACTTAGTCTCATTTTGACATGGTTTGGAAATTGTTGGTGGCTTATCCCAAAATATATATTTCTAAACATCAATTTGTATAGAGGTATTCTGGATGACTGTTGACTTGGGTATATTTGATAGGGTGATTATATTTATGAAATTGTTAGATATTGTTAAGTTACGACTCATAGTATTATTTCCGCTATCCTGCTATGCGGTTGGGATTTACTCAACCCTTGAGATTGATATGATGATTGTGATGGGTTATCGGGGAGACCTTTAATTCATATAGGCTTGAGGTGTCCATACAACAAGGCCCAATTTTGGAGCATGTTATAGATCTTCCATATATTAGCATACCTATATAGGAAGTTAGACTAGCACTCTCTCCCCAATCAATCATAGTAACTGGCTGTAACAGAGCTGGCTATCTACTATCTATGTCATGCCTTGGTAGGTAAATATGAGAGAGAGGCTGTAAGTGTATTCACTCCTTCTTCAACTTCTAGACGGCACTTTTTGAGCAGGCTGATAGAGAGATTGACACTCACATCTCTCTCATTTCCAGTGATTTCGCTACAATTTACTAGAGTATTCCTTGACTAAGACTACGACATTGAAGAAGCAAGCTCTCTCTCATTCCAGATTCTCTCTCTCTATATATAAATATATATATTTGTAAATATATATATATATATACATATAAATACACATACACATATACATATACATATTTTGTAACAACAACTTCCTTGGTGGGTTTAGTATGCCCTTGATAACATACATTGGGTCTCTTTCGGCAGAGGGAGCTGAACCTAAATAGCCCATGGGTTCCTTTAGGACGGAACGTTTGTTGATTTATTGTGAGGTGGTTTTACTCCATCCTTTGGAAGTCCTTTCCATTTTATAATTCAATCTTTATTGACTTAGTACTGTTGGATTTTTTTCTTTTGTCATAGTCAGGGGCATGTCCTGACTTAGTTGTTATTCTTGTTTTAGAGGCTATTGTGGACAAGTGTGGGTTGGTTGTTTTTCTGATTCTTAGTTTTCATTTGAGTCATCTATTCATTTTTTTTACTATCTTGTCTTGGCTTCCGCTTTATTGTTATTATTGTGCTCTTTAGGTTTGACTAAAGAGGTGCTCTTTGGTCATGATGGGCTTGAGATATCCGTCACGGCGAGGCCCAGGTTCGAGTTGTGATAATAAGCTATCCTACTAAAACGATATTTCCAAATCCATGGAACTAAGAATATCTCTAATGGGGGTCATTTCGATATAATGTGGATCCCATAAACATTATTCTATTTTGACGAAATTTCACCCAATGGACAAAAATGAGTCTGAAAACGTCGGAACCTAAACCAAAGGCACTCCTAACCTAAACTCTATGTTGGGAGCTAATTGAATTGTCGGAATTCTGATATGTGGACTTTACTCAAAGTTTTGACCAGAGTCAAACTTCTCAATTTTAAAAGCTCCAAAATTATTAAATTAACTTAAAACCCAAATAAACTATCTAAGAACAGAACCGACGGTCCCAATAAGTTATAAATGTGTTATAGCCCTTTGAGAAAACATGAAACATAGAAAATGTGTGAAAATTAAGGAAATGGCCTAGTGATCTTTACCTGGTACTTAATAGTATTTTTTTAAAAAAAACTTAAAATGAACATGTAAGGAATCTATATCTATAATCTACAACAACAGAAACAACATCAGACCCAGTGTATTCCCACAAAGTGAGGTTTGGAATTGGGTAAAATGTACGCATTCCATACCACTTCCTACGAAGAGGTAGAGAGGTTGTTTTCGATAGACCCCCGGCTCAATAATGAGAATAGTATACCAAGGCCATAATGAAACAAGATACATGGTGGATAATATAAAAACAAATACGAGACAAGAAACAATAACAATAAATATCAAAGAATTCCAAAATAAGAGAAAATATGAGCAATATGCAATAAATATAAGAAAATATATACTCACCTAGTAGTGATATACTCTCACAATACTAGTGACACAAACCACACACAAACTCTCCTAGCCCCTAGCCACAACCTGCACACTCAAACTAGCCCCTACCCTAATCCGTGACCTCCACACCTTCCTATCTAGGGTCATTTCCTCATTCAGCTGAAGCTACTCCATATCATGCCTAATTACCTCCCTATAGAATTTCTTTGGCCTAACTCTACTCCTCCAGAATCCATTCAAAGCTAGCCTCTCATACCTACAAATATGGGCATCCATGCTCCTCCTCATCACATGACCAAACCATTTCAACCTGCCTTCTCGTATCTTGTCCTCCACCAAAGCCACTCCCACCTTCTCCCGAATAGTCTTATTCCTAACTTTATCCCCTTTAGTAAGACCACACATCCGACCCAATATTCTCATTTTCGCCTTCTTCTATCTTTGGATATTGGATTTCTTGACTGGCCAACACTCCGCTCCATACAGCATGGCCGGACGGACTAACACTCTATTGAATTTGCCTTTAAGCGTAAGGGGCACCTTCTTATCATAGACTCCACTTCTTGACATTCCCCTGAATCATAGACCCAAGATACTTAAAACTATGCTTCTTACAAACATCCTGAGATTCCAACCTCACCACCACATCGTCCTCCTGACTAGAGTCACTAAACTTGCATTTCAAATACTCCTTCTTGGACCTACTCAACTTGAACCACTTATGTCACACCCTTTTTTTTTCGTACTCCAAAAGATTATTATTTTAAAGGTTTGAAAGGGTTTTTATTATTTAAGTTACAAAAATAAAAATTTGTTTCGAAAAAGGATTATTTACATTTTTTATTCAGAGTCGCCACTTGGCATAAATGGGGTGTGCCAAGTCACCTTTGGGAGATCCTTTTCGAAATAATTTGACTCTTTAAAACTGATCCGCGAATAGAGATTCCGGCTAATTCATGTTAGGCACCCCTCGATCCCGTGGTTCGACCACGGACTCTTGGTGGAGCATATCGGCTAATTTGACACTAAGAGTGTATAAACCACACAAAAACATACAAACCAATCAATCAAAAAATCAAACAAATCCAAAATTATAGTGTTCAGTCCAATTATACAGTCCAAAAATAAATAAATAAATAAATAAATAAAAATGCGAAAATAAATCCTATCTAACCTACACTAATCCTAACTACGCTCCCATGCTTTACCCGATGCCTCGGGCCTTCATCATAAACATCTTCCTCCAACATAGTACGTCGAGGCATTCCCCGGTGAATAATTACAATGTGTCTCGGGGAATTCCCCGGCTAAATGAATACATTTGAATTAAATATGATAAACTAGAAAGAAAAATTCACACTCACATTCCAACATTCAACCAAAACAACAAGTTCTAAAATTTGTCAACCCGAACCTATATTGCCTATCCGTTTCAACACATCATAAATCTATCACGATTCATATCAACAATAAATCAACATTAAACCAAATCTATCCTTTTTGTCAATTTTTAATTCTCAACCCCAAATTCCGTTTTAACACCACATGATTAACCAATTTCGATGAAGGATCAACAAATCGATAAAACAATCATTCACGATTATAAAAAAAAATACATCAACAAGAAAAAATATTAAACAATTAGGAATTAATAGAGAACGAGATGAAAATTGGACCTTAATGTCGCTTTTGATATATCGGAGACAACACCGCATCCGAAAACCCCCGATACAAACCTCAATCACTCAATCACGAACAAACTTCCAACCTCTATAGACCCATTTCGGATTTCTAAGATTTGGATCAGTTTTTTGATAGCATTTAACTAAAAAACAAGAAGAGAGTAACTGTTGATATGATTTTGGATTGGAATGGAGTCGGTAGTACTATTTTCGATCGAGTTTCGAACTTTCGATGAGATTTAACTAAAAAATGAGTCGGATTTTATCTTTTTTTTTATCTGTCTCGCTTGGTTCCTCTCTCGCCTCTCTTTCTCTCTCTTTCGATCTCGATCTCACTGTGTGTGTATGTGAATGGCAGTGGCCAATGATATATGCCTGAAAGAAAAAATCAAGATCGTGCTTCCTCTTTTTCATTTTTCATTTGTGATTTTCTCCTCTCTTTCTCTCTCGACAATGGAACTCGTATGCTGTATGTTCTAGTCAGTATGTTGTGAAGATCAGAAAAAGGAAAAAGATGAAGATGGTCCCCCCAAAATTCCCCCCTTTTCGTGTGTATGAGATGTGTATATCTTTCCCCTTAGATCTGTGTATGGTGAATTACTATGTAGAGTGAATTGTGAGAGTGGGTGGGGCAGTAGGTACACGTGGGTAGGGGTGAAGGGTAGGGTGTGGGGTGGTGAGGTGGGGGTAGGGGTAGGGGTAGGGTGTGATGTGGTTTATTTTTATTGGGTAGGTTGTTAGGATAAGATAAAATTAGTTAGGGGATTGTTATTTTTGTCATTTTGTGGAGGGATTATCACACGGGTGAGGGTATACGCTAGGATAAGGTAAAAAAGGGGTAAAAACGATATCAAGGACGGAAGAAATTAGGTGTCTACATCTTGCCCCCTTTGAATGTAAACACGAAGTGTTTTCAGACAAAGAAGTAGACAGCGAGACCAAATTTTGACCCGACCATTATTCAAAGAAAGAAACAGAAGGAAGAAGGACAACCGGGTCTTGACTTAATACATCCTACCTACCCCAGTTATGAGAGAATCAAGTCACGGGTATTTCAAAGGATTGGAAGAGAAGTTGACTATACCGAGTTGGAGAGTCGAGTGAGGTTCCATCGAGGTTCCGGTATGCGGCTCTGTCATTACATCAAAAAATGAAAATTACCAGTTAAAACATAAATGAAATTACAAAATCCTATCTATACAGCTTCTGTTGGCACTTGACTCGACTTTTATCACCCTATTCTTCAGGCGGGCTCCTGACTTGCTATTCCATCACTTTGTTGCTTGACTTTTCATTTCTTCACTCTGTTCTCCAGGCGGGCTCCTGACTTGCTATTTCATCACCCTGTTCTTCAGGCGGGCTCCTGGAACCCAAAATTAAAACTAGAACGAAAATTATCCCAAACAAAAATTATAGTAAAGTAGTATTTCATTTTCTGAAAGCGTTGTCCCATTTTCCAGGAGGGTCCTGAACAGAAAGTAAAGTCCCATTTTTCAGGAGGGTCCTGAATTGAAAGTAAATTCCCATTTTCCAAGAGGGTCCTGAACATAAAGTAAAATTCCCATTTTCCAGGAGGGTCCTGAACATAAAGTAAAATCCCATTTTTCAGGAGGGTCCTGAATTGAAAGTAAATTCCCATTTTCCAGGAGGGTCCTGAACAAAAAGTAAAATTCTTATTTTCCAGGAGAGTCCTGAACATAAAGTAAAATCCCATTTTTCAGGAGGGTCCTGAACATAAAGTAAAATCCCATTTTTCAGAAGGGTCCTGAATTGAAAGTAAATTACCATTTTCCAGGAGGGTCCTGAATTGAAAGTAAATTACCATTTTCCAGGAGGGTCCTGAACATAAAGTAAAATTTCCATTCTTCAGGAGGGGCCTGAACATAAAATAAATTCCCATTTTTCAGGAGGGTCCTGAACATAAAGTAAATTCCCATTCTTCAGGAGGGTCCGGAACATAAAGTAAAATCCCATTTTTCAGGAGGGTCCTGAATTGAAAGTAAATTCCCATTTTCCAGGAGGGTCCTGAACATAAAGTAAAATTCCCATTTTTCAGAAGGTCCTGAACATAAAGTAAAGTCTCACGGATGTGGATTTCCAATGGTAGCTGAATTAAGTGAAGCGAATTTGCCCCTATTTCAACAAAGAAAATTTGTCAGTTAAAAACTTAGTGGTGGCTTGCAGCTCTTGCCTTCTCAGGCATCTACCCCAGCACTCGTTCCTTTCATCTTTGTTCCAAATCGCTAACACTTGCCCTATCTTGCGGCATCATTGACCCGGATCCAAATTGAGGAAAATGAGTTCTAACTCGAACAATGGGTTTCCATTTTACCATGCCTCTGAGGTGCACCTTTTTCCCAAATCTGAATGCTTCCACGAATCCAACAGCCTGTAAGTTGATAGACTTCCTTTGTTTCGTGTTGAATTACTGGTAGTATCCTGTGTTGTTCTTTGGCTTTTCCTCATATAATTGAAAAGACTGGTAGTAAATTTTGAAATCCTTTCTCGTTTGTTTTGACACAGACTTGACTTAAAATGTAAAGAAACGATGGTGACTTTTATTTTAATAAATGACAATAAAAAGACAAAAATCATGAATATGTAAATGAAAGAAAAGGGCAATGTCCCATATTCAAAAAGAAAACTTATCTGAATACGACAACCAACTCCAATGAGTATGACATGCATTTTGGATTAAGCTGCCTGATCTTTCTATCCAAACTCCCCATTTGTTGTTGAGTTCGTGCCTTTGCCGCTGAGCCGCTTCTTCAAATCCATTGGACTCATACATCACATTCGATTGATGACATCTTAAAAGACTTTTGCCAACAAATCTCTTTTTTTTCACTTTTAACTTTTCTCTTGAACTCGCCATCGCCTTACGGTGCCCGTGAGGGTTTTCACCAATAAGACTCTCTTATTTTTATTTCTCTCCACTCACCATCGCCTTATGACGCCCACGGGGGTTTTCACCAATAAGATTCTCTCATTTTTGTATTTCTTTCTTGATTTCTTATGTTGAGGGAGACAAGTGGTACCTCACAATGTATCATCATATCCATTGCATGCTTAGACTTAACATTATCAAAAATTGATCTGAACGACTTTCTTTGGTTGTAACTTGGCTTTTGGATAAGGTTAGAAAAGGTTGGCAAGGGGTTCAAACGACACTTGAAGTGGTGGTGGGACTTACAACTTTTGGAATCGACTCAAACAACACCTTAACTCATGCCCCAATTTTGTTGACTGGGTGAATCTTAAATCTTTATTTGGTTGGACCGAGCCCAAAATAGGGAAGCCTACGTATCTCACTCCTGAGAGAGGAGAATCAGGTCGCATGTAGTTCCAACAACTTGTTCTTTATTTTGATTGGATTTTTTTCTTTTTATTTTTGAACTCATTCTTTTATTTTTATTTTCTTGGATTTTATCTTTGACTATATTTTAATTCCAAAAGAGGGATATGAAAGAAAATTAAAACGAAGCTCAAACGGGTAAACAAAGGATGACACAATATTTGGATAGAAGAATAAAATGCCTTCATCATATCAATCTTAAAAAATGCAAGTACTAAACATGCAATAAAATCAACAAAGGATAAAATATCATACATAATATCTTTTGACCGCATCAGCATTGATAGCCATTTCTGCCATTTTGCCTTCAGTATCTGTCAAATATAAGGCTCCATTGGGCAACACTTTCTTCACAACGAAGGGACCTTGCCAGTTAGGGGAGAACTTGCCTTTCGCTTCAACCTGGTAAGGAAGGATATGTCTCAATACCAACTGACCAACTACAAAATTCCTGGGATGGACCTTTTTGTTATACGCTCGAGCCATCCTCCTCTGATACAACTGGCCATGACCCACAGACGTTAGCCTTTTTTCCTCAATCAAACTCAAATATTCCAGTCGGGTTTTGACCCATTCGTCATCATCAATCTCTGCTTCTACAATGACTCGAAGAGAGGGAATTTCAACTTCTGCAGGGATGACTTCTTCTGTCCCATACACCAATAAATATGGAGTTTCCCCTGTTGAAGTGCGAACAGTGGTGGGATAACCTAGTAATGCAAATGGTAGCTTTTCATGCCACTGTCTAGACCCTTGTACCATTTTTCGCAGTATCTTTTTTATATTCTTATTGGCGGCTTCTACAACACCATTGGCCTTTGGGAGATATGGAGTAGAATTTTGATGTGTGATCTTAAACTGTTGACACACTTCTTGCATCAAATGACTATTGAGATTGGCAGCATTGTCGGTAATAATCATCTTAGGAATTCCAAATCTACAAATGATATTAGCATGAACAAATCTACCAGAGCCTTCGTTGTCACTGACTTGAAAGTTACTGCTTTGACCTATTTTATGAAGTAGTCAATGGCTACCAAAATGAATCTATGTCCATTTGATGCCTTCGGCTCAATCGGTCCAATCACATACATTCCCCAAGCCACGAACGGCCAGGGAGCGGCCATTGCATATAACTCAACAGGAGGAGAATGTATCAGATCACCGTGTACCTGACATTGATGACACTTTCAAACAAATTGAATAGAATCCCTCTCCATAGTAAGCCAGTAATAACCTCCTCGAAGAATCTTCTTTGACAAGACATAACCATTCATATGCGACCCGCATACTCCAGAGTGTATTTCAACCATGATTGTCGAGGCTTCTCTTGCATCTACATACCTCAAAAGTCCCAGATCTGGGGTTCTCTTATATAAGATTCCCCCACTTAAGAAAAATCCACTAGCCAAATGCCTAATAGTCCTCTTTTGATCGTTGGTGGCATATGCTGGGTATTCTCCTGTCTGAATGTATCGCTTGATATCCAAGAACCAGGGTTCTCCATCAAGCTCTTCTTCAACCGCATTACAGTAAGCATGATGATCACGACTCTATATATGCACTGGATCGATATAGGCTTTATCAGGATGTTGGAGCATTGAAGACGAGTGGCTAAAGCATCAGAAATTTCATTATGAATCCTTGGAATATGCCTAAATTTTACTAACACCAACCGTTGACATAACTCCTACAAGCATTGTCGATACAGGATGAGCTTCAAATCTCACATCTCCCAATCGCCTTGAATTTGATGGACGAGCAAATCCGAACCCCCCAACACCAATAGTTCCTGGACTCCCATATCAACACCTAACCTCAAACCAAGAATGCAGGCTTCATACTCTGCCATATTGTTAGTACAGTAGAATTGAAGTTGTGCTGTTACCGGGAAATATTATCCCGATTCAGAGATAAGAGCCGCACCTATTCCGACTCCTTTCATATTGACAGCTCCATCGAAGAACAATTTCCAACCTGGATCAGCATCTATAACTACTTCATAGACACGACACTTCTTCGTCAGGAAAATATGTCTTTAATGGCTCATACTCTTCATCGATGGGATTCTCAGCAAGATGATCTTCCAAGGCTTGGGCTTTCATGGCGGTTTTAGTCACATATACAATGTCGAACTCGATAAGAAATATTTTCCACTTTACCAATCGAGATGTCGGCATAGGCTTCTAAAAGATATACTTCAAAGGATCCATGCGGGAGATGAGATAAGTAGTATAGGATGAGAGATAATTCTTCAACTTTTGTGCTACCTAAGTTAGGGCACAACACATCCTTTCAAGAATAGTATACCTGGCCTCATATGCGGTGAACTTCTTACTAAGATAATAAATAGCCTGCTCTTTTTTTCCTGTGACATTATGTTGACCCAGGACACAACCGAAAGAATTGTCCATGACTGATAAATATAAGATCAAAGGCCTACCAGGCTTCGGAGGTACCAGCACGGGCGGATTTGATAAATATCTTTTGATTCGGTCGAACGCTTCCTGACATTCTTCAGTCCATTTTACCGCAACACTCTTTTTCAGCAACTTGAATATGGGCTCACAAGTGGTTGTGAGTTGAGCAATAAACCTGCTAATGTAGTTCAGTCTACCAAGCAAACTCATCACATCCGTCCTATTCTTAGGCGGGGGCAAATCCTGAATGGCTTTGATTTTTGAGGGATCCAATTCAATCCCCCGATGGCTGACCACAAACCCCAACAGCTTTCCAGATGGAACTCTAAATACATATTTTGCCGAGTTGAGCTTGATATTATACCTTAATCTCCTTATGCATCATATCATGAAACATAGTGGTCATGGATCTCATGTATGTTTCTCCAGCATTCTTCAAACTGAACGACATCACTCAACAATAATAGGTCCCCCATGGTGTTATAAAAGACGTCTTCTTCGCGTCTTCATCATCCATAATGATCTGGTGATATCCGGCATAGCAATCCACAAAAGAGGCAACCTCATATTTAGCATAGTTGTCTAACAAAATATGGATGTTGGGCAGTGGAAAATCATCTTTCGGACTTGCTCTGTTCAAATCACGGTAATCAACACACACTCAAATTTTGCCATCTTTCTTTGGTACGGGAACAACATTGGATAACCACATGGGATAACGAGCCACTCGAATTACTTTGGCTTTAAGTTTTTTCATGATTTTCTCTTTGATTTTAATATTTACATCAGTTTTAAACTTCCTCAACTTCTATTTGACAGGAGGGAATGCGGGATCAGTTGGCAATTTATAAGCCACTAATTCAGAGCTTAAACCAGGCATATCATCATAAGACCATGCAAAAATATCCTTATAATCAATTAATGCTTGAATCATTCCATCTTTTAGTTATGGCAGAGCATGTACACAGATTTTAGTTTCCCTAACATCATCTTGATTCCCTAGATTTATTGGCTTAGTCTCATTCAAATTAGGATTCGGTTTGTCTTCGAACTGTTCCAACTCTTTGCTTATTTCTTCTAGTGCTTCTTCTTCATCATATTCCCCATCCTTCTTCATTACATCTTGATTAGTTTGGATTTTAATATCAGGCTAAAAATTCCGCATGCATGTCATGTCATTAGAATCAGCATAAAGAGAACTGTATAAAAAAATATATTAGACACGAAACAAAAGGGACATTGCATTTCATTAAATAAAAAGATAGAAGGGTTTAAACATAGATGCCAACATAACATAAACAAACTAAAATCCGAATTACAACCCTGAAATAATTCGAATAAACAGAAAGAAAAACAAAATAAAATACTAAAACTCCCTCCTGATGGGGAGAGGAGTGACTTCCCAATTATTGAGCCAGACAGATGGACCTATGAATTGCACGTCTACCATACTGGTACCTTCTCCTGCTTCGACCATATCAACTTCAATAATAAGGTTCTGGCAGTCATCAACCAATTTAATTTCAAATTCCACATGCTTCGTGACACTGCTCTTAACAAATGATTCACTGAGTAGTGGCGTTGGGAGAGGGAGTGACCATGTTTCCTTTTTCCTTTCCTTGGCTTTCTTCAGATCTTCACCCGTAGTCTCAAATCCTAGACCAAACGTGCCCACGTTTTCACTTGGACATATGGGATAAACTATACCGTGCAGAGATGCTCCCAAACCTTTTCCTGGCTCAAATCTGTATTTCCAAAGTTCACTCACCATCATGATAGAAGCGGAAGACAATTGCGGTCCCAGTACAAACTTCCATTCAAGGATACGATTCACTGGCACTGTATCAAAAATTTGATTGACGAATGTCTCCTGTACGTTATTTGCTTCAATAAGAGACAAAGGAGAATCTTCGCCGGAGGACAAATATCCATCACCGTGAATAACCACTTCTTGCCTGTCATGCTCAAACTTAATCATTTGGTGCAGTGTAGATGCAACCGCTTTGGCCTTGTGGATCCACGTCCTTCCCAACAACAGATTGTAAGAGGAGTCTATATTAAATACTTGAAACTCTATGGTGAACTCAATAGGCCCTATGATAAACATTAGTTATATTTCGCTAATGGAGTTTAATTTTGCACCATCGAAAGCCCTAACACATACATTGTTGGGCCTGATCCTCTCAACACCAATATTCAACTTTTGCAAAGTAGAAATAGGGCAGATATTTGCACCTGAACCTCCGTCAATCATAACATGAGTGAAGTAGAACTCTCCGCACTTCACTGTAATGGAAAGGACCCGGTTATGCCCTGTACCTTCAACAGGCAATTCATCATCAGAAAAGATGATCCGATTTACCTCAGATATTTTTCCAACCATTTTCTCAAACTGATTTACTGTAATCTACCTAGGAACATATGCTTCATTTAATACCTTCAGTAAAATATCACGATGCTCCTTGGAGTGCAATAACAAAGATAAGAGGGAAATTTGAGCAGAGGTTTTCTTCAACTGGTCTATTATTGAATACTCTGGCAATTTCATCTTTTTCAAAAAAAATTCCGCTTCTTCTTCGGTGATAGGCTTTTTGATAGATGAGGGTCCACTCACCATTGGCTTGGACTTTCTTAAGCTTTCAGGCACAAAGCATCTTCCTGACCGAGTCACGCCCCTACCTCATCTACATCTTCCACTACTTCCTTCCCATGATAGGTCATCACAGTCTGCCCATAATTCCTGGGAACCCTTTTCGTATCAACTATCGGAGGTTGGGTCATCAGTTTGAGGACAATAGGAGCTGCCAGTGCTCCTTTCACCGTCAAGATAGGCTAACTCAGAGCTCCTACCACTGTCAACTTAGGTTTATCCTGATTTAAATCAACATACCTTCTGGTACCTTATACTGTGATCAGGGGTTTCTTTGTGTTTTCATGGGTTTTATCTTCTCTCATTCCTTCTTGGCTTAATGACATTGCTTTCAAAGACTCTGCTGCATTCACCGATTTCTCCTCAATGGTTTGTATCTTAAAAATAGTCTTATAACACCTTGAAGACTCTTTCCCGTCATATATCAATTCTAACATATTGGTTTAAGTATAGGTTGGCAGCGTATTCTGGTTAATGTTTGGACCCTCCGGGGCCTGGACCAGCATCTGATTTGTGTCAATTAAATCTTTGACAGATCTCTTCAAATGCCAAAATTTCTCGATATCATGGCCTAGCATGGTAGAATAGTACGCACACCTTAAAGAATAGTCGAGATTCCTTGGCGGTGGATTTGAAAGACTTCCTTGAATTGGGCTTAAGACCTTCAATTTTCTCAACTTATCAAACAAGCTAGCATATGACTCCTCAAGAGGTGTGAATTTATTTTTGACCGCCTTCTCTTTCTTATACTCGGGCCTAGGTTGAAAACCGGGTCTGGAGGGGTTTTGGTAATTCGGTGGAGCGGATGGGCGATTTTGTGGAGCTTGCATGCGCCATTGTGGGTAAGAAGGGGTTTGGGCATATGGTTGCGCACTATATACTGGGTACGGGGGTGGAGGAATGGAATATAAAGGGTTTTATGGAGGGTAGTAATAGTGGGGAGAAATATATGGAGCTTGGGCGTAGACTTGGTCTTGGGATTAGGGATAGGGGCGAGGTGTTCTTTTGGGATAGGAATGGGTTTCAGCTACGACAGTCACCACGTCCTCTTTAATCTTTTTACCTCCGAATGAGCCAGATCCATCTTGAATCGCTTGTGTGGTGGCTTTCAATGCGGCAAAACTCACTATTCGGCCGGTATTGATTCCATCCTCTATCATCTCCCCCATTTTGAGGACTTCAATAAAAGACTTTCCCATTGCCGGAAGTAAATGTTGAAAATAGGTCTCATCCTGTGCCTGAATGAAAACCTCTACCAACTTACTTTCTTTCATTGGAGGCTTTACCCTGGAAGCCTGTTCACGCCACCTTATCGCGTATTCCCTAAAACCTTCAGTGTTTTTCTTCTGCATGTTGACCAAGGATTTTTCATCCAGAATCAGGTCAATGTTATACTGAAAATGTTGCACAAATTCAGAAGCTAAGTCATCCCAGTTGTTCCACTTGTCGATATCTTGATCGATAAACCATTCTGAAGCCAGATCAGAAAGACTCTCGCCAAAGAAAGCCATGAGAAACTCTTCCCTTCCTCCTGCAGCCCTCAATTGGTTGCAATAACATCTCAAGTATGCCACGGGATCATCGTGCCCGGCATACTTTTCGAACTTGGGCATTTTAAAACTGAGGGGAAGGTTGATGTCTGGGAATATGCACAGATCTTTATAAGAAACACTCTTATAACCTCCGATTCCCTGTAAATTCCTCATGGCCTGTTCTAAACTTTTCAACTTCCGCGCTATGAGTTCCTGTTCCTCTGTTGAGACAGGTTTCTCCGTATCAAATGGAAATGCAGGTGGCTGAGTATACCCATATGGTTCATTCATTCTCAAAGTAGGCTCCGGGGCATAATACTGACTATCTGGAACCTTCAATACTGGCTCACTGGCAGACCGAGGAATCCCCATTGTCGGATGCACAGCATATGTGGGAGCTTCAGGTGGTGCCAGATCCACGAATATCGTTGTGATCGGTGGCGCCGGCTGAGCAACGGGTCTTGATTGGGGAGCTGCCAAGGTCACACTAGCATTACCAGGATAATAATATAGCGGAGTGAATCCTGGTGCATGCTCAGGTGACTCAATAGGAGCAGAGAATTGCGCTTGAGAGAGCGGTGGGCATTTAGAGATATTCCCAAGACCTTTAGGGAGCGGAGGAGGAGGCATTCCGCTGGCCCATGCCCGATGCAAATCTATCAATTGTTGCCTGAGCCTTACTACCTCATCATTGTGTTCTAAACTTTCTTCCCTGTGATCTTGATCCAGGTCAATGAGCAAATTTTCAATCTCCCTGCTAGCCATGGCGAGCTTTGCTTTGGATCTAGTGAAGTATGGGTGACTAGCCAGAGTGCTGCAAACCTACCACTGTTATCTGAAAGAACATGCTCATCAAAGACGACATCCGTTAGGATTAAGGCACACAACAAGCATGGGAATCACATTGGTAAAATTGTCTTTATCTACACTCTTTTTTTCCGTATCAATCTCTGTTCTTCCCCTTTATTGTCTCATCATCCTTTCTTTCTTTTCTTCTCTCGCTATCTACCTTCATTTTATCATTTTTTATGGCTTTTGTTTTTTTTCTTTAAAAGAGGAAAAATAATGAAAAACAACGAAACAAAATGATTAGATCGAACCCAAAAGTAGGTTGCCTACGTATCATGTTGTACATGAATCAGATCTTGCGTAGTTCGGGCAGCTTATGTATAAACATCACATAATTGAAGGGTTTTTTTTTCACGAAAAATGAAAACAAGTAAACAAAAGAAAGACGTAACATCCTAACATTTCAATGAAAGACAGCAAAACATACAACAAATTTAGGACCACTTTAAAACTAAACAACAAATACAAAACAACATTCTAAACCCCTAACGACATGCGTGCAATAAAGACCCGAATATCAAAAACAACTTGACTCCGACTTAACACAGACAACAACCTACAATGACAGAAACATAAAAGACTCAAAACTACATAAAGATAGGACATGCTCTTTCAAACTGGTGCTCTGTGTGACGTCCCCGACTGAGATGAACTCATCTGTGAAGTCCCCACTTTTCCACTCAGACTTTGCAACATATCCTACAACGACGTTTTGATACCCGGAAACAAATTTCTTTCCCGTATCCCCGCCTCTTGGAGATTACACACGCAAAGGTTTCTCTAACACCCATCCACAGTTATGATCAAACGTGACAACTGAACTCTCAAAAACTCCACCTTGGCACCCGAATCTTCCTGCTCATCATCTTCTACCATGATTGCTTCCCGTATTCGCCCTCTAAGTTGGGCTGGTAAGGGTCTACTAATGCCACGGGGCAGAGATCGTAGCCAGATTTCACATTTTTGAGTGCATCCTTGATTTTCCTCGAGAGTATCGACACCTAGCTTTATCGCGTTATTCCAGAATTTCTCATATTTGCTTTCCCCCACAGCTTGGTCTTTAAAGTACTCTACATCCTTTAGAAGGTCCATTATTGGAGGGACGTTTTGCATCCTGCCCAACTGACGCATCACCCTTCTTGGACTGTAAGGCCTAGTGCAGTTAAGTCCTATCAAAACTAGAAAGAGTTGCATTTGAGATCCAATCAAGATTTTCTTAGGACGAAACCACATATAGAACCAAAGAATGTTGTTCGGAGTTCTTGATTCGAGAAATTCGATCCAAGAATTGACTCCAATAGGAAAAGAAAATTTGTCAAAACATATTCTTTCTTGCATGGCTTGCACTCAATCATTTAGACAACGGTCGATCACATCTTCTCTAATCAAAGAAGGCGTATGCAAGTGCTCCATCATCCGCAACTGCAATATCAGATTACTCCCCTCAAAAAATCATACCCCTCCTTTTACTTCAGTTAAAGCCTTATATATTTCTGTTAAGATCATTGGTACAATGGTGACCTCATTTTTTTTCTTGAATAAAGCTATCACCACTGATTTTAGACGAGTATTGATACACCTCTCATCTAACGGGAATACTAAGATACCCAACAAAGCCAAACAGAAAACCTCAAGATGACGTTGTTCCCAGATTTTTTTGGTAGTACAGAATTCATCCCAAAAGCAGTCAGAACCCTCTAAGGACCCAAATCTAGCAAACAAATAGTCCAAGGAAATCCAAGATTGTTTGAGACATCCCAGATGTTTGTTATCTTTTAATCCACAGAGTCAAAGAATTTCTTACGAGTATGATTGTGGGATAAAATCATCTGCTGACCCATGTGAGTCAACCGAAACAAACGAGATACTTCTGTCAGGGTAGGAGTCAATTCACAACTTCCGAACCTAAACACCCAATTATTTGGATCCCAGAAAGTTAACGCAACTTCTATTAGATACGGACGAGGCGTGAGATCCATGAGTGCTACAAGATTGCCTAACACTTTCCTCACTTCGTGCTTTTCAGAGTAATTGAACGTGCCCCATCACTTGATCAAATTTTTGGGTACCTTGACAACCATAAGGACTCTAGACTTTGTGGATAGATCCATCTTGTAGTAGCAGATAAGAAATTATCTCAAAAATTTGATAAGAGCAAAAGGATCCCAACCAATAGGAATTTGATGCAGACCTACGTCGATGGGACAGACCGTTTCATGACTCCCAATCGCCGAACAGTAACGCTGAATAAAATCAGCCTACTTGGCTAACAACTTTAGGTTACGGGGTAAAAGACCTAGCCTAAGAATAAGATGAAGGCCAAAATAAATGTTACCGGACCCACCGAGGGTTGCCTACGTATCCCGCCCCGAGGGGCGGGAATCAGGTATGCGTAGTTCATCCAGATTGGACAATTAATGATTAAATAACAGATGACACTCTTTCTTGAGACACGACCAAAGACACATGATGAACAACATAACAAAGTTTTTTTTTTTTTTTGAGTTTTTAATTTGACACTTTACATAAAAAAATGACACCAACAGCTATGAAAGAAAAAATCTTTTTGGTATTTTCGTTAAATGAAATGTACAAAACTTCTACCACCTGTTTTTGAATTTTTCTTTTATAAAAAGCCCCTAAAAAAAATCTTTTTGGATTTTTCGAATTGTGAAAGCTTGCTAAAGGAAACAAAAGGAAAATCTTTTTGATTTTTTTTTTTGAATTCTTGAATCGTGGAAAACAAAAGCCATAAAGAACATAAAAACTACAAAACTCTTCTTTGATTCACCTTTTCTCTTTTTTTTTACACATTTTACTTCTAACACATGTTTTCCCCAAATCGGTCCGTCAAATGACCACGTTATTCTCAAATATGCAACATTTAGCACGTAGGGATTCTTTAAAGGTGAGTCTCCTACAAAGGACCATGTGGGCCCCGCTAGGTCTCAATATGATGCACATAAGAATGACCTAAAGGTTGACCTACGTTGTGGTTTACTAACAAGGCCGTTCGGGGGAGCATATGGTCGATAGTGGCTGCTTTGCTTTCCACCTACTCCATACATCCAATGGCTCCCCCCCTAAAATAAAGGTGACACAACTAGAGTTCGTGCACACGACGTGCACTCTAAGACTTGTTGTAGAAAGAATGACTCGGGTTATGCACATGATGTCAGATATAAAAATGGTAATACATAGGATAAATACTGTAAACAAGGAGCACGAAAATACACAAAGTGAAAACACAAACAAAAATCACAAACAACGCTTATACACTCGTAATGCCAAATAAAGCCGATACGACTCCAAAAAACGATCGGATTCTGAAATTTCCCCAGCAGAGTCGCCAGAGCTATCACACCCTTTTTTTTCGTACTCCAAAAGGTTATTATTTTAAAGGTTTGAAAGAGTTTTTATTATTTAAGTGAAAAAAATGAAAATTTATTTCGGAAAAGGATTATTTACATTTTTTATTCAGAGTCGTCACTTGGCATAAATCGGGTGTGCCAAGTCACCTTTGGGAGATCCTTTTCGAAATAATTTGACTCTTTAAAACTGATCCATGAACAGAGATTCCGGCTAAGAAATTCTGTTGAACGAGGGGAAGGTGTTAGGCACCCCTCGATCCCGTGGTTCGACCACGATTTCTTAGTGGAGCATATCGGCTAATTCGACACTAAGAGTGTATAAACCACACAAAAACATACAAACCAATCAATCAAACAATCAAACAAATCCAAAATTATAGTGTTCAGTCCAATTATACAGTCCAAAAATAAATAAATAAAAATGCAAAAATAAATCCTATCTAACCTACACTAATCCTAACTACGCTCCCATGCTTTACCCGATGCCTCGGGCCTTTATCACAAACATCTTCCTCCAACATAGTACGTCGAGGCATTCCCCGGTGAATAAATACAATGTGTCTCGGGGCATTCCCTGGCTAAATGAATACATTTGAATTAAATACGATAAACTAGAAAGAAAAATTCACACGCACATTCCAACATTCAACCAAAACAACAAGTTCTAAAATTTGTCAACCCAAACCTATATTGCCTATCCGTTTCAATACATCATAAATCTATCACGATTCAAATCAACAATAAATCAACATTAAACCAAATCTATCCGTTTTGTCAATTTTTAATTCTCACCCCCAAATTCCGTTTTAACACCACATGATTAACCAATTTTGATGAAGGATCAACAAATCGATAAAACAATCATTCACGGTGATAAAAAAAATACATCAACAAGAAAAAATATCAAACAATTAGGAATTAATAGAGAACGAGATGAAAATTGGACCTTAATGTCACTTTCGATATATCGGAGACAACACTGCATCTGAAAACCCCCTTATACGAACTTCAATCACTGAATCACGAACAAACTTCCAACCTTGATAGACCCATTTCATATTTCTAAGCTTTGGATCAGTTTTTTGATGGGATTTAACTAAAAAACAGGAAGAGGGTAACTGTTGACATGATTTCGGATCGGAATGGAGTCGGTAGTACTGTTTTCGATCGAGTTTCGAACTTCCGATGAGATTTAACTGAAAAATAGGTCGGATTTCATCTTTTTTTTATCTCTCTCGCTTGGTTCCTCTCTCGCCTCTCTTTATCTCCCTTGCGATCTCGATCTCACTGCGTGTGTATGTGAATGGCAGTGGTCAGTGATGTGCGCCTGAAAGAAAAAATCAAGATCGTGCTTCTTCTTTTTCATTTTTCTTTTGCAATTTTCTCCTCCATCCCTTTCTTGAAAATGGAACCCGTATGCTGTATGTGCTGGTTAGTATTTTGTGAAGATCAGAAAAAGGAAAAAGATGAAGATGGTCCCCCCAAAATTCCCCCCTTTTCGTGTGTATGAGATGTGTATATCTTTCCCCTCAGATCTGTGTGTGGTGAATTACTATATAAAGTGAATTGTGAGAGTGGGTGGGACAGTGGGTACACGTGGGTAGGGGTGAGGGGTAGGGTGTGGGGTGGTGAGGTGGGGGTAGGGGTAGGGATAGGGTGTGATGTGGTTTATTTTGATTGGGTAGGTTGTTAGGATAAGATAAAATTAGTAAGGGGATTGTTATTTTTGTCATTTTGTGGAGGTATTATCACACGGGTGAGGGTATACGGTAGGATAATGTAAAAAAGGGGTAAAAACGATATCATGGAGGGACGAAATTAGGTGTCTACAACTTAGATTCAAGGGTTTGCCTCCAAACCTCAAAATTCTCATTCACACCTCCCGCGACTCATCAATCAGCACTACATCATCCACAAATAACATATACCATGATACCTCACCTTGAATACTCCGCGTCAAGGCGTCCATCACCAATGCAAATAATAACGGGCTTAGGGTCGAACCCTGGTGCAAACCTGTCTTGATCGGAAAATGCCCTGAGTCTCCTTCTTTCTTCCTTACCCAAGTCTTCCCTCCATCTTACATATCCTTAATAGCTCTGATGTACGCCACCGGAACTCCTCTCATCTCCAAGCATCTCCAAAGAACCTCCCTAGGGACTTTGTCATATGCCTTCTCCAGATCGATGAACACCATGTGCAAAACCCTCTTAATTTTCCTATACTACTCTACTAATATACTCACCAGGTGGATTTACTCTATCATCAAACAACCAGGCATAAAACCAAACTGATTCTCGGAAATGGGCATGACCCTCCTCAATCTCCGCTCAACCACCCTCTCCTAAATCTTTATAGAGTGACTCAACAGCTTAATACCCCTATAGTTATTGCAACTCTGAATGTCACGCTTGTTCTTATATAATGGAATCATCATACTCCATGTCCAAGCCTCAGGAACTCTCGCAGTCTTTAAAATGGTGTTGAATAAATCAGTCAACCACCTTAAACCTGCCCCCAGCATACTTCCAAAAATCTATGAAAATCTCATCAGGCCCCGTCGCCCTACCCCTCTGCATCCTACGAATAGCCTCTCTGAGCTCCTCGACCTTAAAATGTCTACAATAATTGAAGTCATGGCTCACCTCCGAGCGCTCTAACTCTCATAACACAATGCCTCTGTCCCCCTCCTCGTTTAAAAGTCTATGAAAATACTCCTGCCATCTCTTCTTAATGTGAACATCCTCAACCGAAACTCTATCGTCCTCCCCCTTAATGCACTTCACTTGATCGAGTTCTCAACCCTTCCTCTCCATAGCCTTAGCAAGCCTATACGACCTTTTTTCCCCACCTTTCTCCTCTAACCCTATATACAAGCTCTCAAATGCTACTGTCTTAACAGCCGTAACTGCTAACTTAGCTACTTTCCTTGCTACTTTGTAGACCTGCCTATTCACCTTCTTCTCCTTTTCATCCTTACTTTCAATCAACTTAACATACGCCCCCTTCTTAATCTCCATTTTCTTCTTAACTTCTTCATTCCACCACCAGTCATCCTTATGTTTTCCTACCCGATCCCTCGACACCCTTAACACCTCTCTATCCGTCTCCCTAATGTAGCTGGCCGCCTTATCCCACATAACATCCACGTTCCCTATACACTCCCACACCCCCATTCCCGCCACATTCTCCCCTATCTCCAGCGCACTAGCTGGCGTCAAGCCACCCCACTTAATTCTGGGCCGACCCTCTTCGGCCCTACTCTTTTTGCTCTTCTTGATACTCAAGTCGATCGCCAGAAGTCTATGTTGGGTCAAAAGTTGCTCACTCGGAATGACTTTACAATCCTTACAAACAACCCTATCCCCCTTCCTAAGCAGCAGAAAGTCAATTTGTAATATATTAAAGTTTGAAGGGCCTTAGAAATATCGTTTGAACTTTTTTCCTTTATTAAAAATAATTGCTTCAGACAAAATCACCGCTTCTCTATTTTTTCTAATGTTTAATAGTTGAAAATTAATTAAACATATTTATGGTAAAACTTTACCTAATTAGAAGTCATCAGAATTAATGACAACTAATATTTTTTTAATTAGTTTATGAATTCTAAATCAACTAGATTTGAATTTAAGAAGATTTAAAATGTCTATAAATCTACATCTACAATATGTTAAAACCACTAACCACTTGAAACTTCTGATGATAAAATATGTATGTGTTTATAATAAAATATATATTTTGAAATTTTTGCACTTCATTTAAAACTTTCATACAAGATGAAATCATCTAATTTTAAGTAATAAAAAATTTCACGTGCGAGACATCTACAACTAACTAGTATATTCTAATAAAGGAAAATTATACAAAATGGCCGCTCGGTCATTTTATTTACAATAAAATTGGATAATGGTCATTCATTACTTGGGCACTATCATTTTTTCGTTGTGCTAGGCTTAGAAAACTATTGTTTTCTTTTTGGCCAACTATATTTTTTCACAAAAAAATCATTATTTTTTTAAATTTTTTTTGCTGCTTCCTCGTTTTTTGTAAAACAAAAAATTGTCACTCTGTTTTTAATACCTGTTTTGTTCTTCTAATGGTTTTATTGTTTACGAAAAAAAGATTTATGTTGTTTTATTATATTTTGTTTATAATTTTAGTTATTAGGTTAGACACATGATAGTCAAGTAAATAGGGCTATCGATATATTACCTAATTATTTATATAATATTTATACACATTTATATATCATTTATACGATTTCGGTACACGTTTATAAACAATTTATGTAACACTGATCTATTACGTAACTTCTATACAATATTGATACATTGTCAAACTATTTATACATCATATATACATGTTCATACCATATTTATACAATACTGATACGTGTTTATGCACTATTTATACAAAATCAATACATTAAATATGCACTACATAACTATTTAAATCATATCGACACATTGCATAGATGTTTTATATACAACATTCAAGAAGTTATATATGAGATTAATAAAATTAGTAGTTACCGAAAAAAGGGGAATTTAGCGACTGTTTTTTTTTGTACTTTTTTTGCAATATTTATTGTAATTAAAACATAGTTATATTTGTTGTGAATTAATTATTTTATTATATATGTTTGAAATTATCCCTTTTAATAATCTTAAAAAAAATTATACACATATATACATGTAAGGAATATATTTAATGTTTAAAGGATTTTATTTTTACACGTATAATCCTAGCTGTTACTAAAGAAAATCTCCTTAGGAATTTCCGCCTAAATATTTGTCTCTCTGCCATTATAAATTCACTATACGTTCTTCACTTCTCTTTAACACTTTTTTGGTTTTTCTACTTCAATACTTTTTTCTCTTCAGAGGTATGCACAACATTTTTTCACATTTGCCACTTCGTTACTTTTGATGTTTTTTCGAATAAAACTTCTAAAGATTTTGCATTTTATTTCTCAAAAGTCTTGTATGCTCATTTTTTTTTATGTTTTTGAATGATTGATACACATTGATTGATTTTTTAAGTCTAATGATTTTGAGCTTTTGATCTCTGTTGTTGTTTTAACATCTTTTTGCTAGTTGTTGAATTTACAACATGCTTTTCGTTAATCAAATTATTTTTTTTATTTTTATTGCATCGAATCAAGATAAAGAACAATATTTTTTTAAAAAAATTGTGGTTTTCCCTTGATTTGATGTTTTCTTTCTTCATTGATTGATTTTGTATATTTAATGATTTTAGTTTATTTATTTTACTATTGTTGCTTCTTTTGAAATTCTTTAACTGGTGACACCTTCTTACAAGATTTGATATTTTTTTTAAAATAATTGTAGTTTGTGATTCCCTTTTTATTTATGATATTTCATTTTTCTATTACATCGCACATAAAATAAAAGAAATATATTTTTTCTTATTTATTGTTATTGTTTGTAATTTCTCCTCTTTTAAGTGGTTTAAAATATGCACAGGATATTTATTTTTTATTTTTTAATGATATCCTTTTTTAGGCATCAATTCAAAACTTTGGAGATCTATTTGTTAATTGAGTTGATCATATATCAAGATAAATCCTTTATTAATCTTTGTCTTGTGTGCTTTACTTTTTAATATTAAACTTCATTGACTTATATATTTTGTAATATTGTCATGTGTGGTTCTTTGTTCTTTTCTGTATTAAGTATATGGAGACGAATAGTGTGAACCAAGAACTATCGGAACCATTATCACTTGGTCTACTTATAGAGTCTTTGTTTGGCACAGTTAGGGAGCTTGAGGATTTTACTATACAACGTAGTAAGGCTCAGAGCACTACATTTGATAACGGAAATGTATCTGATGTAAATAAGGATAGTGAAATACAAGAGACCACAGAGGTTAAAGATGGTGGAGGTGGTTTTTCTGACTGCAACATATGCTTGGATCTAGCAGTAGAATGTATCTTGACTTGTTGTGGTCACCTATATTATTGATCATGCTTTTACCGATTACCTTATCTGGGGTCACCTACAAGGGTATGCCCTTTCTGCAGAGGGAAAGTTGCAGATACAAATATAAATCCCATTTATGGTAGTCAAACCAAATGAAAATTGGATTCTGGCTTAATAATACCACCACGACCAAAATCACGCCGAGTAGAGAGTGCTAGACAATAACTTGGCATGGACTCCCCTCTTCTCTAGTGCTTCTACAGTAGAAACATTTTAAAATATTGATAATGTATCAAAATTATCCTTGAATCTTGTTTGAAGTTTGTATGGACAAAATACATAGCTTTGTTTGGGTTTATATATTTGTTATCATGGTGAAAGTTTCTTAATAAACTATTTTAATATAATCAACTGCAAAAGAAAAATTAAGTATTTGTCGGAATTAGACATATCCTCTATTTATTAGTGATTATACGAGAAAAAAATTAATGTCATTCCATTTTAAGAAAACTCATTTATGTCAACTTTTATGCAGTTTTCCATAGTTTACAATGTTTTGATACTTTATTTATGTTCAGAGAAGACACTTAGTTTATGTCATTTATGTTCTCGCTGACAAATATATTCTGACTTATTTTAATTTCATTAATAATTTTGTAGTGTGAATTTTCTATCATATTTTGTTTCATATATAGTCATTGACAAGTTGAGGATCTGTCTGATTGATATGAGATCCACTATAAAGTGATCTCAAATATTTATTTTCTTACATACAAGTACAAATTGCCCTTTTTGTTCTTTATTCTGGAAAGAAATATTTAGCGAAATTGTTGTTTTTTACTCTTAGAAGTGCTTGATGATGTTATATTGCATTACTCATTTTCATTTTTTCTAAACACATGGTTGAATGAAGGATCCTCTAACTTGCTCTCAATATTCATTTTGACACTCCTTCTCTTAAATCCCAAATTTTTTAAAATTTTATTTTTGATCTCCTTCTTATTTAACAATGATTTCTTGAGTTGAATTATGAAAAGGGATGATAATGAGACAATTATGAAGTGTTTTGGAATTTTCAAAACGTGCTTGAGGTTATTTTGGGACCTCCAAACTAGTGAGTCTCAACGATAAGAGTATGCCACCCTTTGGGCCTACCACGATGAGGGCGTACTACACCCTTGGAGTGGCGTACTAAAGGTATGCCACGCCCAAGGGTACAAAAATGTTATTTTCATTCTTTTTAGTTGAGGATCAAAGGATTTTTGGTCTTTTACCTATTAAATGACATTTCAATCATATAAAACGTAATTCTCACCCTTATAACTCCAATTATCTAATCCATCTTCTCTAAAATACCCTTAGAAAAAAGGAGTTTCTTCTTCAAAATTATGGCTTTTAAGGTTTTAATTTAATTTTTCCTTCAGAATTCATCAAGTTCGGGTATGTGGGGTTTAAACAAGGATAACCTTTTATCCTTGTGACAATAAGTTGAGTTTTTATTAGGAATTTGAGATTCTTATAACTAGGATTAATACCCATTTTTCTTATGCTTGATTTTATGATTTTCATCTTGAGTTGTACTTTATTTTGCACATATTTTCATACTTATTTAAGTTTCATCTACTAAAGTTATCTTGAGCATTCAGTTTTGACAATTTGATACAAAGTTTTCATGAGTTGATAAAAGATTTTAATTTGAGCGTTGAGTATGTAGTTTACGAGAAGTTCAAGTTTACTCATTTGAGTTTCAAAATCATTACATTATGGTCATAGTTTCAGTTTTATGTGACATTTTAGACAATCTATGAAGTTCACATAAGAAACTATGAATTTGAGATAGAAATAGTGGCATATTTTTTTGAAATTATCAGCTTTTATACCTATTTTGAGGTGAACTTCATAGATATAGTACAAGAAATTGTATATTTTGGGAGTAGTATCTATAACCTAGAGATGAATGTGGTTTTAGTGCATCCTATTTCTCTGGAATCGTGTGCCACCATAGGTTATTTTAGCTTGTCCTAATGAGCGTGTTAGTTATATTATTTGGCTTGTCAAATCGAACATGCTTAGGTGATCTCCATAGTTAGCGTTTAAACCTTAGAAACTTATATTAGGCTATTGCAATTAGGATTTGATTCATAATGCTCATTGATGAAGGCTTGAGTCATTGAACTCCATGTTACTCCCATAGTTTGTGTCGGTTATGAGAATGTCCCTCCAAAAAAGAATAGTTTAGAAACTAAGTAGAATAACTCACAGTTGTTGTTCAGATATAGTTTTATGAGTTATTCCTCATGAGATTTCCGATTTTAGTCTTACTTATGATCAAGATGTATCTTTTTACACTTATCTTGCATAACTTGAAAGTATGTTCAACTTCAGTTTGCTAATTTCATTCACTCCACTAAATTATTACATTCTAACAGTACTGACCATTTATATGTCAGTATAGCTACATTATTTTATAATATATGTACCAGTTGTAGCCCATAATATCATGGCTAGGCAGTTCACAACTTCTAGCCTATAAGTGATGAGTTCTCTTTTTTCAGGGACTCCAGTTAGTTTATAGATTCATTAATTTTTTTTATTTAGTCATATTGATTAAGGATAGTTGGTGGCCATGCCCTAGCTACCGATAATCAATAATAGTATACATTTCATAGATAATCAATCACAGTTTAATTATTCAGTTTCCATTTCCTTATATATAACTTGTGTTGTATTGAACAAGTTTAGCTAAAGACATATTCCATCCTGATTATTTCTAGTTTTATGTATTTAATTTAGTTGCTCATAAATTTTATCAGTATCATGTTAGCTTGGGATCACATGTGATTTTAAGCATCATGTGAAGTCTAGTGGGTAGTCTGGGGTTCTACAAAACTTGGTATTAAAGCACAAAGTTCTATTGTCCTAGGGTGTCTGTGATGTCGTGTCTAGTAGAGTATTGTGGAATGGTATAATGACATCTCTACTTTTCTTTAGGAAGCAATAAGGAATTTAAGTAATTTTTCCCTTCTTTATACTCTAGATCATGTAGTAAAGTTGTTCTCTTAGAAAATTCTATCGATTTGTGTGTTACTCAAAAATCCTCCAACTATGACTTATACTTGAGTTAATGTAAGTAGAAAATTCCATTTCCACCCGAGATAATGCTCCTAGATTTATATTAGTAACTTCAGAAATTAAACAAAGGGCTTGAGAGGAGCCTATTAGTGTGTTTAAAGTACTTTAATTTGAAAGCTTATGCCCTTATCCTCATGAATTGTACAATTAAGACATAATATGGCTTGTATTCAAATTTCTTGTTAGCCCTTCATTATCGATAGTAATCATGTGAGGAGAGAATATGTACCTATATTATTGAATACAATTTTAATTTTGGGATATTTTAACTTTGATTGTAGTGATTCATAAGTAGTAGAACATCCTTAGAGTTGGAAATATGGATTTAGAAATGTAGTGACAAGAGAGGTAGGGACAACGATTAGTTAAAAGTATATAGATGGATCTATGCATGCTATTGAGTTAGTATTGACGTAATATATTTTTTTAGATCTTAACTAGAGGGTAGTGAGTGTTGTATGGATTTCATGGTGTAAGGTAGACAAGGAGTTAAAAGTTAAGGTGACTCAGAGTATGCATAAAATAGAAGATGAGTTCTTAACGGTATTTCTTGTGTTAGAAAAGTATAGGTTATGTATAAAAATATTTTTGGTTAAGGATTGTTATTCTAAGTTTACCCTTGTGGTTGTAAAAATGACATTGGTTGATACTTGTAAAGCTAGGAATATAATTAAAATATATGGATGGATAAGTAGTAGTGATGTGTAAAAGGAGGATATGCTTATGGATCATTATAAAGTAGCCCATAAGATTATGATAAATTATTGTTATTATGAGGTTCTAGTGGACAATTGTTTATTGATGTTATGCCGAGAAAAAATAGTGTGTGAGGTTATGGTTAATCATATCTAGTACTAAACACAAAGTTTGAACAATGGATGATCATCAAGGTGGACATAATGATTGCTTGGTTTAGTGATGCTTGTTATATAGAAGGTGATCTAGTAGGCTTGAAATGGTGTATGTAGGAATTTAAGTTCATTCATTTGCAATTAAGTATGATGTACAGGTGTACCCAAGGTAATTGTAACGCCCCGTATTTCCCTAGCATAATCTAAGTCTCAGTGCATGAGTATTCATATATAAAAATTTTGAAACACTTATTAATTTTCAGTATAGAGTCTGGAATTGCGTAGGAAATTCAACTAGCTTTCTAACGATATAAAATTTTCCTAAATCCGATAATCGGGTGAGAAGTTATGGAGATTTTAAGTTTCAGTCGTTAAACACCATCATTCAGGATAGTAGCGCATTGTGGAGCATGATAAGATAGAAATTGTTTGTTTCCAGTGAGGTACTGTGATATCGGCGCATCGTGCCAAAGCTTATTTTCACATTTGTCAATTTTCAGTACACCAACTCGATCCCACCGCGTCGCGGTGAACTTCCAGGTGGCATCCAGGGGGGAACGCGATTCTACCGCATCATGTTGATTATCCAATTCCTAGATATCCACTTTTCAGTGACACAGCGTGATAGTGTCGAGTCGCGCCAAGGGCCCAGATCGATATTTTTTAGTTAATTTCCAATTTCAAATTCTAAATTTTTAAATCATTCCAGGGGTATTTGAGTCTTTTTCCACGACCCTAGTCAACCTTTAACACGAAATTCAACCCTAATAAACCTAGTTACACCATTATTCATTTAGTTTTTCTCCAAATTAAATTATTCGATCACAAGAGGCAAAAAACCCTAGTTCAAGAATCAAGGTCAATCCTCAAGAATCTCTCCAAGAACCTTCAAGAGCTCTTCTTCTCAGGTATGTTAGGTGTTCATCTATGGGCTCCTTCCACCCATAGAGTCCACGAATCCCTTTATACATATACAAGATCTCAAATTTATGATTTCTAAGTTTAAATTAGATTGAATTCATGTTCATGATAGTAGCTGGGTTTCAATCCATAATTTAAGTGCAAGTTTCATGAAATTGAATAGAATGTGTGATTGTAACGCCCTAATTTTCTGAACCGAAACGCTACACGGTGCTCATGACCCCGAAGGACCACAAGCTAACCCATGACTGATATCTGTAGTTATAAACTGCATAATATCTCATAAAATATGTGGAAACATGAACTGTAAGGCCATAAGGTTCAATACTTATACATATCTAAAAAACATGGTATAACAATACCAAAAAGAAATATAAATACTGAAGTCTGAACATCTAATCTGACATCTAGTCCGCAAGCCTCTAACTGAACTGAATAAGGAGTTGATGGGACATGTCCCCAACTAACTCCAACTACTGAAATAAACTGAAAACTAAAATAAAAATTAAATCATCATATCCTCGAAGGATGAGGACTCACGTCTAACTCTGACTGCTGATCCCGGAATCTACTGCTGATTTGGAGCTCATGCCTCTGAACCTATGGTGTAACATAAGAGAAAGCACCATAGCGCAAATGTGGCAGTACGTCTGAATGTACTGAGTATACGAGTGAGGTAGGCTAAATGGAAAGGATTATATGCATGAAAAATACTGACTGATATGAACGTGAGAGTACATACATGCATACGTAACTGTAACTGAACTCGTGGAGATACTGACTACTGAGTCTGAATAATGACAACATGATTGTACTAATAATGAGATTCTGAAAGACTGAGTTTACTGATATTGATATGTAAATCACTAATAAGTGATGGATCTGATACTGTATTACTGATATACTAAGAGACTTATATTGCATTACTGATAAATGAATGATTGTTTCTGACAGTTCGAATTATGAAGAACTGGTCTAATTGACTGTATCTGACAGTCCTGAAGCTGAGTACTGATAGCATGAGTTCTGATAACTTTTGTAATTGATAGCATAAGTGACTGTATTTGACAGTCCATAAATCTGAAGAAAACTATCTGAGTTCAATTCTATTTCTGAGTTGACTGTATTCGACAGTCCTGAAATACTAAAATTTGAAGAACTATCTAAGTTCTTTACTGAGACTGGGTAGCTATAGATGACATTCCTGAAATCTGTAATTGAAAATGTGGGAAGTAGTTATCTAACTGACATTCCCCAAATATGCTATAATAGCTGAGCTGGGGTCCAATCTCTGCCCCGACTGGAGGGGTGTCAATACCGCACCACTAGTAAGGACAATTATGAGAACCCTATACTGGCAGGTACTCAAATAAGAATGGTGGGAACCCTAAACTGATGGGTTAAGACACCTCATCAACCCTAATCTGACGGGTTAAGATGTCTCAACCTACATTGGCTATGTAGTTCTGGAACACAAGGATGACTACTAAGAATCACACCCTGAACTGACGGGTGAGTTCCCATCCTTGGGTTCACTCGGTGCTAACTTCTACTCCCATCTGAAGGACACTGAACTGAATAACTAAGCTGAACTGAATAATCGAACTGAACTGATTAGCTGAACTGATACTTATTAACTGGACTGATACTAGTGGTATTGTTTAGCAGAGCTAAACTAAGTTTACTGGATTCCAATGACTGACAGAATGTGCTGAGTTCTGAGGGCTGGTTGAGAGTACTGAAGTTACTGAGATTGACTTTGAATACTGAGGTTGCTGAGGTTACTGAGCACTGAGATTACTGAGATTACTGGACTACTGAGATTACTGAGATTTTTGAGTTTTCCTGAGTCACATGACTGACTGAATTCTATAGATCATGGCTTGACTGAGAGTATCGTGAAAACATGACATGGCTCTAGGCACACAGCTATATTTTTTGGGTAAAAGTACCCCCAGGACTCGATGGAAGGAAACTGACACAACTTGAATTTCTTGAGTACACGACCATCAATAAAAATCCATAATACATTAGTGGGGATTTCATCAAGTACATGGTCATCATAATATCTATCATGAATAGGAATGATTATAATCAAGTCATAAATCTCATATTCTAATATCATGGGCATTCCGACAACATATACTAGTCATAGCAATCGTATGGAAACCATTCAAGCGTAAGGGAACGACAACATGTAACATTTAGTTCATATTGTAATGATTTGGGGATATTAAACTTCATGTATTTATTCAACATCTCAAACATGATAGGGAAAGCATGGATATATCTTGTGTACATAATTTATATCTCCATTATCATACATGCTTTATACCACAACGATAACAACACATAATTTGCATGGAAATTCATATTGGAGTGCATGGCTAACATGAACTTGTCATGTGAATATCATGGAATCATGTAAATAGGAATTTCTAGCATCCTAGGCATTTTATCAAACACCTTGCATGCATTCTTTAAGGCATAGGTGGATTTTATACTTGCATTATATTAAACCACCCAACGTTCATGATATTCAACCAACAACCATATATATTTCATGAAAACATCCTTAGATATCATCTTGAAACTTAAACATCCATCATCAACATGTACATATTCATATCACCACAAAAATTTTACAAAACAACATTTAAAAGCATGATTCTTGAGCTCTATGAACAAATTGAATCCATAGATGAACACTACGCATACCTTGGAAGGGAGGTTCTTGATGATTGACGGAGCAATTTCCTTGAAATTTGATCTTCAAGATTTATTGTGCAACCCTAGTTGTTTTTCTCCTATGGTGCTCTTGGATGATGAGCTTTGAGATGTTAATAGGGTTGTAATGTGTTTAGAAGCTATATATTTCGTAGGGTTAAGTTTAGGGACGTGTAAGGAGTGTTAAAAGACTTAATTACCCTTAAAATAACTCAAAACGGAGTATTTTTGGCACCTGGAACTGACTTAGGCGGCACCCAAGTGATTGCCTAAGCTAGGTTGGGCGGCGCCTTACCAATCGCCTATACTTGGGTTGAGCGGCGCCTAACCAATCGCCTATGCTTACTGTCTCTCACGAAAATGGGCATAACTTTTCGCTCGGGTATTGGATTAAGCCGAAATTGGTATCGTTGGAAAGCTAATTCAATTATCTACAATTTTATGGGTAGAAATATTCAGAAATACTACATTAACATTGATTTATACTCGTTCAAAGATGACCCTTGCAAAATTGAACACTAAAACTTGATGAATTCAAAAACTCTTAGCTTGTATTACCTTAAGTGACTCATATGAACATGCTTAATGTATCATAAGATATATTATAGCTAGGATACTCATTATAAGTCATGTACTAAAATGATAGTCACAGGATAGGTGATTTCATACGTAGTAAAAACTTATTCACTTCATAGCTTATAAACATGCGGGGTATTACCGTGATGAATATGTGATTATCTTGATAAACCCTTAAAATTACAAAGTGATTAATCTATCTATAATGGTAATTATGTTTTAATTCATGATTATGATGTTATGCATGAAATTATACTAGTATTTTATGGGGATTACATTAATTGCATGCTAAACCCACGGAATTGTAAGTTGGGTATTGTAGTCATCATGTTTATATGTTATTCATGATTATGTTCATGAAGTTGTGCTCCCCAAGTGTTTGATAGAATATCTATGTGAATAAAGTGATGAAATCATGACATGTTAGTATATGAACAAGCTTATGCCCTACAAGTGTTTGATAAAATATCTCTATAGATGATAATGAACATGTATACATAGTTATGCTTTGCAAGATCATGTGATGCTTTACTTTTCATGCTATCAAGCCCTAGGGGTATTTAATACCCAATAATTTAGCTGTTTATTTAGATCTAGTGTCAGTTACAGAATAGTGTCAGTCTTTCCATGATCAATAGTACTCTCAGTTAGATACAAAACTTATTAGAGCTCAGTTAGTTATTAAATGCAGGAAACTAGGTGAATTCAGTCTAGTTCAGTCAAATATAACAGTTCAATGTCTATTCAGTTGGGAGTAGGATTTAGTACCGAGCGAGTGCAGAGATGACGAATTCCCCGTTAGATAGGCAGAGTCGTTAGTACCAGTCCCTGTACTCCAAAACTACATAGCCAGTACAGGATGAGGAGTCACCCATCAGACTAGGTTTGACTACCTCTCAGGGGTCACCCATCATATTAGGCTTGACTCCTCCCAGGTGACACCCGTCAATTAGGTTTGGCATTCGGGTTTTCTTATTTTAGTACTCGTGGCACGGTATTAGTACCCTTCCAGTTAGGGTTACAGGTAGAACCCCAATCAGTTCTAAGAGGGGCATACAGGTTAGATTATTACCTCCCACAGTTTCAGTTTCAGTCTTTAGTATAGAACTCAGTTCAGTTCTACAGGATTAGGACTGTCAGACACAGTCATTCAGTATCAGTAATTTAGTTATCAGTAACTTCAAATTATCATTTACTTATTAACAGAACTCAGTACTTAGCTTTTGAAAAGCTTAGTTACGATATACATATATGCACAGTATTGCATACTTAGTATTTACAATAGTTTCAGTTATCCACGTACTCATATTCAGTTATTATATATTATTCAGTCAGTTACTATTCATTCATTTGAACCCTTGCTTTTAGCCTTACCTCATCTAGCATACCAGTACATTCCCACATACTGACGCATTCTTTCTTGTGCTATGATGTTTCATATCCTAGGTCCGGATGTTCAGGTTTCCCAACCGCTCGTAGACAGATCTACTCAGCAATCGCAGATTTAGTAGTGAGTCCTTATCTATCGAGAATATTCTTTTATTTCACCATTCTCTAGTTTTAGTATAGTAGTAGTTGGAGTTAGTTGGGAGCTTGTCCCATCAACTCCATATTCAGACAGTTCAGTTAGAGGCTTTTAGACTAGACTAGTTCAGACAGTATTTTAGATACAAGTGTTTTTATTAGATGTTGTTATTTATCCTTATTTTAGATTTTGAACCTTATGGAATTTCAGCCTATTTTTTTGCATTTAAGAATTATTGTTCGTGTTCACAGAAGATATCAGTCATGGGTTAGCTTGAGGTCCTTCAGGTCGTAAGCACCATGTGACGACTAGGGGGTAGTGTTGGGTTGTTAAAAACTTGGTATCAGAGCCTAAGTTTCAATAGAGTCCTAGGGAGTCTGAAAACCGCATCATGTTGAGTCTTGTGCATGGGTGTGTAGCGTGCAACACTTATGGATAAGAGGCTATGAGATATTTTAGGAAAAGTTTTCCTTCTTTCAGTATTCATGTCGTGCACGTGAGCATGATCTCAAGTTAAACTCTCAATTTAATTCATCTCTTAATTTTTATGCTTCTAGAACTTTCCTTCCAGAGAAGCTAATGAAAGAAGTAATGAAAATTAGTCAGCACCTCAGCCCGTTCTGTCTCATTCAGAATTCAGAGCTTCTTTCACTACGTTAGCCAATTCAATAGTTGCTCAGAACAACCTATACTCTATTGTCCTATCTAGGCCTTGGGTTTATACTCAACATAGCAAGGGGGAGAAACATAGGAAAAAATATTGAAAGAATAAAAATAAGAGAGTCAGATCAAGTGGTTTTAGGCCAAGGCCATAGAGTGGTAATCAGTTCCAGTTCTGCCAGAAATTCTCAGCCCCAAATGCTACTGTAGCTAGTGCTCCAGTTCCAAAATTTAGAAATGTCAGTCGAGGTAGCACGTCAGACTCCAAGTCTCAAGGTAGTATGAAAAGATATCTGACCCACCCACTATGCCAAAAATATGGTAGAAATCATCAGGGTATGTGTAGGGATGACAGTTGTGTATGTTATAGGTATGGCAATTTAGGCCATAGAATTAGAGATTATCGCCAGTTAGGTTCACAGGGTCAATACAACTATTCTTTAGCTCAGTGCAATCGCCCGAATCAGTAGGGTGCCACTTCCAGTGCCGCTAGTAGGCAATACCCAATTAGATTTTATGCACTTTCAGGAAATTTCTCCTGATGCGGTCACTGGCACATTACAGATCTTTTATTTACACATTTATGCCGTATTAGATCCAAGAGCTTCTCTTTCTTGTGTAACTCCTTGCATAGCAAAAAACTTTAAAGTTAGACTAGAAATCTTAACAGAAACTTTTTTTGTTCTTACTTCAGTGGGAAAATCTATTCCAGCCAGACGAGTATATAGGAATTGCTCGGTTATAATATTTTAGAAAATCCCTTCAGTTAATTTTATTAATAGAGTCATTCCATTCCAGTTTCTTGATAAACCAGTCCTTAAATGAAGGGGTAGTACCTTAATTTTAGTTGATTTAAGTTTGAATCTCTAGATTTAACTATTAGAAAGAGAAGTTGAGAATTCTAAGTTAGTCAGTATTGAGGTTGCTATATGATGATTATTGGGGCAATAGAAATCTAAGAATCATGTAACATAAAGAAGTACTAGAAGTGGACCTTACATTATCAAGAGTAGTCCTTCAGAATGAGTTTAGTGTTTATGAGCATTGTCATATCTCAGACTCTAGAATAAACTGGTCTCATCTCGATTTAGAGTTTATTAAGGGGTTCACAGACTTAGAATAATAACTTTAAGCTAAGGGGTAGATGGAAAAACAAGTAACCAAGACAGACTTTTAGAATTTAGTAGTAATGTCAGTATGTGTAGAGAAGCAGTGGGAGAGGTTGATGCCCAACCTGACCTTACCTCAGTGTAAAGTTTTGCACTTTAACTATCATGATATCTACTCATGCCTTACACATCAGCTCTGTGATCATAGTTCCTATTCATGCATATTATCGAAAATCATTATAGTTTTTAGTATAAGGAGTTCCAATTTCTCAGTATTACGAATCATGATCCATGAATACAGAAACTCCAAAGTCAGTTCATGCAACTCATGACTCATGTACTAATGCCTTACACTGTGCTCAGTTTCCTTGACTTATGCTATACTCCTAATGAAAAACTAAATTCAGATTTGTTTATGTATATCCTTAATTTAGAACTCTTGATAAAGGCTAGGAGGTTGATGTTCTATTCCACAGGCCTCAGTTAAGTGTCATGTTCAGTATAGTGTCTATTCATGCTTCAGGTCCCTATTTTAACTTTCAGCGAACTTTTCTTATGAAATGATATAGTGATGATTAGTTACTTAGAAGGGAGAGAATAAATGCTTTATGTTAAGAAGAGATTGATGCATTCTAGTTTTACACGAGGCTGTAGTTATGAAGATAAAATTGAATGTCATGTTAGTGTGCGGGTGAATAGCTAGCAAGAGGTTGTATTTAGTTATTGGAGGAAAAATCAAAATTCTTCCTGATATAAGAAGTTGAGAATATGTAGAATCTTAGTGTACATTTAGATTATCAATTTGTGCTAGTCCCCATCATGTAACTATCAGAAGTCAGTCACAGTCTCAGTTTAATATTCAGTAAAAAACTCAGTCCAGTTTTAGGTTCGCTTGACCAAAGCATATAGTTACCAGTTATTTCATTGTCAGTATCTCAGTATTTCAGAATCATGTTATGAACTTAGTATTGCATTCCTAGATAATACCATTCCTATCAATTCATGCTCAGTTACCTTATGCTCCTTAGTCAGTCCTTACCTCATAGGCATAGTACTTTATAGTTTCAGTACACTTATTCAGGTTAAGTACAGTTCAATCTTACATAAACAGTATTTAGCTATCAGTCATCCAGTTAATCAAATAGGTTAGTATGTTTATGCATTCGTGCTCAGTGCCTATGTGAATATTTTCAGTAGTCTTAGGTGAAGAAATGTGTTAAGGTGGAGGGTATAGTTGAGAGAGTATTAGAGAAATATATTTAAGCTTGAACATTTGTACCAGCAGTACATAAGGCTTAGTCACTCTATTTTAGGTGATATTTCGTCGGCCTCACCTTATATTACATAATTTTAGCCATATTGTGATTTGTTATGTCTCATTCAGGCCATGCTACGATTTTTTTGCTCCCTAAAGTCAGTAGAACTTTATTGAAAGAGTGACAAGATATGATCCAATTAAGTATAAGTTTTCAGTATGATTTGGTCTGTAAAGCCAGCAATTCAGTTTAGCAGTCAGCCAGAAAAATTCAGATGGTTTCCCATTTTTCCATCTAGTTGTCCTATCCTAAAATGGAACAATCCTAGTAGTTACGAATTTATCCCAGTTCATGTATCATGTCTCAGTTTCAGATCTCAGATATTCAGTTACGATTTACTTCATAGGTGCCCTGTGCACCATCTTACCCTTTCCTCAGTATCCTAGACAAGTCAGCATTCTTCGATCGATATAATGTCCCAAGGAGGAGATGCACTATAACCCCCGAGCTTTCAGGTCCTAAACCTTTCAATTTATCTTCATGTAACGAATCCAATTTGGATTAATGGGTACTCATAATTTGACCCTCTCCTTCCAATCTTATCCAGATGACCATTCCCAAGTTATGGCATGTATTCAAGGGCCTAGTCCCATTCATGATAGTCAGTCCATGTATCATGTTTCGAACTCAGTCATATTCTCATGTTCCCGTTCAAGCATGTTCAGTGTAAAATCTTAGTTTGTCAGTAGCTCAATCATGTAGTTATGCATCATATATGCATGTTTAGTATGTAAACTCAGTCTATCAGTTTCTCATCTTAACCAGTTTCATTCGAGGACTAATGATCCCATGGGGTAGATATTGTAATACCCCATATTTCCCTAGCATAATCTAAGTCCCAGTTCATGAGTATTCATATATACAAATTTTGAAACACTTATTATTTTTCAATGTAGAGCCTGCCATTATGTAGGAAATTCAATTATCTTTTCAATGATATAAAATTTGCCTAAATTCGATAACCGGGTGAGAACTTATGGCAATTTTAAGTTTCAATCATTAAATACCATCAATTAGGCTAGTAGCGTATCGTGGGGCATGTCAAAATGGCAATTGTCAGTTTTTAGTGAGGTACTGCGATACCGGCGCATCACGCCACAACTAATTTTCATATTTTTTATTTTCCAGTACACCAACGCAAACCCACCGCGTCGCGGTGAACTTCCAGGTCGCATCCAAGGGGGAACATGATTCCACCGCATAGAGTTGATGGTCCAATTCTGAGTTTTCCACTTTTTAGTGACACGGTGCGATAGCGCCGAGTCGCGCCAAGGGCCCAGATCAGGATTTTTCTGTTAATTTCAAGTTTTTAAATTATTCCAGGGTTATTTGAGTCTCTTTTCAAGGCCCTAGTCAGCCTTTAACACGAAATTCAACCCTAATAAACCTAGTTACAATATTATTCATTCAGATTTTCTCCAAATTAAATCATTCTCTCTCAAGAGGCAAAAAAACCTAGTTCAAGAATTAAGGTCAATCCTCAAGAATCTCTCCAAGAACTTTCAAGAATTCTTCTTCTCAGGTATGTTAGGTGTTCATCTATGGGTTCCTTCCACCCATAGAGTCCAAGAATCCCTTTCTAAATATACAAGATCTAAGATTTATGATTTTAGATTGAATTCATGTTCATGATAGTAGTTGGATTTCAATCCATGATTTACACGCAAGTTTTATGAAATTGAATAGTATGTGTGATTAATATGTGATTATCTTGATAAACAATTGAAATTACAAAGTGATTAATGTGTCCATAATGTTAATTAGGTTTTAATTCATGATTATTATGTGATTCATGAAATTATATTAGTATATTATGGGGATTATATGAATTGCATGCTAAACCCATGGAATTGTAAGTTGGGCATTGTAGTCACTAGGTTTATATGTTATCCATGATTATGTTCATGAATTTATGCTCCCCAAGTGTTGTATAGAATGTCCATGTGAATAAAGTGATGAAATCATGACATGTTAGTATATGAACAAGATCATGCCCTACAAGTGTTTAATAAAATGTCTCTATGGATGATATATGAAAGTCTATACATTGTTATGCTTTGCAAGATCAAGTTATGCTTTACTTTTCATGCTATCGAGTCCTGGGTGTATTTAATACCCGATAATTTAGTATTTTATTTAGAGCCAGTGTCAGTTACAGTATTGTGTCAGTCTTGCCATGATCAATAGTACTCTCAGTTAGATACAAAACTCAGTAGAGCTCAGTTAGTTATAGCACCTAGGAAACTCATTGAATTTAGTCCAGGTTAGTCCAGTATAAAAATTTAGTGTCTATTCAGTTGGGAGTAGGATTTAGCACCGAGCGAGTGCAGGGATGACGAATTTCCCGTCAGATAGGCAGAGTCGTTAGCAACAGTCCCTGTACTCCAGAACTACGTAGCCAGTGCAGGATGAGGTGTCACCCATTAGACTAGGCTTAACTACCTCCCAGGGGTCACCCGTTAGATTAGGTTTGGCTCTGCCCAGGTGTCACCTATCAATTAGGCTTGGCATCCTAATTTTCTAGTTTTAGTACCCGTGGTACGATATTAGCACCTTCCTAGCTGGGATTATAGGTTGGACCCCAGTCAGTTCAGAGAGGGCATGTTGGTTAGATGATTACCTCCCATAGTTTTAGTTTCAGTCTTCAGTCTAGAACTCAGTTCAGTTCTACAGGATTAGGACTGTCAGACACAGTCACTCAGTATCAGTAATTCAATTATCAGTAACATCAGATTATCTATTTCTCAGTAACAAAACTTATTACTTAGGTTCAGAATAGATCATTTTCGGTATACATATATGCACAGTATTGCATACTTAGTATTTACAACAATTTTAGTTATCCACATACTCATATTTAGTTATTCTAATTTTTCAATCAGTTACTATTCATGCATTTGAACCCTTGCATTCAGACTTACCTCATCTATAATACCAGTATATTCCCATGTACTGACGTATACTTTCTTGCTTTATGATGTTTCATATCATAGGTTTTGATGCTCAGGTTTCCTTACCGCGAATAGGCAGATTTAGTTAGCAGTCGTAAATTTAGTAGTGAGTCCTCATCCATCGAGGATACGATTTTATTTTAGAATTTTAGTAGTCTTAGTATTGTAGTAGTGGGAGTTAGTTGGGGGTTTGTCCCATCAACTCCATATTCAGAAAGTTTAGTTAGAGACTTTCAGACTATAATAGTTCAGACAGTATTTCAGATACAAGTGTTTTTATCAGATGTTGTTATTTATCCTTATTTAAGATTTTGAACCTTATGGCATTTCATCTTGTTTTTCTTCATTTATTTAGCATTATTGTTTAGTTCTCACAACAGATATCTATCATGGGTTAGCTTGTGGTCCTTCGGGGTTGTAAACACTATATGAGGACTAGGGGCAGTCTCAGGTCGTTACAATAATATGTGGCTAGATTATTTCTCTTGATTACTATGTGTTGTATGTTCTTAGATAACACCCTTGAGTTCCTATGTGTGAAGAAAGCTAATGATATAGTATATGGTTTTCTTAAAAGCTAAGTTGGGAGTTATAGGTTGAGTATGTTGAGTCTTTTGGTATAATTTTTGTTTACATGGTTTAGGAAAAAATATGAATTTAGAGGTAAGATATTAGTAAACTAAGAAGAGAATGGCAGATGGTGTATTTAGTGTGGCAGGTATGTTCACCAAAAAGATCATAAGTATATGATAATGATTATTGAAGCTAGAGAAAGTTAAGGGTGGTATATATGAAAGTAGTGTCCAAGAATGATGTTAGCCTTTTTCCAAATCTAGTTTATTCAGGTGAGTTGAGCATTCAATTGTAGACCATTAGAGTAAAGAAATTGTGGCCCATCCTTGCGGATATGGAATAGACCCATTGGTTTAGAGTGTCATCTTAGATCTAAGGGAGATATCATATGGTAAAAAACCAAATTGAGTTTTGTGAATTAGATTGTTAGACATTTCAATAAGAGTTGTGATGACACAGTGGTCCATTCTTACTCTAGCGTATTCCTTAGATTTAAGTAATTATCCCACCCCATTAATATCTTTCGTGATGGAGAAACGCCCGTATCCCATGCTTATTTTTGTTCATTCTCAGTTCCTGATAAAAGAAGTAATATCTTCACTTCGTGATCTGAGTCATCCCCTATGAATCTAAGAGTTCTACTCTTATTTTATGTAACTCGTGATAATTATGAACCCATGTTTTAGAGTATGCTCAGTTTTTAGAACTCATGGCACATCCTTAATGACTAGTGAAATTCTCATTATGTCATGTATGTCCTCAATTTAGATCTCTATAATTAATCCATGCCTTTGATACTCTATTCTTCAGGACATATCCAGTGACAAAGTTAGGAGTAGTATTTTTTTCATGGTTTGGGTCCTCATGTTCTATCATTTTAGTGGTCCTATTTATGTTAAGATCGTGGTGATAAAAAAGGATGAACTATGGTTTTTATGAGAGAGAGTATGCGTTTCTAATTAGAAAAGATTATTGTATTCTTGTATTATATAAGGCTATAAGTATAAAGGAAATTTACGCAAAGCTTTGGTATGTGCCATAGTTAGTTGAGAATTCTTGGTGTGTCTTTATAGGGATACTTTATGCTATTGATATAGATAGATATATTAGTGAATATTGGAAAAGTTTCTAGCTGGGTTGGTTTCCTATAAGTTCATATGTTATAAAAATAGGGTTGAATGTCATGTTGTTTTATAAGTGGATAAATGCATTGTGCTCTAGTGAATTTATAGTAAAAGCCCAGAGTTGGTTGTTGAAGTGTTAAGGAATATTATTCTTAAGATGAGAGCTCTAAAACAAGATAGAATATTGCATCCCATAGTTAGACTAGTGTTATGGTGTTATGTGTAGTACCTTGTGGATTCTAGATAGGATTGAACATGGTGGGATTATGTAGTTCAACTTAGACTTTGGTAGGTATAGACACCTATACCTATGTGAAGTTTATAAGTTGCATCACATGAATCATAGTACTGAAGAGGAAGAGTATAGTTGAGAATAATGTTTGAGAAGTGTTGATAAGTTTTAAAGTTATCATTAGCATTACACAAGGAAGAGTAATCTTATTCTAGCTTTTGTATTATATGCCTATATTCCAAATTATATAGTTGTATTCATTTTGTGATTTCTTATTCAAATTCCATATTCAAATCATGCCCAAAATTTTTTGCTCAATTGTTATTAGAAGGTACGATAATGAAAGTCTGGGGAACTCATATTTCCTTTTTAGTAAATCATCAAAATCTTATCACATTTTCTATCACTTCAAAATTCTATATGTATGGTCATGTCAATAATGTTTCAAGTGAGTTCTAAACTCTCATCATGAATCAACTCCTTATAGTCAATAGAGTCAGCTCAGAAATCCATTTCACAATAGAAGTTTTATCACTTCAGCTCAGTTATATCCTTCACTAGCAGACATTTTATTTCTACTTCATTCCATATGATTCTTATTATGTGTACTTGTTCTATATGCATTAACTAAGTCAGTACCATATACAGAGATAATTCCATCTATGAAACATGATATGTTTTAAAAGGTCAGTGATGAGTGGTGATTTTACCACCTTTTCTCACTAAATATTCATGCACATTACCTTGTTCTGAATAAGTAAATGAGATATATTTATGAGTAAATAAACTAATACCCATTCATTGCAGGCATATAGTTGAAGAGATCAAAATATGTGGAATGGAGCATAAAATGATAAATGGGAACATGGAAGAGTGCAACCAAAGACCAGAACCCTATCATCCTCAGTTATCATAACCGCGGTCCTCAGCCGGCGATCATGGTCAGTCAAGAAGGTCACCACAACACTGTGGTTAAACACAATTATGGTCGCGTAGCCGCGGTCTCGGTCAAACTTGCGTGATTATGGGCCAGCAAGACTATGCTCAGGGTAGTTTTGTAAAACTACATGGATGAATCCCAAATCATATATATGAAAAAACACCTTCTTATTTAGGTATTGCTTACCTCATAACTAGTTTTGATTTGAAAGCAAGAAACCCTAAATTGGGAAAAAGTGTAACTACTCTTGGAGGCTTAATTTATAGGTAATTTTGTGAAGAATCAATGTTTTGGATAATCCTTATGGTATATCTATCTTTACTTTCTTCATTAGTAGCTAACAAATTTAGTTTGGGATTACGTTGAACTAACTTGTAATTGTGTGTGTATGATGATGTGTTTGCATAATTTTTAGTTGTTGAGTATGGGTTCCACCATTGCTTGGGTTAATTAATTGAAATTTGATGGCTGAACACCCCAAATATCCAAATAGGTTTGATGGATGAAAACCCAAACTCTAAAAACCCTTTATCATCCTCTAAAAAGGGATGAAGATGAACTTAAGGTGACTTATAACATCCTTGAAAGAGGGTTATAGGGGGACAAGGTAATGGTGGTTAATTGAGTCTATGGTTTACCACCTTTTACAATCTTAGAAATAAGTGTAGTTGGCATGTAAATCATGTCAAGAACATCATCCTAGATATAGGGATGCTTGATTGAGGTTTTCGGTGATTACGAATCATACACTTGTTAAGTGCTCGAAAGAGCCAATGGGTGAAATCATTGTAGTTTAATTGAAGGATTGACTAAAATGTCATTCGACCTAGCCTATACTTTGGTAAACAACTAAGCTTCATGATAAACCATCATCAACCCAAATGCTTTACCTTTTTGTAGTCATAATCACAAGTTCCTCTCTAATCTTGATTTTAAATCAAAAGTATCATATTCAAGCATTGGTAGTCGAAAATCATTACAATCCAATCCCACCATTTTATTTTACATGTCTTGTTTTTGTTATTCCGGGTAACTTTTTAGTAATTATAGCACCCATAGGACTTGAAAATTATAATTCGCTCCTTGTGGATTTGACCCCAACTCTAGTTGGGTTATTAACAATGAACGTAATACCTCTCAATCATGGGAGTGAGTTGAGTGTTATCAAAATGGCGTTGTTACTGAGGAGTGGAATATAGATTTTACTTGTGAGGTGTGATTATTACTTGGGTAATACCCGGGGTGGTGTAATTTACCTTATTTGATACTCTCCAACTACACTTATTTCTAACTTATGCCACGCAAGAGATGATATAATTAGCTCTAGACAAAGGAGTGGGGAGCTTCTTCATTAAGTATGGGAGAGATTTAATAGAAAGTTATCCAAATGCTCAAACTCCGAGATTTAGTGGAAGATACTTCTACAAATATTCTACCAGGCGCTAGAAACTTGGAACTAAACTGTGGTGAAAATGCGGCGGAAGGTTCTCTCTTAAACTTGCACTTCCATGCGACTATGAAATTATTGCGAGCGTTGACAAAAAAAAATTGGGAATGGCATAACCAAGGCATGTTTTACCTTCATACCCTTGGTTAATATAGAATAAATAAAGAGAGATGTGGAATAAGAGGAGACTATGGCAAAGATTTTGAGCCAAATTGAGATCCTAATCAAATATCTTAGGGGTGCACATGCAAAAATGAGAAATGTCTTAGTGTCAAGAGCCTATGGTGTGAAAGCTTAAATTTGGATGAAGAGATCAACTATTTGCCAAACCATTTGAAGGGGTTTCATTCGGCTAATCAATGACAAGGTGAAAATCAAGGTTGGGTGAATCGGGACGGTGGTAGATTTTGCAGGGATCGGAAACTTGCTTATTTCCATTTTTTGCCCCTCCATGACTGAGTTTATAACAAAGACTCAAGCTCAATTGATCCAACAACATTCAGTACCAAAGATGTTCTATAAAGAATATTGAATAGAGTAGAAGGTACGGATAAAATGGTTCTTGAATTTAAAGGGGACTTCACTCAACTCTCTAAAACCGTGGTGCCCCACTCCGCTTCTATTAAGAAATTCGAGACCCAAATTGTACAAATCTTTGCACGACTAAATGTTAAGCCTAGAAGTAGTCCCTTTTGTGACAAAATTTCCAATCCAGATATCAATGATCAATTCTTGGAAATATGTGTGAGGTCTAAGAATATAGAGGAAGAGTTACCCCAAAGTCAAGGCGAAGAAGTGAATAAAAAGACGACAAAAAAAAATTTATGATGGAGATGTTGATAAACGTGGGCTTGCAGAACTCCCTTAAAATTTGAAAAAGAACAACATCATGCCACAACTATAACTAAGGATCTATGTGGGAGGCAACCCACAAATGCCATGAAATTAGCTTGTATCCTTGTTTGTTATGCTTTTCTAGTGTCAATGCTAGCTTTTGCATTTGAATAACTAATGCAAGTGTGACACAATTGAGTGAATTGGGTAAGTTTTGAAAAAGGTAAGTATGCTGAAATGGAAATCACAAACTAAACAGGGATCAAATAGATTAAATTGAAAAAGTACTAAATAGGGAAAACAACAGAGTAAAAATGCTCTCAGTTACCCCGATTGCGGCACCCAGGTGCGATCATGGTCATCCACATCCCCGCGATCGCAGTTACTTAGTTACGATTGGTGTCACTTCAGCCACTTATCCCTTGATTTCCCTCTCATTCTCTGTACCTCTCCTTTCAAGTCTTTAACTATAGAATTGATCAAACCTTAAAGAGAGTGAGGGTGATGCAAAAATTTAAAGAGATGTTATCCCTTGATGTGGTTCTAGGGTGCACCCTTAGACCATTAATATTTGATTATTTTTGCATTAGGGACACTGATACTTTTTAAAGTTGGGTGTGTCTCCTCATTCATTTGATTTTGGGCCTGTATTAATGACATTTCTTCATACTTTTCTGCTCTTTTGGTAAATTCTTATTTAGGTTGTAATATTCGAGCACTCTGATGGTGCCCAAATTTGTATAGATTAGTTACTTTGTTCTAAGTTTGATATTTTGGTTTATGTTTAAATAGATGGGTCTTTTCATCGGGATTAGATTTCTAACTATAAGTACAAGGGAAGTCTGAGTACCCACGGCATCGAGGCCATAAAATGCAAGGGATGTCTGATTACCTATAGCATTAATTATCTAGAGTGCATTCATATCCATTGGTGAAGTCTGAGTAACCATATATGTGGTTTGCCTGTGCTATAATTTGCAATATGAGACTATAGCTTGTATTTTTTCCATGATTAGCAAATTATGCGTGGGGCAAATACAAAAGCGAACAACCCCTTCCATCCAAAAATTTTGGAAAATTTAAAGGCATGGACGTGGGCAACCTTGTGATAAAACTTTCCCTCTTTCTATTCCTCCGTAAGTTGACTTCTGAAAAATGGTGAATACACCATCTTTGTCTCAAACGGGTAGAAAAATTTACCCTCTTTACAGCATTTGCATGCCATGTGTGTGAGTTTAATTATCTTCATATCATGTGCACTTGTACAATCTAGAACTTGCCCCAGTAGTCTTTCAAAGATAAATTTTGATTGTGCTTGGTTTGTAAAATGATCAGAGGTCATCTTGTGATTTTGGAAGCCCACTTTAGCCTAAAAATCATCCCAATACATAGGAGTTACCCCTAGTCACCCTCCTTGAGAATTTAGACTTTTCTTAGGCAAATGCATTATAAACTGAGACCCTTATATTCATCTTTTATTTAAACCTATCCTCCTTGAAATTAATAAAACAAAGTGAGGCTAAAAACCTAAGTTGGTGTGGTGTGAAGAGAAACAAGTGTACTTGAGCCACGTAGTCGTAAGAAAGTGCCTACAAGCTTAAACAAGTAAGCATTCTTCTTTGAAGAAAGAGAAAATTCATTGAAAGACTCAAATGCATAAATTTTAAATTCATGCAAAAAAGTGAAGAGAAAAAGGTTAAGAGCATGTTAATAAAGGAAAAAGGGAAAAGTAGACAAATTAGTTAAGGAAAAAAAAGTGGCCCAAATAGCAATGCTTAAAAGCATTATGATGTAGAATTTCAAGGAGGGTTTAGCCTTATTGTCTCAAGATAATATCCCACACTACCCTTAACCTACATTACAAACTCAAAAAGTTATTTTGTGATTCCTAACCAAGTGTAGTAACTATAGTGGTGATTGAACATAAGGGCAAGCCTATGACACGGTTCTTGTTAACATGGATAACTTCTTGAGAGAGTGAGTGTTTACACTTAAAATTCCTTATTGCATGACTGGTAACGAGGTGTGTAAATTTTTTCTTTCTTGTTTGGAGGCATGTGAACTAGTTGAGTAGGGTAATTTTGTCATCTTCCGCACAAATAAGATAAACGAAAGTATAGCATGATTGTAGTCAACTTGTATGTCATTTCTAGAGTGTTACTAGTTGTTACATGGTTGCTACTCAAAGTTTATTGCATCCTTTACTATTCTATTTTATGATGAGGGGAGTTAAAATCCTATTTGCCCATGTGTGAAAAGCTTTTGGTGGTAGCAATCAAGTTTAAGTCATCATGATCATTGGGTGATAAAATAAGGGCATACATATAAAATTGTCTCATAATAAGGGGTGGTGTTGCTTGAGGACAAGAAAGGTCTTAAGTTAGGGGTGTTGATAAGTGGTGATTTTACCACCTATTCTCAGTAAACATTCGTGCACACTACCTTGTTTTGAATGAATAAATAAGATATATTTGTGAGTAAATGTACTAATATCTACTAATTGTAGGCATAGAGTTGAAAAGATTTAAACATGTGGACTGGAGCTTAAAATGATAAAAATGGAGCAAGAAAGAGAGCAGCTGAAGACCTAGACTATATCATCTTCATTTACAGCGATCAAGGTCCTCAATCTATGGTCGCGGTCAGTCAAGGCGGTCAGCATAATGTTGTCACCAAACATAATTGTTGTCGCATAGCTAAGGTCGTGGTCAAACTTGCACGATCGCGGTTCAATGGGATTATGCCCTAGGTATGTTTTGTAAAACTACATGGACGAATCCCAAATAGTATAGAGGCAAGAACCCTTTATTCTTTGGATATTGCTTACCTCATAGCTAGTTTTGATTTGAAAGCAAGAAACCCTAAATTGTGCAAGTGTGTAACTACTCTTGAAGGCTTAATTTCTTGGTAATTTTTTAAAGAATGAATGTTTTGGATAATCCTTATGGTATATCTCTCTTTACTTTCTTCATGAGTAGCTATGTAATTTAGTCTTGGGATTATATTGAACTAAAGTGTAATTATGTATCGGTGTTAATGTGTTTGAATAATTTTTAGTTGTCAAATATGGATTCCACAATTGCTTTGGTTGAAAACCCCAAATCTCCAAATGGGTTTGATGGGTTAAAACCCAAAACTCTAAAAACCTTCATCATCCTTGAAAGAGGGATGAAGGTGAACTTGAGGTAACCTATAACATCCTTGAAAGAGGGTTATAGGGGGACAAGGTAATGGTGGAGAGTTGAGTCTATGGTTTACTACCTTTCGAAATTTTAGAAATAAGTATAGTTGGCGAGTAAATCATGTCAAGAGCATCTTTCTAGAAATAGGGATGCTCGATTGAGGTATTTGTGATTACGAATCATACACTTGTTAGGTGCTCAAAAGAGCCAATGGGTTAAATCGTTGTAGTTTTATTGAAAGATTGACTATAATGATTTTCGACCTAGCCTATCCTTTGGTTAAAAACTAAGCTTTATGTTAAACCATCATTAACCCACATGCTTTACCTTTAGGTACACATAATCCCAAGACCCTTTATATTCTTGAGTTTAAATCAAATGTGTCATATTCATGCACTGATAGTAGAAAGTTGTTACAAACCCATTCCCTCATTTTATTTTACATGTCTTGTTTGTTATCATTCTGGGTAACTTTTTAGTAATTAGAGTACCCATAGGACTCGAAATTTATAATTTCGCTCCTTGTGGGTTAGACCCCAACTCTAGTTAGGTTATTGACAAAGACCACCTCACCCCTCAATCATAGGAGTGAGTTGAGCATCATCAGTCAGTTCCTGTTTTTTGTCATAGAGTAAAGAGACTTTCATATCTTAGCATACTGAGCCCAAAAATAGTCGTTATTCCTTCTCGACCTTCATTTAGGATGAATGGTCTCAAAGGGGAGATTATGTGAAACTCCAAATGTACTATGATTTTATTTTTATACATCCTTCATATTTAGTATCGATATTTTTGAGTTTAATTATGGTAAAGGATCATAACTCGAGCTTTAGAAAGTATTTTGGGATTTTTAGAATATGTTTGGGATCATTTATGGACCTTAAATTAGTGAGGGTCCTTGATAAAAGTGTGTCATTGACACGAGCTCAACTAGGGCCTAGTCGTGCCGAGTGCCTCAAGTCCAATCGGGATTGGAGGCCACCCTTAATATCAGACTATAACTTCCCTTTACCCTATATCGGATGAATTCTTAACATAAAAAGGGATAAAACAATTAATACTCAAGTACGATAATAGAATCCATAACTATAAACAACCAAAAATCCAATCAAATATCAAACCTGTGTCATCCCCAATGCCAATACCAATGCCAAGGCTTACACCAACTCCGAAACCCCACATGCCCATAGTAGTCACATAAAGTCTCTAACCGAAAACAAAGAACACCCAGTGGGGATATTCCCCCATCCATAAACAAAACCAAAGTACAAGAAATAAACAAAAATATGAGAAGATATCCATTGCTTGAAATGTAGTCTTGCGGAGTATGGAAGCTCACCATTTCAGTCTTACACAAATGTTGCCTCCAAATCCAAGTCACTGAGCAGTAGAAGTATTATGGCCAGTTCCTGCATCGCGTGGCGATACAACACCAAAAGATGGGTTAGCGGGTAATTGCTAGCATGTACTCAGGAATAAGGATAAAATAATTCCATCATTCAAAACCAAAGTAAGTAATCATATGCAATTACCTACATATTTACATATATACCATGCTGGGAAAGGTAACCGGGTTTAACATGTTTTTAAAACTTCAACCTCGGTTAAGTAGCTTTACCATCATAATTCACTCACGGACTATATGCGTCCAGTGGTACCCCCAGAACAAGCCCCAACGCATGTAGCCACAAACGGGAAATATTATAGGGGTAGAGGATTCCTGTGTACCCTTCATCCTCCATGATACATATATTCAAGTATAAACTTAAGGAATTACCATGTACCCCACGAGTATATGGTCACCATGACCAACCCTCATGTTGGTAAACATGAGTTTCCAATATCCATCCATTGGACTCACACCTTCATGGTTAGCTATTGTAACCAGCCACTATTTCCCAATTAAAACCTTTAGCACATAACCAAACCACCAATTCCAAAGTTAATTACCAAGGAATTAGAAGTTGTATCGTCATACCGGTTATAACTTGCAAGCAATGTCATTAGCCAACACTTAGGGGATTCCCATATACCCCATAAGATTTCAAATCAATCAAAACCATGACCAACAAGGCCTTTCCAAAATCATTTAATTCAATCAAACCATTTAGGGTTCCATTATCATATTATGCAACTCAAGGTTTTCAATAAAATCAAACTATGTGACAAAAAACATTCTCATTGGCATTTTAACAAACATGTTGAGGGCATAAAGTTTCCAAAACCAATACTAAGAACCAATTAACTATTCCCATGAAACCATATTTTAAAACCAACATTATAAAATGAAAACCATTATTATAACATCGGAAACATCATTCAACCATTAGCAACATAAACCGCAACATATATTTCAAAACAAACAAAACCCCACAATAATGCCATGAAAACCAATAAGTAAACCATGATTTTAGTTTGAACTATCAATGAGGGAGGAGTAACATGCCTTAGATACTAATGTTGATGGAGAGAAACCACCCTTAGTAGCCTTAATTGACAACCTTGAGGAAACCCTAGATTTTTTTTTGAACCAAGAGCTTGAGAGAGATTTAAGAGTGTTTAATTTGGGAATAGTTTGTTAACGAATTTTGAAGAGTGTTTTAAGTCATGGTGTCAAAAGAAGTTAAGAGATGAAATGTCCAAAATACCCTAACTAAAACTATCAAAATTTCGGCCGGTGTGTACGATTTGGACCCCTTACTCGTACCCACGTCATATGAGTTGTACTTCCACTCGTACCTTGATCAAAATATTGGACATCACATTCTATCCAACATACGACTCCTTAGCCTAAATCGTACCCTACCATATGACTACACTTTATGTCGTACTCTAAGAAGAATGTCAAGGCTAGATACTAAATAACGTACGATTTGGCACTATACTTCTTGTATCATGTACATACGACTTGTATGATGACATTTTGTACCGAGAAAAGTACTTGGCTAATAACACAATGACAATCAAACGAATAGGCTCCCTAGACTCGTACCCATACCATACGACAAGTATGGTGAGTGGTATGATCATCAGAAGGTTCAAACTCATGAAATTTACAAGGATCGGAACCCAGGGAGTTTTAATTCTCCCCCTCTTTGATCATTCATCATCGAATAATGGAACAATGCATGACTAGCACGATTTAAATACTAAATGTTTCTACCCTTATCTTTAAGAAAGTTAGAAAACAAAGATACCAAGGAAGCCAATATTTACATTAAAAATGTTTGAAAACAAAAATGTTATGAAGAACATATACCTTCGGCATGAATTTTTGAAGAAGAAAATAGGACTGAATACTTGGAATTCATGTCCTCTTCAACTTCCCATGTAGCCTCTTCCACCTTGTGGTTTCTCGATAGAACCATTACCGGGGCCACATCCTGGGTTGGAAACCAATGAACTTGATGATCCAAGATCTCAACTAGGATCTCCTTATTAGATAGGGAATCTAAAATACCAGTATCCTTGAAAGGCACAATTTTTGATGGATCACCAAAACTCTTTCTAAAAATAGAGACATGGAATACCAGGTGAATGTAGCTAAATCTAGAAGGAAATAGAGAAAACATTACCAACCCTCCTCAAAATCATATTAGAACCTATATATCAGGGACTGAGCTTCCTCTTCATCCAAAACTGCATCACTTTCTTTATAAGAGACATCTTCAGGAACATCCTATCTCCAACCTCAAAATCTAAATCCCTTCGCCTCACATCTGCATAGGACTTTAGGTGACTTTGGGTAGCCTTAAGACTATCCCAAATCACTTTCACCTTCTCTATAGCCTAGTTAACCAAGTTTGGACAAAACATCTCCACCTTACCAACCTCGAACTACAAAATAAAAGATCTACACCTCCTACTATACAAGCTTTCAAACGGATCCATCCTGATGCTAGAGTGGTAGATGTTATTATAGGCAAACTCTATAAGAGGAAAATGCTTAACCCAACTACCACCATAGTCAATCACATATGTCCAAATAATATTATGCAATTTTTGAATAGTCCTTTTCGCTTGCCCATCCAACTGCAGGAGAAAAATAGTACTCAGACTTACCTTGGTCCCCAACCCTTTCTGAAATGACCGCTAAGAGTGAGATTAAAACTGTGTACCATGATTGAAGATGATAGAAAAAAGTATCCTATGAAACTTCACAATCTCTTAGAGATACAACCTTGCATAATCATCAACCGAGAAGTTAGTCCTCACTAGCAAAAAGTAAGCGGACTTTGTCATCTTATCCACGATGACCCAAACAGAATCAAATTGACTCCGAGATAGAGGAAGACTGGTAAAAAATCCATGTTGATTACTTCCTACTTCAATTAAGGCAACTTGATTTCTGTATATAATTCCTTGGGCATCATGTGGTCAACTTTCACTTATTGGCACACCATGCACCTGACCATAAAATTAGCAACATTCCTGTTGATATTGTTCTACTAATACATCCCTCTTCAACAAAGATCCTCTCACACAAATAATCTACATCAGGAACAGATAATCTCCCTTAGTACCACAAAGTACAATCACCATTAATATCAAAGTCCATTACCTCCTACACACCTACATCACCCATAATCCTCATCAAGATAGTATCTAACATCTATTTTTCCTTGTTTTCATAACTAAGAGACAACCGCATCACTGTTTGTACCAACACATCGCCATCCTTGTTGTCCAAGAGGCAAACTCCAAGGTTAGAAAAATAGTGAATGACCTTTACCAACTCTCATTTATCCTTATCCATGTGAGCTAGACTCCTAATGGATGACCTGCTAAGAGCATCAACATCCACGTTAGCTTTACTTGGGTGGTATTGAAGACTCATGTCATAATCCTTGAGAATCTTAAGCCATCTCCTTTGCCTGAGGCTAATCTCTTTCTAAGTAAAAACATATTGTTTGATTTTATGAACACAAAAGATATCAACACACACTCCATACAAATAGTGATGCAAGATTTTCAATGCGAATACAAAAGACAGTAATTCTAAGTCATGAGTTAGATAAATCCTCTCATATACCTTCAACTATCTAGGGGCATAAGATATAACCTTTCCATGTTGAATTAGAATGTTATCAAGTCCCATACACGATGCATTATAATAGAACACAAACCAATCAGTTCCTTCAGGAAATATAAAAATTAGAGCCTATGTTAGCCTATCCTTCAACATTTAAAAATTTCCCTCACAAGCATAGGACCACAAGAACTTTACCTTCTTCTAGGTAAATTTAGTCAACGTGACAGCTATAATCGAAAAACTCTCCACAAACCTCTTGTAGAAATCTCCTAATCCCAAGAAGCTCCGAATAACGATAGGAGTAGTGGGTATAGGCCACTTCTTCATCACTACAACTTTTTGTGGATCCACCACGATCCCTTCACTAAAATTGATATGACCTATAAAAGTTACAACGTTAGACTAGAATTCACAATTTGAAAATCTGGCATACAACTGTTGTTCCTTCAAGGTCTGTAATACAATATGGAGGTGATTTTCATGATCCCCCTTACTACTAGAGTACACCAAAATTTCATCAAAAAATATGATGTCAAACAAATCCAAAAACTGATGAAAGACATTATTCATCAAATCCATGAATGCCGCAATGGCATTGGTCAAACCAAATGACATCATCAAGAACTCAAAATTCTTATATAGGGTTCGAAAGGCAGTCTTAGGGATATCTACCTCCCTAATCTTTAACTAATGATCCTTAGAGAAAAGATCTTTTTAGAGAAAAAATTATCACCCTTCAACTGATTAAACAAATAATCTATTATTGAAAGAGGATACCTATTCTTTAACGTCACCTTGTTTAACTAGCAATAATCAATGCACATCCGAAGGGTACTATCCTTCTTACGCACGAATAGAACTAGTGCACTATATAGGGACTATAATGCCCCGGATCTAGTAGTCGGAATGATACACGGTGATTATGACCCCAAAGGACCACAAGATAACTCATGATTGATATTTGTACCTGTATACTACATAATATACTATATGATTGTGGAATCATAAACTGAAAAGCCTTAAGGTTCAAGACTGTAACATAACTGGTAAAGATATAACATCTGAATGGGGTATGAAATACCCAAAATAAAACAAAAATAACATGATAGTCTGGAAAGCCTCTAACTGACAGAACTATCTGAATGAGGAGTGGATGGGACATGTCCCCAACTAACTCCAACTAATAAAATACTTAGTGAGATAGTTAATAAATGATCATGCCCTCGAGAGATGAGGACTCACTGCTAACTCTGACTGCTGATACTAGAGTGCTACTGATCCTTCGGAGCTCGGGTTTTTAAACCTATGGCATAAGACACCATAGCACAAATGCGTCATTACTTTGAATGTACTGGTGTGCATGAAAGGTAGGCTGAATGCATGGGGTTCATATGCATGAACAATACTGGCTAACTAACTAATATGAATGTGAGAATACATGCATGAATACGTAGTAACTATATCTGAAATTGTGATAACATGAATTTACTGATAACTAACATGACTAATCATTGAATTCTGATATAATTGATAACATAAATGACTATATATGACAGTCCTAAATCTAATGAAATTAGCTGAGTTCTGTACTGTAGCTGAGTTGACTGTATTTAACAGTCTTGAATTCTATAGAACTATCTGAGTTCTATTACTGAGACTTAATGACTATATCTGATAGCCCTAATTCTGTAACTGAAACTGTGGGAAGTAGTTATCTAACCAACATGCCCCTAATATGCCATTATGGCTGAATTAGGGTCCAATTTGTAACCCCAATTAGAAGGATGTCATTACCGCACCACCGGTAAGGACAAGCTATGAGTGACCCTCATCTGACAGTGCCCCCAAAAGAGAACGGTGGGACCCTCATCTGACAGTGCTTGCCCACCTCAACAACCCTTATCTGACAGTGTCGATATCTCAACCTATATTGGATACATAGTACTGGAATGCAAAGATGACTTCTAAGAATCATAACCTCATCTGACAGTGTGTGTTCCCATCCTTGGGATCACTCGACGCTAATTTCTACTCCCATATGAATAGACACTGATCATGGATTACTGAACTGCACTGTAGTGAATTAACTGAGTTCCATTGACTGACAGAATAGTACTGAGATTACTGTATTACTAAGCTTTCCTGGGTCACATAACTAACTGAGTTCTATGGATCATGGCTTGACTGAGGATATCGTGAAAAGATAACACTGGCTCTAGGCACACAACTAAATTGTCAGGTACAAGTACCCCTAGGACTCGATTGTAAGAAACTAACAAAGCATGACTTTATTGAATGCATGACCGACATCACAATTCTTATTTCAATTATTAAGGCATTTCATCAAACATGTGACATGCATAAACTTGTACATAAAAGGGGGATTTCATATTATCATACTAGTATGACACTTTTCTTTCAGATAGGTATTTAATCAAACACATGGGGAGTACGCTTTGGTTATACCATCATCAACACATCTAATAATCATGAATACATCAATCAACTTGTAATTTTAAAGGGGTTTATCATGATTTTTATGCAATTCTTCATATACTAGGGTCAAGCATTGAAATATGTAATCTAAAACATGAATCAACACCACATAGCATCATGAACATGAATTTCAATTTAATCCAATCATAAATATTCATAAATATACAAATCATGGATTATGGAAAGAGATTCTTGAGCTTCATGGGTGAAAGAGACCCATGAATCATCGCATGACATACCTTAGTTCTTGATTTAGTAAAGATTGATGGAGATACTTTCATGAAATTGAATCCTCAATTGAAACCCTAACTTGTTCTTGAGAGAAAATTGAGAGAAACTAGTATATTTTGGGTTCTAAATAGCTAAATCTTGTGTTAAAGGGCTTAAATAGGGGTAAGAAATTGACCCTTTTAATCCTGGACGAGTTTTTTAATTCCAGTAAAATTTTTCCGAATTGGACCCCTGACGCGACGCGGTGCTATCGCGTCGTGTCATTGGAATTTGACATCTGGAAAATTGAGGGATGGCGCGACGCGGAGCCATCGCATTGCCAATTCATTTGTGACCTGAAATTTTGGTACGACGCCCCACTATTACGGAACCCTACTGGAATTTGACAATTTCCATTTTCTCTTATTGCATGGCACGCCACTAACTAATATGGCACTGTTTTAAGATGGAAACTTGAAATAGTCATAACTTCTTACCCGTTTATTGGATTTGGGAGAATCTTATATCGATGGAAAGCTTATTGCATTTCCTACATGACATAAAGTGAAAATATTAAAAATTCTTCATGGAATAAACATCATTAAATTTAAAAGCTAATACTTGACATTCTTGAGACAAAATTATCTAGGAAACTTTGGGGTATTACAATATCTCCCCGTTGGGAACATTTGTCCTCGAATGAGACTGACTGAAAGGTGAGAAACGATTAGCCAAAGTACATATGAAACATGAACACTGCAATATGACTATATAACTTGCATAGCTGAGATTCATACAGAGCATCCATATCTGATGCATTCTTTCATGACTGAGTTGATACATAAATGCATGTCTGATAGTACTGATAAGTTGATCACACATGTTTGATATATGATTACATGACCAAGATGATTACATGACGGAGATTTCTAATAACTGAGTCTTCTCACAAAGAGAATTCATGTTTGATGCATGAATACATGACTAATCTGATGCATGAACATATAATTGGATATGCAATGGTACTTAGTACCAAGTTTAAAAGAAAATGAAATCCTAAACATGAGGTTGATACCATGTCGTAACTGAAATCTGGATATGAAAACTATAATCTTAAGAAGAACTGTTACCTTGAGCTTGATTTGAGTCAACGGAGAAGAGGTGAGGTTACTTGGTATGCATGTCTTCTTTTACTTCCTAAGTAGCTCCCTCAACGGATTAATTCCACCAAAGAACTTTTACTAGAAGGACTTCTTTGTTCCTCAGTCTACAAGTCTGGTAGTTTAGAATTTTGACTGGATTCTCCTCATAAGAGAGGTTGTTCTGAATATCTATGCTCTGAATAGGGATTATAACCGTTGGGTCACCTATGCACTTCTTGAGAAAAAATACATGGAAGACTGGATGATTTGAGGCTAGATCTGAAGGAAATTTGAGCTCATAAGATACCTTGCCTCAGCGACTGATAATTTTGAAGGGACCAATATATCGGGGACTAAGATTTCCATTCTTGCTGAACCTCTTCACTCCCTTCATGGGAGAGATCTTTAAATAGACATAGTCACCAATCTCATACTCAAGATCTTTTCTACACACATCTGCATAAGATTTCTGTCGGCTCTAAGCATCCCAGAGTCTTTCTCTGATCAACTGGACTTTCTCTAAGGCATCGAATACTAAGTCAGGCCCTATAATTGAGGCCCCACTAACTTTGAACTAACCGATTAGAGATCTACACCTACTACTATAGAGAGCTTCGAATGGAGCCATACGGATACTAGAATGATAGCTATTATTGTATGGAAATTCAATCAAAGTCTAATGGTCATCCCAACTACCCTTGAAATCAATTCGACATGCCCTAAGCATATATTCTAGGGTCTAAATGGTCCTTTCTTCTTGACCATCTGTCTGAGGATGAAAAGTTGTACTGATATAAATTTGGGTACCAAGACCCTTTTGGAATGCTTTTGAGAAATGAGAGGTGAACGGGGTACCTCTATCTGAGATAATGGATAACAGAACATCGTGTAATCTGACTAACTCTCTAATGTAGAGTTTGGCATAATCCTCGGCTAAATAAGAGGTGTGAACTAGGAGGAAATGATATGACTTGGTCATCCTATCCACAATAACCCAGACGGAATCATGATGATGACGAGTTTGAGGCAAACCTGTCACGAAGTCCATGTTCATTTATTCCCACTTTTAAGTAGGAATAATGAACTCCTGCATAGATCCACTAGGCTTTTGATGCTCTATCTTACCATGCTGACATGTGGAGCACTTAGCCACAAACTCTACAACATCCCTCTTCATCCTGCTCCACTAATAGATCTCCCACAAGTTGTGGTAAATCTTTGTGGCCCCTGGATGAATAGAGTCGCATGCACCATGATCTTCTGCAAGAATTTTCCTCCTTAAGTCATCTACAGTTGGAACACACAGACGACCCTTATAACGTAGAACAACATCTCCCCCTTAGGAGAAAACCTCCACTTTCTGATCTTTAACTAACTCTTTCAACTTGACTAAGTGGGGATATCTATCTTTCTTTTCTTTCACCTCAAAAACTAGAGATGATTCTGAACTACTCTGAACCCATATATCACCCCCCTTTGTATCGACTAAGCGAATGCCTAGTTTGGAAAACTGATGGATTTCTTGAGATAAATTCTTATTATTGTCCTCAACATGAGCGACACTACCCATAGATAGTATACTAAGAGCGTCGTCCACTACATTGGCCTTTCTCGGATGATAAAGGACACTTATGTCAAAATCTTTAAGAGTTCTAACCACTTTCTCAAATGAAGATTGAGATATTTCTGAGAAACGACATACTGAAGGTTCTTATGATCTGTGAATACATTGACATAAACCCCATATAGATAATGCCTCCAAACTTTTAAGACAAATACTATGGCTGCTAACTCAAGATCATGAGTATGTTAATTCTTTTCATAGGGTTTAAGCTTTCTGGAGGTGTAGGCTATGACCTTACTATGCTGTATGAGGACACAACCCGAACGTACTCTGAATGCATCACAATACACTACAAAACCATTTGAACCATCTGGAAAAATTAGGATTGGAGCTGAGGTAAGTCGAGTCTTCAACTCCTGAAAACTCTTATCGTAAGGATCTGACCACTGAAACTTGACTTTCTTCTGAGTCAATCTGGATATAGGGGATACAATAGAAGAAAATCCCTCAATAAACCTCCTATAATAGCTAGGAAAACCCAAGAAACTCCTGATATCTGATGGAGAGATAGGTCTGGGCCAGTTTCTTACCGCTTTGGTCTTTTGAGGATCTACTCTAATTCCATTACTTGAAATGATATGGATAAGGAATGCTATTGACCTTAGCCAAAATTTGCACTTATTGAATTTAGCGAACAACTGATGATCTCTGAGAGTCTGAAGTACAATTTTGAGATAGTCTGCATGATCATGCTCACTGCGGGAATAGACCAGAATACCATCTATAAAGATTATGACGAACATGTACAAGTACTACTTGAACACACGGTTCATCAAGTCCATGAAAGTTGTTGGGGCATTGGTAAGACCAAAGGACATAACTAGGAATTTAAAGTGACCATACCGAGTATGGAAGGCTATTTTTGGAATGTCACATTCTCTAACTCTGAGCTGATGATAGACGGATCTGAGGTCTATCTTAGAGAAATAAATAGCACCCTGAAGTTGGTCAATCAAGTCATCAATTTTGGAAAGTGGATACTTGTTCTTGACCATGAATATATTGACTTAATGGTAGTCTATGTACATTTTGAGACAACCATCTTTCTTTCGAATGAATAAGACTTGTACACCCTATGGGGACACACTGGGTATGATGAATCCCTTATCTAAGAGATCCTTCAACTGTTATTTCAGTTCTCTGAGTTCTACTGGTGTCATTCTATATGGCAGAATATATATAGGCTGAATAGCTAGAAGAAGATCAATGCCAAAGTCTATTTCCCTTTTGGGAGAAATCCCTTGAAGATCTTTGGGAAATACATCTGAATATTCATTAATGACTAGGACTAAATCAAGACTGGGAGTTTCAGAACTAGTATCCTTAACTCGAACAAGATGATACACACTTCCTTTAGATATTATTTTTTATGCCCAAAGGTAGGAAATAAGCTGACCTCTGAAAGTAGATACACTACCCTTCCACTCTAGGATGGGTTCATTCGAAAACTGAAACTGGACTATTCTTTTTCTGTAGTCGACTGTGGCATAGCAGGAATAAAGCAAATCTATGTCGAGAATGACATCAAAATCAGACATCTCTAATTCGACTAAGTCTGCTGAAGTGACTTTCTAAAATATCATAACCGGGAAGTTCCTGTATACCTGCTGGGCTATGATGGTTTTACCCACTAGGGTAGAGACTGAGAAGGGCTCTGCTAAAATTTTTAGACTGACTTCAAAATCAACTGCTATATACGGAGTAAGAAAAGACAAAGAATCTTCTGGATCTAGCAGAGCGTAAACATGCACATAAAAGATCTGTAACATACCAGTAACCACATCAAGAGAATTTTCCTGATCTTGCCGGGACTGGAGAGCATGGTGTCTGTTTGGGCATTGCCCACTAGTAGCACTAGAAGTGGCACCTAGCTGAGTTGGGCGACTGAACTAAGCTGAGGAACGGTTCTGCTGACCCTGATAACCTGACTAGGGATAATCTCTGACTCTGTGGCCTATATTTCCACATCCGAAATAGACATCGCTACCAGCTCTGCAAGAACCCTTGAGGTTCTTACCACAAGTCTGACAAAGGGGATTAGTTCAGACATTTCTGACACTGACCTGAGACTTAGAGCCTAGCGCCCTATCTTTATTACCATCCTTAAACATAGGAGATGGAAAAGAAGTTGACAAAGGTACTGGAACTGATGACTTAGGGTGATACTGAGAATGGTTTCCTTCTTCTAATTTAGGTTAAGCAAAGTTGAAACTACCTGTCTTTGCTCTCTTATTCCGCTTCTCCCTCATATTAATCTTTTGATCTTCTATCTGCTGAGAATGAGTCATAAGCCTAGATAAAGTCATGTCACTATTCAATATCGTAGACCTATACTCATTGACCACACTATTATTCACCCCAAAAATAAACTTACTCATTTTGGCCATGATGTCTGTAACCACATGAGGGGAATATCTGGACAGTTAAGTAAACTTAAGAGAATACTCTTTCACCTTCATATTTCCATGACTGAGGTTGATGAATTCTAACACCTTGGCTTCTCTCAGCTCTAAGGGAAAGAACCTCTCTAACAATGTGGTGACAAACTCCTCCTACTCTATAGGCCCTACATCAACTGACCTTTCTGACTTTCACTATTTGTACCAAGTGTGAGAAATATCGTGCAACTGATATACAGCTAGAACTGCACTCTCAACAGCTGACACCCCTATAACATCTGTAACCTTCTGAACCTGATCGATGAATTTCAAAGGGTCCTCATCTGACTTAGACCCTAGAAAGAATGAAGGATTCATTCGGGTGAAGTCGTGAATACTGGGTGTAGCTGAATTGGCCACTGGGTTAGCCGAAATGACGAATGGTCATTCATTCTGAGCAGCAACTGACTGACCAAGAGTAGTGAATATAACTCTGAGCTCTGCATGAGAAATTTGTTCGCCCAAAGGTTCTTTGGGCTAAGAGGCTGACTAATTCCCATTTCTTCTTTTAAGAGGTATGTTCTGTAGAAGAAAGGGAGAAACTGATTATACTGAGAGATTGACTTGAGATTATGCTCTCTGGAACGATATGAATACAAAAAGAAGGGAAACTATTCCTAAAACATCTTATAGCCTCATGCACATAAATGTGGCGTGCAACACACTCATGCACAAGAATCTACTAGATGCGACTTTCAGACTTCCTAGGACTCTATTGAACCTTAGGCTCTGATACCAAGTTTGTAACGCCCTAGATCTAGTACCCGGAATGCTACACAGTTCTCATGACCCCTAAGGAATACAAGCTAACCCATGACTGATATCTGTTCATGTATACTGTATAATATACTGTATGATTATGAAAATATAAACTGAAAGGCCATAAGGTTTAAGACTGTAACAAAACTGATAAAGATATAACATATGAATGGGGTATGAAATACCCAAAACAAAACTGAAATAACATGATAGTCTGCAAAGCCTCTAACTGACTGAACTTTCTGAATGAGGAGTTGATAAGACATGTCCCCAACTAACTCCAACTAATAAATTACTTAATGAGATAATAAATAAATGATCATGTCCTCGAGAGATGAGAAGGACTCACTGCTAACTCTGACTGCTAAGACTAGAATGCTAATGATCATCTGGATCTCGTGCTTCTGAACCTATGGTATAAGACACCATAGCGCAAATGCGTCAGTACTTTAAATGTACTGGTATACATGGAAGGTAGGTTAAATGCACAGGGTTCATATGCATGAACAATACTGGCTAACTAACTAATATGAACGTGAGAATACATGAATGAATATGTAGTAACTATATCTGAGATCATGATAACATGAATTTATTGATAACTAACATGAATGATAACTGAATTATGATGATTGATAGAATTGATGACATGAGTGACTGTATCTGACAGTCCTGAAGCTGATGGAACCAGCTGAGTTTTGTACTATATCTTAGTTGACTGTATCTGACAGTCTTGAATTCAGTAGAACTATCAGAGTTCTATTACTGAGACTAAATGACTTTATATGACAGTCCTGATTCTGTAACCGAAATTGTTGGAAGTAGTTATCTAACTGACATGCCCCTAATACGCTATTATGGATGAGTTGGGGTCCAATCTGTAACCCCAATTAGAAGGATATCAATATTGCACCATCGGTAAGGACAGCCTGTGAGTGACCCTAATCTGAAAGTGTTCACAAAAGAGAACGGTGGGGCCGTCATCTAAAAGTGCTTATCCATCTCAACAACCCTCATCTGACAGTTTTGATGTCTCAACCTATGCTGGCTATGTAGTTCTGGAATGCAAGGATGACTTCTAAGAATCACTCCTCATCTGACAGTGTGGGTTCCCATACTTGGGATAACTCATTGCTAAATCCTACTCCCATCTGAATAGACACTGATCATGGATTTCTGAACTTAACTGTACTAAATTAACTGAGTTATGTTGACTGACAGAATAGTATTGAGATTACTGTATTACTGAGCTTTTCTGAGTCACATGACTGACTGAGTTCTATGGATCGTGGCTTGACTGAGGATATCGTGAAAACATAACAATGGCTCTAGGCACACAACTAAATTGTCGGGTACAAGTACCCCCAGGACTCGATTGAATAAAATTGATAAAGCATGACTTTCTTGAATACATGACCCACATCCCAATTCATAATTCAATTATTGAGGCATTTAATCAAATATGTGACATGCATAAATTTGTACATAAAGGGGAATTTCATATTATCATACTACTATGACACATTTCTTTCACATAGGCGTTTAATCAAACACATAGAGAGCATGCTTTGGTTATACCATCATCAACACATCTAATAATCATGAATACATCTATCAACTTGTAATTTTAAAGGGGTTTATCATGATTTTTATGCAATTATTCATATACTAGGGTCAAGCATTGACATATGTAATTTAAAACATGAATCAACACCACACAACATCAAGAACATGAATTTCAATTTAATCCAATCATGGACATTTAAAAATATACAAATCAAGGATTTTGGAAAAAGATTCTTGAGCTTCATGGGTGAAAGAGACCCATGAATCAATGAATGACATACCTTAGTTCTTGATTTAGTGAAGATTAACGGAGATACTTTCTTGAAATTGAATCCCCAATTGAAACCCTAGCTTGTTCTTGAGTGAAAATTGAGAGAAACTAGTATATTTTGGGTCCCAAATAGCTGAATCTCGTGTTAAAGGGCTTAAATAGGTGTGAAAAATTGACCCTTTTAACCCTGGACACGTCTTTTAATTTCAGTGAAATTTTCCTAAATAGGAAACCTGGCGCGAGGCGGCGCTATTGTGCTGTGTCACTGGAATTTGAAAACTGTGAAATTTAGGGATGGCACGACATGGAGCCATCACGTTGCCACTTTATTTGCGACCTAGAAGTTTGGTGTGACATGCCACTATCGCGGACCCCTACTGGAAATTGAAAATTTCCATTTTCTCCTATGGCACGGAGTGCCACTGACTAATATGGCGCTATTTTACGACAAAAAACTTGAAATAGTCATAACTTCTTACCCGGTTATCGGATTTGGGAGAATCTTATATCGATGGAAAGCTTATTGCATCTCCCATATGACAAAAAGGAAAAATCTTGAAATTTCCTCATGGAATAAACATCAATAAATTTAGAAGCTAATACTTGACATTCTTGAGACAAAATTAGTTAGGAAATTTTGGGGTATTATAGGGACACACTAGAACGAATGAAACCTTCAACTCTACTGGAGCCATATTATACCAAGAAATAGAAATTGGACGAGTGTCCAGAACAAAATCAATCCCAAATGCATTCTCTCTATCAGGAGGAACATTAGTAATGTCATCAGGAAAGTCCTTGGGAAATTAATTCACCATCGTGACGGAATACAAAGAAGGACCATCCGAGATAGAATCTTTAACCGGAACAAATGATAGAGACACCCCCTGGAGATCAATCTCCGAGCTCTAAGATATGATATGAACTTTCTTTGGGAGATAGGGAACCACCCTCCCACTTAATAAATGACTTATTAGGTAATTTTAAAACAACCTTACACATCTGATAGTCTAGAGAAACATGGTACAAGTGCAACCAATAAATCCCCAATATGACATCAAAATCCACCATATCTATTTAAAGCAAATACACAAAAGTTTCATTACTACCAATAGATACCACACACCCCATATAGAATCTTCAAACAATCAGAAAGTTATTGACACAACCTAGTCTGGGGCCATATCATAACGAGCAGCCCAAATCCAACAAAGATCAAGGGCTACCTCACTACCTAACTCAACCTCCTAACACGTACATTGAGTCAAATGAATTCTGAACATATAATAAGATGGAGCTTTGCACAATTCAAGACTCTAGGATAGGTCTAATCCCATAACCAACCCAAGAAAGTCCAACCATCCAATACCCAACCAATATAAAAAAACAAAATCAATAACAAAGTACGATTCCATAATATAACAGGATGGAACAATCATAAATATAGTTAATGGTATCAGCCATAATACCAATACCATTGCCAAGGCTGACACCAATATCGACACTGCCTATATCAACCCATAGTAGTCCCAAAAATCCTCTAACCTAAAGTAAAACAATATTCAAATACGATATTACCCCAGCCATAGACAAAACCAAAGTCTTTGTAATGACCAAACTATGTAAAAAATATCCATGACCCGAAATGAAGCCTTTTAGATTATGAAAGATCACCACTTCAATCCAATCAAGTTGATCCTGAATTCGATCCCTTAGAAGGATGAGTAGAATGGCCAATTCCTACATCGCATGGTGATACAGCCCCCTGAAGATGGGTAAGTAGGTGAACGCTAGCATACACTCAGGATAAGGAGAAAATAATGTCAACCTTTAAAACTAAGTAAAACAACCATATACATTCATAACCATACATACATATATATAACCATGCTGGGAAAGAGAACCGGGTTTAGCATGCCATTATAACCATTAACCTAGGTATATGTATCTTAACCGTCCTAGAACTACCCATGGGCTCTATGGGTCCATTATAACCCCCTGAACAGGCTTCATTATGTATAGTCGCATGAACCGGAGATACCATAGGAGTAGGGGATTCTTGAATACCCTTTGATCTCCATGATACATATGTACAAGTATACATAGGGGATTCCTGTGTACCCTGTAAGTATCATATATGGTCGCCATAACCAATCCTCATGTAAGAAAATATGAGTTTCTAGTGTCCATCCATTGGAATCACACCTTCACAATTAGCTATCATAACCCTCCATTATTTCCCAATTAAAACCATTACCACACAATAAAACCACCATTCCATTTATTAGTAACCAAGTCTATAAGTAGTGGTATAGTCATACCGACTATACCTTGCAATAAATACCCTCAACCATCCTTTTAATAAAAATATATTCACATGTACCCATATATTACATTATTAGTTGACTTGGGAAAATCCCATGTAATACCCCGATCGTTTCTTAAGCCTAAATCCATCTTTTGAGTGAATAAGGATGACTTCCAAATTGATTGTTATTTATATCATGTTGTATTTCCCTAAATTATACTCTTGATCATGTGGATAATTTGATAAGACTTCCATCGATATAAGATTCACCCGAATCGGACACCCGGTGAGGAAGTTAGAGCCATTTTGTAATTCCCCGAGACTCTAACCAATAGTGAAACCATTAATCAAGCTCTTGAGAAATAAATTATAGTACTTTGGTTGTTTTATAATCAAGTATGGTGTGTATTAAGGCCTTAAATATGTCCTAACGATTGGGCGAATCAAAACATTCCTTACCGATTGAATTCTTGAGAAGGATATTAGTATAGTCAACTTCAAACGAGCATATCTCTCATTATACTTGGAATTTTTGAGCTCATGACCTATCAACAGATATATAATTGAATTATCTTTCCAATTATACTAATTTCTTCAAAATACGATATCGGAAAAAAGAGTACTGTCCATTTTACTCCAACATGGTCAAGCTGGAAAACGGTGACGACGATTCTGACGGGCTGTCATGTTTCTGACGCCATTTCTGACAACGTCGTCACTTTCTGATGACATTTCTGATTACGTCGTCATCCTTATCCAGAAAATTAAAAATTCAACCCTTTTGTGATGACATTTTGTGACGGCCTATCACGGGTCTGACAGACTATCACGGATGTCGTCAACCATTTTTTTCAGCAATTAAGGGGTATTTTTAAAAGGGTATTTTGGCATTTTCCACCCATTTTTACCCTCTATATATATCAAAGTAAAGAATAACACTTCATTCTTATTTGTTTTCGTCAAGAATACTAGGGTTTCTCTCTAAAAAATCCAATCCAAATTTCCCAAGAACATCAAGAATCCAACCATAGATTTTATAAATTGGTTAAAGATTCAAGGTACCCAAGTCAAAAGCATTAAGAACCCTAACTCAAGAAGTGGAGAAGGAGTCTATAACAAGTTTATTCATTTAAATCCATAATCAAGGTATGTGGGGTTTGAACAAGAACACTTCTTTCATTCTTGTGCCCAAAGATTTAATTTTTAGTATTGAAATCCATGATTTTGCAAAGTGGGTTTACACCCAAATTACTTTATAAATGATTTATGATATTTTATCTATTCAAGATCGATACACATGATTATTTCATCATTTTATTTCTTAAATTGAGAACTTATGCCATTAGTTGAATATTATTATTATGAGTTGATGATTTTCGAATGATTTGAGATAAGAGTCATGATTTAAGATTTTCTATGAGAATTTTTATTATTGAATATATATATATATTGATATTTAAGATTGAGAGTCAATTATGAGTTCTATGATATTTTCTTGAAGTTTTTGATACATGATTATTTTACAACATCAAAATTATGACTTGAAACTTAATATTGTGAATTTCATATTCTACCATAAGTTGGTATTTCAAGTTCTTTCAAGACATGTGTCAAGCTTTAAGCTTCCTTATGACAAATTGTATTATTGAGTATATTCATTCATAAGATTGAGTTGTTATAATGAGTCTTGATATTTCCTCAAAGTTATTAATGATGTCATGACTAAATGAATTGATACATCTTGATATTGAGAAAGATTGTTTGATTTTTAGTCGAGTTAGGAATCCACAGTTGTCTATGATTTACCGATGAGATATATATTTATGTTTTGGTCTTTATAATGGACCCACAAATTGATATTTATTAAGGTGGATTTCCTAATCCGTTCTGAGATGAGTATGGGAGGTGTATTTAGCACCGAGTGGGAAATATGGTATTTCCCCAAAACTACGTGCCACCATAGGATTGATATTGATGATTGTGGGCTAGAGGCCGAGTATGGGATTGTGATTGAGAAATTGAGGTTATACTCCTTGGCAAGAGTACGACACCCTCACCAAAGTGGGCTCCTCTCCTTATGAGGGCAAAACATTGGACTCCATGTGGCTCACATGGTGTAGTTATGTCGGTTATAAGAATCTCCTAAGTCCATAAGAGTTTAAGTTTCATGAGTTATCGAGTCACTCTAAGTCATAATTTAAAGAGTTTGAGTTAAGTATAATGATTTATGAGATTTATAATACTTGTATTACTATTGATGATTTACAAGGAATATATTTCAGTTAATTCAAGCGATGAAAGTTGTTATCGTCAGCATGCATGATTTTCATAATCATTTATGATATTATTTATAATATTGCATTGCACCCCCACATACTCAATACATTCCTTAAAGTACTGAACACCATATATTTTTATATGCTACAGTGCCTTATAATGTAGGTACACGTTATAGCGCAGATACCGCATTCAGTCAGTTCGCAGATTCCAGTCAGCAGGTGATGTGTCCTTTTGATTCGAGGTCATGAGTTAGTTAAACAGTTCGAGAAGTGTTGTATTTTCTTACTTTAGTCGTATTGATATTGGGTAGTTTGGAGTCATTACCCATCTATCTGAAGTCAGTACCAGTGGAGGCTTCATAGACAGTCAGTAGAAGTTGAAGCATTCAGTTTCAGTTTCATTTGTAATAGTAGAGTTGTAATCTTGTAAAGTTCATATTTATATTGATCAAGTTTAGAGAAGCTCTATATTTTTGCTAACTTTATATAGATTTAAGCATTTTATCCAGTTGTTTATGAGTTATGCCAGTAGGAGGGTTAGCTTGGGGTCACTTGCGCCTCTAAGCACCGTGTGATGTTCCAGGACCCAAATTTCGGGGCGTTACAAACTTGGTATCAGAGCACAGAGTTCAAGTGTCCTAGGGTGTCTATGAATCCGTGTCTAGTATAGTCTTGTAGAACGGTACAGAGATGTTTGTACTTTTCTTCGAGAGGCTATAAGACATTTAGGAAAGGTCTCCATTCTTTCAAGTCTTAGATCGTTCTATAGAAAGGTTCATTGAGAAACTTACACAGATTCTCATCTTACCCTATGCGGGCCATCCCCGCCTTATTTTCAAGGTATTAAAGATAGTCAAACTCAATTATTTGTAGATAGTACTTTCTTAAACAGTCCCCACAGATAGTTATAAAGTTTTAAATGATCTATAAAGTACCCTATTAGTGCCTTATCATGCTTCGCTTATAAATTGTGCAATAACTCCAAGTAAGTTGTGCTTCCAGATTTCCTTCTCAGAATCCATATTGATAATCTATACTTCCTTATCTATGTACTGTTCCTGAGGTAACATGATCAGCGAGTTCCAATTTTCTCCCTCTGATAATGTTTTCAGACTTACAAGAGAGAAATTTCAAAAGTCTCACAATGTAGCCTGAGAAAAGCTTACCAACGTGTTATAAGTTACCTAAGTTCAATGTTATACCCTCTCCCTTATGATTGTTTTAGTTAAGATAGAGTAAGATGTGTATTCTTAGATTATCAAATATTTTATGACGAGTTTCTATCTCTTGTAACCTTGTTATCTTCATGATTTTGGAAATCAAAGACTAGTGAAGCCGGGTGAGGCCTATTTTGATTCACAAGCGACTCTTTGTGTATCTTATTTCCTCGTCCTGGTTGGAATTGGGTTTAGAGGTATAGTGACAAGAAAGGTGGAAGGTGTGATTTATTGGAAGTATGTATAGCCGAGCCTTTTGCATTTGATCGAGTTAGTGAAGAAGTGATATTATTCTTTTGTGTCAGCTCATGGAAGAAAAAGAGAAGGAGTTATTGGTGGAGGTAAATAATAGTTTGCTCAAGGTATGAAAAGAGTTGTTAAAGGTATGTTGCACAAGACAAGTATAGGTTATGGACGAGGATATTTAGTGAATAAGTGTTGTTAACTTAGGTGCTCCTGAGATTGCAAAGGAAAGTGAAGTTGAGGCTTAAAGAGTTATGAACTAAGTTAAGTTATGTATGAAGGATATATAGTAATGATGAGTAGAAAGAGGGTGCATTGATGGATTATAAATGAGAGAGATCATATGATTATGACCAATTATTGTTATTAAGGGGTTTGAGTGGACTAGTGTTTATTGACGTTTTGTTTTATATTTTCCAAGTGAGAATTGTGTGTATGAGGTGGAGTTGTAAGTTATGCTGAGCTCTAGGAATTAAGCTTGGATGATTAGTGGCTATGAAGGTGGATGTGATGATTTCTTGGTTAATGGTGCTAGTTACAAGGAAGTGATCTAATAGGCTTGGACAATGTAGGCAAGAGCTTGAGTCTGGTTGACTTGTAATTAAGTTTGATTCTATGTTCTTAGTGAGAAATTTCGCCCATGGTACTATGGGGCTGCTTTATTTTTTTAAATTTTTTTTCTAGGGTCATTTTATGTGTTGTAATTAGTAAGTTTCGTGGAGTTTCTAGGTGGAGAACGACTAGATAGGTAATGAACGATGTTCCTAATAATTGAGTCAATGAGCGTGATGGCTTTAGTCTAAGGGGGAGATAGTAGAACAAGTAACTAGGTTAGGTTGTCAGGTTCTAGTGGGTATGCCAATAAGTTGTGGAACAACTGTGAGAAGGGATACTGCTCGACCCATTTTTATTTTAGTATTTTCAATCATTCCTGTATTTATTCATGCTTTGCATTTTGATTCTATGATCATGATTCATGTCAAGGCATGCCATAAAAAAATCCTGTCCTCACTTAGTTACCGAAATACGGAGTCTCAGACCTTTCACCGATTGGAATCACAATTTATAGTTACGAATTCCCAATTTAGGTCATGCAACACATGACTTATGTACTCAAGTTTTGTGATATGTTTAGATCCAATGTTTAAGCGCTACTTTTAATGATCAGCAAGAAAGGAATTCAGATTCATATCGTGCATGTCCCCTGGCCATATTTCTTTGATGTGTTTATGATGTTAAATCCTCTATATCACAAGCCTCAGTTGAGTGTCAAGTTATTCATAGTATCTATTCATGTTTCAGATCATCATGCTCTAATCTTTTAGTTATCTTTCCTTACCCAAGATAGTGGTGGTGAATAGTTGTTTAGTTGGGAGAGAAGAGATATTTCCTTATCAATGATAGAGGGTGCCATGCCAATTTTGGCTTGGCGGTAATGTGAAGTAAGATTGAGGCTAAGTATTTGATACACGTTATGGTTAGTTGAAGTTTAATGTGTTATGATTGGGAAGATTGTGGTGTATTCATTTTGCGTAATTCCATGAGTTGGAATGAATATTGGAGTGAAGCGTGTGTAGGACTTGATTAGCTAGGAGTATGTCAGGTGTTCTTGAGGTGAGTACTTGGAAATCTTTCTTGATAAGAGGTGTGTAGGGTATGAAGATAGGATTAAATGTCGTGTTTGTGTGCATGCAGATAGGTGCCTTGCGCATCAGTAAAGGGCTAGTACTAGGTGGATTGGAGTGGTCGAAGTGGTAATGAGAATTACTCTTGAAGTGAAAGGTTGTATGAATGTAGATTTGCGGGAGCTCATGATTCAGAATGGGGTTATGCGGTGAATCTTGTGGTTCTAGGTTACGCTTGAAAATGATGAGGGGGTTTGGTTCAGGGGGATATGAGTAGATGGAAGTATCGGTGTCATGTGAGGATTGTAAGTCGAATCGATCAAATATAGTATCAGAAGGGTATAGTATAGTTGAGAGAGTGTTTGATAAGTGTGGTTGAGTTGAGATTAAGGAGTTTCCTTGATTGAAGCTTAGTACTTTTATCCTGACTTATGATTCATAGGTTTAGGTTTCAAGTTATGGGATTATGGTAATTTTATGATCTCCTATTTAGATGTCTTATTTAGATCTTGCCAAAAGTTCTTTGCTCCTTCAGACCATTAGAATTCCTTGGGAGCGTGTTGAAGAAATCCTCTACTTAAGTATAAGTATCTAGTACGATTCAGTTTGCATAGCTAGCAACCCAGTTTTTAAAATTTGGCAGATAGATTTCTATGGTCTTCCATTTTTTTTTTAACTAGTCTGGTCTTACAACTCGAAATTTCATAGGGATGAGCAATTCGATAAGTAGTTGCTCGCGCCCAAAATCTACTAATTCTGTTCAGTATATGTATTAGGCATCAGTTTCTGATTCGAATATATAATTGTGATTCAGTCTGTAAGCATTCATTTAACAATCTTTGTTTTCCAAGTATTCTAGTCCAGACAATGTAATACCCATTCTGTAGTCTTATCCTTGTTTCTCATGACCTATTCCTGCATAAATTATCTCTTCGCCATCTATGAGTACAATTGCACCCTTGTAACATCAAGTGAATTCTAAACTCTTAGTATGAGCCCGCTCTTTAATATAGGAAGAAGGCAAATCAGCTCAGATTCAGTCGAGAATTACAGTTTCCCTCTATCTATTTTTTACCAGTCTTGGATCCAGCTGTATAGCTAATCTCATCATGAGTATTTACATTCAACGAAGTACTTCAAAGTTTAGAAAGATATAGATTTAGATTTTCAAGTTGTTTCAGCTGTGTGTTTTCAGTTTTCTCTATATTCTTGGCCAAAAAGCAACATTCAAGGACGAATGTTTCCAAGGGGTAGATATTGTAATACCGTGATCATTTCTTAAGCTTAAATCCATCTTTTGAGTGAATATGGATGACTTCTAAATTGATTGTTATTTATCTCATGTTGTATTTCCCGAAATTCTACTCTCGATCATGTGGAGAATTGGATAAGCTTTCCATCCACATAAGATTCACCCGAATCGGACACCCAGTGAGGAAGTTAGAGCCATTTTGTAATTCCCTGAGACTCTAACCAATAGTGCAACCATGAATCAAGATCTTGAGAAATAAATTATAGTGCTTTGGTTGTTTTCTAATTAAGGATGGTGTGTATTAAGACCTTAAAGATGTCCTAATGATTGGGCGAATCAAAACATTCCTTACCGATTGAATTCTTGGGAAGGATATTGGTATAGTCAACTTCAAACGAGCATATCTGTCATTATACTCGGAAGTTTTGAGATCATGACCTATCAACAGATAAATAATTGAATTTTATTTAAAAGGATACAAATTTTTCCAAAATACGATATCGGAGCAAAGAGTTATGCCCATTTTACTTCAACATGGTCAAGCTGTAAAACGGTGACGACGGTTCTGACGGGCTGTCACGTTTCTGATGCCATTTCTGACGACGTCGTCACTCTCTGATGACATTTCTGATGACGTCGTCAGCCTTAGGAAGAAAATAAAAAAATTGACCCTTTTGTGACGACATTTCGTGACGGCCTATCACGGGTCTAACGGCCTATCACAGATGTCGTCAGCCATTTTTTTACAGCAATTAAGGGGCGTTTTTAAAAGTGTATTTTGGTCTTTTTCACCCATTTTGACCCTCTATATATATCCAAGTAAAGAAGAAAACTTTATTCTTCTTCAATTTCATCAAGAATACTAGGGTTTCTCTCTCAAAAATCCAATCCAAATTTCCCAAGAAAATCAAGAAGCCAACCATAGATTTTATAAATTGGTTCAAGATTCAAGGTACCCAAGTCAAAAGCATCAAGAATCCTAACTCAAGAAGTGGAAAAGGAGTCTATAAAAAGTTTCTTCATTCAAATCCATAATCAAGGTATGTGGGGTTTGAACAAGAACACTTCTTTCGTTCTTGTGCCCAAAGATTTAATTTCTACTATTGAAATCCATGATTTTTCGAAGTGAGTTTACACCCAAATTACATTATGAATGATTTATAATATTTGAGATATTCAAGATCGATACACATGACTATTTCATCATTTTATTTCTTAAATTGAGAACTGATGCCATGAGTTGAATATTATTATTATGAGTTGATGATTTGCGAATGATTTGAGATAAGAGTCATGATTTAAGCTTTTCTATGAGAATTTTTATTATTAAATATATATATATATATATTGATATCTGAGATTGAGAGTCAAGAATGAGTTCTATGATGTTTTCTTGAAGTTTTTGATACATGATTATTTTACAACTTCCAAATTATGACTTGATATTTAATATTGTGAATTTCAAGTTCTGCATTGAGTTGGTATTTCAAGTGCTTTCAAAACATGTGTCAAGCTTTAAGCTTCCTTATGAAAAATTGGATTATTGAGTATATTGATACATAAGATTGAGTTTTTATAATGAGTCTTGATATTTCCTCAAAGTTAGTGATGTTGCCATGACTAAATGAATTGATATATCTTGATGTTGAGAAAGATTGTTTGATTTTGAGTCAATTTAGGAATCCACAGTTGTATATGATTTACCGATGAGATATATATTTATGTTTTGGTCTTTATAATGGACCCGCGAATTGATATTGATTAAGGTGGATTTCCTAATACATTCTGAGCTGAGTCTGGGAGGAGTATTTAACACCGAGCGGGAAATTTGGTATTTTCCCAAAACTGCGTGCCACCGTAGGATTGATATTGATGATTTTGGGCCAGAGGCCGAGTATGGGATTGTGATTGAGAAATTGAGGTTGTACTCCTTGGCAAGAGTATGACACCCCCGCCAATGTGGGGTTCTCCCCTTTGGAGGGCAAAACATTGGACTTCATGTGGCTCACATGGTGTAGTTATGTCGGTTATAAGAAACTCTCAAGTCCATAAGAGTTCAAGTTTCATGAGTTACCTAGTCACTCTAAGTCATGATTTAAAGAGTTTGAGTTAAGTATAATGATTTATGAGATTTATAATGCTTGTATTACTATTGATGATTTACAAGGAATATATTTCATGTAATTCAAGCGAAGAAAGTTGTTATCATCAACATGCATGATTTTCATAATCATTTATTATATTATTTATAATGTTGCATTGCACCCCCACATACTCAGTACATTCCATAAAGTACTGACCCCCATATATTCTTATATGCTACAGTGCCTTATAATGTAGGTACAAGTTATAGCGCAGATACCGCATTCAGTCAGTTCGCAGCTTCCAGTCAGCAGGTGATGAGTCCTTTTGATTCGAGGGCATGAGTCAGTTATACAGTTCGAGAAGTGTTGTATTTTCTTACTTTAGTCGTATTGAGATTATGTATTTGGGAGTCATGACCCATCTATCTGAAGTCAGTACCAGTAGTGGCTTCATAGACAGTCAGTAGAGGTCGATGTATTCAGTTTCAGTTTCATTTGTAAAAGTAGAGTTGTAATATTGTAAAGTTCATGTTTATATTGATCAAGTTCAGAGAAGTTCTATATTTTTTCTAACATTATATAGATTTAAGCATTTTATCCAGTTGTTATTGAGTTATGCTAGTAGTCGGGTTAGATTGGGGTTAATTGCGCCCCTAAGAACCATGTGACGTCCTGGGACCCAAATTTTGGGGCGTTACATCCCATGTACCCCACAAGTCATCATTATTATGTTTGATTGGGGGATTACCTTATACCCATAGATCCCTTGTAAGTAATGTCCTTAGTTATCATTTCATAGTCAAAATTTTAAAATAGACTAAATCACTAACCTCAGACTCAAGATCTTTTCTCCTCATATGAGCATAAGATTTCTGATGGATTTATGTTGTCTTCATCTTCTCCCGAATCAAACTGAATGTTCTCCGTCTCCTAAAATACTCAATCTATCTCTGTCAATGCAACCTTACATGCTTCAAACAAACCAATGGGAGATCTATATCTCCTACCATAGAGAGCCTCAAATGGAGCCATCTAAATATAGGAGTGATAACTATTTTTGTAAGCAAACTCAATCAAAGGTAATTGGTAATCCCAACTACCATCAAAGTCAATAGCACATGCTCTCAATATGTCCTTTAAGGTATGAATAGTCCTCTCTACCTGACCATCTATTTGAGGATGAAAAGTTTTACAGAGATGAACTTGGGTACCAAGACCCTTCTAAAAAGCATTTCAAAAGTGAGAGGTAAACTGAGTACCTCTATCTGAAATTTTAGATAATGAAATCCCATATAATTTAACTAACTCCCTAAGATTGAGTCTAGCATAATCCTCGGCTTAATACAAAGTATTAACTGGCAAGAAATGGGCTGACTTGGTCACTCTATCAATAATCACCTAAATCAAATCATGTCGATGACACATACGAGGCAAATCCATCAGAAAATCCATGTTCACCACTAGGCCTTTGGTGCACAACCTTAACTTACTGACAATTTGGGCACCCAGCCGCAAACTTTGCAATATCCCTCGTCATACCACTCTACCAATAGTTTTCTTGTAAATTACGATACATCTTAGTGGCTCTTGGGTGAATAGAATACTGCGCACCATGCACTTCTGCAAGTATGCATTGTCTCAAACCATCAACACACGAAACACATAACCTTCCTTGACAAAAATACACCCCATCTCCTCCTTGGAAAAAAACCTTTACTTTCTGATCTCTAACGGCCACCTTTAACTTATCCAAACTCGTATCCCTATCTTGCTTTTCTTTCTCTTTAGTAACCAATGAAGATTCTTAACCATTTTTACCCTATTCACTAACTTTAGTTGAAATAAACAACTGAACACCTAATATTGCAAGTTGATGAACCTATCTAAGAGATACTGGGCCTAAAGAAACCCCTATCTAAGAGATCTTTTAACTATTTTTTAACTCCTTAAGCTCCGCTGGAGCCATTCTTTCAGGTGGAATAGAGATAGGTTGGGTATTTGAAAGGAGATCTATTCTGAATTCAATTTCCTTTTTAAGAGAAAGTCAATGAAGATCTTTAGGGACCACATCTGGAAATTCCCTTACTAATGAAAATGACTCGAGACTAGGAGTCTTAGAACTAGAGTTCTTAACTCAAACAAGATGGCAAACATACCCTTTAGATACCATTTTTCTTGCTCTAAGATAAGAAACAGTATAACCCCTAAGCAGAGAGGTATTACCCCTCAATTTAATAACTGGTTAACTGGGAAACTAAAATTGGATGACTTTATTTCTATATTAACTGAGGCATAGCATGAGTGAGCCAATCTATGCCAATGATGACATCAAAATCAGTCATCACTAACTCTATAAGATCAATTGAGGTAAATTTATGAGATACTGTGACTACGCAATTTCTATATACCCGTTTGGCTATAATAAATTTACCCACTGGGTTTCACAGTGAGAAAGGCTCTGCTAACGCTTCGGAACTAACCTCAAAATTAAAAGTTTTATAAGGAGTTACAAAAGAAAGTGAAGATTCAGAATCTAACATTGCATAAATATAAAGATGGAAAACCTATAACGTACCCATAACCATATCAAGAAAACTTTCCTAATGATGTTTAGTCAGGAGTTTATGCAACCTATTCTAGCAATGTCTACTAGTGGCACTGGAAGTAGCACCCTACTGAGTTGGGTGACCTGTTGGAGCTAAAGAAAAATTGGACTAACAGTGTTGACCAGCCATCAGGCAATTCCTAACCCTGTAGACTGGCTTTCCATAACCAAAACACACAACACTACAAGACTTACACTCACCCGGATAATTCCTACCATATTTTTTATAAAGGAAATTAGTACGATCACTATTCACACTACCTTGGTACTTAGAGCCTGTCGCCTTGTCCCGACTGTCTTGCCTGAACTTAGGCACTAATGCACTAACTAAAGATAGAGTTGGGGCTGAAAATTTATGACTGAACTGACAACGATTACTGCCCTCTAATCTTGGCTGAGAAAAGTTTAAACTACCTATTTTGACCCTCTTACTTTCTCTACCTCCTTTCGTTTTTCCTCCTCAATCTGTTAAGCATGAACCATAATACTAGATAGGTTTATATCCTTAATCAACATGGAAGTGCTACACTCTTTTCCCATAATATTAGATATACCAGACATAAACTTACTCATTCTAGACCTATTATCCGCCACCATAGAAGGATCATACCTCACTAACTGAGTGAACTTAAGCGAGTATTCCTTTATACTCATATGACACTACTTTAAATTGATAAACTCTTGAACCTTAGCTTCTCTCGACTGAAATGGAAGACCCTATCTAAAAAAGTAATGGAAATTTCCTCCCACTCAATAGGCCCTGCACCAACACCATGGTCTTCCTTCCACTGCTTAAACCATGTGTGAGCTGCATCCTGCACTTGATATGAAGCCAACTATGAAATCTCACTCAAAGTGACACCCATAATATTAGTTACCTTCTGAACCATATCTAGAAATTCCTATGGATCTTCCTCTAACTTGGATCTAAAAAATAAAGGGGGATTCATCCCAGTGAAATCTCAAATCCTAAATGCAACTATATTTTCCACTGGATTAGTTGGAGAAATAACCTGATGGTTTTTCTGGGTAGCTATAGAGTGGGCTAAGGCAGTGAAAGCAACCCTAAATTCAGTATGAGAGACATGATTATTCAAGGGATCTTTCTAAACAGATGAGGGTGCAGGATAATCGCTATTCCTTCTTCCATTGTTTTATCTAGGAGGCATTTTCTGTGAAAGGAATGAAGGATAAGTTAGAAAGAGAGGTTAAATAAAGCTCATGCTCTTTCTCACTACATGAACACTGAAAGAAGGGAAACTTTCCTAAAATGTTTCACAGCCTTTTATCCATATTTCTGGCTTGCTTCACACCCATGCACAAGACTCTATTCAACATGACGTTCAGTCTCCCTAAGACACCTTAAAACCTTAGGGTTTGATACCAAGTTTTATCGTGACCAGAGGCTACCCCTAGTCACGATAGTATTGCTTACGGTCATGAGTGACTATAAGCTAACCCATGAGCTGGTACTTGCTGTGAGAGCTGAATAAAATGGTACTGATATAACATATGAGAAAGATAAATTGGTAAAATATTAAAAGATCAAAATACTACATTTATGTAAATGACAAGTCTGAAATATCTCTAATGACTGATAATACTGAACAAACTTACTGACTATCTAACTGATTGTTTGAAATCTTCTAAACTGACCGAGGAGTTAATGGGACAAGCCCCCAACTAACTTCGATTGTCTGAACATAAGAAAAAACTGAAATAACTAGGGTAAATAAATCATGTCCTCGATGGATAAGGACTCACCAGTAGTACTGTTGAGTTACACTGAGCTGTCTAAGAATGGTCGAGAAATTAAGCATTCGAACATATATTATAAGACAACATAGAACAAAGAAAATTATGTGATCAGTACTTTTAATGTACAAGTACGTGAGATAAGGACTAACTAAAATGCATGAGATAACTTAGCATAAATTCATGAACATGTAATATCTGAGAATGCAAGACCAAGCATAAACGCATTACTAAAATAATTTGTAAATTAAGAGACAAAAATATATATAACTAAAAAATTATAAATCTGATTTGTATAGTTGGTCGAGAAAATCTTCACTGAGATATACTAAAATACTGATGGACTGTGGAAGGTATCATATAACTGACATGCCCCAATCTGAGCTAATTGGGGTCCAACCTATAACCCAATTTGGAAGGGTGTCTGTACCGTTCGATAAATACTAACACTAGCTGTGTGGATCCACTAAACTAATGTCTCAAAGGACTAAGGAGTCACCTTCTACTGGCAGGTTCTCTCATGAGATATATGTCAACCCTAAAATGGAAGGTAGACATCTCAAAATACATTGATTATGTAGTTCTAGAACTCGGGGATTGCTATTATGGGTCACACCCTCTACTAGCAAGTAGGTCCCCATCCCTGGCTTCACTCAGTGCTAAATCCTACTTCCAACCGAACTAACACTAGTAATAAACTAAACTACAATTTCCTAAACATTATTTCTGATAGTAATCATCATGATTATATCAACTGAATAAATAGTACTATTCATGGTTTAATTGAATCATTACTTGAAAATCTGAAATCATGTAAAAATACAAAGGTATCAGGTGTTCATAACCCACTAGCACTGAATGATAAGAAAATATGATATTTAAGATTAAAACTATAGTATGGAATCATGGTTCAACCCAAGACATATACATTTCACCAAACACGTGGAAAGCATGGACTTGAACATGAGGATATTTTAAACACGAGAAATAAACAACATGAAATTCACTTTAATAAGACATGGGAAACTGAGTTTTATAGCATGAGTAAATTACTTCATGGGAACATACATGGCCTAAATTGAATTTAAATTACTAAGGAAAACATAAAATAAACTTATCTTAAACACGTAAAATACTACAATAATAGAAAAATCAATCCTTTAATTTAAAAGAGGGTTTTGGGGTTCCATCGATAAAGGGACCCATAAATGAACACCCCACATACCTTAAGCAAAAGAAAAACACTAATCTTAATGCTTTATTGTTTATTCTTGAACTTGGGGAACTTGAATTCTTGATTTCTTGAAAAAAAGAAATTCAATTTTGTTCTTGGGGAAAATATGAGGAATTTCTTGAGTTAAAATTGGGAGAAAAGGGACAATTAATGCCCTAACTGATGCCCCAAGCCATGATATGACCGATTAAGTTGAGGGGGTGAAAGACCCAATTGCTCCTCGGTCATTTAAATTAAGAACTAGACCCAACAGGATCACTGTGACTTGGTCTTATCATCTTCATTGATTTCCCTCACCACGATACGGTATGCATGACCTCGGGACTAATGCCACGTCGCAGGCTTATCGTGGTGACCCATTGGTTTCGTGATCCAAACATCACCTAAACCTTGCCTCCTAAAAATAAAAATCCTCCGATACATAACTTTTACATCCCTGAACATAAATCAACTCAAAAACCAACTCAAGAAGATCAAAATAAAAATTCTCAAAGTTTAGGGGTCTTGAAAATGACTAAGTCCCCTAGAGTTAGTGAAATTTTAAAGACTTAATCCTCTTATGCTTGCAAATAGAAATTGAATTGAGCTAAGATGAATACGGGGTATTGCATATTAGGAGTATGCTTGTTCTTAGTATGGTGGTTATGATGGACATTGGAGTGGTGGTCCAAATACCCCTCCCCTTGTTATGCTAACCAAAATGCTAGTTCTTTTTATGAGTTTGATAGGTATCATGATGAAATTAAGGAAGAACAACATGTTAGGTACTATTGTTTTTAAGAAATGCTTCAAACTCTTTTGGATCGAGCAACTACATTGGAGGAGGATATGCGTGACTTATAACAATCCATGGCGGCATTTGGAAAAGAGATTTAAAAAGAAGAACAGGTGGGTGAAAGCGCTGATCTTTCAATTACCAAGAATAGATCAAATCTTTATAATGAGGAGAATAAGGAAAATATACCATGCCATGTCATGGACGACGATCTTAATAGTAAAGAAAATGCCAAACAAATCCTTTGTGATGACTCTAGTACATTTTGGGGTGATAATGTCAATGCAGGTGCAACTCTAGGATTAGGGAGAGGACCTAACTTAAAATACTTTTCAACGTTATACTTGGTGGATTTTATGAAAGTCAAACCACTAAAGAAAATGATGAATTTTTTATGAGAAGAGAAAAGTTCCCATATTTAGGAGTTTGACATTCCAAAAGGGCAAAAGGGATCCTACCACTTGAAGGTTAACAAATGCAAATATCTTGATGTAAAGAGTGGATTTTTGATGTCCTCAACAATACCCAACTAGTCTATTTGAAAATTTGATGCAAAGTTGGGTAAAAGAATCAAGTCTTCAAAGTGGAGTGATAAAAGTAACCTTGTATCGCCCTTGACTTTGCCCCACGTGCCACGAAGACGTATTGATCTCAAGTTGAGGCGTCGATTCAAATCCTCTGTATAGAGACATTAATGATGATGAAAGAGGCACCATGCCACGACCTTAAACCAAGTGCTTAATTATAGAAAACCCATCGTTTTTATGTTTACAGTATTTATTTTTGAATAATTAACAAAATTTTAATGATTTCTAGATAGTTTTGGCAGATTGGGGGCCAAAATAGGGGTGAAACCATGTTAAGAAGTGTGGCATATATTCAGGAAAATGTGGAAAAACTGGGTAGAAAAATGCCTCAGGTACCGTTATCGCGGCTTCAGGATCGTGATCGAGCTAATCATACCCCAATTCTTACTCTATGTCCAACTGTCAACATAGTTATCAATGCGGTTTCTAGGAGACCTTTTACCCTTCTTATGTTTTTTTGTTATATAGTTATATCACTACAAGTCTTGTAGTGGGGGTTGTGGCCCTACACCTATGCGTATTTATTGGTTTGCAATACTTGAATTTAGTTCTCATGAAGCATGGAATATTGTGAATTCATTATGTTCATTTTAAGTTTTTTGTTTTTTTAATAATAATGTTGGGCGAGCCTTTCCCTATGATTTATTGAGTGATGACATTCTTAAGGAAAACTCATTGTTATTGGTTTTAAGCCATGTATGTAGGGAAAGTCTAACTATCCATAGCATTGGGGCTATAAATTCAAAGGAAGTCTAAGTACCTATGGCATTTTGGATTTGGGATCGCACTTGTACTAATGGAGAAGTCTAAGTAGTCAAATGATTTACCCGTATGAAATACAAAATGTGAGACGAAGGCTTGGGTTGGTTCCATAATTATAAAATTACGCATGGTGCAAATACAAAACAAACACCCCCTTCGTTCAAAATTATTCAAAAATCAAGGCACGAACGTGATAAAAAATCGAGCCATTTCCCAAACTCAATTTAATAAACTAAAAGGGGTTGGGGCATACCCATAAGTTGATGGATAATTGAAATTGCATGATAATATTATCTTAGATGCGTAATTGGTATGACGATACCAATGGTATATGCCTATGATAGATGATTCTTCATTGATAAATGGGAATATGTAAACTATTTTAATTAGCTTATAGGGTATTGTGAAGCCAAGCCAAGAAATTGGAGGTCCCAAGGGATTGATACTGGAACCCACATTTGTCGACATGAGGGTTGCTACTGATGACCGTGTGCTTATGACATACTTTATATATTTGTATCCTAGAATGACATTGGGGCGGGGCATTTTCTTATCGTTCATAGATATCATAGTTCATATGGATAACATGCACCAAAATCATTTTAGCAGGGAAAAGATGGACCCATATATCCCCGGGGTATAGATGATGATTTGAGATACACAGTCCAGGATAATGTTTTAAACTTCATGCAAAACCTTGTTCCCAATCCCATTATGTCATATATATATATATATGTATATGATTGTGTGCATATGGTTTTGAATGGTTTTGGATCTATTGATCATGGAATTATGTTATCCTTTCCCTGAGTTACATGTTAGCATTGACCCTACTAACTGTGCCCAAATGTTGTATCCTCATGAAATGTGGAGTCCAAATACACTTCTATTTCTTTGATCAGTTATGGTGATTTCTAGATTACCTTTGAGTCAACTTGAAATTGTAAGATTCCATTATCCGGAAGGCCCTCATTTCATGGTCATGTCTTACTTATGTCTTAGACTATTTTTGTGGGGTTTTACCTAGGGTCAAGGGCTTGTCCTGACCTAGGTTGATGTTTGGTATCTTAGAGGATTTTGTGGAAAAAGTGTGTGTGGATTCTAAGATCCCTCTTGTTATTGATTTATCTATCTTGTTATATGTTAAAAATTTAGCTCTATCTTGTTATATGTATGAAACTCACCCGTTGCTAGTTATATTATATTCTACTTGGCTAGGGTAATAAGTATGGTCTCTGGACCTTAGAGGACTTGAGATACCCATCACATCTAGTCCCTATTTTGAGTCATGACAAGCCTAATATCTAAGTGTAGCTTCATCATGATTGGGTGTCAATAAAGCCATGTCATGTAAAACCTCTTTTATGGGTATTTAGAAAACCACTCTTATAAGGGATAGGCTATGAGGCATTTAGGTATGTTTCCCTTTTCTTATGATCTATTTTTTGATATAAAGTCTAAGGTCTTGAAAACTCCTCTAATTCAAAATTCTCATATTTGAAATCATGTCCCCACAAAGATCTGATACTTGTGGTAACTCATCTATTTAACTTGAGGACAATGTGGATGGAATTCACCCTCTATATGGGGTATAAACTAGGTATAGGGTCCCTTCTCCCGAGTGTACTACCCATTGTGGAGTTCCACCAGTTCTTACTAGTCCTCCACGAATATCTTTGGATAATGATACTTATGCCCTGATGGACTCTATGGGATATGTCTAATGCTGAGATCAGTTATTCTATTCCTCTATTGACCCAAATAGTGACCTCTCTATCATACCAATCTGGTCTTAATGGTAGGAAAATTAGAGGTAGAAGAGAGGTAGAATAAGAAGTTTTGATATTTAGTGTGGGGTAAAAATCAGCAGGTTGGTAGAAGAGTTGGGAAATAGTGGACTAAGAGAAAAAAATTGGGGAGTTCCGATTCTACTGATAGTGCCCTTTATCCTAAGCCTTCTGGTGATTATTGCTTTCAGGTAATAGTGTGCTTAAGTCACAAAGTGCCCAATCTAAGGATAGTAGAGCTCAGTCATCCCCATCCTATCCTCCAGTAGACTATACAGACATCTTTATTGTGGTTATTGTGATAAGGGGAGGAACTTGTTTTTAAACTATGGACATCATGTTTATATGCAGAAACATGTCCTTTTAATGATGTTGCCACTAGAGATATTAAGATTTTGGTTTCTACTTCTTTAGATTCTGTACCAAAGATGCTACTTCTAGTACCAGCACTAGTCAGAACGGCCTTTATGCTTATGCCACTCGTCAGGAACCTAAGGCATCTCTATATATTTAAGACTCTTCTATTATTATATATATTGTTATCTTGATCTTATTTCTACCCTTTCTTCTGTTACCCCTTATGTAGCTATTTATGTTATTTGTGGTCTTGAGTGCATTTCAAATCCCTTCGGTGTGTCTACCCCGGTGGGTAATTTTATTGTGGCTAGAAAGGTTTATAGGAGTTGTGTGGTATATATATATGTGGTAGAGAGACATTGGTAGATTTGGTAGAGTTTGATATGGTGGATTTTGATTCGATCTTAGGGATGTATTAGCTTCGCTTATTCTATGCCTCTCTAGATTATCAGACTCATAACGTCTGTTTCCAATTATCAAATAACCCTGTGATTGAGTGGTAAGGAAGTTCTCTAGTACTTAAGGAAGGATATTTTTCTTATGGTAGATCCAAGAAGTTGATTTCCTAGGGATGTTTATATCACCTAGTTTTGGTTAAGGATTTTAGTTCTGGAGGTCTTTCCTTGCAATTGGTCCTTAGGGTCAATGAATTTCCTAATGCGTTTCCTAATGACATTCTTGATATTCTGCTCGTTAGGGGAAATACACTTTAGAATTAATCTTCTACCGGTCACCAGACCTATTATTATCTTTCCTATAAAATGGCTCCGACCAAGTTAATAGAACTTAAGGAAAAGTTAAATGATTTTTTTTATAAGGGTTTCATCCATTCTGGTGTCTCTCAGTGGGATGTTCCTATGGTTTTTGTTCGTGAGATAGATAGGACTCTTTGGATTTGTATAGAATATCGGTAATCAAATAATATTATTGTGAAGAAGAATGTGCTTGTGGGCAGTAACTAAGTTAAATAAAGAGGTTTAGGTTGATTTTTATATTGGATTGACTAGTATATTACAAAAGATATTTCATCTGTGGTGCATGATTGTTGCCAGGCCCTATTTTTGAACCTTATATGTTGATGGTGGAGAAAAGGATGTTAGCTTGAGAATAGTGATGCGAGATTCGTAGGAATAGATTTGTAGGCTTGATGTAATGTGTGAAAGAGATTAGATTAATAACCTTATGAAATATTATAGTGGGCAATTATGATATATACTAGAGGTCTAGTGTAAAAGCGATGATTTAGGACTAAGTCATTAGGTGGATAAGAGCATTAAGTGTATAAAAATATATAGAACCCCAGGTATCCCTTATTAAATGAGGTTTTAAGTATGTACATTTTATGTGTACCTAGTTCATATTATTGAATGTCTTAGAATGTAAAAGTTTTAGGAATTTTATATGGTTTTCTTTAAAGCTGAATTTAGGAGAATATAGATAGACAATGTGAGCTCTTGGTGCGGTATTAAGAATTTTGTTTAGTTGTGAGGTTATTCTATTAGAGGTTTTGTTATTGGTGAAGAAGTATAGATATATATGCTCACGAGGGTGTGACTTATAGGATTATAGCTATAGAGACTAGGGAAAGATAAGATTAGGATCTCTAAAGGATAATACCTTCATATTGTAGTTGTCAGGGGTAAGTTGACAATCTTGATAATGGTGGAACCACTTGGTACGGAGCATTGTACGTACAGGTTTAATGGGAAGGTATGTCCACAAGTATAGAATGGTGACATTTTAGCTTCGTGGGAAGAGATGGTGATTTGAGGTTGATCTTAAATTTTCTCATGGTGGTGAGTTTCATGGAAGAGTCATGGTAAATTTACTCTCTTTCTAGAAATTTCCTACCACCTCGATTTAAGAGGACATTCTATCAATGTCTTACGTATTCTAATTTTTCCTATGCCTAAGGTCTGAGTTCTATAATGAAACTTTTGTCCATGCTCCATCCCCTGGACTAGAACCAATAATGGTTCTTAGAAATCTAAGCATTCAATTTCTTATTTATGACACTCGTGATCCATAAATTAATGTCTCTCTCAATGATTGGTTCTAAGGAACTATACGTTCTATATTCCATCGATTCATCTTATGGAATTTCTTATCCAAAGGTGATGCAATGTATACGCACTCATAACCATTCTAAGATCTTAGAATCAACAACAATAGTTTCAAGTGGCAACCGTTGTCTTAATTCTTAAATAATCTCAGGCTCTTTTAGTTATGTGTTTGGTGTGGGAATCATAAGATTGAAATTGTGTAGTGTTATATCCATAGATGAAAACATAGTGGAGAAGAGTGGATAAATTTAAAGGTTGTTAGATGGATTAGTTGAGGTAGAGAATGCTTATACTCTATTCTTATGTCCCGCGAGAATCTCAGTTCATGTCTTGTATCAACATTCCATAGAACTAATGACCTAGATCATATCTATGTCAGGTCTCATTATCGCATGAGTCGTGTTAAAGTATGCGTTTTCCTACTCTTTTTGTTTTCTAAATTTATTCATGGTTTTATGATTTCATTCCTATATTATATACATGATCATGGATACCTTTACCTATCATCTGGGGACGAATAATCCAATGGGTGAAGGATGTAATACCCCAGATTTTTGGCCTTTGAAAATTTTTAGTTTTTGAGCTTACTGCCAGGTAATGACTCACCTTACGAGTTGTGAAAACTCATTATGGATCGTAGGGCTCAAGTCATAGGCAAACTAGTGAGGAATGCCCAAGTTTCTAACCTTAGTAGGACATGGACCTGACAAGTTATGAGGAAACATTATGAGTTGAAAGGTAAGACTCGTGGTCCCACTAGTGTAATGGTACATTGCTTCTTCTATGATGATGACTAGGACCTTACGAGTAATAAAGTTAGGTCACGACTCATATGGTATGACTCATTACCCTAGAAGTAAGGTTTCATTGAGTCATTGTCAAGACTACGAGTCCAGGCAATGACTCATATCCAGTAGTGATGTGACCTATAATGATTGGCGATAGTTTTCTTGTGTATCATTTAAGGACACTTTGGTCATTTCATCTTTTCCCAGGTAAGATTCACAGCCATACACCACATTTAGGGTCTCATTATCATCCCAACACACATCAAATACACCTCTTATCTCTCTCTCAAATCCCTAAGTAAGAATAATTAGGTTTTTCTAAGGGATTGGTCATCTAGGGCTCAAAGGGTAATTTTTTCTTCAAAATTATTAGTGTCTCAGGCATGTATCTCTTCCCCTAAATTTGTTTTATGAAAAGGCATGTGTTTCATAATTATTAATGTTAATTTAAATGTGTATTTTTATTAGGTTAAAGGTTTTGGAATGAAGGTCACTTGAATTAAATATTAATGGCTATAATGCTTTTAGTTATGTTTTATTTTTGTTATTTGAAACCCAGTGGGTTGCATGGGAATGGTGAATGGGATAGGGGTTAAGGCATTCCCCCAAAGTGATGAATTTTTGTTGGGAAATTGTGTCCCCTCAACTCACTTGCATAATTAACTTTGAAATATGATTAATCACATGATTTGTCGTACTTTCCTAAACTATTGCATTTCATAAATGGTTGATCAGATAAAATTGACTTTGAAAACCTTGTTGGACATGTTTTTTATTTTAAACTAGAAGATTGAAGGTTGGAGCATTCAACCAATCTGATTTGATAAACTAAAGGGTGTTAGGGCATTCCCCTAACTAAATTTAATAAACTAAAGGGGGTCGTGTCATTCCCCCAGAATGATGGATAACTGTAATGGCATGATAATATTAGCTTACAAGTGTAATTGGTATACTGATACCAATAGTATATGTCATAAAATATGATTCTTTGTTAATAAATTGTAATGTGTAAACTATTTTAATTGGTCTTAAAGGGTGTTGTATAGCTAAGCCGTGAAGGTAGAGGTCTCGAGGGAATTATACTGGTTAACCACGTTTTCTGGTGTATGGATTGATTTTAATGATCATGTGCTTATGAAACACTTTATATATTTGAATTCTGAAATGACGTGGGGTCGGGGTATTCCCTGTTCTTTCTTGGATACCCCAGTTCATGATGGTAACATGTACTAGGACCCTTTTAGCAGGGTGGGAGATTGACCTATATAGACCGTGGATATAGATGACGGTTTAAGCTACATAGTCTAGGATAATGTTTCAAACATCATGCTAAACATTGTTCCTTATACCAGCATGTTTATATATATATATATGTGTATGAATGTATGTATATATATATATATATGATTTTGTATATATGATTTTGAATGGTTTTGGAATGGATTGATCATGGAATTATTTTATCCCTTCCCTGAATTACACGCTAACTTTCATACTATTAAATATCGTGGATGCTATATCCCCTTGTGATACACAATTTTAACAAACTTGTATTTCCTTGTGCAGTGGTAGTTGATTTATGGACTGTCCGTGAGTCAACTTAAAGTGGTGAGCTTCCATTCTTCAAAAGGCCTTCATTTTATAGTCTTGTTTATACTTATGTCTTAGACTATTTCTATGGGTTTTTGGCTATAGTCAAGGGAATGTCCCAGCCTAGGTTGATGTTTGCTTTCTTAGAGGCCTTTTTTTACAAAGTGTGGGTGGATGTTGTTACGGATTCTTAGATCCCTGTTGTTATTGATTATCAATCTTGTTTAATGTTTGATAGTTAGATGTATCTTGTTATATCATCGGAATCACCTGTTGCTCGTCATATTGTGTTCTTGTTGGCAAGGCTAATGTGGTGGTCTTCGTCCGTTGGCAGACTTGAGATACCCGTTACAACTAGGCCTTAGTTTGGGTTATGACAAATATCTTGCTTGAACTTGTTGAAATCACTAGGCAGTGCAGAAAGGTAAAGGGGGGAATTTGTAGTAATAATCAAGAAGGAAAAAGAATTGGATGCTTTTGATTATAAACAATCTAAAAATGAACACTAGGATTGTGTTCACCCAGGCTTCTAACTCTGTTGATTATCATGCTCTATCGAACTATACCAACACCTTGCATATAGAATCTGATAAGTTATGTATCACCAACCGCCTCTCGGCATACTTAGGTGAATTTCACTCATCCTCTTTGGATTTTTGAATATCACCTTACTATCCCATGCCTTGGACCCCAACATCAACTATTTCCAATCAGTCTCAAGTTGATTAGATGAAAGTTAGTCACCTTATGTAGATAATGTAGGTAAGATTATTTTGGCAGTTAACTCTAAATTTCTATTGTGATCTTTTTTTACCAATCTCTACCTCCCTTTCGGGTTCATACTGAATATAGGCGGGATCCTAACATTAGCCACTTCTAAGAAATCAATTAAACCAAAGAAAACCACAATAAATGCAAGAATCTTTATCTAGAATGACTTGGCACTTACCCTACTTCATTATTTTTCCAGAGTTCCCACAACCCTAGCTAAGGGAATTAGTCACTCATAAATTATGAGAAACTAATGGAATTCATAGACAAAATCATAGAATCAATCTCTTAATAATGAAAGAAGAAAACCAAAAGTCTAAAATTAAATAATGAACCAAAAACAAGAACACAAGTGTATATGATGTGTAAACTTAGCCCTATAGGGCATGAACTAGCCTCCAAGGGCATATTCTACCTCGTTCTATCTAAGAATGTAAAAAGGGTATTTATAGATTACAAAGAAACCCTAGAATTCAAATCCGAAATAAGAGATGAATACTTAACTAATCATACATAACAATGACTAAAAACATCATAGGAGTAGGTTTAGGTTACATGGAAACCCCAAGAAACAACTTTAAAATGATCTGGGATTTTTACATCGGTGGCAACCTACGTAGGACACGTATGGGTCATAGGTGGAGCCTATGGACCATAGGTTTCCTCCTTAGTGTAAGAGTCTTTTTTTCCTACTTCCGAGCCTTTAGACATCAATTTTTGACACCTACTTTGCTGCCAATGGCTAACTAGTGGTACCTACGACTAGTAGGTGCAAAAGTAGGTGTTCACTTTTCAACTCTTCATTTTGTCTTTTGACTTGTAAGCTTCCAACTCCTAGTTCCTAAAATATCACTCAAAACACACATTAAATCCAACAAAATATCTTTAAGTACATGCATATTCTCCAAGTTTAAGGATTGTAAGTGCTATGAATTTATAGCACATCATGACCCTCAACTTTGAATGCTGCATGTCCACAGGCAACAAAAACACAAAGAAATATTCAATGATGCTTAACTAAAAGAAACCTAAGATACTTATGGCAGTCCATCATCAAATTTATATCAAAACACATTACCCTCTCTAAGTTCAATAATATAAAACCAACTATGCATATACATTAAGCACAACAATATGACAAAAAGGAATCAAGATATGGCATTAGATTAACAACAAACAGTCATGGATATGCACAAGTTTCATTACCCAAACGATTAAGCAGCTAGCAATATAACCTATGAATCCTTACTATAAAGAAGTGTCATTCACTTACATGAAATCATGTATGACAATGCAGTGAGGATCATGAGACACTTACACTCACAAGATAAGTTCTAACATTGCTCATCAAATACCATAGACTTGCCTTTATTTTTTTTACCGTAGCTTTCAGACAGTCAGGTTAGGATCACTATAGGAATTTATTTGGATTGTAATGTAGGCTTAGGGGCTGTTATGGTACATATGGACATTATTAGTGACTAAGCCTCCTTGGCACTACACTTATATTGGGGTCAACTTATCTACCAATTCTCTTTAATTCTACACTTATTTCTTATTTTTTTTCTTTTATTACATATTTAGGCTGGGTGTGATTTGTTTTATTCTTTCTTTTCCTCATTTTCTTTTTTTTCTTTTGTACCACACCCAACTATACTTTCTGTTCTCTTATTTTACCCTTTTTCATACCCCACTTTACATTACTCACCCCTATGATAGCCACCCTCAACTTAGGCATTTTGCCTAAGTTGAGGTACATAATGTTCAAGGAATATCAGGGCCAAAATAGGTTCATTATAACACAAATAGGAAGGTGAAAGGTTTAAAAAATAGGCTAAACAGGCTCAAGTAAGTGATAAAGGGATACTTATTCACACATGAAAAGTCATTTAGGTGAAAGATGGACTAAATTAAAGATAAGATTATGATACTTTCCTAACCGAGTATCCTACAACATAGGAAAGACCAACGAGGCAAGTTCTGGATTCAACACACAAAGGGAACTAAGTAGCATCTCTCGCAGAGGACATAGAGTCACATCAAAAGTTACTACCTATCTGGTTCATGCAATATTTAGAAGTGATTATCATGTCTGTAATCCTAATTCCACAATGAGATCCACAATGGTAACACATATATAAATATCACAGAGTTCAAAGACAAAAATTTAGAGAGGCACTATTTTCCTAAAAAATTAACAAAACAAAACATGTCTACTAACCTAGATACTCATTTTTCTCCTAGTTAAACAAAAAACATCACTAAAAAAAACACAATATGCCTAAACATGTCGGCTCTAGTAGGATCAGGACTCTAGGGAAAAGGATCATGACAACAAAACCCCTCAAGAGGATATCAAGACCGACAAACAGTCCAAGCCATAACTTAAAATCATGCATTGTCCCCAATACATCAGACCACTATAAAAAAGAGATTTAAGAACATACCTGTGGCACCATAGGTGTGAAGATCTGACATCAATAATAATAACAGATAAAAACAAAAAAATACCTTGGGTTTCCTTTCAAGCAGCACATATTTTAACGTCGCGGCATGACGGGGCCTGGTTGGGTACTCAAACTTTCCCAATAAGCCCATGGGTAACTTGATTACTCAAACTTGATCAAGGTAGCCTAGGGGTTGGACTTCAGTTTTCTCTTTCCACTTTTAACATATGAATTTCACCCCAAATTATTTTTCTAATTTCCTATTATACTCAAGGGGCGATAGTATAAAAATAAAGGACCCATGCAATAAATGAGACATGATTTACTTCTTGGCCCTTATGCAAGGAATATGATTGTCTAATTTTAAATCAACAAATTCAAGAATATAGACATATGTTTCTTCTTTCGTGCACTCTTCTTCAGTTTTGAATGGCTCGATCAAGATTTTACTATACAAACACAATTTGGATAATGCTTGAAATGAGGTCCAGTATGCCCCAACTCAGTAATTACATTCTTGTTTACATACCCACATAACACTAGTCTACTCTCCTTAAGTGTGACACTATCCATAAGAGTATGAATAAATTTTTACGCCTGCAAATTTAGCTCAGTAGTTGGCTTCTAAAAAAATTTTTAGTCCCACACCACATATATGTTTTCAGTCCCATGCTTCAATTAGATGCTTTTTATTGTAAACAATCTAAGGTGAAAACTTGTCTTGTGTTCCCCTTGGCTCTTAAATGTATAGATTTATCTTTCTCTGTCAAACTATTTTGATTCCTTACATACAGAATCTGACAACGACTAACCGTCTCTAATCATACATAGGTGAATTTCACTTTTATACTCTCAGTCTTTAAGTGTCGCCTTACTAACCATTGACTTGGACCTAATTTTCAACTATCTCCTCTTAGTCATAAGTTTATTATATGAAATTTAATCATCTTAAGTTGATAATTTAGTTAAGCTTATTTTGGCAATTAACCCTAAATCACTATTATGATCTCCTTTTCCCAATTTCTACCTCCTTCTCAGGTTGGTAGTGAATAAAGGTGTGATCTTAATGTTGGTCACCACTAAGAAATTAATTAAACTAAATAAAACCATAATACATGCAAGAATGATTATCTAGAAATAGTAACCACTTCCTATACTTCATTAATTTGCCAGGGATCCGATAATTATAGCTAAGGGAATTAACTGCTCATAGTTATGAGATCACTCATGAAATTCATACACAAAATCATATAATCAATCTCACAATAATGAAAGAATAAAACACAATCTCAAATTGAATGAATAACTAAAAACAAGTACAAAAGAGTATATGATGTGTAAGCTTATCCCTAAAGGGCATGAACTAGCCTCCAAGGGCCTATATCCTCTTTGTGCTATCTAAGAATGTAAAAAGTGTATTTATAGATTACAAGGAAACCCTTGAATTTAAATCCTAAATAAAAGATGAAAACTTAATGAAACATACATATTAAATGCTAAAAACATCATATGAGTAGGTTTATGTTACACAGGAACCCTATGAAACAACTTCGAAATGATCCAGAATTTTTGCATTGTTGGCCACCTTCTTAGTCTACCTAAAGACCATAGGTAGTCCTTAGTAGGTTTCTTGACATCCAAAAGTTCTGAAATATCCTTGGACTTTGTCCCTGTTAAACCTACTCTGACACCTACGGACCGTAGGTTACACTATGGACTATAGGTGCCCTTCATCAGTGTTAAAGTCTTTTTTTTTCTAATTATGAGCCTCTATACTTCAATTTCTAACACCTACTTTACCGCCTACTACCAGTAGGTACCAAAGAAGGTAGTCACATTTTAGCTTTTCATTCTATTTTCATCTGGTTATCTTTCTATGCCAAGTTCTTGCAAAATCACTCTAAACACATATGAAATCCAACAAAATACTAGTAAGTACACACATATTCTCCAAGTTTAAGCATCATAAGTTCTATGAATTCATAGAACATTATCTCTACTATTGTACTCAAACTCGATTCTCCCTCCTCAGAAAAATCAACATCCTTTGAACCTGACTCTGAACAATAATTACCCGATTTGTTTGCAGATGCAACATCTTCTTCCCCTTCATTATCTTTGAGGTTAGATTAGAAATCCTCTCCCTCTTCAGAATTTGAAGGGGAGTGTGGTGGTGATTGACTTGGGTTATTCATCTTGACCTTTCCTATGGAGGTGACTGCTCAGGTGTGTTGCCTTTGTGCCCAGGTAAGTTGCTTCTTAGTTCCAGCAGTTTTGCGATGGGATATTCCTCTATTGAACTACTGGATGCGTCTTCAATGAGTTTTTCCCTAAGTTGATCAGTGGTGGGATGAGCCTTATTCTTTGGTGTCTACTTAGTTCTCTTTGGCCGAGTCATTCTTAGGTCTCATTGTATCTGAGGGAAGACACAAATTATCTAACACTAGGAAAAGGAAAGAAAACCAAGCAAAAATTGAGAAATATTGATAGTGGTTGGGAATCCTATGAGTAAGGCTACGACTCTTTCCAGAGGCTACCAGGTATCTTGACAATCATAGAGTGGTATCCTATGTAGGATAATGAATAATGTTTACCCTACAAAGTCACCCAACGAGTCATTGGTTCACCTTACAACTCATTAAGGAACTACCTAGTTGACTAAAGAATAATTGCTCATTAGTTATTTACGTCCAGTCACTATGAGTCCACACTAAGAATTGTAAGGTAAGACAACAACTCATAGAGACATGCCCCGAACTCCAGGCCATGTCGTATGGGTACCTTAATAAAACATGTACTGGAGGTCACCCCGTAACCCAACAAAACACCTCTTCTCATCATAGGAGTCAAAGAAACTCGAATTGACAAGTTAAGATCGCGTAATAATAACATAAATCAACATTAGATTCCTTTTAATAACAACCCATGCCCAATTTCACAGTCGTTCAGAATAACTTTATACAAAACCAATGTCAATAAATATATATCTCAGGACAAGCCCCCGACTTTAGCGAAACCAAGTTTCAAGAGACTAATCCTAAATATAACGACTAATTGATGAATGTCTTCTGGATGAAGGGAAGCTAATCCCTTCAAGTCAATACACGAACCACTTGATCGTCTAATCACTGCTTAGAAAAAGAAGAAGATGCTTCAACGCTTACGTCGTATGAGGACGTAGCATCCGAAGACGGTTAGTGGTTGCAACTCTAGCATGTAACTCAAGGATAAGTGATAAGATACATGATCAATCAATAACAATTTAGTATAAATATATATCATAGTACAACACATTCATACACTAATCCATACATAAAGATATATCCCATGCTAGTCAAAATATCAATGTTCATCACCATTTTAGAGAATTCATTCATTAGAAATAAAACGGAGGACTACAACCTTCCACGCTTGTAGATTCATCATGCTCGATACACCAAGGAAATTATCCACATGCACATTATCATTAGATCGGGGAATTTACTCATGTACACACATTCATTATTCTAAGGGCTTTAGACATACACACCATTAATCAAACAAGGAGATTTAACCACACATATTAATCTACGCACGGGACTCCGACCTCATGATCATTTTTTAGAAAAGGAACTCTAGCCACATGCCATATTGAGACTTTACCACAAGCCTCTTCATGAGGCTAGGAACTTTGACCTCAAGAGCTCTTCTTAAGAAACAAACTTAACCTTGCATTCACATTGGGAAAAGGACTTTAACATTGAGATATATCAAGGGGAAAGGGACTTTGACCTCAAGACATCACGTAAGGCAAGGTACTTTGACCTCAATCCATCATAACCATTGTTAGTTGAAATTTGGGACTTTACCCTCTTGTCTATGCATCAACACACATTCAATACAACATTTAGGAACTTTACCAATTTTGCCAATTGAACACTATATAAGACCTCATGGTCATTATTGGAGCCTACATTGCTCAACCATATCAATAGGTCAAATGCCTTCATAAATTCGTCACACCATTGTTTTTGCGTTCCTCAATTCCCTCACAATACATTCACATTTTAGTAGCATTCTCATACCACACTTTAGTTCAATACACTATTTAAGTTTATCTTCATATTAAGGGAATTTAACTCCCTATTGGTAATTTAGCACTACAAGGTTATCGTCACACCTTACATGACTCACCATACTATTATCATAACATTTATCAAATTTTTATACTCATTGGGACATTTCCCTAGTTCAACACATCATTAATAATTGACTAGATAATTCACTTAGACATTTTCACAAATATCTTTTGTGCATACTTATAACAAGATCATTTTCATGGCATATATCATCAAGACTAGGGTTACTCAAGACCGTTATGTTAAACGACATACAACAAACATCCACATATGAAATCTACCATCAATAACATGTATTAACACAAGTATAAACAAGAATCATCATAATTCATTGTTAAATAGTATAACCCTTTTCATTTGATACAAAACCACCATGTACACTTACTAATTCAAGTGTGAAGTATAAGGGTTTAGAGTTATTTAAAGATGGGAAGAGATATATGCCTTAAACAACTTGAATCACCAACCAACTTGACCTCTTCCTTGACACTAGATCAACACCTCCATACCCTATCCTAAAATCTTGCTTCAAGATCCTTTAGAGTGTTTAAGATGTTTGAGTCTTGTAAAATGAGGACTTAGTAGGATACAATGCCTTATATAGTGAGAGGATTTGTAATACCCCGCGTGTTTCTAAGCTAGGAAGTGAATAAGTATTCCTACGTATGAAATCTCCTATCCTGTGATTCATACTTGCGTACGTGACTTACAATGAATATCCTAGTGATAGGATAGCTTATGATGCATTAAGCATGTTCATATGAGTCACTTAAGGTAATACAAGCTAAGAGTTTTTGAATCCATCAATTTTTAGTGTTTGATTTTACAAGGGCCATTTTTGAACGAGTATAACTCAATGTTAATGTGATATTTTGGCTGATTTAGACCCACCAAATTTAGACAATCAAATTAGATTTCCAACAATACCAATTTTGCCTTAATCCAATACCCGAGCGAAAAGTTATGCCTATTTTTGTGAGAGACAGTAAGCATAGGCGATTGGTTAGGCGCCGCCCAACCCAAGCATAGGCGATTGGTTAGGATCCGCCCAACCTAGCTTAGAAAATCACTTGGGCGCCGCCTAAGTCAGTTCCAGGTGCCAAAAACACTTCATTTTGAGTTATTTTAAGGGCAATTAAGTCTTTTAACACTTCTTACACGTCCCTAAACTTAACCCTATGAAATATATATCTTCTAAACATATTAAAACCCTATTATCATCTCAAAGATCATCATCCAAGAGCACTAAAAGATAAAAACAACTAGGGTTGCATAACTAAGTTTGAAGATCCGATTTCAAGGAAATTCCTCCATCAATCATCAAGAATCTTCATTCTAAGGTATGCGTGAGTTGATTTATGGATCCATTTCATCCATAAAGCTCAAAAACCCTCTTTTTCATTGTGAAGTATGATTTCTATATTGTTGGTTGTTAATGATCATGTTGTTGATATTGGGTGATTCCCAAGATGGAATCTTTATATGTTTTTATGAATTCATGATATCATATGAGTTGGAAACATGTAAATTTGGTTGTTCATGATGTATAATTTGATGATTTCACCTATGCTTAAGATGTGCATGTAAGGTGTTTGATAAAATGCCTAAGAAACTAGAAATCATGCAATATAGCTAAATTGTGACTAAGTGAAGGATTCTTGATATGCCCTTACGTTCCAATGACTTCTATGTTGATAATGTGACTTGTAAATATTGTTGGAATACTCATGAACTATTCTTATGAGATTATACTATGTTTACTTGCAAATCCTACTATGAACAAGATGTATGATAACCATGCAATCCACATGAACTTCCATGCTATTGGTATGTGTTGCCAATATGATTATGCAATAAACATGATATTAAGATTGCGCAAGTACTTCCATGTGATATGAAATCCTTTCCATGAAATACACTATTGATAACCATGCTTAGTATAAGATCCCTACTTATGATATTATAAATTATGGACTCTACTATTATGATCAAGTCAGTCATGTGTGTCAGTTTCCTTCCATCGAGTCTTGGGGGTACTTGTACCCGAAAACAATAGTTGTGTGCCTAGAGCCATGTCATGTTTCACGATATACGAACTCAAGATATGATTCCATAGACTTGAGTCAGTCTTGTGACTCAGGAAAACCTCATGATCTTAGTCAGTTGTTAGATATCAGTAACGTTCTACCATTCAATGGAATTCAGTAAAATTAAGTCATGTACAGTCAGTTATTCACGTCCAGTCCCTCCAGATGGGAGTAGAGGTTAGCACCGAGTGAACCCAAGGATGGGAACTCACCCTCCAGTTCAAGGTGTGATTCTTAGTAGTCATCCTTGTGTTCCAAAACTACGTAGCCAGCGTAGGTTAAGACATCTTAACCCATCAGATTAGGGTTGATGAGGTGGCTTAACCCGTCAGTTTAGGGTTCCCATCGTTCTTATTGAGTACCCGCCAAATAAGGGTCACTCTTAGGCTGTCCTTACCCGTGGCACGGTATTGACACCCCTCTATTAGGGGTAGAGATTGGACCCCAGCTTAGCCATAACGGCATACATGGGGCATGTCGGTTAAACACTACTTCCCACAGTTTCAGAATCAGTCTCAGTAAAAGAACTCAGGGCGTTCTTCAGATTTCAGTATATACAGGACTGTCATATATAGTCGTCTATGTTATCAGTTTCAGTATCAGTCATGACAGTTATCAGTAAACCATGTATTATCTTACAGTTCATGCTATCACATATTCACGGTCCCAATTTCTATATATGTGTGTTTGCACTCCCACGTTCATATTAGTTAGTCAGTGTTGTTCATGCATTAAACCCTTTAAGTTCAGCCTACCTTCCTCGTATACTTAGTACTCCAGTTGTACTGACGCATTTGCACTATGGTGCTTTCTTTTTATGTTACACCGTAGGTTCCTAGACACGAGCTCCAGCCCAGCAGTAGCGGTAGCATTCCAGTCGTAGAGACACAGTGAGTCCTCATTGATTTGAGGACAATATGATTTGATACATTTATTTATTTCTTTAGTTCTGTTTTACGGAGTTAGTTGGAGACATGTTCCTTCAACTCCTTATCAGATAGTTTAGAGGCTTTTAGATTTATGTTCAGATTGAGTGGTTTTGGGTATTTTCACCCACATGATTTTATTCTGTTGAACCTTATGGCCTTAAAGTTCTATGTATTCTGCATTATTATATCATGATTTGTAGTATACAGGTACAAATATCAGTCATGGGTTAGCTTGTGGTCCCTCAGGGTCATGAGCACCGTGTAGCATTCCGGTTCAGCGAATCGGGGTGTTACAAGATTTAGGATTTTAGGCGTGGGAAATGACCAAAAGTTCCTTAGTTAAAATCTGGAAAGTCTATACGTTCAGGGGTACAACTCCCCCTTACGGTTCATATATCAATCGTGACCTAGGGTACGATTGATACCCTAGCTCAAACCCTACGCTTCTTATATGTCAACCACACTATCTAAGGTACTACTAAAAACTATTGAGTAGTATTCAAAGAGTACTACTCATGACCTAAATTTTATAGACCACCCGTAATAAAAATATTCCACTTGATTTGAGGCCTCTCTCTTCACGATTTATTTACATACAACTCGTATGGATTGGTTATGATTGAGAGAATGTCAAGCCATATAGAAACCATAATACTACCTTAGCATTCTATCTATGATACAAGAGGGGAGGAAGATAAGGGTATGAGTCATGACCAAGTGTACGACTCAACACCTTCAGTCGTACCCATCCCAGAGAGACCAAAAGTTGTTATTTCAAGGGTCCAACTCTAGGTACTTCAATTCCCCCCCCCCTAGACCTGTCGTCCTCGAATGAGGGGAGGGACAAGCATAAACACAAGTTAAAACACTAAAATGCATCAACTAACCCTTACACAATTTAGAAACAAGAACGCCACAAGGACACAACGCAATACATATCATGATTATCACCAATCACCCAAAACTTTTGCAAGGCCACAATATTGGGTGTTTCATTCTCCCCTGTTCAGGATCATTTGTCCGCAAATGATGGGTAAGACAAGATCATTCTATAGTTAACAAATTAGCACTCATAAAAACAATCCCCACACAATTTAGGACAAGGCACCCAACAAGGATAGAGTTCAACATATATTATGGTCCTCAGCAATCAAACATTTTATTTTATTAGTCTCGGGACTCCAACCCATCACTTATCAAACACTTACTCATTTCACTACTTTGGGACTCCAATCCATCAACTCATCAAAGATATAGTGCAACTCAAAGATTTTGGGATTTTACACCATCATCTATCAAGAACATGGATCAACTTAAGGCATTAAAGATCTAAACCAAACATAATAAGAGCACACATAATTTCAAAGAATTAGGGACTTGAACCCTTTGCTTAACAAGACACAATTCAACTCACACATTAGGAATTTCAATCTATTGTCTAACAAAGACATAAATAAGCAAAAGGATATCAACACATACCTCTATCACAAGCTTCCAGAATGGGAAATAAATGCAGGTAGTTGGACTTCATGTTCTTTGGTTCCTCCATAGAACCTTCACCGAAACACCTTCTTTTGTTTGCAACTGGAGAACTTGTCGATCCAAGATCCTCAGCCGGACTTCTTCATAGGATAAAGAGTTTGAGATACCAATCTCTTCCAAGGGAACAACCAAGGAAGGATCACCCACACTATTCTGTACCATAGACACATTGAAAATCGGGTGAATAAAGTTCATACTAGAATGCAACACCAACTCTTAGGCAATATTGCCAATCATTTTCACAATCAAGTAGGGGCCAACATATCGGGGACTAAGCTTCCCCTTTTTACCAAATTGCATCACTCCCTTTATGGGAGAAACTTTCAAAAATACCCAATCGCCCTCACTATACTCTAAGTCCCTACGTCTAGCATTCGCACAGGACTTTTAGTGACTATGAGTTGTTATCAACATATCACAAATCACCTTCACCTTCTCTAAGGTTTGGTGAACTAAATCAGTGCCAAGAAACTTAACTTTTCCAACTTTGTATCACCCAATAGGAGATCGACATCTCCTACTATACAATGTTTTGAAAGGAGCAATGCCAATACTAGAGAGGTAACTATTATTATAGGAAAACTCAATCAAAGGCAAATGGTCATACCAACTACGACTATAATCAATTACACAAGACAAAAACATATCCTCTAAAGTTTGTATAGTTCTATCCGCTGGACCATCCATTTGTAGGTGGAAAGTGATACTAAGGCACCCTCTATTACCCAAACCCTTTTGGAATGACTTCTAATAGTGGGATAAAAATAGAGGACCACGATCCAAGATAATAGACACCAAAGAACCCTGCAACTTTACGATCTCTGCAAGAAACAACTTAGCATAGTCTTCCACTGATAAATTAGTTCTCATGGAAAGAAATGGGCGGACTTTGTCATTCTATCAACCATCCCAAATAGAATTACATTGGTTTTGGGATCTAGGAAGGCTGGTAACAACACACATATTAATCGACTCCCACTTCCATTCAGGCAACACAATATCTTGGTATAGGCCACGAGGCCTTAAGTGCTCAACCTTTACTTGTTGGAATACCATACACTTAGCCACATGGATAACAATATCGCACTTCATATTATTCTACCAATAGATCTCTCTAAGGTCATGGTACATCTTGATGGAACCAGTGTGAATAGCATAACAAGCTCTATGAACCTGTGCCATGACTCTTTCTCTCAATCCATCGATATTGGGAATGCATGTCTTACCCCACCAACAATCAAAATGTACGCAACCTTTTGTTGACCCATATTACTCTTGATCTTCATCAATTCATGGTTCAAAACTTGCTTTTCCTTTATCTCAACAACCAGAGACAATTGAGATACAAAATACATAAACACACCACCATACTCGGAGTTTGGATATCGTACTCCAAGATTCACCAACTATTGAATATCTCTCACTAATTCTCACTTGTCCTTATCAAAATGGGCCAAACTCCCCATAGACAATCAACTAAGACCGTAGGAACTACATTCGCCATACCGGGATGGTAATGAAGAATCATATCATAGTCTTTCAATAGCTCAAGACACCATCTTTTCCAGAGACTCAACTCCTTTTGGGTAAACATATATTGAAGTCTCTTATGATTAAATAATATATCAACCTAAACACCATAGAGATAATGTCGCCAAATTTTCAAACAAAAGACCACGTCTAATAATTCTAAGTCACAAGTAGTGTAGGTTTTCTCATGAACATTCAATTTCCTAGAAGCATAGGCCACCACCCTACTATGTTGCATTAACACACAACCAAGACAGACAAAAAAAGCATCACAATAATCCACAAAACCATCACTACCCTCGGGCATGGTCAAAACTAGATCCGATGTTAATTTATCCTTCATGTTCTCAAAACTACCCTCACATGCATCTGACCACAAGAACTTGACCTTTTTTTAGGTTAATTCTGTCAACGGGGTAGCTATGGTGTACAAACACTCCACCAACCTCCTATAATAACCAGATAAACCCAAGAAGGTCCAAATATCAGTTGGAGTCGTAGGTTTAGGCCACTTATTAACTGTCGCAATCTTTTGAGGATCTACCATGATCTCTTTAATAGAGATAACATGACCACAAAAGCTACAACTTTTAATCGAAACTCTAATTTTTAGAACTTGGCATACAAATGATGATCTTTCAAATTTTGTAACATGGTATAGAGGTAATCTACATGATCTACCTCACTCTTAGAATAAACTAAGATGTCATCAATGAAGACAATCATAAATATTTCCATGAACGGATGAAAGACACTATTCATCAAATCCATGAATGTCGTTGGGGCATTGAATAACCCAAAGGACATGACAATAAACTCATAGTGACCATACCGGGTTTTAAAGGCAGTGGTAGGGATATCCGCATCCCTAATTTTAAGTTGATGATAACCCGATCTAAGATTAATCTTATAAAAACACTTCGCACCCTTAAGTTTATCTAACAAATCATCAATCCTCAGAAGGGGATATTTGTTCTTTATGGTCACCTTTTTCAACTGATGATAATCAATGCATATACGAAGGGAACCGTCCTTCTTGCACACAAACAACACGGAAGCACCCCAAGGAGACATACTAGGCAGTATAAAACCCTTATCTAAGAGGTCTATAAATTGCTCCTTAAGTTCTTTCAACTCCACTGGATCCATTCTATAAGGATGGATAGAGATGGGATGAGTGTTTGAGACAAGATCAATCCAAAAATCAATTTCTCTATTGGGAGGAAGACCGAGAAAATCATCGAGAAACACCTTAGAAAACTTATTTACCATGAGAACGGACTCTAAAGAAGGCTCTTCCGAGTTAGAATTATTAACTTAGACCAAATTATACAAACAACCCTTTAAAATCAACTTTTGGGCCTTGAGATAAGAAATAAACCTTTATTTAAGCACTAAAGGACCACCTTCCCATACAATGACTAGCTTATTAGGGAATTTATACATGACCCTATGGGTCCGAGAATCTAAGGAAGCATACCAAGAGTGAAACTAATCCATTCCTAAGATAACATCAAAATTAACCATGTCAATCTCTATCAGGTCAACAAGAGTATCTCTATCACCATTAGATATCACATATACCCTATAGACCTTTCTAATAATCACAGGGTCTCCAAGTTGGGTAGAAAGAGCAAAAAGAATTGACAGACTCTCGAGACCACAATCAACGTGCACAACCATATATGGGGTCACATAGGAAAGATTAGACCCTGGATCAAGCAAGAAACATATATCACGGGATAAATGTCTTAACATAACCATGACAACATCAAAAGATCCCTTAGAATCCTGGAGGGTAGCCAATAAATATAGGCGGTTCCTTTCAGCACCGAAACCAAAAATAAAAGTAGCACCAGACATATCATTCTTTGGTACGGGAGCAAAAAGAGAAACAACAGAGGCCCTATTATCCCAAGAGGCTGGTAAGAATGGGGTACTCACGCTATATGTTCCTAAGCTGACCACAATAATAACATCTGCCTCTCCCTTTCTCACACTCATGATGATGACTCTATCTACAAAATATGTAACGAAGACAAGATGGAGTTTACTGAGCACCATTAGTCTAAAATTGGGAACCTTGTGCTCGGGGCCCTCCACTGAACTGAGATCTACGACCATCCAAGAACTTTTGGTAAGGAGAGCAAACACTATCTAATGAGAATGTACTCTAACTCCCCCAATTCTTTTATGTCTACTTACTACTATTTCCACTTCTATCCTTAGAAGGCCTAGACTTTCTGACTTGCTTCTAATTAAGCTCAAATTTCTTCTTCTTCTTCTAATTCTCAAATTGTTACATATACATAACCAATCTAGAAATATCCATATTATAAATCAACAAGGCCTCCTTGATTTCGAGAACTGACTCATGGGACAATCCCGAGACAAACTTATATATTTTATCCCTCATGCTAGAAACCATCTTCGGAGCATGCCTTGACAATTGGTGGAATTTTATGGTATAATCTTTAACGAACATCCTATCTTGCTTCAAATTTACAAACTTTTCCATTTTTTCTTCCCTCAACTCTTAAGAAAAGAGGTGGTTAAGGAAATTCTCAAAGAAATACACCCAAGAAGTTGGACTAGCATGAATACCCCTAGACAACTCCTACCTTTCGTACCACTGGTACGTTATATCTTTCAATTGGTAGGAAGAAATCTCAACACCCTCAATTTCCAAAGCATGCATAATTTTGAAGATCTTCTCTATTTCATCAATGAAGCCTTGATGATCTTCCTCAACCTTTGTATCAGTGAACATAGTAGGGCTCAATCTCATAAATTGGCCAATTCTCATGACCTCTAAAGAAATGGTAGCCGAAGCACCACATTCTAATTTAGAGGTTACAAATTGAGTCAAGAGGTTGATGGAGCGATAAAACTCTACATTAATATCATCCATTTTAGGAGACTAGGGAGGAATGCCACTCTTATGAGCAGGGTTAGTGGTTGAACCCCATGAGGATTGCCAGATTCTGTAGCCCTATCCTGGGTATGAACTCCAGAAGTTTGAAGAGCTTCATCCATAGGATTCACAGTAGTGTTTGCCTAAGTGTCAAATCTCTTTTGAGGCATGATCTGAAACATAACAAATAAAATCAGAGGAATTCAATACCTCAAACTTTATAGCTTGAGATTGAAACACAAATAAGGGAAACATTTCCTAAAATATCTCATAGCTTATTTCTTATAAGTGTGGCGCACTTCATACCCATAAAAAATACTCTACTTGACACGACATTGTGAATACCCAAGTGACCGTGAACCTAGGCTCTAATACTAACTTGACATGCCCTGAAATCTAGGCCATTTCATATAGGCACCTTAAGCACATATATACCAGAGGTTGCCACATAACCCAACCAAAACATCTCTTCACATCATAAGAGTCGAAGAAAATCCAATTCACAAGTTAAGATCACAAAGTAATATCATAAGTCAATATTAAATTCATTATAACAACTACTTTTTCCCAAGTTCACAGTTGTTCACAATACCTTTATACAAAACCGAAGTCAATTAATGTTTATGTTGGGACAATCCCTCGACTATAGACAAACCAAGTTTTAAGAGACTAATCCTAAAGATAAGGATTATTGACTTATGTCCAGGAAAAGAAAAAATGGCTCTGGTTATATGTTGACCTTAAGCCATAACGTAATTCATGGGACTTTCACCTAAATCTATCACAACCATCATTAGATTATATTCAGGACGTTACCCTCTTGTATTTTCAACAACAAACAATCGATACAACATTTAGGTACTTTAGCCATTTATCTAATTCAACACTATACAATACCTCATGGTCATTATGGTATCCTTTATTGCTCAACAATCTCAATAGGCCAAATACCTTCATTTAATTTGTCACACTATTATTTTTATGCTCTTCAATACCTTCACAATACATTCCCATTTTACTAGCATTCTCATACCACACTTTAGTCCAATAGATTATTTAAGTTCATCTTCATATTAAGGGACTTCAACTCTCTATTGTCCATTCAACACAACAAGGTTATCATCACATCTTACATGAATCATAATACTCTTATCATAATATTTATCAATAATTCTTATTCATTGGGTTATTTCCCTAGTTCAACATATTGTGAACAATTTACTAGGCAATTCACTTAGACATTTTCACAAACACCTTTTGTGCATACTTATAACAAGGTCATATTTATGGTAGATATTATCAAGGCCAGGGTTACACAAGACCCTCATGTTAAACAGAATATAAAATGCATCCACATATGTAATCAACTATCAATAAAATGCATCAGCACAAGTATAAAAAAGAATCATCATTATTCATTGTTAGGTAGTAAAACCCTTTTCATTTGATTCAAAACCATCATGTACACTTACTAATTCAAGTATGAAGTATATAGTTTTAGAGTTATTTAAAGAGGGGAATATATAAATCCCTTAAACAACTTAAATCATTAATAAACTTAACCTCTTCCTTGACACTAAATGAACACCTCCAAACCTTAGCCTTTAATCTTACTTTAAGAGCCTTCAGAGTGTTTAGGATGTTTGAGTATTGTAAAATGAAGACTTATAAGGATAAAATGGCTTATATTGATAGGGTTTAAGGTTTTAGGCATGGGAAAAGACCAATAGGTCCTTGGTTAAAAGTTTGAAAATCTACACATGCAGTATTACAACTCCCCCTTACGGTTAACATAGCAATCATGACCTAGGGTACGAGTGGCACCCTAAATTGTACCCTATACTTCTCCTAGGTAAACTATATGAGTTAGGGTAACACTTGACACCCTTGAGTCGTATACAAAGGGTACGACTCATTACCTAACTCATATAGACCACCCATAACCAAAATAGTCCATATGGGTTGAGGCCTCTCTCTTCACGATTGAGTTGCATATGAATCATATGCATTGCTTATGATTAAGAAACTGTTAAGTCATATAGAAACCAGTCTAGCACTTTAGCATACTACCTAGGATACCAAAAGGGAAGAGGATAAGGGTATGAGTTGTTACCATAGGTATAACTTAAGACCTTCAATCGTACCCACCCTAGATACACAAAAGGATATTGTTATTTCAAGGGTCCAAGTCTAGGTACTTCAATTCCCCCCCCCCCAGACCATGCATTTTCAAATAAAGGGAGGGGTAAGTATAAATATAAGTTTACATAGTAACTTGCATCATTTAACCCTTACACAAGTTAGAAACACGCACTCCGGACACAATACAACACATATCATGATAATAACCAATCACCCAAAACTTTTGCAAGGGCACATTCATGGGTGTTTCACATAGTATGAGTCATATTATGACCAGAGAACTCTCATGTTTACTGACTCATATTATTAGTGGCTACGAGTCACTCAATGACTCATTAGGTTATCCTACAATTTGTTACAAGGTTCATGGCAACTGCAACATGTATGGTTAAGGTTGGTTCATGTTCAAACCAATATTTTAAAGGTACTTAGACTTCCCCTCCAATTTTTCACACCAATTCAATTCGTAAACCATTTCTTCCATCAAGTTTTACTCCATTTATCAATAACTTTAACAATAACAACAGCCCTAGCATTAATTTAACCTTAAGCCAGTTATCAACTTAGAATCTAAAGCATAATCTACATATTAAATCAAGCATAACTTATAAGGTAATAAAAAGAGTAGTATACTTACTTTGTAGCAGAGAAAAGTGTTAGGATTCTTTTTTAATTCTTAGCCATGTTTTTAAGAATGAGAATATTTACCTTTCTGGAGTTATTTAGAACTTGAATGGGGTATTTTAGGATAACTAGGAGTACATTTAGTGTTGAAGAGTCGGTTTTAAAAGTGGAGGAGTTTAGGTGTTTAAAAAGGGAAGAAAAATCATAGGAATTAAATTTTCCCTTTTATTTAATATGATTCAGGCCGGATCTACCCTTAGGTGCCATAAATTTTATTCTAATGATGGCTCAGGCAATGACTCATAGTCTATGGCAACGAGTTGTTGTCTTCCTTCATTTAGCATTTACACTTACCTTGGTTTTCGTTCATGATGGCTCAAGGTGATGAGTCATTTTCATTGACAATGACTCATTCTAAGTGTTGTTGTCACCTAAAACAACTTATTCTAAGAGTCATCAAGGCTCCAGAGACTACTTACCTAGAAACTCTCACCTGGGATCCTCCTGATAAATCTTGTGACAGGTCATAGGGAGTACTTATGACTCATAGGGTCCCTCATGGGGACGAAGGACCAAGAAAGTTTTTTGTCCTTTCCTATATTTTTTAGCCCTACACACTGAATATACTAATTACCCTTTAATGAGATAAGCACAAAAGATGAGTTGCCTCCCACACCACACTTAAATTAATGTCGTAGCTCGACATGGCTATGTTTGATACTCAAACTTCCCCAAAAAGACCCATGGATTACCCCCATGAAACACTTGATTTAATATTGTGGCATGACTTTGTTGCCTTAGTTACTCAGACTTTGCCAAGGCTTACTTCATCACAAACCTTCAACTCCTCCATACTCCTCATATAGTGGTTAACACGCTGACCATTCATTTTGAATGGGGCTTCTGTGTCATATTTCTCCTAAACTGGACCATGTTAAAATACTCTAACTATGGTGAATGGTCCATACCACCTAGAAAATAACTAGCTAGAAAATAAGCAAAGTCTCAAATTATACAACAAGACCATATCACCAGGTTGGAATACCCTTTTTTCAATATTTTTGTCATAGTACAACTTTATATTCTCCTTGTACTATGATGAACTCTCATAATTGCAGGGCTTGAATTCATTAAAATCATACATTTGATTCAGTCTAAGGTTTTCAGCATTACTCTACTAAAAGTTTAGCTTCTTCAATGCCTATAGTGCCTTATGCTCAAGTTCAATCGACAAGTGGAATGCCTTGTCGTACACAAACTTATATGTAGAGCCACCTAAAGGAGCTTTAAAAGATGTTTGGTATGGCTAACGTAAATCATCTAGCTTCTTTGACCAATCAATCTGGTTGGAATTCATAGTCTTCGCTACTATGGACTTGATCTCACAATTGGAGACCTCAACTTACCAACTTGTTAATAGATGGTAAGGGGTTTCCACCTTATGTTTTACATCATATTTTTTAATAAGGTCCTTTATAGACTATTGTAAAAATAGGACCCAACATCACTAATAATAGCATGTGGAGTACTAAATCGAGAAAATATGTTCTTCCAAAATATGGTAACACTGCTACCCTCATTATTTGGGAAGGGAAGTAGCTTCCACTAATTTGGAAATACTGTCAACTACCGCTAATATATATTTCATACCCTAAGAACTCACAAATGAACCCATGAAATCAATTTCCAACACATCAAACAACTCAAGCTCAAGAATAGGTTTCATGGGGAGCTCATGCTTTCATAAGATATTTCCTTGGTGCTAGCGCTGGAACTTGTCATAGGCATAAGCATAGTCATGTGCATCCTTATAAATAGTCGACCAGTAATAACCACTCTATATGATCTTATGGTCCATACAACTACCACCATGGTAAACCCAACTGGAGATGAGTGGCATGCCTCTAGATTATGCATTATCTCAACATTGGTAATACACCTATAAATCACACCATCCACACACACCTTCTCATCCTAGAAAAACTTGCATACCTCATGAATAAACATTTTTCTCTGCTAAAATACAATGTCTATCGAGATAAGGTCACTTGCTAAGTATTTGACAAAATCTACAAACTAGGGGATTAAATCTTATGATTCTTCTTAAACCTACTTGGTGTTGGCGCTGGAATTTGTCATAGGTATGAGCATAGTCATGTGCATCCTTATAAATAATCGGCCAGTAATAACCACTCTATATGATCTTATGGTCCATACAACTACCACCATGGTGAACCCAACTGGAGATAAGTGGCATGCCTTCAGATTATGCATTATCTTAACATTGGTGATACACCTATAAATCACACCATCCACACACACCTTCTAATCCTATAAAAACTTGCATACCTCATGAATAAACCTTTTTCTCTACTAAAATAAAAAGTCTATTGAGACAAGGTCACTTGCTAAGTATTTGACAAAATCAACATACTAGGGAATTAAATATTATGATTCTTCCTAAACCTACTTGTAATAACCCATACTTCTACCTAACTTAAAATTATCCCAGAAATGTTAAATACTTGTTTCAAAGATGAACACTTTTACGATACTGTAAGTCAAGCCATGATCCTTAGAATTCAGTCTGTCTCATGACTCAGGAAAAATCAGTAAATTTAGTATCAGTCTAGTCCTACTCAGTAATCTCAGTGAACTTAGTGGTCTCAGTAACATAAGTACTCAGTAATCTTTGTAACCTCAGTATTCCTAAAAATTTAGTAACTTCAGTGGCATTCCGTCAGTCAACGGAACTCAGTGAACTCAGTTTAACTTTTCTAAATAATACTATTAGTATCAGTTCAGTTTAGTTAATTAGTTTAGTGTCTATTCAATTTGGAGTAGGAATCAGCACAGAGTGAACCCAGGGATGAGGACACACACTGTCAACTAGTAGAGGGTGTGATCCTTAGTAGCAATCGCTGCGTTCTAGAACTACGTAGACAGCTTAGGTTGAGATGTACCCTTATGTATTTATGGATTTATACATCTTATTTGAGTTTCCTACTACGAGGGGTTGACGAAAGAGCTACCTACTAGAGAGGGTAGACTCTCAGCTTGTCTTTACCCATGGCATAGTACTGATACCCTTACAACTGGGGTTATATGTTGGACCCCACCTATTCAGTTTTAGGTCATGTCAATTAGATGATTACTTCCCACAGTCTCAGTTTCAGATCCAGTTTCAGTAATAGAACTCATTTCAGTTCTACTAAAATCCAGGACTGTTAGATATAGTCAAATCAGTACAGTGTGGAACCCAGCTAGTTCCATTAGTATCAGGATTATCAAATATAGTCATTCATGTTACCAGTATTCAGACTTAGTAATCATGTTGTCACGAACTCAGTTAATAGTATATTAATTATACGAAACCTATGTTATCTGTATTCAATTTCAGGACTGTCAGAAACATCAATCTAACTAGTTCTTCATAATCAGAGCTGTCAGAAATAGTCATTCCTTTATTAGTAATATGACATTTGTTCCTCATTATTTAGTAGACTCAGTTATTCAGTATCCCAGTATCAGTACTCAGATATCAGTAAATCCATGTTATTAGAAATTATGAGTGAGCGTTATCACAATCTTAGTTATAGTTACGTATTCATGCATGTATTCTCACGTTCATGTTATACAGTCAGTTAATTATTTTTCATGCATATGAACCCTTGGATTTTTGCCAACCTCAGTTGCATATCAATAAATTCAACATACTAACATATTTGCGCTATGGTGTTTTATAACATAGGTTTAGAAGAACGAGCTCCTGAGCATCCTTAGTAGATCAAACGTTTAGCATACAGACTAGCGGTGAGTCCTCATCATTCGAGGATAGCATAATTATTTTATTACTTTATCAGTTCAGTAGTTTAGAGTTAGTTGGGGACATATCCCATCAACTCTACAATTTTCAGATAGTTTAGTGGCTTTTAAACTACATCATGTTTCAGCAAGTTTATTTCAGTTTTGGGTATTGTTATACCCCCTTACAGACATTGTTTTATATTCAGTATTAGTTTAGTTTTGAACCTTTTGGCCTTATAGCATATATTCCACATATTTACAGTATATTATTTAGTGCTCAGTTGCAGATATTAGTCTTGGATTAGCTTGTAGTCCTTCAGGGTCATGAGCACTGTGAAACATTACGGGTAGCAAATTTGGGGTGTTATAAACATGGTATTAAAGCCTAAGGTTCTACAATATTCTAGGAAGTCTGAAAAGCTGCAGCTAGTAGAGTCTTGTGCATGGGTATATTGTGAACCATACTTATGTACAGGAGGCTATGAGATATTTTAGGAACTATTTCCCTTCTTTCATGTTTTAGATCATGCTATAGAAAGGTTCTCTAATAAATTCTTGTAGGTTCTCATCATGCTCCACTCATGTCAACTCCATCTTACTTTCAAGGTAAAAAAATAGTGAAGCTCAAGGTATTAGAGGTAAGGCTTTCTCAGATAGTTCCCACAGGCAGTTATAGGATTTCCCAAAGGCTCAAGTGTATCCCATCAGTTTCGTAATGTTCCAAAGTTGTACAGATCTTATTCATGATCATGAGAACTCATTCTCAAACCAAAAATTAGATTGCCATCAGATCCCTTCTCTGGATCCTATGATAGTTTATAGGCTTGAACAAAGTAAGAATGAATTTAACATTATTGATCTAATATTAAGTATGAAGGTGTGGATGTGAATTAGGAGATGCAATATTAGTAGTATATGAAGAAATAAAATCAGATGATGTGTTTAGTAAGGAATGCATGTGTCGAACAAAGTGTAAGTATGTGATGATGATTGCAGTTAAGTTTAGAGTTTAGTAAAGTGTTCACAGATTTATAATGATGGCTTAAAGATAAGGGGGATATGATACATCAAGTGAACAATTCAGGCTCTCAGATTCCAATAGTAGTGCGAGTACGTATAGTAAAATAGTAAGCGAAGGTGATTCCCGACCCATCCTTATCTCAGGCTAAATTTTTGTACTTCAGTCGGCATGATGCCTATGCATGCTTCACATCTTAGTTCCATAAACACAACTTATATTCACACGTTTTCCATAGAATCATGTACGATTCCAGTTTCCCAGCATAAGGAGTTTATTTCTATTCCCCTCGGTAATACAAATCATGTGCCATGAATGCAGAAAACTCTAAACTCAGGTCATGCATCTCATGACTCATGTTCACATATCATGATTTACAGTATACTCAGCTTCCATAAAGCATGCTACGCCTCTACTGATCAGTTAAGTTTAGACTATGTTATGCATATCCTCAGTTTAGACCTCTTGGTGAATCCATGATGTTAATATTCAATTCCTCATGGTTCAGTCAAGTGTCAATTTCAATTAGTGTCCATTCATGATTCAGGTCCTCCTAATTTAACCCTTCAGTTAGCTCTCTTTGTGAAAACAATGTAGTGATGGACTGTTGCTTAAATGGGAGAGAGTAAATGTTACATATTAAGAGAAAATTGTTGCATGTTTGTTTTACACGGGGGTGTAGTCATGAAGATAGGCTTGAATGTCATGTTAGTGTGAAAGTAAATGGTGAACAATAGGTTGTATTTATAAGTTGGGAAAGTACAGAATGTGAGTGTGCAATCAGATCTTTGACTTATGTCATCCCCCGCCGTGTAACTATCAAAATTTAGTTGTCATCTTAGTTACAGTTTTAGTATTCAGTACTCAGTAATTAGTGTTCAGCCTCAGAATTCAATACTTCAGTACAAGTCTAAACCATAGTTATAGAAACCAGTATTCAGTCCTAGCTACAGTCTTAGTTATGGTTACAGTCTCAATCACCGTCTTATCTATAATCTCAGTCCCAGTCCTAGTTCAGCCAGATCAGAAACTCAATTCACTTCCAGAATTACCCGACCATAGCATATAGCTATTAGTTACCCAATCATTAGTATTTCAGTACCTCAGTTATGGAATGTTTCTGAATCATGTCAAACACTTGGTCTTGCAAATTCAAGTAATACAGTTTACATAAATCCATTCCCAATCATCTCATGTCACTCAGTTAGTCCTTACCTCCTATACATAATACTCTATAGCCTTAGTCTAGTCATTTAGTTTAAGTACAATTCAGTCTTATATGCCAGCATTCATCTATACGTCATTCAGTGAATCAAATAAATTAATATATTTATGCACCCGTGCTCAACACTAGGTGAACCTTTTCTGCAGTCTCAATTGCAGTGCATAAGATTTGGTCACTTTATTTTAGATGATATATCATAGGCCTTGCCTCCTAATACAATAACCCCAGCCATATAGCTATTTCCCATTCAAACCAGGCCAAAATTCGCTTTCTCTTTACAGTCATTAGAACTCTATAGAAAGAGTGTCATAGAAATGCTCTAATCGAGTATAATTTTTCAGCATGAAGTTAGACCACAAAGCCAGTACTTCATTTTAGCAGTCAAAATAGATAAGTTTAGATAGTGTGGTTTCCCCATCTTTCCACCTAATTGAACTTTTTGAAATCTCATGAATGTGATAATTCGAAGATGGACCAACTAGGTAGTTGCGTGTTCAACTTGGTTCATGTATCATGCCTTAGTTTCATATCATAGATATTCATTCATGATTCAGTTCAATGGTTCCCTGTGCATCATCTTAGTTTTCCTCAGTATCAAAGTTAAGTCAGTATTCTTCTACGGACCTAGTATCCCAAGAGAGAGAGAGACTATATTTCCCCAAAACTTTTATGACATAAAAATTCCACTCTATTCTCGTAACAAATCCAGTTTGGAGTTGTGGGTACCCATAGGTTGACCTTCTAGCTCTAATCTTTGTCGTATTCTATGTATTCAAGGTACTTAGTTCATATCACAGTATTCAGCTCATGTATCACATTCTAGACCCAGTTACATTATCATATTTTTGCTCATGTATATTTAGTAATTAAGTTTAGACTCAGCCTAAGATAATAGCTTTTCTTAAGCTTATCCAGTTTCATGTTCAGGTTTCAGTTACAAATATGGTATTCAGTTCCATGCTCAGTTTTTTTAAAACTTGGTATCGTTACCCTTACATGTTTAGTTGCATATTAATGAGTTTTTTCAGTCATGTATTCACACATTAGATATGCGTGATCATCTTATTAGTACTCTCAGTCATGCATTCATGTAACAACTCAGTCATAAAATCATGCATCAATATGCATGCTCAGTATGAATCTCAGTAATGTCAGTCAGGTAGTCATGTTTCAGCAGTTCATGTTTAGTATGTACTTCATCTTATCATTTGTCCCATCTAAATCAGTCTTATTTGGGGATGAATGTTCCCAAGGGGGAGATATTATAATACCCCGTACTTCTACTTAGCTTAAAATCATCCCAGAAATGCTAAAGACTTGTTTCAAAGATGAATCCACTTTTATAAATGTTGTATTTTAAATATTTTCACCTTTTATCATATGGGAAATTGAATAAGCTTTCCATCGATACAAAATTAGCCCTAATCCGACACATGGGTGAAGAGTTAGAGTCATTTTAGTAAGACAGTGTGCCACCTGAGCCATCAACGCATCGCGGAGCCAGCTAAAATGGCAATCGTTAAAATACAGTGAGACTCCTCAATTATGGTGCATTTCTCCAAGGCTCAAATAGAGTTTTCCAATTCCACTGACAGGGCACGATAGCGCCATGTCACGCCTGGGGTCCAAGTCGGGAAATTTTCACAAAATGAAAATACGCGGCCAAGGGTTAAAAGGGTCAACTTCTCAAACCTATATATACCCAATAACATGTGATTCATCCATAATTCATCCAAAATATATTATTTCTCTCAAGTTTCTCTCAAGAACAAGTTAGGGTTTTCAATTGGGAATTCGAATCCATGACTCAAATTCAAGAATCGCTCCGTCAATCTTCTTGTAATAAAGAACTAAGGTATGCACAATGTTCATTAATGGATTTGTTTCATCTATTAAGCCCAAGAATCAAGTTTTAAACCTTGTATTGTGAATATTTTGTTGTGGGTTGATTATGTTCATGTGATTATGGTTGTATGATTCCCAAGTTGGAATTTTTATGTGTTGTTCATGAACCTATGCTGGTATATGGTTTGAAACATGTAAAATTAATTTGAAATATGGAGTTTTATTGTATTAATTTTATGTTCATGCCTCTGCCCTAAGTCATGCATCCTAGGTGTTTTTGATAAAATACCTAAGAGAATAGAAATTATGCATTATAGCTTAATTGTGACCCAAGTGATAAGTGTATGCTTTACCCTATGACTAAGAATGACTTCCATGATATTATATGCATTATGAATGTTCAAGGTAATGTCCATTTGATTAGGTTGATAAAATTATAACATGTTTATATGCAAGTCCATTCATGTACAAGACTATGATAACTATGTGCTTCATGAAATCCCCAAATTAATGTATTATGAATTGTTTATAATGGTCATGTGTTCAAGAAGTATCATGTCCTATTAGTTTCATTCTATTGAGTCCTGGGGGTACTTGTATCCGATAATTTAGCTGTGTGCTTAGAGCTAGTGTCATGTTTTCACAATATTCTCTGTCAAGCCATGATCCTTAGAATTCAGCCAGTCTCAAGACTCGGGAAAAATAAGTAAATTTTGTATCAGTCTAGTCCAACTCAGTAATCTCAGTGACCTCAGTGGTCTTAGTAACATCAGTATGCAGTAATATTGGTAACCTTAGTATTCCTAGAAGTCTCAGTAACTTTAGTAGCATTCTGTTAGTCAACGAAACTCAGTGAACTTAGTTTATCTCTTCTAAACAATATCATTAGTATCAGTCTAGTTTAGTTAATACATTCAACGTCTATTAAGTTGGGAGTAGGATTCAGATCTTGGACTTATGTCATCCCCCATCGTGTAACTATCAAAATTTAGTTGTCATCTTAGTTAGAGTTTCAGTATTCAGTACTTAGTAATCAGTGTTCAGCCTCAGAATTCAATACTTCAGTACCAGTCTAAACCTCAATTATAGAAACCAGTATTCAGTCCCAGCTATAGTCTTATTTACTATTACAATTTCAATCACTGTCTTATCTATAATCTCAGTCCCAGTCTTAGTTCAACTAGATCAGAAACTTAGTTTACTTTCAGGATTACCCGACCATAGCATATAGCTATTAGTTACTCAGTCATTAATATTTTAGTACCTCAGTTATAGAATGTTTTTGAATCATGTCATATGCTTGGTATTGCAATTTCAAGTAATACAGTTTATATAAATCCATGCCCAGTAACCTCATGTCACTCAATCAGTCCTTACCTCCTATGCATAATACTCTACAGCCTTAGTCTAGTCATTTATATTAAGTACAGTTCAGTATTATATGCCAGCGTTCATCTATAAGTCATTCAGTTAATCATATAAATTAATATATTTATTAATTCGTGCTCAACACCAGGTGAACCTTTTCAGCAGTCTCAATTACAGTGCATAAGATTTTGTCACTTTATCTTTGATGATATTTCATAGGCCTTGCCTCCTAATACAAGAACCCAATCCATGTAGAGCTATGCCATTCAGATGTCCTACTTAGACCAGGCCAAGATTCACATTCTCTCTACAGTCATTAGAACTCTATAGAAAGAGTGTCATAGAAATTCTCCAATCGAGTATAATTTTTGAGCATGAGTTAGTCCGCAAAGCCAGTACTTCAGTTTAGCAGTCAAAACAGATAAGTTTAGATGGTGTGGTTTACCCATATTTCCACCTAATCGCACTATTTGAAATCTCATGAATGTGATAATTCTAAGATGGACAAACTAGGTAGCTGCGTGTTCAACTTGGTTCATGTATCATGACTTAATTTCATATCCTAGATATTCAGTCACGATTCAGTTCATTGGTTCCCTGTGCATCATCTTAGTTTTTCTCAGTATCATAGTTAAGTAAGTATTCTTCTAGGGACCTAGTGTCCCAAGAGGGAGATAGACTATAATTCCCCAAAACTTTCATGTCATAAATATGTCGCTTTATTCTCCTCTAGATCCAATCTCAGTTGTATTCCACGTATTCAAGGTACTTAGTTCAGATCATGATATTCAACTCATGTATCAAGTTCTAGACCTAGTTACGTTATCATGTTTCCACTTATGTATATTTAGTAATTAAGCTTATACTCGGCCCAAGATAATAGCATTTATTAAACTTATCCAATTTCATGTTCAGTTTTCAGTTACCAATATGGTATTCTGTTCCATGCTCAGTTTTTATTTCACACTTGGTATCGTTACCCTTACATGTTCAGTTCCATGTTCATGAGTTGGTTCAGTCATGTATTCAAACATAAAATATGCGTGATCACCTTATAAGTACTCTTAGTCATGCATTCAAGTATCAGCTTAGTCATAAAATCATGCATTAGATATGCATGCTCAGTATGAATCTCAGTAATGTCAGTCAGGTAGTCATGTTTCAGCAGTTCATGTTAAGTATGTACTTCATCTTATCATTTTTCCTATCTAACTTAGGTGACCCCAACTGCAACTGCTTATATACAACAAGCGATTGAAATTAATACTAGCTCCCAAGTAACACAATGCTCGAGAGAAATTTAGGTACTCAATAGTATAGGGAATAGTGAAAGCTCTGGGATTATCTTTTTTCTCAACCAAAGATCGGAATACAATAGCACTATAATGGTACATATTATCAGTGGGCTCAAACTCACTATCCGCTTCTTCGTCACAAATTCCTTCATGAACTTTGCATAACTGGGCCTCTTCTCCAATGCTTCTACCAAAGGGATACTCATAAACAAATCTCTCAACATAGATATGAATTTATAAATTTTCCACTCGTCTTTATTTTTCTTTAACCTTTGATGAAAGGGTACAGAAAGTCATGGAATGTTTTTTAAAGCTAGATCAGTCTTCGTACCCTTTCCATTATTAGTCTCATCTCTTTTCTCAGAACCCATAATTTTCTATCATATTTCAACATTAGTCAACACTTATCAGTTTCATCTTTGGGTGTATCATAAAGATCAATAGTATCATTCCTTATCTTATCAGTTACCAGTAAAGGTGGATCTATAATAGCCTTACTATTTCGAGTGGTGATGTCTAAACAATGATTGACATTCTTCTGATTCTAAATGATATTACTCATCAGAGTGCCTGATTGACGCTAATCAAAAGTGGTTGATATCTGATCAAACTGGTTCTCTAGCTAATTAATTGTAGCACCATGTGATTCTACCTTCTGTCTTAGTCCCAAAATATCTTTCTCCCAAGTATTCTACCCTCAATTGGAGTTAGAGACCTAGCCTAAGATTTATGTAATTGGCTTGCAACAAAGTCATATGAAATACCACTAGTAATAGTATCAAAAATAACTTTGTTGTTTGCATGCTAGGCTTTATATAATATTATAAGCAAATTTATCCCTGGAATTCTGTGATTGGGCATAGTCATCAATTTCTTCTTAAACCTCATCCATATTTTGTATAATGCCTCTAAATTCACTTTCCTGAAATGGTAAATCTCATCCTTCAACTGCAGCAGTCTAAAAGGTGGGAAAATTTATTCTAAGAACTTATTCTAATAAGTGGTGGACCCACGAGGTAGTTTCCCTAATCATAATGGTACATCTTCTATAAGAGAGAATGGGAACAACCTGAGTCTCAATTCTTCCTAACACACCCCAAGTAGATTATACAAAGTAAGAATCCAAACAAAATTCATGATGTGCATGTTTGCATCATCAATCAACAAACTGAAAAAAAAACCTTCAGATTTAGCAATCGGATAGTAGCACCGTAACGTTGAACTTTACCCCTTGGGGAAATATAGGATGAATGATATATCTTTACCCAATAGGTTAACTATACCCTAAATCATCCTCTAGATCATCAAACACTAGTAAGAATGGATAAGCAGGTGGTTGGACTTTATCTATTCTAACTATGTCTCTATCAAGTACTTATTGATGCTCATTTTCTAGTCTCACCATTTTCTCTTAGTATGATTGCTGGGAAGCTTCCCTTCATGAATTTTATCAGCTAATAACTGACCAACGGTTTTTGCATCTCTTTCCTAAACACCAAGCGGAGGTTAAGGATTTAAGAGGTTTGGGTCATCATAAACTCTATGCTCGTGTCTTGCCATCCTATGATTTTGTCATAAGGTTCTTTCAAAATCAGGGTGAAGTGGTATCAAGGGATAGAATTAACTTCGATTACTGGGAATACACCAGTGTATACCCTAAAAAGTAGAAAAGCAAAAACCAACAACCTCAACAAACTCAATTAATCAATCCATAATCGTATTCCCTGGAAATGGTGAGTAAACATGATGTTGCCAAAAATTAAACCTCCAAAAAATTATAATGTAGTTTATGTCAAATATATAACCCATCAAAGGTTGGGGTTAAACCCATAGGGAATAGGCCAAATCTCTGTCACCAAGTTGCTGAAGTAGCCAGAAATTACAACAAAGTAAATGCTGGGATTTTATAGAAACTCTAATAGTAGTAATAGATCTTCATCAATTTAGGTTGAAATAAATATGAGATGAACACTTAGAGTATGTTCCTCCTAACTTCCAAACTCCACAAACTTACTGTGCTAGTTGAACTCTCTCAATGCTTTGAATGTAGAATCTAAATTGATTTATATCACCAATCATTTTGTAAACGACTTTGGTGAATTTAACTCATCAACATTTAAGTCTCAAAGGGTTGCCTATTAATCTTTGTTCAGGAATCCAAATTAACTATCTCATTTTGGGTTTTAAGTTAATTAGATGAAGGTTAATAGCATTTTACTATTTTGATCTTCTTTTCTAATGTCAACCTATCTAGTGGAGATGTATCAAGTACATACGGGTTCTTAACTTTTGAAATCATTAAGAAAGTAATCAAATAGAAGAAAATCATAATACATGCAATAATATCAATCAAGAATGACTTTTCACTTCCTCTACATCATTAATCCAATAGGTTTCCCATAACCCTAGTTAAGAGGTTTAGCATCTTATGTTTTCAATAAAATACTTTAAATTAATAAAATAAAACATATTCTTACGAAAATTGGAGAATGAAAACTAGGAACACAAATTAATATTAAACAATTAAAAACAAGAACAATTGATTCAAGGATCAAAAGTTTATCTCATAATCAATATAGTGTTGTGAGTATAAAGAGTGCATACAATAAGACTAAAACATATAAGGGGTATTTATTGAATACATAAAAACCCTAAAAATCCTGACAAAAACTAAATAGGAAAATAATGTTTATACTGGTAACACCTGAGACAATGAGTCATCCGGACTGATGACGGCTTGTTTCCATCTCCATATTCTATCTTCTTTGTTCTTTGGTGATGACTCGTCATGTCTCACTATAAGTCATTGGCCATACCCGTGTCCACTCCAGTAGTTTTTCAAAATTTAGGTTTTTTTTCCAAATGTTCATTAAGAAAGTAATCAAATAGAAGAAAATCATAATACATGCAATAATATCAATCAAGAATGACTTTTCACTTCCTCTACATCATTAATCCAATAGGTTTCCCACAACCCTAGTTAAGAGGTTTAGCATCTTATGTTTTCAATAAAATACTTTAAATTAATAAAAGAGAACATATTCTTACGAAAGTAATCAAATAGAAGAAAATCATAATACATGCAATAATATCAATGAAGAATGACTTTTCACTTCCTCTACATCATTAATCCAATAGGTTTCCCACAACCCTAGTTAAGAGGTTTAGCATCTTATGTTTTCAATAAAATACTTTAAATTAATAAAAGAAAACATATTCTTACGAAAATTGGAGAATGAAAACTAGGAACACAAATTAATATTAAACAATTAAAAACAAGAACAATTGATTCAAAGATCAAAAGTTTATCTCATAATCAATATAGTGTTGTGAGTATAAAGAGTGCATACAATAAGACTAAAACATATAAGAGGTATTTATTGAATACATAAAAACCCTAAAAATCCTGACAAAAACTAAATAGGAAAATAATGTTTATACTGGTAACACCTCAGACAATGAGTCATCTGGACTGATGACGGCTTTTTTCCATCTCCATATTTTATCTTCTTTGTTCTTTGGTGACGACTCGTCATGTCTCACTATAAGTCATTGGCCATACCCGTGGCCACTCCAGTAGTTTTTCAAAATTTAGGTTTTTTTTCCAAATGTTTAGAATGTCCTTCACTATGAGTTGTATTTAGATCCTACAACTAGTCACCAACATCATTTCCACTATCCTAATACTTATATACTTTCAAGACATAGTGACAATTTTTCTCAGAACGATCTTCCCTACAAATCGTAATCAGATCCAGTGAGTCGTAGCTAATGTCAACTTTATTCTTCTTCTTAGATTTGTTCATTAGTAACGCTAAAACTTGGATAATGACCCATAACGTTACCCAACCACTCATTGTCCAAGAAGAGACTTTACTTATTGAAGATTTTTTCTTCTACTCACTTCCAACCTTATTTTTCAGAAAAACAAACACAAAGAACATCACATCTAACAAAAAAACCTAAGTACTTGGATAGTTTAATTTTTTTAGGAATCAAAAGTTCTAATAAACCATGGCACATCACTACCTATAGTCAGTATTAGTAGAGGCTTCATAAACAGCCAGTTAGAGTTAAAGTATTCAGTTTTAGTTCCCTTTTATATAACCAGTGTTGTAAGTATTTTAGCAGTGTTGTATTAAAAAAATGTAACTAAATATATATCTTCCTTTTATTATTTCTTGTTTCATGTATTTTATTCATTCACTCATGAATTATTCCAGTATCATGGGTATCTTGCACTACAACATTTTTGGCCTAAGGCCACACTAAATCTGAGCCACATTTTAACTTCTGGCCACATTACTTTTGACAACGCTTTGAAAGCATGGTTTTTAATGATGTAGACCACACTTCATATATCTTGCCAAATCATGATATAATTGACAATACTTATTAACATATATGACTACATTTTTAAAGGTAATATTATTATAATTTAAAAAATAACATTTTTAAAATGTGGTCTAAAATTTTCATTACAATTTTCTCTCTCTCTCCCAAATATTTCAATTTCCCTCCAACTTATAATTAACCAAAAAGAGTTGAGTATATTAAAAATAAAAAACCCTACGTATTATTTCACACAGGTATTAAACACCCTGTACGGTCTAGGTCTCTCCACTGTTGAATAACACTGAGATCATCAAACGCCATCGGCTCGGAAGGCCAACCACCTGCGAGGGGTGACCATTGGCGAGGGGCGAGGACCTAAAGGTGATAGTCAATCTCTCCTTTTGGTCATTTTTTCTCAATTAGTGAATTTGAACACCTTTTTCGTTGTTTTGTCAATTTCTGAGCTTGGTTTTGGGAATTTGTTGGTTCTTTTGAGTTTCTTGGATTTTGGGAATTTCAATTTGGGGTGTGTTGTGATTCCACTTTATACTATTGAATAGAATGTGAGGATTTTGGGGTTTCACCCTTCTTTCTTTTGTTTTCAGATATCTGATTGTCAAGTTTTCCTTAAAGCTTTTTTGGTAGAGTTAGAATTTTTTTATCTTAACGTTTACCTTGTTCCTAAAGTATACAGGTGTATCTAGTACAACATGAGTATAAAGCACAACAATTTTAGTTATAACTAACTAATTAAGTATATATAGAATTAAAGAAAGTGCAGAACTTACTTCTAACAATCGATGTATTTTCCCGCTTTCTTCACTCGTGCAAATTTGACTTTCAAAACCATGTGGAATCCAAGAGTATGAAGAAAAATTATTTCCATACTATTCTACCAGTTGCATGAACTTAAATGTTAGTTTTGCGTAGTTTGCCCATCCTATCTCGTATAGACAGCCATAGCCAGTTCAAGCTATTCGTATGCACTTCCTTGCTGTAGAGTTAACGGCTCAATCATCATGATAATTAAATTGCAATACAAGTAATTTTTTCACTCCCATAAACTTTATTTTAGTATTAACTTTAGGGGAGTTTCTATGCCCTTCTAATGGTAGTCCTCTACAGTTTTATGTTTTATCCTAATAGACCAAAAAGGCACCATGAATTTGGTGTGCTTGAATTCTCTATGAGATTGAATCAATTTGTAAAATTCATTTTCAATAGCTCTATTTCATATTATAACGTAGCCAAGCTATTGTACAATAGTTGACGTGCAACAGTTATTCAAAATTATTGTGCTGACAAACTGAACCGTAACACTAGTAAAAATTTGAGTTCTTTCTTTGCCTTCCAAATATCAATTCTTTTTCTAGTTAATATGAACATTAATTTCGTTAGTCATTGTGTGAATTTCATCAACATACAAAGGGTAACATAAACGATAAGGAAGAAAAAGAATATGAATTTATGGTTTAAAAGAATAAAGTGTAATTGATAGAACATGTTTTTATTTTCTCTCTTTATATAGTTTATCTATGAACTACAAAGATTTTCTCTACTCGAGTCTGGCTGAAGATAAACTGATTACTAGCCATCAGTTTTTCTGATTTAGCCTCAGCTAATTCACTGCAATGTTGTGTAGAATGTTGATTTTATTTGGTAATTGGTAGTATGAAGATGTTTTTATGAAAAGACCTGTCCACTGGATCTTCTATACCGGTATATCCTCAATCCGCCTTTGATCTTCTTACACTGGTACTGTGTTTCAATATATTATGTTTGAAGTTGAAAAATGGTAAGAAGCTAAAGTTGTGTTTGAACGTGCATTCGTTTTAACCGAAGTTAGAAACTTGCATATTTATTTATGACTTTGTAGGTTGGACTAGTTGTATATGATTCTCAAGTTCCAGTTGGTTCCACTCCTGAGTATATGGCTGGACATTACATAGTATCTTGACATTACACTTTAAAAGATGTCTTTGTTCTCTGTATTCAACTGTGATGGTAATTTCTAATATAACTAGCTTGCATACAACTCCAAAGTGCGAGCCTTTTTCTACCTGTAATGGCCCTTGCACCTCAAGAGAATGAACGTCTCATTGATATGGCGTAAGTAACAAAGTTTTTGTCTTAAATAATGTTAAAACAAATTTATTGATGAAAGAATTTTCTAGTGCATACTTAGTCTAGGAAAAAGCTAATCGAAAAATAAAGCATCTTCTTTTTTAATTTCTCCTTTCTTTAAACTTGCTGCTTTACCTTGGATATAGCTTTGTCCATATTAGGTTCAAGTGATGCACCTAGTATCTTTTCTTTTGAGAGGGACGCTAAAACAATTTCTGCCAACTTTTTACTTCTTAGTTCAATAAGCAGAGAATTGAAACATTTTGATAACTTTTTATACGCCTAAAGTGTTGAAGTTTTTCATGGTGTAGTGCTGCTCCTGGAGGCAAAAAAACTTATGTTGCTGAATGCACTGATGAAAAATAGTGGTATGTAATCATTGCGCAGTTAACTGTGTTTTATCCTTGTGCAGGGATCCATTTTCTCCACAATGCATCCATAGTTCTGGATACAAATGGGAGAATGAACATGAATTCATTATGCTTCCCTGGTGTTAATTATCTCCATTTCCTTGCAAAAAAATCCATTAATTTCCAGTTTCTGTTCTGCTATTTTTTAATGCAGTATACCAAAATATTCTGGATTGATCGTTCTATTTTACTATTCACTCATGTACATCATTCTTGATCAAAAAGTTGAAAATTTAATTTTTATGTTTTCAGGTATTGATCCAGATTGTGGAACAACTAGTTGAAAATAAACCTCCTGAAAAGATGACTTTGAATCAGATTGCATGGTTATATTCAATCATGTTAACTGCAGCAGTGGTAAAACTCGCCTTGTGGCTTTACTGCAAAAGCTCAGGGAATGACATTGGTTGCGCCTATGCAAAGGTATGTTTTTATTATCCTTGACCATCTTGCTCAAAACTAAATCTAAAGTCTAGTGAAGCCGTGTGGGGCTATTTCGATTCACTAGAATTGTTGTTGTTGTGTTCATCTCTTTTCTTTCTCAAAACTAAATCTAAAGTCTAGTGAAGCCGTGAGTGGCCTATTTCGATTCACTAGCACCTTGTTGTTCATCTTGTTGCTCTTGTGTTGGCTTGAATAGCCTAATACACACTTATTATTGTATCAATATGTTATTAATTTGTTGAACTTAATTTGATAGTTGTAGTAAGTTAACAAAAATATCTAGATGCTCCATCTTTGATGTTTGTCTTTCCCTTAAGTATCCTGAAATCCATTCACGCTGTGTAACCATAATTGATCCCGAACAACCACTTTCTTAATAAGAGTAAAACTCAATGGCCACCATTAAGTAAACAACATTATAACCTTATAACCTTATCCTTAACGGCCACCGTTTAAAGTCTAATCTATACATAAAACTTAACGGACACCATTTAATAAACAACCTTATAACCTTAACGTCCACCATTTAAACTTATAACCTTATATTAGGAAACAACCTTATAACCTTATAACCTTAACGTCCACCGTTAAGTAAACAAACTTATAACCTTAGCCTTAACGACCACCGTTAAGTAAACAACCTTATAACCTTAACAACCACCATTTAACCTTATAACCTTAGCCTTAACGGCAACCATTTAAATCCTAATATATACATAAAACTTAACGGACACCGTTTAATAAATAACCTTATAACTTTAATGGCCACCGTTCAACCTTATAACCTTATATTAGGAAACAACCTTATAACCTTATACCCATAGCCTTAACGACCACCGTTTAAAGCCTAATCTATACATAAAACTTAATGGACATCGTTTAATAAACAACCTTATAACCTTAACGGCCACTGGTTAACCTTAACACCTTATATTAGGAAATAACCTTATAACCTTAATGACCACCTTTTAACCTTATAACCTTATATTACGAAACAACCGTATAACCTTATAACCTTAGCCTTAACAACAACCGTTTAAAGCTTAATTTATACATAAAACTTAATGGACATCGTTTAGTAAACAACCTTATAACCTTAACGGCCACCGATTAACCTTAAAACCTTATATTAGGAAACAACCTTATAACCTTATAACCTTAACGGCCACCGTTTAACTTTCGAAGTTGGTGGCTCTCTTAGCTATTCAATTAGTTGCTACTACAACTATGTAGTTGGCTACTAACAATGACATCTATTTATGGTTATTACTTAGATTATGGTGTTGTTACCAAAGAACAGGGCTATGGAATTCGTAGTATTCGGTGGATGGTAATGATGCTCTTGTTGTTTTCACCATTGTCCAGGAGGTACAAAAAATAGGTGTTAATGAACATAAACCTGTTCTAGTTGAGGTAAACTGCACTCTTTTTGAGATTGAGGCTTATGCTAGTTGTGGAAGTGTCGTTAACTTCTTCTTTTATGTTCCAAAGGCTCTCAGGAAACAGGTAAATTCTATTCACAGAAGAACTTTTTAAGTTCATTGTTGCATGTATAGATTTCTAGTGCAGAATTCTAAGTATTCTAGACACATATCATTGGTATATGCTACTAGAAAACGTAGACAAATTGTTGTTCTAGGAACTGAGACAGACTTAAATAAACTCTCGAAAACACCTTCTCTCATTTTTGAAATTAAACACCTGGTCTCAACTTAAACTCTTGAAATTAAACATATGTGGCCTGCAATTGGGTCCAATTAAGTTCTGATCATGCGACGTTTGGACCACAATCCAACAGTTGATTTTTTCTACATAATAGTGTTTTTCTTTCTTGCAGTCAAGACTCCAGGCAAAGAAGAATGCTAGTGCGGATAAGAGACATCAATATAATGGTCAGTGGACTTGAGTTACTCCATTTCTATACTAGGAATTAAAGGTTAGCATATTTTAATATTAGAGTTCCCACATGTTAGACATTGGTGAGATGAGACTTCTAAATGCAGTAATTTTATTTGTGGCAGTATGTTAAAGTTACGTTCATAACAAAAATGAAACAATAGCTTGGGAATATGGATCAGTTTATCTTAGGTCTATCGAAAAAAACCTCGCTATCTTTGAGGGTTGGGGTAAGGTCTGCATTCACTCTGACCTCCCCAGACGCTAGTTTATGGGAGTACACTTGGTATTTTTTTCAGGTCACATTTCTATTCAAATATAGTAATTTTTCTTTTCTGGATTCTTTACTTAATTATAGTTATTTTCTTATGAAATGCAGGTAAGGTGGTTTTTAAAGGAAACATTAGGTGGATCTGTTTGTCTTATACAATAACATAGTATGTTATTCAACTAGAGAAGATCATAGTTCAACTCACAAATCATCAAGGATACGAATAATAATGTATATTGTGATCGACAATGTCATAAAGCCTAGATTAAGCATGGAGTCAGTCTATTTCTTGAAGGGAACATGATGAAAATTTATGTGTACTATAATTTTTGAGTTATTTTTATCTAACATAGTGTTTTGAGACAATCTAAATAGAATAATGAGGTATAACATGACTAGTGGATGTATGAGAATATAATTGTATTTTTCAATCAAAATTTGTAGTAAATATTAATCGTATAAAATAGACAAGAATGCTATGTTTTAAACGTGTGGTCATTGGGAGCAGGGATATATATGGTGCGACTTATTTAGATGTGTATGTGCAAATTAGCAAAGACAACACTTTGTAAATATTGCTTTCTAGAAGGTATTAATTAATGGCTACACTTCAAAAGTGTGGCCTTAAGAAAGTAAAGACCACGCTTTTTAAGTGTTGTTATAGAAATGCTATAAAAGGCTACGCTTTTGAAGCGTGCCCAATAGTAAAACAAAGGCAACATTTTTTAAGTGTTGCTGTAGACTTATACCAAAACAAAGGCAACACTTATAAGAGTAGCTTTATCAAATAAAATTTTTGCCAATGAAAATCTACAAAGCATGGCCTTTATACCTTAATGGACACGCTTTTTAAGTGTAGCTGATATGGCAACACTTGAAAAGCGTAGCCTTTGATCAAAGGTTACGCCTCTTTAGGCCGCTCCACAAAAAGTGTTGCCTGAGTCAAAAAGTGTAGCCTTTTATTAAAGGTCACGCTTTCTTCTATTTTATGCCACGCTTTACAAGGGTGGCCTTAGGCCAAAAATGTTGTAGTGTTGGGATCACTTGTGGTTCTAAACACTGTGTGTCATCCGAGGGGTAATCTCGGGGTGTTGAACCATCTTAACTCTAATCTATTTTGATATCTTAATGGTCCAGTATTCTTATGTTCTAAACCTTCAGATATATTATATGCTTTACCATAAACTAATCTGCAAGGGACAAACATAAAGCATTATTTTATACATTCGAGTAAGTCCAATCCTCTCTTTATATATCTAGCACTTTTTCTAAGATCTGCTTGATTTCACTATTAGATACTTGTACTTGTGCACTTGTTTGTTGGTGATAAATAATTTTCACCTAAGGATCATCTCATATTAACTAGTACATTTCTCATCAATTAGCTATAAAATTGGCTACACTATCTCTAATTAATGATCTAGGAGTGCCAAATCATGAAAAAATAAAATTTCACAAAAAACTCACAACACATTTACATCATTAATAGGAAGATAAATAACTTTTACCCATTTGAATACATAATATATAACAACAAAAATATATCTGTCAAAATAAAAAGGGACTGGATGCATATAATTGATCCTCCGGACCTTAAATATCTCAATTTCTAAAATATCAACAGATGCAACTCAGGTCTTCATAAAATCTTCCCTAATATCTTGTTTTTTTTGTAACATTTAGCAAACATATAATCATCTCTAAAGAGAGTTGGCATAAAAAACCCTGTGTGTATTACTTTTGTGACTTTACAATCTTTACAATGATTTCCTTAATAAGAGAGGTGCGACAACTTCTCAATAATTATTTTATCTCAGTTTGTAGAATACAATAACTGATTAGAAAGTCTAGCACCTATTTGAATTAAAACTATTAATCCAATACGTAGAATTGTGAATCATGATTCAACTTTTTCTACTGACTATAACTACCTAAATTATTTTTGTCACAACCCCAACTATTGGATTATGAGGACACTTATTCTAACCCAACTATATAGAAGAACTCCTTATCATACCTTTAAGAAATCAAGCAAAAGTCTTTCATCAAATAATAAAGTAAACTTTATTACAGGAGATCCTTGCAAAACACTTTAGAATTATAATTATCCTAGGATCTAGTCTAAACAGGTATAAGAGTTTCTAAAGGAAAATAAAGGCTGGACAAAGCTTCTACCATGAGTGAAAGATATGGAGCTATTAAAGGATCACTACCATTATAACCAGGAAACTAACACTATTTCCTACAATGAACTATACCTCAAAAAGAGTATAAAAAGAATAGAATCAGATAAAACTGCATGTACTGTTAAACCTCATTGGTTGACCCAAATAAGATTACATAAATATAATATAAATATTCAAAATAAAACATATGTTTCTGCAGACTAGTTAGCCAGACCCCAAATATTCCCTACCACCCCTATATTAACTTTTGATCATGAACATCCAAAACAATTATCTTTTGCCTACGTCTGTACTAGCCCAAATAACTAAGCCTGGTCTTTCATCGAGGTTAATAAAAATTCAAAAGTACCACAATAACAAGTGGAGTTTTATTCCTAAGTCAATAACCTAAATTCACCTAGCATATATAAAGAAATACCATTCGGACATGTTACCTGTCCACTCGACCACCCTTCTAAAAAAATTAGCTTTGATTTAACCCATTAATTACATCTTTCCTTTTACCTATTCCACTAATGTAGAACTGCTTGATCAACCTTAACCTCATTGTTCATTTCACTACTTGTAATACCCCAACATAATCCTAGCTTGATTCTGCTCATAGTTGCATGCTTAAGGGGCTTAAGGCTTAAAAATTTCACTAAGTATTGGAAACTTAGTCATTTAAGGCCTCATAACTTCGAGGATTTATATTTTGGTCTTCCCGACCTTGAAATGTTAGTTTTTGAATTAATTTATATTCAGGGATGTAAGAAGAATGTATCAAGGGAGTTTTGGATTTTTCAAAAGAGGATTGGGTCACTTTTAGATTTTTATTCCAAAACCTCACTATGATAGTGGTGCATCGCGGTAGGTATAGCGATGGGAACATCATCACATCGCGGTAAAGGTGTGTTCATCAAGTTTTTGATTTATAATTTGTTGCATATGTCATGATCTTTATCCTAGTGTATGAAGATCTTAGTCGGTGAAAACTATTCATAGAAATCACTTAGAGCAAAGTTGAGTTAAGAGCCTTTGATTCATCCTATGTTTGGTATTCGATTCTACAAGAATCAAATTTGAACGTGTATAACTTTTATATACGTGCATTTTTCATCTAAATAGTATCAAACTTGTAGATATTTGATTTAGCTTTCCAATGATACAAATTTTGTCTTAATTCAATACCTGAGAAAAAAGTTATGATCATTTTCGTCAGAACAAGTAAGCCATTTCGATTAGACCGCATTGGATGGGACTTTAATCTACATTCTAGTTATGAATTTTTGGTTTAAATGATGGAGGGGCAATTGGATATTTTCCAACCTCAAAACAATTTGTAAAAACACGACCTAAGGCTTCAGTTAGGTGATTATATGCCCATATTATCCACCTTTTCTTTCAAGAACAAACCCTAATCACTCCATTAAAGTTCATCCATTCCATCATCTTATCTTCAAGAAAAATCAAAATTTTAAGTTCCCTAATCTATGAATCACAAGAAAGCTTTCAAGATCATTATAACGACCCAATTTTCTGGAACCAAAACGTCACACGGTACTCATGATCCCAAAGGACCACAAGACAACCCTCTACTAATATCTATACCTAAACACTGCATACTATAGATAATAAATGTGGAAACTAGCCATAAGGTTCAAAACATCTAAAAATACTCAAAATTGAAAAGTGAATTCTGATACATCTATCCGAAAAGCCTCTAAACTATTTGAACTGTGGAGTTGATGGGACATGTCCCCAACTAACTCCATCTATTAAAAATAAACAAAATCTGATACAAAATGATAAAAGGATCATACTCGAATGAAGAGGGCTCACTACAATGTCTACTGCTGCTGACTGGGACTAAACTGCTAAGGGTACTCTGGATCTCGTGCCTCTGAACCTATGGTGTCAAATAAAACACCATAGCACAAATGCATCAGTATGGGAATTTACAAAGTATGCAGATAAGGTAAGGTTAAATGTAAGGTCTTATGCATGAACAATTACTTAACTGAATAATCATGAGAGTACTGAATTAGAACACATGCATAAATGCACAAACCATAATCACAATCATCATGACTCTGAGTACTAAAACTCGGATACAGCATTACTAACATCTGAACTCACTACTAATATTGAGATACTAAACAACTGAATCATATGATACTGATAAATGAGTACTGAGGTGAGATTGGTCTTATCTAGCCAGTGATCTTAGAATCAGATGATACTGAATCTGATTAACTGAATATACTCACATCAATAACTTAATTTAGAGCTTTTTACTCTTAACTGACGTCATCGGAGATCAAACCTCTTTAACGGATGATTTCAGAGTCTAATATCAATGATAAGAAATGATCTTGTCTGAATCTGACAACAAGAATACTCAAATGAATCTGATACTAAGATCAAGCCTATCTGATAGGTTATCTCGGGATATGATAATGAGATTACTCAACTGAATCTGAGATTGAGATCAAGCCTAACTGTTGGATGATCTCAAGATCTGATAATGAGATTACTCAACTAAATCTAAGACTTAGATCAAGCCTATCTGACGGGTGATCTCGGGATCTGATAATAATATTACTCAACTGAATATAAGACTGAGATCAATCCTATTTGACGGGTGATCTAGGGATCTGATAATGATATTACTCAACTGAATTTGAGACTGAGATTAAGACTATCTGATGGGTGATCTCTAGATCTGATAATGAGATTACTCAACTGAATCTGATACTGAGATCAAGCCTATCTGACGGATGATCTCGGTATTTGATAATAAAATTACTCAACTGAATATGACACTGAGATCAAGCCTATCTGATGAGTGATCTCGGGATCTGGTAATGAGTTTACTTAACTGAATATGAGACTCAGATCAAGACTATCTAACGGGTGATCTTAGGATCTGATAATGAGATTACTCATATGAATCTGAGACTGAGATCAAGCCTAACTAGTGGGTGATCTCTAGATCTGGTAATGAGATTACACAACTGAATATGAGACTGAGATCAAGCCTATCTGATGGGTAATCTCTAGATCTGATACTGAATAACTTTATATGGGACCAAACCTATCTAACAGGTGGTCCATGAATCAATGGAACTATCTGAGTTACTCAGCAAGATAGATGAATGTATCTGACAGTCCTGATTTCTGAAAATTGATACTAAAACTACAACTGTGGGAAGTAGTCACTTAATTGTTATGCCCCGAATCTCAACTGGTGGGGTCGAAGCTGTAACCCTAGCTGGAAGGGTATCAATACTGTGCCATGGGTAAATACCTCTCTAGTCAAGCCTATCTGACGGGTGACCCTCGCTGGAAGTTAAGCCTAAGGCAATATAATAGTCAAGCCTATTTGACGGGTGACTAGGTTTTCCTGATAGGTGACTCCTGCATCCTTCACTGGCTATGCAGTTATGGAGTTCAGGGATTTCTCCTAACGAATCTTCCTCTCTGACGGGGAGCCGCCATCCCTGCCCTCACTCGGTGCTAGCTCCTACTCCCAACTGAAAGACTCTTAACTAATTCATAACTGAACAAAAACTAAGCTGAATCTAATACTGATCATGTTTCTCGAATGATCTGACTGAGTTAATCTTAATTCACTTGGTTCCATATCTGACGGAATACTACTAAATCTCATTATCTGACTTAACGACACTGATATTTGAATAGAGTCCTCGATTACTACAGAGGTCAAAACTGAACATTTAAATACTACTAGATCTGAGTTGGGTACGGAAATGAGGCTAGATTACTAGCAATACTGAGACTACAAAGATTACAGAGATTACTATGATTTCTTAAGTTCTTTATCTATCTAAGAATACAGAGTTCTATAAATCGCTGAGTTCTGAGAATCATGGTTCGACTGGAATTATCGTGAAAACTGACACAGGCTCTAGACAACAGCTAAATTGTTGGGTATAAATACCCCCAGGACTCGATAACATAAAAGTAAAATATAATCATTCTTGAATAATCAAGACCATGGATAATCATTCACCATCACAATCAGTAAGGAATCACTTCAAGCATTTAGTAATCCTAAACATATAATAAAATAGCAAGACATGTTATTGGATCATACTCCATTCAACAAGGCCTTGCATCAAGCACTTCGCATATATTTAAGTCTTGGCATGTACCGAAGAACACATAATTGGGGAACTTCATGTTATGATGTTACAATTCATTTATCAAAAACTTAGCATGTATTAAATTCTTAGCATGTATCAAAGAGCACATAATTGGGGAATTTCATGCTATCATTCCACAATTAATTCACTAAGGCTTTTCAACAAACACTTGGCATGCATGGGCTTACACACAATTGGGGATTTCTAGTCAACATGATATAATGACTCTAATTCATTCACATAAGCTTTTTATCAAGCATATGGGGAGCATGCTTTGCTTATTCAAAAATTTCTACACTTAATTGACATGAACACACCACTTAACAAGCAACTTAAAGAGGGTTTATCATGAACATCACATGAATATCACATACTAAGGTCAAATCTTGAAAACCTTGTAAACAAACATGAATCACAACTCAATAATAGCATGAACATCAATTTCAACTCACATGAATCATGAAAACTCATAAACATAAAAGTTTTGAAATTTAGAAAAGGGTTCTTGAGCTTCTTGTATGAAAGGGACCTAAGAATTAACATTTGCATAACTTAGATAAACTCTTTCTTGAAAGCCCTTGGAGAGATTCTTGATTTCTTGATTTCTCTTGAAGAAGAAAGAAGGGTTTTTATTTTGTAAAAATCCTAGCTCTTGTTCTTAAAGAGAATTTAGAGAAAATAATGATATTTTTAGTGAAATGAGGCCAAATCCCGTGTTAAGAAGTATATATAGGGGTTGGGAAAAGACCTTTTTCGCCCTTGGAATTAAACTGAAAAATTCCAATATTACATACTTGCACGATGCGCCATAATTGCGCAAGCTCACTGGAAATTGGACAATCAGGAAACTTCTTGATGGCGCGACGAGGTGAAAATCGCATTGCCACCTTGGTTGCAAACTGAAAAGGCACCGAGACGCAGTGAAATCATGTTAGTGCACTGGAAATTGACAATTCTAAAATTAAGCCTTAGTGCAATGCACCATAATCAGGGAGGCTCACTGGATTTTGATGATTGCCATTTTGGCTGGCTCCGCGACGTGCTAAAGTACCAGGTGGCATATTATCTCACTAAAACGACTCTAACTCTTCGTCTGAGTGTTGGATTTGGGAAAATTTAGTATTGACGAAAAGCTTACTCAATTATCTACATGAAAAATTCGATATTGGGGGAGTTATACACGGTTCAAAGTTTTTCACACTTATGAAGACACCTCTCAAACTTTTGGAACCAGATTTATGCTTCACTTGACATGCTTTAAGGCTCAGACTATGAGAGAAATTTACGGGGTCTTACAATCATCTTCATGGCATTCAAGTTTAAGGTTTCTCCATTAAGTCAAGTCAATTAAGGTATATAGGAGTTTATCCATAGGTCCCCTTCAACCCATGGGGCCCAAAACCCTTTTCTTTCAAATAAAGAATGAATTTTTCGATCATTATGTTATTTTAGATGTTCAAGAATGAATGAATTTCATGTTTTCATGATGCTTTTAATTCAATTTAGCCCATGTGTGATCCCATGGAAGATTTTGAATTTTGTATGCCAGTAATTAGAGGTTCCCCATGATTTATTCAGGTGAATTCCTTGATAGATCCAAAATTCAAGATTTTTAGCAACATTCCTATGTTATAAATTCATGCTTTCCACGCGTTTGATGAAATTCACAAATCATGTTCAATCAATTTCAAGATGAATGCCCAAGTTATGAATTTTTCCATGTAACTCTATTGTTCTATCATATTTAAGACATTCTTATGTTCAAGCTATGATCTTTACTTGTTTTGATGAAACATCCATGTCCTATTTTAAGAGAATTTTATGTAAATCCCCTAATTCATGATCTTTGTCATGTAATCATTCTATGATAACATATTTTAACTATTTCTATGCTTTAACTCATGACCCTGGTGTGTTTGATGAAATGACTAAAAGATTGGGTTGTGAACAATGATTACTTATTTTGTTCCTAAAGCTTTTGTATGTTGCTATTGTTATTGTGATCGAGTCCTTGGGTTTATGAATACACCAAAACTTAGTTGTTTACTTAGCCTTAGTAATTTCATAATGGTTTCAAATATAGGGGAGTATTATCAGTTCAGTCAGTTATGATATAAGTCAAGCTTAGATCAGTTCTGTAATCTGAGTTATTTTAGTTGGAATTATTATTTAGTATCGAGTGAAACCTAGGGATAGGGGCTCACCTTCTAGTTGAGGGTGTGACCTTTAGTAGTAGCCCCTATATTCCAAAACTACATAGCCATCATAGGTTGAGATGTTAACCAACAAGTTAAGGTTTGACACATAGCTCACTAGAGTACCTGCCAGTAGAGGGTGACTCTTTAGTCTTTTGGGACTTCACTTTAGTGGATCCACATAGCCATTATTAGTACTCATGGCACGATACTGACACCCTTTTTAATTGGGGTTAAAGGTTGGACCCAAATTAGCTCATATTGGGGCATGTTGGTTAGATGATACATCCCACAGTCAAATGGTTATCAGTTATTTAGTTATCTGTATTTCAGTCTCTCGGTTTATAGACTATATCAGAATTATGTTTTATGCTTGGTCTTGCATTCTCATATTTTATAGTTTTCATGCATTTGTGCTCACCTATCTCGTGTAGTTCAGTATTCCATATTCATATATTAGTTACTCAGAATGAATAGCCTAGTTGCCACTTTTTCTTAGATTTCACTCATTCCGTCACCCTGGCATCAGTTATTCAGTTAATCATATCATTTCAGTACATAGATGTTTTTTTTCAAACGTTCACGTATTCATATTTTATTGTATCCCAGCTTCAGTTCTACAAAAGTAAAGCTTTAAGAAATTAAGTGTTGTAATTCACCTGCGTATCAAATTATGTTTGTTACTCATGCTTTAAGATATTTCCGCTTTTAGTCTATTGGTGAGTCTACTTACACCTCATCATGTATGTTTTGTGATAACATATCAAGCCAATTTTACTTATTGCCTTCACCCCCGCTTACTTAGTACATTCCAGAAGTATTGATCCACATATACATCTGTGTGTCACATTGTTTCATAATATAGGTTCCAGTTGTAGTCTACACATCATGATCAGATAGTTGCAGTTCTAGCCAGCAGGTGATGAGTTCACCTATCACGGGGAGTCTAGTCAGATGTTGTTTATGTACCTTATTTTTATTATTCATATATATTGATTAGTGGTAGTTGGAGATATGTCCCATCTATCTATAGTCAGTATAGTAGAGGCTTCATATATGTCAGTCAGAGATAGTCATATAATTTTAGTGCACTACTCAGTTTTTATCAAATTATAAATTGTATTAGTAATATAATTTCACTCAAATTTTGTCATGATTATATTTCTGCACAGTAAAACATCTATTTAATGTATTATAATTCAGTTGCTTAATAGTTTGCCAGTTTATGTGTTGGCTTGGGATCACTTGTGGTTCCAAGAACCGTGTTACGACTAGGGGTAGTCTCGGATCGTGACAAACTTGGCATCAGAGTTCAAAGTTCAAGTGTCCTAGGGTTTATATGAATCTGTGTTTAGTAGAGTCTTGAAAAATGGTACGGAGATGTCTGAACTTTTCTTCGAGAGGCTACAGAGCATTTAAGAAATTATTTCCTTCTTTTACGTCTCATATCGTGCAATAGAAGGTTTCTCTATGAAATTTATATAAACCCCATCTTACACCATTCATGTCAAATCTGCCTTGTTGTCGAGGTAGAAAAAATAGTCAAGCTCGAATCCCTACAGATAAAGCTTTCTCAAACTGTCCCCACAGATAGTTATGGGGGGATTACATATGGGACTAAAAGGATCCTAACAGTTCCCTTATGTTCTAAAGTATGAAATATTTCATTCATTTTCATGAAAATAGTGCACTAAACTTAAGTTATATGTTCTCTTAGATCCCTTCTCAGAATCCCATGACAGTATGCGATCTAGAGTTAGAAGAATTAACCTAGAAGTTTAGCAGTAGTAAAGTTGGGATAGTGTTATCTGGATTGAGAAGATTTTGTATCCATGGGGATAGTTGTATGAAAGGTAAATCAGTAGGCTTGAAATAGTTTATGAAAGAATTTAAGTTTGTTGATTCAAAACTATATGTTGTTGATGTTGGGTATGTTGGTGTAACGATAATTCTCATGGTTTAGATGCAATATTAGTCGGCTATGAAGGAAGTTAGTATGGTTGGTTGAAGGTTTTGGGATATCCATGTTAAGTGTTATAATCTAAGTTTGAATCTTAGAAGATTAAGCAAATAGAAGGAAGAGTTGAAATTGTGGATGGTGATGCTCCCTCAGATTCTAAGTTAATCAGAGTTTAAATTGTTATATGATTATTTTAGGGAAGTAGAATTTTAAGAGTTGTATATCAGAAGGAAGTATTAGCAATGAGTTTTACCCTCTTAGGTGTACTCTTTCAGGGTGAAATTATCTGTGTGCATTGTTATATCTCAGACTCTAGAGTAATATAGTCGCAGTTCAGTTTAGAGTTATTAAAGGGTTATGCAGACTTAGAATAATAGCTTAAATCTAAAGTGGAGATGATAGAACAAGTAACCAAGCCAAGCTCTCAGATTCTAGTAGTAATTCAAGTATATTCTAGAACAGTAGTAAGGGAGGATGATGCCCAACCCATTCTTTTATCATTGCAATGTTTTCCAGACATCACAACATCTACTCATGCCTTAAAAGTCAGCCCAATGATCTTAGATCATATTCATGCACTTTCAAGAGAATCATGTATATTTCCAGTTCCTAGTATGAGGAGTTACAGTTCACTCAACTGTAAGAATTATATCCCATAAAATTTTGAAGTCCAATCTCAGGTCATGTAGCTCATGACTCATGTACTCATACTTTACAGTAATTTCAGTTCCAAGTACTCATTCTACCCTAATAATGATCAGCGAAATTCAGATTATTCCATGTATATCCTCAGTTTAGATCCTTTGATGAATTCATGATTTGGAAACTCAATTCTCTAGAACTCAGTTAAGTGTCAAAGTTATACATAATATTCTTTCATGCTTCAGGTCCTTGGTTCAAACTTTTCAGTGAACTCTCCTTAATATTAAGTTAGTGATGATGAATAATTTTCTAAATAGGAGAGAGAAAATAATACTTGTTTTCATGATTCAAACTATTCTTAAAGTGTTATGTGTGAACTTTGTAGATTCGAGTAGGCTTAAATATAGAGGGAGAATTCAATTCATCTCAGATTTCAGCAGGTAGAGTTATTAGTGCCCTAGTAAATATTTTAAGTATCCTCAAGTGAAGTACAAGTTTGAAGTGGAATGTATAGTTGAGTATATCCTTTTAGTATCATTCATTCCGTATAACCGTAATTCAATTTAGTAGTTAGACAGTAAAGTTTCTATGGTTTTCCATCTTCTGATCTAGTTTATCTATTTGATGTTTTATGAATATGACCATTCCATGAGGTAAACTATTTGCATCCATGTAAATTATGAGTTCATCTCAGTTCATGAATCATGCATCATGCTATAGATTAACATATTCAGTCAAGATTCAATTTGTAAGTGTCATTCATTATCACAGTCTTTCCTAAAAATTTCAACCAAGACAGTATCATTCGGGGAACGAAATATCCCAAGGGGGAGATGTTACCCCAAGTTTTCATGTCCTAAAACTCTTATCTTTTCTCCACAAAACTAGATCCATATTATGGTAATGACTACTCATAAGTTGACTTTCTCATTTCTATCTTAGACTTATAACCATTCTCATGTCATCACTTGTATTTAAGAACTCAGTTCAGTTCATAATATTCAGTTCATGTACCATGTTTTAGACTCAATTATGTAATCATGTTTCCAGTTGTACATGTTCAGTATATGATCTTAGTTACCCAGTATTCTCACTCTAACCAATCTCATTCAAGGATAATATTTCCAAGGGAGAGATATTGTAATTCCCCGTACAAATCCTAGCTCGATTCAGCTCTTAGTTGCATGCTTAAGAGGCTTAAGGATTGAAAATTTTACTATTTGTTAGGGATTAAGTCATTTTAAGTCCTCTTAACTTTGAGGATTTATTTTTTGGTCTTCCCAACCCCGTGATGTTAGTTTTTGAGTTTCATGTTCAGGGATGTACGAAGTATGTCTAGAGAGGTTTTTGTAATTTTTAAATGAGAATTGGCTAACGTTTATATTTCAATTCCAAAACCTCACCACGATAGGGGTACGTCTCAGTGTGTATAGTGATGGGCACATCATCACATCGTGGTGAAGATCTGTTTGTCAAGTTCTTGATTTATAATTTGAGTGCATATGTCATGATCTTTATCCTAGTGTTTAAAGTACTTATTAGGTGAAAACTGTTCATAGAAATCACTTTGAGCAAAGTTGAGCTAAGGGCCTTTGATTCGTCCCCAGTTTGGTATTCGACTCTACATGGGTTAACTTTTAATGTGTATAACTTTATATATACGTTGAATTTTTATCTCAAAACCACCAAATTTTAGATAATTGAATTATCTTTCTTACAATAGGAATTTTTCCTTAATTTGATACCCGAGTAAAAAGTTATGATCATTTTTGTCAGAACCAGCAACCCATCATGATTAGACCGTGGCACGATGGTCCTTTCATCCACATTCCAGTTAGGAATTTATGGTTTAAATGATGGAGTGTCAACTAGGTCTTTTCCCACCTCAACCCAATTCTTATAAACACAACCTAAGGCTTCAGTTAGGGCATTATATGCCCATATCTCCACTTTTTCTCTCAAGAACATACCCTAATCACCCCCTCAAAGATCATCCATTCCATCATCTTCTCTTCATGAAAAATCAAGATTTTATGTTCCCTAATCTAATAATCCTAAGAAAGCTTTCAAGATCATCTGTATGGCTTTCAAGGTTAAGGTTTCTCCACCATGTCATGTCAATTAAGGTAAGTGGGAGTTCATCCATGGGCGCCCTTTCACCCATGGAGCACAAAACTCTTTTCTTTCAATTAAATAATGAATTTTTTAATCATTATGCTATTTTAGATCTTCAAGAAAGATTGTATTTCATATTTTCATGGTGTTTTTAATTCAATTCAGCACATGTGTAATTCCAAGAAAGATTTTGAATTCCTCATGCGATGAATTTGAGTTTCCCAAGCTATATTCAAGTGAATTCCATGACAGATCCTAAATTCATGATTTTTAGCAACATTCCAATGTTTTAAATTCATGCTTTCCACATGTTTGATGAAATTCCCATATCATGTTAATCAATTTCAAGACGAATCCCCAAGTTATGAATTTTGCCATGTAACTCTATTGTTCCCTCATGTTTAAGACATTCTTATGCTCAAGCTATGATCTTTACAAGTTTTGATGAAATTCCTATGTCCTATTTCAAGAAAATTTCATGTAAATCCCCTAATTCATGATCTTAGTCATGTAATCATGCTATGCTCACATCTTTAAACTATTCCCATGCTTTAACTCATGATCCTCATGTGTTTGATGGGATGCCTAAAAGATTGGATTGTGAATAATGATTACTTATTATGTTCCCGAAGATTTAATATGTTCCTATTGTTTTTGTGATCGAGTTCTGGGGGTTATAAATACGTGAAAACTTAGTTGTTTACTTAGTATCAATAATTTCAGAATAGTTTCGAATATAGTTGAGTATTATTAGTTCAGTCTATTATCCTATCAGTCATGCTTAGATTAGTTTAGTAATCTAAGTTGGTACAGTTGGGAGAGGATTTATAACCAAGCGAACCTAAGAATGGGGGCTCACCTGACAATTAAGGGTGTGACCTTTAGTAGCAGTCCCTGCGTTCCAGAACTACGTAATCAGCATAGGTTAAGTTGTTAACCTTTTAGTTGAGGGTTTACACATATCTCACTAGAGCACTTGCCAGTAGAGGGTGACTCTTTAGTACTTCGGGACTTTACTTTATTATATCCACACAACCATTGTTAGTACCCGTGGCATGGTACTAACACCCTTCCAACTAGGGTTACAGGTTGGACCCCAATTAGCTCGTATTGAGGCATATCGGTTAGATGATAGCTTCCACAGTGTTAGTTTGGTATTAAGTTTAAGAGTTCATTTTCAAGTTTTCTTGACCATAACATACAGTTATCAGTTATTCAGTTATTAGTATCTCAGTTTATAGACTATATAAGAATCATGTTTGGTGCTTAGTCTTGCATTCTCAGATTTTACAATTTTCATTAATTTGTGCTCATTTATCTCGTGTTGTTTAGTATTCGATATTTATATATCAGTTAATCAGTATGTATATGATAGTTACCTATTTTCATAAATTTCACTAATTCTATCACCTAGGTGTCAGTTAATCAGTTAATCAGCCCAATTCAGCACATATATGTTGGTTTTTAAACGTTCACGTATTCATGCTTTATCGTATCCCAACTTCCGTTCTACTTATCCTTCAAAAGAAAAGATTTAAGAAACTAAGTGTAGTGATTCACCATCTTATTAGATTATGTTTATTACTCATGTTTTAAGATAATTCAACTTTCAGTCTATTTTTGTCTCTTGATGAGTGTACTTACACCTAGTCAAGTCTGTTTTAAGATTACGTATGAAACCAGTTTTACTTATTGCATTCACCCCCACTTACTTAGTACATTCCATAAGTACTGATAAACATATACATTTGTGTGGCTACTCGTTTCATAATGTAGGTAACAATTGTAGTCCACACATGATGATCCAACAGATGCAATTACATCAGGTTATGAGTTCTCCTATCTCGGTGACTCTATTTTGATGTTGTTCATCTACTTTAATATCATTATTCATATCTATTTATTTGTGGTAGTTGGAGGCATGTCCCAGCTATCTAGTCCATATAGTAGAGGCTTCATAGATGTCAGTCAGAGTCTGTCATGTAATTTCATTTGTCTCTTCAATTTTTATCAGATTGTAAATTGTATCAGTAATTTGATTTCTCTTAAATTTTGTCATGATTATATTTCCACACAGAAGAACAACTTTTTAATTTACTGTAATTCAATTGTTTAACAGTATGGGAGTTCATGGGTTGTCTTGGAATTACTTATGGGTTCAAGCACCGTGTTACGACAAGGAGGTAGTCTCGGGTCGTGACACCACCTCAGGTAATATGACAAGTCTAGCCATAATATGAATTACTATCCAAATTATAAGAAGTCAAGACTTAGCTTAAATATGGTATCACAAGTTAATACATACTCAGCCCACATACACTTACCCCAAAACTATCAATAAAGTAATTTATGACATTCTATCAACAAGTTAATAGGCTGTCACCTAATCAAGTTCATCTAAGCTAAATCAGGACAAGTCAAGTGACAACAAATTAGCTCAATCCATGACCAAGTCTACCGCCCAGATTCTAATAATTTCCATGTCACCAAACCATTATTCTAATAATAAAGTCCTAAAATATATGACAAAAAACTGAACCACACAAGAATTACAAATATATCAAACATATAAATATAATTGCATGTTCACTCAAGGAACTGTTATGCTGTAATGCCTCAAAATCTCATTCCAGAACGCCACACAGTGCATAAGGCTACAAGTTGCCCCAAGATAACCCTTTAAGCGTGTTACTATCCCTATTTCTCACTTTGGGCTGTCAAACCAAACAATAATACCATGACATACATATCATCTCAAAACTTAAATAACTGGAAAACATAATCTAAAATATCAATACTGAAAGTATACAAAACACAACTGCTAGTCTAGTCTGACAAATCATTTAGTACTTAAACTGGAGAGCCATTGGGACAAACCCCCAACTGACTCAAACTTCTAGGAAAGAAATAATATCTAAAAATATTAGAATATAGGTCCTCCAACCATGAGGTCTCACCAATTGTCGAATGTAGGCAAGGGCATTCGGGAATCACGGTCACTGCTAAGACTGAGCTCCAGAACCTATATTATGAGACAATGTAGCACACAGACATATATGTGGATCAGCACTTGGGAATGTACTGAGTATATGGGGGTTTATGGATTTAAGTAAACAATATTATCAATCATAATAGAAATCATGCATGCAGCTATAATGACTCATATATCTTGAATAAGTATAAAACAGAAAGCTCATAAATCATGAATAGTGAAACATGTAACACAAGTCTCATGACTCATTATATTTAGCTTTTGAAATTTGTACTCTCCTCTTATTCTAAATACTTTTAGGCGAAGGGGAACTTTAACCTATACTTTCAAACTCATGTTTTTATCTCATGGAGAGTAAAACTTCTTTAAAACTTAAGGACTCAGAACTTTTAGGAACTTTTAACACTTGGGAACTCTAGAACTCTTTTAGACCCGGGACACTTGGAACTGGGGAGTTTCTTCTAACCGACATAAACCATGTGAGATATATGGATTCCAACATCTCTCCCACATTAGAGAGAGCATGTTCTATCCTTTCTATCGGAGTAGATCCTCATCTTTTCTGATCACTATCTCGACCTTGGGCCCATAAATGTCAAACCTATGATGGCACGTAGTTCTTGGGTATGAGACGTTGGAATCATACCCAACCCGATGCTAAATAATACTCCCATTGTCAGCTCAAAAAATTCAGTAAATCCACCTCAACATAACTCAAGGGTCTATAATGAAGACCAAAAGGACAAATCTTTCTCATTAATATCAAAGTACTCAATTCATTGGTTCTTATGGCAGAAAAGTTCACAAAATTTCAAATCTCAAGCAGGGGTTAGTGACCCGTAATTCAATCTAAAGTTAAGACTCATCAAAATGCATACTAGGTGTCAGAAAAATTCATAAATCATATAGAAATCTGGAATTTTCAGCATTTTGCCTTAAAAATCTCAACATACTCATGTATTTCAATTTCAAGAACATTGGAACTATTAAAATGTCAAGGAATAACAACATAGGGTATAAACCCATACTTCAATTTCATAAGAAAACATAGAAAATCATATATTCTCATAACTAAAACAACTTTTGAGCACAAGGACGAAAGAAGTGTCCTTGTTCAAACCCCACATACCTTAGATTATGACTTGTTGATGGAGAATCTTACTTGAGACTCTTTTTTCATACTTTGAGTAAGGGTTCTTGGAACTTTTATCTTGAGAACCTCAACTCTTAACTTCAATTTGTGAAAGCTATGGTGGATTCTTGGACATCTTGAAGAAAGGATTTATTCCTATTCTTGAGGGAGAAACCTTAGCTTTGGAGATATTTGGGGAGATAATGAAGTTATCTCATTCATGTTGGGTATATCAAAGAGTCAAAAGGGTGGATAAAGACCAAAAAGCCCTCTTTAAAAATGACTTAAAATCACTGAATGAAATATGCGATGGTGGATGCGACTGTCCGTAGGTCCTGACCGTCGCACCTGGACTAGAACTCGGTTCACTGTCTCATCTGCGACGATGGGTGCGATGGTCCATCGAGGTCTCGATAGTTCGTTCACCTTACCATCATGCTTAACCAAAATGGGGTCTCACTTTCTCCTCTGTGACGGTTTGGGAGACTGTCCATCGCAAGATTGACGGTTCGTCGCAGGTTCGACGGTCTTCGGTCCTCTCCGTCGCACCTGGAAGATTTTACTGCTTTCTGTAAATTTCCATATCTTTCTGTTACGATGTTGGATTTTGATGAAATGGGCATTTTTGGAAAGATTATTCAATTTCCCACACGATGAAAAGTCATTTTTAGGAAGATTCAACATGGTTTAAACACTAATCACTTTGGAAGTCACTCCTTAATCTTTTAGGGCCAGAATTACACTTCACATGACACGCTTTAAAGGCTTAGACTATGAGGGAACTTTGCAGGATCTTAAAATATCTTCCCCTTGGAAATATTCATCCTCGAATGTCGCTAGTTAGGCTAAGAACATAGAGAAAACTGAGTACACATAGCTGAAGCAATTTGCTAAGCGGGCTCCATATCTTTCTAAACTCTTGAATACTTTAAAAATTACAAGAACTGATGTAAGAATAGATACATAGCTGAACTTTAGATTAGAAGGGGTGAATTAACGAAGAATAATACGTTCATCTTGATTTAAACTCGCGGAGAAGAAGTACGGGTACTTGGCTCCTATGTCTGCTTCTACCTCCCAAGTAGCACCCTCAATTGACTGTTTTCGCCACAAAATATTGACCAAGAGAACCTCTTTGTTCCTCAGTCTATGGATCTGGAAATCTAGGATCTCAATAGGAATCTCATCAAATGAGAGATTGTTCTAAATATCAGCGCTCTCAGAAGGATCTACTACCATGGCATCACCATTGTGCTTCTTAAGAATGGAGAAATGAAAGATAGGATGAATAGCTGACAACTCCATGGGAAACTCAACTTCATAGGCTACTTTCCCAACATGGCTCAAAACTCTATAAGGGCCAACATAACGGAGACTAAGTTTCTCCTTTTTCCCAAATCTTTTCACCACTTTCATGGGTGAAATTTTCCAGTACACCAAATTATCCACCTCAAGATCTCTTCTCCTCACATTGGAATATGACTTTTGATGACTCTGAGTTGTCTTCAACCTTTCTCTAATCAACTTAACTTTCTCCATAGCTACAAACACTGCATCAGGCCAAATCATAATAGATTCATCCACTTTGAACCAACCTATGGGTGATCTAAATTTTCTACCATACAAAGGCACAAATGGTGTCATCCGAATGCTAGAGTGATAACTATTGTTATATGAAAACTCAATCAGTGGTAAGTGCTCATCCAAACTACCTTTGAGATCAAGGGAATACGCCCTCAACATATCTTCTAAAGTCTGGATGATCCTCTCATCCTGACCATCTGTCTGTGGATGAAAAGAGAAACTCAAATGAACTTGGGTACCAAGACCATTCTGGAAAGCTTTCCCAAACTCCGAAGTGAACTGAGTACCCCTATCAGAGATGATAAACAAGGAAACTCCATGCAACCTAACTAACTCTCAGATATATAGTCTAGCATAATCCTTAGTTGTATAAGATGTATGTATAGGCAAGAAATACACGGACTTAATCAATCTATCCACAACCACCCAAATAGAATCATGGTGACGATGCGAAAGAGGTAAACCAGTCATAAAATCTATATTCACCTCACTCCCAAGTAGGTATACCAAACTCTTGCATCATAACACCAGGTCTTTGGTGCTTTACCTTAACCTGTTGGCACGTTGCACACTTTGCTACAAACTCAACTATATCCTTCTTCATACCACTCCACCAATAGATTTCCCACAAGTCGCGATACTTCTTGGTAGTGACGAGATGAATAGTATACCGCACACCATGCGCTTCTGCAATAATCCTCTACTTCAGATCATCAACATATGGAACACACAATTTACCCTATAATCTCAACACGCCATCACCCCCTTAGGAGAAAACCTCTACCTTTTGGTCCTTAACTGACTCATTCAGTCTGACCAAACTAGGATCCTTGTCTTCCTTTTCCTTTACTTCCAAAACTAAAGAGGATTCGGAACTACTTTGCACCAAGATACTACTCTCAGCTGAATCAAGCAACCTAACACCCAATCTAGCCAGAGAATGTACATCACGATCTAACTCTTTCTTATCTGTCTCTACATGAGCCACACTACCCATAGACAACCTGCTAAGGGCATCTGCCACTACATTGGTTTTGTCGGGATGATATAGCACACTCATATCATTATCTTTTAACAACTCTAACCACCTTCTCTGTCTAAGATTTAACTCCCTCTGAGTAAACATATACTACAGGCTCTAGGGAGCAGTGAACGCATCAACACGAATACCATATAGATAGTTTCTCCATATTTTCAAAGCAAAGAACACAACAGCTAATTCAAGATCATGGGTTGGGTAATTCTTTTCATTAGGCTTCAAATGTCTAGAGGCATAGGCTATAACCTTACCTTTCTTCATAAACATACAACCCAAGACAACGCTAGAGGCATCATAATACACTATAAAACCATTTGTACCATCAGGAAAAGTCAATAGAAGGGCTGAGGTGTGTCAAGTCTTCAACTCCTGAAAACTCTACTTCCAGGAATTTGACAAAAGGAACTTAACTTTCTTTTAGGTCAACCGGTTCATGGGAGATGTAATAGAAGGGAAACCTTCAACAAAACAACGGTAATAGCTAGCTAGAACCAAGAAACTTGTAATGTCAGGTGGAGAGATAGGTTTAGGCCAATTTATTATAGCTTTTGACTTTTGGGGATAGACCCTAATGCCTTCGGCTAAAATAATATGACCCAGAAAGGCAACTGATCTTAGCGAAAATTCACACTTGTTGAATTTGGTGAACTACTGGTGATCTCTAAAAGTCTGCAGGATAATTTTAAGATGATCCGCATGGTCATTTATAGTACGGGAGTAAACAAGGATGTCATCTATTAACAGTATGACAAACATATCAAGATACTTCTTGAACACTCGATTCATAAGGTCCATGAAAGCCGTTGGAGAATTGGTTAGCCCAAAAGACATGACTATAAACTCAAAGTAACCATAACGGGTTTGGAAGGTTGTCCTTGGGATGTCACACTCCCTTATTTTAAGCTGGTGATAGCCGGATCTAAGGTCTATCTTGGAGAAATAACTTGCACCTTCTAATTGATCAAATAGGTCATCGATACTCGGAAGAGGATACTTATTTTTTATTGTGACCTTATTAAGCTGATGATAGTCAATGCACATACGCAAAGAACCATCTTTATTTCGCACGAATAGAATAAATATGCCTTAAGGAGAGATATGAGGCCTTATAAAACCTTTATCTAAACGATCTCTGAGCTTCTCTTTCAACTCCTTAAGATCTACGGGTGCCATACGGTATGGTAGAATATAGATGGCTTATGTTTCAGGAAAAAGGTGAAGTCAGTCCATACCCAAAATAACACCAAAATTCACCATGTCTAACTCTATCAAATTAGCAAGTGTGACTCTATGAAGAACAGTAACAAAACACTTTTTATACACTTTCTTAGCAATAATAGATACCCCTACTGGAGTAGAAACTAAGAAAGGTTCAGAAATCTTTTCAAGACTTATTTCAAAACTCATAGAAACAAGTGGGGTCACATAATGAAAACTTGACCTGGGGTCCAACCACACATAAACATCAAAGTGGAAGAAACGGAGCATACCAGTAACAACGTCGGGAGAATCCTCTTGTTCCTGACGAGATGGTAAGGCATAGAATCTATTCTGGAGATGACCACCAGCCGTACTGGATGAAGCGTCTTGAGGAGGTGCTGGACGGGCTAAAGGAGTTGGTGCACCGGTAGCCTGAGTCTGAGGTCGAACATCTATGCTCCCCTACCTAGCATGCGGGCACTCTTTAAGTCTATGACCTATCTTCCCACAACCAAAACAACCCCTTTGATTGGCTAAGCACTCACTAAGATGGTTCGTACCACACTTAGTATATGGAGGATAATGAGGTCTATTACTTACACTATTCTAGGCTATGGACACAGAAAACCTGTTCCCTTGATCCTGTCTGCCTCTAGGCACGGGAGCACTAGCTGATGGAGGTACTGGAATAGATAAACATCTCTAGAACTGTGGGAGGTTCCCTCCATGGGACATAGTCTGACCATACTCATACTTCTCGAATCTATCCCTCTTCTTTCCCCTTACTCTATCTCACTCCCTTATCTTATATGCCTCTATCTGCTGGGCATGCATCATCAGTCGGGAAAAATCCATATCCCTATTTAGCATCGTAGTCCTGAATTCTTTCAGCACCAACCAAGACACCCCAGTCACAAACTTACTCATACTAGCTCGAGTGTCAAGAATCAGATCAGGAGCATACTTGGCCAACTGATTGAACTTAAGGAAGTATTCCTTAACAGTATTGGAACCCTGTCTCAAGTTCATAAACTCCTCAATATTCGTTTCCCTCATCTCAAGCGGGAATAACTTGTCCAAGAATACATCTTGGAACACCTTTCAAGTCATAAGGGTAGCATCCTAACCTCTACCCTTCCTCCATGATACAACCTGATCATAAGCAATGTCTTTCAACCTGTAAGACACTAGATCAATAATTTCTTCCTTAGAAACATGCATCACCTATGTGATCTTTCTCATCTTCTCAAGGTATAATTGTGGGTCCTTACCTACCTTAGACCCATAAAACTCTGGCGGATTCATCTGCATGAAATCACGAATCCTAGCAGCAGATAAATCACCTCCCTACTGATTTGGAACTGTGGCCTGGTTATTGTACTGAACATTAGCGGTGAATGCTTAGGCTAAAGCCTGAAATGCCGCCCAAAACTCAGCATGAGACACAGTCTCATTCAAGGAATCAATAGGCTGAGGTTGCTCATTATTGTTTCTGTGGATGTTTGATCTTCGGGGAGGCATTTTGTAAAATAAGAGAGCACAAATTAATAGATGAGAGGGACAACTATAGGCACGATAGAATCTGAAAGAAAGAAATAACTTTTTCCCAAAATATCTTGTATCCTCTTGCTCATAGATGTGGTGCAATACACACTGATGATCAAAACTCTACTTAACGCAGCTTTTCAGACTCCCTAGGACTCCTTAAACCTTAGGCTCTAATACCAAGTTTGTAACACCCCAAAATCTCATTTTGGAATTTCACATGGTGCTTAAGGCTACAAGTAGCCCTAAGCTAACCCTTTAAGCCTATTACTATCCCTATTTCTCACTTTGGGCTGTCAAACCAAAGAGTAATACCATGACATATATATATAATCTCAAAACTAAAATAACTTCAAAATATAATTTAAAATATCAATACTGAAAGTCTACAAAACACAGTTGCTAGTCTAGTCTGACAAAACCTCTACTACTCAAACTGGAGAGCCATGGGGACAGACCCCCAATTGACTCAAATTGGTATGAAAGAAATAACAACTAAAAATATGAGAATGTAGGTCCTCAATTCATCAGGACTCACCAACTATGGGATATAGGCAAGGGCACTCGAGAATAACAGTCACAGCTAAGACTGAGCACCTGAACCTACATTATAAGACAATGTAGCACACATACGTATATGTGGATCAGCACTTGGGAATGTACTAAGTATATGGGGGTGTATGAATTTAAGTAAACAATATTATCAATCCTTATAGAAATCATGCATGAAGCTATAATGACTCACATAGCTTGAATAAGTATAAAATAGAAAGCTCATAAATCATGAATAGTGCAACATATAACACAAGTCTCATGAGTCATTATATTTAGCTTTTGAAATCTGTACTCTCCTCTCATTCTCAATACTTGTAGGCTAAGGGAACTTTAAACTAAACTTTCAAACTCATGCTTTTATCTCATGGAGTGTAAAACTTTTTTAAAACTTAAGGACTCAGAACTTTTAGCAACTTTTAACACTTGGGAACTATAGAACTCTTTTAGACTCGGGACACTTAGAACTCGAAAGTTTCTTCTAACCGACATGAACCATGAGAGCTACATGGAGTCCAATGTCTCTCCCACATTGTGAAGAGTTGTACTATCTTTTCCATCGAAGTAGAACCTCATCTTTAGTGATCACTATCTTGGACTTGGGCCCATAAATCTTGAACCTACGGTGGCACATAGTTCTAGGGTATGTGACCTTGGAATCATACCCAACTCGGTGCTAAATACTACTCCCATACTAATCTCAGAACTCTTAGGAAATAAACCTCAAAATAAGTCAAGGGTCCATAATGAACACCAAAACATATTTCTATTTTCTTTAAATCATAGTCAATGTGTATTTCAAATCTACTATGATGAAATGGCCAAATCTTTCTCAATAATCTTAAAGTACTCAATTCATGGGTGCTTATGGAACAAAAGTTCATAAAATTTCAAATCTCAAGTAGGACTTGATAACCCATAATTCAATCTCTAGTTAAGATTCATAAAAATGCATACAAGGTATCATAAAGATTCATAAATCATATAGAAATCTGAAATTTTGAGCATTTTGCCTTAAAAATCTCAACATACTCATGTATTTCAATTTCTAGAACATTGGAACTATTAAAATCTCAAGAAATAACAACATAAGGTATAAACCCATACTAAAATTTCATAAGAAAACATAGAAAATCATATATTCTCATAATTAAAACAACTTTTGGGCACAAGGACGAAAGAAGTGTCCTTTTTCAAACCCCACATACCCTAGATTATGACTTGTGGATAGAGAATCTTGCTTGAGACTCTCTTTTCATCCTTTGAGTAAGGGCTATTGAAAATTTTATCTTGGGAACCTCAACTCTTACCTCAATTTGTGAAAGCTATGGTATATTCTTAGAGTTCTTGAAGAAAGGATTTGTTCCTGTTCTTGAGGGAGAAACCCTAGCTTCGGAGATGTTTTGGGAGATAATGAAGTTATCTAATTTGTGCTGGGTATATCAAGGTGTTAAAAGGGTGGACAAAGACCAAAAATACCTCATTAAAAATGACTTAAAATCACTGAACAAAATATGCGACGGTGGGTGCGACGATTCGTCGGTCCCGACCGTCGCACCTGGGACAAACCTCGATTTACTGTCTCGTCCACGACGATGGGTGCGGTGGTACATCATGGTCTTGATGGTCCATAAACCTTACCATCACTCTTAACCAGAATGGGGTCGATCTACCTTCTCTACGATGGTTTGGGTGATGGTCCGTCACAAGTTTGACAGTCCGTCGGCCCTCTCCGTCGCACCTGGGCAATTTTACTGCTTTGTATAAAATGGACATATATTTCTCTTACGATGTCGGATTTTGATGAAATGGGCATCATTGTAAATATTATTCAATTTCCCACACAATGAAAAGTCATTTTTAGGAAGATTCAACAAGGTTTAAACACTAATCACTTTGGAAATCACTTCTTAATCTTTTAGGGATGGAATTATACTTTACTTGACACGCTCTAAAGGCTCGGACTATGAGGGAACTTTGCAGGCTATTACATATGCTCAGCTATCCCTCATACATACACACTATAGGTGATGTATCCTCCCTGTAGAAATGTCCTATAGGGGACAAATTTTGACCATGTGCAAAAACACCAGACACAAGTGTCTTCCAACATTATTTCACCAACAACTAGTAAGAAAATCTCTAATGCCAAAGCATTTCATATTTAGCAATAGGTAGGCAAAAATCATATAACAATGTAAGATCATATACATTAACCACAACAAATAACATGCTCTAACAAGCAGCACTACAAAGTAGTTAATATGCAAATATAACACCAATGGGATTAAATTATAATATAATCACCTACACTATCATTTAGAGTTTTAATCTTGTCACCTATGCCAATGTTTATTTCTGATAGATAATAAAGATTACCACCCTATATATTTTAGAAGCCCATCCACACTGTACATAGTATTATCACTGGCCTTATGGTTTAACTAATGATAGGTAATTCAAAATTCTAACAACCCCAAATATCGTTCATACAATAGTGAACCAGTAATTTACTGCATAAGTATGACATCATATAATAAGGTATATAAATAGCTCATAATTGTACGTTACCTGAACCTAATAAATTTTAGCCATCCATACACTATTCGTAAAGGACCAATCATGAAATTTGCTATCCATCTACATTATAATCATGATCGCTGACCCGAGTCTTTATTATAATTAACCTTAGCTTACATATATGTCAACCATCTATAGCCAATGCGAATGAATGCAAATTCTAACCTTGTAAAGATCACGGACACATTTTGATCCATCGGCACCTTTTCTTCTTCTTCTCCATAGGTCCAAGATATGTGATACAACCCTAAGGGCTTTTGGAGCCTCCCAAGTTATTTATTTCAATCCAAGTGGAGAAAATAAATAAAAATTGCTTAAGTGGGTATTATGGTCTTCTTTATGTATCTATAAAAGCATGTGCATTGCTAGTGTCGCCGTTGTAGTGGAACAAATCATGCTATGGAAAGATGACGTCAGCTTGACCAAATTTTTTAAGTTTGATAATTCTAATACAGGTGATTCCATAAAAGTTTTCTAATCAACAGATATAAATAACCTCATCGTTCGTCCTTGAATAATAAGAAGAAGGAATAGTTTTGTCTAGATTTTTTAACTTAACATCCTCTCCCTGAGATTGTAAACAACTAGTTATTGATACCTATATTCTAACCGAAAATTGAAATACCAGATAAATCACCAAAATACTAATGACTAAACCCCGTCCACTATACTTTTAGCATCTAAATGCTATTACTGGTATAATAGAAAAAAGTCCTTTGTGCTTATAAGGGAACAAGGCAAAATAAGCAACTTATTCTTTGACTGGTTGAGATACCTTGAAACTAATCTAACTACAAACATCGGAAAAGATGTCTCTATAGTGGTACAAGTCGCTATAGTGCTCCTAATAAGTTTAAAGATGGGAAAATGGGTTCTGCCCCCATTTTTCTCTTTTTCACTCAGAAATTAGTCTTCTCTTTCCCTGGTTACTTAGCTCTCACCATCAGAATAAGGTAAAAATTGACTTAATACTATTTAATCTTTTATTACTCGTGAAATTACATATATTAGTTTAAATTTACTTTGAATAAAAAGGGGATTTGAGTTGAGTTTTCAAATTCAATCTTTGGGGCTTGGTTAATAAAATTTTGAAGCGTGGTTGCTTCTCTTATGCTCACAATGCTTCTATTGCATCCTAAGAATGAGAAACTCAAAACTTAATGAGCCAAAATAGAAGAAATGTGAAGGGTCCTTTTGGGTTTGAACTGGCAATTTAGGCATTATTTTGAAGTTATTATGCCAAATGTTTTATCTAAATTAGTCCTAGGGTACTTTTTGAACATGTATATGAGTTTAAAAATGGAAATATGTTATTTTGAGTGAAAGGGAACTATTTTTTACACACCCTGACTAGTGGGAACAATGAAGGTTGATATAGCAGCCTTGTAGCTCTAGCGACACCACTATAGTGGTGTCACTATGACATAGAAAATTTCCCCACAATGACATGCCTGGAACTATAGAGGGAAGCTACAAACACTAGCCTCTAGGTAAAAGCTGAGAAAACTTTTGAAGTTCTTATCCTAGTCTTTTCTTAATGATTGATGAACCCTAACAAAAGTTTCTTACATATAATTTTAGTTCAAATATTTTCAATGTCCAGAAACCCAAATAATGCCCCTACCTAGGAATGATTTCCCAATGAATCTTGTCAAGAATGATATCAGAAGTATTGATAAATAAGGAATTGCTATCAGTAAATCTTTGACATAAGGAGGGTGGAGAAGAGACTTCTGGACTAGTACAATCGGTTATACAAGTTCAATTTAGGCCCACTGCTTGTAGCTACTCTTGATAGAGTCTCTAGAAGGGTAAGAGTTCTGTGCCATACTTCCTATCGTACTTTATGATTTCCTTAACCCCATCATCTGCATCTATGGAGTGGATGTCATGATCAACTCTTACCCCATTTATGGGTGCTCAAGCTGCACTATATATCCAATGTCGAGTACATGTCCATGGCACGAGAAATTGATATGATATAAGCACATGACACTATTGTTTGGGAGATGCTTAGGGAGCAGGTCTACTATCCTTCTACTAAGGTTTCTAGTAGTACTTTATTTTACTATCGATGCTTGAAGGATGGACATGGTGACCTTGATGATTCATCTCTTTAATAACATTACTAACATGACCTACCCTCAGGCTCTAGTCGTGGCCTATGATATTTGGGGCATCAGGCTGAATGTGGGGGTCCCAGATCATGATAAAGTAGAAGAACATTATTGGGACACTAAAAAGGGCCCCTTCCTCCTAGGTTGGTATCGAAGTTGTGTAGGTAGGCTGGCATACCGGAAGATCCCAAAAAAATGTTAGAAGAGATGTGAATTTTCTTTCAGCCTTCCTTGGTGAGACAGACCTCATCCTAAAAGAAGAAGAAGGGGAAGTTAGATAGGACGGAGAGTATAAGAGCAGTGGAGGAGGACTTAAGAAAGATGAGGATGATGATAATGCCCCTACCTCCAATTTCTATACCTTAACCCCTAAAAGGAAGATAGAGACATATTTGGCTTCGGTTAGGAGGTCAATAGATCAAAGATCCTACATAGTTCCATGACCCCTTCCATAGTCCTAGACATTTTAGTGCTCCCTAAAGGGCTCAGTAAGGAGAGAAAGACGAAGCACTCCTAGGATTGCTTGCTTTCTCTAATATAAAAGACCATAAAGGTCATGTTTGTGTGTGTGGCACCCAACCAGGAGCTTCCTTATTTTAGGCCCGAGAATTTGAGGGACTTTCCATTATTGATTAATGTGGAAGGAGACGACCCTACCCCAGTAACCCATGACTAATATGGCACCCATCTAAGTTTCTTTTTCTCCTCCCCCAGGTATTTTTGATGATTTTGTTTTCGCCTATTTTTGGTATGTACTAAAAATTATACTTTTCTTTCTTTACTTCTTTGCACATGGATGACAATCTTCTCTTCCTGCTTTAATAATATATCCTTCTTGAATGGTAGTTACGTAATGTTATACTCATGCAATTGTCCATGCTTAAAATATCAAAATAGACAAGCCTTACATGAAGGTCAAAATAGGGGAAAATAGGGCACATCCATTTCCTCACCAATGTTGCTATAGTGGCCTACATGTTTGTATAATATAGAAAATCATTTGATAGCAGAGGGTCGATGTAGCGACCTCCTGTTTCTAAAGTGGTACAAGCTATGGCTGCCAAGATTTGCTAGTTTCTTTTATGTATCCCACCCTTTCTCTCGAAACTCCTTAATGATGCCCATAATGCAAACCCAAAAATGCTTAAACCTTTAAAATTTCATAGAAATGATCCCATCCATTTTATAACCTACCACTAATATTACTTTATTACATATAAGGTTTTGGTAGAATAGAATTACAGAGAAATTTCTTTTAAAAAAATTACCTACGCTATGTTTCTATGGCATACAATTCAACCTTTTCAAAAACAAAACAACCACAAAATTCTATATGGTTAACAATGCTAGCACAAATTTCTGAATTTTTAGCAACAACAACAAGTCAAACTCCTTGTAGTTGCACCTTTCTCAAAATTATTCAAACAGTTATGTTTTCACGTGAGTACCCAACTTCATTAACCTTAAGCATTGATTAAACTTTTTTATTACCATCAACCAATAGTACAATCATAGTAAAAGTTTTACTTAACACATCATAAGACATGGCAACTCATAACATCTACATATCATAGATTCATACAAATTAAGCAACTACAATTATAACATATACAATTAGGAAAAATAAAATCAATTATCATTTGTGCATGCCTCATTAAGAACTTATAAAAGCGCTAGTGATGACCTTGAGTGGGTCATCTAGTATGCCTTACAAATCCCTTATGGACAGATAAAAATTAGAACCTTCTCAGTTCCAATTTACATTGTGTGTATCCCTCCAATCAGGGTCAAGTGAAATCTACTTGCCTGGTTGAGATACCAATTGGAATCAAGAAATAGAAATTGATCTCAACTAATACATTAACCACACAACCACTCGAAAGGAAATAAACAAGTGGAATGGTTTATTAAAATGAATCAAAACTCCCCAATGATTAGATGTGGGCGTCAACACACTAATTTGTATGGCACTACTAGACATTTGCTCTTGTACGAAGAGATTAGTATCCTAAGCTCACTACTGGAAATTACCCCTATGGTGACGGTTGCAAAACTATTGTAACAGATAAAAAACCATTGCCATAGGTCTATCATAACGGTTCAGCAAGCGTCCTATATGTGGGTTCACCTTGTGTCCATTTTGACAGTTCTCCTTTGAGTTCACTTTGTGTCCTCCAACTGTGAGTATTGTACCTTTATCTGTGCCAGAGCCTGCCTATGGTTTTCCTTCAATTCTGAGTGTAGATCCTCTAGTGGTATCGATATCTGCATATAGTTCCCCACAAATACTAAGAGTTGTTTGTTTTCTAGTTCATATATCTAAGTATGGTGTTTTAATATCACGAGTTTAGCCTTCTCTTGTGTACCTCCTTAGGTGGGTTCTTAGCCAGCAAAATCCATTATGTCTCCTAATATTGCGCGTACAATCATGTCCTCACAGGATCAAAAGAGGTTTTATAGGTTAACTCATGTAGGTCCTCCTAGGTTCAGTGGTGTTGTAGGTGGAGATGCCTATGAGTTCTTGGTGGACTGGAGTGAAAAGTTGTATAACCTTGGTTCACATGAGTAGCATAGGGTTGCTTAATCTACTTAAAAGTTTTAAGATACAACCAAGGATTTCTAGAGGTTACATAGTAGATGTAGACCTTTTGGTTCTCCACAGATAACTTTGGATCAATTTTTGAGGTCATCTCAAATAGGTTTGTGCCTTAACATCCGAGGGATCAAATGGAAGATGAGTTTTATCACATGAATCAAGACTTTATGTCTGTTGTAGAGTATGAGGCACATTTCTATGCCTTGTCTAGATATTCTTATGTCAGTATTTCCACTTAGTCTAAGAAGATATGGAAGTTTGTGAAGGGGTTGGATGTTTTCTTGATCTTTTGACTATCCAGATGGTGGTGTCTTGGGTATCATTTGAGATTATTGTAGAAACATGGGGCTTGCACCATACTATGAGGGACCAGGTCTCTTAGAGTCAGTTCCAGGCAATAACATAAAAAAATATAAGAAAGCTAAAACATTGTAGGAATTTAAGTACACATGGATTTAACGTTGATGAAAAACCATGACATGACCTCACAAGCACTTCTACAATTCACTATAATCAATGTCTTGATTATAGATTTTATTTTAACCTAACTCTCGGCTCCACAATCTTGTAATAACTTTACTACAAACTTACTTTAATAGCTCTTCCAAGAACATACCTAACTTTAGGCTTTACCTTCTTGTAATAACTCTATTACAATCCTATCTTGAAATATATACCAATAACACTCCTCAATACTGATTAACTCTAACCAATATTGAACTCAAGTTACTCTACCTAATGACTCTCAATAATACAAGATGAAATTACCCTTATAACATGAGTAATTAAATTACAAATCAAGACTCGAGTCAAGAATTCACACACTCTTACAGTACATAAGAAAAACAACAACTTGAGCACTATTACAAGGTTGAGTCTTTGCTAATTTTTTGCTTGAATAATCAGATTGTAAAAGCCACTCAATTAAGAAGCATTCTTATTCTTTTATAGTTGAATAATTATTAGGGTAGAAATATGATTAGGCCATGTATCCATGAAAGGTACACATCTCGCCTTCGGAGTTTGTTGTACTTGAAGACAAAACTACACAAACTTATGACAACTGTGTTTATCCATGACGGCCATGGGACCTAGTCTCGTGTTGTCATCTTCTCATCATCCAGACAAGATATAGCAATTTTCTCCCATTTTGATGATGACAAACCATAGAACATAACCATAGATCTTTTGAGAATCAAGCTGATATACCTTATACAGTTGGAGTAATTACCACTATTGTCAATGAATGTTCCCCCTATCATCATACATCAAGATTATCCCTGTCACAAAAACATAGGGACCTGGTCCCTTTTTGCTAATTGACATAAAAAACTCAACTCATTTGCTACATTTCAATGTTCCCCCTTTAAATATTCTTACACTCATTAATGTTTATTTTAGCATTCTTTCCCTTGTCATTATACCATTATTTCTTGAACATTTTTTCATTCAACACATATCATGTATCACCTTCTTGTGTTCAAACATTCAACAAATATGCACTTTCTTCATACTTGGTCCTAGTCCTAACACATTATGCACTACACACACCTAGTCCCTACAACATGAATTTAGTATTCCCCCTTTTGGTATTATTTAAAACTACTAATAGTAAAACAAGAGTAAAATAAGCACCAGTTAATTAACTCATGGCCATTGGGAAACACTAATATGAAGAACAACTTTAAAACTAAGTAAGAGACAGATGAAACACACAAATTGAGATTCATTCATATTCAAAAGTTAATTATCATTGCAGTGTATAATTTAATTATTTCATAGAAAAATACATGTGAATCAAGAAATCTTAAAAGGTAAAGGATTTGGGAAGAGGGTTTAGAGAAGTAGATTTATGTTATTTGTTTGTTACAGTATGAAAGTGCAACAATTTCTTTGTTACATACCTTATATATACATTAAAGCTAAGGACCTCATCAATTAAGGTTCTTCATTATTTAGTTCAACATTCTCAGTTATAAGAACTTCAGAGGTACATGGGTTTCTTTTTGAAAGATGTTAAATTGTCACTTGGAGTTTGGTAATTTCTTCATCCTTGGCAGCTAAGTTGAACTTCAGTTCTTCTATTTCTTTACTGAGCTCCCCATGAGAAATATTACCTAATTTCTTATTTACATACTCAGTTTTGTCCAGTGTCTTCATACAAAAGCTTTGTGACTTAGTTGCATGAGTTCCATTCTCACAGACAATACCAAAATCACCAAACACTATGTTCAACCAGTATCCATAAGGAATTCAATGTTTTCCATTTTTTATAAGAAAAACTTTATGAATGTGTTCAATTAATAATGCAGGTACACTAATGAACTCAAAACTGTTGAGACACACCATCTCATACAAATTTGTAGCTGACATAATGCTCCATTTTTTAGATTTGGGCAGAATTCCTTTGTTAACAAAATCAAAGAATAATTTCAACTCACTCTAGAGTGATTTCATAATCACTGCAGCCACATATTTTTCTTTGACTTTTGATGCATTAGCTAAAAACTCTATTGAGGGATGTTTCTTTGAAATAGTCCTCACACAACTTTTAAGAACATCAAGAATTCCCCAAGTAATGTAACATCAAGATTCAACTTTTTTACTTTAACTTCAGTAGTCATGCACAATTTGTCTTCAGAAAAGTCCAATATGGAATAAAATTCCCTGACTACCTCCTCAAAGACTATGGGAATTGGTCTTTCCAAAAGTTGGAGCCATCTTTGATGTTTAACAAGTTCAACCAATTCTATCATACCTGGCTAAGTTAACACACGTGAATCAAAAATTCTCCCAATTAGTACCTTTTGATTTATCAAGAACCAGTTTCTAACTTTCTTGGGTATAACCTTACCACTCTTCCTATTTTTGTTTCTAGTATAAGTAATACAATATTCCCTTTTTTCCACTTTCAACTTTTTAGGACAAGGTCCCTCAAGAGTCTGTTGTTTTTCAATAAAACATCCAGACTTTTCTCCAAAATTTCTTGGTGTTTTACTATTATTTTTTTTCTTAGGACCAATTATCATTTTTCTAGGGCTATTCTACAGCAAGATGATATTTTTTGCAACCTAGGCACCATCCATCAATGTTATAATACCCCGTACTTCTAACTAGCTTGAAATTGTCCCAAGTATGTTAGAAACTTACTTTGAAAGATGAATCCACTTTTATAAACGTGGAATTTTTAATATTTTTACTTTTTTAGTGGTAAATTGAAGTATCTTTCTAACGATACCAATTTTGTCAAAATCTGGTATCGGAGTAAAAAGTTATGGACGTTTTAACGAGAGCTGTCAGAACCACGCAGATGCGATGGGTAGGTTGATGGACTGGTAATATAGCGATGGGCCATTGCCTAGACCATCGCAGATAAGGCAGTAAGTCAGTCTTCTAGATAAGGTGCGACGTACAGGTTAATAGACTATCGAACTTGTGATGGACCGTTACCCAAGCAGTCACTACTAAGGCAGTGTGTCCCTATTCTCGCCCAGGTGCGATGGTCAGAATGATGGATCATCGATCCAGCGATAGACCATCACACGAGCCATCATAGATCCTGTTTAGTGAATTCTAAGCCATTTTTAAAAGGGTATTTGGGTCTTTTTCCACCCATTTGAATGCCTCATTATACCAGACCATATCCCATAACTTCATTATCCATCTACAATATCAAATTAGGATTTTCTCTCAAAGATAATCCCCAAGAAATAAGATCCAAATCTTCTTCAAGAAACTAAGAGATTCAAGTTCTTCAAGTCTAAGAACTTCAAGAAACTCACAACCCAGGTATGTCATGTGTTGATTCATGGGTCCTTTCACCCATGAAACTCTAGAATCTCTTTTCAAAATCCAAGATTTGTGTATGTATGAATGTTCATGATTTAAATTGAATTGAAATTCATGTTCATGATGTTGTGGGGTTTTGGTTCATGTTTAAAATTACATATTCCAATTATTGACCCTAGGATGTGATGATATGCATAATAATGATGACAACCCTTAAATTTATATGTTGATTGGTGTATCAATGATTATTAAATGTGGTGATGATTGTATAACCTAAGCATGCTCCCCATGTGTTCGATTAAATGTCTATGGGAAGGAAAAGTACCATACTTGTATGATAATATGAAATCCCTATTTATGTACAAGTTTATGCATGTCAATAGTTTGATAAAATGCCTTAGTCAATGAGTTATGGATATATATATATATATATCTGAGGCCATTGTGGTGCTTTAGAACTTGTACTTCATGAATTATCCAACTTATTGTATTTTGGATTGTGATGTTGGTCATGTATTAAAGAAAGTCATGCTTTGTCAGTTTCATGCTATCGAGTCTAGGGGGTACTTGTACACAACAATTAGCTATGTGCCAAGAGCCAGTGTCATGTTTTCAAGATACTCTCAGTCGAGCCATGTTCATAAAAATTCAGTCAGTCATGTGACTCAGGAAAACTCAGTAAATTTAGTAATTTCAAAAACCTCAGAAATTCAGTAATCTTAGTAGTATTCCGTCAGTCAATGGAACTCATTTAATTTAGTCCTATCAGTTTAGTTAATCATGTTTAGTGTCTATCCATATGGGAGTAGAAATTAGCACCGAGCAAACCCAAGGATGGGAACCCACCTGTTATATGATGGTGTGATTCTTAGAAGCAATCCATGTATTCCAGAACTACGTAGCCAATGTAGGTTGAGAAATCTTATCCTGTTATATAAGGGTAGATAAGGTGGCTTAACCTATTATATGAGGGTTACTACCGTTCTCACGAGAGATACCTATTATATGAGGGTTACTCATAGATTGTCCTTACCAGTGGTGCGGTATTGACACCCTTCTTATTAGGGTTACAGATTGGACCCCAACTCATCTATATTTTATTTTTTGGGGCATCTCGGTTAGATGAATACTTCCCATAGTTTCAGTACAGAATCAGGACTGTCAGATACAGTCACTAAGTCTTAGTAATAGAAATCAGATAGTTCTACAGGATTCAGGACTGTCAGATATAGTTAACTCAGAACTATATAGAACTTAGCTAGTTTTATCAAAACATAGATTGTCAGATACAGTCGCTCAGTATTAGTTATTTCAGTTATACATATATCTGTATCTTATGTTATCAGTACTCATACTTAGTAATCATGTTATCAAAAACTTAGCTATAGTTATTATATAGTCATACATGTATTCTCATATTCATGTTATGCAGTCAGTTAGTATAGTTTATGCATGAGAACCCTTTTGCATTCAGCCTACCTAACATTCATACCAATACATTCAAACATACTGATGCATTTGCGTTTTGGTATTTTATACCATAGGTTCAGAAGCACGAGCTCTAGAGCATCAGTAGCATTCAAGTCTCCACAGTCAGAGTTAGAAGTGAGTCCTCATCCTTTGAGGACATCACCATTACTTTATTATCTCATTAATTAATTTATTAGTTGGAGTTAGTTGGTGATATGTCCCATCAACTCCTTATTCAGATAGTTCAGTCAGTTAGAGGCTTTTCAGACTACAGTATGTTCAGACCATTAATTTCAATTGTTTTGGTTATTTTATACCACATCCATATGTTATGTTTTATTAGTTATGTTACAGTTTTTAACATTACGGCCTTACAACCTTTTTTCTGCATTTATATAGTATATTATGCAGTGTTCGGGTATAGATATCAGTCATGGGTTAGGTTGTGGTTGTTCAGGGTCATGAGCACCATGTAGCATTTCGGGTACCAGATTTGGGGCGTTATAAATATATTATCAAAAAACATTTAAGGGTTAAGGGATGACTCTTTATCAACAATTTGAGTGAAGAAGGGGTTTGTCTTTGGAAGAGTAGAAGATGAAGGATGCTTTCAAGAGGATTTGAGAGAGGTCTTTTCTTAATTCTTAGCTTAGTTTCCTTTGAAAGACACAAAAATGGGGAATTTGTAGCAATTTGTAGTTCCTTTCCATAGGGGAACTATTTATGAATGGACTTTTCTATTGGACAAGAGAATGAGTGGGTATAGCAATATTTAAAGGAAAAAGTTAGTATATGAAGGTTTTCTGAAAGAATAGGAAGCATATAAAGGGTTTTTAAATGAATAGGATGTGATCAATTTCAATTTTGGGGTGACTTAACCTTTTTTTTTAAATATGACAATTTTCTGACACAGGAAGAGAAGTAGGATATGAGTTTATCTGTTAGAGAAAAAAAATTGATATTCATGATACTGACACCAGGTCCCTTTCTTTCTTGAGTAAATCCTCATTTTGTGCATGTCACATTTGTCCTCCAAATTTCTTCCCATGGGTGTATACCAGTAAAGGTATGATTCTGAGTTAGACCAACAAGTACATATTATATCAAGGATACCTGTCTTTTAATTATAGCCATTTTTTGGGGGAACAATTGGTTCATCTGATATTTTATGTAATTTTGATCAATCCGGTCTCATCTTGTTCTTCACAAATTGTTCCTTCTGAAGAGATTTCGTGAAGATGTCTATTATTTTATACTCAGTCTTGCAAAACTTTCTGTAAATAGCTCTCTTCTCTACATTATCTCGCAAAAAGTGATGTCTCACATCAATGTGCTTTGTCCTCTTATGCTGCACAAGATTCTTGGGTATGTTGAGAGCACTTGTATTATCACACATCAGAGGAATAGAATCTGAGACATTCCCCATGTCCTTCAGCTACTGTTTATCCATACTCAGCTTCAACAGTAGATAAAGCAATTGAATTCTACTTATTAGAACCCCAAGAGATTAAGAAAGAACCTATTAAATGAGTCATTTATGATATAATTTTTCTATCTATTAGATATCCAGCATAATCAACATTTACAAAGCCTACCAAATCAAAAATATCTCTAGAAATATAATATAGGACCAGGTCCCCTATACTTTTCAGGTACCTAAGAATTCTTTTGCCATCTTTCAATTCAGATGCTTTAGGAGAGGCCTAAAATCTTGCACGCATTCCCACACTAAATCTAATGTCTGGCCTACTTGTAGTGAGATATAGTAAGCATCCAATAATCCCTCTACATATGGTTTCATTAACTAACGGACCAAATTCATCATTATCCATCATTGAACTGCTTCTAATTCGACTTTCAATTCGACTTTCATTACATATGGTTTCATTAACTAACCTTAATTCCATGTTGTATTTTTTCAATATTTCCTTAATGTAATTCTCTTGACAAATCATTATACCTTAAGAAGTTTTGTTGATCTTCAAATCTAAGAAAAAAATCAGTTCTCCATCATGCTCACTTCCAGCTCACTATTTATTAGCATTGCAAACTCTTCAAACAGGGATTCAAAAGTTGCTCCAAATATAATATCTTCAACATAAATTTGATCAATCAGTAAGTTTATACCTCTGGATTTTAGGAAGTTTATTGTAAATTTTCCCTCTTTTAAAGCCATTTTCTAGAAAAAACTTTAAAAGTCTCTTATAACAAGCCTTGGGTGCTTGCTTTATCCCTTAGATAGCTTTGTCCAATTTAAGTACATGATGAGGAAAATATGTATCTTCAAAACCTGGAGGTTATTTGAATTATACTTCCTCCGTCATGTTTTCATTCAGAAATGCACTTTTGACATATAGTTGGAAGAGTTTTAATCCCATATATGCAATAAAATCAATAAGAATAATGATATCCTCTAACCTTGCTACAGGGGAAAATGTATCATCATAATTAATTCTTTTCTCTTGGTTATACCCTTGAACGGACCTTTGCTTTATTTTTGTTGATAGTTCTTTGTTTATCCAACTTATTTCTGTATACCCACTTAGTCCCAATATTTATTATGTCAATAGGTCTGGGGACGATGTTCCAGACTTTACATCTTTCATATTGTTGAAGCTCTTCCTACATTGCATTGCTGCAGTCAATATATTTTCGAGCTTCTTTTATATTTTTTGTTCAAATTGGGACAGGGATACTGAAAATGCAATAGAATTTCCTGATTGAGCTCTTGTTTATATTCCAGATAACAAAGGGGTGGTGAGATTATTAAGTGGATAAGAAGATTTGTTCCTCCAGTTTGATCTTCTGAGATTAGTTCAACTTGGACCAGGTCCCTGAGGAATTTGACTGAATCCTTCTTGATGTTATTTAACTAGAGCTAGGTTCTGTGACTGAGTCCCGGAATCACCATCACTCCCATCACTCTTATCTACACTATTTACCTCTTGACCATCATCTCTTTGAACAAGAATGAGTTCTTCAATTTCTGATTCTTCACCATCACCTGGAATCAGTAGTTTTCCTGACTCATCAAAGACCACATGTACACATTCTTCAACAAAAAGAGTTCTTTTGTTGAAAACCCTATATGCTTTGCTTATTGAGGAATAGCCCACAAATACTTGTTCATCACTTTTGGGGTAAAACTTTCCTAGATCATTCATTCCATTGTTAAAACAAAATATTTCTACCCAAAACGTCTAACAATAGTCAAGCTTAGGCTTTCTATTGAACACACACTCATATGGGGTCTTGTTTAGGAGTGATCTAATCAAGAACCTATTTATCACATAGCATACGGTGTTTACAACACTATCCCAAAAGTTCTTTGGAAGTCCACTATCAATCATTATGGTCCGGGCAATCTTTAAGAGAGTTCTTTTTTCTTTCAACTACTCCATTTTTCTGAGGAGTTCTTGGAGATGAGAAGTATCACTAATTCAATTTTCGACATCCAATCCTGTAACTTGGGAGTTTTAAAATTTAGTTCAATGATTAAATCTAAATTGAGAAATCTTACAATTTAGCTTCATTTTAATTTTCTTGGAAAAGTAAACCAGAACCATATACGTTTCATCTTTTGTTCTCGAAAACATTTTCCTAGTGAACCTTGAGTAGTCATCTACAATCACAAACACATACTTCTTTTCTCCACTACTTTGAACTTTAATTGGTACACATAGATCCATATGAAATATCTCTAGACTAGAAATACTCACCTTCTTCTTAAGCTTAAAGGAAGACCTGGTTTTTTTTTCCCTTGACAAAAGCATTACACATGTTTTCTGCAAATTTCAGCTTTGGCATTCTATAGACCAGGTCCCTTGAAATCAACTTGTTTAGCAAAGAGTAACTTACATGCCCTAGCCTTTTGTTCCATAATTCAACATCTTCACTTTGAACATTTAAGCAACTTAATTCCCCATCATCCACATACTCCAAAAAAGTCACATACATATTTTTTATTGTCTTGGCTTTGTAAGAAAGCTAAAACCTTCCAGGAACTTAAAAAATCACAAGGATTTAATGTGGAAACCTCCTTGCTCAAGGGAGGAAAAACCATGGATTGCCCTGAAAAGCACTTCAGCAATTCACTATAATCAACCTTTTGATTAAAGATTTGATTTGAACATAACTCTAGGCTCACCAGTTTGTAATAACTCTACTAAAAGCTTACCTGGACAACTCTACCAAGAACACACCTAACTCTAGGCTTTCACTGCTTGAAATAACTCAATTACAATCATACCTTGACAACCCTACCAAAAACACTCCTCAATACTAATTAACTCTAACAAATATTGAAATCAAGTAACTCTACCTAAGGACTCTAAAGAATACAAGATGAAATTACTCTTACAACATAAGTAATTCAATTAAAAATAAAGACTCGATTTAAGAACTAGCACACTTTTTTAGTACATAGGAAAATCAAGAACTTGAGCACTATTACAAAGTTGTGTTTTTACCAAATTTTTATTGAATAATCAAATTGCAAAAACCACCCAATTGAGAAACATTCTTTTCTTTTTACTGTGGAATAATGATTAAGGTAGAAATCTAATTAGTCCAAGTATCCATAAAAGGTACATATCTCACCTGCACAGTTTGTTATACTAGAAGAAAAAAATTAGCATACCTTGTGACAATTGTATTTTTCCATGACGACCCTGGGACCTAGTCCCTTATTGTCAATTGCTTATTATTAAAAGAAGATATAGCTGTCAAAACCAAAAATGAGGCCCTGTCCATGACTGGCATCCTAAACCACGAAGGCCAAGGCACCCCTTTCTGTCTGGCAATCATGCACTACGTCCATACCACATAGATAAATGAGGAAAAATTATCATACGAAAATATAGTCACTATCATAATTCAACTGAATAGTTAGGAATGAAATTCATAAGTTTCTAACAATATTTAACATAAGTCTATGAAATCTCAAACAAAGAAAAACCAACATCTTTTCTAGAACAAGGACAAGGCCCCCAGTCGTACCATAAACCAAAATGAAAAAGAAAAGTCTAATAACTTGGCCCTTCGGAATAGAGAAGACTCAAAAACCGCAAGTCTTAAACACGACAACCTACTACATAGCGGGACCTCGGGACTGTGCCTCAGATCCTAAAATGTAAGGGGTCAATACAGATGTACTGGTACGTACAACAGTCCAAAAACAAAATATATTTTTCATACAACATAGGTGAGAGCATTTTATAATACAGTGAACATAAGATAAGTGAAAATTCATGGGCATAGTTTAATGAACTTCAAAACATTTCATGGAAATCATGACTCCCTCTTTATTTTAATTTTGAGCTAGATGGTATTCCCTACAATCTACAATTCCATGGGCTATATGGAATCCGCCGATGACTTGGCGGCCAAGCCCCCAACAAAGTTTGCCGCAAGGATTGGGGTTATCAGTAAGGGAGACACGTAAGATAACAAAGCAGGGTGATAGAGTCCCAATCAATCAACATGTCATGGTAGTGCACAAGATCAGGGATCCTAACCAAAGTTCCAATTTGGGATGAAATTAATAAAGGTACACAAGATCTTAAAGTATGGTACCATAATCCCATATCGGTAAATCATGGTTTCCATCTTGGAGTCTTTCACCTCGTACTTTCTTCGGGTAACCATCTAACTCTCTATAAGACCCATTTTTATCCTCTTATAAGAAATCATGCATCATGCTCACAAGACATTCTTTTCATATTGTCTCATGACCAATTCACAATGGGGAATAATCATACCCAGACTTGCAAGTTATTTAGATCACATTATTCTATAGCCCTTCTAATTCAAATCATTTATATGACCATCAAAAGAACTCAATTCATTCAATACACGCATATTGGTTTTCAAAACTTTATTACTCAAGGAATTATAATTGTTCCTAAACTAGCCCCAACTTTTGGTTAAATACAATTCTTATAATAAAAAGGTCTATTAAGTTGTGCTCTCAAATAGTTCATGATTCATGAAATACAAAGTACATAAACATAATCATGGGATAAGAGAATTCACATTTTATATGTGAAAATCATTCATCGAGTTCAAAGCATTTCTATATGAAATTGTAAATCAAGATTTATAAAAGAAACCCCATGATCATTAGTGTTTTTGTCAATTTGTCTTCACAATGCAAACCCTTTAGTACATAAACATAATTAATTAACTTTACAGCCTGTTAAAATTCATACAAAAATAGGCCCATGAGATTACGACATGCCTATGTGCTTTAGATTACTTAGTTCAAAGAATGTAACCCTAATCTTGACTCATTTGTTGAAAATCTTGAACTCAAAGATAGAACTTTTGATCTTTAGGGAAGGGTAAAGGTTTTGTTTATGTGGAAAACTAATCACTTTTGAGCCTATAATGCCCTACAAATGTTTTAATCTTCTATTTTTAACAACTTGGGGCTATAGGGAAAAGACGATACAACCCTCAAATTAAAATTTGCAACTGAAACCCAAAGTATGGCCTTACCGCGATGTGCTAAGTGTGCTACCACTATAGGCACCGCGACACACCGTAATTGCGGTGACCTCCTATTTTGGGAATCCAAACACGCCTCAAACCTCATCCAAAAAATCCAAAACTCCGCTAAGACATCCCCTTTACACCTCTGAACACGAATCAATTCAAAAATCTATGTCTCAGGAATAGGAAGATCAATATAAATATCATTGAAGTTAAGGGCTCAAAATATGACTAAGTCTTTTTTAACACTTGGAGAAATTTCAGGTTGTAAGTACTCTATACATTCTACTAAGGGTGGTATTAAGTCGATAATGCTATGGGATGCTAAATTATACCCCCTTGGGATCATTTGTCCCCGAATGATGGCTCAGAATACAGATAATAACAATTTCAAACACATTAATCAAAAGATAAAAAGAGTAGTATATGATTTGTACCTTTTATGTTGCCATCCACGGTCTTAAACAGGTTTGGGTATCTTGTACGCATGTCATCTTCTAACTCTTAAGTAGCTTTTTCAGATTTTTGATTCTTCCATAACAACTTAACCAAAGCTATCTCCTTACTTCTCAGCTTCCAAAGTTGGCGATCCAACATGGCAATGGGTTCTTCTTTTCATGACAAGGAGTCTTTCAAATTGATATCCTTTACAAGAAACACTAGGGAATGATCTCCAATGCACTTTTTCCACATGGACACATAAAATAGTTGATGTACTGAAGCCATGCTCATGAGAAAATCTAACTCATAGAAAACCCCACCTATCTTTTTCACAATCTAATGTGGTCCTATATAATGATGACTAAGCTTTCCCTTCTTTCTGAATCGCATGACTCCCTTCATAGAGGAGAACATTGGAAATACCCAATCATCAACCTCAAATTCTAAATCTCTCCTTCTAATATCAGAATAAGACTTTTGGCAAATCTGAGCAGTTTTAAGTAGCTCCCTAGTGATCTTCACCTTCTCCATCGCCTGATAAAAATTGTCAGGACCAAATAACAGGGTTTCACCCACTTTATACCATCCAATTAGCGGCCTACATCTCTTCCGATAAAGTTCTTTAGAAGGATCCATCTAAATACTAGAATGGTAGATATTATTGTAGAATAATTCTATCAACAGCAAATAATCTACCCAACTACCTTTAAAGTAAATCTCACTGGCTCTTAACATATCCTCAAGGGTTTGAATGGTGTATTCATCATGCCCATCAGTCGGGTGGAAGGCGGTACTTAGGTTCAATTGTCTTCCTAAAACCCTCTGAAAAGATCGCCAAAACTGAGAAGAGAACTGCATACCTCGGTCAGATATAATTAATTCAGCAGCACCACGAAAATGAACAATCAGATGAATGCGTAGCTTGGCATAGTCATTCCCCAAATAATTCGTTCGTACTGGAAGAAATGAGTGGACTTGGTCATGCAATCTATAATCACCCAAATGTTGTCATATTGGTTCGGGGACTTCGAAAGCCCCATAATGAAGTCCATGTTGATCATCCTCTACTTTCACATAGGTAAAGCTATCTCTTGGGAAGAACCACCTGGTCCCAAATAGTCTACCTTGACTTGTTTACAATTCATACACTTAGAAACAAAATTAGCCTCATCTCTTTTCATATTATTCCACCAATAGATAACCTTAAGTCCATGATACATTTTCATAGAGCCTAGGTGAACTACATACCTTAAAGTGTGATCTTCATCAAGAATTCTCCCTCTCACAACCCATCCACGTTTGGTACACATAGCCTACACTCATATCTCAGAATTCGATCGCCCCTAATTTCAAATGCCACCACCTTATGTTGAACAACATCTTACTTAATTTGCATCAATATAGGGTCTTCAACCTACTTTTTCTTAACTTTAGTACATAAGGAGGATTTATATATCTCATGAAAGATCAGTCCCCAAGATTAGAAATCTAGAAGTCAAACTCCCAAGTTTGCAAGCTGGTGAATATCTTTCACCATCTCACTCTTTCTTGTCTCACCATGAGAAGGGATTCCTATGGAAAATATGCAGAGGGAATCGTCCAACACATTAGTCTTTCTCGGATGATAGTGTAGGCTCATGTCATAATCCTTTAGCAACTCCAACCACCGCCTCAGCCTGAGATGCAATTCTCTATGTGAGAAAACATACTGCAAACTTTTGTGATTTGTGGATATATCAACCTGTACCCTACACAGGTAATGATGCCATATCATAAGTTTGAATACCACTACCACTAACTCACAGGTGTAGGTAGGATTCATTTCATGCACCTTTACTCGTCTTGATGTATAAGCCACCACCTTACTATGCTGTATAAGTACACAACAAAGTCCCACTCGGGACATATCACAGTACACAACAAAGTCCTCTTTACCCTTTGGAATGGTCAAAAATAGTTTAGTAGTCAACTTGTATTTCACTTTCACAAAACTATTCTCACAAGAATGACATCACAAAAATTTTACTTTCTTCTGAGTAAATTTCGTAAGTAGAGCATCTATGGAGGAAAAACTCACTATAAACCTTCTGTAATACCTTACCAAATTCAAGAAGTTCTAAATATCGGTTGGAGTCATCGGTTTGGGCTATTTTCTCACTGCCTCAACCTTTTGGGGGTCAACCTTAATCCCCTGACCAGAAACAACGTGCCCTAGGAAAGCAATAGTACAAAGCTACAATTCATATTTTGGAAAACTTTGCATATAACACATGATCTTTAAGGGTTTGAAGAATAATTCAGAGGTGACTAGAATGATCGTTCTCATTCTTAGAGTAAACTAAAATGTCGTCAATGAAAACTATGATGAACATGTCTTAAAACTATCGGAACACCCTTTTCATTATATCCATAAAGGCTCAAGGGGAATTAGTCAGTTCGAAGGTCATAATTAAGAATTCATAATGGCCATATCAAGTTTGGAAAGTTGTTTTAGGAATATCTGTCTCCCTAACTTCAACTAATGATACCTCAAACGAAGTTCCACCTTAGAGAAAATATTGGGCAACATAGAGTTGATCAAATAAATAATAGATTATGGGAAGCGGGTATTATTTTTAATGGTGACCTTATTTAGCTGACAGTACCCTATACACATATAGAGGGAGCCATCTTTCTTACGTATAAAGAGTACAGGTGCACCCCAGGGAGAAACACTAGGATGAATAAAGCCCTTGTCAAGAAGATATTTTAAGTGTTCTTTTAACTCTTTCAATTCACCAGGATCTATTTTTCTGGAGGGATGGAAATAGGAAGAGTGTTTGATAATAAGTTAAATCCAAACTCTATCTCCCTATCAGGTGGAATCCCTTGGAGATTATCGGGAAAGACTTCAAGGAATTCATTAACAATAGGGTAGACTGGAAGGAAGGACTTTTAGTATTGGAATCTTTCACCAGAATAAGATGATACAAAAAAACCTTTAATATTATCTTTCGAGCTCTAAGATAAGATATGAACTTCCCCCTAGGTACTAAAGAATACCCCTCCCACTCTATCACGGGCTCATTTGGAAAACTGAAAATGACCCTTTGGGCTCTACAGTCTAATGTTGAATAACACAAATGGAGCCAATCCATCCCTAAAATTGCATCAAAATAAATCATATCAAGATCCACAAGGTCTGGCGCCATATTATGATGACCAACAGAAACCACATAGTTTCTACACACCCTCCTAGACATAATAGAGTCACTAAAAGAAATAGAAATAGATAGAGGTTAAGGAATAATTTCAGGCTCAAAACCAAAACTAATGGCCACATAAGGGGTCACATAATAAAAGGTAGACACTGGATCAAGCAACATATACATATTACTAGAGGAAATTTGCAACGTACCCATCATAACATCTGGCCAAGCCTCGACATCCTACCGGTGAGACAAAGCATGTAACCAAGTGCGACCATAATCAGTAACTGAGGTAGTTCCCTTAGGAAGATGGGTTGTGGAGGTAGACTGAGACATAGCTTCCCCTATATTTTCTCCAGTCGAAGGTCCATCTCTCTGAATGTGGCCCACTTTCCTTCAAGAGTAGCAAGTCTATTTATCAAGATAACATTTTCTCAGATGGCTCCTGCCATAATCACTACAATAAGGAAATGAACTAGCATGCTGAGTCACGCTCCTCTGGGACTGGGTGGCCTGATCTCGAGGCCTATCTCCTGACTGGAACCGCTATTCAACTGAAGGTCTAAGTGTGGGAGTACTTGATGATGACTGAGCATTGCTCCAAAACTTCTCTTTGACCACTTATTACCCCAATTATTACCTTGGTGCTGACTGTTCTTCTGATCTGTGGACCTAGGTCTCTTAGAATGCCTTTATTTTTCCCTTACCTCAGCTAGCCTTTTTTTTTGTTCTTCAACCTGCTGTATGTGGAAAGATAACCTAGAGAAATCCAAATCTCTTTTTACTATTTCTCTCTTGCATTCTAACACTAGATCATCTGAGAAACTAGATGCAAACTTCCTCATGAGAGCTCTTATGTTGCCTACCAAATCTGGATCATAATAAGATAACTGAGTGAACTTCAATGTATAAAATTTAATACTCACTTTTCCTTTCTTCAAGTTCATAAATTCTTCAGCCCTTGTTTCCCTCAATTCCTGGGGAAAGAAATAATCTAGGAAAGTTTCTACAAATTCACCCGACATAGAAGGCTCAGCACCTCTACCATTCAAATCCTCCTATTAGTTATACCACTTATTGCCTATATTTTTCAACCAATAGGCCACAAACTCAACCCTTTCAACCCTATTCTCATGCATAACTCTAAATATTTTCACCAACTCATCAATAAACCCTTGGGGATCTTCCTCAACAGTCATTCCAGTAAACATGGGTCAGTTCAGTCTCATGAATTTACCAACCCATTTGATCTCAGATGAACCAGACATAGACCCTATATCTTAATATCGACAAGCTTGAGAAGCCACGAGATGGGCAATCATATGCATACACTGTTAAAATCTAGCATTAGCGACTTTCCTTTAGGAAGGCAAAGTACGGTAATCTCCAGATCAAGGAGCTCTAGGTGGACTAGTTTGAGTTGGAGGGACTTTACGAGTAGAAACAAACTCAGGAGTACGAGCTCTATTATGAGTCTGTATACCATGGGTAGGGCGGATATCCTCAGCTTGGGTATTTTATTTGTTGGATCAATGAGAAGGCATGATAACTTTCTAAAATACATGAAATCATTGATTAGAAGACATTCAAACTCTATAGAATGAACTAAATCATAAAAAAGAAAGATATTCCTAAATACCTTATAGCCTTCTGCTTATAGGTATGGCACACTACACACCCATAAATAGGAATACCCAACGTGATTTCGCAGATACCCTGGGACCATGAACTATGCTCTCATATCTAGTTTGTCACAACCCAAACCGATGCCATGTCCGCGACAGGCATCTTGAACTACGAAGGCCCAAGCACCCTTTTTATATCTAGCAATCATGCACTACATCCATAATATGTATACAAATATGGGAAAATATATTATATAGAAACATGGTCAATATTATAATTCAACTAAACAATTTGGAATGAAATTCATAAACCTCTAACAATATTTAACATCATTCTGCAAAATCTCTAACACAACAAACCAAACATTTTGTCTAAAATTGAGATAAGTCCCCCAGTCGGACCATAAACCAAAATGAAACAGCAAAGTCTAATAACTAGGCCCTCCAAAATAGAGTAGGCTTACCGACTGCAAGTCTTAGACACACCAAAGTACTGCTTAGTAGAACCCCAAGACTATTCCTCAAATCCTAAAATATAGGAGGTCATATAGATGCACTGGTACGAAGAAGAGTCCAAAAACAAAATACATTTTTCATACAACATAGGTGAGAGCATTTTATAAAACACTAAACAATAGATAAGTGAAAATTCTTGGTCATAATTTAATGAACTTCAAAATATTTTTTGGAAATCATGACTCACTCTTTATTTTACTTCTGAGCTAGATGCTACACCCTATAATCTTTAATTCCATGGGCTATATGGAATCCAACCTTGGCTCGATGGCCAAGCCCCCAAAGTAAGTTTGCCGCAAGAATTGGGATTATTGGTAAGGAAGACACATAAAATCACAAAGCAGGGTGCCATAATCTCAATCAATCAACACGTCATGGTAGTGCACGAGATAAAAAATAAGGGATATTACCCACAATCCCAATTTTGGATTACATGAATTAAGGAAAACAAGATCACAAAGAAGGATACCATAATCTCGTGTTGGCAAATCACAGTTTCCAACGTGGAGTCTTTTAACTCGTGCTTTCTTCGGATAATCATCTAACTCTCTATAAGTCTTTTTTTCACCTCTTATATGAAATCATACATCATGGTCACAATATATTATTTTCTTATTCTCTCAAGGGAAATTCACAATGGGGTATCATCATACCCCAACTTGTAAGTCAATTACATCACATCATTCTACAACCCTTCAAAATCAAATCAATAAAGTGACTATCAAAAGAACTAAATTCATTCAACACATTCATATTGGTTATCAAAACTTTAATACTCAAGGAATTATCATTATTCGTAAACTAGCCCCAATATTTGGTTAAGCACAATTCTTATAATCAAAAAGAGGCTATTAAGTCATGCTCTAAAGTAGCTCACAATTCATGCAATACAATGTACATAAACATCATCATGGGATAAAATAATTCATAGTTCATATTAAAAAATCATTCCTCAAGTTCAAAGCACTTCTATACAAAATTCTAAATCAAGATTTATGAAGAAAACCCCATGATAATTAGTGTTTTTCAATTTTTCTTCACAATGCAAACCCTTTACTACAGAAACATACTTCATTAACTTTAAATATTGTTAAAATTCATAAGCTAACATTCCCATGAGATTAAGACAACGCCATGCACCTTAGATTACTTAGTTCGAAGAATGGAACCCAAATCTAGACTCATTTCTTGGAAATCTTGATCTTAAAGATTGAACTTTTGATCTTTGGGAAAGGTTTTAGGTTTTTTTTATGAGGAAAAATGATCATTTTTGATCCTATAATGCCCTACAAATGTTTTAATCCTCTATTTTCACAACTTGGGGCTATAGTGAAAAGATAAGACTGCCCCTAAGATTTAAAATTTGCAAATGAAACCTTAAATTGTACCTTACCATGATGTACCAAGTGTACCACAGCTATAGGTACTGCGACACTTCGGAATCATTGTGACCTTTTATTTTGGGAATCTGAACATGCCTCAAACCTCATTCGTAAAATCTGAAACTCCTTTGAGGCATCCCCTTTACACTCCTGAAGATGAATCAACTAAAAACTCTACTTCTATAGGTTGGGAAGGTCAATTTAAAAATCATTGAAGTTAACTACTCAGAATATAACTAAGTCCTTTTTAACACTTAGAGAAATTTCAGGTTGTAAGTCCTCTATGCATGGTACCAAGGGTGGTATTAAGAAAATAATTATATGGGGTGTTAAAATATAAATCATTCTAAGATGACTAAGTATATTCCTTGAGCATCTCAGGGAGGTTCCAAGAGGATGCTTCAACAGGGTGAGTTTAGAGGTCATACTCCTAGAGGCAGAGATTCATGAAATTTCTGTAGGTATCATGGTATACCAGTTCAATAAGCTTTATAGGGTTTATGTAATAAGTCATCAATTCCATTAACTTTCGATGGTTGTTCTAGCTCAACTATGCTTTCTCATATTGAGTCAGGCTGTAAAGGTTATTTTTTTATGATGGGATTGTCCATTTGGAAAAGGATTTTCACCTTAATACTTTTAGGGATACACCTATGTAATCTATGAGTGGTAGATGTTTTACAAGATGTGTGTAAGGAAGAGGTAGTGGTGCCCACAGTGATGGTCAAGAGGATACTCAGGCGGGTGATGAATGTGATTAGTGTTGTGTTATACCTACCAGAACAGAGGTACAGGATTTTGATGTCTTCTTTATAAGTATCATCCCTATTTTTTTAGTTCTGCATCTGTGTTATTTAATCCGGGAATGACTTTCTTCTATGTGTTTGTATATTTTTCTTTGGTTTTTTAATCTATTAGTGAGCATCTTGCCATTCCTATTTGTGTTTATACATGTGTTGGAGACTCTTTAATAGTATATTAGGTGTACTAATCTTGTGTTGTTACTTTTATTGGGCGTAAGACTTGGGTAGATCTGATTGTCTTAGAAATGGTAGATTTTGATATCATCGTTCGTGCGGACTAGTTAGCTCCTTATCATACTATCCTAGACTATTATTATAATCCTGGAAGGGTGTGCTTCATTCAGGTCCCATAGGGTTGTATATTTTCTTTAAGATTGTGTTTGTTTTATTTTGCTCATATTTGTGATACTAGTACTATTTTACCTCATTTTTTAGATTTTTTTCATATTGTCCATGATTTCATGGATATTTTCCCTATGTATTTGTCTAGTATACCTCTGGATAGTGATATTGACTTTGCTAGTGATATTGAGGTAGGCACCAAGTCCATTTCTATTTCTCCAAATAAGATATCATTAGCTGAATTAAATAAATAAAAGTATTAATTACACAAGATATTGAATAAAGGATATATTTGACCTAGTGTATCATGCTCGGATGCTCTTGCCTTGTTTTTGATGAAAAAAATATGGGTTTATAATTATGTGTATTTATTATCGACTGTTGAACAAGGTGATGTTTAAGAATAAATAATCTCTTCCTCATATTAATGATTTATTTAATCAGCTTCATGGTGCTTTGATGTCATTAAAGATTAATTTGAGATTTGGGTATCATAAGTTGATGATTAGAGTTTCAGATATTTTAAAGACAACTTTTCAGACTTTGAACGGTCATTATGAGTTGTTGGTTGTATCCTTTAGGTTGACCAATGCCACAACATAATTTATGGAGTTAATGAACCAGGTATTTCGATTATATCTTAATTCTATTTTCATTGTTTTTATAGATGATATCTTGGTGTATTCTAAGAGTGAGGCTGACCATAAGGAGCATCATTATATTGTGATTCAGATTTTGAGGGATGAGAAGTTGTATGTTATGTTCTTTAAGTGTTAGTTTTTGTTGGTGTCTTTCCCATTCATGGGTCCTTTGGTGACCAAAGATGGTATTATAGTTGATCCAACCAAGATTATAGTTGTACTTAATTGGGATAGCCCTACTTCTCCAACGAGATTCAAAGATTTATTTTTTTGGTAGGTTACTATCATTTCTTAATTCAAGGTTTTTCATCTATTACAACTCCATTGACAAAGTTGACTCAGAAGAAGATTTCCTATTAGTGGCCTGATCTATGTGAGGCGATCTTCCAAAAGCTCAAGGATTTGTTAAACATCAGTTCCTATCTTTACTTTGCCAAGGAGGGCATAAGATGTAACATCTTTTGTGATACTTCAAGCATTCGATTAAGTATTGTGTTAATTAAGAAGGGTAAGTTTATTATGTATGTTTCTTGTTAGTTGAATCCCCATGACAGGAACTACCCTACCCATGACATGGTGTTGTGCGTAGTTTTTTTACTTTAAAGTTATGGAGGCACTACTTTTAAGGCGTCTATTGTGAGGTTTTCTCAAATCATTATATCCGTTAGTATTTCTTCACCCACAAAGATCTTAATATGAGGAAGCACCTTTGGCTTTAGTTACTTAAGAATTATGACTTGATTGTTCTCTATCATTCAAGTAAGTCTAAAGTTGTTGTGGATGCCTCGAGCCAAAATTCGACTATTATGGGTAGCTTGAAGCATCTTTTGTCTTAGGAGAGGCCTTTGTCTTTGGAGGTTTAGTCTTTGGCTAAATAGATGGTTAAACTTTATATTCGACACCTGGGTGTGTTTTGGCATATGTACAAGCTAATTCATTATTGATCTAGCAGATTTGGGCTCATCAATTTGATTATGTTGGTTGAGGGTGATTTGGAATAAGGTGTTGAGTGGTAAGTCTAAGAAAGCCTTGCTTAACTCTGATAGTATTTTAAGGATTGGAGGTTGAGTTTGGATGCCTAGAGATGGTGGTTAGATTAGATTGATTTTGGATAAGGCTAATTATCCCAGGAACTCCATCCATCTAGGAGTGACTAACATATATCGTGACTTGAGGTAACTTTACTAGTGGAGTAGTATGAGGAAGGATGTCGTCAGATATAATGACCTGGCTTTTGATGATTTATGTGAAATATTCATTTTGTGTGATTTGACCATTTTATCCCATTCCCGTGGTTATGTTGTTGTATTTCAAGGATGTGGGGATGTTTCGCATGATTCCTAAAGCATTTTGGTGTGATTTATATAAAATTATGATTTTTGGTGGCTTGAAAAGCCTTATAGTTAACTTTTATTGGTTTGTGCATCAGATGGACAAATAGATTGCATTAACAGATTCAAAATATCAGTTGGTAACATGGTTGGTATGGCTTTATCGATTTTGTATCACATTTTGACCCTTAGTTTGGAAAGTTGTGAAATTGGGATTTAATGGTAATCTCTTTGAAAATGACATTTTTTCATAAATTTGATATGGTCATTGAGTCTGGAGCATTAAATTTATTAGGGTAGCATAGTTTGTTAGCATTAAGTGGTCCGTGGATACTTGGAAAATTCCAACTATTCAGCTTGTGCTGGTGCCATCGCAACCGCAAGTAGATGGTCCCATACGAGACTATGCAGATCAAGCGTGTGTGTCGCATGTGTGACATCTGGTCTGCGACTGTGAGTTTTACATATGTGAGGACCAGTTCACAGTCATGATCGCAATACCCGCCATCAAGCCAGGTGCCACGTACACGACAACTAGTCACATTTTGTGATGCCTAAGTTCCTAAAATTACCTTGTTTTACCACTTTCACCATTTTTGATACTTGGAGATTAAGGTTTCTTGATTTTGAGCAATTTCATCCATTTTTAAGATTGAGTAAGCTCTTTAACACCTATTCCAACTATTTTCTTTTAACATTGTCATGTAAATTCTTGTTTTAAGCATAAATTTAAAGGTAGAAATAAGGGATATTGGACTGTAAGGCCTGAAACTTGTATTTCTGCAATTTAAACAATGTTTTCAACCCATTTTCACTTGGGTAAGTTTCTAATCCCAAGCTTAAAAGTTTTCTAGTAATTTCATCTTTGAAACAACATCAATCTCAATTTTAAAATGAATTTCAAGGATTTTATCGGTAAAGCTTGAACATGGTTTTTCTTCAATTTGGAACTAATATTTTTTTTATTTTTTAGTTGTAGACTCCTAAAAATATAGGGAACATGTTTAAAAACAATGTTACAATTTTGCCCTCCGTTCTTGAAAACCCATTTTTGGGGTTCATTTTGATACCGACTTGAAAATCGGAAAAATAGGTAACTTTGTCTTTATTTTGACATGTATATTGAATATTTATATATTTTAGTTGTTTACCAGTCCATTAGTAAAGAGTAAGGCTTTTGATTGAAGGCTTCTGGATTTGTTTTTCGCAATTGTGGTAGGTTATGGCTTAACTTTCTTCAGATTTGGATGGGTTGTTAATATTGGTACAAAATCGTGTTAAGGGTGTGGAAACGAATCATGAAAATGGATATATTATTGTTTTGTGCCCATGAAAAGGCTTACATATTGATGTTATTTGGCAGTTTTGGAATATTATTTGCTAGGTGTGATTATGTGGGGTCTTATATGATATTGTTGGCCTTGTGTATGTGAAATTAGTTGTATCTTGTCTAATGAAAGAGCCTAATTTCATGTCAATTGCATATTTTTATGTATTTTACTCATTTCGCAAATAGTTCATGTTTGATTTGTTAGATGGTTTGAAATATTGAGTGGATTATTGGCTCACTTGTTTGGAATATTGGTAGAATAATTAAATACTCATTCTGGTTAGTTATGAGCATTACATCCTTATGTCATACACGTTCATGAAACATTGGTACCACTATGGAAATATTGGAAACATTGGCCTTTTCTGATAGAAAATATGACATCTTAAAACCCTCTATCAAAGAATATGGAGAATGTGAGACAACCTCGGGTATCCCCATCATATTCATTATCATCATCATCTCCATTGCATTTGTATTTACATTGTACATTATGTGATGTATAATTTTCCTTGATGTAATACCTATCTATGTGTATTTCTTCCTCCATAGAACTGTTAGTGGAGATAGTGTAAGCTACTATTGGGGATATTTTCTGGTTGTAGGTGACGTGTCCTTGGTATGTATTTTGTATGCTTTACTTTCTATAATGCTTAGTCGGCCTATGATACCTAATAAGTTAAATGGACCGTACTCACCACTACTGCTCTCTTTCAGTGCAAATCCAGGTTCAAGTGCACCTGATGATAGTTGACTTCAGGCAATACTTTGGAGCTATTTTATATAGCGGTTGGATTCTTTCTTACAGAGTCTACTACTACCTTTCTTTATTTAGAATGTCTTTATTTAAATTTGAGAGACAACGTTGTCCTATTTTTGATATCTTATGTATTTGGATCTCGAGTTATATTAGTTAGTTCTTACACTATGACACCAGGTTTTGGGATCATGGTATGATATATTTTATTTTTTTCTTCTACTTTTATTATAATGTTTGGTTGGGCTTCGTTCTAGAAGACTTATTTTGGGTTATTGTTGTTATTTTTCCTTCTTGTATCAGTTTATATGATAGACTTACTTGTCAAAGCTTGATGCCACAAGGGTCATCATGATCCTTGGTTTTTGGGATGTGACAATTTGTAGCTCATTGCCTATGTTGCCAACAGGTGAAGGCCAAGCATCTGAGACCTATTGGTTTGTTTCAAAGGTTACCCATTCCTGAGTGGAAAATTGATTCAATCAGTATGGACTTTATGATTTGTTAGCCTTGTACCTCTTGTTGTTCTGATAGTGTTTGGGTCATAGTGGATCGATTAACCATGTCTACTCATTTCATTTCGATGTAAGTTCCTTTCAGTGCTGAGAGTTTGGCCCGTATCTCCATTTGTGAGATAGTCTATCTTTATAGTGTCTCAGTATCTATCATCTCAGATCGAGGCTTAGTGTTGACATCTTACTTTTGGAAGACTTTTTAGGAGAAGTCGGGCACCTTTTTTTATCTTTGCTTAACATTTCACCCCCAGATTGATGGTCATTTGAAGTGTGGACTATTCAGGTTTTGAAAGATATGAACTACTCTTGTGAGATGGACTTTGGTGGTTAGTATGAGCAGCATCTAGCTTTAGACGAGTTGGGTATCATAATATCTAACATTCTAGTATTGAGATGGTTTGTTTTTAGGACTTCTATGGTTGGCGTTGTCACTCTCTAGTTAGTTGGTTAGAGGTTTCTTAGATTAGTCCTCGAGGTATGGACTTACTTTGGAAGTTTTTGGATAGAGTTTGTGTCATTCAGGATAAACTTCGAGCGTATCAGAGTAGCTAGAAGTATTATGAGGATCTAGACTTCGTGGCTTGAGATTTAGTATCGGTGATCGAGTTTTCCTTCGTGTGTCACCTGTGAAGGGTGTGATGAGGTTGGTGACATGACCCGAACTAGGGCCTAGTCATGTCAGGTTCCTCAATCTTAACAAGAACCGGATAGCACCCCCAATACCCAACCATAACCACCCTATATCCAATGTTGGATGAATTCAAAATATATATATAAAATAAAAAAATGGAATAATAATAAATCAAATACAGTCAACCGGTGTCAGCCCCAATACAAATAACAATGCAAAGGACGACACCAATAGTGACACCGCTCATACTAGCCGAAAGTAATCCCACAAATCCTATATCCAAAAGTAATACAATACCCGATCAGGACATTCCCCTGACCACAGAAAAAACCAAAGTCTATGGCATGACAAAAGTACGTACAGAAATCCATAACATGAAATGGAGCCCTCCAGAGTATGGATGCTCAACACTAAAGTCCAACACCAGTTTTCCCCGAATCAAATCGCAAAGAATGAGTAGTATGGATGATTCATGCATCAAGGGTGGATATAGCGCCCGAATATAGGTTAGTGGGTGAACACTAGCATACACGTAATATATGGATAAAATAATGCCAAAATTTAAAACCAGGTAAATAACAAAATCCAAGCACAACCGTAAATATACATATATAATCCATGTTGGGAAAGAAAACCGGATTTAACATGCATTACAAACTTTAACATGGGTTGTGTAGCTTGACCGTCCTGAAACCACCCATGGGCTATATGGGCTAATGTAACCCGCTGAATTAGGCTCAGTGCGTGTAGCTGCACAAACTGGAGATATCGTAGGGACTGGGGATTTCCGTGTAACCTTCACCCTCAATGATACATATAATTAGTATAAACTAAGGGGATTACTGTGTATTCCCCAAGTATAAGGTCACCATGACAACCCTCATGTTGGAAAACATGAGTTTCCAGTGTGAGTTTGTTGGTCTCACCCTTTCACGATAAGACATCGCAACCCGCCATTATTTCCCAATTAAAATAATTAGCACACAACCAAACCACCAATTCCATATATTATTAACCAAGGCTATAAGAAGAGGTGACGTCATACCGAATATATCTTTCGAGCAGTGTCCTTAGCCAATCACTTAGGGGATTCCATGTACCCCATAGGTTCCATTATTATATTCACTTGGGTGATTCCCATGTACCCCACAAGGTTTTACATCAAATCCATGACCACCCAGGCCTTACTATTTAACCATTAAAACCATTTAACCAATTTATGTTCCATTACAAAAATATACAATGCAATAGTTTCAATTAAAGTTATACCATGTGACAATACCATTCTCGTAGGCATTTCAACAAACATGTTGAGGGCATATAGTTTTCAAAACCAAACCAAGTACCAATTGATCATTCTCGTGAATCCACATGTTCATTTCCATAATTTTATCATGAAAACCATAAGTAAAATATGGGAAAACAATATACCACCATTTACAACCAAAACACCTAACATAAAATTCATAACCAAACAATACCTATAATTAAATCATGAAAACTATTCATTAAATCATGAACTTAGTTGAAATAACAATGAGAGATAAGAAACATGAATTAGATACAAAATAATATGGAGAGAAACTACCCTTGAAAGCCTTAATTGATCATCTTTAAAAGAACCCTAGACTTTGCTTAACCCAAGAGCTTGAGAGAGAATTAAGAGTGTTTCTAATGTTTTTCATTTAGTAGGGTAACACGATGTCCCTTAATTGTTTTAAGTCGTGGGGTCATAAGGGCTTAAGAGGGGAAGTGTCAAGAATACCTCCAATTTAAACTGTATAAGATCCCACAAGAGGGTATGACTACACCACCTAAATCGTACTCTAACATATGAGTGGTACCCACCACTAGTACCCTGGGCAGAAACTTGGTCCCCAACACTGACCAACATACAACCACAAAGGAAAAATCATACCCAAGTATATGAAAAGTACTCTAGAACCATACCTTAGGAAGAATAGAATCATCTAGGCTTGACATAGACATCATACAATTGGCACTATACTCCTAGTACCCTAAATTATGCCTCGTATGATGTCTATTTGTACCTTGAATATAAAATAACAAAACCTCATTGATCAACATACAAGTTGAGGGCCCTAAATCATACCCTATCATACGACAAGTACCCCCAATCGTATGATGTATAGAAGCTCAGTACTCAAGAAATTTTCTAAGGATCAAAGCTCAGGTTGTTTCAATCCTCCCCCATTTGGATCATTCATCCCCGAATGATGGAACAAGGTAGTACAAGAATGATTTACACTCCACTTCACATATAACATTTAACGAAGTTAGAAAACAAAGATGCAAGGAAATCAATCTTTTCTTTTAATAATTTAGAAAACAAAAGTATGATAAAGAACACATTCCTTCCACACGAATTTCTTCAGCAGAAAACAAGAATGGATACTTGGACTTCATGTCCTCTTCCGCCTCCCAAGTAGCCTATACAACCTTGTGGTTCCTCCATAGAATCTCGACAAAATCCATATCCCAGGTCTACAACTGATGAGCCTGCGATCCAAAATGTAAACTGGGACTCCTTATAAAATAAAGAATCTAAAATACTAATATCTTTGATAGGTACAATTTGAGAGGGATCACCCATACACTTCCTCAACGTGGAAACATGGAATACCGGATGAATGGGACTCAAACTAGATGGAAAATCCAACTCATATGCTATGCTACCAAAACTTACCAAGACCAAGTAATGACCAACATACCGGGGACTAAGCTTCCCCTTCTTACAAAACCACATCACTCCTTTCAGCGGAGAAACTTTCAAGAACACCATATCCCCTACCTTAAACTCTAACTTTATTCACTTTATGTCTGCATAAGACTTTTACCGACTTTGGCAGCCTTAAGCCTATCTCGAATCACCCCTAACCTTTTCTATGGCTTGGTGAATCAAATATGGGCAAACATATCTTTCTCACCAACCTCGAACAACCCAATAGGAGATCTATACCTCCTACTATACAAGGCCTTAAATGGGGCCTTCACGATGCCGCAATAGTAACTATTTTTGTAAGAAAACTCAACTAAAGGTAGATTCTCAACCCAACTACCACCATAATTAATCACACCAGTATGAAGCAGGTCTTCCAATGTTTGAATAGTCTCTTTTCTTGCCCATCCAACTGCTAGTGAAAAATAGTACTAAGACTCACCTTGGTTCGCAAACCCTTTTGAAACAACCGCTGAAAATGAGATGTAAACTGCATACCATGATTTGAGATGATAGAAACAGGTTCCCCATGCAACTTGATAATCTCTTAAAGGTATAACCTTGCATATACCTCAGCCGAGAAGTTAGTCCTCACCGACAAAAAGTGATTCAACTTTGTCATCTTATCCATGATGGCCCAAACCAAATCAAACTAATTTAGAGACCGAGAAAGACTTGTAATGAAATCCATGTTGATCACTTCCCACTTCCACTCTAGCAAATCAATTTCTTGGTACAAACCTCTAGGCCTCATGTGCTCAACTTTCACGTGTTGACACATCATACACTTGGCCACAAAATTAGCCACATCCCCCTTCATACCATTCCAGTAATACATCTCCTTAAGGTGATGTTACATTTTTGTCAAACCATGATAATCATCATAACACAACTCATGCACTTCAGAAAAGTTCCTTTCTCATAAACCATCAACATTGGGAACACATAACCTCTGTTTGTACTACTGTAAGGCCCCGCAAAGTTCCCTCGTAGTTTGAGTCATAGGGCATGTCGAGTGAGGTGTGATTTCGACCCTAAAATATTAAGAAATTTCTTCCTAAGTGAGTAACGTGTTAACCATATAGAATTTTCCTAATTTCTACTTTTTGTAACAAGGTAAATCTAATAAGCTTTCCATCAAAATAATATTTTCCCAAATCCAACACTCGGGTAAGAAGTTATGGCTAATTTAAGCCTTAGTCATAAAAATGCATCATTTAACTACCTGGCGCATCGCGGAGAGGGTTGATTTGACAATTGTCAATTTCCAGTGGAACCCTGAAATAGTGGCACATCACGGTGGAGTCCCAGGTCCCAACCAATGGGAAAACATGATGGCTCCGCATCGCAGAGGCTGCCAATTTCCCAATTGTCAAATTCCAGTGAGCCACCACGATCAGTGGTGCATCGCGGAGGCCAATGAAATCGGGTTCCAGTTCAATTTTTCCAGTTTCGCACAAATGTTTAAAAGGGCATTTTGGACATTTTCTAAGCCTATAAAATCATGGAAACACTAAATCAAAGCTATTTACAAGCATCTTATGAGGTTTTTCTCAAGTTTTCTCTCAACATAAACCCTAAGTATCCAAAACCTCTTCTAAGAATCTCAAGAATCCACCATGGATTTCATAAATTGAGTCAAGATTCAAGGTTCCCAAGGCAAGGACCTCAAGAACCCTCATTCTAGAGCATGAATAGAGTTCCAAAACTTAGAGTTCATCAAAAACTTCTAATTCAAGGTATGTGGGATTTTTTAACAAGGGTAACCCTTTCACCCTTATGCCCTAAAGGCTATTTACATCATGAAATTCTTGAAATATATGAGGTTTTTACATGAATTTGAATTGAGTTTTTCACCCATTATTATTGAATGCATTATATTCATATTTCCCATGAATTAAGAGTCAAATGGCATGATTTCTACATGTTTTCTTTAGTATTTACAGCTGGGTATAAACCCCATGATTTTACTCCTTGATAAGCTAATATTTGCATTATTGAGATATTAAAGCATATGGCTATATTGAGATTTTGAGGTAACTTGCTGCAATTCCCAAATTTCCACATGATTTATGAATCTATATGCTCTATATTATACTTTTGATAAGCTTTAACTTGAGATTGAATAATGGGTTAGTAAGCCCTATTTAAGACTTGTTAAATTATGAACTCTTGTGCTATGAGCACCCATGTTTTGAGTATTTTGAGATGATTGAGAAATGAATTGACCTAATGGTCCTTGAGCTTTGAAATCCACTTCACTATATGATATTATTGATTTGATTATTGGGTTCGTGGTGAACCATATGATTATTCTAAAAGTAGATTTTTTTATGAGATGAGCGCAGATAATCGAAATAAAGTAGTATTTAGCATCGAGTGGGTAGGTTACTATGGTTTCTTGAACCAAAACTATGTGCAAACGTAGGTTGGGCCTGAGGCTAAGTTTATGATGATTATGATTGGGTCCGAGGCCGTGTTTCATTTAGTGATCACTAGACCTAGGTTATACTCTCTAGCAAGATTATAATGCTCCTCTCCAATGTAGGCTCTCTTGCTTAGGAGGATAAAATGGTGGACTCCATGTAGCTCATAGGTTTATGTCGGTTACGAGAAACTCCCTTGACATTTATACTTCGAGATCAAATACTTATTTTCCTTCCCTATAAGTTATTTTCCTAAATGGTTGAGATGCAAAGATGTTTCCCCAACTAAAGTATTTTTTTATGTGAGTTATTTCCTAAATGAAAGAATCTTCCCTTGTTATAGTACTTTTTATAAAACCTTGAGATAAGTTGTTTCCATAAACTAGAATACCTTTTCATTTGAGATGGAGTGATTTCCCTAAAGCTTGAGATGAGATATTTTCCTAAAGTAAATGAAATGCCTTCAAGTATGTTTTCAAGTTATATGATTCTGAATTCCAAGTATATGAGTTCTAAATAGTTATGAAATGTTGAGCATTGAAGAAGTTTTACTCTCCATGAGACTTATGCATGAGTTGAAAGTATTTTTTAAAGTCCCTTAGCCTTTGTGTATTGAGAACAAGAGAAGATTTCAAATTTTGAGATTAAACAATGATGACTCATGAGATTTGTGTTACATTCTCCATTCTACATGACTTATGAGCTTTATATTTTATACTTTTTCAAGCCATGTGAGTCGTCTCATAATGCATACATGATCTGATTAAAGAAGATTGTTACTATTTTATTCATATGCATTCACCCCTGCATACTCAGTACATTCCAAGTACTGATCCACATATATGTCTATGTGCTACGTTGTGTCATAATGTAGGTTCAGGTGCTCAGTCCCAGCCTCGCCCATGATTCTTCGAGTACCTTCCCTACGTTTTCTATAGTGGTGAGTCCTCATGATTCGAGGACCGATCTTCAGATATTTACCGTACTTGAGAGACTATGTTTTATCTTCAGTTCATTTCGAGTCAGTTGGGGACTTGTCCCAATGGCTCTCTAGATTTTGATTTGTAGAGGGTTGTCAGACTAGTGTCAGACTTGTGATGTGCCAAGGGTTTGATATTATGGTTTTGTTGAGATTTCTCTATATTGTTGTCTTATGGACCAAGTATCTTTTCCATATTTCCTTTCATGTGATATGACTATGTTAGTGTTAAGTCCATTTTTACCTTGAATTGAGTGTCATTGGTAGAAACCAGCTCTAAGTGTTAGCTTGGGGCTACTTGTAGCCTTAGGCACCGTGTGACGTCCCGGGAGACGATTTTGGGTTGTTACAACTACAAAGTACTATAACCATAAATATCAAAAGCCATCACCCTCTGCCTACCAACATCACCCTTGTTTCTCATTAAGATAGGATCTAACATCTATTTCTCCTTGATTTTAATGCCACGAGATGACTGCGCCACTTTCTGAATGAACATACCACCATCCTCATAGTCCAAAAGGTGAACCCCAAGATTAGCCAAATGGTGAATTTTCTTCACCAACTCTCGCTTATCCTTATCCACATGAGCTATAATCCCCATGGATAATTTGCTAAATGCACTAACAACTACGTTAGCTTTACCAGGGTGGTAGTGAAGACTCATGTCATAATCCTTGAGAAGTTCAAGCCACCTCCTCTGCCTGAGGTTAAGTTTTTCTGAGTGAACACATACTGTAGGATTTTATGATCCTAGAATATATCCATGTGCACTCCATATAAATAGTGACTCTAAATTTTTAATGCGAACACCACATCTAAAAATTTGAAATCATGAGTTGGATAATTCCTCACATTCACCTCCACCTGTCGAGAGGCATAAGTTATCACCTTTATATGCTATATCAAAATGCACCCAAGCCTCACGTAAGATGTATCACAGTAAACTACAAACCCATTCAAGCCTTCAGGTAAAGTCAAAACTGAAGCCGAAGTTAGCTTATCCTTCAGCTTCTCGAAACATCCCTCGCAAGCATCAGACCATAAGAACTATACTTTGTTCTCAGTCAACTTAGTCAATGGGGCTGCTATAGTTGAAAAAAATTCCGCAATCCTTCGTTAGTATCCATCTAAACCCAAGAAGCTTTGAATATTAGTTAGAGTCATTAGTCTAAACCACTTCATAACCACTGCAACCTTTTGTAGATCTATAATGATCCCTTCACTAGATATGATATGACCTAAAAAAGTGACTGTGTTTAACCATAATTCACATTTAGAGAATTTTGCATACAACTATTGCTCTTTCAAGGTCTATAATACAACAAAGAGGTAATTGTGAAGCATCTCGGGTTTGGACCCTTAGAAAATTTCCTGAATCCTATTCTTCTGACCCAATACAACTCATGGTACGAGCCATATTTTGGGGTAAAAATGGTGAAGTACTTTTATTAGATGACCAGTGTTAGTTAGTAGGATGGTTTGGCTCACTGGAATGGATACGACTTAGGGGTGAGTGTTGTATGGTTAGGTATGAGTCGTATTGGTGACTCTTAAAATGGACAGTGTTTGATCCACATGGTGTTAGCTTCTGCCAAAGATATGGGTCATGGGTACGGATCGTATGCTGATATTACAACTTAGGTGTATGAGTCATATACTGGACAATGCCTGATCCATAGTTGAGGATTGGTTATGATCGGGTGTGTATCAACCGTAAGGGAGGTTACAATTTATAAGGAGGTCAATCATGACCCTGTGTTGGGTTTTTATGGGATTTAAGTGGGGGTATTTTTGACATTTACCTACTTACGCAAATAAGTACCCATAACTTTTAATACATGTAGGAGGTTATTTACCCTATTATTGTACTCTTAAACACTTAGAAACTCTTTCTAAATATATCATAATTCTCTCAAAAGCTTTTGGGACAAAGAGCTAGGGTTTCAACTAAGGAATTACTTTGGGGCTTGTCTAGGTGAATTTTTTCCATCAATCTTCTTGGTTTAAGGCTTGATTATCTTCCCTAATTTTCATTTCAATTAAAGGCATGGATGAATGGTTGATTTCATGGTTTATCTCTTGCATGATTATGGCATTCAACTAATGATTTGGAGGTTTTGATGTTAAATGCTTGGTTATGATTCCTATGGTTTTAATTGTATTTTCTATGAATTAACTATGATTTTGGAAAATTGAATTTCATAGTAATGGTTTAATGGTAATGGAATTTGGTTTTGGTTATATTATGCCCCTGAGGTGTTTGATAAAATGTTTATATAGATGTGTTCATCTTATTGACTTATTCTAATGGAACTCTTGCTTGTTTTCATCTTATATATGAAACCTTAAATATTTTTCAATGGTTTACAAAGGCTTAAGGCTTATTAGTTATGATTGCGGAGAATATGGTAGTCTCACAAGAGGTTTAATATGGATAATGACAAGGCACTTGAATGTTCCCTTAATCTAAATGGTTTGACTGTGCATAATGCATGCATGTTTGGTGGTATTATTATTCCACTTGATTATTGAATAGCCTTGGTTAATAAAGGGATATTTGGATTATTTAGACTTAGTTTTAATTGGGCATTAAGAGCGGGAAATGTAAGCTAGGCCGTGGATGGTGGTGGTCCCATGGGGATCAAAATCAAAAACTCATTTTTTCTGATATGAAGTGTCTTCAATGGCCAAGTGCGAGTGTCACGTTTATATTGGGGGATGTACTAGTCATCCCAAGAATATTGCTTGGTTATGTTGCTACACATACTAGGTCCCTTTTAGCAGAGAAATTTGACCTATATAGCCCGTGGGTGGTAGGATGGCTAAGCTACACAGCACAGGTAAAGGTTTTAATAGCATGCTAAACATGGTCCCTTTTCCTAGAACTTATATATATATATATATATTTATGGTTGTTTACATTGGATAGTTTCCACTTGGTTTTAATAACTGGCATTACTTTATCCTTATCTCGAGTTTTATACTGGTGTTAACCCATTAACCCATCTACTGGCGGTTGTATACTCACGCTATGTAGGAATCTGCCGTTCGACTCCTCCTTTATAGTACTTGATTCGGGGACAGCTTATTGAACTAAAGTGGTGAGCTTCCATCATATCAAAAGGCATCATTTCATATTTGACATTCTTAGACATTTTAATTTCATTTCAAATATCAATTTTAGACAGGGTTGGGGTTATGTCCTAATTGGTTATTTGTATTCTTTTGGATAGAGGATTTGTGGTACTTCTGAGGGTCGGTATGGGTGGGATTGGTATTGGTGTTGTCCTTAGCATTGGCATTGGTATTGGGACTAACATCATTGGAAGATATTGTTGGTTTGTCCATCGTATTACATTTTGGGTTTGATTATCATATTATGTTTGATATTTTCTCAATGGTTTGGTATGGTTAGACTCGGTTGGGTTGATCATGATTGTGACTCTATCCCAAAGTATTCATAAGAGCATTATGCAATCTTGTTATATGCTTAAAATTTATCTCATCCAAGGCTATGTACAGTGGTTGGTTGGGTTAAGGGGGCATTCCCCGATCCTGGTTGGACTTAGGTTGCCTATTATAATAAAGCCCCAGTTTGAGTTATGTAAGTTGGTATCAGAGGCTAGGTTCATGGCCAATAGTGAGCCCAAAAATCTGTGTCGAGTAGAGTCTCTTTTATGGGTGTATAGTATGCCACACTCAAAAGGGATAGAATACAAGACATTTAGGAATGTTTAACTTTCTTGGTATTCTTTCATCAAGCTTGACTTATCAGTCCTGGAATATCCTCTAATACTTATTTGTTCATTTTATAGATCATTCCTCTGAGATCTGCAACATAAGAAAATTCTTCTACCCCATCTAGAAGTGATAATGAGGGAGAATGTTCTACTCCCAGGGTTCATTTTCAATCTCATGGTCCTATTGTTGATTGTATCAGAGTTCCTTCTATTCTTTCTACTGCTCTTTAGGTCCCTCAAGGAAATGCAACGAATGCAAAGTTTCATCAGTCTATACATGTTATTGTTGAACTGGTTTCTGCTATGGTTGAGTGGGGTACAATAGCGTTATGTCTTCTGAGGCTTCTAGGATTGGACACTTTATGATGATGGGTCCTCTGATATTTATGGGAATAAAGGAAGAGGAAGATGCTTAAGGCTTTCTTGATGAGATGGAGAAGATCTTTAGGGTAATGAGGGCTAATAATGTGGAAGGAGTAAACTTTGCATCTTATCATCCCAAAGAGGTTATTTATCTATGGTATGAGGAGTGGGACAGAGATAAGAGTGATGTAGAAGAGGATAGTTTGTGGGAGGCCTTTTCTAATTCCTTAATGGATCGGTTCTTTCCTCAATAGTGAGAAAAGCTAAGATAGAGGAGTTTGTGAACCTCAGGCAAGGGAGAATGCATATGAAGGAGTATGTTTTGAAGTTCCATTAGTTGTCAAGGTGTGATCCCTATTTGGTAGCTGATACAAGTCTAGAATGACGAAGTTCGCTTCTGGGCTAAACAAATAGCTGATTTTGGAGAGTAAGACTATTTTTCTCATGAAGGATATGGAAAATTTGAGCCTAACTATTCAGATGCATTAAGTTATGGATAAGAAGAGAAGGCATACAGAATATGGAGACAGGCAGGGTAAGTTAGGCAGGTTTTCTTATTAGGGAGTTGCCCAATCTCAAGTTGGTCGAGACGATGGGAAGTGGAAGAAAAAGAAATGGGATATTTCTTGTTCCTTCTCCACTGAAAGTGCTTCTTACCCCCAATAGTAGAGAGACAGGCGTCATCATGGTGGTGAAAATTTTTGGGCGTAGGGAGGCTAGTCTAAGGAAAGTGGAGGTCAGTTTACTTCTTCGTGTCCTCCTTGTTGATTTTGTGGTAATATTTATTCGGGATTCTGTAAGGATGGAAGGGATAAGTGCTTCAAATATGGCCAAGTAGGCCATCGTCTCAAGTATTATCCCTGTAACAAGGTTGCCACGGGGAAGAATAAGATTCTAGTTGCTTCATCTTCTATTCCTACACCCGATGGTGCAACATCTTCTTCTATTGATACTCCTGGTTCTAGTGTTGGTTAGAACAGGTTATATGCTTTGGTGTCCTGTGAGGAACCTGAGGCATCGCCTGATGTTGTTACTAGTACGTTACAACTTTTCTCTCGTGATGTATATGGTTTGCTTGATCCGAGTTCTACCCTTTCTTATGTGACTCTTTATATAGTTGTGCCATTTTGATTCGATCTGAAGATTATTTTGGATTCATTTTTCTACTTCTACCCCAGTAGGAGATCCGATCATTACTGAATGGGTCTATAGGGGTGAAGGTATCTGTGAGTGGTAGAAAAACTTCAACGGATTTGTTTGAGTTGTGTATGGTAGATTTTGATGTAATCTGTGCCATGGATTTGTTACATTCTTGTTATGCAAATTTGGATTGTCGAACCTGTAGGGGTCATCTTTAGGTTCCCTGGTGAGCTGAAAATAGAATGGGAAGGTTGTTTCTTAGTAGAAAGGGAGAAGTTTAGTTCTTATCTTAGAGCTCGAAGGTTAATATGTAAGGGTTGTGTTTATCAGTTGGTCTGGGTTAAAGATTCTATCTCGGAAAGTCCTTCGTTGTAGTTAGTTCAAATAGTTAATGAGTTTCTAGAGGTATTTTCGGATGATCTAACAGGTGTTCCTCTGGATTGGGAAATAGAGTTTGTTATTGATTTGCTTTTGGACACTCGTCCAATTTCTATTCGTCCGTACAGAATGCCTCCGACTGAGTTAAGGGAACTCAAGGAGCCAATTAAGGGTCTTTCGGACAAAAGTTTTATTCATCCTTGATTTTCTCCAGGGGTGAACTGGTGTTGTTCATGCGCAAGAAGGATGGTTCTCTTCGTATGTTCATCCACTATAGGCAGTTGAATAAGGTAACAGTCAAGAACAAATATCCTCTTCCTCGAATAGATGATCTATTTGATTAGTTTCAGGGTGCCAAGTTCATATCTAAGATAGATCTTCGGTATAGGTACCATCAGCTGAAGCTTAGGGAGGTGGATATCCCTAAGATGGATTTTTTCACTCGATATTGGCATTTTATGTTTTTGGTGATGTCATTTGGATTATGATAACGCTCAACTTACACATTAAATTAAGTTCAATGCAGTCATCATCAATATATTTACACAACTTTGGGGTTGGGGTCGAATCCACGACGAATAATGTGAGTGGCAATCAAATTAATTTGAAATGATAGATACAAGTTAAATTCAATCAAATGGTACAAAAAGATAGAATATGGGAGATAGGTTCCTACACTAGTATTTTTTTTTTTATTTTGCAAGTATAAATTAGGGGCTACGAATAATTAGAGTTTAACAATTAAGCACGAATATTGGTATTATGCATTACTAAGGAAATGATATATGGGTATTAGCAATGAACATCAATTTAGTAAGACAAATATGGGTAGGTTTGGTTAAGGATTGTCATGCTAGTCTTTCAACAAAACACCAAACATTCAACCATTGAATCTTTTGAATACCTAATAGGTGTGTTCAACAATTTGTAACCGCAACCATAATCTACGCACCCCTATTTTTAGGATGATACCCATGGTGTAGTCAACCTCACATTCACCCATATGTCTAAGATAGTGAAAATTTAGCAAACTACACTCATGATTGTCTATCATTGATTTGTTTTCCACATCCCTCTTTCAAGGATGACATGGATTCCTACACTTTACCCAAAACCCTTCTTTCGAAGAGGGCCTTGAGCTTTCTAGAGATTAGAGCTTCACTCCTCAAACCTATGTAGGTATTTGGGGATTTCACCCATCAAATCCCAATCAAATTAGCATAGCAATGATAAAACCCATAAAAATCAATTACCAAACATATGCTAATAATATCAACCCACAAACACTTTAACCCCTATTAACACATAACCCGAAGAGGGAGATTTAGCTACACATAAGATAAATAAGTATATATATACCCATAATCTACATTGAAATGAATTATTGGAGATTTAAGTGAAAGTTACTTCAAACTTGGCTTCCCCTTAATATCAACAATGGTAGTGATAAAATCATCCACTTAGAAAGTCTCCAATGTATTCTTCACCCAAAATTTTTGCAATATTTTCTTCTCCAAAACTGGAGGCTATGGAGTCAAGAGTTAAAACCTAAAAATTGGGGAAGATGGAATATATTTCAAAATCAAGGGTTTAGGTCGTTTGGCCAAAATTGGGATCAGCCACGTACATTTCTAGATTTGCCCGTGGGCTAAATTCTTTCACCTAAACCACAACCTCGCGAGTCGGGCAGAGACTGCAGTTATGCAACCACGACTAACTTCTGCAATCGCAATTGATTGAATTTGGCTTGACTACCACGATTGCGTTCACCTAATCGTGACTGCAGCACCTGAGGACTTTTTGCTCCAAGTCTTTATCTGCAATTTCCTGGCCCCTTTTCAATCAAATTAAGCTTCATTCCACATCTTTCTATCGTTTCAACTCTATACCTTCAATGAGTGGTTATTAGTGCATTTGCTCACAAATATATCTCACTTATTTATTTAAAACAAAGTAATGTGCATAGATGTTGAGTTCGGATGAGTGGTAAAATCACCACTCATAAACACCCCCAACTTAAAGCTATTTCTTGTACTCAAGAAACACTACCTCTTACCATGAGGTATAATTATTTATGCTCAAACTTCATGACTTAAAGATCACAATGACTTTAACCTTAATACCTACCATTAGTATATCATTGCACAAGGGTTAAGATAATTTTACTACTCCCCTCATTATAAAATGTTATATCCAAGGCTACATAGGACTTCAAAAAGAGACCAAGCAACAAAGAACTAATAATCTAGAAGTGACTACCTTTTGACTAAAACTAAGCTATACTCAACTTGTCTCATTACCAAAAGGTGACAATATCACCCACCTCAAATTGTTTCACATGCCAACCTCACAAGAAAAAAATGAATTCCTCACACCAATCTAAAAAATATACAACTAGGAATTTTAAGTGGACAACTCTCTCCCTCCCAAAAGAAATCTCCATGCAACAAGTGTCATACCTTAGACTTGCCCCTATTTTCAACCGCCACCACAAAGAAAGTAAATGGTTGGAGATCTCAAAGGGATTTCTTAGCTTTTAGCATAGGTTTAGGTTAGGGCAGGATATCATTCGGCACTAACATGTCTACACCTATTCTTGAACATCTACATCACACTTTGCAATTCCCCTTCATCGACTAAGGGCCACTTTTCTTTATTTTCTCAGTTGTATCATGCCTATCTTTTATTTCCTTTGCTTACACAATTTCTTTCATCTCTCTTTCTTGCACTTTTATGCAATTGTTTCCTTTGTTCGACTCTTTATTCTTCTATTTGGTTCTTTTCAATGGTGTATAAAGGGACCTTAATTTTAACAAAATAAAATGCCATAGGTACTCAGACTTTCCTTGCATTCCTGACACTCATGTTATGGGTACTAGAAATTCCCCTGCATCTATGTATCAATCAAAATCAGACTAAATGCTAAGGTAAAATAAAAACTTACACTAAAAGACATATAATCCATAAAATGGGGCACCCAAAGATGTGGCATCCATAACATAAAGATAAAAATATCATCGAAGAATCATCCCAAAACAATCAAAAGAAGAAATATCCAGCAACACAATACCAAAACAATATTAATAAATATGTGGCCACCCCTACTGAAAGGAACTCACTATTCGCACAGTACGTGCAAGAAGACAAGAGTAAAAAGGGCTCACTATATCTACATCACAAGTTATCTTCTCCTGCTGACTCGGCATCACGACCACCCATTTCATCAGCTGACCACTTTGTAGGTTCCTTATCCTCACTATCTAATATCGGTGAACGTAGTGGATGGTTGGGTTTAAGCACCTTGAATATGTCGTTCACCCTCTTCCACAGATTTCTGATAAATTTGTCTCTCTTCTTTTCTATATTCACCATCTTCTCATGCGAGTCTTTGAGGTCTCTGTGGGAAGTATCTAAGGCTGAATAGGATCTCTCCAGACTAGCCATTGTGGCACTCTACTTCTTCTACTCTTCCATGTACTTCTTAAAATTTAATCAAGCCACATATTAACGGTGAGAAGTGGAGGACTCTCCTAGTCCCTGAGGCAATCTGGATAATAATTCCTTCACCCCCGACATCTGAATAGATATACAATAAAAGGCAGTGGTTGATGAGGGTCTACAAGAGTTTGTATCCTCTTGGAATGATTTTCCATAATCCATCTTCCTCTTCTTACTCTGATCTAGGGTACCCTTTCCATTGAATATGAGTAGAAAGATGAGAGAGCCTAGGCGTACCCAAGTGTCTGTACCATATTACTCCACTTATGACTTCCTACATAACTAAGTCATAAGGTAAGGAAGAAAAAAATGAGTACCTCCTTTGTTCTTCAAGTACCAGCACTCAGAGAGGGAAATCTTGCCCATATTCAGAGAAATTCTAGATAAGATACAAGTTACCATCCGAGCTCTTATGTCTTTGATAATGGCTATGTGATTGCATAGTGAGACTCTGCTATAGATGATGTTCAAAGTCTGGCTCTCATGTCCTGGGTATAAGTTATCAGTCATCCAAGTCCATGGCTTGTATCCCATGGCACAAAACTCTCCCATGTTTTCATTTGGGAGCCTATACACTGCATTAATATGGTCTACTCTGAAGTTCACCTATTTCTCATTAGCAAATCAGGGTTCAGGCTCAAAATACATCCACCAGGTTACAGTGAGCCTGGCATGGAATTCTAGGAACTTCTCTCCACCTTATCTAGGATGATACCCCTTTTAGGGAGTAGCTTTATTCTGTTAAAGTCTGCATAGTACTGGTGGTGGCATTCTGCATCCATGAATTGGATGTAATCAAAATCTACTATTTTAGAGCGACTTCGAACCTGTAAGCAATGCAACTCAGGCTAATATTAGAATTATCTAACCAAAAATAATGCTAGCATAAACAGATAAGCTTATGTGGTAGTGTTATAGAATGTAATGGGTGTAGCAAAGGATGTGCAAAAATTTTGAGATATAACCCCAATTCATTATTTCAACTAGGCATGACAAAATTATAAAAACATAACTGTAATGCCCTGATCTCGGTGCTCGGAATTCTACACCATGTTCATGACTCCGAAGGACCATAAGCTAACCAATGACTGATATTTGTACCTATACACTGCATAATATAACATAATAATGCGTAAACATGCACTGAAAGTCCATAAGATTCAATACTGAACATGATCTGAATGATATAATATCTGTGTGGGGTAATAGAATTCCCAAAACAAAAATGAACAAACTGAAGTCTTTATAATGATAGTCTAGAAAGACTCTAACTGATTAAACTGACTGAGTAAGGAGTTGATGGGACATGTCCTTAACTAACTCCTACTAATAAATTGATTAATGAGATAATAGGGAAATAATTATGTCCTCGAAAGATGAGGACTTACTTCTAACTCTGTCTGTGGATATATGGAATTTACTATTGCTCTGGAGTTCATGTCTCTAAACCTATGGTATAAGACACCATAGCGCAAATGCGTCAGTACTTTGAATATACTGGTATGAATGTAAGGTAGGCTGAATGCATAGGGTTCATATACATGAACAATAATAATAACTGACTAACTATCATGAGCGTGAGAATACATGCATGAGACATAACAACTGACACTAATATTGTGATAACATGATAACTGAATCTGAATATAACTGATGATATGAGTGACTGTATCTGACAGTCCTAAATCTGATGGAACTATCTGAGTTCTATATAGTACCTGAGTTGAATATATCTAACAGTCCTAAAATCTGAAGAACTATCTGAGTTCTATTATTGAGACTGATTAACTATATCTGACAGTCCTGATTCTGTAACATAAAATTATGGGAAGTAGTTATCTTACCGACATGCCCCTAAAATGCCATTATGGCTGAGTTGGGGTCCAATTTGTAATCCCAATTGGAAAAGGTGTTAATACCATACCACTAGTAAGGAAAAGCTATGGGTGACCCTCATCTGATAGTGTCCCCAAAAGAGAACGGTGGGGCACTAATCTGACAGTGCTTATCTATTTCATCAACCCTCATCAAACAGTGTTGATATCGTAACCTATGCTGGCTACATAGTTCTGGAACATAAGGATGACTTCTAAGAATCACACCCTTATTTGATAGGGTGTGTTCCCATCCTTGGGTTCGTTCGGTGCTAATTCCTACTCCCATCTAAATAGACTCTGAACATGATTTACTGAACTGAACATGGCCTGAGTTACTGAATTTCATTGACTGACGAAATACTACTGATATCTGACAACTGACTGAGTTCATGGATATTTCCTAAGTCATAAGACTATCTGAAGTCTTAGGATTCATAGCTTGACTGAGAGTATCGTGAAAACATGAGATGGCTCTAGGAACATAGCTAATGTTTCGGGTACGAGTACCCCCAAGACTCGATGGAAGGAAACGGACCATGCATAACTTACTTGAACATATAATTAATATCATAATACATAATACATTTATAGAAGCATTTCATCAAAATATGTGATAGGCATAACTTGTACATACATGGGGATTTCATGGTATCATGCTAGTTAGGCACTTTTCCGTCATCTAGGGATTTAATTAAAGAAATTTTATGCATGGTACATGTAAACATCATTGTACAATAATTAAACATCATGGTTCAATTCTAATTTCATCATTCAAGGGTTTAGTCATAGGTTTGCATGAATCTAAATCTTTAATTATTTAACCCACATAGGATTTATCACCCAACATGGAGTAGAATTCAATTTCTCATTATCCATATGAACAAGAGCAGGCCAATCATGAAATTTATAAGAAAATCCATAAACTTGAATTTAGAAAAGAGATTCTTATGCTTCATGGACGAAAGGAGTCCATGAATGAACACCATGCATACCTTGGTTTGTAAATACACGAAGATTGATAGAGGAAATTCTTGATTCTGAATCTTCTATAAAAAGCACTAGGTTGTTCTTGAGAGGTTTTTAAGAGAAGAGAGTGTATTTTGGGTGAAAAGTGGCTGAATAACGTGTTAAAGGGCTTAATTAGGGGTGGGAAATTGACCCTTTTAACCCTGAACGCGTCTTGTAATTTCAGTAAATTATCCCGAACTGGACCCTTGGCGCGACGCAGCGCTATCGTGCCATGTCACTGGAATTTGACAATTGAGAAACTTAGGGATGGTGCGACGTGGAGCCATCGCATTGCCACTTCCTTTGTGACATGGAAGTTTGGCGCGACGTGGGGGAAATCACACTCAGACAATGGAAAATGGACAATTCTTAATTTAGGACCTTGAGTGACACGCCATAATACCAAACCCCTACTAGAATTTTCCAACTTCCATTTTCTCTTGTGGAGCAATGCGCCACTGACTAATATGGCACTGTTTTATTACGGGAACTTGAAATAGTCGTAACTTCTGACCCAGTTATCAGATTTGGGAGAATCTTATATTAATGGAAAGCTTGTTGAATTTCCCACATGACAAAAAGTGAAAATCTTGAAAACTCCTCATGAAATAAACATCATTCAATTTATAAGCTAATACTAGACATTCTTGAGATGAAATTATCTAAGAAAAAGTATGGGGTATTACAATATCTCCCCCTTGAGAACATTCATCCTCGAATGAGACTGACTGGGAGGGGAGAAAAGAAAACTGACGTACATACTGAACACGAATAACTGGAACATGATCTTACGACTGACATGACTGACATGTTGAACATATAATACTGAACATGCATATCTGATGCATGTGTAACTGATTTATGAATGCATAACTGAGTGTTCTGAAGAACTAAGTTTCTCACAATGAGAATACATGTCTGATGCATAATTACATAACTGAACTGATACATGAGTGCATGACTGAATATGTAATAGTACTTGATACCAAGTTTATAATGGGAACATGAGCATGAAAATGCATACCAAGTTTGTGATGAACACTGAACATGAAACTGAGTAAGCTTAAGGAGAATTGTTACTTTGAGCTTGATCTGAGTTGGCGAAAAAGAGGTGAGGATACTTGGTACATATGTCTTCCTCTACTTCCCAAGTAGCTCCCTCGATGGACTGATTTCGCCAAAGAACCTTAACTAGAGGGACTTTTTTGTTCCTCAATCTACGAGTCTGATACTCTAAGATTTCGACTGGAATCTCTTTATAATAGAGAGTGTTCTGAACATCAATGCTCTAAATAGGGACTACAACTGATGGGTCACCTATGTACTTCTTGAGTAAAGATAAATAAAAGACTGAATGAACTGAGGCTAGATCTAAAGGAAATTCAAGCTAATAGGCTACCTTGCCAAAGCAACTGAGAATCTTGAAGGGACCAACATATCAGGGACTGAGCTTTCCCTTCTATCCGAATCTTTTCACTCCCTTCATGGGAGATATCTTAAGATAGACAATACCACCAATCACAAACTCGAGATCTTTTTTACGAACATCTGTATAAGACTTATGTCGGCTCTGAGCAGCCCGGAGTCATTCTCTAATCAACTAGACTTTTTCTATGGCGTCAAATGCCAAGTCAGGACCTATGATTTTGGCCTCAATAACTTCGAACCAACCAATTGGAGATCTACATCTTCTACCATAGAGAGCTTCGAATAGAGCTATCTGAATACTGGAATGATAGTTGTTGTTGAATGCAAACTCAATCAAAGGTAAGTGGTCATACCAACTTCCCTTGAAATTGATTTCACTCGCCCTTAGAATATCTTCTAATGTTGGAATGGTCCTTTCTTCTTTACCATTTGTCTGAGGATCAAAGGTTATACTAAGACGAACTTAGGTACCAAGACCCTTTTGGAATTCTTTCCAAAAATAAGAGGTAAACTGGGTACCTCTATCTGAGATAATGGACAATGGAACAACATGCAATCAGAGAAACTCCTTGATGTAGAGTTTGGCATTATCCTCAGCTGAATAAGAGGAATGAACTGGAAAGAAATGAGCTGCTTTGGTTATTCTGTCTACAATGACCTAGACTGAAATATGCTAATGACAATTTTGAGGCAAACCCTTCATGAAGTCCATGTTCACAACTTCCCACATCTAATTAGGAATACTGAACTCCTGTATTGACCAACTAGGCTTCTGATGCTCTATCTTAACCTACTGACATATAGAGTACTTAGCCACAAACTCTACAATGTCTCTCTTCATCCCACTTCACCAATAGATTTCCCGTAAGTCGCGATACATCTTTGTGGCCCTTAGATGAATAGAGTAATGTGCACCATGTACTTCTACAAGAATTTGCTGCCTTAAGTCATCTACACCTGGAACACAGAAATGACCTTGACCATGTAAAACACCATCTCTTCTTTGGGAGAAAACCACTACTTTCTGATCCTGGACTGACTCTTTTAACTTGATAAGGTTGGGATCTCTATCTTACTTTTCTTTCACCTCTAAAACAAGAGATGATTCTGTACCAATCTGAACCCATATATTACCCTCTTATGTATCAACTAAGCGAACGCCTAGTCTGGCAAGCTAATGGACTTCGTAAGCTAACTTCTTCTTACTGTCCTCAACATGAGCAACACTACCCATGGATAGTCTACTGCGAGCGTCGGCCACTACATTGGGCTTGCCCAAATGACAAAGGACACTCATGTCATAATCTTTCAAGAGCTCTAACCAACTTCTTTGGCAAATATTGAGATCTTTTTGAGAAAAAAACATACTGAAGAATTTTATGATCTGTGAACACATCTACATGAACACCGTATAGGTAATGCCTCCAAATCTTTAAGGAAAATACTACGGTTTCTAACTCAAGATCATGAGTAGGATAATTCCTATCATGGGGCTTAAGAGGTCTAGAGGCGTAGGATATGACCTTACCATGATGTGTGAGGACACAACCCAAACCTATTTTGGATGCATCACAATACACTACGAAACCATCTGGACCATCTTGAAGAGCTAATACTAGAGCTGAGGTGAGTCGAGTCTTCAAATCCTGAAAACTCTACTCGCAAGGATCTAACCACTGAAACATGACTTTCTTCTGAGTCAATCTGGATTAGGGGATGCAATAGTAGAAAATCCCTCAACAAACCATCTGTAATAGCCAGCCAAACCCAAGAAACTCCTGATATCTGATGGAGAGACAAGGAGAGGCCAGTTTTTATTACTTCAGCCTTTTGAGGATCCACTCTAATGCCATAACCAGAAATGATATGACTAAGGAATGCTACTGACCTTAGCCAAAATTTGCACTTACTGAATTTGGCAAATAGCTGATGATCTCTGAGAGTCTGAAGTATTGTTCTGAGATGGTCTGCATGATCACGCTCACTATGGGAATAGACCAGAATATCATCTATGAAGTCTATAATGAACATATCCAAGTACATCTAGAACACACAGTTCATCAAGCCATAAAAGCTTCTAGGGCATTAGTAAGACCAAAGGACATAACTAAGAATTTGAAATGACCATACCGAGTACAAAAAGATATTTTTAGAATGTCACATTCTCTAACTCTGAGCTGATGATAGACAGATATGAGATCAATCTTAGAGAAATAACTGGCACCCTAAAGTTGATCAAATAAGTCATCATCAGTCATGTGACTCAGGAAATCTCAGAAACCTTATGATCTCAATAAATTCTCATATAGTAATACTATTCCATCAGTCAATGGAAGTTAGTTACTCAGTCCATGTACAGCCAGTTAAATCATGTTCAGTCTCTTTAGATGGGAGCAGAAGTTAGTACCGAGTGAACCCAAGGATGGGAACTCACCTGCCAGTTTAGGGTGTGATTCTTAGTAGTCATCCTTGTGTTCCAAAACTAGGTAGCCAGCGTAGAATGAGACATATTAACCTGCCAGATTAGGGTTGATGAGGCGGCTTAACCTGTCAGTTTAGGGTTCCCACCATTCTCATTTGAGTACCTTCCAACTAAGGGTCACTCGCAGTTATCCTTACCACTGGCGTGGTATTGACACCCTTCCAGTCGGGGCTGAGATTGGACCCCAACTTAGCTATATGCGTTATTGGGGCATGTCGGTTAAGCAACTACCTTCCATAATTTAAGTCCCAGTCTCAATAAAAGAAGTCAGATAATTCTTCAGATTTCAGTATACTAGGACTGTCAGTTACAATCAATTCAGTTACAATACGGAACTCAGGCAGTTCCATTAGAATCAGGACTGTCAGACACAGTTATCCATGCTATCAGAATTCCAGTATCAGTCATGTTAGATAATAGTAAACCATGTGTTAGCGTACAGATCCAGATATCACGTATTCACAATCTCAGTTACTATGTATGCATACTACAGTCTCACGGTCATATTAGCCAGTCAGTTAGCATTGCTCATGCATGTAAACCCTTTTGTATTTAGCCTACCTCACTCATATACTCAGTACTTTTAGTTGTACTGACGCATTTGCACTGTACATGGTTCAAACAGTGGAAGTCAGAGAGGTCAGATGATGCATGTCCTATAGAGTGGGAGGAGTTTGTCACTTCATTGATAGACAATTTTTTCCCCACAAGCTTAGAGTGGCTAAGGTGCTAGAATTCATCAACCTTAAGCAGGGAAATATGACAGTGAAAGAGTATTCTCTTAAGTTTACTCAATTATACAGATATGCCCCTCATGTGGTTGCAGACAACAGAGACAACATGTATAAGTTCACTTCAAAGGTAAATGATAGCGTGGTAAATGAGTGCAGATCTGCCATGCTAAATAGTGACATGAATTTAGCCAGGATTATGACTTATGCTCAGCAAATAGAGGAGCAGAAGATTAAGCAGAGGGAGAAGTAGAATAAGAGAGCGAAAACAGGTAGTTTCAACTTTGCTCAGCCTAAATCAGAAGGAGGAAACCATTCCTGGTTTTATTCTAAGTCATCAATTATAGACGCATTTTTAGCCAGTTCTCTAGTTCTTAAGTTCAGGAAGGGTAACAGAGATAGAGCGCCAGTCTATAGGTCTCAAGGCAATATTACCAATGCCCGAACTAATCCCCTTTGTCATACTTGTTATAAGAACCACAAGGGTGCTTGCAGAGCTGGTAGCGATGTATGTTTCAGTTATGGCAAGCCAGGACACAGAGTCAAAGACTGCCCTCAGTTAGGTTATCAAAGTCATCTCCGCTCCTCAGCTCAGTTCGGTCGCCCGAATCAGCAGGGTGCCACCACCAGTGCTACTAGTAGGCAACGTACAAATCGTCTCTATTCTCTTCATCCCTAAGAGGATTAGGAATATTCTCCTGATATAGTTACTAGTATGTCACAGATCTTTTATGTACATGTTTACACTTTTCTAGATCCAGGAGCTTCTTTGTCTTTTGTTACTCCCTATATAGCAGGCGATTTCAGAGTTAGTTCGAAAATCCTACCAGAGCCCTTTTCAGTGTCTACCCAGTGGTAAAACCATCATAGCCCAGTAGGTATACAGGAACTGCCCAGTTATGATATTTTAGAAAGTCACTTCAGCAGACTTAGTCGAATTAGAGATGACTGATTTTGATGTCATTCTCGACATGGATTGACTTCATTCCTGCTATGCCACAGTTAACTATAGAAAAAAAATATTCATATTTTAGTTTCCAAATGAACCTGTCCTTGAGTGGAAGGGTAGTACTTCAGTGTTCAGAGGTCAACTTATTTCCTACCTTTGGGAATGGAAAGTGATATCTAAAGGATGTGTCTATCATCTTATTCCAGTTAAGAACACTAGTTCCAAAAATCCCAGCCTTGAATCATTTCCAGTTGTAGGTGAATGTTCAGATGTCTTTCTCGAAGATCTTCCAGGAATTCCTCTCGAAAGGAAAATAGACTTCGACATTGATCTTCTTCGAGATACTCAGCCTATATCTATTACGTCATACATAATGGCACAAATAGAACCCCAAGAACTGAAAGAACAGTTTAAGGATCTCTTAGATAAGGGATTCATCAGGCTTAACATTTCCCTGTTGGGCGCTCCAGTATTATTCGTGCGCAAGAAATATGGTTCTCTTAGGATATGTGTAGACTACTGTCAACTCAATAAGATCACAGTCAAGAACAAGTATCCTCTATGAATTCTTGTATCATCCTCTCCATCTTGAAAAGAATTTGTCCTCAAATTTGAATCATTGTCATCCTCCACCATTTCCACCCGAGAGAGGTCACACACGTTGAAAGTGTTGTGCACTTGATATTCTGGGGGTAGATCAATTTTGTAGGCATTGCCGTTGATCCTTTCTAATACTTGGAATGGGATATCACCCCACGACATCAACTTAGCATTCCTTTTAGACAAAAATCTATCCTTCCTTAGGTACACTCATACCCAATCTCCCGATTCAAGAATGAGCTTTCTTCTTTCTTTGTTGGTTTGCCTCACAACTTCTTATTTTTTCTTATCCAACCGCAACCTCACCTTCTCATGTAGCTTATTCATGGCCTCAGCGCACAACACACCCATGTACAAGACTCTACTAGATGCGGCTTTCAGACTTCCTAGGACTCTATTGAACCTTAGGCTTTGATACCAAGTTTGTAATGCCCCGGACCTGGTGCTCAGAATGCTACACGGTGCTCATGATCCCGCAGGACCATAATTTAACCCATGACTGATATATGTACCTTTACACTGCATAAAATGACATAATAATGCAGAAACATGCACTGAAAGGACATAAGGTTTAATACTGAACAAGATCTGAATGATATAACATCTGTGAGGGATAATATAATTTCCAAAATAAAACTGAACATACTAAAATATGAAATATGATAGTCTAGAAAGCCTCTTACTAACTGAACTATCTAAGTAAGGAGTTGATGGGACATGTCCCCAACTAACTCCCACTAATAAATTGATTAATGAGATAATAGGGAAAAAATCATGTCCTCGAAAGATGAGGACTCACTTCTAACTATGTCTACGAATATATGGAATCTACTGTTGCTATGGAGCTCGTGTCTCTGAACCTAGGGTATAAGACACCATAGCGCAAATACGTGAGTACTTTGAATGTACTAGTATGCATGTGTCGTAGGTTGAATGCATGGGGTTCATATGCATGAACAATAATAATAACTAACTAACTATCATGAGCGTGAGAATACATGCATGATACATAACAACTGACACTAATACTGTGATAACATGATTACTGAATATTAATATAACTGATGACATGAGTGATTGTATCTGACAGTCTTGAATCTGATAGAACTATCTGAGTTCCGTACTGTATCTGAGTTAATTGTATCTGACAGTCCTAAAAACTAAAGAACTATCTGAGTTCTATTACTGAGATTGATTGACTATATCTCACAGTCCTAATACTCTAACATGAAACTGTGGGAAGTAGTTATCTATTCGAAATGCCACTAATATGCCATTATAGTTGAGTTGGGGTCAAATCTATAATCCCAATTTGAAAGGGTGCCAATACCGCACCATAGGTAAGGACAAGTTGTGGGTGACCCTTATCTGATAGTGTCCCAAAAATAGAATGGTGGGGCCCTATCTGACAGAGCTTATCCACCTCATTAGCACTTATCAAACAGTATTGATGTCTCAACCTATGCTGGCTACATAGTTCTAGAATGCAAGGATGACTTCTAAGAATCACTCATCTGATAGTGTGTGTACCCATCCTTGGGTTCACTTAGTGCTAATTTCTACTCCCATCTGAATAGACTCTAAACATGATTTACTGAACTGAACATAGACTGGGTTATTGAATTCCGTTAACTGATGGAATACTACTAATATCTGAAAACTGACTGAGTTTATGAGATCATGGAGATTTTCTGAGTCATAAGACTATTTGAAGTCTAAGGATTCATAGCTTGACTAAGAGTATCGTGAAACATGACAAGGATCTAGGCACATAACTAATGTTTCGGGTACGAGTACCCCCAAGACTAGATGGAAGGAAACTGACCAAGCATAACTTACTTGAACATATAATTAACATCATAATCCATAATACATTTATAGAAGCATTTCATCAAAATATGTGATAGGCATAACTTGTACATACATGGGGATTTCATGGTATCACGCTAGTTAGGTACTTTTCCTTCATCTAGGCATTTATTCAAACATATTGGAGGCATGGTACATGTAAACATCATTGTACAATAATTAAACATCATGGTTCAATTCTAATTTCATTATTCAAGGGTTTAGTCATAGGTTTGCATTAATTTAAATCTTTAATAATTTAACCCACATAGGATTTATCACCCAACATGGAGTAGAATTCAATTTCTCATTATCCACATGAACAAGGACAGCCCAATCAAGAAATTAATAAGAAAATCCATAAACTTTAATTTAGAAAAAGGATTCTTGGGATTCATGGATGGAAGTAGTCCATGAATGAACACTATGCATACCTTGGTTCGTAAATACACAATGATTTACAGAGGAAATTCTTGATTCTAAATCTTCTAGGAAAAGCCCTAGGTTATTCTTGAAAGGTTTTTGAGAGAAGAGAGTGTATTTTGGTTGAATAGTGGCTGAATCATATGTTAAAGCACTTAAATAGGGGTGGGAAATTGACCCTTTTAATCCTGGACGCGTCTTGTAATTTTAGTAAAATTTTCCCGAACTGGACCCCTGGCGCGACGCGGCGCTATCGTGTTGTGTCACTGGAATTTGACAATTGGGAAACTGAGGGATGGCGTGACATGAATCCATCGCGTTGCCACTATCTTTGTGACCTGGAAGGTTTGGCGCAATGCGGGGGAAATCGTGCTAATACACTGGAAAACAGACAATTCTGAATTTGGGCCCTGGCGCGATGTGTCATAATCACGGACCCCAACTGGAATTTTCCAAATGCCATTTCCTCTTGTGTCATGATGCGCCACTGACTAATATGGCATTTTTTTATGATGGGAACTTTAAATAGTTGTAACTCTGACTCGGTTATCATATTTGGGCGAATCTTATATCGACGGAAAGCTTATTGAATTTCCCACATAAAAAAGTGAAAATCTTGAAAACTCCTCATGGAATAATCATCATTCAATTTAGAAGCTAATACTATACATTCTTGAGATGAAATTAGATAGGAAAAAGTACGGGGTATTATAATATCTCCCTATTGAGAACATTCATCCTCGAATGAGACTGACTGAGAGGGGAGAAAGGACTGCTGACATACATACTGAACATGAATAACTAGAACATGATCTCATGACAGACATGACTGACAAGCGGAACATATAATACTGAACATGCATATCTGATGCATGTGTAACTGATTCATGAATGCATGACTGAGTGTTCTAAAGAAGTAAGTTTCTCATAATGAGAATACATGTCTGATGCATTATTTCATAACTAAACTGATACATGAGTGCATGACTGAATATGGAATGGTACTTGATACCAAGTTTAGAATGGGAACATGAGTATGAAACTTTATACCAAGTTTGTGATGAACAGTGAACATGAAACTGAGTAAGCTTCATTAGAACTGTTACCTTGAGCTTGATTTGAGTTAGCAAAGAAGAGGTGAGGATAATTGGTACGCATGTCTGCCTCTGTTTCCAAAGTATCTCCCTCGACAGAATGATTTAACAAAAGAACCTTAACTAGAGGGACTTCTTTATTCCTCAATCTATGAGTCTGATAGTCTATGATTTCGATTGGAATCTCTTCATAAGTGAGAGTGTTCTGAACATCAATGCTCTGAATAGGGACTACAACTAATGGCTCACCTATCCACTTCTTGAGAAAACAGACATAAAAGATTGGATGAACTGAGGTTAGATCTCAAGAAAATTCAAGCTCATAGGCTACCTTGCCAAAGCGAATGAGAATCTTGAAGGGACCAACATATCAAGGACTGAGATTTCCCTTCTTGCTGAATCTATTCACTTCCTTCATAGGAAAGATATTTAGATAGATATGATCACCAATGTCAAACTCCAGATCTTTCTAAGAATATCTGTATTATACTTTGGTCGGCTCTGAGCAGCCTGGAGTCTTTCTTTAATCAACTGGACTTTTTCTAAGGCGTCAAATACCAAGTATGGACCTATGACTAAGGCCTCAGTAACTTCGAACCAACCAATTGGAGATCAATATCTCCTACCGTATAAATCTTTGAATGAATCCATTTGAATACTCTAATGATAGTTGTTGTATGAAAACTCAATCAAAGGTAATGGGTCATCCCAACTTCCCTTGAAAACGATTGCACACGTCCTTAGCATATCTTCTAATGTCTAAATGGTCCTTTCTGTTTGACCATCTGTCTGAGGATAAATGGTTGTACTAAGATAAACTTGGGTACCCAGACCCTTTTGGAATGCGTTCCAGAAATAAGAGGTGAATTGGGTACCTCTGTCTGAGATAATGGACAATGAAACACCGTACAATCTGACCAACTCCTTGATGTAGAGTTTGGCATAATCCTCAGCTGGATAAGAGGTATGAACTAGAAGAAAATGAGTCTATTTGGTCATTCTATCTACAACGACTCAGACTGAATCATGCTGATGATGAGTTTGAGGAAAACCCATCATGAAGTCCATGTTCACAACTTCTCACTTCCAAGTAGGAATACTGAATTCCTGCATGGACCCACTAGGCTTTTGATACTCTATCTTAACCTACTGACATATAGAGCACTTAGCCAAAAACTCGGCAACGTTTCTCTTCATCCCACTCCACCAATAGATTTCCCGCAAGTTATGGTACATCTTTATGGCCCCTGGATGAATAGAGTAGCGCACACCATGCGTTTCTACAAGAATTTGCTGCCTTAAGTCATCTACACCTGGAACACAGAGATGACCTTGACAATGCAAAACACCATCTCCCCCTTGGGATAAATCCTCTACTTTCTGATCCTGGACTAACATTTTCAACTTGACAAGGATGGGATCTCTATCTAGCTTTTCTTTTACCTCGGAAACTAGAGATGATTCTGAACTACTCTGAACCCATATATCACCCTCTTCTGTATCAACTAAGTGAATGCCTAGTCTGGCAAGATGATGGACTTCCAGAGCTAACTTCTTCTTACTGTCCTCAACATGAGACACACTACCTATGCATAGTCTACTAAGAGCATTGGCCACTACATTGGCCTTGCCCGGATGATAAAGGACACTCATGTCATAATCTTTTAAAAGATCTAACCACCTTCTCTGCTTAAGATTGAGATCTTTCTCAGAAAAGACATACTGAAGACTTTTATGATCTGTGAACATATCTACATGAACACCGTATAAGTAATGCCTCCAAATCTTCAAGGAAAATACTATGGCTACTAACTCAAGATCATGAGTAGGATAATTCCTCTCATGGGGATTAAGGTTTGTGGAGGCATAGGTTATGACCTTACCATGCTGCATGATGACACAACCCAAACCTATTCTGGATGCATCATAATACACTATGAAACCATCTGGACCATCCGAAAGAGCTAATACTGAAGCTGAGGTAATTCATGTCTTCAAATCCTGAAAACTCTTCTCGCAAGTATCTAACCACTGAAACTCGACTTTCTTCTGGGTCAATCTGGACATAGGGGATGCAATAGAAGAAAATCCCTCAACAAACCATCTGTAATAGCCGTCCAAACCCAAGAAACTCCTGCTATCTGATGGAAAGATAGGGAGACGCCAATTTTTTACTACTTTGGTCTTTTAAGGATCCATTTTAATGCCATCACCGAAAATGATATGGCCAAGGAATGATACTAACCTTAGCCAAAATTTTCCCTTACTGAATTTGGTTAATAGATGATGATCTATGAGAGTCTAAAGTATTGTTCTGAGATGGTTTGCAAGATCATGCTCACTGCTGGAATAGACCAAAATATCATCTATGAAGACTATGATGAACATGCCCAAGTACTTATTGAACACACGGTTCATCAAGTCCATAAGTTGTTGGGGCATTGGTAATACAAAAGGACATAACTAAGAATTCAAAATGACCATACCAAGTAAGGAAAGCTATTTTCGGAATTTCACATTCTATAACTCTGAGCTGATGATAGTTGGATCTAAGGTCTATCTTATAGAAATAACTGGCACCCTAAAGTTGATCAAACAAGTCATCGATTATGGGAAGAGGATACTTGTTCTTGATCGTGACCTTATTCAGTTGATGGTAGTTTAAACATATCCTAAGAGAACCATCTTTCTTGAACATGAATTATACTGCAGCGCCCCACAGGGAAATATAGGGTCTGATGAATCCCTTATCTAAAATATCCTTCACTTTTTCTTTTAGTTCTCTGAGTTCTGCCGGTGTCATTCTATATGGAAGAATAGATATAGGCTGAGTATATAGAGGAAGATCAATGCCGAGGTCTATTTCCCTTTTGGGAGGAATTCCTGGAAGACATTCGGGAAAGATATTTGAATATTCACCTACAACTAGAACTGATTCAAGTCTAGGTGTTTTGGAACTAGTGTCCTTAACTCAAACAAGATGATAGACATATCCTTTAGATATCATTTTCTATGCTCGATAATAGGAAATAAGCTAACCTCTGAACGCTAATGTACTACCCTCTAACTCAAGGACGATTTCATTTGGAAACTGAAACTGGAATATTTTATTTCTACAGTCGACTGTGGCATAGCAGGAATGAAGCCAATCTATGCCGAGAATGACATCAAAATTAGTCATCTCTAATTTGACTATGCCTACTGAAGTGACTTTCTAAAATATCATAACCGGGATGTTTATGTATACCCACCAGGCTATGATGGTTTTACCCACTGGGGTAGATACTAAAAAGGGCTCTTCTAAGATTTCGGGACTGATTCCAAATTTGTCTGCTATATAGGGAGTAACAAAAGACCAAAAAGCTCCTAGATCTAGGAAAACATAAACATGCACATGAAAGATCTGTAACATACCAGTAACTACATCAGGAGAATTTTCCTGATCCTGTTGATACTAAAGAGCATATAGACGATTTGGGTGTTGCCCACCAGTAGAAATGGTAGTGGCACCTTGCTGATTTCGGTGATCGGACTGATCTGAGGAGCAGAGATGACTCTGATAACATGACTGAGGGTAGTCTCTCACTCTGTGTCCTGTCTTTTCACAATCGAAATAGACATCGCTACCAGCTCTGCAAGCACCCATGTGGTTCTTACCATAAGTCTTACATAGGAGATTAGTTTAAGCATTGCTAACACCGCCCAGAGACCTAGAGCCTAGCTCTCTATCTCTGTTACCCTCCCTGAACTTAGGAACTAGAGCACTGGCTGAAGAAAGGGCTGGAACTGATGACTGAGCATAAAACTGGGAACAATTTCCTCCTTGTGATTTAGGCCGAGAGAAATTGAAACTACCTATCTTTGCTCTCTTATTCTGCTTCTCCCTCTACTTAATCTTCTGCTCCTCTATCTGTTGAGCATGAGTCATAATCTTGGCTAATGTCATGTAACTATTCAACATGGAAGATCTACACTAATTTACCATGCTATCATTTACCCCTGAAGCAAACTTACTCATCTTGGATCTATTGTCTGTAACCACATAAGGGGCATATATGGCTAATTAAATAAACTTAAGAGAATACTCTTTCACCATCATATTACCCTACATGAGGTTGATAAATTCTTGCACCTTAGCCTCTCTAAGATCTTGGGGAAAAATATGTCTAACATTGTAGTGACAAACTCCTCCCACTCTATAGGACATGTATTATCTAACCTCTTTGACTTTCACTGTTTGAACCAAGTATGAGCCACATTATGCACCTAATATATAGCTAACTCATCACTCTCAATAGTAGTCACCCCCATGATGTGTGTCACCTTCTAAACCTAATGAATGAATTCCGAAGGGTCTTCATCTACCTTAGACCCGAGGAAGGACAGAGGATTCATTCGGGTGAAGTCCCTAATCCTAGCTGCGGATGAATTGGCCACTGGGTTTGCCAGAATGACTGTTGGCCATTAATTTTGAGTGGAAACAAACTGAACAAGAGTAGTGAATATGGACCTAAACTCCGCATGAAAATATAATGGCCCAAAGGATCTTCGGGTTGAGGGCTGACTGATTTTTATTTCTTCTATTAGGAAGCATGTTCTGTATAAGAAAGGGAGAAACAGATTATACTGAGATATTGACTTGAGATTATGCTCACTGGCATGACATGAATACCAAAAAAAGGGAAACTATTCCTAAAACATCTTATAGGCTCTTGCACATAAATGTGGCGCACAACACACCCATGTACAAGACTCTACTAGATGCGGCTTTCAACTTCCTAGGACTCTATTGAATATTAGGCTCTAATAACAATTTTGTAATGCCCCGAGCCTAGTGATCAGAATGCTACACGGTGCTCATGACCTTGAAGGACCACAAGCTAACCTATGACTGATATTTTTACCTGTACACTGCATAACATGACATAATAATATGGAAACATGCACTGAAAGGCCATAAGGTTCAATACTAAACATGATCTGAATGATATAACTTCTGTGTGGGGTAATAGAATTCCCAAAACCAAACTGAACTTACTGAAGTCTGAAACATGATAGTCTAAAAAGCCTCTAACTTGCTAAACTGTCTGAGTAAGGAGTTGATGGGATATGTCCCCAACTAACTCCCAATAATAAACTGATTAATGAGATAATAGGAAAATAATCATTTTCTCAAAAGATTAGGACTCACTTCTAACTCTGTCTGCGAATATCTGGAATATACTGTAGCTCTAGAGCTCGTCTTTGAACCTATGGTATAAGACACCATAGCGCAAATGTGTCAGTACTTTGAATTTACTAGTATGTATATGAGGTAGGTGGAATGCATGGGGTTCATATACATGTACAATAATAATGAGTGGCTAACTTTTATTAGCGTCAGAATACTTGCATGAGACATAACAACTGACACTAATACTGTGATAACATATTACTGAATTTAAATATAACTGATGACATGAGTGACTGTATCTAATAGTCCTGAATCTAATTGAAATATTTGAGTTCTGTACTATATCTAAATTGACTGTAACTGACAGTCCTATAATCTAAAGAACTATTTGAGTTCTATTACTAAGATTGACTGACTATATCTAATAGTTCTGATTCTGTAACATGAAACTATGGGAAGTAGTTATCTAACTGACATGCACCTAATATGCCATTATGGCTGAGTTGGGGTCCAATATGTAACCCCAATTGGAAAGGGAGTCAATACCGCACCACTGGTAAGGACAAGCTATGGGTGACCCTCATCTAATAGTGTCCCCAAAAAGAATGGTGGGGCCCTTATCTGACAGTGTTTATCAGCCTCATCAACCCTCATCAGATAGTGTTGATGTCTCAATCTATGCTAGCTACATAGTTTAGGAATGCAAGGATGACTTCTAAGAATCACACCCTCATTTGATAGTGTTTGTTCCCATCCTTGGGTTCACTCGGTGCTAATTCCTAATCCTATCTGAATATACTCTGAACATGATTTCCTGAACTGAACATGGGCTGAGTTACTGAATTCAGTTGATTGACGGAATACTACTGATATCTAAAAACTGACTGTGTTCATGAGATCATGGACATTTTTTGAGTCATAAGACTGTGTGAAGTCTAAGGATTCATAGCTAGACTGAGAGTATCGTGAAAACATGAGATAGCTTGAGGCACACAGCTAATGTTTTGGGCACGAGTACCGCCAGGAATCGATGGAAGGAAACTAACCAAGCATAACTTACTTGAACATATAATTAACATCATAATCAATAGTACATTTATAGAAGCATTTCATCAAAACATGTGATAGACATAACTTTTACATACATAGGGATTTCATGGTATCATGCTAGTTAGGCACTTTTCCTTCATCTAGGCATTTAATCAAACATATTGTAGGCATGGTATATGTAAACATCATTGTACAATAATTAAACATCATGGTTCAATTCTAATTTCATCATTAAAGGGTTTAGTCATAGGTTTGCATGAATCTAAATCTTTAATAATTTAGCACACATAGGATCTATCACCCAACATGGAGTAGAATTCAATTTCTCATTATCCACATGAACAAGAGCATCCCAATCATGAAATTCATAAGAAAATCCATAAAATTGAATTTAGAAAAGGGATTCTTGGGCTTCATGGACAAAAGGAGTCCATGAATGAACACTATGCATACCGTGGTTAGGAAATACACGAATATTGACTGAGGAAATTCTTGATTCTGAATCTTCTATGAAAAGCCCTAGGTTGTTCTTGAGAGTTTTTTAGGACAAGAGAGTGTATTTTGGGTGAAAAATGGCCTAATCACGTGTTAAATGGCTTAAATAAGGGTGGAAAATTGACCCTTTTAACCCCGGACGCATTTTGTAATTTCAGTAAAAAATTTCCAAACTGGACCCCTGGAGCGACACAGTGCTATCACGTCGTGTCATTGGAATTTGACAATTGGGAAACTGAGGGATGGCGCAACGTGGAGCCATCGCGTTTCCACTTCCCTTATGACCTGGAAGTTTGGTGGGACGCGGGGGAAATCACGTTGAGACAATCAAAAATGGACATTTCTGAATTCGAGCCCTGGTGCGATGCACCATAATTGTGGACCCCAACTAGAATTTTCCAAATGACATTTCCTCTTGAGGAGCGGCGCGCCGCTGACTAATACAGCATTGTTTAACGATGGGAACTTGAAATAGACGTAACTTCTAACCTGGTTATCGAATTTAGGCTAATCTTATATCAATGGAAAGCTTATTGAATTCCCATATGAAAAAAGTGAAAATCTTGAAAATTCCTCATGGAATAATCATCATTCAATTTAAAAGATAATACTAGACATTCTTGAGATGAAATTAGCTAGGAAAAAATATGGGGTATTACAGTAACTAAAGCCTATAATGTGTGTAGCCCCCAAACTTTAAAGAATTCAAACTAAACTAATTGGGATGTTCAATCGAACACATCGAGTACATGATTATTTCAACCTTTTAAATCTTAAATTTGAGTACTCAAGACTTCCCTATTAGCGTGTACAACTATTATAATAGACAACCATAACAAAAAATTCAACTAGGCATGTATTTAGCAATTGCGAACACTAATTTAGGATATTTTGTACACTACTGGTTTTGAGCATGTGATTATAACAAAAAAAAAAAGAAATTGAAACAACTTAACAAATTAGAGGATCCATGGGATTAGTTGGCACTTGGATATGCAATGTAATGCCAAAGATTAAAGAGAATTTAGATAAAAATTTAAATAGGGGAATGAGGGGAAGTGGAAGTCGGATAGTCATTTAAACTAACTTGACTGCGATCGTAGTCCTAGTTCCATAACCACAGTGATCCAGTCTCCACGATTGCGGTGGCACGGACTACGGTTGTGGTGTCTGTCATATAAAATAGGGTCTTCTGCACTTCCTGTTCAGTCCAAACTTGCTAATTTTACATATTTCCCTTTTTCTAGGTCATTCAACATTCCTCCTAGTGCTAGAAATTCATGGATTATGCATTAAGAAAAGTAAAAACATATTATATTCTATAATGCATAAAGAAAAATGATACGTTCCACTTTTCATGGTGTGATAGGTTGCCTCCTATCAAGCGCTTAGTTTAACATCCTAGCAAGATGCTTCCATTGCTTGTCTTTATGATTCTACTTAGAAAATTTGAATCTCCATCCCAGATTTTGTTCAATATACAATGAGCGGTTGAAGGATACAAAAATCAATTTTCCAAGATAAAACTTGGAAAAGTTGAGGGAATGGTGAGCAATCTTCGATCTCACCAATTTTAGGACTTGAACCTTTTACCTACTTCACATAAAAAAATTTATTTGGCTCCTAGGGTAAAAGTGAGTACATCAATAGGCCATTCCTTGTACATTGGAAATTGAACTCCTTAGCCTTTGATGGATGGGGTTCTACGTGCTCCCTTTGAATGTTAAACTCCAAAATATAAGAATCGGACTCCATCATCCCACAATCCTCCATTTTTTCAAAGGGATGGATCCTCATCACATACTTAAAGAATAATGTTGAAAAGTGGGTTGAACGAGGTCCAACAGATAATTTTGGGTTAGCTTCCTCCGAAGCATCTTCCCTTGAAATGAACTAAAGTCATTATAAGAGAATTGCTTTAATTCTTTTCTTGACTCTAGTATCATTTATTTTATTTTGGATTCTTCTTCCTCATATAAGTTGGATGATTGGGAAGCCACCGAGGAGTCTCTGTTACCAAGCTTGTCATCATATCTTGGTTTTTCTTCTTTACAAACCTCATCACAGGAAATAGGCATAGTGGGGATTGTTTCAAGCTTTTCTTTTTTGCCCATTACCTCCTTCTTGAAACTTTTCCATTCTTAATGCATAAATTCTATATTCTCTCCCTTTGCATCTACCCGATCTAAAATAGCTAATAACCTTGGGTCACAACTATTGGACTCGACGTGTTTCTCCTCCTTCCTCTAATCATAAGACCTATTAATCTAATTAGAAGAACTAGAAATTTAGTTACTGTAATAGGGGGAGGGGCATTTGGACAATCATCCCAATGTCCATTTCGACTCCCACACAAAGGAAAACCATGCTCTTTATAGGATCAGATGGTGATTAAATCTCTCTCCGAGGAGCATAGTTACAATCTCTCTGAAGTGTGTTCTATCACAATTTAAACATGGGTTGTCAAGATAGGACTTCAGACTATCCAACTTATACTTGGTATAAGATTCCATAGAGAAAACTGAAAATAAAATAAAATCTACCTTCAAAGAAAATCACAAAAATATATATACAAGCTTGAATTCAAGAAAGTAAACTAAAATTTCATACGCAAAATTGTTCCCCGACAACGACTCTATCTTTTTATAATGCTCAACTTACACGTCAAATTAAGTATAAGGAAATCGTTATCAATATATTTACCCAACTTTGGAGTCGAGGTCAAATCCATGAGGAACAATGTGAGTGGCGATCAAATTAATCTGAAATGATAGATACAAGTTAAATTCAAATAAATGGTACAAAAAGACAAAAGGACGGGAGATAGGTTCCTACAATAGAAGTAGAATAAATTTAGGGCTATGAATAACTAGAGTTTAACAATTAAGAACGTATCTTGGGATTATACATTACTAAAGGAGTGATATGTGAGTGTTAGCAATCAACATCAATTTAGTAAAACAAATATGGATATGTTTGGTTATGGATTTTGATGCTAGTCGTTCAACTAAACACCAAACTTTCACTTATTTATTCTTTCAAAAACCTAATAGGTGTGCTCAACGATTTGTAACAGTAACCTCAATCTTGGAATTCCTATTTTTAGGATGATACCAATTTTATAGTAAACCTTACATTCGCCCTTATGTCTAAGATATTGAAAATTTAGAAATCTACAAAAAAAATTGTCTATTATTGCTTTTGTTTCCATGTCCCTCTTTCAAGGATGATATGGATTCCTATACTTCACCCAAAAACATTATTTTGAAGATGTCCTTGAGCTTTCTAGAGCTTGGAGCTTTCACTCATCAAACCTATGTGGGAATTTTGGGCTTTCACCCATTAAATCCTAACTAAATTTGTATAGCAATGATAAAACCCATAAACAGGATTTAGCAAAAAGATTCTAACAATAATAAACAACAAACACTTTTCCTCCTATTCACACATAACCCCAAGAGAGAGATTTAGCTACAAATAAGATAATAAGCATAGATGTACCCATAATCTCCATTGGAAATGAATTGTTGAAGATTTAAGTTAATGTTACTTCAAACTTGGCTTTCCTACAATAGCAACAATGGTAGTGAGAAAATCTTCCACTTAGAAAGTCTCTAATGTATTCTTCGCCCAAAATTTACACATTATTTTCTTCTTAAAAAATGGAGGCTATGGAGTCAAGAGCTAAAACCTAAAAATTGGAGAAGATGGAATATATTTCCAAATCAAGAGTTTGGATCTTTTTGTCCAAAATTAGGATCAGCCACGTACATTTCTAGATTTTCCCTTGTGCTGAATTCTTTCTGCTAAGCTGCAACCGCAAGAGTCCTGCAGTGACCATGGCTAACTTTTGCGATAACAATTAATTGACTTTGGCATGACTGCCACAATCGCTGTCACAGAATCGCGACCGTGGTACCTGAGGCCTTTTTACTCCAAGTCTTCAACTGCACTTTCCGTCCTCTTTTTTAATCAATTTAAGCTCCATTCTACATCTTTCTATCTTTTCAACTCTATACCTGCAAAAAGTATATATTAGTGAATTTGCTCACAAATATATCTCATATTAATTTAAAACAAAGTAATATGCATAGATGTTAAGTGTGGATGAGTGGTAAAATCACCACTCATCAAATTGACAAATGCCCCTGCAATATATGTGGATTTAATAAACAGAGTGTTTCCACAGTATTTGGATCTCTTTATTATTTTGTTTATTGATTATATTATGGTGTATTTGATGAGTTATATGGATCATTCTAATCACCTCTGTGTAGTGTTGCAGACATTAAAGGAATAACTATTGTTTGCTAAAATCTCTAACTGCCAGTTTTGGGTTTATGCTATGACTTTCTTATGTCATATAATTTCTAGTAAAGGGAAGATGGTGAATCTGCAGAAGGTGGTTGTGGTGAAGAAGTGGGCTAAACCTATGAATCCAGCTAATATTTAGAACTTCTTAGGTTTAGTCGGGTATTATAGGTAGTTTATTAAGAGTTTTTTGTCGATAGGTTCTCCTTTAACTAAGTTAACTCAGAAGAAGGTTAAGTTTTCTTGGTCGGATGCATGTGAGGGGAGTTTTGAGAGGTTGAAAGATAAGTTGACTTTGGCTCTAGTTCTTACTTTGTCGGAGGGCAATGATGGGTTTCAGGGTTATTTTGATGTATCTAGGGTTGGTCTTGATTGTGTGTTAATGCAGCAAGGGAAGGTTCTAGGCTATGCTTCAAGGAAATTCAAGATGAATGAGAGGAACTATCCTACTCATAATTTGGAGTTGTTAGCTATTTTTTTTGCTTAGAAAATATAGTGGCATTACTTTTATGGAGTTCATGAGGGTATCTTTTATGATCCAAAGAGTTTGTAGTGTGTGTTCTCATAGAAAAAACTTAATGTCAAGCAGAAAAGATAGCTTAGCTTCTTAAGGATATGATATGAGTCTTCATTACCATCTTGTAAAGCTAATGTGGTTGTTGATTCTCTTCGCAGGTTGTCCATAAGTAGTTTAGCTCATGTGGAAGAAAGTAAGTGAGAATTGGTGAAGGTTATTCACTATTTTGTAAATCTTGTAGTTCGTCTCTTTGACTCCAAGAATGGTGGTGTGATGGTGCAAGAAGTGGTTAGATTATATCTTGGTGTGGAGATTAAGGAGAAGTAAGTGTTGGATTCTTCTTTGATAAAAATCAAAGGTAATGTTCGTAGGCAAAAGTTGGCAGATTTTAAGATTTGTGGTGATTGTACTTTACGGTACCAAGGGCGGTTGTGTGTTCCTAATGTAGATGGTTTGCCGCAAAGGATATTGGCTGAGGCACATGGTTTACACTATGTCAACCATCCTGGTTCTACTCAGATATACCATGATCTCAAGGAGATCTATTGGTGGATTGTCATGAAAAAGGACATGGTTGAATTTATGTCCAAATACATGATGTGTCAACAAATTAAGATTGAGCACATGAGTCCAGGTGGGTTGTATCAAGAAATTGAGTTTCTTGAATGAAAGTGGGGGAGATCAATATGGATATAATTATCGGTCTTCCTCAGTCTTAGAACCACTTTGATTTGATTTGGGTCATCATGGATAGGATGACAATGTCTACGCATTTTATGCCTATGTAGACTAATTTTTCGACAGAGGATTATGCAAAGCTTTATCTTCAAAAGATTGTGAAACTTCATGGGGTGCCTATTTTGATTATTTTCGATCATGGTACATAGTTTGTGTCCCACTGAAGGCGGTCTTTCAAGAATGGTTTGGGGACTAAGGTGAGTCTGAGTACTGCTTTCCATCCGTAGTTGGATACGTCGGCAGAAAGAACTATTTGGACATTAGAAGATATTCTTCGAGCCCATGTGATTGATTATGGTTGCATTTGGGTGGAGCATCTACCTTTGGTAGTGTTTGCTTATAACAATATTTATCATAAGAATACTAGTAAGGCTCCTTTTGAGGTGTTGTATGGTAGAAGGTGTAGATCTCATATTTGTTGGTTTAAGCTCGGCGAGGCTAATTTATTTGGACTGGATGTGGTTTGTCATGCTATGGAAAAGGTGAAGGTTATTTAGGATAGGCTCAAGGCTGCCCAGAGTTGTCAAAAGTTCAATGTAGATATTAGACGTAGAAACTTGGAGTTTGCAATTGGGGATAAGGTTTTGCTTAATATGTCTCATATGAAGGGAGTAGTTCAGTTTTGCAAAAAGGGAAATCTTATTCCTCGGTACGTTGGTCCTTATAAGATTTTGCGTAGAGAGGGAAATACTGCATATGAGTTGGAGTTTCCATATAGCTTGAATTTTGTAAATCTAGAATTCCATGTTTCTATGTTGAGGAAGTATATTGGTGATCCATCTTTCATTGTTCCTTAAGAAGGGTTTGATATCTCGAATTCTCTGTCTTATGAAGAAGTCTCAATTTAAATATTAGATAGGCAAGTTCACCAGTTATGGACCAAGGATGTGGCTTTGGTTAATGTTCTATAGAGTAACCACAAAGTGGAAGAGGCCACGTTGGAAGCGGAGAATGACATGAAGTCAAAGTATCCTCTTTTTTTTCTGCTCCTGACATTCGTGCAAAAGGTATGTGTTCTTGAACTCATCTTTATTTTTTGACTTTGTTGAAGGAAGAGGTGCATCTCTTGTATCTTTGTTTTACCGTTTTGTAAAGGTAAGAGCAGGGACATCAAAAAGGTAGAATTTATGTTTAATAATTCAATTGACTCTGGGTATGGTTACCCCTACCTTATCCATCATTAGGGGATGAATATTGCAAGTGGGGGAGACTGAATCATCCCAGGTTTGGACCCTTAGAAGATTTCCTAGAATCCCATTCTTCAGACTAAATATAACTCATGGTACGAGCCATACGTTGGAGTATGAATGGTGAAATTCTATCGTAAGCTGAGAACTGTTAGTTGGTGGGATAGTTTTAGTCACTAAAATGGATATGACTTAGGATAAGTGTCGTATAGTTAGGTACGTGATGTATAGGTAACTCGTAAAGTGGACAATGTTTGATTCCCCTGGTGTTACATTCTTCTAGGGATACGGGTTATAGGTATGGATCATATACTGAGGTTACAAATTAGGGGATCAGTTATTTACTTGACAGTGTCTGATCTATGGTTGACGCTTGGTTATAATTGGGTGGGAATCAACCCTAAGGTAGGTTACGACTCGAAGGAGGTCAGTCGTGTCCCTGTGCAGGTTTTTATGGAATATAAGTGGGGTATTCTGGATATTTTCCTACTTAACTTAATAAGGACCCACGACTACTAATACACTTAGGATGTTATTTACCCTATTATTTTACTCTTAAATACTTAGAAACTCTTCCTAAACATATAATAATTCTTTTAAGAGTTCTTGGGGAAAAAAGCTAGGGTTTCAACTAAGGGATTACTTTAGGGATTGTATTGGTAAATTATTTCCATCAATCTTCTTGGTTCAAGGCATGATTCTCTTCCATAATAGTAATTTCAATTAAACGCATGTATACATGGTTGATTTCATATTTTTTTCTCTTGCATAATTATGGCTTTCAACTATTGATATGGGGGTTTTGATATTAAATACTTGTTTATGATTTCTATGGTTTTAATTATGTTTTCTATGCATTAACTATAGTTTTGGATGATTGAATTACATGGTAATGGTTTAATGGTAATAGAATTCTGTTTTGGTTATATTATGTCCCCATGGTGTTTGATAAAATGTTTATAAAGATATGTTCATTGCATTGACTTATTTTAATGGAACTCTTGCTTTTTTTCGACTTATATATGAAACCTTAAATATTTTTAAATGGTTTACAAAGGCTTAAGTCAAATTGGTTTTTCTTTGGGCGAACATCATAGTTTCCTAATAGGTTTAATATGTCAAGTGATAGAGCACTTGAATGTCCCCTTAATCTAAGTGGTTTGGCAATGGATAATTCTTCCAATTATAGTGGTATGATAAGACCACTGGATTATTAAAAATCCTTGGTTAATAATAGGATAATTGGATAGTTTGGATTTGGTATTAATTGGTCCTTAATGGAGGGAAGTGTAAGCTAAGCCGTGGAAGGTGGCGGTCCCATGGGGATCACAACAAAAAAATCATATTTTTTATATAAGGGGTCTTCGATGGCCACATGCGATTGTCACATTTATATACTAGTAATACTAGGTATATTTCCTGGTCGTGCGGCTACACGCTTAGGACCCTTTCAGTAAAGGGAGTTGAACGCATATGGCCAATTGGTGGTAAGACGACTAAGATACACAACCCAGGTAAAATTTTAAATGGAATGCTAAACCCAGTCACTTTTTCCTTAACATATATATATATGTATGGTTGTTTGTATTTGATGGTTTTTACTTGGTTTTTATAACTTGCATTACTTTATCCTTACCTCGAGTTTCATGCTAGTGCTCACCCACTAAACCGTCAACTGACAGTTGTATACCCACTCTATGTATTAACCGGTAGTTTGAATCATTATTCATAGTACTTGATTCGAGGATAGTTTATTGGTCTAAAGTGGTGAGCTTCCATTCTTTCGAAAGGCATCTTTTCATATTGGAAATTCTTAGACATTTTACTTTGTTTTCGGATATTGGTTTTGTCCATGATTGGGTGTAACACCCCAATTTTTCTAAACCGAAATGCTACACGGTGCTTATGACCCCGAAGGACCACAAGCTAACCTATGATTGATATCTGTACCAGTAACTGCATAATATTCATATAAAATGCGGAAACATGAACAAAGAGGGCGTAAGGTTCAATCTTGAATAATAAGATATCTGGAATAAGGTGGTATCACAGTACCAAAACAAAACTGAAAATACTAAATTCTAAATCTGAAAATTCTATAATCGTCTGAAAGCCTCTAAACTGTCTGAATAAGGAGTTGAAGGAACATGTCTCCAACTAACTCCCTAAACTGAGAATAAATTGAAATACTGGAATAATAAATGTAATGATCATGTCCTTGAAAGATGAGGACTCACTGCTTACTGAACTTCTACTGCTGACCTAGAATCTGTACCTAAGAACCTATGGTGTAACATAAAAAAAGCACCATAGCGCAAATGCGTCAGTACAACTAAAGTACTGAGTATACGTGGGGTAGGCTAAATGCATGGGGTTTATATGCATGAACATGCTGACTAATATGAACGTGAGAATACATACGTACATACATATGTAACTGCTACAAAACTCGAGGAGATACTGACTACTTGAGTTTGAACTCTGACAACATGAGTTTCGTGATACTGAGATACAAAATGATTGATGACATAGATAACTATACCTAACAGTCCTAATTCTGAGGAAAACTATCTGAGTTCCAAACTGTAGCTGAACATCTAAGTCTGAGATCAGTCCTAGCTGACGAGTGATCTCTGAAACTGATAATGAAAATACTCGACTGAATCTTAGATTGAGATCAAGCCTGTCTGCCGAGTGACCTCTAGATATAATAATAAGCATCTGAATATGGGACCAAGCCTATCTGACGGGATGGTCCAGGAATCAATGGAACTATCTGAGTTCCTTACTGAGATCAATGACTGTATCTGACAGTCCTGATTCCTGATTTCTACTCTGAGGACTGATACTAAAACTGTAACTGTACTGTAACTATGGGAGGTAGTAACCTAACCGACATTCCCCGCTACTGTACTGGTGGGGTCCAAGCTTTGCCCTAATTGTAAAGGTGTCAATACCATGCCATGGGTAGAGACCTATGTTATGGTCAAGCCTCTCTAACGGGTGACCCTGAACAGGAAATCAAGCCTAAGGCAATATAATAATAAAGTTTAGCCTTAATCTGACGGGTGACTCCTGTCCTGCGCTGGCTACGCAGTTCTGGAGTACAGGGATTGCTGCTAACGGCTCTACCTTTATAATGGGAAAACCACCATCCCTGCACTCGCTCGATGCTAGTCCCTACTCTCAACTGAAAGACTCTGAAAAGATTAACTGCACCGAATTTACTAACTGAACTGAACTGATTCTGAGTTTACTGAGTTCCTTGGACTAACGGAACACTACTAACATCTGATATCTAGTTATGTCATGAGATTGCCGATCTTACTGAGTACTGAGTGTTCACGAGATTTCTGAGTCTTTCCTGAGTTACCTGACTAACTGCAATCTATGGAACATAGATTGACTGAGGATGCCTTGAAACATGACACTAGATCTAGGCACACAGCTATAGTTTTCAGGTACAAGTACCCCCAGGACTCGATGGAAGGAAACTAACACACATGACTGACTTGATCATAATATTTGAGTCCACAATTCATAATACCATAAGTAAGGATTTCATAATAAGAATGATTCTCAACAAACTATCACATGATCGAGAATGCACACAACATCTATATACTTGTATGGCTTCAATAACATGGTCATTCCATATCACAACAATATCATGATCATGAGCATCTCATACAACTTCTTCAATTCAAGACAATAGCATGGGGATCACGTTGAACATAAACTTAGAACATGGAATAGTCACTTAGGACTTATTATGTCATAAAAGCATGATTTCTATTCCCTTAGATATTTTCACAAACACCTTACATGCACATCTTAGGCATAGGTGGATTCATCAAGATTTAAAACATTCAACCACCAATTTCACATGTTTATACGTTAAATACCACCATATCCTCACATAAAACATACAAAGACCCCATCTTAGTCATCATCAAACTCCAATCACATGAACATCAACTACCAACAACATAAATATCATAATACATAATTTAGAAGATGGTTCTTGAGCTTCATCGACGAAAAGAGTCCATGACTCAACTCACGCATACCTTAGAAGGAAGATTCTTGATGATTGATAGAGGAATTTCCTTGAAATCAGATCTTCAAGCTTAGTTATGCAACCCTAGTTGTTTTTCTCTTTTAGTTCTCTTGGATAATGAGCTTTGAGGTGATAATAGGGTTGTAATATGTTTAGAAGCGATATATTTCGTAGGGTTAAGTTTAGGGACGTGTAAGGAGTGTTAAAAGACTTAATTACCCTTAAAATAACTCAAAACGGAGTGTTTTTGGCACCTGGAACTGACTTAGGCAGCGCCCAAGTGATTGCCTAAGCTAGGTTGGGCGGCACCTAACCAATTTCCTATGCTTGGGTTGGGCGGCGCCTAACCAATCGCCTATGCTTACTGTCTCTCACGAAAATGGGCATAACGTTTTGCTAGGGTATTGGATTAAGGCGAAATTGGTATCGTTGGAAATCTAATTTGATTATCTACAATTTGGTGGGTCTAAATCAGCCAAAATACCACATTAACATTGAGTTATACTCGTTCAAAGATGACCCTTGCAAAATCGAACACTAAAAATTGATGGATTCAAAAACTCTTAGCTTGTATTACCTTAAGTGACTCATATGAACATGATTAATTCATCATAAGCTATCCTATCACTAGGATATTCAGTGTAAGTCATGTACTCAAGTATGAATCATAGGGTAGGATATTTCATACGTAGGAATACTTATTCACTTCCTAGCTTAGAAATATGCCGGGTATTACAATATCTCCCCCTTGGGAACATTCGTCCCTTGAATGAGAATTAACTAAGGTGGGAGAGATAATAAGATGAAGTACGTACAAGACATACACTACTGAAATATGGATTCATGACTGACATGACTGAAAGCGGAGCACAATATACTGAACATGCATATCTAATGCATGGGAAGCTGATTCATGAATATAAGACTGAGGACTCTAATAAGGTGAGTTTTCTCAAAATGAGAATGCATTTCTGATGTGCAACTAAAAGACTGAATCCATGCATATCTGATGCATGATTACATGGCTGACATGATATGTAAATGTATTAGTGAAGTTACTGATAAATAGTCCTTTCTCTACTGAACACGTATATCTAATGCCTGAATATCTGACTGAGCTGACTCTTGAAAGCTTGACTGATTATTCCATGGAACTTGATAACTAGTTCATAATGAGAACATGAAAGCATCAAGAAAAGGGTGGGGTATCTCCCCCTTGGGACACTATGTCCCTCTAGGAATGTTTACTTTGCTGAGATACTGGGGTGATGCATAGGGCATCTACAAACTAGATTATAACTAAACATTGGAGAGCTGAGACTAATGCATGATGTATGAACCGAACTAGACCTGCTAATGTTACTGACTAATTCATGTGGAAACATAAGCTCAAACGAGCGCAAGATATCTAACAATGCATACAATGATCATGAAAAACTTGTAACGTACCCGAATCTAGGTTGGGGAAACTTTCTGGATCATGGTGAGTCTGGAGTGAATAGAGTCGATTCTGATATTGACCACTATTGGTATTGGTATTTGCGGCCTGCTCACGTGAATCTCTACCTTTTTGAGCTAACACTCTACACTCTCGCACTCTGTGGCCTGGTTTACCGTACCCAAAACATACCTGACTATTAGCTCTGCATACACCTAGATGATTCTTGCCACACTCTTCGCAAAGCGGATAAGTACGCTCACTTCTAACACTACTCTGGGCTTTGGATCCTAAAGCCCCACCATGACTAACATATCCAAAGTTAGGTATGGGCACAATAGCTGAAGATGGAACAAGGGCTGAATTTTTCTTAATATGGTGAGAACGATTACCACCCTGTGACCCAGCCGGAGAAAAGCTGTAACTACCTGCTCTGAATCTCTTATTAGATCTCTCCCTCTCCTTAGACTTATCTATCTCTATCTGCTGAGCATACATCATTAATCTAGCAAGGTCTATGTCCTTATTGAGCATAACTATTCTACACTCTTTCAATACCAACCCAGACACACCAGTCACAAACTTACTCATACTCACTCTAGGGTCAGCTATCAAGTAAGGAGCATACTTAGATAACTGGTTGAACTTAAGATAATACTCCTTCACTGTCATGGATCCTTGTCTCAGGTTCATAAACTCTTCTACCTTAGCTTCTCTCATCTCTAATGGGAAAAACTTATCTAAGAAGGCATCCTGAAATATATTCCAAGTCATGGGAGTTGCATCTTCCCCTCTACTCTTCTTCCACAACACTACCCAATCATGAGCAATATCTTTTAGCCTATAGGACTCTAATTCCACACTCTTGTCCTCTGACACATGCATGATTTGGGTGATCTTCTTTACCTCTTCTAGATACAGCTATGGGTCCTCACCAGTTACTGACCCAAAGAATTTTGGAGGGTTCATTCTCATAAAAAAATTTATTCTTGCTGCAGCTGAATCCCCATCTTGCTGGGGTGGGGCTGCAGTCTGTCGGTTGCCCTGAACACTAGTGGTCATAGCCTGGGCTAGCGCCTGAAAAGATGCCCAAAATTCTACGTGTGACACATTCTCATTCAAAGAATCTGCGGGCTGCGGGGCTGACTGATTCCCTGTTCTCTTCTTAGGAGGCATGTTCTGCAAAAAGAAGAGGAACAAGGATTAAACTGAGAGTTCAACTTGAGATTTTTCTCACTGGCATGATATGAGTACTGAAAGAAGGGAAACTATTCCTAAAACATCTTATAGCCTCGTGTACATAAATATGGCGCGCAACACACCCATGTACAAGACTCTACTAGATGCGGCTTTCAGACTTCCTAGGATTCTATTGAACCTTAGTCTCTGATACCAAGTTTGTAACACCCTGATTTTTCTAAACCAAAATTCTACACGGTGCTCATGACCCCAAAGGACCACAAGCTAACCCATGACTGATATTTGTACCTATAACTGCATAATATTCATATAAAATGCGGAAACATGAACAAAGAGGGTGTAAGGTTAAATATTGAATAATAAGATATATGAAATAAGGTGGTATCACAGTACCAAAACAAAACTGAAAATACTAAATTCTAAATCTGAAAACTCTATAATCGCCTGAAAGCCTCTAAACTGTCTGAATAAGGAGTTGAAGGAACATGTCTCCAACTAACTCCCTAAAATGAAAATAAACTGAAATAATGGAATAATAAATGTAACGATCATGTCCTTGAAAGATGAGGACTCACTGCTTACTAAACTGCTACTGCTAACCTGGAATCTGCACCTAAGAACCTATGGTGTAACATAAAAGAAAGCACCATAGCGCAAATGCGTCAGTACAACTAAAGTACTGAGTATACGTGGAGGTAGGCTAAATGTATGGGGTTTATAAGAATGAACATGCTGACTAATATGAACATTAGAATACATACGTACATACACACGTAACTGCTACAAAACTCGTGGAGATATTGACTACTTGAGTTTGAAATCTGAAAGCATGAGTTTCGTGATACTGAAATACTGAATGGCTGATGACATGGATGACTGTACCTAACAATCCTAATTCTGAGGAAAACTATCTGAGTTCCAAACTGTAGCTTAACATCTAAGTTTGAGATCAGTCCTAGCTGACGAGTGATCTCTGAAACTGGTAATGAGAATACTCGACTGAATCTGAGAATGAGATCAAGCCTGTCTGTCGGGTTACCTCTAGATATAATAATAAGTATCTGAATATGGGACCAAGCCTATCTGACGGGATGGTCCAGGAATCAATGGAACTATCTGAGTTCCTTACTGAGATCAATGACTGTATCTGACAGTCCTGATTCCTTATTTCTACTCTGAGGACAGATACTAAAACTGTAACTGTACTGTAACTGTGGGAGATAGTAACCTAACTGACATGCCCCACTACCGTACTGGTGGGTTCCAATCTTTTCCCTAATTGGAAGGGTGTCAATACCATGCCACGGGTAGAGACCTCTGCTATGGTCAAGCCTCTCTAACGGGTGACCCTGAACAGGAAATCAAGCCTAAGGCAATATAATAATCAAGTTTAGCCTAAATCTGATGGGTGATTCCTATCCTGTGCTGGCTACGTAGTTCTGGAGTACAGGGATTGCTGCTAACGGCTCTGCCTTTATAACAGGAAAACCGTCATCCCTGCACTCGCTCGGTGCTAGTCCCTACTCCCAACTGAAAGACTCTAAAAAGATTAAATGCGCTAAATTTACTAACTAAACTGAACTGATTTTGAGTTTACTCAGTTCCTTGGACTTACAGAACACTACTAACATCTGATATCTAGCTAAGTTATGAGATTACCGATCTTACTGAGTACTGAGTATTCATAAGATTTCTGAGTCTTTCCTGAGTCACCTGACTAACTGCAATCTATGGAACATAGCTTGACTGAGGATGTCTTGAAACATGACACTAGCTCTAGCCACACATCTATAGTTTTCGGGTACAAGTACCCCCAGGACTCGATGGAAGAAAACTGAAACACATGACTGACTTGAGCACAAGATTTGAGTCCACAATTCATAATATCATAAGTAAGGATTTCATAATAAGAATGATTCTCAACAAACTATCACATGATCGAGAATGCACACAATATCTATATACTTGCATGGCTTCATTAACATGGTCATTCCATATCACAACAATATCATGAGCATCTCATACAACTTCTTCAATTCAAGACAATAGCATGGGGATCACATTGAACATAAACTTAGAACATGGAATAGTCACTTAGGACTTATTATGTCATAAAAGCATGATTTCTATTCCCTTAGGTATTTTCACAAACACCTTACATGCACATCTTAGGTATAGGTGGATTCATCAAGATTTCAAACATTCAACCACCAATTTCACATTTTTATACGTTAAATACCACCATATCCTCACATAAAACATACAAAGACCCCATCTTAGGCATCATCAAACTCCAACCATATGAACATCAACCACTAACAACATAAATATCATAATACATAATTTAGAAGATGGTTATTGAGCTTCATGGACAAAAGGAGTCCATGAATCAACTCACGCATATCTTAGAAGGAAGATTCTTGATGATTGATGGAGGAATTTCCTTAAAATTGGATCTTCAAGCTTAGTTATGAAACCCTAGTTGTTTTTCTCTTTTAGTGTTCTTGGATGATGATTTGTGAGGTAATAATAGGGTTGTAATATTCTTAGAAGCTATATATTTTGTAGGGTTAAGTTTAGGGACGTGTAAGGAGTGTTAAAAGACTTAATTACCCTTAAAATAACTCAAAATGGAGTGTTTTTGGCACCTGGAACTGACTTAGGTGGCGCCCAAGTGATTGCCTAAGCTAGTTTGGGTGGCGCCTAACCAATCGCCTATGCTTGGGTTGGGCGGCGCCTAACCAATCGCCTATGCTTATTGTCTCTCACGAAAATAGGCACAACTTTTCGCTCGGGTATTGGATTAAGACGAAATTGGTATCATTGGAAAGCTAATTAGATTCTCTACAATTTGGTGTGTCTAAATAAGTAAAAAAAAACACATTAACATCGAGTTATATTCGTTCAAAGATGACCCTCGCAAAATCGAACACTAAAAATTGATGGATTCAAAAACTCTTAGCTTGTATTACCTTAAGTGACTCATATGAACATGCTTAATGCATCATAAGCTATAATATCACTAGGATATTCATTGTAAGTCATGTACTCAAGTATGAATCACAGAATAGGGGATTTCATACGTAGGAATACTTATTCACTTCCTAGCTTAGAAACATGTGGGGTATTACATTGGGGGCATATCCCAACCAGATATTTGTATTCTTTTAGATAGAGTCTTTGTGGTAATTTTAGGTGTTGGTATGGGCAAATTTGAATTGGTGTTGGCCATAGCATTGGCATTGGTGTTGCCGGTGATATCATTGGACTATATTATTGGTTGTTCCATCGTATTACATTTTGGGTTTGATTATCATATTATGTTTTATATTTTCTAAATGATTCGGTATGGTATGGATGGTTGGTTTTGTATGGTTAGACTCAGTTTGTTTGATCATGATTGGGACACTAACACAGAGTCTTCATGAAAGCATTACACAATTTTGTTATATGCTCGAAATTCACCCCATCTAAGGTTGTATATGGTGGTTGGGTTGGGTTAAGGGGGCATTCTCCGATCCAGGTTGGACTTGGGATGCCTATTATGATAAGCCCATGATTTGGGCTGCGTCGAATTGACATGATCCACCTCACTCTTAGAGTACACCAGAATGTCATTAATGCAAACAATGACGAACTGATTAAGAAACTGATGGAAGACCCTTTTTATCAAATACATTAATGTCGTCGAGGCATTAGTCAACCAAAATTGAATTCAAGCAAGTAAACTAAAATTTCATACACAAAATTGTTCCCCTGTAACGGCTCTATTTTTTTATAATGCTCAACTTACATATCAATTAAAGTTTAAGGCAATCGTTGTCAATATATTTACCTAACTTTGTAGTCGAGGTCGAATTCACGAGGAACAATGTGAGTGGCGATCAAATTAATCTAAAATGATAGATACAAGTTAAATGCAAACAAATGGTAGAAAAAAAGATAAAATGGCGGGAGATAGGTTCCTATACTAGTATTTCTTTTTTGGATTTTTCTACAATAAATTCAAGGATATGAATAACTAGAGTTTAACAATTAAGAACGTATTTTGGGATTATGCATTACTAAAGGAGTGATATGTGGGTGTTAGCAATCAACATCAATTTAGTAAGACAAATATGGGTAGGTTTGGTTATGGATTTTGATGCTAGTGTTTCAAGAAAACACCAAACTTTCACCTATTGATTCTTTTTAAAACCAAATATGTTTGTTCAATGATTTGTAACAATAACCTCAATCTAGAAATTCCTATTTTTAGGATGATACCCATTGTATAGTAAACCTTACATTCGTCCTTATGGATAAGATATTGAAAATTTAGCAATCTACAAACATAATTGTCTATCATTGCTTTTGTTTCCATATCCCTTTTTCAAGGATGATATGGATTCCTACACTTCACCCAAAACCCTTCTTCCAAAAATGGCCTTGAGCTTTCTAGAGCTTGGAGCTTTCACTCATTAAACCCATTTAGGAATTTGGGGATTTCACCCATAAAATCCCAACCAAATTTTCATAGCAATCATAAAACCCATTAACAGGATTTAGCAAATAGATTCTAACACTAACAACCCACAAACACTTTTATCCCTATTCACACATAACCCTAAGAGAGAGATTTAGCTACCGCTAAGATAATAAGCATAGATGTACCAATAATCTCCATAGAATAAATTGTTGAAGATTTAAGGTAATATTACTCCAAACTTGGATTTCCCACAATATCAACAATGGTAGTGAGAAAATCTTCCACTTAGAAAGTCTCTAATGTATTCTTCACCCAAAAATTACACAATATTTTCTCCGCCAAAAATGGAGGCTATGGAGTCAAGAGCTAAAACCTAAAAATTGGAGAAGATGGAATATATTTCCAAATTAAGAGTTTGGGTCTTCTTGTCCAAAATTAGGATCAACCACGTACATTTCTAAATTTTACCTTGGGCTCAATTCTTTCTTCTAAGCCGCAACCATATGAGTCCTGCAGCGACCACGGTTAAGCGACCACAGCTAACTTGTGCAATCTCAATTAATGACTTTGTCTTGACAGCCACAATTGCTGTCACAGAATCGCGACCGCGGTAACTGAGGCCTTTTTACTTCAAGTCTTCATCTGCACTTTCATTCCCCTTTTTCAAACAATTTAAGCTCCATTTTATATCTTTCTATCTTTTCAACTCTATACCTACAAAGAGTAGATATTAGTGCATTTTCTGAAAAAGATATCTCACATTAATTTAAAACAAAGTAATATCCAGAGATGTTGAGTGTGGATGAAGGGTAAAATCACCACTCATCAGATTGACAAATGCCCCTGTAACATTTATGGATTTAATGAACAGAGTGTTTCAATGGTATTTGGATCTCTTCATCATTGTTTTTATTGATTATATTCTGGTGTATTTGAAGAGTGGTGTGGTTTATTCTAATCATCTCTATGTAGTCTTGTAGACCTTAAAGGAATAATTTTTGTTTGCTAAAATCTCTAAGTGTGAGTTTTGGGTTTATGCTGTGACTTTCTTGGGTCATATAATTTCTAGTAAATGGAGCATAGTGGATCTGCAGAAGGTGTTTGTGGTGAAGAAGTGGTCTAAATCTATGCCTCCATCTAATATTCAGAACTTCTTAGGTTTAGTCGGGTATTATAGGTAGTTTGTGGAGAGATTTTCATCGATAACTGCTCTTTTAACTAAGTTAACTCAGAAGAAGGTTAAGTTTTCTTGGCCGGATGCATGTGAGGGGAGTTTTGAGAAGTTGAAAGATAAGTTGACTTTGGCTTCAGTTCTAACTTTGCCGAAGGGCAATGATGGGTTTGTGGTTTATTTTGATGAATCTAGGGTTGGTCTTGATTGTGAGTTATACAGCATAGGAAGGTTATAGGCTATGCTTCAAGGCAATTAAAGGTGCATGAGACAAACTATCCTACTCATGATTTAGAGATGTTGGCTATTGTGTTTTCTTAGAAAATATAATGGCATTATTTGTATGGAGTTCACGTGGATATCTTTTATGATCACAAGAGTTTATAGTATGTGTTCTCATAGAAAGAACTTAATCTCAAGCAGAGAAAATGGCTTATCTTCTTAAAGACTATGATATGAGTCTTCACTACCATCCAGGTAAAGCTAATGTGGTTACTGATGCTCTTAGTAGGTTGTCCATGAGTAGTTTAGCTTAAGTTGAAGAAATAAAGTGAGAATTGGTGAAGGATATTCACCCTTTGGTATATGTTGTGGTTCAACTCTTTGACTCCAAGGATGGTGGTGTGATAGTGTAAGAAGTGGTTAGATCTTCTTTTGGTGTGGAGATTAAGGAGAAGTAAGTTTTGGATTCTTCCTTTATAAAAATCAAAGGTAATATTCATAGGCAAAAGTTGGCAGATTTTAAGATTAGTGGTGATGGTACTTTACGGTACCAAGGACGGTTATGTGTTCCTAATGTAGACGGTTTGTGGCAAAGGATATTAGTTGAGGCGCATGAGTTACGCTATGTCGTCCATCCTAGTTCTACTCAAATATACCATGATCTTAAGGAGATCTATTGGTGGATTTTCATGAAACAGGACATGGTTGAATTTATGTCCAAATGCATGGTATGTCAACAAGTTAAGATTGAGCACATGAGGCCAGGTGGGTTGTATCAAGAAATTGAGTTGCTTGAATAAAAGTGGGGGGAGATCAATATGGATATAATTATCGGTCTTCTTCAGTCTTAGAACCACTTTGATTTGATTTGGGTCATCATGGATAGGATAACAAAGTCTACGCATTTCATGCCTTTGTAGACTAACTTTTCAGCGGAGGATTATGCGAAGCTTTATCTTCAAGAGATTGTGAAACTTCATGGGGTGCCTTTTTCGATTATTTTCGATCACGATTCGCAGTTTGCGTCCCACTGAAGGAGGTCTTTCAAGAATGGTTTAGGGACTAAGGTGAGTCTGAGTATTGCTTTCCATCCATAGTCGGATGCGTAGGTAGAAAGAACTTTTAGGACATTAGAAGATATTCTTCGAACTCGTGTGATTGATTATGGTGACATTTGGCTGGAGAATCTACCTTTGGTAGTGTTTGCTTACAACAATATTTATCATAAGAGTATTGGTAAGGATCCTTTTAAGGTGTTGTATGGTAGGAAGTGTAGATCTCATATTTTATGGTTTAAGCTTGGTGAGGCTAATTTAATTGGACTGCATGTGGTTTGTCATGCTATGGAAAAGGTGAAGATTATTTAGGATAGGCTCAAGGCTGCCCAGAGTTGTCAAAAGTCCTATGTGGATATTAGAAGTAGAGACTTGGAGTTTGCAGTTAGATATAAGGTTTTTCTTAATATGTCTCATATGAAGGGAGTAGTTAAGTTTTGCAAAAAGGGAAAACTCAGTCCTCGGTACGTTGGTCCTTATGAGATTTTACGCAGAGAGGGCTATGTTACATATGAGTTGGAGTTTCCATAAAGCTTGAGTTTTGTTAATCCAGAATTCCATTTTTCTATGTTGAGGAAGTATTTTGGTTATACGTCTTTGATTATTCCTTAGGAAGGATTTGATATCTCAGATCCTCTTTCTTATGAATAAGTCTCGATTTAAATATTGGATAGGCAAGATCTCCGGTTATGGACCAAGGATGTGGCTTTGGTTAAGGTTCTATAGAGGAACCATAAAGTGGAAGAGGCCATGTGGGAAGCAAAGAAGGACATCAAGTCCAAGTATCCTCTTTTTTTTCTGCTCCTGACATTTGTGCGAAAGGTATGTGTTCTTGAACACATCTTTATTTTTTGACTTTGTTAAAGAAGAGTTACATCTCTTGCCTCTTTGCTTTACCATTTTGTAAAGGTAAGAGTAGGGATATCAAAAAGGTGGTAATTATGTTTAATAATGCAATTGACTTTGTGTGTGGTTACCCCTACCTTATCCGTCATTAGGGGATGTATGTTACAAGTGGGGGAGACTGAAGTATCCCAGTTTTGGACTCATAGATGATTTCCTGGAATCTCATTCTTCAGACCCAATATGACTTATGGTACGAACCATATATTGGGGTATGAATAGTAAAATCCTATCGTAAGCTGAGAAGTGTTAGTTGGTGGGATGATTTTAGTCACTGAAATGGATACGACTTAGGATAAGTGTCGTATAGTTGGGTACTTGTTGTATAGGGAACTCGTTAGGTGGACAATTTTTGATCCTCCTAGTGTTACATTCTGCTAGGGATACGGGCCATAGGTATGGATCGCACGTTGAGGTTACAACTTATGTGGATGAGTCATTTACTTGAAAGTGTCTGATTTATGGTTGACGCATGGTTACGATTGTGTGGTTATCAATCCTAAGGGAGGTTACGACTCGAAGGAGGTCAGTCGTGTCTCTGTGCGGGTTTTCATGGGATATAAGTGGGGTATTCTGGATATTTCCCTACTTACCCTAATAAGGACCCACATCTTTTAATACACTTAGGAGGTTATTTACCCTATTATTTTACTCTTAAATACTTAGAAACTCTTACTAAACATATAATAATTCTCATAAGAGTTTTTGGGGCAAAGATCTAGGGTTTCAACTAAGGGATTACTTTAGGGATTGTCTTGCAAAATTCCTTCCATCAATCTTCTTGGTACAAGGCATAATTCTCTTCCCTAATAGTAATTTCAATTAAACGCATGTATACATGGTTTATTTCATTTTTTTCTTATGCATAATTATAACATTCAAATATTGATATGGGGGTTTTAATGTTAAATGCTTCTTTATGATTTCCATGGTTTTAATTATGTTTTCTATATATTAACTGTAGTTTTGGATAATTAAATTGCATGGTAATGGTTTAATGGTAATGGAATTTGTTTTTGTTTATATTATTCCCCCAAGGTGTTTGATAAAATGCTTATAAAGATATGTTCATTGCAATTGACTTATTTTAATGAAACTTTTGCTTTTTTCGACTTATATATGAAACCTTAAATGTTTTTAAATGGTTTACAAAGTCTTAAGTCTAATTGGTTATGCTTTTGGAGAACATCGTAGTTTCCCAAGAGGTTTAATATGTCTAGTGATAGGGCACTTAAATGTCCCCTTAATCTAAATGGTTTTTCTATGGATAATGCTTGCAATTATAGTGGTATGACAATACCACTGGATTATTGAATAGACTTGGTTAATAATAGGATAATTGGATTGTTTGGACTTGGTGTTAATTGGTCCTTAATGGAGGAAAGTGTAATCTAAGCCGTGGAAGGTGGCGGTCCCGCGGGGATCACAACCAAAAAATCATATTTTCTGATATAAGGAGTCTTCGATGGCCACGTACGATTGTCACCTTTATATACTAGTAATACTAGGGATATTTCCTGATCGTGTGGCTATACGCATTGGGACCCTTTCAGTATGGGGAGTTGAACCCATATGGCGCATGGCTGGTAGGACAACTAAGCTACACAACCCATGTAAATGTTTAAATGGAATGCTAAACTAGGTCACTTTTTCCAACATTTATATATATATGTATGGTTATTTGTATTGGATAGTTTTCACTTGATTTTTATAACTTTCATTACTTTATCCTTATCCCGAGTTTCATGTTAGATTCACCCACTAAACCATCTACTGCCAGCTGTATACCCACACTATGCAGGAACCGGCAGTGTGAATCCTCATTCATAGTACTTGATTCGGGAACAGTTTATTGGTCTATGGTGGTGAGCTTCCATCATTTCAAAAGACATCTTTTCATGTTGGACATTCTTAGAAATTTTACTTTGTTTTTGGATATCGGTTTTGTCCATGATTGGGGGCATGTCCCAACCAGATATTTGTATTCTTTTGGATAGAGGCTTTGTAGTACTTTTGGGTGTTGGTATGGGCGGATCGGTATTGGTGTTGTCCATAGCATTGGCATTGGTGTTGGTGCTGACATCATTGGACGATATTGTTGGTTGTTCTATCATTTTAAATTTTGGGTTTGATTATCATATTATGTTTTATATTTTCTAAATTATTCGGTATGGTATGGATGGTTGGTTTTGTATGGTTAGACTCAGTTAGTTCGGTCATGATTGTGACCCTAACGCAGAGTCTTCATGAAAGCATTATGCAATCTTGTTATATACTCAAAATTCATCTCATCTAAGGTTGTATAAGGTGGTTGGGTTGTGTTAAGGCGGCAGTCTCCGATCCTGGTTGGACTTGGGATGCCCATTACGATAAGACCCTGATTTGGGCTGCATCGGATTGGCATGATCCACCTCACTCTTAGAGTACACCAGAATGTCATCAATGCAAACAATAATGAACTAATCAAGACACCGATGGAAGACCTTTTTCATTAAAACCATTAATGTCGTTGAGGCATTAGTCAACCAAAATTCCATAACCAAGAACTCAAAACGACCATACCAGGAATGGAAAGCTATCTTAGGGTCATCCACCTCCCTAAACTTTAATTGGTGATACCCTGCTCGAAGATCAATCTTGGAGAAAAAATTAGCACCCTACAACTAATCAAACAAATCATCTATCCTTGGAAGAGGATACTTTTTCATTACCGTCACCTTATTCAACTACCTATAGTTAATGCACATCCGAAGAGAACCATCCTTCTTATGCACAAATAACACCGGTGCACCCCACGGGAAAACACTAGGATGGATAAAATACATATCTATAAGATCCTTGAGTTTCTCTTTAAGCTCTTTCAACTCAGCCGGGTCTATTCTGAATGGAGGAACACCGCGAACGTCATTAGGAAAGACCTTAGGAAATTTATTTACCACCGAAACTAAATACAAAAAAGACCCTCTAAGTTAGAATCTATAACTTGGACCAAGTGATAGAGAAACCCTTTTAGATCAATCTTTAAGCTCTAAGATATGATATAAACCTCCCATGACTGGCTCATTAGGGAATTTAATGACAACCTTACAAGTTTGACAATCTATAGATGCATAGCATGAGGCCAACCAATCTACTTCCAATATAACATTAAAATCCATCATATCTAGTTCAAACAGATCTACCAGAGTTTCTTTACTACCAACAGATACCACACACACCCTATAGACTCTTTTAGCAATGACAGAGTCACACACCAGGGTAGAAATACAAAAAGGGTCTGAAACATACTCGAAACCAAAACCAAAATGCACATCCACAAATACGGTCACAAAAGAGAGAGTGTACCTCGAATCAAGTAAATAATAAACCTCATCAGAAAAGCGTTGCAACAAACCTATCGTGATATCAGGCGATGCCTAATAATCTTGTAGGGTAGTGAGAGCATAAAGACGGTTCTGACCAGTGCTGGAACTAGATAGTGTAACTTTTTGTGTTGAAGATAAACATGGAGCAATTGGAACCTTATTTTCCCCAGAGGCAACCTTTCCTATCAGACAATTTCATAGAATATAGCCTTATTGACCACAATTGAAGCACCTGTATCTTCACTCATCAGAGAAACCCCAATGCAAACGACCACAGAATCTACAAGGAGGATACGTTGGAGCTAGCTAAGCCCTACTAGTCTGAAATGGGCCCTCTATACCCTAAAATTTTCACCACCTTAGGACCGGCTATCACCCAATGGCTTTGGGTAGAGAGCACTATCTATCGAGTAAGACCCAGAATTGCTCCACTTATTCTTGGTCAACTTACCACCATCTCTTCCACTCTGTTGTTGGCCATTACCCTTCTCAAAGAACCTACACATCTTTCCTTACCTTTTGCCTTTCTCAACCTACTTTTTATTCTCCTCCTCCACCTATTACATGTAAAAAAAAAACTAGAGATATCTATGTCCTTAATCAGTAAGGCATCCTTACTTTAAAGGATCAACAAATGAGAAAGTCCTGAAGTTAACTTTATCATTCGGTCCCTCATATCACACACCATTTATGGAGCATACCAGGATAACTGGTGAAACTTTGAGTCATATTTCTTTACCAAAATCTCCCCTTTCTTCAGATTAGCAAATTCCTCCGCCTTCTCTTTCCTCAACTCCTAAGAAAATAAGAGGTCTAGAAATACATTGGAGAAATCCTCCCACAGAGATGACTCATCGCCATCACCCCTTTCCCAATCCCACTCTTCGTACCATAGGTAAGCCATGTCCTTTAGCTTATAGGCAGAAAACTCCACCCCCTCCACATTTGTGGCATGTATAACCCTTAAAATCTTGTTTATCTCTTTAAAAAATTCCTGAGGATCCTCCTCTTTAAATCCAGGAAAAAATTAAAGGACTCAACCTTATGAAATGGCTAACCCTTGTGGCCTTAGAAGATGGAGTAACAGATACACCACGCTAATGCTCTGAAGCTTCCAACTGAGCAATCATATGAATCAACTAAAGAAACTCAGTACTCATTAGTAACCTTAAGTAAAACTAGAGGGAATCGATTAAATTCTCGAACAGTAAGGAACTGGACCCCTTCACCGAGTATGGATGCCCTGAGTAAAGCATGTCCCATAATATTATCCCCAGTTAGGATAGAATAGTTTCCATAAACTTCAGATCATAGAGGCATTATCTGAAAAGCAAACAAATAGGAATTAGAGAATATTCTAGGACTTAGACACTAAGATTGAAAACAAAACATAAGAAAGAGAAACATTCCTAAATTTTTTGTAGACTCTCCCTTATGAGTGTGGCACGCTAAACACCTTAAAGGGGAATCTAATCAACACGGCTTTGGGGACTCACTAGTGACCATGAACCTAGGCCTCTGATACCAATATGACACAACCCAAACTAGGGCCTAGTTGTGTAGGGTTCCTCAAGACCAATCAGGATCGGAGACCATCTCCAATACCTAACCATAACCACCCTATACCTAACATTAGATGAATTTTTAATATAAATATAATATAAAAAATAGAATAATCGTAAATCAAATACATTCAATAGGTTTCATTTGCAATACCAATACCAATGCTAAGGATGATACCAATACTAACACCGCCATACAAACCCAAAGTAGTCCCACAAACCCTCTATATAAAAGCAAAACAATACTCGGTCAGGACATGCCCTCGACCATAGCCAAAACCAAAGTCTATGACATGAAAAAAGTACATTGAGAAATCCATTACATGAAATGAAGCCTTTCAGAGTATGGAAGCTTACCACTTCAATTCAACACTAGCTGTCCCTAAATCTAATAACTGAGTAAGGGAAGTAGTATGGTCGAATTCTGCATCGCGTAGGATACAACACCCAAAGATGGGTTAGAGGGTGAATGCTAACATATACTTATGATAAGGATAAAATATGTAAATATTTTAAACCAAGTAAAAAACTAAATGAAAGCACAACCATACATAAACATATATAATCCATGTCGAGAAAGGTACCCAGGTCTAGCATGTATTTAAATCATTAACCTGGGTTGTGTAGTTTGACCATCCTGAAATTGCCCATGGTCTATATGGGTCTAGTGTTACCCCCTGAATGAGCCCTAGTGTGTGTAGTCACATGAACCAAATATATTATAAGGGTTGGGTATTCCCGTATACCCTTCGCCCTCCGTGATACATATATACTAGTATAAATTTAGGGGATTTTTGTGAACCCAACAAGTATAAGGTCCCCATGACCAACCCTCATATTGGAAAACATGATTTTCTAGTGTCTGTACATTAGACTCACACCATTATGGTAAGCTATCGGAACCCGCCATAATTGGCCAGTTAAAACCATTAGCACACAACCAAACCACAAATTCCATATATTATTAGCCAAGGATATATGAAGTGGTATCGTAATACCGACTATATCTTGAAAGAAATGTCATTATCCAATCACTTAGGGGATTCCCATGTACCGCATAGATTCTATTATTAGATTCACTTGGGGGATTCCCATGTACCCCATAAGGTTTTAAATTAAAGCCATGGCCACCAAGTCCTTACCATTTAACCTTTTAGCCAATTTAGGTTTTATTACCAAATCATACAATCAAATAGTTTTAATAAGAGTCATACTATGTAACAAAACCATTCTCATAGGCATTTTAACAAATATATTGAGGACATATAGTTTCCAAAACGAAAACCAATTACCAATTGACCATTCCCATAAATCCACATGTTCAATTCCATAATTTTATCATGAAAACCATAAGTAAAGCATGGAAAAATAATATCCAACCATTTACAACCAAAAACCACAACATACAATTCAAAGCCAAATTAGACCTATAATTAATCAAGAAAACCATTCATTAAATCATGAATTTGGTTGAGCTAACAATGAAGGAGGAGTAACATGCCTTAGATACCAAATAATATGGAGATAAACCACCCTAGAAAGCCTTAATTGACCACCTTGAAGGAAACCCTAGCCTTTGCTTAGCCTAAGAACTTGAGAGAGATTTGAGAATGTTTCTAGTGTTTTTTATTTAGAATAATAGGTTAAATAATGTTCCACAAGTGTTTTAAGTCATGGGGAATGAGGGGTTAAGAGGGGAAATGCCCAGAATACCCCCAACTTAAATTGTATAAATTTCTGCTGGAGGGTACGACTACACCACCCAAACTGTACCTTAACATACGAGTGGTACACGCCACTCATACACTAGGTACCAACTTGATCTCCAACATTAACCAATATAAGACCACAAAGACCAACTCATACAAAAGCAGACGACAAGTAACCAAGAACCATACCTTGGACAGAATAGAATTATCAAGGCTAGACATAGGACATCATACAGTTGGCACTATACGTCTAGTACCCTAACATACAACTACTATGATATTTATTCGTACCTTGTATGGAAACCAACCAAACTAAACTGATCAATATATAAGTTGAGGGCTCTAAACCGTAACCTATCATAAGACAAGCACCCAATAGCATGATGTCCAGAAGCTCAATTCTTAAGAAATTTTCTAAGGATCAAAACTAATGGTGTTTTATTTGCGAAGAGGGCAAAGCTTAGCCCCAGGTATATTGTACCTCTTAATATTCTTAGGACTATTGGGAATATGGATTATGAGTTGGCATTACCCCGTGATATATCAGTCGTTCATCTAGTTTTTTATGTTTTTATGTTGTGGTATTATATTCTCGATGAGTCTCTTGTCAATACTTGGGAATCGATGTTGTTATATGGGAGGTTGTTTTTCATTGGGGAGACAGTCTTCATTCATCTAGGGATGTGAGATGGTTGCATGCTAGAATTATTCCAGTGGTTAAGGTTTTGCAGAGACATCGACATGTTGATGAGTCTACTTGGGAGGTCAATCTTGATATGTGATGTCTGAGAAATTTCTAACATATTTAAGACCTTTAACCAAGAATAATTGCAAAGTCTTAAGCAACTTTTGTCATTTTTTATTTGTTTATGTCTAATTTTACAGTTTAAGCTGATGGGATAGAGAACCAACAAGAATGGAAGCGAAAAAGTTAAAATCTGGAGGAATCTGAAGAGAAGTATGGCTGACAACATTTGTGATAAGTCGTCAGCCGTATGATAGGCAATTATAATTGTTGTTAGACTTAACCAAAGATTCTACATGAGTTGAAGTTGTGAAGATACTTTGTGATAAGGCGTGAGGATGGTGATAAGGCATTAAGAAAGTTGTCAGCCTTAAACAGAAGATGGAAGTTGAAGATAGTTTTGTGATGACATCCATGACATGTCGTCAGGCTGGTGATAAGGCATCATCGTTGTCTTCATCCTTAGGCAACGAAAGACAAAAGTGCAGAGGAGCTGACGACATCCGTGATAAGCCGTCATACTCATGATAAGCCATCACAAACGTAGTCATCTACTTCGAGGAAAAGCTGTAACTTTGATTTTATTTCCTTAATTAGGTTAAACTATTTAAAGCCTTGTTTTAGGGTTTACAAAAAGAGGAATTTTTTTGGACACATCTTTATTCGAAAAACATACAATATTTCTCACTCACTAGTTAAAATATTTTATGAGTTTTGTACTGTGGTTCAATTCAAGTTATCTTCTTGATTTTTATCATCGTTGTAAGTTAATCTTCTTACTTATGAATTCAATTCGTGTACTTTTTCCTTGCATCATGAGTAGATAAACTGTATTAACCTGAATTATGGGATCTAGGGTTTGGTCATGACATCTGCTAAACACTCAAGATTTAATAGGTGTTAGGATTTCTTGATAATTCTGAGATTTTAATTAACGTATGTTGGTTGCAAACAGTAGACACACCTACTTTGATTTGCTTGAGAAATAAATCATATACAGTAGGAAGTGAATTATCAACAGGGACTCGAAAATACTTCGTATAATAATCAGCGTTGTAACAAGGTTGATTAACTTGAGGTAAAATCTTGGTAGTGAATAGCAATTTCCTAAGTCCGAGAGGATTAGGAAATTAGACCCTTAAATTAGTCGAGAGCCATTTGAGAATATCATCGATAAAGAAAGCTTTTTATCCTAACCACCATGAGAATCTTAAGTCACCTTTAGCATCTGTCATGTACCATAAGCCCTTGTGAACAAAATTTTGGTTACTTCATAAAATCTTGGTTACAAACACTGAAATTAAAGTGACAAACAAATAACTTATTAAACCTAAACCCCCATTTTATCTTTTCGTATCATTTGTTTGAATTTAACTTGTAGCTTTAGTTTCAAACTAGTTTAATCTCCACTCACATTGTTCCCTATAGATTCGACCCCGACTCCAAAGTTGGGTAAATATATTGACAACGAATGCCTTGCACTAAATTGAAGTGTAAGTTGAGCATTATCAATATGCATAGTAGTTATCCCCAGTTTCTTGTTGATTCGGGCATTTCTCTTTCCTTTTGCTCAATGATGAACTAGATTCATAATGGTGGATGATGTAATGACTGAATTTTTTGTGATTTATGAGAATTATTTATTTTTCTATTGTATGACCAATTTACCCCTCCCTATGATTGCATTATGGTATTTTTGTGGTATGGGTATTATTGGCATAGTTCCCAATAAATCTCGATATGATTTATACGAGAATATGGTTTTTAGAGGTTATAAAAGCTTTATAGTAAGCTTTAGCTAAATTTATTGATTTGTGCATCAAATGGAGACATGGATTGCACCAGCAGATCTAAAATGTTGATTTTAGGTTGATAACATAGTTGGTGTGATTTTACGGCCTTTATATCTCATTTCGACCATCAGTTTGAAAAGTTGTAAAATTTGGTTTCTGGGGTCAACTGTGTGAAAATAATTTATTTTCAAAAATGCTATATCGCCATAGGGTAGCATAGTTTGTTTATGTACTCGAGATCCCGGATGAATCCCTAGGGGTTTTTATAGACTTGAATTTTCCAAGTCTCCAAAGTTGGTGCACCACTAAGCTGACACAGTCGCTTTAGCACCATTTTGTCTACTGCTAAAGTGTCACTTCGCCACTTTAGTTGATGGTTCTAGCTGGAAAAAGGCAATTCAGTAATGCCCTGTCCACTTTAGTTGTAGGTGTTAAAGCGGCCATTGTCCGCTTTAGTAGACTAGAACGCATTGGTATGTATCTATAAAGCAGTATTGATCGCTTTAGTGGGGGATTCTAAAGAGTCCATTTGACCACTTTAGTGGCACCTGGTACAAACACACACACACACACATATATATATCCCTTTTCTTAATTTTTGTTACCATTTTTTAAGACTTGGAGCTCTGGTTTTTGTGTTTTTGAGAGATTTCTTACATTTTTAAGCTTGGGTAAGATCCAAGTTCCTATTTAAATTACTCTTCTTTTGCTTCTTATTATTTTAATCTTATTAAAACTTGCTTCTAAAGGTGGAATTTTGGGATTTTGTCATGGAAGGCCTAAAAGTTGTAATTCTTCGATTTAAACCCCAATTCAACCTATTTTCACTTCAGTTTTCTTCTATATGTTTCTTTAATCTTTGAGAATATAATTTTGGACTAAAATTCTAGCTTACCCTTCATTTTCAAAAACCCATTTCGGGGGTCCATTTTGACTCTTACCAAAAAATGGGCAATATCGGTATCATTGTGTTTCTTTTAACATTTAGATTCCTTATTTGTATGTTTTAGTTAATTTTGGATTCGTTCATGAGGTGAAAGCTCGATATGAAAGGTATGTTTGTACTTATTTTGGCATTTGAGGTAGGTTATGGCTTAACTTTCTTTAGATTGGGTTAGGTAGTTACTATGAATTTAAAATCATGTTAAGGGTGTCAGAACTTATCACAAAAATGGCTATACTATTGTGTTGTGCCTGTGTGGGGCCTATATTGTTGTGATTTGGTAGTTTTAATATATTATTTGCTATGTTTGACCATGTGGGGTCTTATATGATTTTGTTGTCCTTGAGTAGCTATAATTGATTGTATTTTTTTAGATGAAAGTCTAAATTAGAGTTTATGTGGTACCAATGGCATATTAATTTGTATTTTACTATAATAGCATGTGTATTACATTGGTTTCAGGGATGGTTTGATTATTGAGTGTATTTTGGCTCATGTGGTTGTTATATTGGTTGTATTTGGAAATTCTTATTTTTTTTTGTTGTGAGCATTTACATCCTCATATCGTATACATTAATGAAACATTGGTACCACCATAGAAATGCTGGTAATACTGGCTTATTATAATGGGAAATGTAACATATTTAAAACCCCTCTACCTATGGATGTGTCGAAAAGGAGTTATGGATATTGAAATTGGTTACTGGATACTGGAATGTATATGGGTTGTGAACCCCCATGTGTCCTACCTGGAAGCATAACTCGATAGTTGTATACGGTGGTTGTTCAACAACCACGCGAATCACATCATCATCATCTCATTTCCATTACATTTCATTTATTGTGTTCATTATGTGTTGTATTTTCATTCCTTATATGATATCTAACTATTTGTACCCCTTTGATATGTTGATTTGATATCTATCTATTTGTACTTCTTTTTTATACTTGTATTTTGGCATATGTGTATATTGTAGAACTGTAAGTGGAGATAATATGGGCAACTATTTGGCACATCTTTCATTGCAGGCAACGTGCCTATAGTATGTAATTTATATTCTTCATTTTCTACTTTTCTCAGTGGGCCTATGATACCTATTGAGTACAAGTGGACCGTATTCATCCCTATTATGCCATTTTGGTGCAAATCTCTATACGAGTGCACTGTATGATAGCTGATTCAGGCAGTACTTAGAGTTTGTTCGAGGTTGTGATTGACCTTTGTATTCAGAGTTGACCTTCTATCTCTTTCCTAGATCATGTCTTATTTGTATTCAAACAACATTTTTTATCCTTATTGGACTATTTATTAATCTTTTGACATTCACTATGTATTTAATAGTTCTTATACTATGACACCAGGTTTTGCGATTTGTATCTTTGGTTATGTTTTTCCGCTTTCACTATATATGTGTCATTCAACTCCACCCTAGTCACCTAGACTTGGATTTTGGTATTGATTTCTCATTTCATATTAGTTTTGGTGATAGCCCTACTTGTCAAGGCTTGTCGCGACAAGCTCCATCGTGACCCTTGGTTATTGGGTTGTGATAGAAAATAAAGACTAGGCACAGCTTCCACCCTGAGTGAGAGTTGTGGGAGCATCTGAAGGATCACTACGGCAACAACAAAGAAACAAACATAGATTCTTGCAAATGACTATACCCTAAAAAATATAGCAAGAGAAGCATTTGTACAAACCATAAGCATTGGTAGGCCTCATTGGTTAATCTCAATTGGATAACACAAATGTAACCTAAATATTCAAAATAAAACATCCATTCTTTTAGAATCACAACCCAACATCCAAATATTCCCTTCCACCCTTTTTATTAACTTCTAGTCATGAATGTCTGAAACACCGCTCTATGTTTTGTGACTCTACCATCTTAGGCTACTAAGACTGGTATTTCATTAATATCAACATAACTTGTACAATATCACAATAACAACGGGAGTCCTAGACCACAGCCAAGAAATTCACAAGTCACCTAGCATACATAGAGACGGGCAATTTGGATATGTGTCATATCCAACCCGCCATCCCTAAATATTAGCTTGAATTTAACCTATAAATTACACCCATCTTTATCCCTATTCAACTAACAAACTCTTTGATCAACCATAACCTCATTGGTCATTTAACCACCGAAGGATATATAACAAGTCAGACCACAATAGGAATTACTAGCTAAATTGTAAGCAATAGACTTAACTGAAATATGGTACTGCAACTTAATACATACTCAACCACATGAGCTTATCACAACATGTATCAATTAAGAAGTTTAGGAGATTCAATCAATAATTTGATATGTTGTGATTAAATCAAGTTCAGCCAAGATAAGTCAAGATACAATAAGTTAAGTCAAACTAAGACCAAGTCAACCACCCTGACTCTAACAATATCCAAGTGAACAAACTGTAATTATAATTACAAAGACCCAAAATATTTGACAAGAAACTAGACCACACGAGAATTACAAATATATAAAATGTATAAAAATAGTCCCCAATCCACTCATGAAACTATCAAGCTCACCTTACACTCATACTTACACGTTATGGGTAATACATGCACCCTCTAGACATAACCTGCAGGGGACAAATTATATCCATGTAATAAAATACCAGACACAGGTGTTTGCCAACCTTGTTATACCAATAACTCGTGAGAACATCCCAAAAACCCAAACATTCCATATTTAGCAATAAGGTATGTAAAAGTCCTACAACAACATAAAATCATTTGCACTGACCACACTAGAAAACATGGCCTAACAAGCAACATTATAATGTAGTTAACATACACAACAACACCAATCGGATAAAACAATAATACCATTATCTACACTACTATTTAGACCCTTAACCATGTAACTTACCATAATATTCCATTTCCAATAAACAATAAGGAAAGCCACCCTAGATATTTCATAATCCCACCCGCGTCCTACATGGTATTATCATTTGCCTCATGATTTAACTAATAACTAGCACTTTATACTTCTGACTACCCTGATGCGGGTCATACAATAATGAACCAGCAATTTAGAACAAAAGAATGACATAACATAATAAGGTATACATATACAACCCATAATTTTATGTTACCCAAAACCTAACCAATTTTAGCCATTCTAACTTTGTGCCCAAAGGCCTAAATAAAAAATCTCCTATCCATCTAAGTTAAAATTATGCTCTCTAACCCAAGCCTATGATACAATTCCACTTAGCTTACTTGGATGTCAATTAATTTCATGAAAAGAGAATGAATCCAAAATCAAACCTTGCCAAGATTACCAATACATCAATTATAATGCCCAAACTAACCCTCCTTAAAAGGATAAAGTGGTCGCTGTCAAATATAGTATCCCAACTAGGTTGGGGTCTATCCTAAAGGGAATGCGTCAAAAACCTTCTCAAAGTGATTACAATAACAAGGCAGTGCATAAAAGTAAAATTGGTTTCTTTTGGTTGTAAACAATGTAAGACGAACACTAGGCTTTTGTTTTCCCTGGCTTCTCAACTTTGTAGGTATATCATTCACTATCAATCTATTTTGATATCTTAGATCCAGATCTGATAAGCCATGTACCATTAATTGTCTTGTGGACTCATTGACAAATTTTACCTTTTACCTATTAAGTCTCAGAGTGTTGCCTTACTAAACCTTATCCAAGATTTCAGTTTAACTGTTACCTTTTATGTCTCAAGTTATTAGATAAAGTTAACTATTTTAAAAAGATAGTATAGGTAAGCTTATTTTGGCAGTTAACCCCAAATCACTACTGTGATCTTCTTTCCTTAGTTGTTACTTCTCTTGTAGAGTAAATAGTGATATTTAGGCGAGATCTTAATGTGTGCACCCGTTAAAAAAGAAATCAAAGTGAAGAAAACCCAATATGTGCAAGAATCATTCTATAGAAAGATTTGGAACTTTCTCTACTTCATTAATCTGCTAGTGTTCCCACAACCCTAGCTAAAGGGAATTAGTTTCTCATGGTTATGAGCTTAATCATGGACTCCATAGACAAAATTATAGAATCAATATAACAATAATGAAAGAAGAAATCCCAGAGTCTTAAATTGAATAACAAACCAAGAACAATAAGATGTTTGTGAACTTGGCCCCAAAGGTCCTATTTCTGAATATGATAAACTAAACAAAGCCTAAAAGGTATTTATATATTACAAGAAACCCTAGAAATCAAACCCCAAGAAAAATGGAAAAACTTAACTAACCATACATAATAATACTTAAAACATCATATGAGTGTATTTAGGTTATATGGAAACCCTACGAAACGATTTCAGAATGATTGAGAAAAATCACTGTTGAAGGACAATTACTTAGGACACATATGGACAGTATGTAGCACATACGGACTATATGTAACAAGAGTATGTGCCAGAAATTTTTCCCAACACTTCCAACTCTCTGGATCTTGAACTCTGTTACATACCTTTTGCTACATATGGACCGTATATGCTACATATGGACCATGTGTGTCCTTAGTTAGTGACACGGTTCTGTTTTTCCTGTTCCTGAGTCTCTAGAATTTAAATTTTGGTACATACTTAGGTCACATACTTTGGATCCTATGCTAAGACAGTAGTACATACTCTGGCACCTTACTAAGTAAGTAGCACATACTCTAGCACCTACATTAAGTAAGTTGTACATACTCTGGCTCCTTCACTAAATGGAACCTACTCCAGGTAAGTTCCTTGGTAAGTAACACAGAACTCCAACATTAATCTTTTTCTTCAGTTTAGAAGCCACATCCATATTTTTTTTTTGTTTATCATCCAAAATCATCTTTTTTCTTCCATTTAACATCCAAAACCTAGTTTCCTGCAAAACACTCCAAAAACACATTAAATCCAACAACATATCCTTAAGTACATGTATATTCTCATCGTTTTAAGTATCTAAAATACTATAAATTCATAGCACAACAACACCCTCAACATAGTATATTGCATGTCTTCAGGCAAGAAAACATAAGAAAATAATACGGCAATGTTTAACTAAGAGAAACCTAAGATTCCTATTGCAGTCAATCATCAAATTTAGTCTAAAGATCATTACCCTGTCCAAGTTCAATATTTAAAAGGTAATTATGTTTATACATAAAGAACAACAATGTGACATTAGGGAATCAATCTATGGAATTACCTTAACAATAGACAACTATGCATATATAAAAGCTACATTTACCCAAATAAGTATGCAACTAGCAATGCAACCCATGTGCCCTCACATCAAACAAGTCCCCTACACTCATATATGAAATCAGGCATGCCAATGTAGGGATAGTCATGAAACACTCACACTCAGAACGAAGTTCCAATTCATGTATGTCAAATGCCATAAGATTGCCCTTATTTTCAATACCTAAGATTTTAGGCAATCAAGTCAAGTTCACTATAGGACTTCTCTAGGCTTGTAATGTAGGATTAGGGATGGTATGAAATATATGAATATCAAGTGACTAAGCCTCCATGGCACTACACTATCTTTGAGGTCTCACTGATCATCCAATTCTTTTATTTCCGCCTTTATTTCTCCCTTTAGTTATTTTATGCACATTCAGGTTTCTTGTGGTTTCTTTTATTCATTCTTTTTTATTTTTCTTTCTTTTTTCATTTTTTTTTGCAACCATACCTAGCCCTACTATCTTTTTCTTTTATTTTTTCCTTCGTCATACCCATTTTATATTACACACCCCTATGATAGCCACCCTTAAATTAGGTGATTTTCCTGAGCTAAGGTGTACAATGTCCAAGGAGGACCAGGGTCAAAACAAGTTCATTATAACACAAATGGTAAGGTGATAGGTGAAAATAATAAAATAGGCTATAAGGCTCAAAATAGGGATCAAGAGATTCTAGTTTCCACATATAAGGTCATTTAGGCTAAAAGTGGACTAATATAAAAAACAGCCTATGATCCTTTCCTAACAAACTATTCTACAAAATAGAAAAGAATAACTGAGTAAGTTTTGAATTTAACCCACAAAGGGAACTAACTAACATCTCACACATACACTGTATAGAGTTATATGACAAGCTTCCACCTACCTGGTTCATGCACTTGTTATCAATGATTCACAAGTCCTTAATCCTAATACCATAACAAGATTCACAATTGTCACACATATATACATATCACCCAATTCAAAAACAAGCTATTGAAGGGGTATCATTTTCTAAGATTTAACAAAAACATATCAACTACCCAAGATACTAATTTTTTCTCTTAATTAAACATAAAACATCATGAAACAAAACACAATATGACTAAACATGTTGGCTTTTCTAGGAACTGGACTCCAAGGAAGAGGCACGACAACAAAAATCCTAAGAGGACATCAAGATCCACAAGAATCCCCACCCACAACAAAAAATCATACATTATCCTCAATTTATTAGAAGGCGACAAAACAAGAGAGATAGAAATATACCTGTGGAACTATGGGTGCAGAGCTCTAACGTCAATCACAATAAGACATACAAACAAAAAAAAACTTGGGGTTTCCTCCAAGCAGTGCCTGTTTTAACATCGCATAATGACGGGACTTGGTTGGGTACTAAGACTTATCCAACAAGCCCATGGGTACCTTGATTACTCAAACTTCATCAAGGTAGCACAATAGATAGCCTTAAGTTTTCTCTTTCCACTGTGAACTTATGAACTACACCCTTAATTATTTTTTAGATCACATTATGCTCATGGGGCGGAGGTACAATAATAAAGGACCCACAAAATAATTGTGGCTTTTAGTACTTCTTGGACTTAGGTGAGGAATGTAGTTCTTTGATTCTGGCTTAACAAATTTAAGAAAATGGACATATATTTCCTCCTCTTTTCACTTTTTTTAGGCTCAAATGAATCGACTAAGATCTAACTATCAAAACACAATATGGAAAAATTCTTTGAATTAGGTCCAATACGCCCCAACTCAGGATTTACATCCTTCTTTTCATCCTAAAATTTCTCTAGTATGCTTTCCTTAAGCGTGACTATCCATAAGAGCATGACCTATTTTTGAATCCTCCAATTTTAGCTCCTCTAGTTGACTTTTTAGAAATTTTTTAGTCTCACACCACCTATAACTAGATTGATAGGTGTTGCCCGCAGCAGCTTATGCATCCAATTCTACTTGTAAGTGGTGAATATCCAAGCAAAACCTATCAAGCTTTTGAATAGGCTCTTGATTTCCTTTTTCCGAGAATGCCAACATGTCAAGCATGCTCTTATTATGTTCCAACAATATATTTATCATGCTCCAACAGTAATGCACCATATCAAAAGGAAAAGGATTAATAAATAAGGAGTTATTATCACCCCATACTTCTTCTGGCCAGGTAGTCACCTTAAGAAGAGTAGGCTACAACAAAAAATAATGGAAAATAAAACCAATAATGCCAACAACTTTAATCAAGAACTCTGAAATCGTATTTCCTCACAACGACATCAAATTTTTATAATGCCCAAACTACTCCTCCTTAGGAGGATAAAGTGGTCATTGTCAAATATAGTAACCCAACTAAGTTGGGGTCGATCCCATGGTAAATATGTTAGAAATCCTTCTCGAACATGTTAAAATCACTCGGTAGTGCAAAAAGGTAAAAAAAGGGGATTTGCTGACTACTAAAAGGGAGTCGAATTGGTTGCTTTGGGTTGTAAACAATCTAAGACGAACACTAAGCTTATATTCCCCCTACTTCTCAATTCACAAATTATCATGCAATATAAAACTATTTTGATATCTTGTATGCAGAATTTGATAAGTTATGTACCATCAACTATCTTGTGGACTTATTGACGGATCTCACATTTTACCTTTAGAGTCTTTAGGTGTCATCTTACTAACCCTTATCTTGTATTCCAATTAAACTATTGCCTTTTGAGTCTCAAGTTATTGGATGAAAGTTAACCATATTATGAAGATAGAACAAGTATGCTTATTTTGGTAATTAACCCCAAATCACTGTTGTTAACTTCTTTTTCTAGTCACTACTCCTCTTATGGAGTAAGTAGTGATATATAGGCGAGATCTTAATGTGTGCACCCGTTAAGAAAGCAATCAAAGTAAAGAAACACAATATATGCAAGAATCTTTATCTAAAATAGCTTGGCACTTTCTCTAAGTCATTAATCCACCCATAACCATAGCTAAGGGATTTTTTGCTTATAGGTATGGGATCAATTATAGAATCCATAGATGAAATTACAGAATCAGTCTCACAATAATGAAATAAGAAACCCTAAAGTCTTAAATTGAATAATAAACCAAGAATAATAAGATGTTTGTGAACTTGTCCCCAAAGGGCCTATTTATGAATTTGATAAACTAAACAAAACCTAAAAGGTATTTATAGATTACAAGAAACCCTAGATATCAAATCCTAAGTAAAAATAACCATCAGAGGCCACTACTTAGGCCACATAGGGCCAGTATATAGCACATACGGACCTTATGTGGCAGGAGAATGTACCAGAAATTATTCCCAGCTCCAGCAACTCTCTAAATCTTGAACTCTGTCACATACCTTAGCCACATACGGTTCGTATGTGCTACATACTGACCATATGTGTCCTTAGTATGTGGTTGTGTTCTTTTTTTCCTACTCATAAGACTCTAGACTTCTAATTCTAGTACATACTTTGGTTAGATACTTTGGTACCTGCGCTAAGAAAGTGGCACATACTTCGGCACCTACACTAAGTAAGTGTCACATACTCCGGCACCTGACTAAGTAAGTGGCACATACTCTAGATCATGCACTAAGTAAGTGGCACCTACTCCCACTAAGTGCCTTGGTAAGTAGAATAGAACACCAACTTTTGTATTTTCCTTCAATTTAGCATCAAAATACATCTTTTTCTTCTGTTTATCATCCAAAATCATCTTTTTCTTCAATTTAGCATCCAAAACATAGTTTTCTGCAAAAATACTCCAAAAACACATTAAATCTAATAAAATAGACTTAAGTACATCCATATTCTCATAGTTTTAAGCATATAAAATGCTATAAATTCCGAGAACGTCAACACTCTCAAGTTAGAATTTTTCATGTCCTAAAGCAACAAAATATATAAAGACAATACGACAATGCTCAACCAAGAGAAACCTAAGATAGTTATGGCAGTCAATCATTAAATTAAAACTCAAGATCATTGTTCTCTCTAAGTTTAATACTTAAAAGATAATTGTGTGTATACATGAAGTACAATAACATGACATAAAAGATTCAATCTAGGGAAGTACCTTAAGAATAGACAACCATGAATATATACAAGTTAAACTTACCCAAACAATTATGGAACTAGCAATACGACTCATGTTCAATCACATCAAAGAATTCCCTCTCCCTCATATATGAGATCAAGCATATCAATGCTAGGATAGTTAAGAGATACACCTACTTGAAATGAAGTACCAATCAATGCATGTTAAATACCATAGTCTTGCCCTTACTTTCTATACTAAGTGTAAGACCACGCAACATTCCCTCGTAGTCTAAGACATTAAAGCTTATCAAGTGAAGTCTAATTTCGCTCTTAAAAGACTATGAAATGGCTTACAAAGTAAGTATTATTTAAATCAAATAGAATTTTCCTAATTTTGACTTTTTTATCATGTGGGAAATTAAATTATCTTCCCAACAATACCCATTTCGTCAACATCAGACATCGGAAAAAAAAGTTATGGCCGAATTACAGAAAGCAGTCTAAACCGCCCAGAGGCGATGGAAAGGTCCAACGGACCATCGAGCTAGCGACGGGCCATCACCTAAACTAGCCCAGCGGAGGCAATAAGTCCACCTTCTAGCCAGGAGTGATGGAATGACCAACAGACCATTGAGCTTGCGACGGACCGTTGCCCAAGTCGTCGCCGCCAAGAAAGTAAGTCCCATTCTGTCCCAGGTGCGATGGTCGGGTTGACGGACCATCGATCCAGCGATGGACCATCGCACGAGCCATCACAGATCCCATTCAGTATTTTTAAGTCATTTTCAAAAAGGACTTTTTGGTCATTTTCCATCCTTTCCAACATATATATACATCTGGCCAAGGAAAAAACTCCATATTCTCTTCAAGCATAAAAAATCTAGGGTTTCTTGCAAAAATTACTCCCAAGAACAAGGTCCAAATATTCCTCCAAGAAATTCAAGAACTCACCATAGACTTTACAAATTGAGTTAGGATTAAAGAATCCCAAGTCAAAATTTCAATAACCTTCATTCAAGAGTGTGAAAAAGTGTCTCAAGCAAGCTTTTTCATCTACATTCAAAATCTAAGGTATGTGGGGTTTGAACAAGGGAAACTCTTTCACCCTTGTGCCCAAAGGCTTATTTTAATTACAAATTTCTACAAATTATGAGATTTTCCATGAGATTGAAGTTATGGTTTATACCCATTATTATTGTTTGCAAGATCTTGAGATTTTCCATGAATTAAAGGTTGAATTACATGATTTTGTTTATATTTTCATGCCTAGTTCCAATTTTTTTAGATTTTAAGATTATTATGAATGTTTTGTTATCAAGCATGAATTTTGAGATGTTGAAATCATGAGATTCATATTATGAGTTATTTTTCCAATATCTTGATTGAGATGATTGTAAGCTTTTTAAGATGATGGTTGAGCATGAAGTTTAAATATAATTTTGATGCATTAAAGCTTTATATTTTAAGTCCTAAGTAAAAGTGATGAGTCTAAATGGAGATTATGATCTCAAGTTTTGTTGACAAGTTTTGATAAGTACTTTCAAAAGCTAAGATAGGAATCCACACTACTTATGATTTAAAGCAAGAGAAATATGTTTTGGTCTTCATTATAGAAACTTGAGTTATTTTGAGGTGGATTTCCTAAGAGTTCTGAGATGAGTATGGGAGTAGTATTTAGCACCGAGTTGGGTATGATTCCAAGGTCTCATACCCCAGAACTACATGACACCATAGTTTGAGATTTATGGGCCTAAGGTCGAGATAGTGATCACTAAATATGAGATTCTACTCTGATGGCAAGGATAGAACAGCTCTCCCCAATGTGGGCAAGACGTTGGACTCCATACAGCTCGCATGGTTTATGTCAGTTAGTAGAAACTCCCGAGTTCCAAGTGTCTTGATTCTAAAAGAGTTCCAGAGTTCTCAAGTGTTAAAAGTTCCTAAAAGTTATAAGTCTTTATGTTTTAAAGAAGTTTTACTCTCCACAAGATAATAGCATGAGTTTGAAAATATTGTTTAAAGCTTCCTTTAGCCTTCAAGTACTGAGAATGAGAGGAGAGTATAGATTTTAAATTAAGTATAATGACTCACGAGATTTATGTTACATGTTTTACTATTCATGATTTATGAGTTTTATATTTTAGACTTATTCAAGCGATGTGAGTCATTCTTATTTGCATGCATGATTTTATTAAAGAGTATTGATATTATTTTATGTAAATGCATACACCCCCATATACTCAGTACATCCTTAAAGTACTGATCCACATATACGTCGGTGTGCTACATTGTCTCATAATGTAGATACAAGTTGTAGCGTGTAAACCATATTCAGTCATTTCGTAGCCTCCAGTCAGCATGAGATAAGTCCTTTTGATTCAAGGGCTCAAGACAGTTATATAGTTTGAGAAGTATTGTATTTTATTTATTCAGTCGTATTGAGTAGGGATAGTTGAAAGTCATGACCCGGTGCCCCATAGTCAATACTAGTAGAGTCTTCATTGACAGTCAGTAGTGTCGATGTATTTTATTTCAGTTTTTTTCGAAAAGGCAGAGTTGTAATCTTGTAAACTCAGATTTTATATTAATCAAATTCATAGAAGCTTTATTGTTTCTACTGATTTTGTTAAGATTTATGTATTTTATTCAGTTGCTTGGAAGTATGCCTATAGCAGGGTTAACTTGAGATCACTTGTAACCCTAAGCACCGTGTGACGGCTCGGGATCCATTTTTGTGGTGTTACACTAAGCTTTCAAATAGTCAAGTCAAGATCACTATAGGACTTTTCTTGACTTATAATATAGGCTTAGGGGTGGAATGGTACATATGGATATCAAGTCACTTATCCTCCTGGGCACTACACTAACTTTAGGGTATCACTTAAAAACTAATTTTTTATTATTTTTCTGTTATTTCTCCCTTTTATTCTTTATTGCACATTCATGTTGCGTAGGGATTCATTAATTCATTTTTTTCTTTTTCTTTTATTTTTTATTTTCTTTTGCTAACACACCCAACCCAACTTTCTTTTTCTTTTATTTTTCCCTTCTTCATACCCAATTTACCTTACTCACCCTTATGATTGCCACCCTTAACTTAGGTGATTTGCCTAAGTTCAGGTGCATATTGTCCAAGAAGTACTAGGGTAAAATTAGTTCATTGTAACAAAAATAGAAAGGTTATAGGTGGAAAAAAATAGGCAATAAGGCTAAAAATAGGAATTAAGGGTTGCTAATTTCAACATAGAAGGTCATTTAGGCTAAAAGTGGACAAATAAAAAAGGCATATGATCCTTTCCTAATCGACTATCCTACAACCTAGGAATGACTAACCTGGAAGATTCTGAATTTAACACAAAATGTAATCAAAGAAGTATCTCTCACACACATGGCACAATGTAATATCACAAGCTACTACCTATCTGTTTTATGCACTTTTTTAGAAATGATTATCATGTACCTAATCCTAATGCCATAAATAGATCCACAATGGTCACACATATATACATATCACACAGTTCAAAAACAAGTTATTGGATGTGTATTATTTTCTCAGGATTCAACAAAATCAAATCAATTGCCCTAGATACTAATATTTTCTTGTAATTAAACACAAAACATCATGAAACAAAAAAGCAATATACCGAAACATGTCGGCTCTACTAGGACTATGACTTTGGGGAATAGAGGCACAACAGAAAAACCGAAGAGGACATCAAAGCCCATAAGTAACCCCATACTATTTCACACTATAGGAATAGGAATATCTGGATAGTATCATAACATTTTCAACCGATAAGACAACTAATAAATTAAAGATAATACGATACATGAATAGGTAGTGGTTTAGATCATCTATTTACTTCACCTACTTCATCAATGTGTCTGGGTTCCCATACCTCAAGCTATGGGAATTAGTCGCTCTACAGACAACATTATAGAATCAATCTCACAACAATAAAATAAGAAATCCAAAAGTCTAAAATCGAATAAAAAACAATGAACAAACCAAGAACAATAAGATATTTATGAACTAGGCCCCAAAGGTCCTATTTCTAAATATGATAAAATAAACAAAGCCTAAAGGGTATTTATAGATTACAAGAAACCCTAGATGACAATTCCAAAATAAAATAGGAAAACTTAACTAATCATACATAATAAGACTTAAAAACATCATAGGAGTGTATTTAGGTTACATGGAAACCCTAAGAAATAATTTCAGAAAGATCCAAAAAATCACCATTTGAGCCAATTACTTAGGCCACATAGGGCTAGTATGTAGCACATATAGACCGTATCTGGCAAGTGTTTGTGCTAGATATTTTTCCCATCTCCTGCAACTCTCTGGATCTTGAACTCTGTCACATACCTTGTCTACATATGGATCGTATGTACTACATACAGACCGTATGTGGTACATATGGACTGTATGTATCCTTAGTAACTGATAGCATTCTGTTTTTCCTACTCTAGAGTCTCTGGACTTCAAAGTTTGGAACATACTTTTGTCACATACTTTAGTACCTATGCTAAGTTAGTGGCACAAACACTGGCAACTGTACTAAGTATGTTCCACATACTCTAGAACCTGCACTAAGTAATTGGCACATAATCTGGCTCCTACACTAAGTAAGTGGCACCTACTCCCAATAAGTTAACCATATTATGAAGATAGAATAGGTATGCCTATTTCGGTAATTAACCCCAAATCACTATTGTGATCTTCTTTTTCTAGTCACTACTCCTTTTATGGAGTAAGTAGTGATATATAGGCGAGATCTTAACATATGCACCCGTTAAAAAACAATCAAAGTAAAGAAACACAACATATGCAAGAATCTTTATCTAAAAATCTCTTGGAACTTTCTCTACTTTGCTAATACACCTATAACCGTAGCTAAGGGATTAGTTACTTATAGTTATGGGATCAATTATGGAATCCATAGATGAAATTACAAAATCAATCTCATAACAATGAAAGAAGAAACCCCAAAGTCTTAAATTGAATAACAAACCAAGAATAATAAGATGCTTGTGAACTTGGCCCCAAAGGGCTTATTTTTGAATTTGATAAACTAAACAAAACCTAAAAGGTATTTATAGATTTCAAGAAACCCTAGAAATCAAATCCTAAGTAAAATAGGAAAACTTAACTAACCATACATAATAATACTTAAAAACATCATAGGAGTGTAATTAGGTTACATGGAAACACTAGGAAACAATTTTAGAATGATATGAAAAAATCACCATCAGAGACCACTACTTAGGCCACATAGGGCCAATATCTAGCACATACGGACCTTATATGGCAGGAGAATGTTCCAGAGATTTTTCCCAGCTCCAGCAACTCTCTGAATCTTGAATTCTATCATATACCTTGGTCACATAGGGATCGTATATGCTACATACTGACCATATATGTCCTTAGTATATGGTTGTGTTCTTTTTTCCTACTATTAAGACTTTAGACTTCTAATTATAGTTCATACTTTGGTTAGATACTTTGGTACCAATGCTAAGCATATGGAACATACTTCGGCACCTACACTAAGTAAGTGGCACATACTCCGGCACCTAACTAAGTATGTGGCATATACTTTAGCTCATGCACTAAGTAAGTGGAACCTACTCACACTATGTGCCTTGGTAAGTAGCATAGAACTCCAACTTTCTTATGAACTCCAACTTTCTTATTTTCCTTCTATTTAGCATCAAAATACATCTTTTTATTCTGTTTATCATCCAAAATCATCTTTTTCTTCTATTTAGCATCCAAAACATAGTTTTCTACAAAAATACTCTAGAAACACATTAAATCTAACAAAATAGACTTAAGTACATGCATATTCTCATATTTTTACGCATCTAAAATGCTATAAATTCCATGAATATCAACACCCTCAAGTTAGAATATTTCATGTCCTAAGGCAACAAAACATATAAAGACAATATGAGAATGTTTAACCAAGAGAAACCTAAGATACTTATGGCAGTCAATCATTAAATTTAAACTCAAGATCATTGCGCTCTCCAAGTTCAATACTTAAAATCTAAATATGTGTATAATTGATGTACACCAATGTGACATAAAAGAATCAATCTATGGAAGTACCTTAAGAACAGACAACCATGCATATATGCAAGTTACACTTACCCAAACAAGTATAGAACTAGCAATACAACTCATGTTCTATCATATCAAAGAATTCCCTCTCCCTCATATATGAAATCAAGCATGTCAATGCTGGGACAGTTAGGAGATACTCCCACTCAAAATGAAGTACCAATCAATGCATATTAAATACCATAGTTTTGCCCTTATTTTTTATACTAAGTGTAAGACCCCGCAAAGTTTCCTCGTAGTCTAAGCCATTAGAGACTGTCAAGTGAAGCCTAATTTCTCTCTTAAAAAACTATGAAATTTCATCCAAAGTGAGTAGTGTTTAAATTATATATAATTTTCCTAATTTTTACTTTTTATCGTGTGGAAAATTGAGTTATCTTCCCAACGATACCCATTTCATCAAAATCCAACACCAAAAGAGATAGTTATAGCTGAATTATAGAAATAAGTCTAAACTACCCAGGTGCGACGGAAAGGTCCAATGGACCGTTGATCTAGTGATGGGCCATCGCCCAAACTATTGCAGTAGAGGCACTGAGTCCACCTTCTATACAGGCACGATGGAATGGCTGATGAACCATCGAGCTAGCAATAGACCATCGCCCAAGCCGTCGCCGCCAAGATAGTAAGTCCCATTTTGGCCCAGGAGTGATGGGCGGGCCTATGGACCATCGAGCTAGTGATGGACCAACGCATGAGACATCGCATATCCCGTTCAGTATTTTTAAATCATTTTCAAAAAGGACTTTTTGGTCATTTTCCATTCTTTCCAACATCTATATTCATTTGTCCAAGGAAAAAATGCCATATTCTCCTCACCCATAAAAAATCTAGGGTTTCTTGCAAAAATTACTCTCAAGAATAAGGTCCAAATATTCCTTCAACAAATTCAAGAACTCACCATAGATTTTACAAATTGAGTTAGGATTCATGACTCCCAAGTCAAAAGCTTCAAGAACCCTCATTCAAGAGTGCGAAAAAGAGTCTCAAGAAAGCTTGTTCATCTACATTCAAAATTTAAGGTATGTGGGGTTTGAACAAGGGTAACAATTTCACCCTTGTACCGAAAGGCTTATTTTAAATACAAATTTCTACAAATTATGAGATTTTCCATGAGATTGAAGATACGGTATATACCCATTATTATTGTTTGCAAGATCTTGAGATTTCCATGGATTAAAAGTTGAACTATATGATTTTGTTATAATTCCATGCCTATTTCTGAATTTTTCAGATTTTAAGATTATTATGAATGTTTTGTTATCAAGCATGAATTTTTAGAAGTTGAAATAATGAGATTCATATTATGAGTTATTTTTCCAATATCTTGATTAAGATGATTATAAGATTTTTAAGGTGATGGTTGAGCATGAAGTTTAAATATAATTTTGATGCATTAAAGCTTTATATTTTGAGTCCTAAGTACAAGTGATGAGTTTATAAGGAGATAATGATCTCAAGTTTTGTTGACACGTTTTGATAAGTACTTTCAAAACCTAAGATAGGAATCCATACTGCTTATGATTTAAAGCAGGAGAAATATGTTTTGGTTTTCATAATAGACCCTTAAGTTATTTTGAAGTGGATTTCCTAAGAGTTCTGAGCTGAGTATGGGAGTAGTATTAAGCACCGAGTTGGGTATGATTCCAAGGTCTCAGAGCCCAGAACTACATTCCACCGTAGGTTCGAGATTTATGGGCCTAAGGTCGAGATATTGATCACTAAAGATGAGGTTATACTCCAATGGCAAGGGTAGAACATATCTCCCCAATATGGGAAAGACGTCGAACTCCATGTAGCTCACATGATTTATGTCGGCTAGAAGAAACTCCCGAGTTCCAAGTTTCCCGAGTCTAAAAGAGTTCTAGAGTTCTCAAATGTTAAAAGTTCCTAAAAGTTCTAAGTCTTTAAGTTTTAAAGAAGTTTTACTCTCCACAAGATAAAAGCATGAGTTTGAAAGTATTATTTAAAGATTCCTTTGGCCTTCAAGTACTGAGAATAAGAGGAGAGTATAGATTTTAAAGTTAAGTATAATGACTCACAGATTTGTGTTACATGTTTCACTATTCATGATTTATTAGTTTTATATTTTAGACTTATTCAAGCCATGTGAGTCATTTCTATTTGCAAGCATGATTTTATTAAAGAGTATTGATATTGTTTTATGTAAATGCATACACCCCCATATACTCAGTACATCCTTAAAGTACAAATCCACATATACGTCTTTGTGCTACAATGTCTCATAATATAGGTACAAGTTGTAGCGCATACACCATATTCAGTCAGTTCCCAGCTTCCAGTCAGCAGGAGATAAATCCTTTTGATTTAATGGCTCAAGTCAATTATACAGTTTGAGAAGTATTGAACTTTCTTTATTAAGTCGTATTGAGTTGGGATAGATGAGAGTCATGACCTGGCTCCCCATAGTCAGTACTAGTAGAGGCTTCATAGACAGTCAGTAGTTTGGATGTATTTTATTTCAGTTTTGTTCGAAAAGGCATAGTTGTAATCTTGTAAACTCAGATTTTGTATTGATCAAGTTCAGAGAAGTTTTATTGTTTCCACTGATTTTGTTTAGATTTATATATTTTATTCAGTTGCTTGTAAGTATGCCTATAACAGGGTTAACTTGAGATCACTTGTGACCCTAAGCAACGTGTGACGTCTCAGGACCTGTTTTCGAGGCGTTATACTAAGCTTTCAAATAGTCAGGTCAAGATTACTATAGGACTTTTCTTGGCTTATAATATAGGCTTGGGGCTGGAATGGTACAAGTGGATTTCAAGTCACTTAACATCCTGGGCACTTCACTAACTTTGGGGTCTCACTTATTAACCAATTTTTTATTATTTTTCCCTTATTTCTCCCTTTTATTATTTATTTCACATTTAGGTTGTGTATTGATTGTTTAATTCATTTTTTTCTTTTTCTTTTATTTTTATTTTCTTTTGCTACCACACCCAACCCCACTTTCTTTTTCTTTTATTTTTCCCTTCTTTATACCCACTTTACCTTACTCATCCTTATGATTGCCACCCTTAACTTAGGTGATTTGCCTAAGTTCAGGTGCATAATGTCCGAGGAGGACCAGGATAAAACAGTTCATTGTAACATAAATAGGAAGGTGATAGGTGAAAAAAGAAATAGGCAATAAGGCTAAAAATAGGAATTAAGGGATTCTAATTTCCACATAGAAGGTTATTTAGGCTAAAAGTGGACAAATAAAAAAGGCATATGATCGTTTCCTAATTGACTATCCTACAACCATGGCAAGACTAACTTGGATGATTCTGAATTTAACACAAAATGGTAACTAAGAAGCATCTCTCACACACATGGCACAAAGTAATATCACAAGCTACTACCTATCTGATTCATGCACTTTTTCTAAATGATTATTATGTACCTAATCTTAAAGCCATAACCAGATCCACAATGATCACACATATATACATATCACACATTTCAAAAACATGTTATTGGATGTGTATTATTTTCTCAAGATTAAACAAAATCAAATCAATTGCCCTAGATACTTTGATTTTCTGGTAATTAAACACAAAACATCATGAAACAAAAAAGCAATATGCATAAAATTGCCAGCTCTACTAGGAATATGACTTTGGGGAATAGAGGCACAATAGGAAAAACCCTAGAGAATATCAAAACCCATAAGAAACCCCATACTATTTAACACTAGAGGAATAGGAATATCTGGATAGGATCATAACATTTTCAACCGATAAGACAACTAATAAATTTAAGATAATACGATACATGAATAGGTAATGGTTTAGATCATCTTTGTACTTCACCTACTTAATCAATGTGTTAGGGTTCCCATACCCCTAGCTATGGGAATTAGTCGCTCTACACACAACATTATAGAATCAATATCACAATAATAAAAGAAGAAATCCAAACGTATTAAATTGAATAAAAAATAATGAACAAACCAAGAGCAATAAGATGTTTATGAACTATGCCCCAAAGGTCCTATTTCAAAATTTGATAAAATAAATAAATCCTAAAAGGTATTTACAAATTACAAGAAACCCTAGATAACAATTCCTAAATAAAACAAGAAAACTTAACTAATCGTACTTAATAAGACTTAAAAACATCATAGGATTGTGTTTAGATTACATGGAAGACCTATGAAATAATTTCAGAACGATCCAAAAAATTACCATTTGAGGCTACCTACTTAGGCCACATATGGATAGTATGTAGAACATACAGACCGTATCTGGCATGAGTTTGTTCTAGATATTTTTCCCATCTCCTGCAACTCTCTAGATCTTGAACATTGTCACATACCTTGTCTACATATGGACCGTATATGCTACATACAGACCGTATGTGCTACATACGGACCGTATGTGTCCTTAGTAAGTGATAGCATTCTCTTTTCCCTGCTCTAGAGTCTCTAGACTTCAAATTTTGGTATATAATTTGGTCACATACTTTAGTACCTATGCTAAGTTAGTGGTACATACACTGGCACCTGTACTAAGTAAGTTGTACATACTCTAGAACTTGCACTAAGTAAGTGGCACATACACTGGCTCCTACGCTAAGTAAGTGGAACCTACTCCCAATAAGTTAACCATATTATAAAGATAGAACAGGTATTCCTATTTTTGTAATTAACCCTAAATCACTATTGTGATCTTTTTTTTCTAGTCACTACTCCTCTTGTGGAGTAAGTAGTGAAATATAGGCGAGATCTTAACGGGTGCACCCGTTAAGAAAACAATCAAAGGAAAGAAAAACAATATATGCAAGAATCCTTAACTAAAATATCTTAGCACTTTCTCTACTTCATTAATCCACCCATAACCATAACTAGGGGATTAGTTGCTTATAGTTATGGGAATAATTATGAAATCCATAGATGAAATTACAGAATCAATCTCACAATAACGAAAAAAGAAACCCCAAAGTCTTAAATTGAATAAAAAAACCAAGAATAATAAGATGCTTGTGAAGTTGGCCCCAAAGGGCCTATTTCTGAATTTGATAAACTAAACAAAACCTAAAAGGTATTTATAAATTACAAGAAATCCTAGAAATCAAATCCTAGGTAAAATAGGAAAACTTAACTAACCATACATAACAATACTTAAAAACACCATAGGAGTGTGTTTAAGTTACATGGAAACACTAGGAAACCTCCACTAAGTAATGGCACATACTTTGGCCCCTGACTAAGTAAGTGGCACATACACTATCTCGTGCACTAAGTAAGTGGAACCTACTCCCACTAAGTACCTTGATAAGTAGCATAGAACACCAACTTTTGTATTTTCCTTCAATTTAGCATCAAAACTCATCTTTTTCTTCCGTTTATCATCCAAAATCATCTTTTTCTTCAATTTAGCATCCAAAACATAGTTTTCTACAAAAATACTCTAGAAACACATTAAATATAACAAAATAGGCCTAAGTACATGCATATTCTCATAATTTTAAGCATCTAAAATGCTACAAATTCAGAGAACGTCAACACCCTCAAGTTAGAATATTTTATGTCTTAAGAAAACAAAACATATAAAGACAATACGAGAATGCATAACCAAGAGAAATCTAAGATACTTATGGAAGTCAATAAATAAATTTAAACTAAAGATCATTGCGCTCTCCAAGTTCAATACTTAAAATATAATTATGGGTATACATGAAGTACAATAATGTGACATAAAAGAATCAATCTATGGCAGTACCTTAAGAACAAAAAACCATGCATATATACAAGTTACACTTACCCAACCAAGTATGGAACTAGCAATACAACGCATGTTCCATACCATCAAAGAATTCCCTCTCCCTCATATATGAAATCAAGCATGTCAATACTGGGATGGTTAATAGATACTCCCACTTAAAATGAAGTACCAATCAATGCATGTTAAATACCATAGTCTTGCCCTTATTTTCTATACTAAGTGTAAGACCCCGAAAAGTTCACTCGTAGTCTAAGACATTAGAGCCTGTCAAGTGAAGCCTAATTTCGCTATTAAAAGACTGTGAAATGGCTTCCAAAGTGAGTAATGTTTAAATCATATAGAATTTTACTAATTTTAAGTTTTTATCATATGGGAAATTGAATAATCTTTCCATTGATACCCATTTTGTCCAAATCCACCACCGAAAGAGAAAGTTATGGCCGAATTACAGAAATCAGTCTGAACCACCCAGGTGCGACGCAAAGCTCTAACGGACCATCGAGATAGCGACGGTCCATCGCCCAAATCATCGCAGCAGATGGAGTGAGTCCACCTTCAGTCAAGGAGCAAAGTAATGGCTGACAGACCATCGAGCTAGAGACTGACCGTCGCCCAAGTTGTCGACACCAAGATAGTAAGTCCCATTCTGTCCCAGGTATGAAGGTGGGGCGAAGGACCATAGAGCCAGTGATGGACCATCGCACGAGCCGTCGCAGATCTCGTTCAGTATTTTGAAGTCATTTTCAAAAAGGACTTTTTGGTTATTTTCCATCATTTCCAACATCTATATACATCTGGCCAAGGAAAAATTCCATATTCTCCTCAAGCATAAAAAATCTAGGGTTTCTTGCAAATATTACTCCCAAGAACAAGGTCTAAAACTTCCTCCAAGAAATTCAAGAATTCAGCATAGATTTTACAAATTGAGTTAGGATTCAAGACTCCTAAGTCAAAACCTTTAAGAACCCTCATTCAAAACTGTGAAAAATAGTCTCAATGAAGTTTGTTCATCTACATTCAAAATCTAAGGTATTTGGGGATTGAACAAGGGTAACTCTTTCACCCATGTACCCAAAGACTTATTTAACTACAAATTTCTACAAATTATGAGATTGTCCATGAGATTGAAGTTAGGGTTAATAGACATTATTATTGTTTGCAAGATCTTCAGAGTTCCCATGGATTAAAGGTTGAATTATATGATTTTGTTTATATTTCGATGCCTATTTCGAAAATTTTCAGATTTTAAGATTATTAAGAATGTTTTGTTATCAAGCATGAATTTGGAGATGTTGAAATCATGAGATTCATCTTATGAGTTATTTTTCCAATATCTTGATTCAGATGTTTGTAAGCTTTTTAAGATGATGGTTGAGCATGAAGTTTAAATATAATTTTGATGCATTAAATCTTTATATTTTGAGTCCTATGTACAAGTGATGAGTTTATAAGGAGATTATGATCTCAAGTTTTGTTGAATAGTTTTGATAAGTACGTTCACAATCTAAGATAGGAATCCACACTACTTAACATTTAAAGAAAGAGAAATATGTTTGGGTATTCATTATAGACCCTTGAGTTATTACTAGGTGGATTTCCTCAGAGTTCTGAGCTGAGTATGGGAGTCGTATTTAGCACCGGGTTGGGTATGATTCAAAGGTCTCATACCCCACAACTACATGCCACCGTAGGTTCAAGATTTATGGGCCTAAGCCCGAGATAGTGATCACTAAAGATGAGGTTCTACTTCAATGGCAAGGATAGAACAACTCTCCCCAACGTGGACAAGACGTTGGATTCCATGAATCTCAAATGATTTATGTTGGTTAGAAGAAACTCCCAAGTTCCAAGTGTCCCAAGTCTAAAAGAGTTCCAGAGTTCTCAAGTGTTAAAAGTTCCTAAAAGTTCTATGTATTTAAGTTTTAAAAAAGTTTTACTCTCCACAAGATAAAAGCATGAGTTTGAAAGTATTTTTTAAAGCTTCATTTAGCCTTCAAGTACTAAGAATAAGAGGAGAGTATAGATTTTAAAGTTAAGTTTAATGACTCACGAGATTTGTGTTACATGTTTCACTATTCATCATTTATGAGTTTTATATTTTAGACTTATTCAAGCCATGTGAGTCATTCCTATTTGCATGCATGATTTAATTAAAGAGTATTGATATTATTTTATGTAAATTCATACACCCTCATATACTCAGTACATCCTCAAAGTACTGATCCACATATACGTCTGTGTGCTACATTGTCTCATAATGTAGGTACAAGTTCTAGCGCATTCACCATATTCAATTAGTTCGCAGCTTCCAGTCAGCAGGAGATAAGTCCTTTTGATTTAAGGGCTCGAGTCTGTTATACAGTTTGAGAAGTATTATATTTTATTTTATTTAGTCATATAGAGTTTGGATAGTTGGGAGTCATGACCCGGCTCCCCATAGTCAGTACTAGTAGAGGCTTCATAGACAGTCAGTAGTTTGGATGTATTTTATTTCAGTTTTGTTCGTAAAGGAAGAGTTATAATCTTGTAAACTCAGAATTTGTATTGATCATGTTCAGAGAAGTTTTATTATTTCCACTGATTTTGTTCAGATTTATGTATTTTATTTAGTTACTTGTCAGTATGCAGTAGCAGGGTTAACTTGAGGTCACTTGTGACCCTAAGCACCGTGTGACGTCTCGCGACCCATTTTTGGGGAGTTTCACTAAGCTTTCAAATATTCAAGTAAAGATAACTAAAGGACTTTTCTTGGCTTATAATATAGGCTTGGGGCTGGAATGGTACATGTGTATATCAAGTCACTTAGCCTCCTGGGAACTACACTAACTTTGGGATCTCACTTATTAACCAATTTTTTATTATTTTTCCCTTATTTCTCCCTTTTATTATTTATTACACATTCAGGTAGCGTATGGATTCTTTAATTCATTTTTTTTATTTTTCTTTTATTTTTTATTTTCTTTTGCTACCACACCCAATCCAACTTTCTTTTTCTTTTATTTTTCCCTTCTTTATACCCACTTTACATTACTCACCCTTATGATTGCCACCCTTGACTTAGGTGATTTACCTAAGTTAAGGTGCATAATGTCAAAGGAGGACCAGGGTAAAAATAGTTCATTGTAACATAAATAGAAAGGTGATAGGTGCAAAAAACAAATAGTCAATAAGGCTCAAAATAGGAATTATGGGATGCTAATTTCCACATAGAAGGTCATTTAGGCTAAAAGTGGACAAATAAAAAAGGTATATGATCCTTTCCTAATCGACTATCCTACAACCAAGGCAAGACTAACCTGAAAGATTCTGACTTTAAGACAAAATGGAAACTAAGAAGCATCTCTCACACACATGGCACAAAGTAATATCACAAGCAACACACTATCCGATTCATGCACTTTTTAGAAATTATTATAATGTACCTAATCCTAATGCCATAACAAGATCCACGATGGTCACACATATATACATATAAAACAGTTCAAAAACTAGTTATTGGATGTGTATTATTTTCTCAAGATTCAACAAAATCAAATCAATTGCCCTAGATACTTATATTTTTCTGTAATTAAACACAAAATATCATGAAACAAAAAAGCAATATTCCTAAACATGCCGTCTCTACTAGGAATATGACTTCAGGGAATAGAGGCACAACAGGAAAAAAACAACAGGACATCAAAACCCATAAGAAACCCCATACTATTTCACACTAGAGGAATAGGAATATCTGGAGAGGATCATAACATTTTCAACCGATAGGACAAATAATAAATTGAAGATAATACGATATATGAATAGGTAATGGTTTAGATCAGCTTTGTACTTCACCTACTTCATCAATGTGTCTGGGTTCCCATACCCCTAGCTATAGGAATTAGTCGCTCTACAGACAACATTATAGAATCAATCTCACAATAGTAAAAGAAGAAATCCAAAAGTATTAAATTGAATTTTAAACAATGAATAAACCAAGAACAATAAGATGTTTATGAACTAGTCCCCAAAGGTCCTATTTCTAAAGTTGATAAACAAAGCCTAAAGGGTATTTATAGATTACAAGAAACCCTATATCACAATTCCAAAATAAAATAGGAAAACTTAACTAATTGTACGTAATAAGACTTAAAACCATCATAAGAGTGTATTTAGGTTACATTTAAGCCCTAGGAAATAATTTTAGAACGATCCATAAAATCACCATTTGAGGCCAGTTACTTAGGCCATATATGGCTAGTATGTAGCACATACAGACCATATCTGGCAAGAGTTTGTGCTACAAAATTTTCCCATCTCCTACAACTTTCTAGATCTTGAACTCTGTCACATAATTTGTCTACATATGGTCTGTATATGCTATATACAGATCGTATGTGCTACATACGGACCGTATATTCTACATACGGACCGTCTGTGTCCTTAGTAAGTGATAGCATTATCTTTTTCCTACTCTAGAGTCTCTGGACTTCAAATTTTTGTACATACTTTGGTCACATACTTTAGTACCTATGCTAAGTTAGTGGCACATACACTGGCACCTGTACTAAGTAAGTTGCACATACTCTAGAACCTGCACTTAGTAAGTGGCACATACTCTAGCTCCTACACTAAATAAGTGGCACCTACTCCCAATAAGTGCCTTGGTAAGCAGCATAAAACTCCAACTTTCATCTTTTTCTTTAGTTTAGCATAAAAACCATATTTTTATTCTCTTTATCATTCAAAATAATCCTTTTCTTCCATTTATTATTCAAAACCTAGTTTCCTGCAAAACACTCCAAAAAGACATTAAATCTAATAAAATAACCTTAGGTACATGCATATTTTCATTGTTTTAAGAATCTAAAATGCTATAAATTCATAGCACATCAGTTTGTCCTTGAAAATCTGTGATTTGCACCCATACATACCCTTTTTACTCTTTTTTAGGTTTCTAATATATGAAAGGAAATCTTTAGAGATTTTGCAGCCTCCCATATGTTCATTTTAACTCAAGTAGATAAAAAATTAAAACCCACTTGATAGGGTGTTCTGGTATGCATCAAGTTGGTATAGTAGAATAAATCCTGGTATAGCTAGTTGATATCAGCCTGACCTAACTTTTTTAAGTTGAAGTATTTTAATACACATAGACCTTGTAAGTTGTTATGTTTAACTAGGAGGCAAATTTTACACCTAGTCCTTTCTCAAGCAATTTTTAAGAAATTTAGGGCTAGTCTAGTGTTGGACAAATTTTAAGGGTGTAGTAGTTTAGGAAAATATGGTACTAATATGATTATTTCTGATGATTTTTTATTTGATTTTTTGTTAGATAATGAGCTTAGGAATCCATCGCAACTTTTGACATGTGAAACAAAGCTATAGAACTCCGATCCTAAAGTTTACCATGGAGGGGTTTTTTACAATTTTATTATTTATAGAATGTGTTGACAAATGGAATAACTAAAGAAGAATCTCGAGTTTATACCTCGGACTGATGCAACAAAAAAAGTAACCACTACAGTAGTACCACACTAGAAAAAAAGGTATTGTCATAGTGGCCACCTATTTAAGTCACAAATTATTGAAGCAGTAATTAACCATTGTTGCGGTAACACGTAATATCTGAAAATTTTTAAAACCCAATTATATGTCATTCCGTACTTTTAGAAAACACAAAAGAGATATGGGGAAGGCAATTCTTGAAATAAACTAGTCATTTTTCATCTTTAAAGGTAAGTTATTACATTCTAAAAATAAATTACTTCTCATGATATTTGAAAATTTATTAAAATAATGAATTCATTAAGGAATTTGGGATTTATCCTAAATTCATGAAATTGAAGTAAAGGTTTGGCGTATAAACTTAGTATATAATGTTCGTAGGGTTTTAGAAAATACTACTGGGTGTATAATTATGGGCGTTGATGCTAATTCAAGTAGTATTCATGAGGTTTTAAGGGGTAGAAAAAACATAATAGGATGAAATAGGGCAAGTTTATGGTTATAATCAATGTTTTTGAATCACTAGTAGTATAAAAGGGATGAATTATTCAAATATGTTTGCAATATTATTGTTAAAGATCAAGAACGAGTTTAATGGAAATGAAAAGGCAAACGTGTGGCTTAAAGGAGACTTTGAGCAGGGATTTGAGGTAGTTACAATTTATTGTAACAATTAGACTTGCTAGACTCTATGATTATATGTAAGTTGAATGGTTGTCATGGATTTTAAGAACTACATATGTGTAACGCCCCGAGACAACCCCCTGGATATCACACGGTGCTTAGGACAACAAATGATCCCCAAGCTAACCCATGATACTAGCATTACATATAATCACTGAAATAAATATATTAAACTTGAAATAATAGGTAAAAGATTTGTCTTTGCTGAATAAGTTCAATACAAAACTATTTAGAATATTTACACCTTGGATATACAAAATAAAACTAAAATTAAATACATCGACTCTGAATGACCGTTTATGAAGCCTCTAATAATACCGGCACTAGGTAGTCAGGACATGACCCCCAACTATCTCTAATCAATACATAAAAATAATCAAAATAAGGTACAGGAGATATAACTCAGTTGAGTTCTCGATTCAAAAGAACTTATCACTTGTTGGCTGGAAGCTATTAACTGTATGATTATGATGTATAGGCTATAACTGGTACCTACATTATAAGACAATGTAGCATAGAGACATATATGTTGGTCAGTACTTTTAAAATGTACTGAGTATGTATGGGTGAATGCGTAAGTGAAATAATAACTTAATATACACATAGAATTTCAAATGATGCATGCTAAGTGTAAATGACTCACCCTGAGCTTGAATAAAACAAAACTGCAAAATCATAAACATGAGTAATGAGGCATAAGTATAAAATTTGTGAGTCATAACACTTAGTTCTAAAATCTTTACTTTTATTTGTTCTTAGGGATTTTTTTCTAACCGACATAAAATATGTGAGCTATCATGGAGTTCAACATATTACCCATATTAAGGATAGCAGTTCTACCCTTGCCATCAGAAGAGAACCTTAATCTTTAGTGATCACTTATCTTAACCCATATTGGGATTTAAACCTACGCTGTCACATAGTTTTAGGGCATGTGACCTCAAACTCATACCCAACTCGGTGCTAAATACTTATCCTTTATTACTTATATGCTCATATTTTAGGAAATCCACCTTCAAATAGCATAAGGGTTTGTAGAATAAAACCAGTTATGCTTCTCTTTCTTTAAATCATGATCAAGATAAACAAATGTGGATTCCATTTATTATCTTAATACCAAATGATTAATTATTTCCTTGTATAATAAAGGATAATAAATGATTGTGGATTTCAAGCCTTGTCTTGGAATCAAAAGATTCAAATAGTTCTTGTAAACTTAGTGCTCAAACTCAAGTCTTGAATCTTATACTTTCTTTTATATAACTTTTAATAAAATATCATGCTTAAAACTCAATTAAAAATCTTTAATCAATGCTCAAATCAAACTTATTAGATACAAATCATAATAGAGAATCTTCAAGTCAAAACATAAATAGATGAGAAAATGTATGGACTTTAATTCTTCAATCACATGATAATATCATAAACTCAAAACAAGATAGTTTGGGTATGAACCCTAATTTGCAAATAATATAACTTTAACTGTAAAAAAAATTTGGGCACAAGGATGAAAGAACATCCTTGTTCATAAACCCCACGTACCTTAATTAGATGACTTCTTGAAGAAATATTGAAATTGAAAATTGAGTTATTGAATTTCATAGGGATGAAAGCTTGAATTACTTGATCTTGGGAAGAGATTTAAAACCTTGGGACTTAAAGGATGAATTAGTGAGAGAAACTCTAATCTTTATATTCTTGATATCATTTTTTAGTCTTGGGACTTGAAGGATGAATTTTGGGTGAGGAACCCTAATTTGATGTTCTTGATAATGGGAGGAGGCAAGTGTTGTTAGTCTATTGAATAGAAGAGGAAAATAATGCTTATTAGAGGGTTATAAGACGTGGTTGGGGTTTACAAGAGAGAAAACTACCAAAAATCCCTTAAACTAAACTCTACAAATAATTCTCGACAGTCTTTATGGGTCTATCAAATGACTAGTATAGTTTGGGTATGAGTTAGACTTTCAACCCGTATGTTGACCAGTGTGCAATACAACTTTAATAGTGCCTCCGTATTTTGGATATAACTTTTCAACCTGATGTAGGATTAAGTAAAAATTTGTGTCTTTGGAAATATAATTCAATTATCTATCTGTTGGTTGCTCTTGAGCTCAAAAAATCATTAACAAAAGTTATGATGGTTTAGAGATGACTATGGCTATGAACATCCCAAGAATTTAATCGCTAAGGGAGGGTTTGATTTCCTTATGAGCTAGGATCTATTTGATGACTTCATATATGTCCAAGTAAATTATAAAGCTATAAAAACATGAGTCTTGATTTTTGTATCCTTCACTGGTTAGGATACAAGTCATATATTACAACTCATAACATGTTTATACAACTCGTAACCCCTTTCTCGTAACTTGGGCAGAATCTTAGGGAGCACACACTGCTTAACTTACAACTCTTATATTAATCTTACAACTCTTATGGTTATCTAGTAACTTGTACGGGACTCATTTTGTCTCAAACTGACTTGGTTATGACTTATTACATATGACATGTGCATATGACTCAAGAGATGAGTCATATGATGCACAGAAACTTGCAAAGATGGGGTTTAATAGCTACACCTTTGAGAGGTTTAGAATATATTAACTCGTTGTATTAAAATATCATTAATAACTTGATTGCATATCCATAATACATATTGACGTTATTAAGTTACTAGATAAGATAATGATGATATATAAGTCTTGATATTCATGAGGTTTATGATGATTGTGAGAGTATTGAGATGATGATTATGTGGATGAAAATTAGAAAAGTAAGGGCTTATATGCACATATTGCATTCATATATTCATTCATGAGCATTAAATGTTCCGTTATAATTATATGATGTGATGAAACTTGCTGTTGAATTTGACTAAGTCTAAACATACATGAGTATTAGTTAATATTCCCGCTAAAGTGAAATGTTATATTTGTGTATTAACTTTGTTTATAAGTTTTACGATGATCCCTTTACATATATTTTAAATTACTTATTTGTATGTTATCAATTGGTTCGACCTATGATGCCTACCTATACTTGTTGGTGTACTAATGTTAATTGTGCTCTTCTGTTTGTTGAGTGCAGAGAATGTTCCAGCGTTTGAGATGACCTTGACTTTATCTAGTGGATCCACGCTCAGTTTCAAGAGTAAAAGTCATGATCGGGTAGCCTATGCATATTTATATTATCATTCATCTCCTTTTTTTCAAGACTAAGACACTCTTTACATATTTCTACATCGTTGGATGTTTCCATAGTTATAGACTTAATCAGCATTAGATGTTATTATATGGTGATTCATATCTTGGGGATATAATAGTTAGCGGTTTCTGCACTCTATGAGTTCATTAATGTTGATGTTGACTTCATAGTTTATTTATCCATATATGTAATAAAACCCTTTTAAAACATGTTAAAATAAGGCTAATATATGGTAAATGTGAAAGTAACACTTGGGATAGTAACAATTAGGGTTAGAGTGGCTTTTCTACCATAGGTTAGGGTGGGTGCATATTATTACTAGTTTGGTCATGACAAAAATGGTATCATAGAACTGAGTTTTTAGAGCTCATCGTACTAGAACATGTCTATTAGCATCCTATTGAATGGTATAGAAATTTTTGTACTTTTTTTTAGAAGCTAAAGGGCTTTTGGTAAATAATTTCTTTATTTGTTTTTTTAATAATAATACTTTATTCTAATTGGTATCTGGTGATCCAAATTGGTATCTAAGTTATTTAATCTTATTTGCAAATTCTGAATAATTATTCCACCAGAGCTTTAGTAGTCGCAGCAACCCCACTCGCCCCTTTTTAGGAAAGACCTAAGGTTAGAGGTAGATCTAAAAGAGGAGGATAGAAGGCATCACCTATTATAGGTGGATCCTAGGTAGTTATAGGACCTACAAGATAAAGATCACCATCCCCTCCCTCATAGAGCAATGACTCAAACCTGTCTAAAAATGAAGATGTGGTAGCTGAGAAAGAGGGAGGGTAGCTCCAGAGAATATGGAGCCAACGCTAAATGGTGCTGAACCAGTGCATTTATTGGCAGAATTAATTCAGCATGTGTTTAGATTCTTAATTATCTTGGATGGAACTAGTCGCACTCTATTAGTTTTGGCCTTTCTGTCCCAAGCCTTTATAATACCCTGCAAAATTCTAAATGAGTTTCCAACTATTCGTCCTATTTTTAAAGGTCCTAAAGCTATTATTTTACAATAAGTGCGAGTGACATGGCCACTTTAACACCCTAAGATTTTGAACATTTTATTTATTGCCTTTCTGTGTTTAATACCTTGATTTATGAGTTGGAATATGATTAGGGATGTTAAAAAGGTCATCTAGGAGAGTTTCAGAATTTTCAAAAGAGGTTTAGGGTATTTTTAGACCCTGGAGGCAGTAAGCCTATGCGATTTTGTCTTATCATGGAGGATAGTCCTTGCGATATGCAGCATGTCAAGAAGGATAGTCTCTGTGATATGCAGCGTGTCACGGAGGCTAGCCTCTGCGATAGCCATCGTGCCACGCTGTAGTGTAAATCCTATAGCCTTCATTAAAGGGGGAGGGGAATTTTTGTCTTTTTCCTCTCCCCAACACACCCAAATCATGACTTAAAACAAAAGGGAGACATTATTTTCCCCATTAATCATCAGTTAATGACGTTAAACCTCCTCCCATTCTCAAGAACACAAAAATCATAAGTTTTTTCAATGAATCCACCCCTCCAAGTCCTCAATTATAATTTTTCCCTAAGAATACAAAAAATTCAGGTATGTGGAATATTCATCAATTGGTTCCCTCCAACCGTTGAGTCCAAAGAATCTCTTAATTTTCAAGTATTAACCTTGTTCCTCTTTTAATGTAATTTCAATGTTAAGTATTGATTTATTCAACTTTCTCTTAATAGTTTTCAATACAAATCATGACAAGCTATTTCCACATGTAAATTATGTTCTTAGATTCTTTACAAGATCAGTCATCTATATCATGTTCAGTCGACACCATGTTAATTTTCAATTTATGAATTTAAATATGTGAGCATGTTTTCCTCATAAGTTTAACATCTTTCCATACTCATAATCATGGATTTCATAAATTTAGTAAGTTATACTATGTCTTTGGTCTACAGATCATGAATATCCTAACAGTATTATAATAATCTTATTGTATTTAATGTATTGTTCATTGCTGGTGCATTATGAACACCCGATACATAGGAAAATTATGCCTATCAGTGTTATCAGGTTACAAGTCATTCAAATTTATCTTGTATCATTAAATTTCATAATAACATCAAAATAAGCACTCATCAGTACTAAATAATGTTTTATGATTATATTCAGATTATCATCATATTGAGAATTTGTCAGTTTGAACCATGCTAAACTTCTTACCAGTGACATATCGTGTTGAATTAACAAGTATACCAATGTCATTCAGTTGGGAGTAATACTTAGCACCAACCAAATTCAGGGATGGCCGCTCCCCCATCAGTTTAGGCATAGTAGTTAGTAGCATTCCCTATGTTATAGAACTACGTGGACAACATTGGTTATGAGGGGTCACCTATCAATTTAAGATTGTCTTCCTCTCAGGGATCACTCGTTAGTTTAGGCTTGATACCCTGATTCATCGGGACATCAAATTAGTAGATCTATGATAACGCGCAACTTACACCTCAAATTAGTGTAAGACGGTCGTCGTCAATATATTTACCCAACTTTGGAGTCGGGGTCGAATCCATAGGGAACAATGTGAGTGGCGATTAAGCTAATTTGAAGTTATATCTACAAGTTCAATTCAAACAAATGGTACGAAAATATAAAATTAAGATGGGGGTTTTGAAAGTATCAAGTAATGTTGTCACTTTAATATTAGTTTTTGTAATCAATATAAATGGGAAACCAGAGCTATGTTCACCAAGTGTTTCGGGAATTGACAAATACTAAGTAATGCTAGAGATTCTCGGAATGATTAGAATAGCAGAATATCCCTGTCGATTATACTATCTAACTTATCTCTCGACCTCAATAGACAATTTATTATCTAATTCTCTCAAACTTAGATAACTTATCTATTCCCAATAGGATGTTATCTCAAGTAGATTAATCTAGTTACGGCATTAATCATTAAACAGACGGTTGGTAGCTTCCGAGTCCCTGTTGATAATTCACATCCTCTAGTCTATTTCTCCATTAGAACAAAATAAAACCTAAGGCATAACATAATATTTGCAACCACTAGATTTTAGTTAAAACAACAGAATTTCAAGATGTTCCACTACTCCTTGAATCCGTTAAACACCTAGTATCATATCAAACCCTAATTCATGGATCCCACAACCCCGGCTAATGGAATTAGCCGCTCATGATTTGATGAACGAAATCACAAGTTGAATTCAGAATGATAAGGATAACTTACGATTAGATGGAAAAAAATAAGTAGTTTCTTCGATTGAATCACAAGGTAGAAACCCAAAATAGTTGATAAAAACAAGAAGAATAATTGATGTAAGAGAGCAATGTTACTTTCCTCTCTTCCCTAGGTTAACGCCTGATAGATAATGAAAGATCCTCCCTTTAAAAATCCTAAAAAAAGTCTTTACATAGTCAACCCTAAATAAGGAAATTAAATTAAAGTGTCAGTTTTCTCTTCAGATTAGATGACGATTCTTTTGACAGCGCGTCAAATACCTGACGATGTGTGTGAGATTTCATTAAAGATTCTAGTGAATTGTTATCTTATGACTCTTCAGACGGCAAACCTGACGGCGTGTCAAAAACTTGACGGAGTGTGAAAACTGTCGTCATAACTTTACTGAAAATCAACATACTCTGCCTCTGGATGACGGCGATTTTGATGCCATGTGACATATTTGATGGCCCATCCTAAACGTCGTCCCTTTTCATCTCATCTTCCCGGGTTCTGTCTAAGCTTGACGGCAACTTTAACAATCTGTCCCATATATGACGGCGCTTCAGAATTGACGTCAGCTACACTTCAGCTTATTTACACTAGATTTTGGCTCTTCTGGTCCATTGTTATTTATTTCCATGCATCTTGACTTTCCTACAAAATTTTAAGAAATAACATCAAAAACTCCAATAATTACTTAAGAACTTACAATTATTTCAAGTAAAAAAGTCTTAAATATGCTATAAAAATCTAGCACATCAACACCCTCAACTTAAAACAATTGCTTGTCCACAAGCAACTACATAACACCATACTACGATGCTTAACCAAGAGATACATAAGATACCTATCACAATTGATTATCAAGTTTAGCTCAAAACTCATGCCACTCTCCACGTTCAATTACTTATAAATCCAATTGTGCATATCAATGAAGATTAACAATGTGACCCAAATGAATCAAGATATGGAATCAATTCAGCAACAATAACCATGCTTATGTACAAGTTACACTACCCAAACAAGTAAATAGTTAGCAATGCAACCGATGTGCCCTTACAACAAAGAAGTCCCTCCTCACACATATATGAACTCAAGCAAGTCAATGCGAGGATGGTTAAGAGACACTCACTCTCAAAAAGAAATTCCAATCAATGCATGTCAAATACCATATGTTTGCCCTTATTTTCAATACAAAGGTGTCTAGACAGGTAAGTTAGGATCACTATAGGTATTTTCGTCGGCTTGTAATGTAGGCTAAGGGCTGGTATGATATTCAATGGCATTTAGAGTGACTAAGCCTCCTTGGCACTACCTTAACTTTTGCGGTTCACTTATTAACCTTTTTCTTCTTTTTCTCTTTTTCTTGATCACACATTATTCAGGATGGATGTGGCTTTTCTTTTTCACTTTTTTTCTTTTCTTAGTCTTCTTCCACACCACCTAGCTTTTTATTCTTTTTCACTTATTCTTTTCCTTTTATTCTACCTTTCTTCATACCTAGTTTACATTATGCACCCCTATGATAGCCACCCTCAACTTAGGTTATTTACCTAAGTCAAGGTGCATAGTGTCCAAGGAGAACTAGGGCCAAAACAGGTTGATTATTATCTAACTAGGAAGGTGATAGGTATCATAGAAAGAAATGGTTAATTTAGGCTCAAAATAGGGATTAAGAGATATCATGCATACAGGGAAGGTCATTTAGGCAAAAAAGATGACTTAAAAATCAGAACAGTCTATGATCCTTTCCTAGCCCCTATCTTTCAACCAAGGTAAGACTAACCGGGCAAGTTCTAGATTCAACACACACAGGGAATTGAGTAAGACCTCACACACACATGGCACAGTGGTACATCACAAGCTACTACCCATTCGGTTCATGCCATTGTTAGCAGTGATTATCATGTCCCTAGTACTAATGCCATAAAAATTCACAGTAGCCACGTATAAATGCATATCACATAGTTATAAAACAGACCAACGGAGAGGTGTTTATTAGTCTTAAAAATCAACAAAAATATGTCAACTGCTCTAGATACTTATTTTTCTCCAGTTAACCGTAATACATCACAAAACAAACATAATACGCCTAAACATATCGGCTCTACTAGGAACAAGACTCCGGGGAAAAGAGGCACGACAACAAAAACCCCAGGAGGACATCACACCCACAAGTATCCCCACCCTCAATTTAATATCATGCAGTGTTCCGAATGCGTCAATCAAAAACAAGAGAGTTAGAAACACACCTATGGCACCATAGGTGCAAAGATCTAATGTCAATCACACAATACAAATACAAACAACAAAATACCTTGGGTTGCCTCCCAAGAAGCCCCTAATTTAGTGTCGCGGCACGACTCAACCCAACTTTTTCCTCCATCTTGAGGATATGAACTTCACCCCCAACTTAGAGTCCATCTTCTTGCCTCTCTCATTGGGAGGTGGTACAAAGATTAAGAAGCCGAGTAATGGATGATGCATGGTAAACAACTCAGCTTTAAAGCGAGGTGTGTTTTTGTGTTGCTTATCAAGTGTAAAATAAAGAATATAGGATTCGTGTTCTTCATCTTCACAGTCTTTCACTATTTTAGATGATTCCACAGACAAGATATCATCTAAACATAATGTGGAAAAATGCTTCGAGTGTGGCCCAACAAATCCTACTTCCAAATTTACACTATCCTCTACACACCACTTTTATTCATCTTCTCAACATTTTTACTTTGAATTGGGATAGAGTTTTCATAAGAGATTGGCTTGGATTCTTCTTTTGACTCTAGCACCATTTCCTCAATCTTGGCATCATCCCTCATGGTTGGCTCGGTTAGTTGGGAAATCTCCAAGGGTTGATCAACATCAAGCTCATCATCAGTATAGGAATCTTGCTCTTCATCATAACACTCTTCCATTATTTTAAATAATTCCACAGATAAGATATCATCTAAACATAATGTAGAAAAGTATTTTGGATGATTGACCTCGATATTCATCTCTTCTATCCTTTTTCTTCCCTCGTTAAATGACTTAATGTCTTGACGTATGTCATATATAGTATCATTCGTTGTGTATATACGATCCAACATAAGTTGAAACATAGTTTCAATGTCACTCTTTCAAGTGTTGCATTCTTTATTTTCTTGACCATAAGACCTGTCATACTCATAAGAAGAACTAGAACATTGGCTAGCACAATAGGGGGAGGGGGCATTTAGGCAATCACTCCAATGTACATCTTGACCAGCACATAAAGAATAATTATACTCCCAGTAGGATGGAGATGGTGCACATATCTCTCTCCGGGGAGCATATCTACAATCTTACCAAAAGTGGGGTCCATCACAATATGGACATGGATCATTTAGATAAGATTTCCAACCATCAAACTTACATTCATTCCATGATGCCATAGTAAGAAATAAACAAAAATAAAGAAAATCTACCTAACACAAGAAACAAAGGAAATCACAAACAAATATTTACAAGTTTGAATTCAAGCATGTAAGCTAAAATTCCAAACTAACTCAATACGCCAAATTGTTCCCCGGCAACGGTGCCATTTTCCATAACGCTCAACTTACACCTCAAATTAGTGTAAGTCGGTCGTCGTCAATATATTTACCCAACTTTGGAGTTGGGGTCGAATCCATAGAGAACAATGTGAGTGGAGATTAAGCTAATTTGAATCTATAGCTACAAGTTCAATTCAAACATATGGTACAAAAATATAAAATTAAGATGGGGGTTTTGAAAGTATCAAGTAATGTTGTCACTTTAATATTAATGTTTATAATCAGTATAAATGGGAAAACAGAGTTATGTTCACCAAAGGTTTCGGGAATTGACAGATACTAGGTAATGCTAGAGTTTCTCGAAATGATTAGAACAGTAGAATATCCCTGACGATTATACTATCTGACTTATCTCTCGACCTCACCAGATAATTTATTATCTAATTCTCTTGAACTTAGATAACTTATTTATTTCCAATAAGATGTTATCTCAGGTAGATTAATCCTGTTACAGCATTAATCATTAAATAGAAGGTTGGTAGCTTTCGAGTCCTTGTTGATAATTCATATCCTCTAGTCTATTTCTCCGTTAGAAGCAAATAAAACCTAAGGCATAACCTAATATTTACAACCACTAGATTTCAGTTAAAACAACAGAATTTCAAGATGTTCCACTACTCTTTGAATCAGTTAAACACCTAGTATTATATCAAACCCTAATCCATGGATTCCATAACCCCGGCTAATGGAATTATCTGCTCATAATTTGATGAATGAAATCACAAGTTGAATTGATAATGATAAGGATAACTTACGATTAGATGGAAAACAACAAGTAGTTTCTTCGATTGAATCACAAGGTAGAAACCCAAAAATAATTGATAAAAACAAGAAGAATAATTGATGTAAGAGAGCAATGTTATGTGCCTCTCTTCCCTAGGTTAATGCCTGATAGATAATGATAGATCCTCCCTTTAAAAACCCTAAAATAAGTCTTTACATAGTCAACCCTAAATAAGGAAATAAAATTAAAGTTTCACTTTTCTCTTCGAATTAGACGATGATGCTTTTGACAGCGCGTCAGATACTTGACGATGTATGCAAGATATCGTCAAAGATTCTAGTGAATTGTTATCTTCTGACTCTTCAGACGGCAAACCTAATGGCGAGTCAAAAACTTGACGGTACTTGAAAACTGCCGCCACAACTTCACTGAAAATTAACATACTCTTTCTCTGGATGACGGCAATTTTGACGCCATGTGACAGATTTGACGGCCCGTCCAAAATATTGTCCCATTTCATCTCAGCTTCCCAGGTTCTTTCTAAGCTTGATGGCAACTTTGATAGTCTATCCCATGTATGACGGTGCTTCAAAATTGACGTCAGCTACACTTCAGCTTATTTACAACAGATTTTAGCTCTTCTTCTCCATTGTTATTTATTTCCATGTATCTTGACTTTCCTACAAAAATTTTAGAAATAACATCAAAAACACCAATAATTACTTAAGAACTTACAATTATTTCAAGTTAAAAAGTCTTAAATGTGCTATAAAAATCTAGCATATCAATCCACATAGCTAGTGTCAGTACCTATGGAAAGGTATTGACACCCCTCTAACTAGGGTTATAGGTTGGACCTTGAATAGCTGAGAATGGGGTATGTTTGTTAAATATTAGTTCCCATAGTTTCAGTTTAGTATTCAGAAAACATCAACTTAGGTTTGCATGACCACGTGTTTATTTATTAGTTATTCCGTTATTCAATTTTACAGATTATTTTAGTACATTCTTTACTTGGTCCTGCATTCATTTTACATATTCATTTATTCATGTTCAATGCTCTTGGGTAATTGAGTTAGTTCTATCTCACATACTAGCATATTCCAAGTAATGATTGCATACTCTCTTTTGTGCTCTATTGATTTCACAATGTAGGTTTGGACACTCAGTTCCCCGATTGCCCTTAGTTAGTTCAGTGCCACTCAGCAGCAGTCGTGGTGAGTCCTCATCCATTGATGATGAGTTATTTGTAGTTATTTTTAGTACTTTATTTATTTCATTCATTCAAAGTTAGTAGGTAGTTTGTCTCATCAACTCATCATGTTTTAGATGCTTTCAGATAGTTAGACTTATTTTAAGTTGTATTAGATGTTCAAACATGTGTGGTATTCTTTCAACATTACATATTAATAGAACTTGTCATTATTTTAGCTTCCACATAAGATGTTTTATTATTACTTTATTCAGTTCTCACAGTAGATACCAGATCATGGGTTATCTAGGGGTCATTTTTGGCCTTAAGCACCATGTTACGACTAGGGGGTAGTCTTGGGTGGTGATAAACTTGGTATCAGAGCATAATATTTTAAAGTGTCCTAGGGCGTATCAAAGTCGTATTGAGTAGAGTCTCTTTTATGGGTATGAACCAGACCACACTTATGGGTGATAGGCTACAAGATGTATTAGGGAAGTTTTTCTTCATTTAGCATTGATGTCATTCCAAGGAGTGTGATATCTATTTAATTCCTTTTTCTAACTCATCTTTTATTTGTTTATAGAAAAGGCCTCTTAAAAGAAATAACAGAATAAGGAATGGGGATCAGCCTGCACCACCACCTATTAAGTAAGACCCTCTGAACAAACATGTTTCCCATACCAAATTCAGGATTGCTTTTATCATTTTAGCCTAGACTATTGCTACTCAGAATAACCAATGGGTTATTTCCCCAGCCAATACAGTATTGAGCACGGATGTAGCTAGGATCGAGACTCGACTCTGGTGAATCCTCCATTATTTTCTTGATCTATGTCTGAGTAGTATCTATAAGAGTTTTTGGATGGTGTGTAGAAATTGACAAATATCATAAGTGTTACTTCTAGTGAGAGTGCTTACTTTGCTACCTACAATTGCAAGGGGTAGAATATACTTGGGTTAAGCAGTGGAAGGAGAATAGAAGGGTCGAAGTAGGGCTTGTAGAGTGGGATGTGTTTTCTATGTCTTTCTTAGATAGATTCTTTCCACTCAAGTTGAGGGGATCCAAGATGAAAGAGTTTATAAATCTAAAGAAGGGTAATATTAGTATGAATGAGTATTTACTCAAGTTCACCCAGTTAGCAAGGTATGCTTAAACTATTGTGGATAATTCTAAGTCTAAAATGAGTAAGTTTGTGTTTGGAGTTTTGATAGATATGGTTGAGTGAAGAATACTATTAAGGTTAAGGAGATGGACCTTTTCTTATTTACAGTCCATGCTTAGAAAATTGAGGTTGAGAAACTAAAGGAAAAGGAAAGAGAGAATAAGAAGGTTAGGACAAATAACTTAAACTTTTCTCAACAAAGGTCAGGGTGTAAGAATTGTTCTCAGTTCCATTATAAGTCATCAGCTCTAGCCTCGTCTTTATCCATTGCTTCAGTGCCTAGGTTTGTATAGGGCCATCAGGTAAGAGCGCCAGGCTCTATGTCCAAGATAGTATGAATAGTAGTTGCATAAATCTAGTTTGTTGGCGGTGTGGTAAGAACCATCAGGGTAAGTGTATTTTAGGCAGTGATGCGTGTTTTGGGTCTGGAAATTCAGTCCATAGAATAAGGAAATATCCTACAGTTTCCCAGCGAGGAAGGAATAATCATCAGCATGGTCAAGCTAACTCTTGACCAGTCCCTGTAGGACGCGCGACTCATCATGGTGCAACTTTTAATGCCACCAGTGGATAGCATAAAAATTGACTTTATGATCTCCAGACTTGACATAATCAAGAGAGTTCTCCTAATTTTGTTACGGGTATGTTACAAGTCTTGCAACTTTATGCGTATGCATTGTTAGACTCCAAAGCTTCTCTTTCCTTTGTAACTCCCTATGTAGCAAAATACTATGGCTTCAGTTTCGATATATTAGTAGAGCCCTTCTCAGAGTCTACCCAGAGGGTATTTCTATTATAGCCAAATGGGTATATAGAAGTTTCCCGGTCTTAGTGTTTTGGAAAGTCACTTCAGTTAGCCTTATGTTGTTAGAGATGACTAATATTGATGTCATTCTCAACATGGATTGGCTCCATTATATCGATGTCTCAGTTGATTTTAGAAATAGGATGGTCCAATTTCAGTACCCTACTAAGCCTATCATAGAATGGAGGGGTAGTACCTCAATGCCTATAGTTCGGTTTGTCTCATATCTTAAGTAAACAAAGATAATATCCAAGGGATGTATTTACCATCCAGTCCAAGCCAAGGACTTCAATTTTGAAAAATAAAATCTTTAATCAATTCCAGTAGTAAATGAGTTTCCAGAAGTATTCCATGAAGATTTTCTAGAGTTCCTCCTAAGAGGGAAATTGACTTTGGAATAGATCTTCTCCTAGATACCCCCAGTCTTTCTAAATTCTACCTTACAGAATGGCTCCAATTAAGCTTAAGTAATTGAAGGAAAAATTTAATGATTTCTTAGATAAGGATTTTATTAAGACTAGTGTTTCTATATAGGGTGCTCCAGTTCTCTTCATGTGCAAGAAAGATGGTTCCCTTTGAATGTGAATTGACTACCGTCAGTTGAACAAAGTCACAATCTAGAATAAGTATCCTCTCCCCAGAATTGATGACTTGTTTGATCAACATCAGGGTGCAATCTATTTCTCTAAGATAGACCTTAGATCTATCTATCAACAGCTTAGAGTGAGAGAATGTGATGTCACGAAGACAGCCTTCAGAACTCGATATAGTCACATCAAATTTCTAATTATGTCTTTTGGACTAAAAAATACTCCTATAGCTTTTATGGCCTTGATGAATAGGGTTTTCAAGCAATACTTGGATATGTTTCTCATAGTCTTCTTAAATGACATCCTTGTCTACTCCCGAAGTTAAAGAGATCATGTAGACCATTTGAGGATTGCATTGCAGACCCTTGTTATTTGCTAAGTTCAGTAAATGTTAATTCTGGTTAAGATTCATAACTTTCCTTGGTCACATCATTTTTGGTGACGGCATTTGCGTTGACCTTCAAAAGACCGAAGCAGCAAGAAAATGGCCTAGGACCATATATCCATTAGATATCAGGATTTTCTTGGGTTTATCTTACTACAGATGGTTTGTTGAAGGATTTTCTTCTATTTCTTCTCCCATGTCTCGATTGACTCAAAATAAATTAAAATTCAAGTGGTCAAATTCCTATGAGAAGAGTTTTCAAGAAATGAAGACTCGATTCACTTTATATCTAGTATTGACTCTACCAGAGGGTTTAGATAGGCTTGTAGTTTATTGTGATACTTCTAGAGTTGGCCTTGGTTTTTTATTGATGCAGTGATGTAAGGTCATATCCTATGCCTCCGGATAGCTTAAACCCCATGAGAGGAATTACCCAACCCATGATCTTCAGTAACACGCCTCAAAACCAGGCTATGTCGTATGGTCACCATAAGCCCACTTGATCGGAGGTCTTCCTGATAACCCATCACAATAATCACATCAATCACAAGGGTCGAGTGAATCCCAACTATATAATGAGATAGCGAAAAACATGCTATAAGACATAAATTAAAAAAGAAAAAACACTTCATTAGATTTATCAACTAACCAACATACCCAAGTCCACAATCATCCATAATACCTCTATACAAACTGAAGTTTAGAAACCTATATATTGGGACAATCCACCGACAATAGCTAAACCAAGTCAAAATAAGACTAAGTCTAAAGATAGGGTACCAAGAATGAATGTCTTCCAAAATAAGAAAGCTCACCATTCTGTAGTTAATACATGACCCACTTCTATTAGATAACCACTGCGCAGAAAGAGAAGATGATGCTTCGACCCCTATGTTGCATGGGGACATAGTGTCTAGAGATAGAAAACGGTCGGAACGCTAGCCTGTAACTCAAGGATATGGATAAACTAGAATTATCATTCCATAAAAAGTCAATATATATCATATTAAATCACATTCATAACCTTATTCAGACATATATACATATCATATGCTAGCCAAGGGGGCAAGTCTTATCAACACATTGGAACACTCATTCATCATACATGCAATGAAGGACTCAAACCTTCCGCACTTATAGATTCAAGCATTTCTAACTAGGCATAGGACTTTAAATATATACACATATCATTAAGTAAGGTATTATAAATACATACACATCCATTTTAGTAAGGGACTCTAACTACTCACACACATTTATTTAAGAAAGGGACTCTAACTACTCACACACATTCATTCAAGCAAGGGACTCTAACAACATGTTCACACATTAGGAAAAAGGACTCTAACCTCATGCCATATTAGATAGGGGACCCTAACCTTAAGACAGTTCATTTGGCGAGGCACTTCGACCTCATGATATCTCATTATGCAAGGGACTTTAACCATAAGAGATTTCATTAGGCAGGGGACTTTAAATTTAAGACATCACGACTATCATTAGTCAACATTGGGACTCTAACCCTTTGTCCTTGCATCCACATAAGTTCAATTCCATACAAAAGGACTTTAACCCATATAGCCAATTTCAACATCATGCATGACCACATTGTCCTCATGGGAGCCTTCATTATTTAAATATTTCATTAGGACAATGCCTTAATTCAACTCATCATACAACTTGAACTATGGTCCTAAAGACCCTTACAAGCCATACATACTTCATTAACAATTCTATACCACAATTTCCTTCAACACACAATTCAAGTTCATTTTCATGTTAGGGACTTTAACCCCCTTCTTATTCATCAAAAAATCATGGTCATCAATTACACAATACATGGCTCACTTTACCTTCACAATATCATTTATCAAGAATTCATATATTTGGGGCCATTATCTAGTTTAAAACATCATCATCACGTAACTAGACATCTTACTTAGACATTTTCACAAACACCTTGTGTACATGACTTTACCAAGGCCAATTTCATGGTAGAAATCATCAAGACTAGGGTTACTCAAGACCCCCATGTTATACCACATACAACAATAATACACGTGTGCAAGATATCATCAATAACATGTATAAATATAATCCTAACTAAGAGTCATCATTATTCATTATTAGGCAACAAAACCCTTTTCATTTGATTTCAAAACCACTATGTACACTTACTAATCCAAGTGTGACATACATGGGTTAATATTTATTTATCAAGGGGAAGAGTTACATTTCTTAGACAACTTGAATCACCACAAATATTGACTTCACTTTGCCTCTAGAAGATCACTTTTAAAACCCTAGCATCCAATTCTTTAAAGATGAGTTAGAGAGAGTTTTTAGGGTATTTTATCCATAAAAATGGATGTTTAAAAGGATACACACACTTATATGGTGAGAAGCCTTGGGTTTTAGACATAGGAAATGACGACCAAAAGTCCCTTAGTTAAAAGCTAAAAATTGAACCCATCCAGGGGTACGCCTCACAATATGACTCACATAAGTAGTCGGTCCCTAGGGTACAAGTGGTACCCGGACTCATACCTGAGGCTTCTCCTAGGTCACTGATAATGTTCAACTCACTCCCACGATTTAGGGGTGAGGCAACTATTTTTAATAACCCAACTAGAGTTGAGGTCGAATCCACAAGGAGCAAATTATAAATTTCAAGTCCTATGGGTTCTATAATTACTAAAAGGTTACTCGGAGTAATAATAAACAAGACATGTAAAATAAAATGGGGGGATTGGTTTGTAATGATTTTCGACTACCAATGTACGAATATGATACTTTTGATATAAAATCAGGATTAGAGAGGATCTTGGTATTATATAAATCTAAAGGTAACGCATATGGGTTGATGATGGTTTATCATGAAGCTTAGTTGTTGACCAAAGGATAGACTAGGTCGAAAGTCATTGTAGTCTATCTTTCAAAAAAAACTACATTGATTTCACCTATTGGCTCTTTCGAGCACCTATCAAGAGTGTAATTCGTAATCACCTAAAACCTCAATCAGGCATCCCTATTCTAGGATGGTGATCTTTACATGATTTACACTCCTAATACACTTATTTCTAAGATTGCAAAAGGTATTAAACCACAGGCTCAATTGTTCACCATTACCCTGTCTCCCTATAACCTTCTTTTAAGGATGTTATGGGTTACCTCAATTTCATCCATCTTTCAGGGATGATGAAGGTTTTTTAGAGTTTGAGGTTTTAGCCCATCAAACCTATTTGGAGATTTGAGTTTTTCACCTATCAAAATTGCAACTCATCAACCTAAGAAATGGTGGAATCCATACACAATAGCTAAAAAACATGCAAACATAATAACACCCACACATAATTTCACTTTAGTTCAACTTAATCCCTAGACCAAGTTACTTAGCTACTTATGAAGAAAGTAAAGATAGATATACCAAAGGGATTATAAAAAACATTTATTCTTTAAAAAATTACTAAGAAATTAACCCTCAAAGAGTAGTTACACACTTACCCAATTAGGGTTTCTTCATTTCAATTCAAAAATCTCTATGATTCAAGAAATACCCAAATAAGAAAGGTTTTTGCCTATTTATGATTTAGGAATCGTCTATTCAATTTTATGAAACTGCCCTGGGTCATATTCCCGTTGAACCACGATTGCATAGTCTTGACCGCGATTGCAGCTATGCGACTGCAATTGTGCTCCGTTATCACATTATACTGACCATCTTGATTGACCACGACCATGGCCTGAGAAGTGTGGTCGCGGTAACTGAGGCTGAACTTCTCCAGGTCTCCAGTTGCACTCCTTTTGTTTCCATTTGACCCTTTTTTAGCTCTAATACACATCTTTTCACCTTCTCAACTGTATACCTGCAAAATGTGGTTATTAGTGCAATTAAATCTTGATGATGTCTTATTTTCTTATACAAAGCATCGTAATATGCACAAATGTTTGGAGCAAATGGTTAAATCATCACTCATCAACACCACCAACTTAAAATTTTTCTTGTCCTTAGGCAAAACCACCCATTTCTATAAGATAATTTCATATGTATGCCCTCATTCTATCACCCAATGATGAAGATAACATAAACTTGATGTCTACCATAAAAAGCACTTTGCACATGGGCAAAATGGTTTCAACAACAACCCTTAATAAAATGGAATATTTGAAAGATGCATTAGAGTTTGAGTAACAACCACTAACACTCTAGAAATGACTCACTTGTTGACTACAACTAAGCTATACCCATTTTATCTCATTATGCAGAGGATGACAAAATCACCTACCTCAACTTGTTCACTTGTCACGTGACAAGAAAGAATATTTCACACACCTTGTTACTAATCACACAACAAGGAATTTTAAGTGCAAACACTCTCTCTCTCAAGAAATTCTCCATGCTAATAAGTACCATGCCATAGGCTTGCCCCTACTTTTCAACCGCCACTATAATGACCACACTCAGTTGGGAATCACAAAAACTTTTTGAACTTAGAATATAGGTTTAAGGAAAGGTAAGATATCAACTTAGGAAAATAGCGATAAACCTTCCTTGAACTTCTACATCATACTCTCTTCACTTTTTTGGATATTGGGACACTTCTTTTTCTTTTACTATTTTTTCTTTTCTTTGTTTTCCCATTTTCCTCTTTATCTCTCTCCCTCTCTCTCTCTTTTTATGTGTGTGTGTGAATAATTCCTTTCATTCCTTTGTGGGATATTTTCTTTCTTAAATTCAAAATGTTTTATTTGCTTAAGCATGTAGGCATCATTTTATAAATTTGTGGCCTAACTATATTTCCTTCATTTTTCAACACCCCCAACTTAGTCTTTTAGCCTCAACTTGAGTCCTTGTGTTCAAGGAGGATAGGGTTCAAAAGAGGACAAATAGAGAGGTCACAGCTTGTAATGTGTTTTCCATTAAAAAGTCCAAAGGCTAAAAGAGGGTGACTATGGGTAGCTCCTATGTATTGGTAGGTTTTTAAGGCTAGAGCAGGCTTGCAATATCACAAAATGTCCAATAATTATTTAACCACCCAAGCACAATAAAAATTTAGCTTTGAAAGACTAATGGGAAAGTTCTAGATGGTACAAGTACACATGAGATGTAGATAATTAAGCTCACACACCTGGCATGCGAATCTCGTATAGGGGGTTCAATTTTTCATCCCGCTTGAGGTAAATATGGAGCATTCACTATTATTCCAAAGTCAATTTTCAGAGTCATTTAAAGAGGAAAGTTTTGTCACAAGGTTGCTCACATCCATGCCCTTGAATTTCGCAAAAATTTTTGAAGAAGGGGGTTGTTTGTTTTGCATCTACACCACGCATAATTTGCTAATCACGGCAATAACCCAAGCTTATATCTTACATTGTGGCTTTAATACGGTTGGACTAATCATATGGCTACTTAGACTTTGCCAATGGGTATGAGTTCAATCACCAAATCATCAATGCTCTAGGTACTCAGAATTCCCTTACATTTAATGGCTCGGTGCCACGGGTACTCAGACTTTCCCTGCACCTATGTTTAGAAACCCAATCATAATAGAAAAGTTTGTATGCTAAAACTAAAATAAAGTAATAAACAAATTAACAATCCTAGACCAACATAACTAATCCATTTAAATGTGGGCACCATAGAGTCCCGAATATTAGAACCCAAAGAAAAATAAGAATTATCCAAAAGAGTAGGAAGGTATCTAGAAATATCAATAATACAGGCCCAAATCAAATCAATAAGAAGACACCCCCAACTGAAAAAGGTAGCAGTGTCCCCACTGCATAAATAATCAAGAATATAAGAGATAAGGGTGCTCCCTAGAATTGCATCAAGGGATGCTATAACTGCCGGACTCTGCATCATCACCATCCTTCTCTAGATCGGACCACTCAACTAAGTCCTTATCATCACACTCCACCCAAGAGTAAGGAAATCTATCTCGGGGTTTTAGGACCTTTCATCGGTCGTTCATGCCCTTCCATATCCTGATAAAGAAATGATCCTTTTTTTTCTCCCTTGTAACAATTTTTCCAACTATGATCTGGAGGTCTAGGTATGACTCCATCAAAGAGGAGTAGGACTCCTCAAGCATATCAGTGGTAGATTTTTTCATCTTTAGGTCATCTCTATACTTCTGATAATCGATAAGTGACATATAAGAATGATGAGTGGTGGAGGGATCACCCAATTTTCGGGTAAAGTAGACATAATATCTTTGATGGTTGGATTATTTACTCCAATCTCCTCATGAGGTCCTATGGTGATTGTCCTATGAGACTCGATCTCACTGCATGTTGGATTTTCCAAGTCGACCTTTTATTTCTTTCTTTTGTTGGGTGTTCCCTCAACTCGAATACTCAATGGGTAGATGGGGCTACTATGATGCACCTATGTATAAATAGCATATATTCCACCCCTACTTTCCTACAAAGATCAGTAATCAAAGAGGGTATGAAGAAATGCGTACCACCTTGGTTCTTGAAATGATCTATTTATTTGACCATGAGTTGACCAACATCTAGGGAGATGCCACCTAGAATACAAGCAAGAATTTGAGCACGTAATTCTAGGATTGTTGTCATGTGGCTACAAGGGGAAAATCAGCTACAAATGATGTCCAACCATATTTGAGCCTCGAAAGTGAAGTCGTTCATGGAGATGTTACTATTAGCCTTGGTCTAAGAGACTTCCTTTTCTGGGAATATCTATTGCACCAACCAACTCCCTAGTTTACACCCCTTTGCTTTGAATTCACCCATTTCTGCATGTTTGAGTCCATAAATATCATTGATTTGATTATCCTCAACTTTTACTGGTTTGCCCTGAATATTGACAATTAAAGTGAATTGGTCCAAACTAGTCACTTCACTTATATTGGCATAAAATTCGAGGACCCATTGTTCATTTTCAATGCATGGATCCAGAGCTAAACACTGCCACCCTATGGCTTCAAGTTTTTTATGAAATATCGGTAGTTTTTTTGGCCCATTCTCCAAGCAAATTCATCTTTCTGAGATCAGCTTTGTCCTCGGTAGATCACGGTAGTAGTGAGTGTGGAACTCGGGTCACATAAATTGGATGTGATCATACTTTTCCATGAGGTTATCCTGAAAGCACTAGGCACACACTATATCAATCAAAGACATTTTAACATGCAAACTATGCCACATTTCTCATTAATGGTCAATGGAACGAGTTTTTGGTGGTGCTAGGTTAAACATTGGAAGTGCAAAATTTTTGCCATGGCATGAAACGGGACTCGAATACCATGATCACAATCCATGGCCGTATTTGTGTTGCCACGATTGCGGTCATCTAAACACGGTCGCAATACCTGAGGCTAGTTTCATGCCAGCTTCTCATATTCAAATCTCTTCCAACTTGGGTTACTATCATGCTCTATAGTATGGACATATCGGTGAGACAATTGAGAAATGCTAATAAGTCTTTGAGTGTGCCCTTTAAAATATAGTTATCCCTACTGAGAGTTCATTTGGCCAAAGTGTCAAACACTTGGTGTGCAAATCTTGTTTGTTAATATTTTTCACACATTATTGGGGATTCAGGATGTCCCACTTGTGTGCACACCTTATCTTATCAGCTAACATCATAATACACCAAGTCTGACAACATGGAAGTAATAACAATTAAAACTTTAGGCCCTCTCTTAACCATGCATTCTAGGACCTATTTTTAAATATAAAAATACAGATTCATGATATTTACAGGAGTCTGATAGGAACAGGCCTTAGTTTAGGTGTCTAAGTGAATTTTGGCAACAAGTTTGAGTGGCTATCGATAACTTTGGCCTTTTTTTTAAGTGTTTATGTTTTGTGCACCGTTAGTGTATAAAATATTCTACACTATCAGGTAAATTTGACTTTCTCTTGCGGGTTACTTAATTTTAAAAAAGAAAAAATTAAGTAACCTGCAATAGCAAGTCAAGTTTACCTGATAGTGTAGAATATTTTGTACACTGACGATACACAAAACTTAAACTCTTTTTTTAATTATTTGAAACTTTTTATTTTAATTAGTTTGATAAAATCGCATCTGCTTATATTTGGAAATTTTTAACCCCAACATTTATAGTATGTGATTAAGATAATGATATCAAAAAGTATCTTTAGTTTAAGATCATGATAATTTTAATTCCTTATTTTCTTAAACTTCTTACCTGGTAGACTAGTACACCTAAATTGAAATGTCATTTCATTTTAGGTGTTAGTGTTCGATTAAACACTTGTTTAAATAAAAAGAAAGTAAGACTTTTAATCTGAAAACAAACTATAAATATTTGTTTAACTATGAATTATCATATTAAGAATAAAATAAGACGCTTTAAGTTATACAATTTTAAATTAAAAAAAAAACATTTAATGTTATACTCGTTTTGATACATGATAAATATAAAAAAAATAGGGATAATAGTTCGAAAAATATCTGTACTTTGCCTAAATTTATAGTTGCGTATACTGAACTTTACGGGGATCTTATGACACTCCTGAACATTTTAAAAATAAATTATTTGCTCCCCAAATATTGATGTGGCAAAGTGAGTGCATTTCACTCTCTTTGAGAGAGTGAGAACGAAAATTATATATTAAAAATTTATTTTTAATATTTCTTTACATAAATGTATATAATTTCAATTATTATTTTTCTTTATTCAGTTTCTTTTTTTCTTCTTCTTCTTCTCTCTCACAAAAATAAAAAGCTCCAAAATTCATCAATGGTGTCTAAAATTAATCTCACATCTTCCTCATCCCCAATGAGTCTCCTCAATTTCTTTTTTTTTTCTTTCACTCCCTTTCACCATAACACATTTGCCATGTAAGCTTTTGATTATTTTTTATTTTAATTTTCTTTTCTCTATTCATCAATATTCAAATTTTCAAGAACCCATTTTTATTCTTTCATGACTTTGCCTCAAATCCAACCTTTCACTTGCAAGCTCCATTTAAATTCTAGTAATTTCTTATTAATCCCTCAATCTAATCATCCTAAGGTGTTTTCCTTCCAAAATAATTTGACCCAAAAATTGCAAGAAAATAACAACTATGCACTCCAACAACCAATTCTCTACTTAATAAAGACATTCTCTCTATTTTACCACATAAAATATCAATCGAACAGTCTTCGATTTCACAACTCGACAATTTTAACCCTCATATTCACACGCACTATAATTTCTAGGATTTCACTCCCCCATAACCAAAGAATAAAAAAAAATCTCTTATCAATCAGAAAAAAAAAGTTGAGAGATGCTTTCCGGCGGCGGCGGCCTCTTTACTTTGTGTTCATCGCCGAAAAAAGTAATAATATGGAGAAGTTAAAAAAAAAGGATGAGAACAAGGTATAAAAAAAAAAGAATGAAATGGAAAAGGAAATTTAAAAAAAAAGACTACAAAGGAGAAAATATAATAAATAAAAGTAATTAATTGTTTATATTAAAAAAAAAAAAATATTACGTGAAATTACGTGGCATTATGTGGCAGTGCGTGCAGATCACTACTTGAAATAAAATCTGGGTATAAGCTTTTAGACGGGTATATATTTCATTTTTAAAATGTTTAGGGGGTAATAGGACCCCTGCAAAGTTCAGTATGCGCAACTACAAATTTAGATAAAGTACAGATATTTTTCGAACTATCATCCCTACAAAATATATCCTTCTACACAAAATTCTGCATTCACGGCATATTTTTCTTGTTTTCACTTGCATGGCTAATTTTAGCAACAATGTTTATACATCAGGTATACAATATAATATAACTATTGGAAACTATGTATCAACCTTGTATAAAAATGTATACACTATTATACAATACAATACTGTATAAACTTGCACAAAAGTTAAATTTCATCTCGTATGAACTTCTTCCTGTGAAAATGGGTCTAAACATCACTAAATAGCTCAAATCTTTAGAATTAACTTCATATTTAAATATCATGAGATGATAAATATGAATATCACTTTCATCAGTTTCGAAGCATCAAACTAATAAAAATCATAATGACAAATTGAGGATTTATTATCTTTCCCATAAATATTGCAAATCAAATTATACACAAAATAAGCTTTAAAAAGGTAAGACCTTTAATTCAAAATTCCTTACTAATATTCCATTGTGGATGCTATTTGCTGAACTTCCTATGACTGGGTGGAGTTGTGATTCAGTAAGTCGATTGGCTAGTTTTGTAGGTACCCTTTATTTTGCTAATAAATGTACCACTAAGCAAACGTGTATCGCATTTTCTAGAGTCCTAATTGAGGTTAATGTGTCTAAACCTCTGCCTACAAAGATCTTAGTGAAGGATCCTAGTGGTCGGGAATATGAGCAAATGGTTGATTATGATTAGAAACCTCAATTTTGTGGGAAATACATGAAGATAGGTCATGTCTGTCAACCTGCAGTAGCATCTAAGCCTCCACAATAAGCACAACAGGATAATCAACCTTGAAGGAGATGAAGAAGGCCCGAAAGAGTGGTTTAAGAGTGGCATTACAAAGGATTTATAGAAAGACCTCCTGCAGTGCAACTGGTGTCAAGTTCTCCTCAGAAGAATGGTCCAGAACAAACTTTTATGGTAACTCACTGCTGATCTTGAGAAGAGACCAGTGATGAAGGATAAGCAACAGAATTCTAGCAATCCAGAGCATAGTGCAATTAGGTGATAATGTCCTCCCAGCTCTGAATTGGATGAGAATGACTTTCCTGCGTTAAGTTCAGCTAATTTGAAGAGAATAGGTGGTGATTTATTGAGGAAAGTTGTTGGTTCCTATGGTTCCACTCTCAGAGATAGATGTGGAACATCTAATATATCATTATGACTTGGTTGTTTTGTAATAAAAGAGGCTTCGATAAATGGCATAAGCAAAAGGAGTTGAAGCACCATCTTAGAGTTAAAAGTGTTAAAGTGTCACGCACTAGTAGGACGTGAGTGGCACCCATCCCATTATCTGGTGGAACCATCAAACTCACCTTACCTTGTACATACACACACTAAGGGTATTATAATTACCCTCTAGTCGTGACTTGTAAGAGACAAGTTCCGTCTATGTACTAAACCCCAGACGCAAGTGTCTACCAACCTTATTTCATCAATATCCCATGAGGATGCTCAAATACCAGAACACTCCATAATCAACCATGGAATATAAGAAAATCACATAACACAGTGATAACAACCAACACTTGTAAGATTCACAAGCTTTACATATAATATAGTGAAATATAATCACACCTAATAATGTCTGTCCACAAGAAATACTAAGGAACAGTTATCATGCACATATAACTCAAATTGGATTAAACTACGTAACCATCACCTACCTCAATCCAATATTGCACAACTCAATAAGCTAGAGCCTTGACTTTCTATGCAATTTCTACTTGACTTCGGTCTAGAAATACAAATAAAACGCATAATCAATGCAGTCACCTATCATGTTAGGAATAATAACTCAATCCTAACCTTTGAGGCCAAGTTCATGATTATCCCCTCCCCATTCTAGGGCTTTTCCACCATAATCCACCTAAAACTACTAATTTCATGGCTCATTTAGTGAATTAACAACATGCAAGGGTAATTTAATAATCATTAACTAAAATCTAATGATTTTACACCTAAATTACTCTATTGAACCAGAAAACTCACTAATACAAGACCTTAACCTTTCCCAAAATCCGTAAACTAGTAATTCTAATGCTATATTATCATTTTATTTGTTAATGGGGATGTTATCCTTACCTTAATGAAGAAAAAATAATGGAAAACTAAGCATTTTTGCCCAAATCACTATTATTGAAGCCCCAAAATGTGTTTTAGAATAATAAACCATTTTTGGGGTTTTTTCAAAATAGAACAATGATTTATGTCGCTATAGTAACATAGTCGTTATAGCGACGCTTGACTATGTAGACTGTGATACAAGAAAGACCATGAAAGGCACAAAACAGCCCATAAAACAGTTCACAAATTGAGAACAACCCGAGGACCCCTGTGAGTGCTAGTTTTGGCCAACAACAACAACACAAGTATCACGAGTTTACAAGGTATTTTAACACCAAAACAGCAACAATACAACAAGAACAAAATGAACACAATGCACACAAGATTCGAATTCAACAAGAACAAACAATTACAAGATACAAACACTAACATAATTACAAGAAAGGTAAAGATAGATAGTGAGATATAGCTTATTACAAAGATTAGGAACTAAAGAGTATATCAAAACTCAAAAACCCCTAATGAATGTAACAAAAATACCACACTCTTATGGTGACCGCCAAGAAAATCAACTTACCTCAAGATCCACTATTTTCAAGCAAAGAACAATATTGGTTTTTCCAAGCCCTAAACTACAATGGCTAATCCAAGCTCTAACTAAGAAATACACTAAGGTGGTCTATTCTCAAGAGAGAGGATTTTCAATGTCTCATATTTTCATCATTAAACAACTGTCAAGAGAAGACCTAAAATATCCTATTTATAGTGTATTACGAAAGGAGAAAAAAATGACTACACTACCCTTAATGATAGGGGTGGCCATGGAGTGCATTTTGGGCAAAGAGAAGTAACCAAAATGTCCTCAATGAAGATAACTCTAAACTCTTGAGCCTTTAAGGCTCCAAAGCCGTGAGTCCTCACGTCTTCAATGCTCTAAGCAAATTTTCACTCTTGGCCTTGATGTATGGTATGCTCAATGGTAGGCTTAAAACGGGTCCTCCATGCATGTTCTCGTATCCTCGAGGTGACCAAGTCTTGAGCCTCTATGTGTTGGCCTCCAAAGATGTCATCAAAAGATAAGATGGCTATTTGTCTTGTATCATCCTCCCCTTCTTGAAAAGGATTCAACCTCGAATCCAAACCTTGCAAAACCGAAAAGAGGAAAAACAAATACAAACTCCTCATGGCATGAGAGTTAGGGTTAGCCCAACAAAATCATTTCAACATGCCAAGGTTCACATATTTGCAATACAACCAAGGATCCTTTGAATGAAATTTTAAAAATTCAATGAAAGATGTACGAAGGATTTTGTTATGGGATTCACCAAGAGTGACACATTTTTTATCATGTGGACAAAGAAACAATTTGGGTGCACCGACATCACCATTTCTACATTTGGCACCAGGGTCAAACGGGAAGAGTAGCGATAGATACAGGTCTAGACAACACTCCCCTTTTTCGTGGTCTCCACCCGAACTAAACGGCATACTCTCTACAATAGCATACATATCATCCAAAGAAAATAGAGAGTAGAGAAAGGTATCACTCAAGTCGACTTCTACTAAGGTGTCCTCATGTGTGTACTCACTACTAGTTTTCCAATCATCACCATGAGTACTCTCAACAATAAAGTCAGACAAAGTAGAAGGAGAAGTAGCTTCAAAGACCACACATTCCTTGCCCTAAGAGTACTCCCATCTTCTAAGAAGAGATTTCCATTTTTAGGATAAATGTTGTCACACCATAATAGGTTAGCATATAGGTTATATATTCCAAGGCAAGCTATACTATCATTTTCACCACTAGATCTATTAAAAGTATTTATGTCATCTTCAAACAAGACATTATACCTAAAGAGAGCATGATCTATTTCACGGGCGAATTCGGAACAAACACGTTCATCACTCTCTAAAGGATCAATATCAAGTTTCAAAGAGATTTCAAGCACAAGATTATCCCAAGAATAGTTCTCGAGTTCACTCCCATTTTGTTAACCAACAATTTCAAATACTTCACTCACTTGAGTTCTATTAAGCACATCACACATAACCTCAAGTGGCGGGCAAGTTTCACACATAAGTTGATCAACACCAATTACACAAGACGATGTACTTTCGTTCAATATATTGGCTTCAACACTAGGTGGACATAAATTGCCCTTACAAGAAGAGTCAATGTCGTCATCAATAGGATCAACTAGTGTATTCACACTCACAACATGTACATCATTAACAAGAGGCAAAGAATCATTATACTCAAAAGTAAGTAAGCTATAACTCATACTTAATGGGATACTAGCCACACAATTATCAGTCACACGCGTTAAAGTGTAAGAGTTAGCTATTTTACCTTGAAGATCTTGAGTAGATTCCTCTTTGCCATGGTGTGAAGGTCCTCCACAAGATTGGGCAGCAACTTCTCTTCGTTCTTGATCTTCTTCGCTTTCAATGTTTGTACCTACATAAATATCCTTAGAAATAGAAGGACAGACATCGTTAGCACGGTTTGGTGGTAAACCCCACACTTTGCTCCACACAACCTCTTATTTTTCCACTGTCGGATTTCCACCTTTCACAACCTTACTCCTTAAAATCTTTTGTCTCTCATCATCATTCGGATTAGAGTAGGTGAATACTTTTCTTTGTGTCTCAGGAAGAATGTACGTCATGAGGTGGTTTCCCCATTTGTCTCTTACAATATTAGGCCAATCTTGCACATTTGGAACCTTATGTTGTGCAAACCAATCGGCACCTAAGCATACATGACCATAAGTCAAGGGAAGAATATCTCACCACACCTCCTATAGTATTCAAATTAGGAGAAGACAAATTTTACCCTCTCGGTAACCTTAAACCCGTCCAAGGAGTATGGAACAAGTAAAGGCTCTCGAAACAACCCCAAGTAGTAAACCATAGATGAAAGGATGTAGTTCCTATAGTAACTATCATTTAACACAACGAGGCAGCCCAGTATCCCACAAACGGTCACCTTTCCGGAATGTACACTCCTCGAATCAACATTGTACGCACGAGAGTACCCCTCGGTTTTGGAGATGCATACCCTCTTCTTCTCGTTGGACAACCCCCACTAGAGATAGTATAACTATTCATACTATATATACCTTGATAAGAAGGACTACAAGGTGGAGAATATGAATCTTCACACTCCTCACGTGTATTCTCATCATAGCTCTTATAAGTTTTGCGAACAAAAGGGTTATACCTAACACCAAATCTACATTTAGAGTGAGAAGTATAAGACTCCTCATATTCCCCAACATCATTATAAAATCCATCACGAGGTCCTACATCATCTCCAAATTCACCATAAGCACTAGGCACTTCATTCACCTCATTTTCTCTCTCAAAACCGTAACCCTCAAATCTGCCCAAGTTTTGATCATGGCTATTTTCATAGCTTCCGCAATCTCCCTCAACTTTATAGCCATAAAACCCCTCATTACAATCATAGTCTCCCATGTTGTAGTCACAATAATCCCCATCTATCAAAGAAATATTCCTCTTATATCATCTTTGTACCTACAAAATGAACAAACAAGATTAGTAGTAAAGCTTCCTTGCCAACACTCGTATACACTCGTGATCCTCACAATTGGAGCGGCGAGTATTGAAAATTGCTTATACTTCGGTATTCAATAGGATGTCAATTCTACTTGGCGGACAGAATGGATTCTTGTTTGATCGACTCAAGACACAAAAACAAAATTTACTTACGAACTTGAAACAAAGAAGTTACTACGAGTTAAAAATGAGAAAAGCACAAAAATAACTCTAACATGAAGAACGTACTCAAAAACTAATTTACAACTTATTAGATATTTACTAGTTGCCAACAAAGTTGAAACCAATGGAAACAAAGAAAAAAAAACTAGGAATTCCTATTCTTGATCTTATGATGACGTGGCACTCAACTATTGGTCGTGGGAATGTTGTTGAAGTTTGAAAATTTTTTGTTCTTAAACTTATTTGTTCAATCTTCACAAGAATGATGGAATTTTTGTTTTTGGTAAGTAGACAACAAGTCTTTAGGTCTGTTTTTCAAGATTCAAAAGTTTTGACCTACTTTCACTCTTTTGGCAAGGCAACCTTTTTGGAAGTTTTGTCCCCTTTCCTCTTTTGGTCTACCTAGAAAAGTGGTCTTACTCTATTTTTGTAACTAGACTTTTGGGATGTCTTTTGTTCGTTTACCATGTTTCCAAGACAAAAAAAACCTCACTCTTCTTTATCTTGTTTTCAATATCAAACATCCCCTTTGAAGCTACTTCTTCAACACAACGAGATGAACATCAAGAACTACAACAACAAAACTGTCCACAACCTTCAACAACAATTTGAAAATTAGCTCAAGAACTTGGATTTAGACTCAAGGAGTGCTAGTGAACAAGAATCTAACACAAGAAACTACTAAGACAACAAAAAAAGTCCAAGATCTAGACACAAATCTCGGTCAAACATAAAAACGGGACAAATTACTTTTTTGCGTTTTTCAGTTTTTCCAACACTTTTTTTTTATGATTTTCAAGATAGAAAGCCCAAGATTGATCTTGTAGGACTAAATAAATTGTTTCTATGATACCAAATGATACAAGAAAGACCACGAAAGGCACAAAATAGCCCACAAAATAGTCCACAAATTGAGAGTAACCCGAGGACCCCTTTGAGTGCTAGTTTCGGCCAACAACAACAACATAAGTATCACAAGTTTACAAGGTTTTTTAACACCACAACAACAATACAACAAGAAAAATATGAACAAAATGCACACAAGATTCGAATTTAACAAGAACAAATGATTACAAGATACAAACACTAACACAAATGCAAGAAAGGTAAAGATAGATAGTGAGACATAATTATTACAAAGATTAGGAATTAAAGAGTATTTCAAAACTCAAAACCCCCTAATGAATGTAACAATAACACCATACTCTTATGGTGACCGCCAAGGGAATAACCTTACCTCAAGATCCACCATTTCCAAGCAAAGAACAATATTGGCATTTCCAAGCCCTAAACTACAATGGCTAATCCAAGCCCTAACTAAGAACTACACTAAGGTGGTTTACTCTCAAGAGAGAGGATTTTCAATGTCTCATATTTTCATCATTAAACAACTGTCAAGAGAATACCTAAAATGTCCTATTTATTTTGTATTACAAAAGGAGACAAAATGACTACCCAACCCTTAATGATAAGGGTGTCCATGGAGTGCATTTTAGGCAAAGTGAAGTAACCAAAATGTCCTCAATGAAGATGACTCTAAAACCGTGAGCCATTAAGGGTCCAAATCCACGAGTCCTCACGTCTTTAATGCTCCAAACAATTTTTCACTCTCGGCCTTGATGTATGGTATGCTCAATAGTAGGCTCAAAACGGGTCCTCTATGCATGTTCTCGTATCTTTGAGGTGGCCAAGTCTTGAGCCTCTATGTGTTGGCCTCCAAAGATGTCATCAAAATATAAGATATCCATTTGTCCCGTATCAGACTGGTGGCTATAGTGGGAATTATTCTGTATTTGGGCATGCCACTAAAGCGACTTGCACGCTGCTATAGAGACATGGATGGGACAAAATGTTTGATTTTCCCCAAAAATGTCCTTTTCACAACACAACTTAAATCGAAGACATCATAAATAATATCCTTTATGCTAAGATCAATTTTGGGAGTTCTATTTATACGAATTTAATTCCATAAAGTCTTATGGGTTTCTTATCATCTAAGCTAACTTGAAATCAAGGTAAACTACCAGATTTTCCGCATCTATTCTTAGATTTTTCTAGATCATACCTCACTCAAATTTCACCTAAGACTAGCCTAGCCTAAAAATTGTAACTTTAAATCTGGGGAACATCTTTATCTGAATATTTAAACAAGAGACTCACTCACCCATAAAGATGGAAAGGATCATTACAACAGATACTAATTTACTCATGTTCGTCCTCGAATGATAAAAAAATGGTCTAAATAAGAAAAGAAGGAAATACCTGTGTAAGACCCCGTAAAACTTTGATTAATGTATTTTTTACCCTCCTGTGTGTAATGTAAATTTTTTACTTGAATTATGTTAAAGAATGTAAAAGGTCCATGTTGAAAAAGTTTTAGAATTTTTTAAAGGGGTTCGAGGTCATTTTGGGACCTTGAGGAAATGAGTGTCCGCGATAATAGCGTACCACGCCACTTATGCTCCATGATAGAAGCATAGCACAAAGGCTACCCTCCTCGATAGAAGCATGCCATGCTGTTGTGTTAATTTTAATCAGTTTTTTTCACTTGGGGTAAGAGTCTTTTTCGTACTTTACTCCTTAAACGAATTTAAAACACCAAATTGACACTTTTCCCTTCAGTTATAAAAATCAAACATAATTTTTTTCTTGTTTAACTCCCAACCCAATAAAGTATAAGGTTTTATAGAAAATTTGATGTGACCCAGTCGGGGGCCTTTTCATAATGGACGTCCCATGTCCGACCGGTACCGGAGACCACCCCCGTTACCCAACCCAATCTCCAGACATTTGCCCTGAGTTGGCTGAATTTTAAGCATGTAGAAATATAGTGCAACAACTCACATGTAGACTCTGGGATAAAATCATAATCGTGACCAATCCAACCGAGTCCAACTATCCCATACCAACAATCCAACCATACCAAAGGCCATAAACCAAGCCATAACCAAAAGGGATATCAAAACATAATATAATTAATCCCAAAATGAAATATAATGGAACAGTGAGAAATTATGTCTGATGATGCCAGCCTCAATACCAAAACCAATGCCAAGGCAGACAACGATACCGATCTCGCCCATTCCAACCCATAGAAGTACCACAAAGCCTCTAACCAAAAGAGCAATAAAATTTGATTGGAACATGCCCCCAACCATAGCGAAAACTAATATCCAAAAATAAACCAAAATGTCTAAAAATGTCCATAACATGAAATGGAGCCTCCCGAAAGGATGGAAGCTCACCACTTCAGTCCAAATTATGTCCCCAAGTCAATCACTATGTAGAAGGAGTAGAACGGTCGATTCCTGCAAAGCGTGGGTATACAACCGCCAGTAGATGGGTTAGCAGGTAAACGCTAGCATTATCTCAAGATAAGGATAAAATAATGTCATTTATAAAACCAAGTATAATTATCCATATGCACACAACCATACATATATATATCCAAGTTGGGAAAAGGGGTCGGGTTTACTATGCCTTTAAAACCTTTACCTGGGTTATGTCGCTTCACCGTCCTAAACCACCCACGGACAATATAGGTTCAACTCCCCCTACTGAAAAGGCCCCAATGCGTGTAGCCGCATGACCACGAAAGTAACCCTTTGGATGACTAGTACTTCCCCCAAAATATAGTGTGACATTATGCACACGGTCACCAAGACCAACCTTATATCGAGAAATATAAGTTTCTAGTTTTGGTCTCCCCGAGACCTCCACCTTTCATGATTTTACTACACATCTCACCTTTGATACCCAATTAAAATCAATTTCTAAATAACCAAACCATTATCCAGTTATTAACCAAGGCCATCAATATTGGTATCGTCATACCAATCTTTACTTGCAAGTATAATCTATAGCCAACAATGTATAGGTTTAAGACGACTTTCAAGTGCCCTATCATTTACCATATTAAACCACTTGGGGGATTCCATATACCCCTCAAGCATATCCATTTAGCCATTTACCTTTCCAAACCCTTTAAACCATGCATAATTCCTTTACCAAGTTTAAAACAAGCATGAGTTCTATTATTAGTAGTCAATGCAATGAACATATCTTTATAAGCATTTTGTCAAACACATTGGGGGCATAATATGACCAAAACCAGTTCCAATTACCATTAAATCATTTCCATGCAATCCAATTATCCAAAACCACCATTAATGCATATAAAAGCATAATTAAAACCATAGGAAACCCTAACCAACCATTTAACATCAAAACCCCCAATTCATATTTGAAAACCCAAAATCTACAATTAATAAAATCATAAAAACATTCATAAAAACCATGCCTTTAGATAAAATTAACAATGAGGGAAGAGAACATGCCTTAACTCATGATAACGATGGAACGAAATCACAAAGACAAGCCCCAAATCAATCCTCTAGTTAAAACCCTAGCTTCCCTTGCCCAAAAGCTTTTGTGAGAATTTTAGAGTGTTTAGAAGAGTTTTTAAGTGTTAATGATAGGAATAATAAGGTAAATAACCTTCCAAGTAGGTTAGAAGTCATAGGACCTCATTAGGATAAGTGAGGAAATGTCCAAAATACCCTCACTTAAGTTGCACCAAAATCTCATCACAGGGATACGATTGACCCACACGAGTCATACCTTTCCAATAGAGTGGTACCCTCCACTCGTACCCTAGACTCAACCTTTGGATCAAACACTATCCAGCATATGACTCATCCAACCAAGTCGTATCCATAGCATACGATCCATACCCCTGGCAGATTTAAACCCAAGGAACATTTAGACACTATTCACCATATGAGTCCTGGGTACGACTCGTACCTTGGCTTATGGCTCATAGTTACCCACTCGTACTCAGATCCAATATAAGTAACCAAGTCTAAGATTAAGTTAAGGAACCAAACGATCTGTAACCACCAATACGACTCATACCACTAAGTTGTATCCATTCTTGTAACCAAAATACATCCCACCAACCAACACTTGTCATCATATGATCAAACCATACCATCCGTACCCCAACATACGTCTCATACCCATGAGTCATAGTGGGTCCAGAGATCAGAATTTCAGGAAGTTTTCTAAGGTCTAGAAACTAAGGTATTTCAATCTCCCCCACTAGAAACATTCATCCCCGAATGACGGACAAGGTAGGGGTAACCACACACAAGAGTCATTTGCATTATAAAATATATTTCTAATCTCTAACAAAGTTTGAAAACAAAGAGGTAAAGATATTAATCTCTCCTTTAACAAACTCTAAAAATAAAGATGTGTTGAAAACACAAACCTTTCACATGAATCCCAGGAGCAGAAAACAAAAGCGGATATTTGGAATTCATGTCCTCCTCCATATCCCACGTAGCTTCTTCCACCTTATGGTTCAGCCAGAGAACCTTAACCGAAGCCACATTCTTGGTCCTTAAATGATGAACCTGCCTATCCAAGATCTCTACCAGGACTTTTTTATAAGACAAAGAATCTGTGATACCCAATCTTTCCAAAGAAACAACCAAAGAAGGATAACCATACACTTCCTCAACATGGAAACATGAAATACCGAATGAACCAAGCTCAAGCTAGAAGGCAACTCTAGCTCATAATCAACATTACCAATTATCCGCAAAACCTCATAAGGAACCACATACCAGGGATTGAGCTTCCTCTTCTTATCAAACCGCACTACTCCCTTCATGGGAGATACCTCGAGGAAAACCTTATCCCCAACCTCAAACTCCAAGTCTCTATACCGAATATCTGCATAGGACTTCTGGTGACTTAGGGCAGCCTTAAGCCTCTCCTGAATCACATTCACCTTCTCCATAGCCTAGTAAACTAAGTTAGGACCAAACATGTCCGCTCACCAAGCTCAAACCAACCAATAGCAGATCTACACCTCTTACCATACAATGCCTCAAAAGGGGTCATACCAATACTAAAATAATAGTTATTATTGTAAGAAAACTCCATCAAAGGTAGATGATCAACCCAACTGCTACCATAATCAATCACACAAGCTCGAAGCATATCCTCTAACATTTGAATAGTTCTCTCCGATTGCCCATCTGTCTGCGGGTGGAAAGCAATACTCAAAATAATCTTAGTCCCCAACCTTCTCTGAAAAGAACACCAGAAGTGAGATGTAAACTGCGTGCCACGATCATAAATAATCAAAACAGGCACCCCATGCAACTTCACAATCTCCTGAAGATACAGCTTCACATAATCCTCCACCGTGAAGGTAGTCTGCACTGGCAAAAAATGTATAGACTTAGACATCTAATCCATGATGACCCAAATCAAATCACATTAATTTTGAGATTGAGGAAGACCGGTAATGAAGTCCATTTTGATCACTTTCCCCTTTCACTCGGGCAAATTAATTTCTTGATACAACTCTCCTGGCCTCATGTTCTCAACCTTAACCTATTGACACATTATGCACTTGGCAAAAAAATCAACCACATCCCTTTTCATGACATTCCACTAATAGATCGCCTTGAGATCATGGTATATCTTAATCGAGCTGGGATAAACAACATAGTGCGACTCATACGCCTCAGCCAAAATACAGTGTCGCAAGCCATCAATATCAGGGACACACAGCCTCCCTTGGTACTAAAAAGTACCATCACCACCGATCTCAAACACCACTACCTTTTGCCTACCAATGTCACTTTTGATCTTCATCAACATAGGATTTAGCACTTGCTTCTTGTTAATCTCCGTACCAAGAAATGATCGAACCACTTCTTGCACCACCACACCACCATCCTTGGATTCCAAGAGGAAAACTCTAAGATTATCCAAGTGGTGAATATCCTTTACCATTTACCACTTTTCTTCCTCCAAATAAGGCAAACTCCCAATGGATAACCTGCTAAGAGCATCAGAAACTATGTTAGCCTTACCTGGGTGGTAGTGAAGACTCATATCATAGTATTTGAGAAGCTTAAGCCATCTCCTCTACTTGAGATTAATCTTTTTTTGAGTGAACACGTACTATAGAATCTTATGATCAAAAAAGATATCCACGTGCACGCCATATAAATAATGCCACTATATTTTCCAAGAAAAAACAACCGCTAACAGCTCCAAGTCCGGAGTAGGAAAATTCCTCTCATGCATTTTCAACTGCCTGGAAGATAGGCAATCACCTTCCTATGCTACATCAACATACAACCAAGTCCTTCCCGAGATGCATCACAGTAAACCACGAACCCATCATTGTTTTCCGACAAAGTCAAAATTGGAGCCGAATTCAAATTAAACTTCAACTCCTCAAAACTCTCTTCACAAGTATCTAACCAAGAAAATTTAACCTTCTTCTAAGTCAACTTAGTCAAATGAGCATCTTTTGATGAAAAGTTTTCCACAAATTGACTATAATACCCGCTTAAACCCAAGAATCTTCGAATGTCGGATGGAGTCATGGGTATAGGCCACCTCTTCACAATAGAAAACTTTTTTGGATCCACCATGATTCCTTCACTAGAAATGATATGACCCGAGAAAGTTATAGCGTTTAACCAAAACTCACACTTGGAGAACTTGACATACAACTGTTATTCCTTTAAGGTCTGCAATACCATAAGTAGGTGATTAGCATGATCTACCTCACTGTTAGAATATACCAAAATGTCGTCAATAAACACAATAACAAAGACATCCAAATACTAACAAAAAAACCCTTTCATCAGATCCATAAATGTCGTAGGAGCATTAGTCAATCCAAATGGCATCACCAAAAACTCAAAGTACCCATACTGAGTACAAAAAGTCATCTTAGGGATATCTACCTCCCTAATATTTAGCTGATGGTACCCAGACCGAAGATCTATCTTAGAAAAGAACTTGGTACCTTGCAACTGGTAAAATAAAGTATTTATCCTTAGAAGAGAAGACTTGTTCTTGATCGTCACCTTGTTCAGCTGCCTATAGTCAATGCACATCCGAAGGGAACCATCGTTCTTGCACCCAAACAACATCGGTTCATCCCAAGGAGATAGAATAAGATGAATAAACCCCTTATCCAGAAGATCCTTAAGTTTCTCCTTGAGTTTCCTCAACTCAACTGGAGCTATTCTATATGGAGGAATAGAAATTGGACGAGTGTTCGGAACTAGATCAATACTAAACTCTATTTTCCTATCCAGAGGAACACCAGGAAGATCATCTGAAAAGATCTCTAAAAACTTATTAACCATTGGAACTGATTGGAAAGAAGGACCTTTCGAATTAGAATCTTTAACCCAAACCAAGTGATAAAGATAATCTTTAGAGATTAACCTTTGAGCTCTAATATAAGAAATAATTCTCATCCTAAGAGCTAAAGAACCATGGTCTCATTCTATAATTGTCTCACTATAGAACCTAAAGATAACCCTATGGATTCGACAATCAAAGGACACATAGAAAGAATGAAACTAATCCATCCCCAGAATAACATCAAAAACAACCATACCCAACTCAAATAGATCCACCAAGGTCTGATTTCCACCAACAGATACCACGCCCCCCTATAGACTCTCTTATCAATAATCGAGTCACTTATTGGGGTAGAAATAAAAAAAGGATCTGAAATAACTTTTGGATCAAAACCAAAAGATACAACCACATAAGGAGTCATATAGGAGTAAGTGGACCCCAGATCAAGCAAACAATATACGTCACGAGAGAAAAGTTGTAATGTACCAATAAAAATATCAGGTGATTCTTCAGATTCATATCGGGACACCAAAGTATACAACTTGTTCTGACCCATACTAGAACCAGGAGTAGTAATAGAAGTAGATGCCACACCACCAGGTGTATGAGCAGAAGATGAAGCCATAGAAATCTTATTCGCCCTCGTAGCAACCTTATTAATCGGATAATCCCTAAGCCGATGGCTTGCTGGCTATATTTGAAGCATTTATCCCTTTTTCCATCATAATAACCCCAATGAGGATGACTATAGAACCGACAAAAAGGTCATGAAGAAGCTGACTAGCCTCTGCTCACCTAAAATTGGGCACCTTGTGCGCAAAAATTATCACCACCATAGTAACACCTATTCCCCAACTAGTAAAGAGAACTAGCAGAAATGTAGGAACCAGAACTCGCCCACTTTTGTTTCTACCATTTGCCACCATCTCGGCTACCCTAAGACTGAGCACCTCCCTAGTTAAAAAACTTTCTCCTCTTACGTTGCCTATCCCCAAACTCCATCTATGTCCTCTTTTCACCCTTCACTTGCTTCATATGAACAATTAACCTAGATATATCCATATCTTTAATCAACAAGGTAATCTTGCTCTCTAAAATTAGATCCCGATTTAACCCAGAAGCAAACTTCCTCATTCTAGTCCGCATGTCATCCACTAAATCAGGAGCATACCTTGACAACTAATGAAACTTCAAGGCATATTCCTTGAAAAACATCCTCCATTGATTAAGGTTCACAAATTCCTCTATATTTGCTTCCCTCAGCTCTTGAGGAAAGAAATAATCTAAGAAGGCCTTAGAAAAAGTATCCCGTAAGACTGATTCTTCCACATCATCCCTATCCCATGTCCCACTCCTCATGCCACTGATATGTAACCTCTTTGAGCTAATAAGCTGCAATGTTTACCCCCTTCATATTAGTATCCTATATCACCTAAAATATTTTTTCCATTTTATCAAAGAAGCACTGTGGATCCTCTCCCACCTTCACTCAAGAAAAAATGGGAGGACCCATCTTTATTAATTAGACAACCCTTGTGACATTAGTAGACAAAGCACCAGACATGTCCCATTTATCCTGAGTAGCACCCAATTTAGCAATAGCATGAATAGATTGACGAAATTTCATATTAGTCACCTCACCTTAAGCAGGACTAGTAGCAACCGGTGAAACTCCAGAACTATTAGGGATAGAACCATGAGATCGTAGATGAACCTCGGAAGTAGGATACACCCCTTCAATGTTACCCCCAGATGGGATAGAAAAATTTCTTTGTGTTCCAGATCTGCGAGGCATGATCTGAAAGATGCACAAACAAGGATTAGAAAAGATGCTGGGACTGATACTCCAAGCTTAAAAATAGAATACCAAGAAAGTAAAACATTCCTAAATGCCTTGTAGCCTCTCCCTTATGAGTGTGGCATGCTATACACCCCTAAAAGAGACTCTAATTAACATGGATTTGTGGACTCCCAATTGACTATGAACCTGGATTTGATACCAACTTGACACGACCCAAACGGGGTCCTTATCGTAATGGGCATCCCAAGTCTGATCGGGATCGGAGACCACCCCCATTACCCAACCCAACCTCTAGCCGTCTTTCCTGAGTTGGCTGAATTTCGAGCATGTAGAAAGATAGTGCAATATCTCACATATAGACTCTGGGATAAAATCACAACAGTGACTGATCCAACCGAGTCCAGCTATCCCATACCAATAATCCAACCATACCAAAGGCCATAAACAAAGCCATTACAAAAAGAGATATCAAAACATAATATAATTAATCCCAAAATGAAATATGATAGAACAGTGAGAAATTATATTTGATGATATCAGTGTCAATATCAAAACCAATGCCAAGGCTGACACCTATATTGTTCTCGCCTATTTCAACTCATAAAATTACCACAAAGCCTCTAACTAAAGGAGTTATTAAATCCGATTAGGACATGCCCCCAACCATATCCAAAACCAATATCCTAAAATAAGACAAAATGTCTAAAAATGTCCACAATATGAAATAGAGCCTTTCGAAAGGATGGAAGCTCACCACTTTAGTCCAAATGTTATCCCCAAGTCAATTGCTATGTAGGAGGATTAGAACGGTCGATTCCTACATAGCATGGGTATACAGCCGCCAGTAGACGGGTTAGCGGGTGAATGCTAGCATTATCTCAGGAAAAGGATAAAATAATGCCTTTAATAAAACCAAGTAAAACCATCCATATGCATACAACCATACATATATATATCCATGTCAGGAAAAGGGATCGGGTTTAGCATGCCTTAAAAACCTTTACTTGGGTTGTGTAGCTTTGTCGTCCTAAACCACCTACGGGCTATATAGGCTCAGCTTCATCTGATTAAAAGGCCCCAATGCATATAGCCGCATGACCAGGAAAGAAACCCTTTGGATGACTAATGTATCTCCCAAAATTAGGGATGGATTGAATCCATTCATGCTATGCTTCTCTAGATTGTAGGACCCAAAAGGTCAGTTTTTTATTTTCCGAATGAGTCGATGATCAAATGGGATGGGAGTTCCTAAGTTTCCAAAGGGAGGTTTATTTCTTATCTTAGATCTAAGAAAATTATTTCCAAAGGATTTTTCTATCATCTAGTTTAGGTTAAGGATTCTAACTCTGAGAGTCCCTCTTTGCAATTTGTTCCTGTGGTTAATGAATTTTTTAATGTTTTTTTCGATGATCTTCCTAGAATCCCTCCCGATAAAGAGATAGACTTTGGAATTATATTTTGTCTTATACTTCAATTCCTCCTTATAGAATGACTTTGGTTGAACTAAAGGAACAGTTGAAGGACCTCCTTAATAAGGGTTTCATCCATATTAGTTCTTCTCTGTGGGGTGATCCTATGCTTTTTATGTAAAAGAAATATGTGTATCATCAGATGTGTATAGACTATCATCAGATGGCCTATAGACTATCCCCTTCCCAGTATCGATGACCTTTTCAATCATCTTTAGGGTGATGTGTACTTTTCTAGAATTAATCTTCATTTGAGCTATCACCAGTTGAATATTAGGGAGGTTTATATTCCCAAGACTACTTTACGGACCCGGTATGGCTATTATGAGTTTTTGGTTGTGTCATTTGAGTTGACTAATGCTCTGACTACTTTCATGGATCTTATGAATTGGGTATTCATGAAGTTTCTTGATTTGTTTCTTATAATCTTCATTGATGAAATCTTGGTGTACTACAAAAGTGAGGAAGATCATGCCAATCATCTCTGAATTGTGTTGTAGACTCCTAAGGACCAAAAATTATGTACAGAATTCTCTAAGTGTGAATTTTAGCTAAGTGTTGTGACTTTTCCCAGGCATGTTGTTTCTAGTAAGGGGATCAAGGTGGATCAACAGAAAGTTGAGGCAATTAAGAGGTGTCCTATACCTACGACTCCAATCGACATTAGGAGTTTCTTGGGCGTGGTGGTGTACTATTGGAGGTTTGTGGAGAGTTTCTCATCTATTACTGCTCCACTGAAAAAGTTAACTCAGAAAAAGGTCAAATTTTTGTGCACTAATACTTGTGAGGGTAACTTTGAGAAGTTAAAGTATAAGTTGACTTCTGGTTTTATTTTAACCCTACCTGAGAGTACTGAAAGTTTTGTTATGTATTGATGCATGGTAAGGTTGTAGCCTATGCTCTAGGAAGCTTAAGGTTCATGAGAGGAATTACCTAATTCATGATCTAGAGTTGGAGATTGTGGTTCTTTCTTTTAAGATTTGGCACCATTATTTGTATGGGGTGCATATGGATATTTACTTAGACCATAAGATCTTGTAGTATGTGTTTACAAAAAAGAAATTAAATCTTAGGAAAAGGCGGTGGCTTGAGCTATTTAAGGATTACAACATGACTTTACACTACCATCCAGATAAAGTTAATGTTGTTGTTGATGCTCTTAGTATGTTATCTATGGGGAGCTTATCTCATGTTAAGGAGGAGAAAAGAGGGTTGCTGAAGGATATTCACAGGTTGGCTAACTGGGGAGTTCGTCTTTTGGACTCTAAGGATAGAGAAATAATTGTTCAGGAAGTGTTTAAGTCATCTCTTAGTGTTGAGGTCAAGGAGAAACAGGTTATGAATCCCATACTTGTGCAGGATGATGTGGGCCAGCAAAAGGTTATGTCTTTCTATATTGGGGGAGATGGCATCTTAAGGTATCAAGAAAGGTTGTGTGTCCCTGATATAGGTGGGTTGCAGAAAGAATTTTGGCTGAGGATCATGAATCCAGATACATAGTTCATCCGAATTCAACTAAGATATATTATGACTCAAAGAAAATCTACTGGTGTAATAACATGTAGAGGGATGTGGAAAATTTTATTGCTAAATGTATGGTCTATCAGCAAGTCAAGGTAGAACATTTGAGGCCCGGTGGCATATTCTAATAGATAGAATTACCCATGTGAAAATAGGAGATGATTAATATAGATTTCATTATGATTCTTCCATAGACTCGTAATCAGTGTGATTCTATTCGGGTCATTATGGATAGGATGACTAAGTCTTCTCACTGTTTGCCTATGAGGACTAAATACTTAGTCGAGGGTTATGCTAACTTGTTCATTCAAGATATAGTAAAGTTGCGTGGGGCACCGGTGTCCATCATTTTAGATCTGTCCATCATTTTAGATCTATGTACAAAGTTTTCTTCTCACTTCTAGAATTCATTCAGAAAGGTTAGGGTACTCATTTGAACCTTAGTACCACTTTCTACCCTCAAATAGATGGACAAGCGGAGCATACTATTCAGACTTTGGAGGATATGCTAAGGGCCTGTGTGATTAATTTTAAAGGTAGTAAGGTTGACTATTTACCTCTTATTGAATCGCTTATAGCAACAATTATCATTCCAGCATTCAAATGGCTTCTTTTGAGGCCCTTTATGACAGATGGTGCAGGTCTCCTATTGGATGGTTTGAGGTAGGTGATACTATGTTGTTTGTCCCTAACTTGGTTCACCAGGCAATAGATATAGTGAAGGTGATTACCAAAAGACTTAATACTGCTCAAAGTCACCAAAAGTCTAAAGAAAATATAAGGCAGATGGAGTTGGAGTTTGAAGTTAGTGATTAGGTATTCTTGAAGGTTTCCTCTATTAAAAGAGTTATGATATTTGGGAGGAAGGGGAAGCTCAATACCCATTACATTGGTTAGTACCAAATTGTAAGGAGAAATGGGAATGTCACTTATAAATAGATTTACCAGTGAGGTTGGCTTCAATCATCCCATTTTCTACGTGTCTATGCTTAATTGAGTCCCTATCCTGGAATCCTACACATATATATGTATAATTGTGTGCATATGGTTTACGACTGGATTTAGGTAAAATACATTATTTTATCCCTATCCCTTGAGTTACATGCCAGTGCTTTCCCTACTGACAATCCCCAGACGCTACATCATTTCATGATCTAGGTTTGGAGGACTTCTCCGTTGCTTTTTTAAAGTGTTAGGTGGTTGGGTACTTATGTGATCAGCGGTGAAGTGGTGAGCCTCCATCCCTTGGAAGTCCTAGTAGTTTCATTGGTTTTCTTATTGTCTTAGTATCTTGGATTCTTGTTTGTCATAGTCAGGGGTATGTCCTAACTTAGTTGGTATTTCTGGTTTAGAGGCTTTTATGGATACGATTGGTATGTCGTTGTTGTATTGATTTGACTCTTTACATCTTCTTTTGGTTTTATTTATCTATCATTGATTTGGTTGGTTTTCACTATTTATTTTTATTGTGGTTTGGAGGTAAGACTAAGGGGGTAGTCTCTAGCTCATGGTGGACTTGAGATGCTTGTCACGACCAGGACCCAGATCGGGTCGTGACAACCTATATCCTCAAATAAGTAAGGGTACTCATCCTACATTTCCTTGCTGATTTCCCTAGGGGATTCTTCTACCAAATAATGTTTTCCTTGAACTTTCACCGAACAAATTTCCTTCATCCTCAACTTCCGAATATCCCATTCTAGAGTTGCCACCATCTTCTCCTCGTAAACTTAGTTCTTATCTAACAAAAAAGAATTCCACTTATTAATTTAATCTCCATCCCTATGTTACCTTTTGAACATGGACACACAAAACACCAGATAAACTCCTACCAACCCTGGCGACAATGCTAGTTTGTATACAACCGGACCCATATCCTCAAGAATCTCAAAGGGACTTATATATTGAGAGCTGAGCTTGGACTTCTTGATAAACCTATGACTTCCTTCATAGGATATACTTTGAGCAACACATGTTCACCGAACCTTAAAGACATGTCTTTTACCTTATGATCTCCATACTCCTTCAGTCTACTTTGAGCAGGTAACAACTTGATTTAAATAAACCTTACTATTTCTTCAGCCTCCTTTACCAAGTCAATGCCTACAGGTTTAGCATTTCCAGTTTCACACAGCCCAATAGATGATCTACACCTCCTTTCATAACTATTGTTGTATGAAAACTCACACGATAATAGAAATTGATCATAATGACCGCCACTATCAATCACATAGGCTCTCAACATATCCTCTAGCACCTGAATCATCCACTCTAACTGCCGATCGACTTAAGGGTGAAAATTTGTACTAATGGTGAGCTAGGTGTCCAACTCCTTGTGCAACTTGTCCCAAAATTTTGAAATACATCTTATGTCTCTATCAGAAATCATGGTGGGTGCACCCCATAAAACCTCACTATCTCCATGACGTAGATTTTGGCTAGTGATTTGGGAGTCCTAGTCTACTTGAACTGGCAAAAAGTGAGTTTATTTAATCAATCAATACACTATAACCCAAAGAGAATAATATTTTCCCAAGGTCATAGAAAGACTTATCACAAAATCCATAGCAATATTCTCCTATTTCCATAAAAGTATAGGCATTCTCTGAAGCAATTCCACGACCCTTTGATGTTCATACTTTATCGATTGACAGTTGAAATAATTCGATGAATGCTTAACTATGTCTCTCTTCATCCCAAGTCACCAATAAAGTTTCCTCAAGTCAGGATACATTTTGGTTTCACTTGGATGAATAGTGTAACGGAAGCCATAGGCTTTAGAAAGTACATCACGAATCATATCTCCAATTCAAGAGACATAATTCTTACCTTAAACCATAATGCCCCACCCACATTAAGAGTGGCATCCTCCACCTCTCCACGTTCCATCTTATTCCAGAGTGTATTCAACTTCCCATCTTCAAAATGATAGACATTCATCTGATCTAGGAATTTTGACTTTACCTTGACACTAGCAAACTCTCCACTTCTATTTGAAACACCAAACTGCATGCACTATGATGTTAGAGTTTGAAACTCTCTAGACAAAGGTCGGTTGGATACTCTTATAAAGAAAAAACTACCCATTCTTGTAACCTTCCAGCTCAATGCATCTACGATCACATTGGTCTTCTCTAGATGATACAAAATAGTCACATAATAATTTGATAGAAATTCAATTCATCTCTACTGCCTTAGATTCAAATCCATTTGAGTAAACACATGTTGCAGGTTACGATGATCTGTGAATACCTCACACTTGACACCATAGAGATAATGCCTCTGAATCTTTAGAGTAAACACCACCGCTACTAGCTCTAAATAATGGGTGGGGTAATTCTTTTCATAAGGATTTAATTCCCTTGAAGCATAAGCCATAACATACTTATCCTGCTTACACAACACTAAATCCCAAAAGTGAAGATTATATAACACTATTAAATCCTTATTTCAACTAGTAAAAAAGAATAGGTATTGTGGTCAACATTGTCTAGAGCCTTTGAAAGCTCTCCTCAAAATCATCTGACCAAACAAAAGGTACTTCTTTCTGTGTGAACCTGGTTAAGTATGTTTCTATAGATGTGAAATTTTCGACAAAACTATGTAGTATCTAGAAAGACCCACAAAACTCCTTACATTTATCACTGAGCTAGGTCTATCCCAATTCATGATTGCCTCAATCTTTTGGAGATCCACCGCCACCACCTTCTTTAAAATGACATTCCCCATGAAAGAAACTAAAGACAACTAGAACTTATAATTTGAGAACTTGGCATACAATGACTTCTCCTTTAGAATCTCCAACACAACGTGAAGATGACATTCATGCTCCTTCTTACAATTGGAGAGAACTAAGATGTCATCAATGAACACAATAAAAAAAGAATCCAAATATGACTTAAAGATACAATTCATCAAGCTCATAAAGGCTATAGGCGTATTGGTCAACCCAAAGTACATCATACTCGTAATGGTCATACTAAGTCCTAAATATTATTTTTGGTATCCTCTGGCCTTATTTTCTATTGATTGTAACTTGACTTCAAGTCAATTTTGGAAAATACAATTGCACCCTGTAACTTGTTAAACAAATCATCTATACAAGGTAAAGAAATTTATTTCTGATGGTAACGTTATTCAATTGTCTATAATCAATGCACATCCTTAATTTGATATCTTTATACTTAATAAACACGAATGAAGAACCCCAAGGTAAAGCACTTAGACAAATAGATCCCTTGTCGAGTAGCTCCTATAATTAAGTTTTGAGTTCCCACAAATCTATCAGAGCAATTCGATAGGGAGGAATAGAAATAGGATGAGAGCTCATCTCTAACTCAAATGCAGAAATTGATATGTCTATTTAGAGTTATACAAATAAATTTGAAGAAAATACTTCCTAAAATTTGGAACCACTAGAACTGACTCTATTAAATGGGGCACCACACTCACATCCCAAAGGTGAGCTAAAAACATTGAACACCCTTTCCCTACTAACTTCCTAGCCCAGACAAATGATATCATTTTTACCAACTTGGACTTATACACTCCCTCCCACTCTAGTTCATCCATCCCAGGCATAGATAGAGTCATTATCTTAGCATTACAATTTAGGGCAACATGATAGGGAGATAACTAGGTCCCAAAATTTCATCAAAGTCTGACACATTCGAGTAATCAAATCAACCAAGAATGAAAATCTACAAATAATACAAAACAAGAAAGATAAACTTGGGTTACTACTATAGATTCTCGAAATGGTGTAGACACATATACAGTCACAAACTAAAATGGCACTTGTGATAACTGCATCAGAAGCCTCGGCATTAGTCTTTTCTAAAAAGGCATAAGAGTGAGCTCAGTTATCAATATGAACTAACTCCCTACCTAGAAGCGCTCGTCCTCTTACACTACCATTTCTTCAATCGCCCCGACACCTTACTAATCCCTTTGTCCACTCTATGGATGACCCCTCTTGTTCCTTCTCCCTCTTCTACCTATTGAAAATATATCCTGAGTTTACTACTGCATTTGACTACCTACTTGTCTCAATGGACAACCCCTCTCAAAATAACCAACATGACCACAATAATAACATCCCTGCTCGAGAGAAGGTCAACTGGTAGAAGAGTAAGAAGCTCCTTGGCTCTTCATAACTTTTAACTGAGAAGAGGCCTTAGCTGGGACCATAGAATAAATTAGCAATATTAAATAAACAATACGGGATGGGTAGGATTGTTTTCTGGGCCCATGGAGTAAGACCCATTAAAGTTCCCAACATTACAGGATTTCTAGCAGACACTTAAGTTGACCCATTTGTATGACCCCTTCAAATTTTTTCACCTAATTTGAAACCTCATTGAACCTGTTCCCTATAGAAGTCATATAAATAGAAAAAACATGGAGATCATAATTCAAACCTTTGACAAAAAACTTGAACCCTGTCCTCCTTAGTAGTCAACAGTCGAATAGCGAGATACGACATAGAACTTAGCCTCATAAGCTACAACTGATATTTCACACTACTCTAAAACCAAAAACTCATTCTTTCTATAATCACAGAGGTCTCAACATACATACTTTTCGAAGAACAAAGCATGAAACTTCCCAAGTCAACAGAAGTAAGTCCAGTGACCAAAATTCAACATACACTATCCACCTTTCGCATTATTCTCTAATAGATAGGTCACAAACTCAACCCCATGATGTTGTACAATGCCCATCTTATGTAACCACTCATAGCAATAAACATGGAACTCAAACGAGTCCTCAAACTTAGAACTTTAGCATAATGGAGGTTTCATTGTCAAAACATGGTCAGAAGCATATGTTCAATACCAATTTTAATAGAACCCAAAATTGGATGAGGGAAAATATCTATCCCTGAAGCCTTATCTATTTTAGGAGTCATAACGATGGTAGGATAAACACCCAGAGCTGAAACAACTGGTACGGTAGTAGTGGCTCTAGTCCCCACTTGTCCACTTAGAAAAGCTAACACTTGCTAAATTACCTCTGTAGAATTAGGGGAAAAGACCACACCACCAATTACGGCTCCATTACCTGCTCTCCTATTATATTCCTTTTCTCTAAATGATCCTTAGGTAGGGGAGATGATACTGACCTTTAATAAGCCTATCCTATAGATACTTGAGCTCTACCTCTTGAGAGTGTCACTCTTTTTCTTTCTCTCCTACCCTTTCACATCCATTTTCTCTCACGGCTGGCTATGTAGCTGGAGCTGTCGATGGGGGGGCTGCTTGTTGATTTTTGTTCGACCTAGTAGTCATTATCTATAGATAAAATAATAAAAAAGATTAGATACTAATTTGGATCACCAGATACCAATTGGAATCAAGTTATATCATGAAGAAAATAGGAATGACAGTTTTTCTAAAGTCCTATTATTAGAACCCTTCAAAAAAAATTCAAGATCTAGTCATCAAGCTAAAAATAGAAATGTGGAACATAGCACAAAATAAAAAACCATCCCTAGGCCCCGAAAGTTAATATACCAAAACTACTAAAGAATTGACAAGAAAGGGATGCAATCCCAAAACTAAGGAAATGTACATAAGTACAAATAAAGGGCTCTAACATCGGGAAGGATTCATGGTATCCTGAGGATATGTTTCTCATCCTTGAATTTGAAGTTCAATGATAGAATCACAAGTGCGGTCCTGTAAGATCCGCTGGAATGTGTGTTGCACCCAACAAAAGAAGAGCAGGTATAATATTAGTACTTAAGGAAACAACAATGTACTAGTAGGGTCATCTGGCCAACCTAAGATGAGAAATATGAACACTTAACCATAATATAGTTCAACAAGTTAAATGGGCTCACCCTAACTACACTTTAGTACAGAAAGTAACCTTTAGTGTAGTTTAGAATCAATAGCAACAAATCAAATATGGGTACAAGTATTCCAATCAATTTAAGCAAGGTCAAGTCAAGTAAAGTAACACAACAATATTTATATATTTTTCCAGTTCCCTCATGGAACCATCAAACTCTCCTTACCTTGTACATACATACTAAAGGTATTATAACCATGCTCTAGTTTTAACCTGTAGGGGATAAGTTCCGTCTATGCACTAAACCCCAGACAGAAGTACTTGCCAACCTCATATAATCAATATCAATTGAGAATGACCAAATACCAGAACACTCCATAATCAACCATGGAATATCAGAAAATCACATAACACAAGTATAACAACCAACACTTGTCAAATTCACAAGCTTTAAATAAAATTCTGTGAAATATAATCACACATAGTGACATGCATCAAGAAGAAATACTCAGATACAGTTAACATAAATATATAACACAAACTGGATTAATCTACGTAACTATCACCTGCCTCAATACAAGCGTGCACAACTCAACTAATCTAGAGTTTTGCCTTTTTTTGAAATTTTAGATTTATTTCGGTTTAGAAATAAACATAAAATACATTATCAATGCAATGAACTACTATGTTAGGAATAATAACTCAATCCCATCCCCTAAGGCTAAGTTCATGATTATTCCCTTCCTATTCTAGGGCTTTTATACCATAATCCACCTAAAACTACCAAAATTCATGGATCATTTAGTGAATTAACAACATATAAGGGTAACTTGACAATCATTAACTAAAATCCAATGATTTCACACCTAAATTACTCCTTTGCACCCGAAAATCCACTAAAACAAGCACTTCACCTTTGCTAAAATCATAAACTAGTAATTTTAGGGCTAGATTATTAATTTGCTTGTTAATAGGGATGGAATCATTATCTTAATGAAGAAAAATGATGAAAAATCAAGTATTTTTGCTCAAATCACCCTGTTGAACCCCCAAAAGGTTTTTAAAATAAAACAATGGTTGATGTCACTGTATCAACTTATGCCACTAGAGCAGCATCTCTATGACGGGCTAGTCACTATAGCAGCCATTGATTGTGTTGATTGATTTCTATAATGGGAATAATTCTGCTTTTGGGCATATCGATACAGTGATATGCACACCACTATAATGAAATAGACAAGACAAATGTTTGATTTTTCCTAGAATTTCCCTTTTTCAAAATATAACTTAAATTCAAGACATCATGGATAATACCCTTTATGCTAAGATCAATTTCGGGAGTTCTGCTTACCTAAATTTAATTTCATAAATTCTTACAAATTTCTTATTATCTTAGCTAACAAGAAATCAAAGTAAACACTACCACATTTTCCCCATCCTTTCCTAAATTATCATGGATCATACCTCGTTCAGATTTCATTTGAGACTAGACTAGCCTAAAAATCATAACTTCAAATTCAAGAAAAATCTTAGTTCAAATATTTAAACAAGACACTCACCTGTAAAAATAGAAAGAGTCGTTAAATAAAGTTATTTTACTTTTGGAAACTAGAGTTAAACACATAACGCACAAGGAATAATTCAGAATTTATTGCCTGGTCAAAGAAGTTCAGACAACTACCAATTTGCAATCAATGGTCGAATTTGGTTTTATGGGATAGTAGCATGTATAATGTCACACCTCTAATAATAGGGGATCAACTAATTCACCATTTAATAGTTGATATACAAGATGGGACTGAATGTATGATTATTGTAGTATATGGCCTTAAAACTATTGAACAAAGGAAGGAACTATGGGACACTTTGAATAAAATTACACAAACTATCTCTAAGCCTTTATTTGTTTATAGATATTTTAATTATGTGTTGTATATTCAAGATAGGAATTTTGCAAATCCAGTCACTAATGCTTAGATCAAGGACTTTAATGACTACATACATGTCTTGGGACTTACTAAATTTTCACGTAGGAATTACTACACTTAGAAAAATAATCAACAAGGACAGGACAAGATATTTAGTAAAATATATAGAGCATTTGGTAATGATGGATGGATGAATGACTAGGGGAATATGACCACTGAATATGATATCCCAAATGTCTCTGATCAATGTCCTATGGTATTGAAAGTTAAGAGGAAACAATAGAGTGTTAAGAGCCCATTTAAATTCTTTAATATTTGTGTTGGCCACTATGATTTCCTGAATATTATTGAAAATGTGTGACTACTCAAACTGGATCACTGAAGGATGTAAAAAGTTTGTCTTAATTTGAGGAAAATTAGGCCTCAATTCCAAAGGTTGAATCAACCTGAGTTTAAGGTAATAACTCAAAGAATTGAATAGGCTAGAATAGAGCTAAATTATGTACAAACTTAACTAGTAAACAATTAAGATGATGATTTTTATATCAGAGAAAATGTATTGCTTATTGATCTAGAGAAATGGTCTCTTATTAAAGAGGGAATCTTGAAGCAAAAGACAAGGAACAACTAGATCAAGCAAGGGGATTCCAACTCTAAATAGTTTTTTACTGTTGTAAAAGACAAGCAACAAAACAAAATGATCACAGAGCTTACTTTTCTTCCTGGAGACCTACTGAAAACTAATAAAGATATTATGAATGAAGTTGTGTAGTTTAATAAGAGTTTGATGGGTACAAAAGCAACTTTTCTACCAGCTATTAATAAGCTCATCGTGAGAAATGGTCCAACTTTCTCTCATGAAAATAATTTCTACTACATGCAGAGGTTAATGAATAAGAGATATAGAATGTATTGTAGGATATAGGTGATGAAAGGGATCCAGAGGTGGATGGTTATAATGATGCATTTTTAAGAAGGCTTGCTGCATAGTTAGAGATGATATTATGACAGTAATAAAAGAATTTTTTATTACTAGCTGATACGGGACTAATGGTCATCTTATCTTTTGATGACATATTTGTAGGACAACATATAGAGGCTCAAGACTTGTCCACCTCGTGGATATGAGAACATGCATGGAGAACCCATTTTAAGCCTACCATTGAGCATACCATACATCAAGGCCAAGAGTAGAAAATTGATTGGAGAATTAAAGATGTGAGGACTCACAACTTTGGACCATTAATGGCTCACGGTTTTAGAGTCATCTTCATTAAGGACATTTTGGTCACTTCACTTTGCATAAAATGCACTCCATGGCTACCTCTATCATTAAGGGTAGTGTAGTCATTTTGTCTACTTTTGTAATACACTGTAAATAGGACATTTTAGGTCTTCTCTTAACAGTTTTTTAATGATGAAAATATGACACATTGAAAGTCCTATATCTTAAGAGTAGACCACCTTAGTGTAGTTCTTAGTTAGGGCTTGGATTAGCCATTGTAGTTTAGGGCTTGAAAAAGCCAATATTGTTCTTTGCTTGGAAATGGTGGATCTTGAGGTGAGTTGATTTCCTTGGCGGTCACCGTAAGAGTGTGGTGTTGTTGTTACACTCATTAGGAGTTTTTGAGTTTAATATACTCTTTAGTTCCTAATCTTTGTAATAATCTATGTCTCACTATCTATCTTTACCTTTTATGCAATTGTGTTAGTGTTTGTATCTTGTAATCATTTGTTCTTATTGAATCCGAATCTTGTGTAAACTGTGTTCATATTGTTCTTGTTGTATTGTTGTTGTTTTGGTGTTAAAATACCTTGTAAACTCATGATACTTATGTTGTTGTTGTTGGCTGAAACTAGCACTCAAAGGGGTCCTCGGGTTGCTCTCAATTTGTGGACTATTTTATGGGTTGTTTTGTGCCTTCCATAGTCTTTCTTGTATCATTTGGTGTAGATAAAGGATTGATTTCATTCCTACGAGGTCAATCTTGGGCTTTCTATCTTGAAAAATAAAAAAAATATTGGAAAAATTGGAAAACGTAAAAAAAATAATCTGTCATGTTTTTGTGTTTAACTGGGATTTGTGTCTAGATCTAGGCCTTTTTTTTGTCTTAGTATTTTCTTGTGTTGGATTCTTGTTCACTAGCACTCCTTGAGTCTAAATCCAAGTTATTGAGCTAATTTTCAAATTGTTGTTGAAGGTTGTGGACAGTTTTGTTGTTGTTGTTATTGATGTTCATCTTGTTGTGTTGAAGAAGTAGCTTCAAAGAGGATGTTTGATATTGAAAACAAGAAAAAGAAGAGTGAGATTTTTGTTTGTCTTGGCTGGAAAATAGGTGTTAAACACCTTGTTATCATCTCTTTCTTGTTCTTTTTGTGAATCCGAGAGTTGGTCACCAAAGAAGTCCTCTGGTTCTTGAACTTGTGGACTGATTTTGGTGTGTATTTCATGCCTCCCTTGTCTTTTCTCTTATCAGTATCCAAACAGGTAAACTACATAAATATGTCCAATAATTGGTGACTTTATTTTAAAAAAAAATTACACAAATTACCAAACTTAAGGATCATTATTTTAAAAATTACCATATCTATTAAAATATTTCATAATATATCACTTTTTGAATTTTATCATTGATACACATTTTTTCAGCCACAAAATCGCACAAGCTCCTATTTTTCAGCCCCAAATTTATCCAATTCCATTTTTAAATTTTCTCACCCCTAAAAAATTGATTAATTCTCCCCAATTTTGAGTTTCAAACTCTATATCCATCCTACATCATTTGCAAATGACATTCAAGACAAGTTGGTGAGACAAAATTTCTTATTTTTTGAGGTCTTTTTAAGAGGTGAGTGAAATATTGAAGTAGATTCTAAGAAAGATTACTTCATCTTAGTTTTAAAACACATTTATTGTGTTTTTTTTAGCTTTATGGCTTCTAATGATTTACTATCATTTAGGTTGGGTGTTATCCAAATTATTAAGAACATTGTTGGTTCTTCAAGAGATGAAAAGGTGGATTTTGTTCTGGGTGCTTTTGATAATATTTTTTAAAAAAAATTGCAGAAATAGATCAAAACACCGTAATGACCCTGCAAAGATGAAGAAACTTCGAGAAGATTTTGCTACTCAAACTAACAAAATTGACATGCAAAGTAGTGAGGAATACGATACAGAGGAGACACACAATTCTCCACCAGAAATGGTAAAAAAACTTCTAAATTTACAATTGATTCATATGACATATTGCTAAGATTTGAATACATTTGATATTTTTGTTAGTTGATACTCCTATTTAAGGGATTTTGATAGTAAATTATTTGAGGTAATAGTTGTTGAATTTGGTACATTTGATTCATTTTCAATTATGCTATTTGAATTCTTGATTTTCTGATTTGATACATTGGAAACACTTTTTAGTAGCAGATTTTAACTGCCATATGGTAACTCAATATAATTTTTTTTGATACATTTGATATATTTGCTTAATACATTTGATACATGTGGTTTACATATTTGGTATCTCTATTTTTGATGCATTTGGTAACTCAATATTTGACATATGTTTTTGATGCAGTTCTGTTAACTCAATTTTTTATGCTTTTGTTAACCCAATATATGATGCATTTGATACATTTGTTTTATACATTTGATACATATCAGAGTATAGTATAATGTCAAGTGTCAGACTTAACTTGTTCAATATGCTAATTATATAGAATATCAGTTTGATTGTCAAAAATCGACCTTCACATAATTTAAGGTACTGTAGCATGCATAATCGAAAGATTATTTCAAAGCTCAAGACAGATTTGAAAGAAGCAGGTTTTAGAATAGTTCATCGTACTTATTTCAGATCTTATCTCAAAATACCCAAATGCAACTTTCAAGGATCAGTTGCTATATTTTGGAGGAAACACCATATCTTTCAAAACTTTCGCTGGAACATTTCAATCTTTCTTGTCCGAGATCAGAAAAATAGGCATTTCATAAATCTTGACAAGTGTTTCTTTTTGTAGTAATCCAAACAATGTGGCTTCATTTCAGTCACATATTTACTTTTTAACACAGAAATAGCATGCGGACATGGAATCTCATCAACCTGAAATCTACCGCAGATGCATGTTTGATTATCCAAACGAATAATATATCGTTTTCCTTCATCATAAACACTATAGATGTACTTTGAAGATGTCCTAACATGTTACAAAATTAATACTATTATACAAATTCAGTGAATTTTGTAATGATTCATTCAAATATTTTTTTCACGTTTAACAGTAATGAGTTCAGAACATACAAAAATTAAATTAATAAAACTTACAGTCATCCGCAATGACTTGTCTCGTTTGTTGATAGAATTTTCTGAATTCTACCTCCCAATGATTTCTCAGAAAGAAAGCTTGACCTATCTCTATTTTTGTAGTTTCAAGAACCAAATAAGATTCGTACTTGTTCTAGAAATTCAAAATTTGACAATTCACGTGCCTCCACAAGACGAGAGTTGATGCAGTCGGTTATATTGAATGTCATCATTCCCCCTTATTTATTGGATCATGGACTTTTGTCCACTTTTCAAATCCTGCATATTTGAGATAATCCTTCACTCTGTAATCAACCTTCTCAACTTTACACATTAACTCATTAAAATCATTTTCTCCATATGCTTTAGCCATAACATAAAACTCATTGCTCAATTTATTCTTACTTTTTTAAAAGTTTGTGTACGCATTACTCCATAGATGTCACATGCAATGCAAAGATGATATAGATGGATACACTTTTCCAACACTGCTGATTATGCTTTCATTGCGATCTGAGATAATACACATATTTTCACGTTCATCGAAAGCACACTTAAACTGTTGAAAAGATCATATCCAAGATGCATCATTTTCAAAATCAACTACATCATATGCAAATGGAAAAATGTGGCTTAGTACATAAATAAAAAAAATATTAAATATATTTATTAAAAATAAGATATATGTTTAAAATTACAAAAAAAAAAAAAGCAAACAATCAACACCTGCCCCATCCAGCGTGTTTGATGAAAGGAAAGTTCTCTGATATGGACCACTCAGGTGGCTATCATTTACTACAACAATTGATCTACAATACTCAAACCCTTTGATCATTGGATACAGAGATATGAAAAGATACAAGAACTCATTCTCTTGTGACTTATGTACTCTTATGTATGATTTGGGTACACAGAATTCGACATGTATATGTAGCTTGATATTTGTATATATCCATCAACTGATCCACCTCTCAATATCTCAAGAGCCCATTCTTTAGCACATTATGCCTTCATGTAGTTTATGTCCAAATTTAGTTCTCGTTTGATATCATCAATATTGTCAGTTGGTGCGATTATCCTTTTATGGTTCTCCAACTTTAGCACTGTTATTCCTCCAATAAAATCAACAGTTGCTTGACATTGATCGAAGACACCATACTTAATTGGACATGTATGTTCATCAGAAAATGCCTTACTTTAAAATTATTAGTACCAGTATATATGACGCTCGAAATATTCAACTACAATCATGAAATTTACACCTCAAAAAATAACAGCATGAATTAAAGACATTATCAATTGCTCGAAATACTAAATGTATCAGTTTAGTTAGTCAATATGAAACAAAACAACTACATATGTTTCATCCCAGAAACAATAAAGATTTCAAATGGCTCACGTCAAAATATATATATCATTTCATAATTAAAAAATAAATCAATTCAGAAATTTCATATTAAACAAACACTACACAAAAATAATTTTTCATTGGAGAAACACTAAATATATCAAACCATATCAAACTTCACACAAACAAATCGATATAACAAATTGTTTTGAATATGTACCAAAATATTGTAGTTAAAAATAAATTTCTTGCAAGCATAACTAAACGTGTATCATAAATAATAAATTCCACTCAATTACCAATCACAAAAATATTTGATATGTAACAAGGAATGTAGCGTTCGTCAGAAAACATAACATTCAAATTTGAGTACATTTTCACTATTCCATTTGTACATTATGAATTAAAGAAATGTATCAACAAATAAGAACATTGTAATCCCAGTTATCCATAAATACACTATACTAAATTAAATTAAATAACTTATTAATATAATTAGTTGTTGTTTCAGTTCTAAAATAAATATTGATTTTACAAAGAATACCTTTTTTTGTCAGATCTCTCAACTCTGAATTTAAATCTACGCCAGATGAAATACTTTTGCATCACTAAAAAGAGAGTTGATTTATTCTTGTAACGTTGCTTCGCCTTTACAACCATGTTGTTGCAATTCGGTATAAAGTTGCTGGCACCATCAATACTTGAATTGAACGATTCATTAACATCTACTTCAGAAAGTGCAAGCATTTCAGTTTAAACATCTTTGTGACACTCAATTGTACCTGTATTTGAATCAAACGTTCCATGGCCTTTACTATATCAGTAGTATTGATACATAAAGGATACATATCAAAGGATGGTGCATGTTTCATAATTTCAAGAAAAAAAACTTCGTACTCATATCATTATGAATCTCCATTACTGTTGAGTTTCCTTGAATAATATACTTTGCATGGATGGTTTTCAGAAATTCATCGATATTAAGTTGAAAACATATTGCAACCATTAAATCTCTATAAGATGTTTTTTCATGAATCACAATACCATAAATCTAATAAGAGTCGTATCTGATCTCAGAAACTCAAACACCAAAATGTCGTAACAAAATAAATATTGTCAACATTGACATGATGAAGAAAATAAAAAATGAGATGAAGAATTTGTGTAAAAATTAAAGTTTACAATGGAGTTTGATTTGAAGAGATGAATTTTTTGATTATCTGTTAATTGTAATATTTTTTATGATTTCATAACTGATGAAACGTGATTTACTCCCCGATTTAACGAGATTTGGTTATTTTCTTATTTATATAACAATTTTTCCAAATGTATCAAAACTCATATGAATCAAGGGCAAATATATGTATCAAAAAATGTCAAAAATTGTATATTATGTAATTAAGAAAGTAGTGCTAGAAATAGTTTTTATCACCTACATGTATGGTATTTCTGTAAATTACCCTTATTTTTTTGTCCCCTATTAAAAAAATCTTACAAAACCAGCTTTTCTTCTTTTTTGTATATAGAATAATTACCTATTTACCCCTCTATATTTCACATATGTCTATACAATTTCATAATTATTTATCCTTCAACTTCTATTTTTTTTTATTTTTTATTTTACTTTGATTTTTACTTTTTTTAATTTTTTTTCTCAACGATTACTTTTTTCTCTTTTCTCCTCTCAACTTCTATTTTTATTTTTATTATTTTTTATTTTTTATTTTACTTTCATTTTTTATTTTTTAGTTTTTCTTAACCTATATTTTTTTACCTTTTCTCCTCTCAACTTCTAATTTTCTTTTAATTTTTTCTCTTTTTATTTTTCTTTAGTTGTTATTTTTTTTATTTTGCTCAACCTTTATTTTTATTTTTTATTTTTTTCTCCTCTCAACTTCTATATTTTTTTTTTCTTTTTTACTATTTTATTTGCTACTTTTATTATTTTACGTTTCTTTTCTTTTCTTTGATTCATTTCAAACAATAAGTTACGCCCCATGGGCAAGAGTTAACACTACCACATTGTATCTTGATTTATGATATGTTTTATTAAGCTTGCCTTAGAGACAAGACTTAGAACTTTCAAACAACAAGTTACGTTCCATGGACAAGAGTTGACACTATCACATTTGTGTTTTGATTTATGAGATGTTCCATAACTCTTACCTTAAAGGCAAGACTTAGCTTAAGGACTTTCACACAAAAGGTTATGCCCCATGGATAAGAGTTGACATTATCAAGTTTTGTCTTGATTTATGAGATGTTTTACAAATCTTGCCTTAAAGGGATGACTTATCCCAAGGTTTTTCAAATAATAAGTTACGTACATTGGGCAAGAGTCAACAGTACCACATTATATGTTTTACTTATGAATGCTCTATAGTCATTGCCTTAGAGACAAGACTTATCCCAAGGACCATCAAATAACAAGTTATGCCCCATGGACAATAGTTGATACTACCACATTGGGTATTGATTTATGAGATGCACTATAACTTTTGTTTTAACGCAAGACTTAGACCAAGCACTTTCAAGGAACAAGTTGCGTCCCATGGGCAAGAGTTGTCGTTACCAAATTGTGTTTTGATTTATGAGATATTCTATAAATCTTGCCTTATAGGTAAGACTCAACCCAAGAACTTTCAAACAACAAGGTACGCCTCATGGTGACGAGTTGACACTACCACACTGTCTCTTAATTTATGAGATGTTTTATAAACCAAGGACTTTCAAACAACAAGTTATCCCTCATGGGTAAGAGTTGACACTACCACATTATGTCTTGACTCTTGATTTATGAGATGTTCTATAATTCTTGTCTTAGAGGCACGACATAGTCCAAGGACTTCCAAACAACAAATTATGTTCCATGAGTAAGAGTTGAAACTACCACATCGTGTCTTGATTTTTGAGATATTCTATAACTCTTGCCTTAGAGACAAGACTTAGCTCACAAGGTATGCCCCATGGGTTAGAGTTAACACTATCATATTGTGTCTTGATTTATGAGATATTTATAAATCAAGGACTTTCAAACAACAAGTTATGCCCCATAGGTAAGAGTTGACACTACCACATTATGTCTTGATTTTATGAAATGTTCTATAACTCTTATCTTAGAGGCACGAATAGTCCAAGGACTTTTAAACAACAAGTTATACCTTATGGGCAAGAATTGACACTGAAACATCGTATCTTGATCTATGATATATTCTATAACTTTTGTCTTAGAGCAAGACTTATCCCAAAAGACTTTCAAACAATAAGTCATGCCCTTAAATTTACTTTGATGTCAAGGAAAGAAGCTTCCTTTCGGATTATCCAACTTTCTATTTATTAGCAAAATATATAGAAGTAGAGGAAAAAGAAAAAAAAAAAAGAAGAAAAAGAAAAAAAAAAAAAGGAAGAAAAAGAAAAAAAAAGAGAAGAAAAAAACAAAGGTTAAGAAAAAAGAGAAGAATAAAATATTAAAAAAAAAAAGACTGAGAAAAATAAAATGAGAAGAAAAAAAATAAGTTTGAGAACAATGAAAAAAGAAAATAAAAAAATGAGAAATGATTAAAAAAAGGTTGAGACAAATGAATTAAAAAAAAAAGACAGATAAAGAAATAAAAATGAGAAATGACAAAAAAAAATTGAGACAAACGAATTAAAAAAGTAAAAGAAGAGAAATGAAGAAATAAGTAATGTTTGAGGAGAATAAAAAGAAAAAAAAGAGAAAAGTAGAAGAAAAATAAAGGTTGAGACAAATGAATTAAAACAAGAAAAATAAAAAATAAAATAAAAATAGAAGCTGAGAGACATATGAGCATGAAAAGTTTAAAAAATATTTGAATTATAGCAGGGCAAAAATATACTTGTATTATACATAAAAAGGAAGTAAGACTAATTTTTAAAGCCTTTTATTATGGGGGACTAAAAAATCAAAGACATCCACTATGAGGGTCATTCCATGTAATTTCCTGTATCAAAACATTTCATAAAATTAATCCATCAATTATAACAAGCAGGTAACATCGTTGCTTGTTGATCTTAAAATGTTTGCTCGTCCTGCAGAGATTTTTCATAGAACGTGGGAAGATTATCTTAAAAATTAGCTAGTTACTATCATTTTTATTATTTACTTTTTTTTTGCATCGATGGTATTCGTAACTAATTTGACTAATTGTAATAGTTGATACTTGTTTTATTAATAGTTTATTAAAATATTGTGTTTTGGTTTTTGCAAAATGCATTCTGTAGTTCATTATCAAAATAATAATTTTGTGCCAAATTTATATGTATTTTTAATAATTTTTAAAACTTATAAGTATAGTATCATATTTCATAAGCACTTTTTTTTTTTTTGGTAAAGGAGTAAAATATTTTGACAAAAACTATGATTAAACATATGTTGAAATTTTTTAAGTTAAAGTAGAACTAAATTAGATTTGCCTAAATATTTAGAAATATACGAACAAACACGTAGCATATAATGTGGGCACACCAAATCATATCCCTATGCTTTTGCTGGCTCCTACTTTCTTTAGTTCATACAACATTGAGAAGTAGATCGATTAACCAAAAAGAGAGGTAGATAGAATATAGACGAAGGTAGGTTAGTCATTCTGAAAACATGGTGTGTGTAGTTGGAGCTCGTAACTTTGCTGCTGCTCTAATGGTTGTTTATAAAAGGCCATCATTGCGGTGTATTCTGCAACCGAAAAAGCACCTCGCATTTTCACCTAGGATGATGAATTTGCAATCTAAGGCTTCAGATGAGGTAGGTCTATCTTCATCCCTTAAAAAAGGACAATTCGATACACTAAAGCTTCTGCTATATCGGGATTCCCAAAATGACCGAAACACAAGCCGGGTCAACTGCATTTTCGTAAGAGACTGTTTTCACGGCTGAACCTATGACCTCCTAGTCGCGTGACAACAACTTTACAAATTAGTTCAAGGCTCCTCTTTATTTCTTCATTTTTTTAGTCTAGTTAAAAAGGATATCTACTCTGCTCCTTTTTTTGGTTTGGAAACACACAACTCATTTTGGTTTCCTTTGATTTCTGAATCTGACATTGACATGGCCAATTTCATTAATATAATTTTTTGAAGTTAAAGGATTATATTTGTGCAGTGTTATAAAGTGGACAAAAATGGACCAACCCTGAATTTTGCATACTTGACAGTTAACCAGCATCTTCAATTAAATTCTATTATATTCTGATAATGTTACCATATGATTAAAAATCTCACCTAGTCTGTTGTGTTTAGACATTTCGACTAAATTAGGTAACCTTTACCTAGTAAGTTTGGCGTGCCTCTTTGCTTGGTAGTTGATACTTGATTGAATTTTCATTTGAAGGCATTCAATTCGTAGCTTAAACTTTGTAGGTCGTGTTTTTTCCTCTTTGTTTTAAGGAGCCATTTCTCAACAACCATTTTCAGAATAATAAAATAATCTTGATTGTTACGCACTACTTCCACCATCCCAATTTATGTGATATCGTTTGACTTGCACAAAGTCTAAAAATGAACTGATGGACTTCTAAAATATGTGGCTGTAAATGCTTTATTAAGGGTAGAAAGGGAATATTTCAAAAGTTATTTTATTTCAAATTACAGAAAGATCGACATATTTCTTGGAATAGACTAATATGAAAAGTGTGCCGCATAAATTGAGATGGAATGAGTAATAGTTTTCAACATTCTTTTGTTCTTACAGAAATCGGACACTCTTTTTCTTGTGCTTCTCTAGGGTCAGAATCTGGGCTTATTTGGTTAGTTGATAGCTTTATTAATATTTGCCAGGATGTAATCTTGAAAGAGTGCAGGGTGATGTATTTTTCTTCTATTTTTTTGGAGCATTTGTCCTTTCAACTTTTAAAAGTAGAGGTGATTTAGACCTTGGGGTCTATAGAATTTGAATTTGAGCTCATTCACATTGTCGATACCAAGCTCAGACAAAGGAATAGGATTATTGAGGGTTAATTAAAACAAACTTTCTACTCATAAAGATAGGAGTAAGCTATGTACGTCTTATTTTTCCCAGACCCTACTTGTGAGATTACTGGATATGCTGTTGTAGTTGTTGGTCTATTTAGTTTTATACAAGCAATAACCAATTACTTAGGTCTTTTGCCTGATGTTTTGTTTTTTTGATAATTTACAGGTTGAAGGTTCACCATGGGACCATAAAGGGTTATTGCAGAGCAAAGAATTATATCAGGTACTATTTTTTCTTCTTTCAAATTCTTTTCCCCCTCTTATGATACTCTTTTGATCAATTTACTAAATATCCATTCTTTTATAACTGCACCAGTATGTCCTGGAGACTAGTGTTTACCCTCGAGAGCCAGCACCGCTCAAAGAGATCAGGGCAATAACAGAAAATCACCCTGATTTTTATATGGGTGCAACACCTGATTCTGGTCAACTGATAGCTATGCTGTTGAATTTGATGAATGCCAAAAACACTATTGAACTCGGAGTCTTCACTGGATATTCACTACTTCTCACTGCTCTTACAATTCCTGACGATGGCAAGATCCTAGCAATTGACCCTGATCGACAGTCTTATGAAATGGGCTTGCCAGTCATTCAAAAAGCCGGGGTAGAGCATAAAATCGATTTCAAAAGCTCCCCCGCTTTACCTGTTCTTGACAAACTTCTGGAAGACAAAAAAAACAAAGGTAGTTTCGATTTTGCATTTGTGGACGCAGATAAAACAAGTTATGGACTTTATCATGAGAGACTAATGCAGCTGGTGAAAGTTGGAGGTCTGATAGTATATGATAACACACTCTGGTATGCAACACTTGTGATGCCAGAGGAAAGTGTTGACGAGTTGATGAGACCAGATAGAAGTTTCTTACTTGAGTTTAACAAATTCCTTGCTGCAGATACCCGCATTCAAATTTCTCAAGTTACGGTGGGAGATGGAATGACCATCTGCAGGCGACTTTTTTGATGAAAACAGGTACAAGTCTTAGTTGAAATGTTAAAGTAAAAGAGGGCACTTTAAGAGGTAGTTTATGTACTTGGGTTATCCAAAAGCAAATACCCCCATATAATGCATACAAAAATAAATATAAGAAATTACTTTTGCAAGAAGCGTTACTCTAAATAGGACTACTACTACACTTAGCTAGAGCTTTGGGAATTACTATATGGTCCTAGAGACCCATATTATATCTAGTAATGACCCTGTTTAGTCTACTATATGGTGCTGGAGACCCACATTATATCTTGTAATGACCTTGTTTAGTCTACTATTTGGGAATTACTATATGGTCGTAGAGGCCCATATTATATCTATTAATGACCCTGTTTAGTCTACTATATGGTCCTGGAGACCCACATTATATCTTGTAATGACCTTGTTTAGTCTACTATCTTTCCTCCAATTTGCAAAAAGATCATAGTATGGCTAGCGGCTACGAATTTGTCGTTTGCCTTGGTGGTCCTTCATCTTACAACATCAAATTTCCAGATATTAATACTAGTATATTGAATTGTTTCAGAAGTCATGTAACTTGTCAAGCCTGTTAAATAAGGTTTATTAATAAATCATGCATCTGTATAACTTTCTTTGGAAAAAGGCTCAAATATATGATTTAACTATTAAAAATGATTTTTATCACATCCATTAAAAGTTTGACTCATTTATGTTATCGTCAGTTCATCACTGCCACTTTCATTACAAAAAAGGTTCATTTGTGCTTTTTCTAACAGTGGTTTTGTAAAATCATTTTTATCTCATGACCTCTTATTAGACATTACTAAATTTCAATCAATCAAATTACTTAAAATTAAAATTAAAAATCGAAATCATTAAAGTAAAAACAACTTGATTAAATCATTACCAAGTGTAAATAAACCATCTCATAATGCTCACAAAAATTAATGTGATTAAAAGCAAGTGCCTTCATAATCCAAACATATCGAATTGGCTACGTCCTAAGCAAAATGCTTCACATTTCTTGGAGAAGTCTTATGAAAGCCAAGTCTGTTTTTAATGAAATGTGGGTCATGAAAGATAGAAATTTTTGCTCAATTAGTGGTGTAATGGTGATGAGCCACTTTGCCCATCAGTCAACTTGATGTTGATATTGACCTTCTTGACATTTCGATCAAAGTATCTGCCATGTTTGACAAAATAAGATTTCTCTTTGTATCTCAATTTCTTATTGGCAAAATAGCTCGGTAGACCCTTGTACTTGGTCTGTTTTGTAAAGTGGATACTTCTACTTAACAATTTGTCATCTGAACCCCCTCAACTCAATGGAACTCAATATTGTAAGACCTTTGACCGTTGACCGGATCTATGTGGCACTAAAATAGGTGAGTAGGACGAAACGCGTGAATGAACACGCCTAAGGTGCGAGTGAGGGTATTTTTTTTATATATTTTTACATTAAAATAATTTTAAAAAGAAAAAAAAGAACAAGCCAACCCCACCCCCACCCACCCCCACAAACCACCATTGCAGCATTTCATCATCTGCGTCGAAAAAGAAAGAAAAAGCCAGCCTCTTCCTCTCCATCGAAGGTTCCGGCATCTCATCATACTCCTCCGGCATCCTCGTCGACAATTTCACCCCTAATAAAACTCCAAGTGCTTGTCTCTAACAAAATTCGGCTACTGCAAAAACACCCACAATCATCCTCCTCTCCCCTCCGCCCTCCCCCCAACCCCACCCCACCCAGTGGCGGAGCCAGAATTTTCGTTAAGGGGGTTCAGAAGTAAACATACGAACTAATCGAAGTGGGTTCAACATCTACTGTATATACATAAAAAAAAAATTTAACTACGTATATATAAATAGTAAAAAATTTCGCCGAATGAGGTTCGGATGAACCCCCTTGGCCAAATGTAGCTTCGCCCCTGACCCCACCCCACCCCACAAACCACCATTGCAGCCCCTAAAAGCTCTCATAATCATCCTCCCTTCCCCTCTCCAATTGCGACGCCATTAAAGACCCCCACCCCCAAACTCCCCAATCGTCCTCCTCCGTTGCAATTGCCACCACTAAACCAAACAATTCAATAAAAAACACTCACAATACATATACACACATCACTCGCATACACTGGAGAGAGGAGATCCTCTCCATCATCATACACACACCGATTTACACACACCCACACACTAATACAGAAAAGATACACTACACACATACATAGGAAACGAAAAGACAAAGAGATGGGAGAAAGAGTGAAAAACGGAGACAACTGAAACACAAGGAAGGGGAGGAGGCTGGTTCTTGATGGAGGTTTACGGCGAGTTCTTGCCGAAAGTCTTTCTCTCTCGTCGTTCCTCTGTGTTTTTTGTGTTTCAATTTTAAAAATAAATAAAAAAAAAATTAAAAAGGTGAATTTTAAATGATTTTTTTTTTAAAGGGTGAATTAAAAATGAAAAATTTAAAGAGTTGATTTTTTTTAATTTACTTTCTCAATTTAAATTTATTTAATATTTAATTTTTTTATGTGGTATTTTAAAAATGATGTGGAATTTAATGTAATATTTAAAAATGATGTGGCAGCTGACGTGAGGAGATTGTGTTACACACATCAAAATAGGGTTTAAAATATTATTTTTTAATGGGTTCAAGGGTCTAGGTGACAAACATGTATGTAGGAATATCCACATTATAAAATAGACATAGTACAAGGGTCCATCGAACCATTTTGCCTTTCTTAATTCATCTTAAATAAATACTGTGTTATTTTTTCTTTGTACTTTGATAATGTTATCTTGAAAGATAAATTATGTGGACCGAAAAATGTAATGAAAAAATTAACTGTATATTGACATACGATATTGCGTGCGATGACGAAACCATCCCAAACATCAGCACATGACTAATATATGAAAAAGTCTCATTCCTGAAAGTTATATGATATACTAATGTTATATAACTCGTGAGACATGATTAACTCGTGCTAAATTAATCAGTCTCTCAAAATTATTATTGAAGATTGCAGATATTTGTTGAATGTCAATAATTTTTCTATTTGACACATTTGGAGAGAAACAATTTAATAAGCCAATTTTTTTGATAAATGAAGGACACAAACCTGTTGAAGATTTGATAATATGGAGAGATACATTCAAGGGTGTGAGATTTCTTCTCTGAAAAGGCTTAAACGGTATTAATTTTAAAAGAAAGTAAATCTTTTAGTTGTTCTTTATTGTAAAAAGAAAGTTAATTAGATTTGATAATTAGACATTGAATCTGTTATGATTCGGTCAGAGTAAGCAAACAATAAGCAAAAGAAAACAAGAACAACACACAGATTTATGTGGAAACCCTTACGGGAAAAACCACGGGCAGAGGCAAAGGAAGTTTCACTATAATGGAGATGAGTACAATGTGGAGAAGACTGAATTTTTTGAATGCCCAAAACAACCCACTAAATGCACTTATATAATATGTGCATACAAATAAGTTCTAGGCCCCAAAATATAAAGGTCCATATCAGGTCTGTTGGCCCGATCTCTACGCTACCACCACAAACCCATTGAAAATCACCAACATGGGTCGCACCGCGAAACTTTCTGGGCCAGATCAATAAAATTTGGGTCACAACTTTAACAATCTCCACCTTGACACGAATTCTAATTCAGAACTCAAATTCATTTCAAGACAAACTCTCCACCTTTTCCACAAAAGCCCCTAAGGGCACATCTTAACAGCTAACACTAACCAAGTTCAAGCAATGCTCAAACTTGGCACTTGGTAGTGTCTTGGTCATCATATCAGCAGGATTATCATGAGTACTAATCTTGCTCACCACAATATCACCACGAGCAATAATTTCACGCATAAAATGATACAGAACATCGATGTGCTTTGTCCTCTCGGTGAAACATCTGATCTTTCGTAAGGAAGATAACACTCTGACTGTCGCAAAAAATCGTAGTAATCTGTAAGTCTTTGCTAAGTTCACTGAACAAACCCTTCAACCAAAGAGCTTCCTTGAAAGCCTCTGTAATAGCCATATACTCTGCCTCAGTAGTTGACAAAGTAAACGCAGTCTGTAAGGTAGCTTTCCAACTAATAGCACAACCACTAAAGAAACACGAAAACTAGAACGTCCTTCAAACATAATATATCTTTACCGCATCAGAATTGATTGGTTTGGTCCACTCTGTGCCATCCATCTCTAACAAAATCAGAGCTCCTCCTGATAGTACCTTGCGAACTATGTATGGCCCTTGCCAGTTTGGAGCGAACTTGCCCTTGTACTCCTCTTGGTGAGGGAATATTCGTTTGAGAACCAGTTGCCCCACTTCAAATGTTCGAACTCTCACCTTCTTGTTAAAGGCACGAATCATCCTGTGTTGATACAGCTGACCATGGCATAAGCGACTATTCTCTTTTCATCAATCAACATGAGTTGTTCATAGCGAGCACGAACCCATTCTTCGTTACTTAGTCCGGCTTCTTGGATAATCCTTAGGGAAGGTATTTCAACTTCAGCAGGTATCACCGCTTTATTTCCATAAACCAATAGATATGGGGTTTCCCCAGTGGAGGTTCGAACCGTTGTGCGATACCCTAGCAAGGCGTAAGGTAACATCTCGTGCCATGATCTATCATTTTTGACCATATTTCTCAGGATCTTCTTAATATTCTTGTTGGCAGCTTCCACGGCTGCATTCATTTGAGGACGGTATGCAGTCGAGTTGCGATGCACGATTTTGAACTGATCACAAATTTCATTCATCAAGTGACTGTTCAAGTTGGCCCCATTATCCGTAATGATTGATTCTGGCATTCCGAATCGGCAAATCAGGTTATTCTTGACAAAAGCTGCAACCACTTTCTTAGTGACGGCTCTGTTTGAAGCAACTTCAACCCATTTAGTAAAGTAATCGATGGCAACCAAAATAAATCTATGCCCATTCGATGCTGATGGTTCTATCGGTCCGATAACATCCATACCCCAAGCTACGAAAGGCCAATGGGAACTTATCGCATAAAGCTCATGTGGAGGCATGCGAATCAGATCTCCGTGTATCTGACATTTTGGATATTTCTGTACATACTTACTGCAATCATTTTCCATAGTCATCCAGAAGTAAACGGTTCTTAGGATCTTTCTGGCAAGGGCAAACCCATTCATATGGGGCCCACAAACTCCAGGGTGTACCTTTTTTATCAATTTATTGGCTTCCGCAGTATCGACGCATCTTAGGAATCCCAATTCAAGAGTCCTCCTAAAAAGAAATTCCCCACTTGGAAATTAGTTCTTTGCCAAACGCTAGATTGTCTTCTTTTGGTTGTTACTGGCCTCTTCAGGATATACTCCAGATTCCAAATACCTCTTAATGTCATAGTACCAAGGCTTTCCATCAGGCTCCTCTTCCACGTGCGCACAATGCGCGGGTTGCTCCTTCAAGCTTATTTCCAAAGGATCAATGTAACTCTGATCTGGGTGCTGAATCATGGAAGATATGGTGGCCAAAGCGTCAGAAAACTCATTTTGTATCCGTGGGATGTCTGAAATCAACTTCTTTGAATCTTTTGCATAATTCTTGCACTAGCTCCACATAAGGAGTAATCTAGGGATTTTTTACCGCCCATTCTCCCCATACCTGGTGAATCAGCAAATATGAATCTCCGATGACTAACAATTCACGAACACCCATATCAAGTGTCAATTTGAGACCCAGGATGCAAGCCTCATATTCAGCCATGTTATTGGTGCATGGGAAACGCAACTTAGCAGTTACCGAATAATGTTGGCCCATCTTTGACACCAAAACTGCTCTGATTCCTGAACCTTTAAAGTTGACCGCCCCATCAAAAAATAGCCTCCATCCGGGGTAAATCTCTGTAATATCTTCCCTTACGAATAAAATTTCCTCATCTGGAAAGTAAGTTCGAAGTGGCTCGTATTCCTCATCAACCGAATTTTCTGCGAAATAATCCGCTAAGGCTTTCCCCTTGGTTGCCTTTTGGGTTACGTACACAATGTCAAACTCACTCAGCAACATTTGCCACTTGACTAGCTTTTCTGTAGGCATGGCCTTCTGAAATATATACTTCAACAGATCCATTCTCGAGATGAGGTATGTTGTGTAGGACGATAGATAGTGCCTCAACTTTTGTGCTGCCCAAGTCAAAGCACATGTCCTTTCTACAAGAGTGTAATGGGCTTCATATGGTGTGAATTTTTTACTCAACTAGTAAATGACTTTCTCTTTCCTACAAGTCTCATCATGTTGCCCGAGGATACATCCGAAAGCATTTTCTGAGACTGACAGGTAAAGCAACAATGGTATTCCTTCTCTTGGAGGCACTAAAACCGGCGGTGCAGACAGGTATTCCTTGATGCGGTCAAAAGCTCTCTGGAATTCTTCTGTCTACTCATTCAATGCATTTTTCTTCAACATCTTGAGAATTGGCTCGCATATGACTGTCGATTGAGCGATGAATCTGCTAATATAATTCAAACGACCCATGAAACTCATGACTTCCTTCTTGGTCCTCAGTGGTGGCAAGTCCTGAATTGTCTTGATTTTGGATGGGTCTAGCTCGATGCCTCTTCTACTGACTATGAACCCCAGAAACTTCCCTGATGGCACACCAAAAGCACACTTAGCAGGATTTAACTTCAAGCTGTACTTTATTAACCTGTAAAGAATTTCCCCAGATGAGTCAGATAATCCAAACTCTTGCGAGATTTGATAATTATATCATCCACGTACTCCTCAATCTCTTTATGGATCATATCATGGAAAATCATCATCATAGCCCTCATATGTTGCACCCGCGTTCTTGAGACCAAACGGCATTATCCTGTAATGATAAACACTCCAGGGCGTAATAAAAGCCATTTTTCTGCATCTTCCTCATCCATTAATATCTGATGATACCCGACGAAACAATCAACGAATGACTGCATTTCATGCTTTGCATAGTTATCGATGAGGAAGTGGATGTTGGGCAACACAAAATTATCTTTAGGACTAGCTCTATTCAAGTTTCTATAGTCAACACAAATTCAAATCTTGTCGTCCTTCTTCGGCACGGGGACGATGTTGGCCAACCACGTCGGAAATTTTGTGACCTCCACAACCTTAGACTGGATTTGTTTTGTCACTTCTTCCTTGATCTTTAGACTTAAATCTGGCTTGAATTTCTGTATTTTTTGCTTAATTAGATCAAACTCCGGATTTATCGGCAACTTATGCGACACAATAATGGTGCTCAATCCCGGCATGTCATCATAGAACCAAGCAAACACGTCAATATATTCCCGTAATAGGTGAATGAGGTTTCTCTTTTGTGCTTCCGCTAGGTGGACACTGACGCTTGTTTCTTTGATTTCATCATGATCTCCGAGGTTGACTGTTTCAGTTTCCTCCAGGTTGGGTTTTTCCCGATTCTCAAACTCCTCCATATCTTCAACTAATTGTTCCTCATCACCGTCCTTCCAATCATCATCGTTCCCTTCATTTTGTTTGTTTAAACTTTGACATGACATGACATTGGCAGATTTTAAGTTGTTGTTACTGTAAGGGACAAACAAACCAAGTTAGATGATAACAAGATAATAACAAAATATATGACTAGGATTGTTTTAGAAATAACAAAAAATTCTAAAAAAATGAAGGCCTTTTCATTGAAATTTGAGAGATAATTACAAAACCATGGCTGATGACTTGCACAAATACAAGTCCATGCCTTTTTGAAAGCAGTAAAATACGAAAAGAAAGTTTTGAGATATAAAAGGTGGATCACGGGGCCTCCTCCAGATCATCACCGATTTTAAAAATGATTAGTAATTGCCCTTTCATTTACCACGACGGGCGATGGGTTATGAGTGGAGTAGAGGTTCAGTTTTGCAAGGCCTCCCCTGGCGCAATCTGCTTCACCCCGCTGGAATTTAGGAAATCTTCTAGTACAACATTGCATCCCTCGAACAAATCTTCTATCCCATCCCTAAGACCATCATCATCTGACACATCTCGTACAGGAAATGACTGGAACATGAGTGACAAGGGCCTAAACAGACTCTTCTCTGACTCATCCTCGACCCTATCCTTCTTGGTAGGCTAATATCCTAACCCATACTTAGAGTCGTTCTTTGGGATCGAAATAGGCTCGATAATTCCTTGTAGATCCTTACCAAAACCTCGACTAGGTTCGAACCCATTTCTTAACATCACTGTTGCAATCATTTTGTAGACAGAAGGCATTGGCACTTTGGACGTTGAATCCCTGTCCACAGCATTTACAATTTCCACTGTATAGAAACTGCTACCTTTTGGAACATCTTCAATCACCGGCACATAACCATCGGGACGATCCGCTCGATTTCCTTCTCCTTGGATGACTACTTCATGATCCTCCCAAATGAACTTCAATAATTGATGAATGGGTTACAAAACTGCCTTTGCACCATGTATCCATGGTCTTCCCAAGAGAAAGTTGTAGCTAGGATGGATATCCATAACATGAAACTTAGTTTTGAACTCAGCAGGTCCCATTTGGATGTACAAATCAATTTCTCCTATGGTATCTCTCTGCCTTCCATCGAATGCTCTCACATTTACGTGGCTTTGACGAATTTTCCCCAGATCATAGCCCATTTGAACCAATGTAGAGAGGGGGCAAATATTCACACCAGATACGTCGTCTATTAATACCTGATTAATCACATAATCTCGACAAATGACAGTGACATGCAGGGCTTTGTTGTGCATCGCTCCTTCAAACGGCAACTCTTCATCACTGAAGAATATGCGATGATTCCCCATAATGTTTCCTATCATCGCAGCCAAGTTCTGAACACTCATTCCTGCGGGAACATATGCTTCATCCAAAATCTTCTATAAAGCTTGTTGGTGGTATTGCGAACTCATTAATAGTGCCAAAACGGAGATTTGGGCTGGTGTCTTCTCTAAATGTTTCACAATTGAGTAATCTTTTGGTTTCATACGCCTCCAAAATTCCTCAGCCTCTCCTTCAGTGATTGGCCTTTTCTATGAATCTTTTTTGTTCGTCAATTCCTCAGGGATATAGCATCGTCCCGACCGCGTCATCCCTTGGGCAGCAGCGGTCTGTACAATGAATTCCTTCCTTGATGGAGGAGGGTGCACCTGACTTGGAGCCGTCGTCACTATAAACGGGGCTTTCTCGTTGACACTTAAGGCAGACACAACCCTCTCTATCTTTCCTACCTTTTCTGCCCTTTTGGGTTTTTCAGAGTTCACCTTAGTAATGATCTTGCCAAACGCCCATTCACCCTCGATTTCAATCATATTAACTATAGGTCCCCCATGATTGGGCAATGGATTACTGTTAACATTTGGTGTAGGTGCCTGGAGCGTGATGACCTTCTGATCGATTAAATCCTGGATCCTATGTTTCAGGTAGATACAATCCTCAGTACTGTGCCCCACTGCTCCTAAATGATAGGCACAATGTTGACTTTCATTAAAGAATCGAGAGTTAGGATTGACAGGACTTGGCTGTATTGGTTGCAAATGAGCAGCATTCTTCAATCTTTCAAACAATTGGGTACGACTTTCAGCTAATGGGGTGAAGTTTTGAGGAGGTTTCTTTTCGTGGTTTGGACGTGGGGGGTTATAATGGCTTTGATTTGTAGAAGGAGGTACTTGGTGATAATTTGGAGATGCTTGGGAATTTATTCAGTTATTTGGAGGAGTGGATTGGAAATGAGACTGATAATTTGGACATGGAACTGGGTATTGGGGAAAGATATTTGGTTGTGGAGCTTGGTATGAGGATTGGAGGTTTTGGAGTGGAGCTTGGTATTGGGGGAGATATTTGGCTGTGGAGCTTGGTATTGAGGGTGGGCATAGAATACATGTTGAAGTCTTGGTGATAGCGGAGAAGATAAAACATTCCTAGAGTTGAACCTCTTTTTCGTTTTCGCAACAGAATCAATAGAAATCGTACCTACATCTTCTTTTTTCTTCTTTGAGAACATTACAGTCCCAGACGACATTAGAGTTTTGGCAATTTTCCCTGTCCAAATGCCTTATTCCAATGATTCTCCTATTTTTACCAAGTCCGCAAAAGTTGCCCTGACAGCGGACACCATCCTGGTATAATATTCTCCTTCTTGAGCGCGAGAGAACACGTATACCAGTTCTTCCTCAGACATGGGGGGTTGCACTTTGACAGCTTCTTTCCTCCAACGAAAAGCATAGTCTTGAAAAATCTCGTCATTTCGCTGTTTGAACCGATCTAGTGAATATCGATCAGGGACTATTTCAATGTTGAATGTGAATTTGTCAAGGAAACCCTTGGCCAATGCTTTCCAACCAGTCCATCTTTTCGGCTCCTGAGACATAAACCATTCTAAGGCTTCTCCGCTTAAACTTCGACTGAATAGGCGCATTAACAACGCCTCGTGTTTCCCTATCCCTACCAGTTGCTCACAGTACCTTCTCAGATGGACCATTGTGTTTTCGGTACCGTCAAACATTTCAAACTTAGGGACTTTGTACGCATCTGGTAGGTCTACTCCCAGGTGAACACATAAGTCGTCATACCCCAAACCGTTGTGGTCCCTGGCTCCATGAGACTCTTTGATCCTCCTGATCTCTTCCTTTATAGCTAGCAAATTTCTTTCATGCTCAGTCATCCACTCTCTCTCCTTCTCCTCATAATGGTCCATCTCGAGATTAGGAAGGGGTTCATAGATATCAGGGGATATGATGGCCTGAGAGGGATTTGGAAAGGGGTCTTGATTTTGCGTATGAAAGAAATTTGGTTGGTAAGTGGGGAGGATGTTTTGGAAATGGGAAAGATTATGTGGACTTTGCGAGTAGTTTGGCGGAATCTAAGAGGGGTTTTGTGGATTTAGAAATGAATTTGGGGGATTCGAAGGTAGGTTTGATGTATTTTGTGGGTTTGAGAGTGAATCTTGCGGATTTAGGAATGCATTTTGTTGATTTGAAAACGTGTTATGAGGATTTGGGAATAGATTCGAAGACGGGTTCTGTGGGGTTAGAGATGGATTTTGTGGATGGTAGGCGTCTGGGTTATTTTCACGATTGGTATTTTGGACAAATGGGGGAGCGGATATGGACGATACGTTATTTGGCTGATCCCCAAGAGTAGGGGTGCTGAGGGGAGGAATTTGGAGTGGAGTCCCGTGTTCTCCCGGAGCGGGGGTATTGACGATGATGGCCAAGTTAGCCAAATCTCGAGTGCGATTTATTTCTTCCTGAAGCATTTCTAACTTTCTCGCAAGTTCCGCAATCATCTCATTCTGTTTCGCTATCACATTATCCCGGATAGTGCGCTTTCTTCATCATTTCTTGTCATTTTTGAATGATGGTCAGAGGATGGGATTTTGTGCGCTTTCGATCAGGTGAAGTAGGGATGTTCTGCCAGCTTATATCAACACGGAATAATTTCTATTATCTGTAAAGTAAAACAACTCAAAGGCAGATGTGTTAGTTTCCGTATGTGATAAGTAATGCAAAATATTTGACAGGAAATAACCACATAGAGTTGTTTGAGTCATAGCCAAATTCATCCATAGGACATAGTGGATAAACTTTCCTTTGATCCAAACAAACGCACATAAGCACATAAAACAGTTATAGCACACAAAAACATTATAATAACGCGTATCCTAGCTGGGGTGACCCTTGTTGAGCCAAGGGTTCAGGCCTAACAATTTTGAAGAAAATATATGCTTCGTCGAAGTCAATCCATTAACCCCCAACTTATATAGACACGAAAAAGGGCATAAATGAATACAAAAGATAACGAAAAAGGGATATAATCTTTAGGGAAAAAGGGAAATAACATGAAAGAAGATAAGTTCCCGCGTAGGGGAAGTAGAAAAACTAGCTACTGGAGGTTCCTTCGTCTGCCTTTGCTTTCTTTGCCTTGTTTACCTCCTGTGCTATTTGATACCTATTGATGATAAGATGACTCCCACATAATTGTGCCTTGCTGTCGTAAGTCATTTTCCCTATACTATCGAGTTGAGAGACCATGCTATCATCCAAATTGATTAAACACTGCCTAGCATCATCAGCCTCTTGCCTAGCTCTTTTCAGCTCTTCCCTCAACAAATGTATTGTTAAAGCATCCTCCATGAGTACCTGCCGGTGCGCAATTTCACTTTTCTGGAACTCATCTTGTATCCTGTGGAGCTGAACTTGATGCTCATATTCTACATCCACAACCCGAGTGGGCACATTTGGTCCCGAAATCAATGCTCCGGCGAGGCTCTTTTTCAACCACTCCTTGTAAGTGTCGCTGACTTCAGGGTCATGCTATATACGAAAAGTCACTTCCATCCACCTCCTTCTTCTCCATCCATTTATCATGTTGTCTTTGAGCGGAGACTCACTTTCATCGTATTCGGTGAAAAACCTAAGCATGAAATCTATTTGTGGTGCCTCCTGCTTGATCTCGAATTGCCTATGAACTCTGCTAGGATTGTAGGGACGGGTCCCTCTGAGACCGGAAAGCACTAGGAAAGGCCACTTGCCCCCGCAAATGATGTATTTCCCTGAACGAAGAGAGTTAATGGACCATTGCACATCGTTATCTCTTAATTCCCCGAAAGTCTTAAACCAAAATTTGTGAGATGCTTCCCTTTTGAACTTGTGTAGAAACAACCACATGTCGTGCGAAGCCAGCATATCCACCCTTGTTTTATGATCAGGTTGTACCGTTCTTGAATCCTTTACCAAATGGTTCAGCATCCACCATTGTAATATGAGGTTGTAACCTTGAAAGAAATGATTTTCGACTTGACACCTTCCTAAGGCTCGATATATGTTGGCGACAATCATGGGAGCTAAATTTTGGAATACCTTGTTAGAATCGCAATCTACTCCAAAGAAAAGTGCATGAGCCACTGTAACAACCCTTGGATTTATTGTGCCATTTTCTCCCTGTGGGAACACCATAGTTCCGAGTAGACCAACCGCAAACGCAAAGGCTCTCATCTCCTTCTATTTTGCTTCGGACTCAAATTTATGTCCAAATTTTTGGAAGGCATTGAATCTTCCAAACCGACGATACAACTCCCGAAAAGTGATATTTTCTCCATCACGTTCCCCTAGACAGGTGTCGTCGTCAGTTAAAAAAGCCTTTTTGATTTTTTGACGGTCCCACACGGCAGGAACTAAAATGTTCTTATCAGGTTTTTCCTTTCTCTTGAAACACATTTCAATACTCTCATAGCAAATTAACACTTCTTCGATGGTAGGAGTCAATTCCACATCCCCAAAGCGAAACACCATATTCTGATCATCCCAAAAAGTGGTAAGCACGTGGATCATTTCGGGCCAAGAATCCATTTCGATCAATGAAGGCAGGTATCCGATGTGTGTTCTAACAATTTTTCTCTCTTCTGCGCTCATATAGTCCCACCATAGTTTCAGGTAATCGTCGGGTTTAGTAACCATCTTGAACTTCTCGTGGGAATGCAATTGAGTCATACCTACACGAAAGCAAACAAAGATAAGCCTTCCCCCGTCCCCCAAAGGGTAATGGATTGAATTAGACAAGAATATATTTCTTCAACACATAAATATGATTCGTCTGTAATTGACTCGGGGTCAATAGACGCAGGGCAGATTTTCTAATGGGCCCAATACCCCGCTCGGGTATTGGGTCATCCTAGGCTCATGCCTGAAATAGGGTTTTAGTTTCCCTCTATCCTAGGTATCTAGAGTGGGTTTGAACACTGGTTCTCAAGCGGACAACTTGAGTTTGAAAATACAAACAGCCATCAGACGACTCACGTGCTAATAAACTGTTTGTATTTCCAACACATTTTTGGAATTGATCAATAGGGGCCGGGATACCCACGAAACTCCAAAATAATTTAAATAATGTAGGAATATGCCATGAGATGCGATAATTAAACTCTACAAAATCGAAACACATAAACACATAAACAGTTAATCAAAAGACGAAATCAAACATTTGGTTAGAACCTAGTTAGAGATCCCCAGCAGAGTCGCCATTTCTGTTTTACGAAGAAATTTTGACTTTTTGAGAAGATTCGCCACTTAATTTTGAAAAGAAATTAAGAAACCTTTAGAGAGTTACTTCAAACGATTCAAATCAGAAAAATCATTTAAAGTTAGAGATTCTAGATAAGCGGTTCCTATTAACGTTTTAGGAAGGTGTTAAGTACCTAAAACGTCTGCTAACTTGCGGTTATCTGAACTGTTTGAAAACATTCTTTTGATTAACTTTGGAAGATCGGTTTGTTGAAAAAGTAATTGATTAAGAAAAAGATTTTTGCGAAATCAATTTTTTAGCGACTTAGTTAGGGATTTAACTAGGTTCCCAAAGAGACAAGCAAACAAGTAAATAAAAGGAAAAGGGGAAAAAGCGGGGAAGTAGTGATTTAGGCTTTTTAGCCCAAACCATCGACCCTATCCTAATCTAGTTGAGTTTTCGACCCATTTTCACCTGTCCTAACTCTATGTTTTTGAGCCATTTAGCTCGAGTCTCGTTTTACTTGTATTAAGTACAACTTTGGCTTCGAGGCCCAAATGTATAACATAAAGAAAATAAAATAAAATAAATAAGGACAACAGTAAGTGAATAAAAAAAATAACAAATGAGACTTTTGGGTCTCGTAGCTGCTTCGAATGATAGGATTTTAATCCACTTTCTTCTTCCGACTCCTTATATCCATATGCAATGGAATTGCTTTCTTAGTCCTTTCAAAAGCCTTCTAAAAGGGAGTAGGCCTCCATGGCCCATTAGGCGATGCAAAGAGAAAGAGTCCATTTGGACTCCTAAATGAGTTCATGCAAGAGAAAAAACAATGAAGGACTTAGCATGTGCTTTGCAAACATAAATGACTCAAACAATGAAAAAAAAATCTAACTCGCATAAAATTAAAAAAAAAAATAGGGAGGCCATTAGGTACATTAATGAAATGTTTACATCAAATCTCACATTTTGATTATCGAATGCTACATTTAAAATATGCGGACTACATAAAGGAAAAGTTGTGAAATTTAACTTTGATCACCCCCAAAAAAACAAACACTGCGTCGCCTGCCTCGAATAGATGAGAAAAAATGACTAGGCTTGCAATGCTTTTCCCTTTTTTTTTTCTTTTAACTAATTGTTCTCACAACAATCGACACAACAAATGCAGACAAATTTATATAAAAAAAAGACAACAAGAACCAAAAGGAATAGTTTTACATGTATATAAAGTTGATCTAACCTCAAACAAAAGGTAGTTCTTTGAGAAAAGACATCTTTCCCCCCCGAACCTATCCGCTCAACTTACTTTAGCACTTAAACTTAACTTTTGTTTATTTAACCCCCTTAATATCTTTAAAGTATATTAATTTCACCCCTCAAAACTAAATACCACTCTCACAATGGAGAGTGTGTTACACTCTCCTACACCTCAACGCCACGTCATTGCCACGTAAGAAGTTTGATTTTTTTTAAAAAATAATCCCCCACACATTATTTTTATATATTTTAAAAAAATATATATATATATATTTACTATTTTATTTATATAAATATATATATTTATATATATATATATATAATTATATATATATATGTATTAAATAAAAAAGGAACCCCCTCCCCCATTTTCTTTCTTCTTCACACACCCTACCACCCTGCCCCCTACCCTGTAATGCAGCCCCCTCCCCCTTTCCTATCTTTTCCAACCACCCCACATCTCCCCTCTCCTTCATTTTCAATCTTCTTCAAACTTAAAACATATTACCAATAGCCATTTTTGTTGTCCATTAAGCTAAAAGAAAACACCAATTATTCCTTCATTAAGCCACCAATTCAAAAACTATCAATGCAATAGCATCACCAAGTTCCAATTCAACATAATCATTGTTTTTTATTTTCCTCTATTAACAACCTCCCACCCACCTTCAATTTTAATTTTCCTCCACCCCCACCTCTCATTTTCCTTCTTCTTCAAACCATCCACCCCCGCCCCCGCCCCCGCCCCCGCCCCCTCTTTTTCTTTCTCCTCTTCCAGCCAACCCCCATCCCCACCTCTAATTTTTTTTCATTTTTTTATTAATATCATTAGAGAACAATCACAAAAACATCACATTAAATTTTTTTCTCCATTAAACACAATCTCAACTTTCAATCCAATTCTCTCAACGTTTTCAACCACCAAATTGACCCTTGAAAATGTAAACATAAATAAAAAATAGAGAAGGATCAATGAACTTTAAAAATAAAAGTTATGAAAATTTCTTCCAATTTTGTTATTCTTCGAACTGAATTAATGAAGTAATTTAGTGTCTTCAATTTCTTCTTTGGAGAATGTATTAATGGAGAAAAATGAAAAAAATTTGGAGGAAAGTGTTGTTAGAGGATGTGTTTGAGGTTTCTAATGAAGGAATTAATGGTTGTAGAAAATGGGTGTTGTTGTTTGTTGATGTATTGGAGAAGAAAATGGTGTGGGGTATGGGGTGTAGGTGTGCGGGGAGGAGTATTTTCTTTAAATATATGTATATATATATATATATATATATATAAAAGTGGGACCATCTCAGTTTTTAAAATAAAAAATGCATTTTTTTTCCTTTTTTTAAATAAAAATTCCACGTCAGCTTGAGGGGTGAAATTAATTCACTTTAAAAATGTTAAGGGGTGTAAATAAATAAAAGTTTAGTTTAAGTGATAAAGTAATTTCGGAGGGAAATAATGTCTTTTCTCTAGTTCTTTCTCAGTTAAACTTGTCAAGTGAGTTGCTATAGACGTAAAATTCTTGACAAACTTGTGGTAGTAGATGGAAAGACCCATAAAACTCCTTACTTCAGTCATTGATATATGCCTCAACCAACTATGAATGTCTCAATCATTTGGAAATCCACCATCGAACACTTTTTAAAAATGACATGCCCTAAGAAAGTAACCAAAGACAACCAAAATTTACATTTCAAAAAAAGTGGCATACAACTGCTTTTCTTTTAGAATCCCTAACACTATGCGTAGATGATCTGCATGCTCCTCCTTACTCCTGGAGTAAACTAAAATGTTATCAATAAACACAAAAGAGTCCAAAAAAGACTTAAAGATACCATTCATCAAGCTCATAAAAGTGGTCGGCGCATTGGTCAACCCAAAGGGCATAACTAAAAACTTATATTGGCCATACCGAGCTCTAAATATTGGCCTTGGTATATCCTCTAGACTAATTTTTAGCTGATGATAACCTGACCGCAAGTCAATTTTAGAAAGTACCATCACGCCCTATAACTGGTCAAGCAGATCATTTATGCGAGGAAAAAGATATTTATTCTTGATGGTAACATTATTAAATTGTGTATAATCAATACAAATTCTCATACTACCATCTTTCTACTTAACAAATGGAATTGGTGCACCGTAAGGTGAAGCACCACTTGGACGAATAAACCCCTTATCAGTAGTTCTAGCAATTGAGTTTTGAGTTCCTTCAACTCTGATAGAGACATTCGATAGGGAGGAATAAAAATAAGGAGAGTGCCCAGCTCTAACTCAATGAAAAAATCAATATCTTTATTTGGAGGTATACCTAGTAGGAAGCATTCCATATGAAATCAAATCTCTAATCAAGACCACAGACCACAGTCTCTAACCTTTCCAACATGATAGATGGTTTTATGTCCATATAGGCAGCACGCCATATGAAATCAATGCTTTTAATCAACATATAACAACTTTCTTAGGACTGAGCTACACATCCACTAAAGGATGGTATGCCAAGAACAAAGACTTCACAACCCTCAATGGGATGGCTTGACTTTGTCGGTCTTAGAACACGGTAAATCAATTGTCCCCTTAGTATAAAACTATTTCGTATATGATATAAATGGGTCTTATGATAGTTCTCCCATGGCCTATTTTCCTCAAGCATCTGAGGAACAAAGGTGTACTATGGTGGACCTCAGATCTACGTGTTCTTTCAAAGAAAGGAAATCTAAATTGGAAAGTTATTGTGCAAACTGACATGACCTGAGACTACCCCTTATCGTAACATGGTGCTTAGAACCACAAGTAATCCCAAGCTAACCTATGAACTGGAATAATACTTAAGCAACTGATTTAGAAAATATTAAATAGCTAAGTTTGCTATGCAGAAATATAATCATGACAAAATTTGGGTAAATACAATACTGATAAAATTTACAATCCGATAAAACTGAAGAGAGAACTGAAATTTACATTTCATGACTCTGCCTGACAATCTATGAAGCCTTTACTATACTGACTATAGATAGCTGGGACATGCCTCAAACTACCACTAATCAATACACATGAATAATCAAAATAAGGTACATGAACTACAATTGACTAGAGTCCCAAAAATAAGAGAACTCATCACCTGTTGGCTAGAAGCTGCAAACTATCTGATTATGATGTGTAGGCTACAATTGGTACCTACATGATGAAATAATATAGCTACACAGACATATGTGGATTAATAATTCTGGAATGTACTGAGTAAGTAGGGGTGAATACAATATGTAAACCTGATTAGGTACATAATAATTAAACATGCATGTTAAGTATAAGTAGACTCACCAAGGAACTAAAATAAATTCAAAACTGAAGTATCTTAAAACATGAGTAACAAACATAATTTGATAAGTTGGTGAATCACTACGCATAGTTTCTTAAATCTTTACTTTTGTAGAAACAAGAAAAACTGAAGCTGGAATACGATAAAACAGAAGTATTGTATGTAGATCTCATGTAAAGCTGAACATGTTGTACAAATTATATTGAGGATGATGTACAAATATTGGGTCTGAAACTATATGGTGGAAACTGGCATAACTGAAGGATCTGAATATACAAATATGCTGAGCATAAAAGCATGAATATGTAGTATCTGAGAATGCAAGACCAAGCATAAACTGTTACTGAAATATTCTAAAATCTGAAAGACCGAATTCTATATAAGTGACTGACTAAAAATATGTACACTTAGTCAAGCAAATCTGAATTGAGATATACTAAAATACTAACTGAAGATGTGGGAGGTATCATGTAATCGACATGCCCCAATTTGAGCTAATTGGGGTCCAACCTATAACCCCAGTTTAAAGGGTGTCAGTACGGGTACTAACACTGGTCATGTAGATCCACTAATTTATTATCCTGATGGACCAAGGTGTCAAGCCTAAACTGACGTTAACCCCTGAAAGGAAGTCAAGCCTAAACTAACGAGTGACCATTCATATCCTACGTTGGCTACATAGTTCTGGAATATAGGGACTGCTACTAACGACTCTGCCTAACTGACGGGAAAGCTGGCATACTTGCACTCACTCGGTGCTAAATCCTACTCCCAACTGAACTGACACTGGTACTGAACTGAACTAAGCTTAACTGAACATTATTTTTTATAACTAATAGTGCTTATCATGATCATAAATATCTGAGTAAATAACAAGACTCATGGTTTCATTGAATTATCACTTGAAAGATCTAAAATCATGTAAAATACGTAGGTATTGTGTGTTCATAACTCTCCAACACTGAATAACCATAAAGCACGATATCAACACTTAAAATTGTAGGATGGGAATCATGGTTCAAAAACCCAAAACATAGACATTTTATCAAACATGTGAGAATCATAAACTTGCACATGGGAATACCTTAAAACATAAGAATACAACATAGTTTCATGACTAAAGTCATAACTTGATAGTATAATATGAAATTCACTTGAATATAACGTGGAAAGTTAGAGCTTAAAGCATGAGATACCCTAACTTTTCATGGAAACATTCTTGGACAAAAATTGAGTCAAACTAATAAGAGAACACATGAATTTAATCTATCTTGAACATATAAAAATCAATTGATAAGAGAAAATCCATACTTTAATTTAATAGAAGGTTTTTGGGCTCCATGGGTGAAAGGGGACCCATGATGAACTCCCACATACCTTAATTAGATGACTTTTTGGAGAAATCTTGTAATTGTAACTTAAAACCTTGAATACTTGAAGAAGAAATCGTTAATTTCTTGTTCTTTAGGAAAGAGGCTTGAATTTTTGGGTGAGGAACCCTAATCTTGATGTTCTTGAATTTGAATCTTGAGACTTGAGAGATGATCTTGAAGAAGAAACCCTAGATGGTTGATCTTGAGTTTTGGAGAGGAAGTAACGAGTTATGTATTTGATAATCGGTGGAAAATAAGCTTATTTTAGGGTTATAAGTCATGGGTAGAGGTTATAGGAAGAGAAAAAGACTAAAAAAAACTTTAGAAACCCTCCAGAATTCGCCTGGAAACTGTCCCGGCGTGTTTGGGTACGACTCGTATCTTCTGGGTATGGGTCGTGGCTTAAGTCATACACCGGAGCCAAAATTTTAAACCCTACTATTTTGGGTACGACTCCCCCTGATGACTCATATGCTCTAGGTACGAGTCGTTCCTTAAGTCGTACCCTACTGACAGGTTTAACAGTCCTTCAGTAATTTGTCCATAACTTTTCACCCCGATATTGGATTAAGGCAAAATTGATATCGTTGGAAAGATAATTAAATTATCTATATTTTAATGGGTATTGATATCTGAAATTCTTAGTACAAAAAAATTTATGATTGTTTGAAGATTACTATCATTATGTACATCCAAAGAATTTAATCGCTAAGGGAGGTTATGACTTGTTCATGAGCTAGGAGCTATTTGAGGACTTAATATATGTACAAGTAACTTTTAGAGATATCAAAACATGAGTCTTGAATATTGAATTGTCTTCTGGTCAGGGTACGAGTCAGATCTTACAACTCGTAACATGTCTATACGACTTATAGCCACTACTCGTAAGCTGGACAGAACTTGGGGAACCTATACTGCTGACAATATGACTTATATTCATAAGACTTGTACATTACACGAAAACTTCTAGGGTCAACTCATAACTTGAATAGAACTCAAATCATCCCACACTGACATGTGTACGACTTGCTACATATGACTCGTAAGAGTCTTTATGATTTGAGAAATGAGTTGTAAGCTATCCAGATACAAGGAAAAATATAGGGTATTACAAAAACCAAGACAATTTCATTTCATACAAATGGAAAGGACATAGATATCTATGTCACGTGGACAAAACTGAATTTGCTTTACATTCATGAAAAGTAACTTCCGAGTTCTATGTTGCAATCACAATAAGTACTTGCCAAAGTGTTTCCTCACCCTACTAATCCGACCTAAAGGATCAAAGTACCCATCCCTTTGGAAGAGAGAAAACAATAGAGAGGGTTTAGCTAACAAACATCTTTATTGATAAAAGAAAAATTTAAAAGAGAGGATTTAGGTAGATTATTTGGTCCAAGTAGAGATTAAATCTCTAAGTTTAGAAATTGATAGGTGGAGAAATTGATAATCTCCAACTAAAGTCCTATGCTTCCTTTTATAGGAAAAGGAAGCTCTAGATAAGCTCGACCTACAGATAAACTTGAAATAAAATATTACAATCATATTCTATCTTCTAAGAGATAAGCCTTAGCCGTTATGACTAGATAAGCCTTATCTTTGGTACACTTCTAATAGATATTTATAACCTACTTTATTCAAACCCCACTAATATGTGATCAGCCAAAATAAAACAAAACGCACTTATATTGTTGGTATATGAAAGCATGTGAAAGCATATGCAAGCAGGTGAGTCAGCATCTTGCAAGCAGGTGGATAAGCTCCTTGTCTACCTAGTGGTTGAGTCAACAACTTGAAGACAAACCCACGTGGGAGGGTAACCAATCTAAAAGGGTTTCTTGGAGATAAGGGTAACCCACTACAAAGGTTAACCCACTAGAGAAGGTAACCTCTTGGTGCGTGCGGTTAATAATAACTTGTTGCACATGTTATCTGGCATCATCTTTCAGGTAGTGTTGGATGGTGTTGGCAATAAACTCTCGTATCCTTCTTCCATCCACCAATCGACATCATACTTATTCCTAAGGCGTTCTCGCCCTTCTAAGCTCCTCTTCATCGATCTGGTGAAGTAACTCCTTCTGCTAGATAAATCTCCACATTCCTGTAGAGGTGTTTTTAGTTGTATGCATTTGATGAAGTCGGTGACTTTATATCTCGTGATTTTATATGGTTGTTGATAATTTTTTATTGCCTGTCAGAATTCATCCTAGTAGGGATGATCCTCAGTGTAGCTCTACTTTCCCTATTTCTTCAACCATATTTATTTTGGAATGCATCTGTTTTGCTGGAAAATGAAGCACTGAGCTTCATAAGATTCATCTTCCAGGGAGAGTATTAAGACAGAAAATTTCTAGAGGAGTAAAATTTCCGACTGAGCTTGGACATCATGGCTAGTGATTTCTATTAGACAATGCAGCATAAATACCACTACCTTGTAGAAATCTTTGATGTATCAAATCTAGTATTGTCATGGCTTGAACAACAATATGAATCTTTTTAGAGCTGGTTGAATTTGATCAAAATGCTTGAAGGCATCACACTTGAACTCTATGAGGATATAGTACTGGTGGCACAGGTACCAGAATAACCATTGGAGTTATTGTGGGAAGTCATTGGATAGTGTAATGAAGACATGAGAGAAAAGGTATTCTGGGTTCACTCCAAATGGCTTCAGGATGGATCCGCCATATTTTTTAAACAGTTGAAGCTCATAGAAAGTTCTTCTTTCTCAAAGAATGGATGGATCAAAGGGATATATTTATTGATTAAATAGATCTTGCAGGCAGACTGTTATTCCGAAAAATAGAATTCTTATCGTGTTAAACATGATTATTTGACTAGACAGTTTCTGGTTGTTTTCTTTGATACAGGATATCAGGTAAAGATTATCACTTGATGCTTCTTATACATCTATGGAGAGAAGGGTGTCCTCTATCGGTTCATCTTCCAGAGAGAAGACTAATTTTGTATCCTCTTTACCGAGATAGATCCTCGCGTCATAAGAAATTTTTTCAATGAGGTAGAGGGAGTCCTTCGACCTTTTTGCTTAAGGACAATTTTTTGCAAAGTGCCTAGGCTTTCTGCAGATAGAGCAAACCATCATATTTTATTGGGCTTCTTCATCTGAAATACCTAGTTTGCCAAATTGCCTTGATCCTATCATGAGAAAGTCTAGGCAGTTTGAACCTCCTAAATAGTAGTTGCCTCTTTAATCCTACTCTGCGGTTTGAGCTAGGATAATTAGATTTGGTAACAATATTGTTTCTGCAACAAGCCTGATCAAGAGCTGAGTAATTCTGGATGATTCTCCTCAATAACGCATCCTTTCTTGCATACACTGTTCTAGACTTGGATAATGACTTGCTTGATGTAGCCCATATCTCTACAAAAGACTTCTTGCGGGATTTTTATGTTTATGGTAAAGCCTCGAGATATGAGATAAGTGTTTTTATCCAAAATCCCAAGTACATTCCACCAATCACTGAGAATTTTGAAGAATCTGGAGATGCATTCTGACAGTGTCATGTATTTTCTTCTTTCATCTAGATTCTTCATCGTCATGAAAGTGTAGAAGTCCTGAGTTTAATGAGGCCGTGGTGGAATCTTTATATTATCAATAAAGAAGGTACGTAGTCTAGTTTCAATGATTCCCTTAGTTGTTGTTGTTGGTCTCAGCCTTCTTTTTGGGACTGAATCACTAGTCACCTTATTTTGATCATAGACTGATTCAGAGAACTCTGACTCTTTAGAGTTATTCCTAAACATGGGTGGACATTCATCCTCTGGCAATTAGATTGATGGTTCTAGAGTATCTTTGTTATCTTTGACACATTCACCAATAGAGAATTAGCCATTAATAAAGAGAGATGGGACATCCTCGGATGTTTCTTTATCTGTGTTGAAAATAGATTCAGGAATGTTTTCTGGATTGAGATCATGTATAGCTTCATCTTCGGATGAAGGTTAAGAAGACATGGTTTCCTCCGCAGTTTGAGGTACCCTTTTGTCGTTTTTGGATTTAGGGCATACTTTTACAAAGTGTCCCTTATAAAGAAAGATAAAGCATTTGTCCTTGCCTGAGTTTCATCTCCTATAGGATCTAGTGGCTTTGTTGGCCATGGGCTCTTTTTTGGTGGTTTGTGCTTTTTGGCTCATTAGTACTCCGTGTACCTCTTATGTCATGCATGGCATTTTGAGAGACAGGAAGAATCATCTAAACTGAGAACTAGATCGCAATGTGTCATATTAGTTTTGACAGATTTTGGACATTCATTCGATATATTATTGCCAAATGAATTTTCCTTATGCTTGAATCTGTGTGGGAAGATGGCTCTTTTGGCATTGGCTCATCATTCTTTTGGACAACAAGACTTGGATCAACTTGATTAAGGTTGATCAAGTAAGTGACCTTTTCACTATCCTCGAGAAGACATTGTTTTGGACAGACCTATTCTTTGGTGTGGGATTACTTGTTGGGTATTTGGAAGATATCATCTTAAGTGGTGTGATTTGGTTCACAACTTGAGATCTTCATGTATGCAGAATCAACTAACTGGTAATTTATGCCCTGTCTTTGTTCTTTGTAGTACAATTCTGGGTTGTTCTCTGAATAGGAGTGATATCTGTCATTTCCCATATGTGTTTGGTACTTTTAGGTCCAGGATTACGAGCGGGTATTGGTGGAATGATAAGGTTGTTACTCTGATGTTATGAGGAAAGCTTTTATGATGGTATGGGGAATGATATTTGGTTTTTCCTGAAGTTTTGGGTTTGTTGTGATTTGAGGACCTCATACATACATTGTGCTTTGAGGATCTCAAACTCCAGGTGTTGGATTTGGGTGTTTAGGGAAGCAGTTTCTTTTTGTTACTGGTTGTGGAAGTAGAATAGTGAGGTGTGTAGTGGACACACATTATATTATAGGGTTTTAAGTTGGTATTCTAGTACTTGTTGGTATTCTAGAATTTTGGTAAGTCCCTCATGTAGAGTGGGTAGGATAACATTCTTACTTGGAAATTTTGAAGCGTAGATTATGTTATCCTTTTCGAAGGGTTTGTTTGGTGAGAAGTCATCTGAGTGATTGGTGTCTGCGGGAGACATCATCAACAGATTGGTTGCAGGCTTATTTTTTATTTAGGTGGATTTATTTTGCGATGGAGTAGGTAAGGTATCTCCTTGGCACATGTAGCATTCGCAATTCGACTTCCACAGATAGTTTTCTCATAAAGGACATTTGCACCACACAGTATAGCGACCGTCATAATTGAAGTAGTTTATCCAATCATGCTCATCCATGCAACAACATAGGAACCAGTGTAGGATTTTTAGGTCGGCAGAAGGTTGGTACATATGGATTGAGCAGGTGGTTTTAGGAGGCTTTTTTAGGTATGAGGGGTTGAAACTGATCGTGACAATATTGTCACATCTTCTGGCATAGGATGGTTCGATGGACTAGAGAGGTTGAGGATGTTCTCTCAATTTCTCATAGTTTGTGACCCATGAGTCTGGGAGTACTTTGACAAGTTCATCTCTGGGGATTTATCTTAGGATCTGAGTAGATTGAGTGGTTCCATTAGTGGCATCAATGTTTAGGAACAAAGCATTATTTCCACCTGGAAGGGACAGATCTATAGCATGATTTTGGACCCGCCAAGCTACCTAGTAGTGTAGTATTGCATGGATGGAATCTCTGACATATGGATCTTCGAGAATATGAACCTGGATCTTCAACGCCTCCATTATATATGAATTAGATAGGGATATTTTGAAGTTGGGAAATATGGTGACAAAGACTATCTCGGCGTTCAGTGTGATTTCTGAGGTTCACAAATTGGCATATTGGTATTTATTGTATTTGGTATCAAGAAGGGAAGGGCGCGCCACTATTAGCTAGCCTTTTCTTCTGAGATATGTCAACATGACCCTAACAACACCGAAGTGATATTGGTGAAGCCTTGGGTTTTCCACTGTCATAAAAAATCTTTCGGCATTTGTAGAGTGATGAACTGCTCCTTCTAAGTTGCAAGAATAGGATGTTGATCTAGTTTTAAAGCAGTAATGTAATCTTTAACTCCTTTTAGTCGTTGTTATACCAAGAACGGATCTGCAACCATAGGTTACATGCCTTTTTGCAAAGGTTAAGTAGGTTTAATAGAGGTAGATATGTTGTGCTCTCTCCACCTAAATCCTCTCTTGTAACCTTTAAGATCCTCAATAAAAATGTTTGTTGACTAAATTATGTCTCTTATTTTCTCTCTTCCAAAGGGATGGGTACTTCGATCCTTTAGGTTAGAGTAATAGGGTAAGGAAATACTTTATCAAGTAGATATTGTGATTACAACATGGAACTCTGAAGTTACTTTCCATGAATATGAAACAAAGTTAGCTTTGTCCACACGACATAGATCTCTAAGTCCTTTCCAAGTTCAAGAAATGAAATTGGCTTGTTCTGCACAATAGCTTTCCAATTTTGACGAATATGTATAACTAATATCTTATGTAGTAAACCTTTGTTCCATGGATGCTTGAGGGCAACAGGACATGGGAGAGCCACCGTAAAACCTGTTTATGTTATATACGGAACAAATTATACTAGGTGACTAATTATTTACTATTTAATTATAAGAAAGTTGTTGTGTGTTTATTAAAAATCTTGGATTTCATATGGCATACCGCTTATCGTGTTGAAAAGGTAAGAGACTATGGTCTGTGGTGTCGACGAGAGCTTTTATTTCATATGGTGTACCACCTACATAGTCGTGAAACCACCCTTCATGTTGGAAATTTTGAAGCTCTATTGTTAATCACCTAGTTAGTATTGCCTATAGAGTTCATGCCCCGCTGTCTCCCAGTCTATTTGGTATCCCTCACCTTGTACATACACTCCAAGGATCTTACGATCTCCCACTAGACATGACTTATAGGTAAAAAATTCTCTCCATGTACTAAATCCCAGACGTAAGTTCCTACCAACCTTATTCCATCAATATCCCATGAGAATGCCTAAATACCAGAATATTTCATATTTAACAATGGCATATATATAAAATAACATAACGCAATGATAACAACCAACACTTGTAATAGTCACAAGTCTTACATATAAGTTCAGTGAAATGTATCATTCCTAAAGAAATGCATCGACAACCAAAACTAAGAAATCGATAACATACACATATAACACAGTTATATTAAACTATATAACCATTAACTACCTCAATCCAAGATTGCACAACTTAACCACAATGTAATTTTTTATTGTTTTTGGTCTAGAGATAAACTCAAAACACATAATCAATGCAATGACCTACCCAATTGGGGATTTTAACTCATTCCCAACCCCTAAGGCAAAGTTTATAAGTATTCCCTCCCCATTCTAGGTCTTTGTGTAACACCCCAAGTTCTGAACTCTGAAATTCTCTTGGTGTTGTGCTCACTACTCAGGCTATGACTCAGATGATGAGTCGTGAAGACTCCTCGCAAGTCGTAAGGTACTAATAATAACCTGACCAATAAGTTTGTCCATAGTTTCTGTTGAGGTCACGATTTGGACCTTACAAGTCATATTGTGAGTTCATGAGTCATAATGAGGGACTCGTGACCAAACTAGTATGATGGCCCAAACTTTCTGCCCAGACCACGATTCGTAAGGTTACCCATAGAGACTGACGATAAATTTTATACACTTTTAATTTAGGTAATTTGGACATTTTCCTCCTTTTCTAAATATGATCCACAACCATAAAACACCTAAGGGTCCCTAATTTCATTATTTAGCCAACATAAACACTTCTCTCCTTTCTAAAGATTCCCCAATCAAGATCAAGGTTAGGGTTTCTAAGGGTCGGTCATCTAGAGCTCCAAGTTGTGATTTCTCTCCAATTTCTTGGAATTCCTAGGCATATATCTTTACCCTAAAACTTATCTTATGAAAAGAATGTGTTTAATTAGGGTTTACGTGGATTTACTTGTTGTTTTGAATTATGGGTTGAGGGTTTTGAATGACTACTACTTGGTTGGTTTTCCCATGGTTATGGATTTGTTATTTATGCTTTATCTCATGGGTTCTGAATTGAATTTATGCATGGGCATGGGAATTTGGATGAGGGTCGTGGATTCACCCAAATTGACTTTATAAATTACGGGGTTCATAGATTCCCCCAAATGAATGGATCTTTGTATTGGATTTGGTAAAAACCTCAACCCACCTTATGAAATTGGCCTTGAAACATGGATATATGCATATTGAAACAAATTTTTGAAACCTTGCATTGCATAAAAGGTTAATGGAACATGTTTTGATTTTAAATTGAACCTTGGGGGTCGTGGATTCCCCCAAGTTGATAGATAATTTGAATGGAATAATGAATTTGGCTTGAAATATTTTTAATTGGTGTTAGGATACCATTGATAATGCCTTAATTGATGATTTCTTGGTTAAATGGATAGGTTTGTGTGTAAGGGTTTTAATTGGGCTTAATGGGGGGTTTTGTAGCTCACCGTGGGGTGGAGGTCCCGAAGGGACCAATACTGGAAATCATGTTCGTCGGTGTGTGGGTCTTAATGACCATATGCATTGTTACACTTTTTATATATATATGTATCCAAGAATAGCGTAGGGTCCTGGATTCCCCAGGCTTCCTTAATACCTTCAGTTTGTGCAGCCAACACACATTAGGCCTTTTCGGTGGGTGGAACCGAACTTATATAGCCCGTGGGTGTTATTAGGACGGTTAGAGCTAAACAATCTAGGTTAATGATTTTAAATCTTATGCTAAATCTTTCCCCTTATCCCATCTTCTTAGATATGTATGTATGCATGTATGTGAACATGTTTATTGAGATGAACTTGATTTTTAAATGGCATTATTTTATCCCTATCTTGAGTTACATGCTAGCGCTCACCCCACTAACCAACCTAGGATGTTGCACTATTTTATAATGTAGGGTCTGGGGACACTTTTTTTACCCTTATGCAGCGTTAGGTAGATTCTAGTTCGTTGGTAGGTCTACACAAAAGTGGTGAGCCTCCATCTTTCAGAAGGCTAGACATTTCATTGCTTTCCTTATATGTATCAAAATCCTATCGATTTCTTTATATATTTTGGATTCCGTTTTGTCCATGGTCGGGGACATGTCTCGACCTAATTGATATTTGATTTGTTTTAGAGACTTTTGTGGACAATTGTGGATTGGGTTATTTGTTTGAGATTCTTAGAACCTTTTTCTTAGTTATTTATCTTCCATGTGTTTACTTGAATTTCTTCCGCTATTATACTATATCCTATTTGTACTGTATAGACTATGGGGTGGTCTCCGACACACAGTAGGTTTGAGATACCCATCATGGCTAGGATCGGGGTTGGGTTGTGATAAGCTTGATATCAGAGCCTAGGTTCAAGATCATTGGGTGTCCACAAAGTCGTGTCAAGTAAAGACTCTTTTATAGGTATGTAGCATGCCACACTTATAAGGGAGAGGCTATGAGATATTTAGGAATGTTTCCCTTTCCTGCGTTCTATTTTGGGATATAGAGTTTGGAGTCTTAAAATTCATCTGATTTCTTCCTTACTCATATTTCAGATAATGCCTCTCCAAGGATCTGATGCTCGTAAAAACTCTATCGTACCCTCTGTCCTACCTAAGGATAATGTAGATGGAACTCATCCCACTTATGGGGTGCAGAACTAGTCTAAGGTCCCTTCTTCTGATTGCACTAAACCACTTGGAGTTCCACCGATCCCCACTATCCCTCCTTCGATCGGTGACACTCATGCTCAATCATCTCAAAGAGACATCTATAATGCGGAGTTCTATCGTTCTATTCATCTGTTGACTCAATTGGTGACTTCCTAGTCTAGCCAGTCAGGTCAGGTTAGTTTTATTTCTCCTTCTTCAGAGGTTACTCGAGTTGGTAAGTTCATGAGGTTGCATCCCCTAACTTGCACTGGCTCTAAGGTTAAAGAGGATCTTTAAGGATTTATTTACAAGATTGATAAAATATTTAGGGTAATGCATGCTTTTGATTCTGAGGGTGTGGAGTTTGCCGCATATCGGTTGAAGGATATGGCATATCAGTTGTATGAGAAGTGGAAACAGTTGAGGGGTGATGATGTTGAGCAGGCTTTGTGGGAGTAGTTCTCTGGTTCCTTCCTTGATCCTTTATTTCCATAAGAATTGAGGGAGACTGAGGTCAAAGAGTTTGAGAACTTGAGCAAGGTAGGATGAGTGTGAAGGAATATGGCTTGAAGTTTCATCAGTTGTCTCGCTATGCTCCGGAGTTAATTTCTAGCATGAGAATGTCACGACCCGAAGCTAGCCTCTAGTCGCGGTAACGGTGCTTACAGTCACAAGTGACCATAAGCTAACCTATGAGTTGGTACCTGTTGCGGTGAGCACTGAATAAAATAATGATAAAGCACGTGTCCGAAAGATAAACTGTTGAAGTAATACCAATATGAACACTGAGATATGATTACATCACAAGTCTAAAACATATGATAAATACTTAAAACCAACCGTCTATCTGAACAACGGAAAAGTTCTAAAAGAACTCATAACTATCTAACTACCTGACTGACTGATTGTCTGGAAGCCTCTAAACTGACTGAAGAGTTGATGGTACAAAACCCCAACTAACTCTAACTAACAGAACATAAAAAAGTACTGAAATAAACAAATTATGTCCTCGATAGATGAGGACTCATCACTACTGCTGTTGAGTACGCTGAGTTTTCTAAGAGTGATCGATAAACTGAGCAATCGAACATATGTTATATGACAACATAGCACAAAAAAAGAATGCGATCAGTACTTTGAATGTATTAGTACGTGAGATAAGGACTGACTGGATTTCATGAGATAACTAAGCATAAATGCATGCACATGTAAAATCTGAGAATGCAAGACCAAGCATAAACATGTTTTTGAGATAATCTGAAAATAACTGAATAACTGAAAATTTATATGTTTTGGTCAAGCAAACCTGAGCTGAGACATACTGATTACTGATTTGTTGGTATCTGTATACTGATTAACTAATGTTTGTATACGGATATCTAAATATTGATCATGTAATACTAAATTGTACTTAGTTTGAATAGCTAGATTGCAACTATGAGAGGAATCATGTAACCAACATGCCCCAATCTAAGCTAATCGGGGTCCAACCTGTAACCCCAGTTTGAAGAGTGCCAGTACCATGCCATGGGTACTAACACTGGCTATGTGGATCCACTAAACTGGTGTCCCAATGGACTAAAGAGTCACCCTCTACTGGCAGGTGCTCTCGTGTAATATGTGTCAACCCTCAACTGAAAGGTAGACATTTAAAACTTACGTTGTCTACGTAGTTCTGGAACTCAGGGATTGCTACTAAAGGTCACACCCTCTACTGGAAGGTAGTCCCCCATCCCTGGGTTTTCTTAGTGCTAAATCCTACTCCCAACTAAACTGACACTGAAATCATAAACTGGTGCATGAAATGATGATATGCTCAAACATGGTGTTCTGAAAACTGACAATGCATGCATAATCTGAAGTAACCATGAACTTGTAAACAGAGGTATTTAACATGAAATAATACAGGTGGATTCGTTATAAAAATGATAATCTGAGTATGGGGATAAAACCATGGTTCTGACTGACTTGACTGACTTGTTACTTGAAAATGAAAATATGTAAAAACACATAGGTATCAGGTGTTCATAACCCGCCAGCGCTGAATAACCATAAAGCACGATATCAACACTTAAAACTATAGTATGAGAATCATGGTTCAAAGACCTAAAACATAAACATTCCACCAAACATGTGAGAATCATGAACTTGAACATATGAATGTGTTAAACATAGGAAATCAACACGATTACATGGCTAAATTTCATAAATTAGAGATTTTCTCACTAGAACATGACATGGAAAATTGTAGTTTAAAATATGAATTAACCTAATCTTTCATGGGATCATACATGAACATAAAATTGAGTTCAATTAACAAGGAAAGACATGAATATAATCTATCTTGAACATACAAAACTCCATAATAAGAGAAAAATTTATTCTTTAGTTAAAAAGAGGGGTTTTGGGCTCTATGGATGAACACCCTACATACCTGAAGCTTCTTAACTTGAAAGGAAAAAACTAATGTTGATGCTTTCTTAAAGGTTCTTGAACTTGGGGAACTTGAATTCTTAATTTCTTGGGGAAAAAGGAACTCAATTTTGTGCTTGGGAAAAAGGAAGGGTTTTCTTGAGAGAAAATTTGGAGAAGAAGGGTAAATAATGCCCTAAGTTATGTTATGAATGATTTGGTTGACGGGTAAAGACCTAATTGCCCCTCAGTCATTTAAATTCAGAACTAGACGCAACAGGCTCACCGTGACGTGGTATTTTCGCGGTTATTGATTTCCTTTACCATGATGTGGTATATATGACATCGGGACTAACACCGCATTGGGGGCTTATCACGCTGACCCACTGATTTTTTTATGCAAACATAACCCAAACATTGCCTGAAAAATCTAAAACTCTCCCGAGACATACCTTTTATATCCCTGAACATGAATCAACTCAAAAACCAACATCTCGAGGTTGAAAAGACCAAATTAAAAATCCTCGAAGTTAGAAGGGTCTTGAAAATGACTAAGCCCCCAACTCTTAGTGAAAATTTCAAGCCTTAAGCCCCTTATGCATGCAACTAAAGCTGAATCGAGCTAATATTAGTACGAGGTATTACATAGAGCCAAAATAAGGAAGTTTGCTTCTGGTTTATCTTTCGACCAAAATAAAAACCCTCGAAGTTAGAGGGGTCTTGAAAATGACTAAGCCCCCAACTCTTAGTGAAAATTTCAAGACTTAAGTCCCTTATGCATGCAACTAAAGTTGAATCGAGCTAAGATTAGTATGAGGTATTAAAGAGAGCCAAAATAAAGAAGTTTGCTTCTGGTTTATCTTATGACTTAGTATTGGAATGTAAGGCCGTCATGTTAAATATTGATATGTATATCTTCAAACTTGTATTTTATATGCAGCAGGTAAAGGAGGAAAATAAGAAATAGGTAAAGATGAAAGAGAGGCAGAATAAGAATTTATAATGTTCACAACACGGTGGAGGCCAGCAAGCTAGTGAAAGAGATGGTAGACAGTGGTCCAAGAGGAGGAATTGGAAGATTTCTAATTCCTAGTTATTAGATAGTGCTTCTTATCTTAAGCCTTCTGGTGATCATCGCTTTCAGTTTGATAGTGTTTTTAAGGCAAAGGGTGCCAAATCTCAAGCTAGTGGATCTCAGTCAACCCATTCTCTGTGTTGATTTTATGGATAGCTTCATCATGGTCAGTGTGATAAGGGGAGGATTCAGTGCTATAATTGTGGGTATCCTGGTCATATGCAGGGACATTATCTGACAGTTAAAGTTTCCATGGGAGCTAATAAGGTCCCAATTGCTACTTCTTCAACTCCTGCACTAAAGGGTGCTACGTCGGGTACCAGCACTGGCTGGAATGGTCTTTATGCTCTGGCTACTTACTAGGAATTTGAGTCATCTCCTAATGTGGTTACCGGTACATTACAACTCCTGTCTCGTGATGTGTACTATTTGTTTGATTCAGGGTCTACCCTTTCTTATATAACCCCTTATGTGGTTGTGCATTTTGGTTTTGGTCTCAAGACTATTCCTGAACCTTTCTCTGTGTCTACCCCATTGGATGATTCTATTATGGTTATAAATATATATAGGGGTTGTGTGGTGTCCATCTTTCATAGGATACTTTGGTGGATTTGATAGAGTTGGATATAGTGGATTTTGATGTTATCTTGAGAATGGATTGGCTCCATTCGTTCTATGTTTCCTTGGATTGTAGGACCCATAAGGTTAGCTTTCAATTCTCTAATCAACTGGTAATCGAATAGGAGGAAAGTTCCTTAGTTCCTAAAAGAAGGTTTATCTCCTATCTTAGAGCTCATAAGTTCATCTCCAATGGGTGTCTTTATCATTTGGTCTAGGTTAAAGATTCTAGATCTGATGGACCTTCTTTATAATCTGTCCCTGTGGTTAATAAGCTCCCTGAAGTATTTCTCGAGGATCTTCTTAGCACTCCTCCTGATAGGAAAATAGACTTTGGGATTGATCTTCAATCGGATACCCGTCCTATCGCTATTCCTCCATATAAAATGGCCCCGGCTGAGTTAAAAGAGATAAAGGACCAATTAAAATATCTTATTAATAAGGGTTTCATCCATCCCATCATTTCTCTGTGGGGTGCTCCTATTCTTTTTATGCATAAAAAAAATGGGTCTCTTCGAATGTGTATAGATTATCGACAGTTGAATAAGGTTATCGTGAAGAATAAATACCCTTTCCCTAGGATTGATAATCTTTTTGATCAGCTTCAGGGTGATAAATGCTTCTCCAATATTGATCTTCGCTCAGGTTATCATCAATTGAATATTAGAGAGATTGATATTACTAGGTCTGCTTTCCAAAGCTGATATAGTCACTATGAGTTTTTGGTGATGTCATTTGGATTGACTAATTCTCCAGATGCTTTCATGGATTTTATGAATTGGGTGTTCAGACAGTTCTTGGACTTGTTTGTTATTATCTTCCTTAATTATATTTTGGTGTATTCTAAGAGTGAGAAAGATCATGTCAATTACCTCTAAATTGTGTTGCAGATTCTTAAGGATCAGAAGCTGAATGCTAAATTCTTTAAGTGTGAGTTTTGGCTGAATGTTATGACTTTCCTTGGGCATGTTATTTATAGAGAGGGGATCAAAGTAGATCCACAGAAAGTTAAGGTGGTAAAGAGGTGGCATAGACCCACGACTCTAACCGACATTCAGAGCGTCTTAGGCTTGGTTGGGTATTATAGGAGGTTTGTAGAGAGTTTTTCTTCTATCGTTGCTCCATTGACGAAGTTGAAGTAGAAAAAGGTGAAGTTTTTATGGTCCGATGCTTGTGAGGTTAGATTTGAGAAATTGACGGATAAGTTGACCTCTGCGCCAGTTCTGACCCAGCCCAAGGGTATTGATGGGTTCGTTGTTTATTGTCATACATCCTATGTGGGACTGGGTTGTGGTTTGATATAGCATGGAAAGGTGGTGGCTTATGCTTCTAGGCAACTTAAGGTTCATGTGAAGAATTATTCGACTCGTGATTTGGAGTTGGCGGATGTGGTTTTCTCTTTGAAGATTTGGCGTCATAATCTATTGCGATGCATGTAGAAATTTATTAAGATCATAAGATCCTGCAGTATGTGTTTACTCAGAAGGAGTTGAATCTTTGGCAGAGGCAGTGGCTTGAGTTGCTAAAGGACTATGATATGAGTTTTCACTATCATCTAGGTAAAGCTAATATGGTTGTTGATGCTCTTAGCAGGTTGTCCAGGGGGAGTTTATCTTATGTGGATGGGGAGAAAAGTGGATTGGTGTAAGATATTCACCGGTTGGCTAACTTGGTAGTTCATCTCTTAAAGTCTAAGTATTGAGAGGTAATTATGCAAGAAGTGGTTAATTCATCTCTTGGTGCTGAGGTGAAGGAGAAAGAAGATTTAGATCCCATTCTCATACAGATTAAGGGTTATGTGGGTCAGCAAAAGGTGATGGCCTTTGAGATTGGTGGTGATGGTATCCTGAGGTACCAAGGAAGATTGTGTGTTCCTAATGTTGATGGGTTGCGATAGAGGATTTCGACTGAGGCTCATGAGTCGAGGTATATAGGTCACCTGGTTTCAATCATGATGTATCATGATTTGAAGAAGATTTATTGGTGTAACAATATAAAGAGGGATGTGGCTAACTTTATGGCTAAGTGTATGGTCTTCAGCAAGTGAAGGTTGAGCACTTGAGGCCTGGTGGAATGTCTCAAAAGATAGAGTTGCCTGTGTAGAAGTGGGATATGATAAATATGGATTTTTTTATGGGTCTTCCACAGTCTCGCAATTAGTACGACTGGATTTAGGTCATTGTCGATAGGATGACTAAGTCGGCTCACGTCTTGCCTGTGAAGACTACCGACCCTGGTGAGGACTATGCTAAGTTATTGTTGTGACCAAGCATAGACTCAAGTGTACGTGGTCTCACCAAGTAATATAGTGGCCTTAAATAAAGCCGAATATTGATCCCTCAGAGACTTGTTTTAACAACTATCCTATTCTAGCTCTACTATTAAGATTAAATTAGTGCGAATATAACTAATAGAGTTTTGAAAGTTATAAACTAAATCTAAAGAAAATAGTGCGTAAAAGTAAAGACTTGAGACAATCAATGAATTAAGACCCGAGGCTAAAGCACTATAAACAATCATACTATGCTATTGAACTTCATTGGTTAAGTTACTTATCTTGATTGTTGGTTCACGAGGTTGATTTTATGATCATGGTCTCCCGACCTCTAACCACCTATTTAACTTAGACCCACAACTAAATCGTTGAGTGGGGATGTCAGAACTAAACTAAACACATTTATATTTCATCCCGTAGTGAACCAAGTAAGGCTTCTAGGTATAACCCTATCCTATATGTTGATTCAAATCCCCTATTTTATAAAGGAATAAGAATCCTACTCTATTTACCCCCACGTTCTATCTTCTTGTTCCCCCTCCCGAGATCACAAGGTTAATAATATATGTATTATAAGGGTCGCTAATCCTTAAAATAATGATAAAAAGGGTAAACAAACAACCAAATATGATAAATAAATGAAACCAAATCAATTTGTAGCAATCGTAGTCATGTTCTTGGCTTTAACCCCAGAAAGGGGGCGTTTAGCCACTAATCGACAAAACCATAATCCAAATCAATGAATACATGATTAAATATATTAAAAAGCTGAATTAAAGAGAAATAAACCCTAAAATAAGTGTCGAGCATCCCCTCACCGAGTCCAAAAACGTCCAAAAGTAATTTGCAAAACGTGACAAGTCTTATTTATAATAGAAGGCAATTTGGCCGTGTAGGGACTAAGGGGTGTGTCGCGTTGGTACAGACTTATGGAGGGAGTGGAGTGTCGCATGTATTATTCCACTATATAGATAAGATCTCCACTTTTCTTATTCCACAAGGTATAGGTCCACTTCGTGGCTAATTCGCATGGGCTCTCTAGAAAGTGCCCTTTTGACATTAAGCTTCGCCTTTTGCTTTCCTCTTCCATCATTGGTCTTGTGGTGTTATTTTCCTTCAATTTCCAGATTTTATACTGTTCATATATCATAAAAATCAATAAATCAAGTGTACTACATCAACATACACCACGGATTAGATCTCAAAACCATACAATATCAAGAACGGTGAACTAGAAACACGAGCTAAGACTAGGCTTGCCACATTGATCTTTAACTTATTATTTCGAATCTTCTCTTATTCCAATTGAACTTTTCATATTATAAACAAGTTTTAAAAACTCAACTACACATTCAAACCATTAGGACCTCATTCAAAACATTAGAAACCACCACGATAGACAAGACGAACACCTAGCTCAAGCTAGTTAAACTAGTATTGTCATTTCGTCTCTAAATGATCAATTCGAATACAAATTTGTTTGGAAACACCTTTAAACATTGTAATTACATACTTAAATACTTAGATGCTTATTTATATCATCATTAACACATAAAGAACACGAATTACCCTCAAAACAAGGCTAAATAAGCTAGGATAAGCACGCTAAAGTGCATAAATACACCCAACATCTCCACCCCACACTTAAATCATTGTTCGTCCTCGAACAACTCTTTACTCTAAGAATAATAAGCTTAGGTGACTCCACACTTCTACTACATGCAAGATACCCAAGCTAGCAGTATAATTACTACACTGACTGCAAGTTTCTATACTAAGCATGTTACAAACACAATTGACAGTTCAAGAATACTACTCCAAAACATCCTAGCCTCAATAATTGACTCACCAAGTTGTAAAACTCATGCATATTGTCCAATCAAGGACATCATATAATTCACCCAACTATCATCAAACGTGTGCCCTCACAACAAGAGAGTTATCCATAAATACTCACATAAATGCAATTTATAATAGAATGGGTACAAGATCAAATTTCTCTCACTCTTACAAAGAATTCACAAGTTACACATAATGAACCATAGGCTTTCCCTTAGTGTAGTTCTCCACTAATATCATAATGCTGAAGCTCAAGATCAAATAGGTCTTTAATGGTTGTAATGTAGGATAAGGGATAAGTAGAAACTATTCTGGCCAGTAATAGTGACTATATTCCCTAAGAGTTTTAATAAATCACATTATACAATTAAGACCAATCTCTAACAACCAGCTTACACCACTTTTTTCTACGGATGTAAGAACTAAGCTAAACGCATTCATATTTCATCTTGTAGTGAATCAATTAAGTCTTCTAGGTATATCCCTATCCTAGATGTTAATTCAAATCCCCTATTTTATAAAGGAATAAGAACCCTACTCTATTTACCCCCATGTTCTATCTTCCTATTCCCCCTCCCGAGATCACATGGTCAAAAATATATGTATTCTAAGGGTCACGAATCCTTAAAATAATGATAAAAAGGATAAAAAATAACCAAATATGATAAATAAATGAAACCAGATCAATTTGTAGCAATCATAGTCATGTTCTTGGCTTTAACCCCGGAAAGGGGGCGTTTAGCCACTAATCGACATAACTATAATTCAAATCAATAAATACATGATTAAATCTATTAAAATATAAATTAAAGAGAAATAAACCCTAAAAGAACTGTTTATTATCCCATCTCCAAGTCCAAAAAGGTCCAAAACTAATTTACAAAACGTGACAAGACTATTTATAGTAGAAAGCAATTTGGCCGTGTAGGGACTAAGCGGTGTGTCATGTTGGTCCAGCCTTATGGATGGAGTGGAGCATCATGTGGCTTAGTCCACTGGATATATAAGAATACCAAATTTCTTAATCCACCAGGGAGGGGTCTGCATCACGGCTTATTCGCGTGGGCTCTCTAGAAAGTGTCCTTTTGACGTTAAGCTTTACCTTATAGTATCCTCTTCCATCATTGGTCTTGTAGTGTTATTTTCCTTCAATTTCCATCTTTTATATCATTCATATATCCTCAAAATAAACTAATCAAGAATCCTACATCAACATACACCATGTATCAGAGCTCAAAACAACACAATATCAAGAACGGTGAACTAGATACACGAGCTAAGACTAGGCTTGCCCACATTGATCTTTAACTTACTGTTTTGACTCTTGTCTTGATCCAATTGAAATTTTAACATTATAAACTAGTTTTTCCACACTTAAATACACACTTAAACCATTAGGAACTCATTCAAGACATTAGAAACCACCACAATAGACTAGAACTCAAGCTAGTTAAACTAGTTTTCTCGTTTCATCTCTAAATGAACAATTTGAATCCAAACTTGTTTGTAAACACCTTTTAACATTTTAATTACATACTTAAACACTTATATGCTTATTTATATCATCATTAACACATAAAGCACATTAATTTTCCTCAAAACAAGGCTAAATAAGCTAGGATAACCACGCTAAAGTGCATAAATACACCCAACATCAGTTATTCATTAGAGCGATAGTTAGATTGCATGGAGTGCCGATGTACTCATTTCAGATTAAGGTACACAATTTTCTTCTCACTTTTGGCGTTCATTTTAGAAAGGTTTGGGGACTATGGTGAATCTTAGCACCGCTTTCCACCCTCAAACAGATTAACACGCAGAATAAACTATTCGAACCTTAGAAAATATGCTAAGGGATTGTGTGATTGATTTTGGAGGTAGTTGTGTTGATCACTTACCTCTCATTGAGTGTGCATATAATAATAGTTATTACTCTAGTATTAGGATGGCTCCTTTTAAGGCTATTTATGGTAGGAGGTACAGGTCTCCCATTGGGGGGTTTGAGGTTGGTGAGACTAGGTTATTTGGTTCTGACTTGGTTCACCAAGCCATGGAGAAGGTGAAGGTAAGTAGGGAGAGACTTAAGACTTTCCAAAGTCACCAAAAGTCCTATGTGGATGTGAAGCGAAGGGAGTTGGAGTTTGATGTAGGTGATTGGGTATTCTTGAAAATTTCTCCTATGAATGAAGTGATGAGGTTTGGGAAGAACGAGAAAATCATTCCTTGTTATGTTGGTCCATATTTTATTTTGAGAAAAATGGGGAATGTTTCTTATGAATTAGAGTTTCCTGCAAGTTTGGGTTCTATTCACCTAATTTTCTATGTGTCGGTGTTGAAGAAGTGTGTGGGTGATACCTCTTTGATTGTCCCTTTGGAAGGTGTTGGTATTTTGGATTCCTTGTCCTATGAGAAAGTCCTAATTAATATTTAGGATAGACAATTCTATAGATTGAGGACTAAGGATATGTCTTTGGGAAAAGTCCTTTGGAGAAATCAAAAGGTAGAGGAATCTACTTAGGAAGATAAAGAAGACATGAAGTCCAAATATTCGTTATTGTTCCCCGCATTGGATGACAATGATTAAGGTATGATTCCCATTATTTTCTAGTGGCCTTTCGAATTTATCTTTTGGTTTTATAGTTGTATTCTTTATTGTACCGTGCTAATGAGTCTCTTGATTCCTCATTCGAGGACGAATGATCCTGGGGAGGGGGGGGGCTTACGTAACATCCCAGGTTCTGAACTCTAAAATTCTCTTGGTGTTGTGCTCATTTCTCAGGCTATGACTCGGATGATGAGTCGTGAAGATTTCTCATGAGTCGTAAGTTACTAATCGTAGCCCGACCAGTAAGTTTGTCCATGGTTTCTGTTGAGGTTATGATTTGGACCTCAGGGGTCGTATGGTAAGGTCACGAGTCGTGATGAGGGACTCGTGACCAAACTAGTATAATGGCCTAAACTTTTTGCCCAGACGACGAGTTGTGGAGATGACTCATGACCAGTCCTCACGAGTTGTAAGGTGATCCATAGTGACTGGCGATAATTTTTCTAAACTCTTTTAGGGGCATGTTGGACATTTCCCTTTTCTCTAGATATGACCCACAACCATAAAACACCTAACTATTTTCATCATTTATCCAACATGAACACTTTTATCCTTTCTCGAATTCCCCAATCAAGATCAAGGTACGGTTTTAAGAAATTGTCATCTAGAGCTCCAAACTGTGGTTGCTCTCTAATGTCTTGGTATTCTTAGGCATATATCTCTTCTCTAAAACATAAATTAAGAAAAACATGTGTTTAATTATGGTTTACGTGGATTTACTTGTTGGGTTTTGAATGATGGGCTGAGGGTTTTGAATGACTACTACTTGGTTGGTTTTTCCATGGTTTTGGAATTTGTTATTTATGCTTTATCCATGGTTTCTAAACTGAATTTGTGGATGGGCATGGGAATTGGGATAGGGGTCGTGGATTCCCCTAAATTGACTTGATAAATTATGGGGGTCGTGGATTCCCCTAAATAAATGAATTTTGATATTGGAATTGGTAATAACCTCAACCCACCTTATTAAATTGGCTTTGAAACATGGATATATGCATATTGAAACTAATTTTTGAAACCTTGCATTTCATAAAAGGTTAATGGAACATGTTTTGATTTTAAATTTGACCTTAGGGGTCGTGGATTCCCCCAAATTAATGGATAATTAGAATGACATAATGAATTTGGATTGTAAGTTTTTTTATTGGCATGGAGATACCATTGATAATGCCTTAATGGATAATTCCTTAGTTAATGTAATACCCCATATTTCCCTAGCCTAGATTAACCCTCAGTACATGGGTTATCCTAAATAATTTTTTTAGAATACTCAGTAATTTTCAGATTAGAACCTGCCATTGCGTAGGAAATTCAATTAGCTTTCCAACGATATAAAATTCGCCTAGATTCGACAACTGGGTAAGATGTTATGGAGATTTTAAGTTTCAGTCGTTAAATATCGTCATTCAGGCCAGTAGCGCATCGCGGAGTGTGTTAAAATAGCAATTGTCAATTTCCAATGTTGCTCCGCAATTTGGTGCATCGCGCCATAGACCCAGTTCACAATTGTCAATTTCCAGTGTACCAACGCGATTCCACCATGTCGCGGTGCATTTTCAGTTCACAAACAAAGTGGCAACGCGATACCACCACATCGCGCCACCATGCAATTTCCCAATTGTCATTTTCCAGTGACATGGCGCGATAGCGCCGCGTTGCACCAGAGGTTCAGATCGGAAAAATTTTACGAAAAATTAAAGTTGCGGCCAGGGTTAAAATAGTCTTTTCCCATGATTTTATTCCGCCCAGATGTGGGATTTAAGCCCTAAAAATGTATAAAACCCTTCATTATTCACTTTTCCCCAAAATCAAAAGGTAGTTCTCTCTCAAGAAAACAAACCCTAGCTCTCAAGAATCAAGGTCAATCCCAAGAATCTCTCCAAGAACTCTAAGAATCTCACGAATTAAGGTATGTTAGATGTTCATTCATGGATTCTTACCTTCCATGGATTCCAAGAATCCTTTTTCAAAATACAAGATTTATGATTTATGATTTCCATGTTTGAATTAGATTGAATTCATGTTCATGGTGTTGTTTGAGTTTTAATCCATGGTTTAGAATACAAGTTCCAAACATTGATTCTAGTATGTGTTGAATTACATGATATTCATAATAAACCCTTCAATTTGCAAGTTGATTATTGTAACCATGTTAACCCTAAGTGTATGATATAATGAACCAAGTATGTTTCTTATGTGTTTGATAAATTGTCTATGAGACTGAAATAATGTCATTCTAGCATGCTAACATGTATTCCCCATTCATGTACAAGTTAATGCATCACAAGTGTTTGATGAAATGTCTCTATGAATGTATTATGACCAAGTGAACATTGTTATGTTATTCAAGATTATGCTTTTGTTTACTTTTCATGCTATCGAGTCCTGGGGGTATTTAATACCCGACAATCTAGTTGTTACTTTGAGCCAGTGTCAGTTATAGAATAGTATCAGTCATGTCACAATTAGTAGTACTCTCAGTCAGTTACAGAACTCAGTAGAATTCAGTCAGTTACAGAATTTAGGAAAACTCTACAATCTCAGTATCAGTCCAGTCCAGTTCAGTATACTCAGTTCAGTGTCTTTCAGTTGGGAGTTGGATTCAGCACCAAGTGAACCTAAGGATGGGGGCTCACCTGCCAGCAGCAGAGGGTGTGATCCTTAGAAGCAATCCTTGCATTCCAGAACTATATAGCCAGCATAGGTTGAGACATCAAACCTGCCAGTTGAGGGTTGATGAGGTGCTCTACCTACCAGTAGAGGGTATACCATTCTCATTTACGAAACCTGTCAGTAAAGGGTTACTCTTCAGATTGTCTTTACCCGTGGCATGATAATGACACCCTTCTAATTGAGGTTATAGATTGGACCCCTAGTAGTTCAGATTAGGGCATGTCGGTTAGATGATTACCTCTCACGGTTTCAGTTTCAATCTCAGTCTTCAGAATAGAACTCAATTCAGTTCTACAAAATCAGGAATGTCAAATACAGACACTCAGTTATCAGTAATATAGATTATCAATGATCTCAGCTTATCACTATATTCAGTTATCAGTTATCAGATTCAGTTCTACTATACTTAGTTACAATATGCATAATATGTTCAATTGTTACAGATACTCCATGTATGTTAATCTAGATCTTGCATATCATTCAGTTAGTTATTTTTCATGCATATGAACCCATGCATTCAGCCTTACCTCATTTAGCATATCAGTACATTCCCACATACTGATTGCATACCCGTTTCTTGTGCTATGATGTTTCACATCATAGATTCGGACGCTCAGGTTCCTGACCGCGCTTAGCCAGATTTAGCCAACAGTAGCAGATTTAGCAGTGAGTTCTCATCTATCGAGGATATTCTTTTATTTCAGTACTTGCTTAATAGTATTTTAGTAGAGAGTTAGTTGGGGGATTGTCCCATCACCTCCACTTTCAGACAGTTTCAGTTAGAGGCTTTTTAGACTAAATTTTCAGATAGTATTTCAGATTAAGATGCTATTATTCATTATCAATATTTTATATGTTTTGAACCTTATGGCATTTCAGCCTATTATTTTGCAATTATTTTAGTATTATTGTTCAGTGCTCACAACAGATAATATTCATGGGTTAGTTTGTGTTCCTTTGGGGTTGTAAGCACCGTGTGATGACTAAGGGTAGTCTCGGGTCATTATAGTTAAATGGATGGGTTTGTATGTAAAGGTTTTAATCGGGCTTAAAGAGGGTTGTGTAGCTTGCCGTGAAGGTGGAGGTCCCAGGGGGGACCAATACTGGAAATCACATTTGTTGGTGTAGGGGTCGTAATGATCATGTACATGTGTCACACTTTCTATACATATTTGTATCTAGGAATGGTGTAGGGTCATGGATTCCCCGGTCTCCCTTGATACCTCCAAGTCGTGCGTCAATCACGCACTGGGGACCTTCCGGGGTAGGGAGCCGGACCCATATAGCCCGTGGGTGTTATTAGGACAGTTAGAGCTACACAGTCCATGTTAATGATTTTAAATCTCTTGTTAAACCTTACCCCCTATCCCAGCATCTTATATATGTATGTATACATGTATGTAAACATGTACATTGAGTTGAAGTTATTATGAAATGTCATTATTTTATCTGTATCCTAAGTTACATGCTAGCACTCACCCTGCTAACAATCCTAGAACGCTACAAAGTTTCATAATGTAGAATCCGAGAACACCTATTTTACCCCTATGTAGTTTTTAGGTGGATTCTAGTTTGTCGGTTGGTCTGCATTGAAGTGGTGAGCCTCTAGCTTTCAGAAGGTCGGGCATTTCATTGTTTTTCTTATAAGTATCGAAATCCTATCGGTTTCTTTTTATATTTTGGATTCTTTTTTGGGCACGGCCGGGGGCATGTCCCAACCTAGTTGATACTCATTTTGTTTTAAAGGTTTTTGTGGACAACTGTGGATTGGGATATCTATTTGAGATTCTTAGAACCTTTGTCTTGGTTATTTATCTTCCATATGTTTACTTAAATTGCTTCCTCTATTAAACTATATCATGTTTGGATTGGACAAACTATGGGGGTGGTCTTTGGCCCATGGTGGGTTTGTGATACCTACCACAGTCAGGCCCGGGGTCGAGTGGACACTTTTCTACTATAATTTACCTAAAATTATCAATTTCATGGATAATTTAGTGAATTAACAACATGAGAGAGTAATTTTATGATCATTAACTAAAATCCTATGATTTTATATCTAAATTACTCACTTGCACTAGAAAAACAACTAACATAATCCCTTAAGCCGCCCCAAACTATGTAAACGAGCAATCCTAAGGCTAGATCATTAATTTACTAGTTAACGGGGATGAATTCCTTATGTTAACAAAGAAGAATGACGAAAAACTAATGATTTTTGCCCAAATCATCACTATCGAAGCCCCAAAATGCTTTTTAGAAAAATAAACTATTTTGGGTGATTTTGGGACAAGACAACAATTTACGTCGTTATAGAAACATATGTCGTTATAGCGGTATCACTATAGCGACTATGTCGCTATAACAGCCCTTAATCGTGTTGACCGATCTCAATAGCAAGAATTTTTTTTCTTTTGTACATATTGCCACAAAGACATGCATGCTGCTCTAGCAACACAACCAATTTTCTCTAGAATTCCTCTTTTTTGCAACACAGCTTAATTCCAAGACATCACGAACAACCCTCCTTCACATCAAGATCAATTTTAGGAGTTCTACTAATCTAAATTTAATTCCAAAAAGTCCTATGGGTTCCTTATTGTCTTAGCTAGATAGAAACCAAGATAAGCACTGCCACATTTACCCAATCCATTTTTGAATTGTCCAAGACCACATCTCACTCGGATTTTATATGAGACTAGCCTAGCTTGAAAGTTATAACTTAAAATTTAGGGAGAATCTTATCCCAAATTTTTAAATGAGACTTACACGTAACGATAGAAAGGATTATTATAGGAAAAGTCCTACAACAAGATCAAGATGTAGTGAAAAGGTATTTATATTTTTAAGAAATGTTCGAGAGATAGAAAGTTGGCCTCAACTAGTTTACTAAAGGGGATAGAAATACTAGGTTTTTTCATAACCTGGTGAAAGGGAGAAGAAAAAAATAGCAGATCAAAATAATTCAAAATAGTAAAAGGCAATGGATACAAGAGGGGGACCTAATGGCTAAGGAGTTTTTTTTAATTCTATCCAAAATAGCTTACTCAAAAGCAAAAGGAAACATACTTCACTTTACTGGATCATATTCCTTATATGATCATAGCAGACACTAATGATCTTTTATGTAGGGATTTGAAGGCGGAGGAAACCTAAAAGGCTATTTTCATGCTAAATGACGATAATGAAAGTGGCCTTGATGGGATCACTTGTTTATTCTACTAAATCTATTGGGAGATAGTCGGAGGCGATGTTGTCAAAATTATGCAGGAATGTTTCCATGGGCATACCCTACCTAAGATAATCACTCACGCAAATCTAGTATAGAGAACTTTGCAGGTCTTAGACCCATCAGCTTGAGTAATTTTATTAACAAGGTGATATCTGGAGCTATTCATGATAGACTAGAAAGTATTTTACCACAAATCATTTTTCCTAATCAGTATGGTTTTGTAGAGGGAAGAAGTATTACGGATAATGTTTTATTGACTTAGAGATTGTTACTGAGATAAGGATGACAGACAAGCTTGCCAATAATATGATCAATGAAGACGTTGCCAAGGCTTATAATAAGGTTTCAAGGTTCTTTCTCACAAGGTTTCTCAGAATAATGGGTTTCAATAACAAGTTCATAGACATAATTTGTAGGTTATGGGCTAATAATTAATACCTAATATTATATAATGGGCAATTAAAGAGCTTTTTCTACTCCTCTAGGAGAATGAAATAGGGTGACCCCCTAGCTTCAACTTTATTCATTATCTCTATAGAGGTTCTATTAAGAGCTCTTAATACTCTAATGGAAGATAATAATTACGAAAGGTTTGGCATGCCTAAATGGTGTGACAAGATCAATCATCCAGCCTATGTATATGATACCATCATCTTTATATTTATTAATTCAGTATCTCTAGAGATAATCATGTCAATATTATAGGAATATAAAAAGGTTTATTTCTATTTGATAAATTCTAACAATTTTTTTTTCTATATGAAGAAGGTTGTTGAAAACCTGGCCTTTGAAGTTGATTCTATTTCAGGTTTCACTAGATGTACTTTTCTATTCAATTACTTGGGATGCCATATCTTTCATGCTAGAAAGAGGAAATCATTCTACAATGATCTTATAAAAAAGATTAAGTATAATTTACAACACTGGAAGGAAAAACTCTTTATCTTATAGGGGCAAAGCTATTCTTATTAATAATGTCCTACACAACATGACTTTGTAGCTTATCTATGTTATGGCCCCAACCAGATATACTCTAAATAAAATTTATATAATATTTCTAAAGTTCTTCTAGAGTAATAAGACATAAGGGATAAGTAGGCAGTGGACAACTTTGCAAAAGATGTGCTTAAGTCCAGACGAGGGAAGAATGGGTTTCATATCCTTATTTGAAATCTCTAATGCTTTATCGCCAAGTTATGGTGGAAGTTTAGGCCTTAGGCACTTTATGATCCACATTCATGAGGAAAAAATAATGTAAAAAGAAAATCCCTACTATGATTTCATGGAGAGAAGGGTCATAGTTATGGAATAGGATGTTTGAAGCTAGAGATGATGTAGAAAAAATAACATATGGAGGGAAACTACTTGTTTTTGGATTGATAAGTAGTCAAAGTTGAGTCCTCTTCACCAACTTTTGTCAACTGATCAGATCAATAAAATTGCAAAATTGAACTTCTTTTATCAAAATGAAAGGTAGAATTAGAACCCACTAAAACAACATTTACCAAATTACTTGGTAGATCAAATTCTTGAGGAATTTCCTAAAAGGGTTTAGATGGAGTTAACAGACAAACCTTGATGGTTTCCATTAACAATGGAAAATTTTCAGCCAAGTGCTTAGGAAGTATTAATACATAGGGATAAGGAACATTGATATTTTAAACAGATGTGGATGGCCGATTTGCATTTCAAAATATCTTTTTTTCTTTGTAGAGTGTGGAAGAAAAAGTTGCCAGTGGATAACATTTTAGCTAGAAAGGGGTCTATGTGATTTCAAGGTGCAGGTGTTGTGATAATCCTCAACATATGGGTATGATTAATTTATTTATCACTGGAGTGTTTGCCAATAGTACTTGAAGACTTTATGTTGGTGCAGCAGGCATTCAAGGGAATTTTATTCAACTTAATAAGCAATTTCTTTATGGTGGAAAGCTAAAAGTTCCTTTAAAGTTAGCCTCTTTTGCAAGCATCCCTAAGTTTTATCATGTGGCAGTTGTGGAAGAGAAGAAATAACATTTTACATGAAGGAAAAATGTCCAGAAAAAGGATATTTCATGATATTAATCAAAATCTCTACTTTCTTGCAAAGGTAAGATTTTCTGGAATATTAGAACTTCTAGAAATTGGCCTCAACTAATTGATATGTTAAAAACTATAGGCCTGTATGCAGAAGTGTTTGTAAGATAACTATAATACCCTGTGCCTACAAGTTCACAGTGGAACCTACAACTCACTCAACAAGTCATGAAGACTCATTATGAGTGTAAGATGAAATCATAGTCAAGACAGTATGGGATGGTTGAGGTTCTATTTTGGTTACGACTTGTACTAAATGAGTCGCAGTGAGACTATACAAATCATATGGTCAAATCATAGTTAGATCAGTTGGGAAACCAAAAACTCCTGGTCATATGACGACTCAACCCTATAAGTCGTTACGAGTCTATATGAGTCGTGTAGAGAGAGTCGTAGTATTAACAGTGTTGGACCTCTAAGATTCTTCTTAGTTTACGGTTGGTGGTCACGAGTCGTAGTGGCTGACTACGAGTCATTGGGTATGACTCATAGCCAGATCAGTGTGTACCCTCCCTGTTTCTGCCAAGACTATGAGTCACTGGGATTACTCATAGCCAGACGTCATGAGTCGTGAGCTGACCCATGACGACTGGCGGCCAAGTCTTTATATGTTTAGTTAAGGGGCCTTTTTGGTCCTTTCTCCTCTTTAAACTTCCAACCCATGACTTAAAACATAAAAAGGGCATTATTTTTCCCAATTCTCAATCACTTAACGACATTCTTTCTTCTCCCACTCTCAAGAACAACAAGGCTAGGGTTTCTCCCTAAAATCACCTCTCAAGTACCCAAGTCTAAGTTCCCTTCAAGGAAATCAAGAAAATTCAAGTATGCAAGGTTTGAACAAGGATAATCTTTCATCCTTATGCCCGAAAACTTGATTTTTAAGTTAAATTTATATGATTTCAATTAGGGTTCATACCCAATTCTCATATTCTTGAAGTTACGCCATTATCATGTGAATTTAAGGTTTAAAGTGCATAAGAGTTTGCTTTTATTCATGTTTTGACTTGCGTGATTGCTATTATGATGTGATTTCCATTATTTTGACTTGGATTTTGATGAATTGATGAAAGATTCCAAATTGAGTATTGAGCATAATATTTTTCTATGAGTTTCCATGAAAGAATGCATGAATTTCAAGACTTAAGTATAATATGTTGCGTTCCAAGAAGTTTAAGATTATGAGTTTAAATTACAAAGTTTTACAACTTGGTTAAAGTTTAATTTTGATCTTATGATCTCAATTAATATTAGTGGTCCACAACTCCACCCATTGGGTATGCTTTAAGCAAGAGATGCATAGTTGGTTTCAAATTTCAAACCCATATGCTATTTTATGGATTTCCTAAGTATGAGCATGTATATATATATATATATGGGAGTAGTATTTAGCACCGAAAAAGAAATGTTGATAAGTTTATCCTAATTTTCTAAAACTACGAGCCACCGTAGGTTTAAGAAACCTCGCCGGAGAGTGTCTTGTCCCAATATGGATGAAGTTTAGTGATCACTTAACTTAAGATTCTATTTTGATGGTAAGGGTAGGACAACTCTCCCCCATGTGGGTAAGACGTTGGACTCCATGATAGCTCACATGGTTTATATTGGTTATAAGAAACTCCAATAAGAAAGGACAAAAAGTAAAGATTTTAGAAACTAAGCGTAATGACTCACTACGCTTATTAAATATGCTTTATTATTCATCTTATATGATCTTATAGCTTTGAATTTTAATCATGTTCAAGGTGAGTCCTTTTACACTTAGCATGTATGATTTGAAGGTTTATCCAGTTCCGTCTTCCTTATGTATTCACCCCGACATACTCAGTACATTCTAGAAGTACAGACCCACATATATGTTTTTGTGCTACATTGTCTTAAAATGTAGTTTCTGGTGCTCGTTCCCTGCAACACGATTGATAGTGTGCATCATCTCCTACATCTGGTTATTTGGTGAGTCTTCATAGTCCGAGGACCAAGTCTATTGGAGTTTTAGACTTTATGGATGTTGCTTAATTAGTTTATTTCTTTATGGGTCAGCTGGAATCTGTCCTTGTGACTTTTTCAGTTATAAGATTAGAGGTTTGTCGGATAATATTTATTTTAGTTAAAGAGATTTTATTGAGATTTCTATGTTGTAAGATTTCAAAAGGGATATTTAAATGTCGGTTTCCTTCGGCAATTATATATATCTTAGTCCACCTTCCTATAAGTTTAGTGCCAATTAGATATCATGGGTTATCTTGGGATATTTCATAGTCTTAAGCACCGTGTGACGTCCAGGGGTATTCTCAAGGTGTTACAAACTTGGTATTAGAGCCTAAGGTTGTAAAGAGTCCTAAGGATCCTGACAAGCCGTGTTACGTAGAGTTTTGATCATGAGTGTGAAGCTGTCATAGCTATGAGCAAGAGGCTATGGGACGTATGAAGAATCATCCCTTCTTTCATGCTCTCTATCGTACTTCAAGGTTGTTTGTATTTGCTCTAATTTGTGATTTTATGTGACAAATAATGCCTCTTTCCAGAGCTTATACACAGAAACAGAGACCATCCATGTCACGACCCAAACTAGGGCATGGCCGTGACGAACATCCCGAAACATGAAGGCCCAGAACACCCTCCTCTATCTGGTAATTATGCACAATATTCATATAATAAAAGAAGATGCGGAAACATAATCTGCTACAGAAACATGGTCAATTCTGAATTCATCATAAGTATGGAAACTGTAAATCAACTACATCTAAATAACATCTGACTCAATCTGCGAAATCTCTACTACATGAAAATCTGACAACTGTCTAAAAATGGGACAAGGCCCCCAGTAGACCAAAACCATATCTAATAATAGTTTCCTGAAAGTAAACAGGCATTCTGGAATAAAGAACGCTCACCAACTGGGCACTGCAACTCTATCTGATAAAATCTATTGCTTTTCTGGACCCCTACACTGAGCCTCAGAACCTGGAGGGAGGAGGGGGTTCAATACAGATGTACTGGTACGCAAAGTAATCCAAAATAAAACTTTTATATAAGTGAAATAGTGGAAAGCAATTTGGTAAAACATCATGCATAAACAGTTCTAAAAACACATGGGCACTTTCTAGAAATCATAAGTCATTCTTGTGAATGCACTATCTGTTCTTTGTATTACTTCTTAGTTAGGTAGTACGCCCCTACAATTCTAAAATCCCACAGGCTGTATGGAATCCGCCATTGACTCGGCGGCGAAGCCCCCAACCCGAGTGTGCCGCAAGGGTTGGAGTTTCTATTTCTTATACGCCATACGGCACTAGGCCAGCGTAATATAATATACCCGAATTGGAAAATCACGGTTTCGGGCAATGAGTTGTCTAAACTCATGCCTCCTTTGGGGAATCACCTAACGTCTCTTTATTCCCAGTTTTAACCACTTCTAAACATACATCATTCTAAATCTTAAAATCTGAAAGTTTGATTTCAAGCATGCATTCTATTCTATTCTGAATTATCACGGCATAATCTGAATTGGTGTCATTACTCCAAGAATTGCAAGTCCTATTTCTGATCCATATTATAATAAGCATGATCTTTCATTAAAACATAGTTCAGACCACCCAAATATGCAAATAGTACAAGAGATTTCATGTTCTGAAGCATAAATCAAAACTATACAAAAATCCTTTAAACATATGGTGGTCATGTGCTTTTGGCAAAATCATGCACTCTTTCCTTATATGAATATTTTCAACATTTATCAAGACAACTACCCTCTCTTTTGAAATCCAAATCTTAATCCAATCATAACACAATTCAAGACATTATAAACCATGTTTTTCAAGGATGCATTCAAAACATCTATAGCATATGATAAGTAAAGGAAAATCAAAATAAGAGAGGGATTTTACATAAGTCATGCTCTCAATTAAATAATCAACCTTAAAACACAAGCATACATATATATAAAATTTCAAATCAATGTGGGAGAAGGTCAAAAGACCAAAGCAATACCGTCAAGATTTCTAAAATATGAATGTATTCATAAATCTGAAAACTTCTTTCTTAAAATCATGATTTCTATGCCCATGAGATTTTAGAAAAACCCCGCGTACCTCTATTTTGAAGAATAATGAATGATTCTTGATGCTTACGGATTGGGGATTCCAAATCTCTAATTATCTTCAAAAACTCACAGTTGAATCTCTTGTTACGAGGATTTTTAGTTTGAAACCCTAATGAAGTTTCTTGATAGATTTTGATGAAAATAATCTTACTTTGGTGTTCTTGGGATTAAATCTCGTGTTAGAGATGATAAGGTATTGGAGAAGTACCATTTTACCCTTAATGAGACGAAGTAAAAATATAACTGATGCCCGATTTTATGGGCTACCGCGACGTGCCACTATCGCGGGGGCTCACTGGAAATTGACGAATGCAAAATTGAGATCCTCTGCGACGCGTCACTATTGAGAGGTTCCACTAGAATTTGACAATTGCTAATTAAACCATCTCCGCCACACGCAAAACACCAAAATGATGATGTTTTACGACTAGCACATAAAATAGCCATAACTTCTTCACCGAGTGTCCGTTTTGGACGATTCTTATATCGACGAAAATCTTATTCAGTCATCTACGTAATGAAAATTTGAAATATATGGAATTCCATAGGTAAATAAGTGTAAATCATTCTATATTCCAAAGCTTGACACTTTAGGGACAAAATTTATCTAGGAAAAAATTGGGGGAATTACAATATCCCCCCCCCTTGGGAACATTCATCCCCGAATGTTGACATGGGACACGGACAAGCCTAATTTCAAGCATATTAAGGCATAGAAAGAATAAGGCAAGGATTGTACCTTCCATTTCGTCATCCATTGGATCAAACAGGTTTGGATATCTAGCTCTCATGTCAACTTCTAATTCCCAAGTTGCTTCTTCAATTTTCTGGTTTCTCCACAACACTTTAACTAAGGCTATCTCTTTGTTTATCAATCTTCTAACTTGGTGATCCAAAATTTCTACAGGCTCTTCTTCATAGGACGAGTCTGTCACTTTGATTTCTTCGGTAGGCAATACTAAAAAATGGTCTCCAATACACTTCTTCAACATAGATATATGAAATACCGGATGAACGGAACCCAAACTAGCTGGCAATTCTAACTCATATACAACTTCACCTATCCTTCTCACAATCTGATATGGTCCTATATAGCGAGGACTCAACTTACCTTTCTTCCCGAATCGCTTGATACCCTTCATGGGAGAAACCTTGAGAAACACCCAATCTCCAACCTCAAACTCTAGATCTCTTCTCCTAACATCGACGTAGGATTTCTAACGACTCTGAGCTATCTTAAGTCGTTCTCTAATGACTTTCACGTCCTCCATTACCTGATGAACAAGATCAGGCCCAAATATCTTCATCTCACCTACTTTATACCATCCTATTGGAGACCTACATCTTCTCCCATACAATACCTCAAATGGTGCCATCTTAATATTAGAATGGAAACCGTTATTATATGTGAACTCTATCAATGGCAAGTGCTCTACCCAACTACCTTTAAAATCAATCACGCAGGCCCTCAACATATCCTCAAGGTTCTAGATGGTGCGCTTAGCTTGCCCTTCTGTCTGAGGGTGGAAAGTCGTGCTCAAATTCACTTGGGTACCTAAACCCTTATAAAACGATCTCCAAAACTGTGAAGAAAACTGTGTACCTCAGTCAAATATGATGGACACAGGTGCCCCATGCAAACGAACTATTTCTGCAATGAAAAGCTTGGCATAATCCTCTCTCGAATAATTAGTCCTGACAGGTAGAAAGTGAGCTGACTTGGTCAGCCTATCTACAATCACCTAAATGGAATCATACTAGTTTTGGGACCTCAAAAGTCCTGTAATGAAGTCCATATTAATCATCTCCCACTTCCACAAGGACAGGGTTATCTCTTAGGAAGAACCACCTGGCCTCATATGTTCCACTTTAACTTACTGATAATTCAAATACTTGAACCCATAGTTAGCCACATCACACTTCATATTATTCCACCAATACATAGATTTCAGATCATGGTATATCTTAGTAGATCCTGGGTGAACAACATACCTCGAAGTGTGAGCTTTGTCAAGGATTCTCTTCTACAAACTATCAATATCTGGCGCACACAACCTACCCTAGTATCTCAAAATACCATCACCACCAATTTCAAAGGACAACACCTTCTGTTGACCCATATTTTTCTTGATCTGCATCAAGATGGGATCTTCAACCTGCTTCTCCTTAACTTTTGTACAAAGGGAAGATTTAGCTATCTCATGAATAACCATTCCCCCATCTTTAAAATCCAAAAGTCGCACTCCTAGATTTGTAAGTCGGTGAATATCCTTCACCATCTCCCTCTTTTATTTCCCCACATGAGAAAGGCTACCCATTGACAACCTGCTAAAGGCATTGGATACCACATTTGCCTTGCCTAGATGATAGTGCAGGCTCATGTCATAGTCTTTTAGAAATTCCATCCAGCGCCTCTGCTTGAGATTCAATTCTTTCTGCGAGAAAACATACTGCAAACTCTTGTGGTCGGTGAACATATCAACGTGTACCCCATACAAATAGTGTCGCCAGATCTTAAGTGCAAAAACCACAGCCGCTAACTCTAAGTCATGAGTAGGGTAGTTCCGCTCATGTACCTTCAACTACCTAGATGCATAAGCCACTACCTTACCGTACTGCATAAGAACACACCCAAGTCCCACTCGGGATGTATCACAGTATACAACAAAACCTTATGTACCCTATGGAAGAGTCAAAACAAGAGCAGTAGTCAATTTGTCTTTTAACTTCTCAAAATTATTCTCACAAGAGTCAGACCACAAAAACTTCACTTTTTTTAGTCAACTTAGTAAGTGGTGTCGCTATGGAAGAAAAACTCTCTACGAACCTTCTATAATAACCCGCCAAACCCAAGAAGCTCCGAATGTCGGTTGGAGTCGTGGGTCTGGGACATTTTCTCACTGCCTCAACCTTTTGGGGATCAACTTTTATCCCCTCAGTAGACACAATATGCCCTAAGAAAGCAATAGCATTTAACCAGAATTCACACTTGGAGAACTTTGCATACAACCTATGAATTTTTAGAGTCTGGAGGACAATTCAGAGGTTATTGGCATAGTCCTCCTCACTTTTGGAATAAATCAAGATATCATTAATGAACACTATGACAAACAAGTCTAGAAACTGACAAAAGACCCTATTTATTAGGTCCATGAAAGCTACAGGAGCATTAGTCAACTTGAAGGACATGACTAAGAATTCATAAAGACCATATCTGGTTTGAAAAGTTGTTTTAGGAATGTCTGACTCCCTAACTTTCAGTTGATGATATCCCGAATGAAGGACTATTTTAGAAAAACACTTAGCATCTTGAAGTTGATCAAAGAGGTCATCAATCTTAGGAAGAGGATATTTATTCTTAATAGTGATCTTATTTAGCTGACGGTAATCTATGCACATACGCAGGGAACCATCTTTCTTTCGCACCAAGAGTACAGGTACACCCCAGGGCGAAACACTAGGTCTGATAAAACCTTTATCTAGGAGATCTGCTACCTGTTCTTTCAACTCTTTTAGCTCTGCAGGAGCCATTCTATATGGCGGAATAAAAATAGGATGGGTATCTGAAAACACATCAATGCCAAAATCTATCTCCCTATCAGGCGGTATTCCTAGGAGATCATCTGGAAAGACTTCCGAGAATTCATTTACTACAGGGACAGACTGAAGAGGAAGACTTTCGGCATTAGAATCTTTAACCTAAATAAGATGATACAAGCAACCCTTGGAAATAAGTTTACGGTCTCTGAGGTAAGATATGAAGTGCCCTCTAGGTGCTAAAGAGTGTCTTTCCCACTCTATTGCTGGATCATTCCGAAAATAAAAGGTAACCTTTCGGGTTCTACAATCTAGTGTGGCATAACATCGATGGAGCTAGTCCATCCCTAGGATAGCATCAAAAGCAACCATAGAAAGCTTTATGAGGTCTGCCATAGTATCCCTACTAAGAATAGACACAACACAATTTTTATACACCCTCCTAGCCACAACCAAATCACCCACTAGAGTGGAAACAGAGAAAGGTTCAGCAATCACATAGGCCTCAAACCCAAAACCAACAGCCACATACGGGGTCACATATGATAAGGTAGACCCGAGATCAAGCAACACATATACATTACGGAAAAAGATTTGTAACGTACCGGTGATAATATCTAGTGAGGCTTCCACCTCCTAGCGGTTGGTCAAAGAATATAATCGGTTGCAATACTTCCGGCAGCTGATGTGGTGCCCTTCTGAGGTGGTGGTGGTGCGGAGGAATTTTCCTGAGATTTTGTCCCACCAAAATTCTTCCTAGCAGATGGACAATCCCTCTGAAAATGACCCGTCTGACCACAAGAATAACACACAAATGCGCCTAGCTAACACTTTCCTGGATGATGCCTACCACAAGTCTCGCACCACGGATAAGGGTGGTACTGCTGAGCCACACAGCCCTGTGACTGGGTATCCTGAGCCCTGGGTCCACTACTAGTCTGAAAAATCTGAGATCGTCTATCTACGGGGGTCTGGGCGCAGGGGCGCTGGCTGCAAACTGTGTGTTACTCCAAAATTTCTTCTTTTTCCATTTACTGCCCCAGTTATTGCTTTGTGGCTGACTGTGGTTCTGATCCACTGTTCTGGCTCTTTTTGTCTGCCTGTTCTTCTCTCTAGATTCGACAATTTTTTTCTCTTCTTTTCTACCTGTTGCATGTGGACTGACAGCCTAGTAAAGTCCATATCCCTATTTAGCATCGCCCCTTGGCATTCAAGAGCTAGATCATTGGAAAGGACGGATGCAAACTTCCTCATCCGAGCTCTCATATTACTTGTCATTTCTGGTGCATAACGAGCCAGTTGGTTAAACTTCAGAGTGTACTCCTGGACATTCATTTTCCCCTATTTAATATTCATAAATTCCTCTGCCTTGGCTTCCCTCAACTCTAGAGGAAAGAATCGGTCAAGAAAAGCTTCCACAAATTCGCCCCAAACTATGGGCTCAACACTCTCACCCTTCATCTCATCCCACTCATTATACCATTGGTTCGCTACATCTTTAAGTTGGTACACTACTAACTTAACCCTTCACCTGATCCACATGCATTAATCTAAAAATCTTCTCCATTTTATCCACGAACTCCTATGGGTCCTCTTCTACCTTAGTGCTCAAAAATTTAGGCGGGTTCATCCTTATAAACTGGCCCACCCTACTAAGCTCCGAAGTAACAGATGCAGACCCAGTATCCTTCGACCTCTGAGTCTATGTGGCTACCAGCTGTACAAACATGTGAATGGATTGCCTGAATTCTGCATTTGATATGTCCCTCTGAGAAGACTGAGGACAGTTAACATTTGTCCTTGGAGCTCGAGGAGGACTGGTCGGGATTGGAAGTACTCCCGGAGTAGAAACGGGTTCTGGGGTGTACGCTCTATTTCGGGTCCGCATCCCATGGGTGGGGCAGACTTCATCATCTTGAGTATCCTGGTTGTTGGAACGACGAGGAGGCATGAGTGTTTTCTGAAATACGATAGATCACTGATTAGGGGACAATTTTATCTCAGACTTTAAAGCACAAACTAAATCACAAAGAGAGGAAACATTCCTAAATTCCCAGTAGCCTATTGCTTATAAGTGTGGCACGCTACACACCCATAAATAAGACTCTACCCGACGCAATTTCGCAGACACCCTGGTCCATGAACCGTGCTCTGATACCAAGTTTGTCACGACCCGAACTAGGGTCTGGCCGTGATGGACATCCCGAATCATAAAAGTCCAAAATGCCCTTCTCTATCTGGTAATCATGCACAACATTCATATAATAAAAGAAGATTCAAAAATATAATATTCTACGAAAACATGGTCAATTCTGAATTCATCATAAGTATGGAAACTATAAATCAACTACATCTAAATAACATCTGACTCAATCTACGAAATCTCTACTACATGAAAATCTGACAACTGACTGAAACTAGGACAAGGCCCCCAGTAGACCAAAACCATATCTAATAATAGTTTTCTGAAAGTAAACAGGCCTTCTGGAATAAAGAAGGCTCACCAACTGGGCACTGCAACTCTTTCTGATAAAATCTATTGCTTTTCTGGCCCCTAGACTGAGCCTCAGAACCTGGAGGGAGGAGGGGGTGTCAATACAAATGTACTAGTACGCAAAGTAATCCAAAATAAAACTTTTATATAAGTGAAATAATGAAGAGCAATTTGTTAAAACATCATGCATAAACAGTTCTCAAAACACATGGGCACTTTCTGAAAATCTTAAGTCATTCTTGTCAATGCACTGTCTGTTCTTTGTATTACTTTTGAGTTAGGTGGTACGCCCCTAAAATTTTAAAATCCCACGGGCTGTATGGAATCCTCCATTGACTTGGCGGGAAAGCCCCCAATCCGAGTGTACCGCAAGGGTTGGAGTTTCTATTTTTGATACGCCACACGGTACTTGTCCAGCGTAATATAATATACCCAAATTGACAAATCACGGTTTCGGGAAATGAGTTGTCTGAACTCATGACTCTTTTAGGGAACCACGTAACGTCTCTTTATGCCCAGTTTTAACCACTTCTAAACATACATTATTCTAAATCTTAAAATCTGAAAGTCTGATTTCAAGCATGCATTCTATTCTGTTCTAAATTATCACGACATAATCTAAATTGGTGTCGTCACACCAAGACTTGCAAGTCCTATTTCTGATCCATATTATAATAAACATGATCTTTCATTAAAACATAGTTCAAACCAACCAAACATGCAAATAGTACAAGAGATTTCATGTTCTGAAGCATAAATTAAAACTATGCAAAAATCCTTTAAACATATGGTGGTCATGTGCTTTTGGAAAAATCATGCACTCTTTCCTTATATGAATATTTTCAACATTTATCAATACAATTACCCTCTCTTTTGAAATCCAAATCTTAATCCAATCATAACACAATTCAAGACATTTTAAACCATGTTTTTCAAGGATGCATTCCAAACATCTATAGCATATGATAAGTAAAGGAAAATCAAAACAAGAGAGGAATTTTACATAAGTCATGCTCTCAATTAAATCATCAATCTTAAAACACAAGCATACATATATATACAATTTCGAATCAATGTGGGGGAAGGTCAAAAGACCAAAACAATACCGTCAAGATTTCTAAAACATGAATGTATTCATAAATCTGAAAACCCCTTTCTTAAAATCATGATTTCAATGCCCATGAAATTTTAGGAAAACCCCGCGTACCTCTATTTCAAAGAATAATAAATGATTCTTAAAGCTTACGGATTAGGGATTCCAAATCTCTAATTATCTTAAAAAACTCACGGTTGAATCTCTTGCTACGAGAATTTTAGTTTGAAACCCTAATGGAGTTTCTTGAGATATTTTGATGAAAATAATATTACTTTGGTGTTCTAGGGATTAAATCCCATGTTAGAGATGATAAGGGGTTGGAGAAGTTCCATTTTACCCTTAATGAGATGGATCAAAAATATAACTGATGCCTGATTTTATGGGCCACCGCGACGCGCTACTATCGCGGTGGCTCACTGGAAATTGACGAATGCAAAATTGGGACCCTCCGTGATGCTCCACTATCGCGAGGTTCTAATGGAATTTGACTATTGCTAATTAAACCATCTCCGCGATGTGCTAAACACCAAAATGATGATGTTTTACTACTAGCATATAAAATAGCCATAACTTCTTCACTGAGTGTCCATTTTGGATGAATCTTATATCGATAGAAATCTTATTCAGTCATCTACGTAATGAAAAGTTGAAATATACGGAATTACACAGGTAAATAAGTTTAAATCATTCTAGAAGACAAATCTTGACACTTTAGGGATAAAATTTAGGTAGGAAAAGTTTGGGGGTATTACAATCCAGCCCCGCCACCACTTGCAGACCCTTTGAATGTAAATGTTTCACATGTTGAGTTTAGGGTTGCATTCCAACTGTTAGATCAAGCTGTGAATGCAAATGTTCAGGGACACCAGCTAGCAGTAGTCCCACTCCAACAAAATGGTAACTTAGCTGCAGCTAGGATTAGGGACTTTATGAGGATGAAACCACCTAAATTCTTCAGGTTAAAGGTAAATAAGGATTCCCAGTTTTTCATTGATGAGGTGATAAAGATTAAGCAAATTATGTATGTTACTGAAGAAGAGAGTGTAGAGTTGGAGTATTATCGATTGAAGGATGTTGCTTATGATTGGTTTACCATGTGGAAGGATGGTAGGGGTAAGGATACAACACCTATGAGCTGGCAGGTATTTCAAAATGCTTTTGTGGTTAGGTTCTTTCATCGTGAATTGAGGGAGACCACACTAGAGGAGTTCATAAATATGAGGCAGAGCTCTATGTCAGTGAAGGAGTATTGCTTTAAGTTCACTCGGTTAGCTAAGTATACTCCATAGTTGTTGCCTAACTCCAGAGCTCATATGAGTAAATTTATCACTGGGCTGTCTAATTTAGTAGTCAAGGAGTATATAACTGTCGTACTGATCGTAGATATGGATATTGCTTGGTTGATGACTCATGCTTAATAGATTGAGGTAAAAAAGTTGAAGGAATTAGAGAGGAATAATAAAATGGCTAGGACAAGATAGTATGAGTATAGTCAAAAAAGGACGGGAGAAGGAAGTCGTTAGTAACTCTAGGTCACTCATCAATACCTGCACCATCCTCAGCTAGTGCTTCTATACCCAGGACCAAGCAAGAACAGTGGGGCAAAGCTTCAAATTCGAGATCTCAGTGTAGTGTGGCTGGGAATCCTACTTATCTGACTTGTGCAAAATATGGTAGGTCCCATCTTAGTGAGTGTTTAATGGGAAAATGGGGTTTCTATGGTTGTGGCAAGATGGGACACAGGATCAAGGAATGACCGTATGCTAAGCGAGAAAGTAGAGATATTCGTCCTCAGACTTAGGCCACAAATCCAGTAGCTCAGCCAGGCCGCCCAGCTCCTCCACAGGGTGCATCATCCAGTATCAGTGGAAGACAGCGCAAGAATTGGTTTTATGCTTTACCATCCCATCAAGAGCAAGAGAGTTCCCCAGATATAGTCACTGGTATGCTTCATGCCTTTCACCTTGACGTATATGTGTTATTATACCCAGGATCAAACCTCTCTTATGTTACAGTGATTATTGTAATTTTTGGGTTGAGCCCTAAAAATCTTTCTAAGCCCTTTTCTGTCTCTACTCCAGTAGATGAGCCAGTTATACTTAGGCGAGTCTATAGAAGATGTCCTATTACCATCCTCCATAAGGTCACTCTAGCAGACTTAATAGAGTTAGACATGATAGTTTCAACACTATTCTGGGTATGTATTGGCTCCACTTATGTTATGCATCCATTAATTGTCGCACCCGCGTGGTGAAGTTTTAGTTTCTCGGTGAGTCATACTTTGAGTGAAAGGGTAGTTCGGTGCTTCCCAAAGATTGATTCATATCTTACCTTAAGGCCCGAAGGTTAATATAAAAAAGGTGTATCTACCATTTATTTCGAGTCAAAGATACTAAGTTTGAAGCCCCAATCATTCAGTCGATCCGAGTAGTTAGTGAATTTCTAGAGGTTTTTCCCGATGATTTGTCAGGGGTACCTCCAGACAGTGAAATAGAGTTTGGTATTGACCTTCTTCCTCCTGATACTCAGCCCATCTCCATCTCTCCCTATCATATGGATCTAGCCAAACTTAAGGAGTTAAAGGAGCAACTTAAAGATCTCATAGATAAGGATTTCATCAGACCCAGTGTTTACCCATGGGGTGCTCCAATCCTATTGGTACTCAAGAAAGATGGCACTCTCAGGATGTGTATAGACTATAGACAGCTAAACAAAGTTACCATCAAGAACAAGTACCCCATTCTTAGGATCGATCATTTTTTCGATCAGCTTCAGGGTGCTCGGTGGTTTTCCAAGATTGACCTCAGGTCAGGGTACCACCAGGTAAAAGTTAGGGAGCACGATATTCCAAAGACTGCTTTTAGAACGTGACAGGGTAAATTTGAATTTATAGTTATGTCATTTGTACTAACTAATACTTCTGCAGCCTTTATAGATCTAATGAATAGGGTCTTCAAGCAGTATTTGGACATGTTTATCATTGTCTTCATAGATGACATATTAGTGTACTCTCGGAGTGAGGAGGAGCATGTAGACTATTTGAGGACAGTGTTACAAACCCTCAAGGATTGTTAATCATATGTGAATTTTAGTAAGTGTGAATTTTGGTTGGAGTCTGTTACCTTTTTAGGGCACGTAATTTCAGGGGCTAGTATTCATGTAGACACTCAGAAGACTAATGTAGGGAAGCACTGGCCTAGATCCATCACTCCATTCGATATCAGGAACTTTTTTGGTTTAGCTGGGTATTATATAAGATTTTTTGAAGTGTTTTCCTCTATAAATGTACCATTGACTACGATGACACAAAAGAATGTGAAGTTTATATGGTCGGATAAATATGAGAACAGTTTCCAAGAATTGAAGGATAGGTTGACTTTGGCACTAGTATTAGCTCTGCCAGAAGGGTTAGATGGATTCTTGGTGTATTATGATGCTTTCAGAGTTGGGTTAGGTTGTGTCTTAATGCAAAATGGAAGAGTAATCGGCTATGCCTCTATACAGTAAGTATCACGAAAAGAACTACCCAACTCATGATTTGGAGTTAGCTGTTGTAGCGTTCGCATTGAAGATTTGGAGACACTCTCTATATAATGTGCATGTTACATTTTTACTTACCATAAGAGTATTTAGTAGATATTCTCATAAAAGGAACTAAATCTTCGTCAAAGGAGGTGGTTAGAGTTATTGAAGGATTACAACATGAATGTGCACTACCATTCAGGTAAGGTAAATATTGTGGCTGGCGTTCTGAGTAAGTTGTCTATGGGTAGTGTGACTCGTGTGAAAGAAGAGAAATGGGAGTTGGCCAGGAAAGTCCATAGATTGGCCTGGTGGGGAGTATGCTTACTTGATACGGATGATGGGGGAGTAGTGGTGCAGAATGGTTCGGAATCGTCTCTAGTATAGAAGTGAAAGAAAAATAGTGTAACGACCCCCTACTTAGCTAGATATTGGAAGTAGTCTAGCAGCAGAAGGTCGAGGTTTTCTCCCAGGGAAGAGATAGTGTACTTTGTTATCAAGGTCGGCTTTGTGTTCCCAATATGGATGGGTTGAGGGAAAGGATACTAGATGAGGCTCACAGTTCCAAATATTCAATTTATCCTGGTGCCACTAAGATGTACCATGATTTATGAGAAATATATTAGTGGGACGGTATTAAGAGAGACATAGCTGAGTTTGTAGCCAAGTGTCCCAATTGCCAGCAGGTTAAAGTTGAGCACCAGAGACCTGGTGGTATGCTTTAGGAAATCAGCATTCCCACTTGGAAGTGAAAAATAGTAAATATGGATTCCGTCATAAGGTTACCTCGTACAAAATGTCAGTATGATTAAAATTGGGTCATAGTCGATCAAATAACCAAACCAACTCATTTCCTACCTGTTAAGACTTTAGATACGATAAAAGATTATGCCAAAATATATATTTGTGAGTTAGTAAGGCTTCATGGGATACCCTTGTCCATTATTTCAGACAGAATCACACAATTTACTTCTCAATTTTGGAAATGATTTCAAAAGGTCCTTGGTGTAAAGGTTAAGCTTAGCGCTACTTTTCATCCGCAGACCGATGGTCAGGCTGATCGTACAATATAGACCCTGACCATACAATATAGATATTGGAAGACATGTTAAGGGGGTGTGTTTTAGAATTTAAGGGAAGTTAGGATGATTATTTACCTTTGATAGAGTTTTCCTACAATAATAGTAATTATGCTAGCATTCAGATGGCTCCAATTGAAGAATTGTACGGGCATAGGTACAAATCACCCATTAGGTGGTTTGAGGTTGGTGAAGCTGCTTTGATTTATCCAGACTCTATCCTTGAAGCTATGGAAAAGATTCAGCTGATTTGTGATAGGTTGAAGACTGCTCAGAGTCGTCAAAAAATGTATGCAGACTGATAACGCTCAAATTACACTCTTAAATAGGTATAATATATCGTTGTCAATACAATAACCCAACTTAGGTTGGGGTTGAATCCACAAGGAGTGAAATCATTGAATTCAAAACTCTAGAATATTGATAGTCTACTAAAAGGTTACCCGTAATGTGAATGAAATAAACATAAATGTGAAATAGAGGAATTAGTTTGAATGTGTTTATAATGCCAACTACTTCAACTTTAGAGCACTATCTTGACGTTGAAAAATTCTAAGACTGAATTCAATTGGGAATAGGCATTGGGATTATACAATTCTAAGTGTGGGTTCATGTATGGGTACTTGACAATTTATCCAACTTTAGCTAAAAGTCATAGGTAGGCTAGAGGTCAATGTATTGATGTTAATCTTTTAATTATGACACCAAATTTCACAAATGGGTTCTTTCGAACACCTCACAAGTGTGACAAGTTTGCACATCTATTACCTCAATTGACATCTTTATGTCTCAGAGATATCATTCAATGAAATGATTCAAGTTATTGGTTGCATTTATCCCTCACCCATATCCCCTCGTTCAAGGATGGCATGGGTTCAAGGGTTGTTCGGGTTTGCAACCCCCAAATCTTAATTAAATCATGGAATAAATGCAACACCTATCACAAATAACTAATTAGGAGAATGAATAGCTAACACCCATGCACTACCACAATCTAAGCAAGCATAAACCCAAGATTTAGAATTAGCTACTCATATACAAAAAAAGGTAGAAATATACCAAAGTTATCATTGACTTCATCCATGAGATGTAAAGAGAATGTAGTTCCAAACTTAGAGTTTCAATAAATCGTCAATGGAAATTCACTAATTCTTCTTTTGGAATCACTCATATATATATTTTTACTCAAGACTAGTACAATATTGTTCTAAGATGAAAAGATAGATGCTAGGATGGGAAAAAGAATCTAGGTCTTGAAAAATGGTATAAAACCCTCTTTTAAGCTCCAACTCTACATTTGTTGAAAATTACAAAAATACCACCTTGCTCTTGATCTACTTGAGCAGATCCATAGCAGATGGAGAGCAGGTGGAAAGTAGATGGAAAGTAGATGCAGAGCAGATGACTCTTTTCCTTTGCATTTGGCTTCTTGTTTACTTGAATGACTTGCTCATCTTTCTTTTTTAACTTTTACCTACATAAATGATCATTATTAAGGGTTTACCATCAAATCAACAAAAAATCATGATAATTTAGGATTAAAAGGTGATAGCAAGTCATCAAATTGACGAATTATCAACCCCCAAGCTTAAACTATTATTTTCCCTTAAGAAACCAAGAGTAATTCAATGAGATAGGGTATTTAACTCAATACTAAAGGAATAAGCTAACAAAGTTCAACACACTTTCCAAACATGTCATGGCAACAAGTAAACAAAAAAATTTCAATAAGCGCATATTTATGAAGCAAGGATGCAAGTTTGTATCAAATGAATTTTCCAAATCACAAAGCATCTTAAGATAAGACATAAAATCTTCAAAGATTGTCTCAATCTTCACAATGCAAATTACTTCACTCATTTACCTAAATCGATAGTTAACTTCACCCTCTACCCAAAAATCGATGTCGCTCACATGCAAGAGTTATCTCCACATAAAAAAGATATTTCAATTCTTAAAGGAGCTCAAATAAAGAAAGAATTCACACTCACTCTCACAAGGAAATTCAAGTACATCGAATAGAACCATAGGCTTTCCCATTGTGTTTTTCACCACTAATGTAGACTTAGTTTGGAATCACCAAGGTCTTACGGGTCAAAGGTTTAAGGTACGGGAAGGAATATATATGGATCAAGTGACTAAAAGACCTCCTTCAATGAAATCACTCAACCCTTTCCACCCCAAAATTTTCAAACTATCCACCTTGTTCTTCTTCAAATCATTCCCCATATTTTCCTAACTTTTTGTTTAACATTTACCAAACAATTCAAAACCATCATTTTCTTTCTTCACTTCTTTGACTTTTTCAAGAGATTTTCTACCTATAAGCCTTTCTTAGCCCCTCACTCATCTAAAAAAAATTCAAGTTTTATGGGCTAGGCTATTCAACTTTATCATCAAGCACATCTCTTGTCTTTTAAGCACATGTGTTGACAACCTTACATACACCTTTCTTGTCTTTTCTTTGATCATCTTCTCTCAAATACACAACCCCCCAAACTTAGGATTTTGCCTATATTCCATTATTTATAATCATGCAACACATCAAAGGAGGTTAAGTGCCAAAAAGAGAGATTTTCAAAAGGGTTTAGGTGTTTTAGCATGGTTATCATTACAATAAGAAAGAGAGATGGGTAAAAAAGTCTCAAATGGGTTAACTAGGGAACAATGTTAAGGTGGGAATTTGGCTATGTGATAGGTCAAAAAGGGCCTTGAGTCATCCTCAAAACCAAGATTGCCTAGAATTTTGCTTTGAATACACTCTGGGCAAGTTCGAGACTACACATATGTATAAGAATTATTCAAAAATTTCAACACACATGGCATCGTACTCATAAAGCAAAAAGTTAGTTGCCCAACCAATTTGAGCAATTTGAACTTCATAAGTTACTTCGAGTCAAAGACTCATCATTGTAAAGAAAGCCAAAAATTGAGTTTAATGGTCTCATTCAAAAGAAAGCTCAAAAACACCTTTGATCTTTTTTCAAAAACAAAACTTATATTTTTGGTTTTTCTCAAAATCATTTCATTTCTTGCCAATGACATTTGAAAGTATTTTCAAACTTTTGCTTCTTCCTAGTTAACCAAAATGACTAGATACTTCCCCTAAGGATGTTTCCTCGATATCCCTCATGGGTAAATTATCACTCGGTTCGACAAAGAAGCTAAACTAAAATAAAAATAAAAGATCAAAGAAAGAGAAAATGAATTTTTTCTCCTTAGGAAAGAATCAAGTTTTGAAGAAAACCCTTAGAGTTTATTAGACACGTATATACAAAAGGCGACAAGAGCAATGCACACAATCGGATACCACATTTATATTAAGTGCATGACACAAATCCAAAAAAGACAATATTTGACATCATTATCAAAATGCCCGACAAGGGCCCATCCAAACCAATGTCAATAATAATAAAAAAAAATCCCCTCAAGGGATAAAGTAAATAAACATGACAAAACATAACGAGTAAACAAACATCAAAGTGATAAAATAGAGTATGCCTACACAATCTATCAAACCAAATGCCATAAAATAAGATAGTAGGTACCGACCATCAAATGAATCATAAAAAAGCCCCACACCCCAATAAAAATATTGCATTGTACCCAATGTAGAAATAAAAGAGAGTAGAGAAGGATAAAGACTCTGTGTCGCACTAGGCGCTCAAATCCCTGTAGATGAATGATTGTACTATCTTAATAGGAACCTCGTCAGACTGGGATCCTCTCATCGAGTCTGCTATGAAGGGTCACTCATCATCATGTCGAGTGCTAAAATTAGCCCCAACCATCCATGCATGTTCATTATCCCTGGATAGTTACATGGCGAGCTCAACTTGTCGAGCCTCAGGTAGCCCCTCTATAAGATCAACCTCGGCCTTATCATCAATATCCTCATGACCCTCTACATACAAATCCTCAAATGGGAGCACTAGGCGAGAAGTCTTTGGGGGAAAAGCAATCTCTGCCTCATCAAGACCGAAAGAAGGTTGGCCGGAGTGAAACTCCGCACGCAAACTATCAAGGTTTGCCCTCAAAGATACCACTGTCTCACAATCTCCTTTCGCCTCAAGCGCGGACATTCTCTATTTTAACTTTTATATACAGGCACGTAGAGGTGCTATAGTAGCCTGAATAAACTGGGGAATGTCAGGCACCAATTGGGTAAGAGTAGCATTGTTTGCTAAAGTCATGGAAGCAACCTTGGCAAAAGTTACCGTAAAAGATCGTGTTGATTGTATGGGGACAATGTGGTGGTATGGTTGGTACTTAACGATGGAGGATTATAAGTAGAATCATGATTAGTCTCAGAATTATTTGTAGAATTAGGAGGAATCTCCATCTTTTCTGAGCTCGGCAACCCTTCCGCACCCGAGTCTACCAAAACCAAAGTTTTTCTCTTTATTCCCGTAAGGTTATCCTCATCCTTGTAATGTGTGATGTCAATGACTCTAATGCATATAACCCTTCGATCAATCGTAGAGAGTAGAGGGACTTTGAACTGAAGTCAAAGCATAGATATAAGTGCCGAAAAGGGCAATAAAATTGCCCGATTATTTTGACCTTAACTTCATCATATCCTCTATCAAATCTCCTAAATTGATAGCGATTTTATCCATGATGCATCCGACTATGATAGCCCTATCAATCGTGATATCTTGGTTATTTCTTGAGCGGAGTAGACAGTTACCAACAAATCCAAGCCAATGTTTGGCTTGAACCAAAAGTTCTCTCCTCTTGATTTGACCTACGCCATTCTCCCATGGAGGAAGGCCCTTAGAAATCACTCTAGCAAGCCACAAAAAATATTGATATCTGCCAAATATCCTCTTCTTGCACTCCACTGCAAAATATAAGGCACAAGCAAAATAGAGTTTATTAATCTCTAATGTCGTGCAAGGGACTTCCACTCCTTAAACTAATATACTCTCGAGACAAGGTTGTTCAACAATTGGCCTTTTATGCTTTTGTTCATTATGCCGAACAACGTAAGAAGCATAGAATTCCCAGAAATTGTATGGGAAATAGCATAGTGGGTGAGAAGAAGGCATCATATCCGTGAAGAGTTCCCATACCCGTTGTTTAACCTCAGAAATGATTTGGGGGAAATAGGTGTCAACTCCATTCATGCTAAATTCCTTCTCGGTATTAAATCCCCAAGTAGTTACGCAATCATCATATGACTCCTTCATACCTTCTACACTAAACCGAATTTGATCTGCTTTCTTTCCAACCTCCCGTGTACGATCAATGGTGGCTTGGACATAGAGACTTTTGGAATACCTTTGAAGACCGGTTCTTTACCCCTTGCAGGAGTAGCTTTTGCTTTGCCTTTATCCAATGCATTACCCTTCCTAGATTCTCGTGGCAAGTTTTTCCTTAGAGATATACCTATGAGAACGAAAAAAGACCAAAACAAAAGATAAAAGGTAAAACATGTTTTTGGAATTTTGTATGTTAAGAAAGAGAATTAAAGATAATAAAAGAAATTTTTTGATGGATGCAAGGTAACTTTATCATTATAGCCTATGGGATTCATCTATTTCAACAATTAATCATTTGGGAGCTAAATTCTCTCACATTCAACAAAACTAGTCTGTAGGACATCCATAACCTCCAATGGAAACAAGAATTACCAATACCCTTAAGAATGATGTCATCCGATTTATCATAGGGCAAGGCAAGCATTCATGTCTCCTAGTTAGGCATAGTAACCAACAAGAACCATGGATACCATATTTCTCAACAAACACCCTCAACCAATGACTACCAATTATTCCATTTTTAGGATCAATTAGAATCAAATGATGCATCAAAAATGACCATATTATACCCTAAGGAAGAACACATTGACCATTAAAAGCATATAAGGCATTCCTCTCTTATCGTCATTTCAATAAACACATGATGTGCATGCTAACTAAGAACTTAGAGAAAGAGAACAAAAGTACAAGTGAGCAGGATTATCCCACTAAATCATCTCCAAACACATTCAAGGTGCTCATACTATCTTGCTTGAGCCACCCACCATACAAAATAAGCAAGAAAGGTTTAATGGACATTCTGTCAAACACATGGGGCACTAGCTTCCTTTAAGAGAGTATCATTAATCAAACAAGTTAAACAAGGCACCTATGCCAACATAGTGACTCCAACAAGTATAAATCACACCAATAAGCTCACACAAACTCAATGCAAATGACCAATCATCATGAGGTAAGAAGCACTATGTCTATTTTTTCAAGAGAATTTAAAAGTGAAACCATGAAAGAGCATACCTTTCTTGATTTAAGAGAGAAAAAAATGAAGCACAAGTCCAAAGAAGCATCTCAATTCTTGTTAGCTCAATTGTTGTTAAAGAAAAAAAGAATGTTAAGTTTGAGATAGTGGACCGTCAGAAGGGAATTGTAATGAAAAATGCTCAAGTGTTAGACTGTATTTGATACTTTTTTAAGTGTTTAAAGAGATTTTGGGCTGACCGAGTTGGGTCAGCCCAACAAGATCTGACCCGTGTTGAAACATCACATCTTTTAAACTCTACCTGTGTCTTATCTGCTTTGCACCTGTGGCTGGCCTGGCCTACTCAAACAGGTCCAGCGCAGGTTGCAACAGTAAACTTCAGCTCACCTTGCGTCTCTTCTGCACCTAGCCTGGAATGATGCAGCAAGTCCAGCGCAGTTCGGGAAAAATTACTACACAAAAACATATCCCCTCTTGCGTTCCAAATGCTCCCAGTTGCGGCTGTCCTACGACTGGAATGCTGCAGCAGGTCTAGGCAGTAAACACCAGTGAATCTGCTGTAATTCTAAGTCGTCTGCACCTTAACTACCCTTCACCTGCGGTTGGCCTTCTCAAGTAGGTCCAGTGTAGGTTGAAAACATATTGTTGCACGAGTTTTCTCCAGTAAACTCTTGGTTCCGGGCTAGTTTTGAGCCCCCAAACCTAACTTCTCGCACCCTAATTATGCAATGTTACCTGCAATAACCAAAACTAAGCTAAAATTAGTATCGAAAACATTAAAAAATATTAAGAAATAAATCTTGGGATACCTCCCAAGAAGCGCCCTAGTTATAGTTGTGGCACGACATCACTTAATTATTATTTTGGATCTTTGAAGCGAAGCAACTTGACCTTAGCCCTCCGGGTCCACCCATATTATAGTGCTTCAATATTTGTCCATTCACCATAAATCTCCTCTTCTCGTGATCTTCCAAGTTAATAAATCCACTAGGATAAACATTTGAGATCACGAACGGACCCAACCACTTCGATTTAAGTTTCCCCGCAAAAGTATCAATCTTGAATTAAAGAAGAGCACATCATCACCCACATGAAACTCTCTCTTTAACATTTTAGCATCATGCCACCTCTTCATCTTCTCTTTATACAACACGGATCTTTCATATGCTTTGAGTCGAAACTCTACCAACTCATGAAGTTGTTCACCCCTGATTTGGATGCGTCCTCCCAATCCATATTCAACTTTCTCAAAGCCCATAAAGCTATGCTCAACCTCAACAGGTAAGTGACAAGATTTCCCAAACACCAATTGGTAAGAGGACATACCAATAGGAGTTTTATAGATCGTTTTATATGCCCAAAGAGCATCACCGAGTTGTTTTTCCCAATTTGTACTGCCAACATTCATGGTTTTCTCAAGGATGGACTTGATTTCATGATTTGAAACCTCAACTTGACCACTAGTTTGGGGATGATATGGAGTAATAACCTTATGATTCACCCCATACTTATCAAGCAATGCACCGAAGAGCCAATTACAAAAATGAGAGTTGCCATCACTAATAATTGTTGTTGGAGTCCTGAACCTTGTAAAGATGTACTTCTACAAAAAGAAGGTAACACTTTTGTTTTCGTTGTTCGTTAAAGAAATGGCCTCCACCCACTTTGATACATAATCAATGGATACCAAGATATATTTATTACCATATGATCTCACAAAGGGACCCATGAAGTCGATCCCCTACATATCAAATAGTTCAACTTCGAGATTGGGCTTAAGAGGCATCGCATGCCTCCTTGAAACACCACCTTGTATTTGGCGTTGAGGGCATGTTTTGACCAACTCATAAGCATCTCTATGAAGGGTAGGCCAATAGTATCCATAGTGAATAACCTTTACGGCTGTTCAGATCCTAGCATGATGACCGCCGAATGGGAAGGAGTAACAAGCCTCAAGAATATCTCTCATTTCTACATCCATGACACACCGACGGATCACACCATCTGCACACTCCCTAAACAATAATGGTTCATCCCAAAAGTACTTTTTCACATCAAATAGGAACCACTTTTTTAGATAATGATTGATCTCGTCGGGAAGCACACCGCTCATAATATAGTCAGCATAATTTGCATACCACGGTGCAACGCTTCCTGAAAGTGACATGAATAGCTCATCCGGGATGGTATCATCAATATCAATCTCACATAACTTTTTATGATTGGATTCAAGGCGGGAAAGGTGGTCGGCTACTTGATTTTCACACCTCTTTCTATCCTTCACTTTAAAATCAAACTCTTGCAAGAGCAATATCCACCTAATCAACCAAGGTTTTGCCTCTTTCTTTGCTATGAGATATCTAAGAATGGCATGGTCCATGTGTACAACCACTTTTTTTCATAACAAATAGGCCCAAAATTTTTTGAAAGCATACACCACCGTTAGTAACTCTTGTTCCGTAATCGTATAATTACATTGATTTTCATTCAATGTCCTGCTTGCATAGTAAATTGGATGGAACAACTTCTCTTTTCTTTGACCCAAAACCTCACCTAGAGCAACAACACTTGCATCACACATTAATTCAAAGGGCAATGATCAATCTGAAGCTACTATGATAGGAGCCGACACAAGGAGTTCCTTGAGCCAATTAAAAGCCTTTACACAATCATCATCAAATTCAAATATTCCTCCTTTTCAAGAAACTTGCACAGAGGATGGGCAATCTTTGGGAAATCCTTAATAAAACGCCGATAGAACCCAACATGACCAAGAAAACTTCTAACACCCTTCACGGAGATAGGTAGGGATAACTTAGCAATCACCTCAACTTTTGCTTGATCCACTTGGATGCCCTTTCTCGAAATTTTGAGGCCTAGAACAATGACTTCCTTGACCATGAAGTGGCATTTTTCCTAATTTAAAACAAGATTAGTCTCCACACATCGTTCAAGGACTTTACTTAAGTGAACAAGGCAAGAATCAAATGAATCCCCAACCACAGAGAATTCAACCACAAAAACCTCCATTATATCCTCTACCATATCTGCAAAAAGGGATAACATACATCGTTGGAACTTGGTCGGTGCATTGAATAACCCAAAGGGCATGCTCTTGAAAGCAAATATGCCATAGGGAAAAGTGAAGGTGGTCTTTTCTTAGTCTTCCAGGGTGATGCAAATTTGATTGTACCTTGAGTAACCATTAAGGAAGCAATACCAACCTTGACCGTCTAGTCTATCAAATATTTGATCCATAAATGGCATGGGAAAGTGGTCTTTCTCGGTACACGAGTTCAATTTATGATAGTCTATACACATTCTCCAACCCATGACCGGACGCATAGGTACAAGATCATTATTATTATTTGGAACAACCATCATTCCACCCTTCTTGGGATCATATTGGACCAAACTAACCCATGTACTATTGGAAATTAGATAGACCACTCCCACATTAAGCCACTTAATAACTTCCTTCTTGACCACCTCTTGCATTGGTTGATTGAGTCTTCTTTGGTGTTACACACTAGGAACATGACCAACATTTAACTAGATTTTACGAGAGAAAATTCCGGGAGCAATGCTTATAATGTTTGATAGTCCACCCGATAGCACAAAAGAACTTTTTCACAATTAATTTTAAGGCATCCACTTGATAAGGTTCAAGATCACCCGTAACAATGATTGGAAATGTGTTATCCTCACCTAATAAAACATATTAGAGGTGAGATGGTAATGGATTAAGCTAGAGTTAAGGAGATTTAATAATAAATGGATTGGCAAGTGGACTCTCATGGTTTTTCAAATCAAGATACAATTTGACCGGGTTCTTGGTGTAAGATCCAAGACACGTCAATGAAGTAACCACCTCATCATATTCTTCAACCACCTCACTCTCAAGGTTCCATAATACACCCACCAAGGGATCATTCACTACTATGGTGTTAGTAACTTCATCATCTATCACATCAATTATTAACACCACTTGCAAGTCCATCGGTTGCTTCATAGACTTACACATATTAAAGGATACTTCTTCATTGTTCACTCGAAATTTCATCTGGCCATATTCCACATCCACTAAGGCCCTTTCGGTATCTAAGAATGGTCTACCAAGAATGATTGGGACCTCATGATCAATCTCACAATCAAGAATAACGAAGTCGGATGGAAAGATAAATTGATCAACTTTCACCAAAACATCATACAACACACCAACGGGCTTTTTCATTGAATGATCAGACATTAGAAGCCTCATAGTGGTAGGCTTAGGAGCACCCAAGCCTAACTTTAAGTACACGACAAATGGCATTAAATTAATACTTACCCTAATATTACATAATGTTTTTCCAAATTTGTACACCCCAATAGTATAAGGAATAGTAAATATACTCGGGTCTTCTTTCTTCACCACCATTGTGTTAGACATTATAGCACTGCAATTATGGGTAACCTCAATTGTTTCAAAAGCCATGACTCACTTCTTCGTTCCAAGTCCTTCATAAATTTAGTATACCTGGGAATTTCTTGTAAAGCATTAAGAAAAGGAATACTCACCGATAAATTGCTAAATTTTGCAAGAAATTTATTGAACTTGGTATCATCATCCTTCTTCTTGATCCTTTATGGGAATGGGGTGGAATTTCGATTTGTGGCAATGGAACAATTGGAGTTTTATCGACTTTTGGAGTATCATCATCAACCACCTTAGGAGCTTTCTCACTTTCAACATTTTTTTCAACTACCTTCGGTCATTAAACACTTGTCTCATTAGGCTTTGGATCATCATAATTTGGCTCTTCTAGTCGTTTTTTCTTTGCATTGGTTTGTTCATCCTTTGCCTTTTCATCGGGGTCTTCACCAAGATAAACAACATCTTTACCAAGAGTTTGACCACTCCTAGTAACAATAGCCATGATGTGAGCATCATTCTTAGGATTGACAACTGTGTCACTAGGCAGTCCACCCTTTGGTCTTGCATTAAGTTGTGTCGAAATTTGTCCCAATTTAGTTTCAAGTTTCTTGATAGAGGCCGAGTGAAATGTCACCGTTTGATTGAGTTGTGAGAAGTCACCTTTCATCTCTCTCACAATCTTATCGGTGCCCTCAACACCCATTAAAATTTGAGCAAGGACAACTTTATTTTTTAGCTTATCCGGGTCAATAGAACTTGACTCTTTACCCTTTTCCCAATAATGTGGAGGTATGTACCAGTCATAATCTCTCTTTTAATATATCCAATATAGTCTCTATCACGATCTATATCACGCAAATCTCTATCACGATCTCTTTCCTTCCTACCTTGATGTTCATTTTGCCTTTGATAGGCAGGGTAAGAACCCCCCGCTTGGTTCGACAAGAACTGAATTTCTTCATCAAGGGACTTCTTTTCCTCATCATCATAAGATCTATCACTCTTATAAGCAATGACGTTAACCTCCTTAGGAGAAACTCCCATCACATGCTTGGTGAGAAGATCAAGTTGCATTATCACTTTAGCCATACTTGCATCTCTTTCTTCAACTTTTTTCTTTTGATCTTGGATGCGGAGGGATCCCCCATAGCCATGTTGGTATCTCTTGTATTACACCCACTATTTTGCTTGGTCACTAGATCTAACAGAGTCGACGCAACACCATATGATAGTTTTACAAGAGAACCCCCGACCGCATTATATGCTACCGTCTTATTCAATTGATCCAATTTCCTATAGAAAATTTGAAGAAGAATTTTATCTAGAACCTTAAGATTTGAGAATTGCATTAACTTGTTGAATTTTTTCCAAGCCTCATGTAATGGTTTGCCATTAAGTTGGCAAAATTTGGTGATTCATCCCTTAGTTGCAACATCCGGAAAAAAAGGAAAGTATTTTTCCAAGAATGCCTCCATGCGCTCAACCCATGAAGTGATAGACCCCACGAACAAAGACTGCAACCATAAGACCGTTTCTCCTGTTAAAAAGAATGGGGAAAAATGCAACTGGATTGACACGACTTAAAACATAAAAGGGGTGTTATTTTTCCCCATTTTCAATCACTTAACGACGTTCTTTCTTCTCCCACTCTCAAGAACAAAAAGGTTAGGGTTTCTTCCTCAAATCACCTCTTAAGTCCCTAAATCTAAGTTCATTTCAAGAAAGTCAAGCAAATCCAGGTATGTGGGGTTTGAGCAAGGATAATCTTTCATCCTTGTGCCCGAAAACTTGATTTTTAAGTTGAATTTATATGATTTCAATTAAGGTTGATATCCAATTCTCATATTCTTAAAGTTATGACATTATCATGTGAATTCAAGGTTTAAATTTCATAAGAGTTTGCTTTTATTCATGTTTTGACTTGTGTGATTGCTATTATGGCGTGATTTCCATTATTTTGACTTGGATTTTGATGAATTGATGAAAAATTCCAAATTGAGTATTGAGCATAATATTTTACTATGAGTTTCCATAAAAGAATGCATGAATTTTAAGACTAAGTACAAAATGTTGAGTTCCAAGAAGTTTAAGCTTATGAGTTTAAGTTACAAAGTCTTACAACTTGGTTAAAGTTTAATTTTGATCTTATGATCTCAATTAAGATTTGAAGTCCATAACTCCACCCATTGGGTATGATTTAAGCAAGAGATGCATAGTTGGTTCAAATTACAAACCCATATGCTATTTTAAGGCACCAAGAAGAGAATATGGATGAGCGTATCCTAATTTCCAAAAACTATAAGACACCGATGGTTTATGAGGCCTCACCAGAGAGTCACTTATTGTCCCAATATGGATAAAGTTTAGTGATCACTTAAGTTAAGATTCTATTCTGATTGCAAGGGTATCTCTCAAGAACACAAGGATTCAAGTTTTAATTTCAAGATTTCTTCTAGAATTCATCAATAAAGGTATGTGGGGTTTTGAACAAGGTTAACCTCTCAACCTTGTCTCCAAATTCATGACTTTTCAAGTTAAATTTACATATTTTAAGATAGAATTCATCCCCAAATCCTTTTGTGTGAAAATATAGCATTATCATGTGATTAAGGGACTAAAGAACATAAGAGTTGTATTTATTTATGTTTCCAACTACAAGTTTGATGTCTTATCTTGAATTCCATTACTTTGATGAGAAATTGCTAGTCCCTTAATTTTAATATGATTTCATGCTCAAATTACAATGAAGTGTCCACGTAAGATTCCATAAAAAGTCAGAATTATCTTATGATTCAAGTTCCAATTTCTCATGTCATCTCCAAGTGAATTTCATGTTATAATAGCAAATTTTAAATTTGGCCATGTAATAATGTTGTTTTCTCATGTTTTAAGATATGCCCATGTTCAAGTTTAATCTTTTCACTTTTCAGTGAGATATCCAGATTTTGGGTCTATGAACCATGTCTCCATACTACTATTTTAAGCTTTGTTATCGTATTTTATGGTCATTCAGTGTTGGCAGGTTATGACCACCCGATACCTATGTGTTTTGCATGATTTCCATTTTTTTCAAGTAACAAGTCAGTCAAACCATAGTTTTAATAACATATTCAGAACACCATGATCATATTGAGCATTATTAGTTTATATGCTTATAATTACCTTAAATTTGTATGCATGCACTGTTATTTTTAGAATACCATGACTTGATCTTATAAGTTGTCAGTTATCAGTGCATGCACCAGTTAGTATTTCAGTGTCTTTGAGTTGGGAGTAGGATTTAGCATCAAGTGAACATAGGGATGTCGTCTCCCCCATCAGTTAGTCATGAGCGTTAGTAGTAGTCCCTAAGTTCCAGAACTGCGTGCCACCATAGGTTTAGGGACCTCGCCAAAGAGTGTTGTCCCTTGCCTAATATGGGCTTAGTTTAGTGATCAGGCCAGTTTAGGTTTTACTCTTATGGCAAGGATAGAACAGCCTTCCTCAACATGGGCCAGATGTTGGACTCCATAATAGCTCACATGATTTATGTTGGTTACATGATAGCTCCCACAGTTTCAGTCAGTATTCAATTTATCTTAGTTCAGGTTTGCTTGACCAAGTAGACAAATTTCAGTATTTATCAGTCAATTTTACAGATGATTTTAGTTATTCAGATATCAGTTGTTCAGATATTCAGATCATTTCAGTATATGCTTTACTTGGTCTTGCATTCTCAATTTTACATGTTCTTGTCTCCATACTCAGTATCCATACATGACCCTTAGTACGGTTTTACATGAGACTTACATACAGTATCCATGTTCTACCACTTCCCAGCCTCAGTTCTATTCATTCTACAAAAGTAAAGATTTAAGAAATTAAATGTAGTGATTCATCGGCTTATCAAACTATGTTTATTACTCATGTTTTAAGATACTTCAGCTTTCGGTTGATTTCAGTCTCTTGGTGATTCTACTAGCACTTAGCATGCATGTTTTAAGATTATGTATCTACTCATCTTTACTTCTTGCATTCACCCCCGCTTACTCAGTACATTCCAAAGTACTGGTCCGCATATATGTCTATGTTCTACATTGTCTTATAATGTAGGTACCTGTTGTAGCCTACACATCATAATCAGACAGTTGTAGCTTCCATCCAGCAGGTGATGAGTTCTCCTATTTTAGGGACTCCAGTTAGTTGTAGTTCATGTATTGTATTATATTTATTCATATGTATGATTTATGGTAGTTGGAGGAATGTCCTGGCTACCTGTAGTCAGTATAGTAGAGGCTTCATAGATAGTCAGTCAGATGTAAATTCCAGTTCTCTTTAGTTTTATCCGGTTGTAAACTTTATTAGTATTTTATTTATCCAGATTATGTCATGATTATGTTTCCGCACAACAAATTTAGCATTTTATTTATTCTAAATTATTTACTCAAGTATCATGCCAGTTCATGGGTTAGCTTGGGATCACTTGTGGTTCTAAGCACCGTGTTAAGACTAGGGGTTAGTCTCAGGTCGTGACACTTTATTATTAATGTTATATGATCTTTCATGTTTGAATTTTATTCATGGCCAAGGTGAGTCCTTTTACACTTAGCATGCATGATTTGAAGGTTTATCCAATTCTGTCTTATGCATTTACCCACACATACTCAGCACATTCTAGAAGTACTGACCCATATATATGTCTATGTGCTACATTGTCTTATATGTAGGTTCTGGTGCTCGTTTCCTGCAGAACGATTTATTGTGGGCATCATCTCCTACTACTGGATACTTAGTGAGTCCTCATAGTTTGAGGACCAAGTCTATTGGAGTTTCAGACTTTACGGATGTTAATTAATTAGATTATTTCTTTATGGTTCAGCTAGGATCTGTTCCAGTGACTTTTTCAGTTATAAGATTAGAGGTTTGTCGGACGATGTTTATTTTAGTTAAAGAGATTTTATTGAGATTTCTAAGTTGTAAGGTTTCAAAAGGTAGATTTAAATGTTGGTTTCCTTCGACAATTATGTATATTTTAGTCCACCTTTCTATGAGTTCAGTGCCAATTAGATATCATGGGTTAGCTTGGGCCTATTCGTAGTCTTAAGAACCATGTGACGTTTTGGGGGTATTCTCAGGGCGTTACACTAATGAAGTGGGATCTACTACCAAAGAGGAATATTTAAATATAACACATATGTTTTTTTCGAAGGAACCATTGGTTCAACGCTGTGGCTTTCTGTATTAGAAGCAATGAAGGTTATTTGGTATATGCAAAAGTCAAGCTCATCACCAATACTACTAGTTTAAAAGTTGTGGCTTTGGCTATTCATGAAGGATTGAAGTACTGTGTGAGGCACAACTTATTACCACTTATAGTGGAGATAGATTCCTTGATTATAAAGAAGATGGTTGATGGTGTTTGGGACTATCCATGAGCATTAAGCATGGAAGTTGAATTGATAAAGAAATAGAGAATGTTAGAGGGAGGAATCAACCATAACTACAAAGAGGGGAAGCAACTTACAGACTTTTTAACTATGTTATTCATTTTACAGGTAAAAGACTACTGCAACTATCAGGAGTTACCACAAAAAGCTCGATAAATTATAATAGATGACAAACATCAAATTCTATATTTGAGAGTTAAGAAAAATAGGGATTGGGATCCTCACTAGAAGTTATTTTTTGCAATACAAAGGCTCACACAAAGGAGAGCAAAATATCATCAACTTTATATCTAATCTAGATGTAATCATTCAGTTCAAACACATAAAGTCTTGTATTTTATAGACTCATAAAGTGACATATTTGTACGACCTTTATGTTTCTTGATAGTGGTTGTTGACACCTAATTTTTGCCCTCCGCAATTAAGTTTAGTCCCAAGTTTCTATAAATTTTAAATAAAATCAAAATATTTATTTCATCTGAATAAAAACCTTTCAAAATATTTTTGTATGTAATTTGTCATTTTAAGTAGCGATTTTATATTATTTTTTTTAATTATACGAGGTTATATAATTTAATTACTTAAAAATTTATTCCATGAAATTTTGATTTTAATTAAGGATTATTTTGAAAATGGAAAAGGGCCCAAAATGCCCTGCAACTATGTGAAATGGTGTAAAAATGCTCTTCTTCTACCTATTGGGCCTAAAATGTCCTTCTTGTCTACCTATTGGGCCTAAAATGCCCTTTCAATCTACCTATTGGGGCTATTTTGCCCTTTTATTTTTTAAAAAATTATATAATACCACAACTTATCTTTATTAAACTACATAAAATCCCTATCATTTTTATTAATATTAACCAAATAAATAGTGCACAATAGCAATTTTTCGTCATTCTAAATTGATTTGATAAATAAAAAATATATAAATAGCCATTTTAAAAAAATTATTACATATACAGAGCCGTATTAGTTGGTTGTAGGCATTTAATATTTACTTTTATAACAGATTCTAATATATAGAAAAATAATTATATATTAAATTTTCATATTTCTTATTTATTACCTATTTTTATGGAAGCCTTTGTTCATTCATTTTTTATATACGTGATGATAGGCGTATTTACACGCCTAAAGTACTATAATTTATCCATATTTTAGCTAAGTTTTGAGGACAAAATATATAATTCATGCACTTTTAGTCCTTTTTCCTGTAAGTGAGCTAACAAACGTGATTAGCAAGTTTTCAGGTATAAATGATGCAGATTTCAGCATATTATGGATAACTTGACGCCCAAGGAAGCTTCACGAAAGAAGGAAGGGAAAGCTTGGACGCCAAGGACCAAAAGTGACGCATGGAATATCTGTCCCGGGCAAAAACAGCATTTCCAAAGACTTTGGGGATCAGCAGTAACTTATTAGGATTAGGATAATGATGCAGTAACCTAGTAGGACTAGGATAAGTAATGCAGTAGCTTAGTAGGAATAGGATATGGGTGTTATAAATACCCTATTTTGCTGAAGTTTTTATTATTCAAATTCTCATTAATCTTAATACAACTCTTTCAATTAATTACTTTCTCTTCATCTATTCAATTCTTAATTTCCACAACAAGAGAACCGCTATTCTAAAAGGGAATTCACGCCTAACGCCATACCAAACCCTACTACACGTGAGATCTTTATTTTGGTATAATGATAAAGTCTATTGTGATTTCCGTCGCACTCATGAATAGCTAAACTTCTCTGTTGGGGTTATGGAAGCCTTATGAGATACTATCTATTGCTATGAGTTTGTGAGTTCGTGACTCGTATGATGCTTATATCATTATTCTCTTCATCTTAATGCAAATTCTTGTGGTTGCAAACGCATAGAATACGCCAGTATAACATTAACTTGTTCGAAAGAAAAGTTATATGTCTGGAAAAGAGATATTGTCAAGGTAATAGGGCACCAACCCCTGTTAAAAAGTTAGTGTCGTAACTGGATTAACCTCTTGGAGAGTTCGTACCGTTAGACACGCTTTAAGCTCGAAAGAGTTAAAGTGAAATAATCCTTGATAGTCGAAAGACACCTGGATTTACCATAGAATACAACTCTCTATAAGCACATGCATGTCTGAATTTTGCATAACTCATAGCCAATAGAGACGTATAACTCATAAGGTGGACATAACCCCAACTCTCAATCCTCATTGGTTAAACATCTTACTAAATATTCTTTCTTTTTACTTTGCTATTTTTCTGTTTTTACTCTATTATTTTGTTTACAGTATTGCACGCTACAAAATCCCCCCTTTTTCGAGACTTGCACCAAAAGTCTAATAATCTTTGCTTACTTAGTGACTAAGTATTCTCTGTGGGATCGATACCCAACCCAGTTGGGTTCTATATTTGAAAACGACCGCTTACACTCTTACGAGAGCTGTAGTTTGAGCGTTATCAATACGATATCAAAATTTTATGTTTTTCATTTTTATTGCCTGCTTTCACGTTGCCTCCATAAAAATATATGGTATATTTATATCATAAAAATTCATGGTATATTTAGATATTATACAAATTATATTTATATCATAAAAATACGTGATATATTTATACCATACAAATTATATCTATACCATTATAAATTATATTTATACCATAAACATATATTGTATATTTTAGATATAAAAAGTTTATACCATGTAATACTGAAAATATATACTTATATTTAATAAATAATTCTTTAACAAGAAAAGTACTTCAGACATAATGAGATATACCATGAATATTTATCTCATAAATTATATAAAAAATATAATAATAATTTAACTTTGATGTAAATTATATTTACACAACAAAAATACATGGTATAGCATTACTTCCAACATAATGGTTTTTATTTATAAATATTTATCCATAAAAAATTAATGTTAACCCATTATATTAGAATTAAAAATACACGATAATGAAATAATACTAGATGATTAACAGACATAAAAACGAAATGAAACATACACAAGCAAATAATGGAGTACTTAGTTTATTTTAAAATATTTGAATTTTGAATGTAAGAGAGAAAGATTTGAAAGCAGGGATTATATTTTCCAATTTTAATTTTAATATTGAAAATATATCTCTTAAATTAAGGTGAATTGATATTTAGTTATAACATTAAATTAGAAATTATAATTATCTTTTCTGATTTTTTTAAATGGCTATATATGTAAAAAAAATCAATTTTATAATATTGAAAAATATTATTCCTCATGTAATTAAGTTTTAAGGATGGCGTTTTCATGTAATTTGACTAAATAAAAGGGCAAAATAGGCTCAATAGGTAGACGGAAAGGGCATTTTAGTCTCAATAGCTAGGTGAGAAGGCATTTTAGGCCCAATAGGTAGATGGGAAGGACATTTTAGGCTCAATAGGTAGACGGAGAGCATTTTTGCACCATTTTACATAGTTGAAGGACATTTTAGGCCCTTTTTCATTTTGAAAATAAATATTATGATTAAAATCTAGATTTAAATATAATTTATTCTCAAAAATAATTTATTCGGAGAGATATTTGTTTGATTTTATGGAATCAAGAAACTCGGGATTGAATTAGTTGTTAATTTATTTCAAATGTTGTTTTAATTTAGTCAATTTATTTAATTGGACCCTAATTGAAATCAATTCGGCCATGATTGCAATGCAATTGGTCATTTGAATTTTATTTTGGCTAAAATTTAAATATAATTATCTAAATTTTATTCATTGGCTATCTAATAAATAGCTCGAGTTAGTTCAGCCCCATTCCTTTTTTTAACAATTTAAATCAACCAACCGGCCCAACACTGACAATCCAGCGGCCAATTCTAGTTTCTTCATTAATAGCCCAAAAACATTCCAACCAACCCGGCCCACCTTCCATTCTTATTTATCCTTCAACAATTCAACATAACAGCAGGAGTACACATAAACAACTTGCGTACAACACACAACAGCCATCCATAGCCATAAACAATTCTAGTTTCTTCATTAATAGCCCAAAAACATTCCAACCAACCCGGCCCACCTTCCATTCTTATTTATCCTTCAACAATTCAACATAACAGCAGGAGTACACATAAACAACTTGCGTACAACACACAACAGCCATCCATACGCATGAACACAAAAACCCGACATACTTCGGCGACCCGGGTTCTGAGCCGATTTTGACCCGGCAAAGCCCCAACGGCTTGTTTCTCGTCCAAATGTCTAGCTTTTTTATCCTCACATGATTAACACGATTTTTAGTACGAAAACCACCTCAAATCTTCTAAAATTTTGCTAGGTGACAACTGAGTCACGGTATTCAAAGAATCTTCTCCAAATTCCTTGAAAATTTGTTGAATTCGTACTATGAAGATATAATCGGTGCCAAATTTCTATTGGTTGGAGTAGAATTTGTTTTCCCCAATACCTCCAAAATTCAAATTCCCTTCAAAAAAATAAAAAATCAATATGAAATTAGGGGGAAAATCCGACCCTTATCCCAATTTTTTTAAAAGGGCCCAGCTAAGAAATCCCTAAATTATCCCCATAAATACCCTAATCCCACCGTTCAAAGCTGAAGGGGAACCCTCAATTCGCTTCTATAAAAGGGGCCAACTGTCGAGCTGTAAGGGGGTTGAAAAAAATTCTTTTGGAAAGGGGTTAAAAAAATTCTTTAGAAAGGGGAAGCAAAAACAGGAGAGACAGTCTCAAACAAGGGAGTGAGAAAATTCGAGAGGTCCGAAAAAACTTTTGTAAAAGGAAAAAATAGCTTTTGTAGTATAAGTTCTATTGTTTAAGAAGAGTCGACGACCGTTCAGAGTTTTAAAAGTAACAAAAAGGTCTCCTGGTGGTGGTCGGAATCCTGTAGTCAACTCGTCATCCCGTTTTGCTTCTCCCTAACAGGTAATATCCCATCCCGTTTAAGCTTTCGATGATTTCTGCTTCATCTCAACTTTCTAAAGTTGTAGGTTTCTTTTAGTGATATGGTGTGTTGGGTTGTTTGTTATAGAGGCCTTAAAGGTCATATGTTTTTTTTAGTGAAGAAGAATGTTTAGTTGTGTTATTACGTTAGGGTTATTTCCTATTATAATCTTCCAATATGTGGTTTTCTGTCATCGTTGTCTCGATTTTATAGTTGGTCATGTAATCTTGATAGTATCGAGTAATTTTCGATATAAGTCCTCATCTTGTGCACTGTTTGTAGTTTGGATCATTATTTTCATGGTTTCTGTTTGTAGTTTGGATCATTATTTTCATGGTTTCTGTTTGTAGTTTGGATCATTGTTTTCATGGTTGTTGTTTGTAGTTTGGGTCATTGTTTTAATTGTTAAGGTCTATGTTTTGATTCTTACTTAATGGTTTCCAGCCTGATGGGGTCTTAAACGTAGCTATTTTTCGACATTATCTTATTTGTTGTCATTGCTAGACTGTGTCGTAGCGCCGCTAGTAGGACAATCCCTCGACGGCCATTTCATTTGAGTCTGTCGAAAAGAGGATGAAGATGAGAATAATATCCCCTGCCACTCCTCCTTTTTTAATTTGTCAGTTGCGACTATTTTGGTATCAAACTTTTGATATTTGATTTCCGTTTTTCCTTTGGATTTTTGTCCAGTTTGGGTTTTTGTTAGAATGGTAAATGCGATATTGCCCTGTCGAACTGCTAGACACTTGAGTATGCCGGTTCGAAAAGGATGTTTCAAATTTATTGTTACATTATGTATGTAATTTGTGTTTAGACTAAAGATTCCCGATGATTTTTCTTGGTCAAGAAAGGAGGGATGAAGTCATATCCATTTTACTCTCGAAAGCGAGATCGAAATGTGGAGTAGAGTATCACAGTTGTCTACTTCCATCTTCAAGAGTCTACTGCTAATGTTCCCTTTGGAGCATTCGGGATCCTCAAGTGTTTTCCCGCCCTTGTTTGTTTTGTTCGATTATCATGCAATAATCGCCTTAATCACCCTATGACTTTACATGCCGAAAAGAGTTCATTAGAGTGTGATTTACATTCCGAAAGGTTGTTTTCCTTTTTCTTTTGTGTGAAGTAAAGCCTTCGCTACCCCAACGACTCAATTTGATATTTATATCATTTCAAGTCTAAAAAGGAAAGATTTGGTCGTTCATTAGTTGTTGCTACTTAATTTTTCTTACAAATAAAGTGTGAGAATTCTTTCTCAAAGGTTGCCTCCCAAAGTCCCCAAGATAATGTCCCTCTAGCCCCGCTAATGTCTTCTTAAATTTTAGTCTAGAAATTAATTCAATTTCTATTTCTGTTACTGCTTGGATACCTACCAATCGTCCATGTTATTGTTTTGTCCTTATGAGCATATCTCATTATTGACTAATTGATTTTTAATTATTAAAGATCCATGTCATGTTATTTCCTCAGTCGATTAGGTATTGGGTTCCCCGTATTCTCTTCCTTCATTATGTTGATCCCACGTTAGTTACTTTAATTCTCCTACCTTGATTGCGCCTATTATTGAGCTGATATTGTGTGTCTTATTATCTCCAATTATTTTTCGATTATTTGTTAGGATCTCTGTTTCTTTACTTATATAGTTAATATGAACAAATTTCCTTTACATGTTCTTTCCTCCTTGGTTGATCATGTATTAGCTATTTTAGTTTTCCTATTTATTTGATCACACGTTGACTTCTTTTACTCTGTCGATTATGTATTGATGTGTACTTTATTTTTTTTCTACGCATGGACATCATTCGAGTCCCACACGGACTCTTCCCTTTTTGCATATTCATCATGGCCCAATAAGGCCTATTCTTCGAGTCAAGCTGAAAGAAAGCCTAAAGTCGAATTACATACGGATGCAAGAAGTCAAAAGAAGGAAAATGGGTTAAAGTCTCATTCTCGAAGCGGCTAAGAGACTTGAAAGTCTCATTTATTTATTTATTCATTTTTATTGTTGTCCTTATTTATTTTATTTATTCATTCACTTGGGCCTCGAAGCTAAAGTTGTATTTAATACAGGTAAAGTGAAACTCAAGCCAAAGGTTTGAAAATTAGACTAGGACAGGTTATGGGTCAAGGGCCCAATATCTAGATTAGGACAGGTTTTGTTGATTTGGGCCCAATGGCCTAAATCCTTTACGTTCTCCTCTCTTTCCCCTTTTATGTGTTTATTTGCTTACTAGTTTTGTTAGACTTAGTTAAAATCCCTATCAAGTCACCTAAATCTATTTTACACAAGTCTTTTCTAAAAAATCAATCACTTTTCAACGAATCATTCTTTTTTGAAGTTAGTCAAAAGATGTTTTCAAATAATCTGGATAATCGCAAGTTAGCAGACATTTTAGGTGTGTTAAACCTTACTAAAACGTTAATAGAAATCGCTTACTCAGAATCTTCAAATTTTAAATGATTTTTTTATTTTGGATCGTTTAAAGTATTTTATAAAGGTTTCTTAATTCCTTTTCAAAATTAAGTGACGACTCTCAAAAGTCAAAATTTCCGCAAAACAGCGATATCAACTTCGTTCGGGTTTATTCCACTAAGGAGAATTAAAAAACTAGACGGATATTGTTATGATCAACAAGAGTTCTTTTCAAATCTTAAATCCATAAATTAGTAGTGAAAGTACCTACTGATGCATCACTCACTGCCTCCAATATTTTTCAATCTTGAAAAAAAAATTATTTTGGAACAGGAAACATAGTGCATGTGAGAATTTGTGAGGTTGCTCGAGTGTTTTCTATCAAAATCTTAATGAGAAAAAGAGACATGACTGGTAGCGAAAGCAAGAAGTATTTACTAGTAAATGAAGGAGAAGGGTTTGCTTAGCTTGAGATCTCTGCATCTGCTGCTTGTTATTCATCTCTGGCCTTGGTCCTCTGATCTTGGGGATGGTTCCGACGAAAGCAGCATAGATCTAGGGCTCTTAGCTTCTGGCTTTGTCTACTTCCTTTCCCTTTCCTTTTTTTTTTTTTTCGTTTTTGTCTAGTCGTTGGCTTTAGGATTAATTGTCTTTTTCTATCTTTTCTTTTTGTTTTTCTTTGGCCAACTTTTTGTACATAGTTCTTTTTAATAATAGAAGGCCAAAAGCCATATATTTTTATTTTAGAAAAAAGATCATGTGCAGGCCTTAGTTGGTAATTCAGTGGTAACTGAACAAAATTAAAAAAACAATTAAACAAATTGATTTTTATTTACTTTGATTTTGTTAAAATGAACGAAGAAATAATCAAATCGAACTAAATTTTTTTTATATATATATATTATTTCATTTTTATGAATAATTATAAATATCTTATATATATATTTTTATCATAATTTATTTGTAATTTAAACATCTTGTATTGGCAAATCCTGAATTTTATTCAAGCGGGTTCATATATATATCTTTATATCTTTATAATATATTAAAAGTGGGAAGACCCTTATAAAAGTGATTTGAACTTTTTGTCCTTCATTAAACGACCCTCCTTTAGACAAAACTGTCTTTTCACTATTTTCTTCAATTTATTATTTAATTATTTTTGTTATATTAACTGGACTCCTAAAATATATGGGACTCCTAAAATATTTTCGCTCGGACAAGAATTATTTCATCAAAACTGTCACACCCCTTTTTTAATCAAAAAGATTCATTTTAAAGTTTTGAAAGAGTTTTTATTATTAAGTAACAAAAGATAAAAATTTATTTCGAAAATGATTCATTTCATAATTAAATTCAGAGTCGCCACTTGGCATAGATCGGGTGTGCCAAGTCACCTTTGGAAATCCTTTTTCAAAATCGTTTGACTCTAAAAACTGATCCGCGAACATAGATTCCGGCCAAGGAATTCTGTTGACCGAGGGGAAAGTGTTAGGCACCCCTCGATCCCGTGGTTCGACCACAGTCGCTTGGATGAGCGTATCGGCTAATTGTGACACTAAAAATGTATAAACCACATAAGACACATAAGCAAGAAACAGACATATCAAACAACAATCCAAGACCAAAATAATAATGTCCAGTCCAATTATTACAACCCGAAATAAAAAGATACTGAAAAGTAAACCTACACTAATCCCAAACTATAGTCCAATACTTTACCCGATGCCTCGGGCCTTGATCACGAGCCTCCTTTGCGTACATGATACTTCGGGGCATTCCCCGGTGAATAAGTACAATATAATCTCGGGGCATTCCCCGGCGAATGAATACATCTTCAAATCTTGTGCGATAAAGTAGAAAGAACTATTCACATGCACATTCAAACATTCAACAAAACACCATTCCTAAAATTTACCTATCTGACTTAGCATTTGCCTACTAGATTCGGTTTATCACAATTCCAACAAATTCAATATAATCGAAGATCCAAAAATTAACACGAATTCATTTCATAATGTTTAACCCCTCCCAAAATTTCTTTTAACACATGAACTTTAACATGAAAATAGTTATCAAGCCATATCAACATCGATTTCATACCAACAACTAGCCATTAAGATAAACAACACCAAGTATCAACCAAATTCCCAATCAGTCATCGTCAAACACATAATGATAATAAGAAAGTAGAGTCGAGAATTGGACCTCAAAAGCTTTCGATTAACTTGAAAACAAAGATGAGAGCCACTCCGAGAACCTCAACGAACACCAAAATCTCAACTATGAACCAATTCGAGCACAAAAAATCCCTCGAAATCCAATTCAAAAAGAGAACCCATGAAGGACAGTGAACGAACTCTAACTTGGTATTGAGAAACGGAGACCCAAAACAGACCACCACGAATCCACCGAGATAAATGAAGTACCCAATACTCCGATAAGATCGGATAGCAGTGGATATTGATGAACAAGGCTGTGGAAACCGACAACGACCATCACAACACGTTCCGGTGAACTTCAGTCTGTTTGGACGTTCTCCGATGATTGTGTCATCGAAATAGTAACCAGACGCGACCTCTACCTCCTCTTTTGATTCTCACCTCTATCCCTCACTCAATTTCACTCTCTCTTCCCCTTCGATTCTCCAATCTCTCTCAAATTTATGTGTTTTTGGTGTGTGTATCAGTGTTCTGTGAGAAAGAAAAATGGAGTCTTTGTTAGCATGTGTACCAGTGAAGATGATGGTAAGTATGAAAATAAAGGGTACGTGTGTTTTTGGTGGAGAAAAAAAAAAGAAGAAAAATGTTTCTCTGTTGGTCCCAAGAAAGAAAAATGGCGTGCATTTTTTTTGTTCAAGATTATGATTTTTTCCCTTGAAATATATGGGCCCGTATGTATATATGGTGGGTGTAGGTATATCGTTGAGGGAATCTTGGTGGGTCCCTTAGATTTTCTTTCTTTGTGTATGTATATCCTTTTTTCTTTGTGGACAAGAAATATGAAGGGGGGCACGTGGGTAGGTAGGGTAGGAGGGTATTGGGTGGTGATGTGTTGTCTTTTAATTGGAGAAGTTGTAAAGTTGGTTAGGATAGGGTTGTTATTTTTTGTATTTTTGTAGGGTATAATCACATGGGTGAGAGTGTATGATAACAAGAAGTGAAAAAATGGATAAATTAGGTTTTGAAAGGGACAAAATTAGGTGTCTACAAAAACTGAAGTTTTGTTGTATTATTTTATTGTATTTTACAGGTCGTTGATGAATTTACATATGGTAGATGAATGTCGGTCGACTTTAAGGAATTTTTTTAGGTAAAAATTAGGTTTAATTATATTATTTTTATATCTCTGTTTTGAATTTTTTTTGGTGTAAAGGTAAAGTGTAGTTATATTATTTTGATATCTCTATTGTCGTATTATTTTGTTATAGTTTTCATGTGGTAGATGAGTGTCGGACGACTTTAAGAAATTTTTTGTGTAAAGGTTAGATTTAATTATATTGTTTTGATGTCTCTATCATCGTATTATTTTGTTGTAGTTTACATGTGGTAGATGAATGTCAATTGGTTTTGAGAATTTTTTTGGGTAAATGTTAGGTTTTATTAAATAAATTCTCCAAAAGATGTTGAGTTTAATTATTGTATTCATCTTTATTATTTAAACAAATATGCTAACGTTTGAAAGTGAGGTACACGCGCAAGGCGCGTACACCTAAACTAGTATATATATATGTGTGTGTGCACTCGCCTTGCGCGTGTACCTTACTTTATTGAGTTCAAACGTTACACTAAATAGGATATTTGTTTAAATAATAAAAATGAATATAATAATTAAATTCAACATCTTTTGGAGAATTTATTTAATTAAACCTAATATTTACCAAAAAAAATTTCAAAGCCGATCAACATTCATCTAACATCTGTAAACTGCAACAAAACAATACGATGATAGGGACATCAAAACAATATAATTAAATCTAACTTTTACACAAAAAATTCCTCAACGTGGTCCGCTACTCATCTACCACCTGTAAACTATAATAAAATAATACGACAATAGAGATATCAAACCAATACAACTAAACTCTACCTTTACACAAAAAAAAAATCTCAAAAAAGAGATATAAAAATAATACAATTAAACTTAACATTTACCTAAACAATTCCTCGAAGTCGACCGACATTCATCTAACACCAGTAAATTCATCTACGACCTGTAAACTACAACAAAGTAATACAATAGTGATCACAAAGCTTCAGTTAAAATGACTTGAATGAAAACAAAGAAGATATATATATATATATATATATATATATATATACACACACATTGAATTCTATAATATTGACAAAAATAACAAAGAAGCTGAGGGTTAGAAAATTAAACATCCACCAATCTTGCCATGCAACCAAATCAAGTTAGATGAACATCAATCATATTTTTTCAATAAGTAATCTAGTTTCTTCTCTAGTTTAACGTGCATCTTAATATTTAATGAAGTATTTTCTTAATAGAGTCCTATTTTAGGAGTACTTCTCTATCCTATTTTAGGAGTATTTTTCTAATTGATCATTACAAAAGAAAATATTAATTGATTTTCCCTCCATATGTTTTAGGAATCCTATATATTTTAGGAGTCTAGTTAATATAATAAAAATAATTAAATAATAAATTAAAAAAAAATAGTAAAAAGATAATTTTGATTAAAGAAGAGTGTTTTAATGAAGAACAAAAAATTTAAATCACTTTTATAAGGGGTTTCACACTTTTAATATATTATAGATATAGATTATAGATTATAGGTTTAGATATAGATTATACATATAGATATAGATATAGATATAGATATAGATATAGATATAGATATAGATATAGATATAGATATAGATATAGATATAGATATAGATATAGATATAGATATAAATATAGATATAGATATCAATTTGAGATGGGTTTTAATTAAATTTGGAATAAATAATTAGACTTATATCATTTCCTAACAAAAATATATAAACTTTTTAACTAATGAAATTGAAATTTTCCACATATATTCAGTGTATTTGTTTATTATTACACGTATAACAACAATAACAATAAAGATGTTGTAATTTGAAAAATCATCAATAAAATTAGAAAAAAAATTAGTAAGTAATATTATTTAAATCAAAATGCACTAACCTAACCTTCGTGAAGAAGAAAAAGTACTCAACTTTTTAGATTATAAAATTTTTATACTAATATAATAAAAGTACTATTTTCTCCATCCTATATTTATTGGTCATCTTATTATATTCAGAAAATATTAGTTAAATTTCTTTCATATTATTCTTATAAATTAATTTTTTGTAAAAAAATGTTCATACTTTACTGTAAAGTTTACAAAAAAGATTTTAATGGTTGAATTAGAAAAATAATCATTTTATTTATGATTTTTTAACTACCACGTAAACTAGAATCATCCAAACTAATATAGGATGAAGTGAACAAGTACTCAAAAGCTATAAACATGTAACTAAAATTATTATCAACAAACCACAAGAGTTGATGCGATGGTTCAGCACCTCACCCTTAAAGCAAGAGGTTGGGGATTCGATACCTTGAAAAAAAAAAATTCTTATCAACAATTTACAGTAATAAACTTAAAAGAAAAAGTCTACTGCATCATAAATGGATGGACCCACAGGCCACCAGCTAGCGATAGAGCCGTCAATATGGGTCGGCCCAATCTATCCGGACTAGCCCACACATGTTTTGAGTTTGACGGATCAGGCCGGGCTGACCCAACAAGTCCACACTATTACTCTGTGGGTTGCGGGCCTCACGAGCTAGTCTACTTTTTAAAAAATAATATTTTATAATTTAATTTTAGAATGTTAACAAACATAAATATTACCACACAATATTATATAATGTTAATAATTGTTAATCAAGTCTCGAACATTCAAAAAATACTCATAATAACGAAATTAAATAACTTTTGACATGATGTTCTTCGAACCAAATAAAAATATTAATAAACAATCTAAATAGTTGCGTATTTGACTTAAGGATCGGCCCATGGGCTAATCTAACCTACATTGCTCAAGCCTCCACGGGCCATGAGCTTATACGGATCGAGCTAAAAAACTTTATTTTTTAATAAGGTGTAAAAATTGAAACCCAACTCCGTCAAATTACAGTAGATCAGGCTGGCTCAACGTGTCTGACAACACTAGCTAGCTAGCGACATTAACGCTACCTAAAAACCGAGAGAAAAAAATTGAACCCGCTTGACTAGCTAAGTTTCTTAGCTGTGTCATGTCAAGTGGATTCATTGTCGTCTTTTCTTGTTTTCCTTTTGAATAGTCAAAAGCCTGTCTTCCCTTCTTCGTTTACCTAACCTTCTTCTCAAAAGTTCAAAAAAAAATTCAGGAGGACGAAGAGTTGTACAAAAATTCCTTTACTCTTCCACAGGTAAACATTGTTTACTTGATTTTGAAAATTACAGCACAAGTCAAAATAGAAGAAGATGTTTATTCAGAATATTAGTCTATTCTAATGTGTTTCCAGGCACGTCTTTAAAAGCTGCTATTTCCCTTGTATACTCAGTATTTTCAATGCAGAACACATAAAGTAATTAATTGCATTTAAGCTTCCAAAATTTACTACCATCAGAAAGTCCTTACTTATTTCTTTTTCATTCATTGCCTAATTATTGAATAAGTTCTACAGATCTCTTTTCATTGCTTCCATACCAAATGAATGTGACTACTGATCTTCCTATTTTAGATTTTGGTGCTTGGTGATCGATAAATTTAGCACTTTAATCTCCCAAGTATAAAAGTAAGCAACATTTGTGACTATTTTTTATTATTTGTTCATGAATTTTACGTTATATGTTTCTCTTTTATCCTCTTCTAAATAAGTACGAATCAAATTTATGTTGAATGAATTGAATGTTATAGAAAAACAATTGACGGTATTGTTAGGAGATCATACATAACACAACTCGCCTTGTAATATAAAGGTCGTCTATGCTCTTTCTTCCGATAACAATATATTTCCCTTCAGTCCTAATTATGTTTGGAATTGGCTATATGATTATGTTATTTCATATAAATCATTTCTTTTATTTTCGTGTATGGTTAATAGCCGAACAACCAAATCCAAACTGATGATAACCAAACCATTGATATGTTATATTTGATTTGATTTGATTTTGTTTGGTTTTAATAATTTAAAAATCTATTATATTAATTTAGTTTTGATTTTGACCAATAACCATCCAAACCGACGTGTGAACACCCCTAGTTAGCATTTACGTTGATTCGGTGTGAACCAGGCTTTTAAAAAGTTGTAGGTTTCTAAAATGGCAGCTGCAGAGAAGAAAGAATAATGGCAGATGAACATTCAAACATGATGTTACCGAACAAGCAAGTTGTGTTGAAGAATTATGTTGAAGGGTATCCAAAAGAGAGTGATTTCGAGTTAAGAAGTTCGGTGATATGTTGCCAGATTTCACAAGGATCAAATGGTTTGTTTGTCAAGAATCTTTACTTGGGTTGTGACCCTTACATGCGCCACAGGATGTCTTCTCATAAGTCCAAAGATGTTCCTTTACTTGTCTCATTCAAACCTGGTTCTGTAAGTTGATGATTTTCCAACCCTTCTTTCTTTGGGAGGCTGCCAAATGTAAATGCTGATTTCATTTGGATTTGGAGTACCTTTTTAGTCATTACTAGACTTGGTGTGGCAAAAACTGATTCCTAAAAGGGGCATAAAAAATAGGTTGTTTCCTAATTAACTCTATCTTACTTGTCATTTTACCTGGATTCTTGAATGCTGCTAACTTATTTCTTGAGTTATCTTCTATTAAACATACAACATATGCTTCAATTTGGATTCTTGACAGTGATTTCCCCTTTGAATTTTGGTGTCATTATTTGCCGTCTTGTAGGAAAGGTCATAAAAATTTGCAAATGCATATTTTTAAAGCGGCATAAGTTTAAGGAATAAATTATATCTTTTTCACAATTAAGTCTATCTCCTTCACATATTACCCGTGTATACTTGAATGTTGCTTTTAATGTTCCTGACTGAGTTGTGTGGTGGAGGAGGGATGAAATAAGGGAGTAGAGTTTTGATTTCTTGATAGTTATGTTCAATTTGGATAACTTTTAGGTCATTACTGGACTTGGTGTGGCTAAAGTTATTAAATCAGCAAATACAGATTTTGAGGAGGGGGATTATATCTGGGGAATGACTGGTTGGGAAGACTATAGCTTGATTCTGAATCCGAATGGACTTTTCAAGATTAAATACACAGATGTGCCTCTCTCATACTATGCTGGAATTCTAGGTACCAATTTATATTTACATTTCCTAATTATATGCCCCAACTCCTCCCTTCCCCTTTTATATAGTTGCTTCCTGGTTATGGTATGAAAAGGTTGCTCATTGAAACAATTACTTCAAATTTCACACACTTAGTCAAAAACTTCTTGAAAATCTATGGTTTATTAGCCCAATTGAAAATTTCAAACTTGGATTCCATATTGGGTTTTGCCTAAATAGAATGGACAAATTGCGGATTGTTCTTTCTAATAAAAACACTTGATTTCACCATAGCAATGAACTTACAGGTATGCCAGGACTTGCAGCCTATATTGGCTTTAATAATGTATGCTCTGCTAAGGAAGGGGATGTAGTTTATGTCTCATCTGCAGCAGGAGGAGTTGGTCAGCTTGTTGGACAATTAGCCAAAATGAAAGGCTGCTATGTTGTTGGCAGCGCTAGTACTGATGAAAAGGTAATGTCCCACTTTTGCTTTTATATGCAAGTGGGTGTTATTAAAGATGTGTTGCACCTGTTTTGCAGGTAAATCTTTTAAAATCAGAACTTGGCTTCGATGATGCTTTTAACTACAAAGAAGGAAATGATCTTGCTGGAGCCTTGAAAAGGTTTGGAACTGCTATGATAAGCTTAGATAAGATCTCATTTATAGACAAATATTGAAATTAATTATCGAATTTATGAGTCTGAAAGTAGTAGGTTTCTATCTCAAATTTGCATTAACGGTAGAAATACTCATTCTCTTAATAGATTTAGGAAAGGAAGATATATTGTGTTTGTAGGATTGAGAAAACCTTTCTCTTATAGGTTTTGTTAGAATATGAGTAGGAATAGGAATTATATATAAAATCCTACTTGGAAAAGGATTATAATGTAGTGTCTATAAATAGGGACGGGATGTAATTTTGTAAACACACAATTTTCAATAATATTTTTTTCTCCATTAGTTCTCACATGGTATCAGAGAGTTGGTGAGAAACATCAGAAAAGATAACTCAGTCACCGTGCGTCAATTCCGGTGACTGATTTGTGTCATATTTTATTTTGTGGGTTGTGTGAAAAATACAACACCACTAAGAGGATCGGAAAGATCAGGCGACAAAAACCCGACCAAAACCGCCGGAGAAGTACCAGCCACGCGCCAACCGGAATCCTGAAATTCCGGTGAGATCTTCGTCACGCGCCGGCGCGTGACCCATTTCCGATCGAATTTTTGAGTTGTTCTTTTTTCCGTTGGGGTCGCCGAACTATTCCGACTCCAACCACTTACTCTTTTCCAGATTCTGCCAAGTATTTTGAGATTTCGATCGCCGGATCCTAAATTCCAACGACTTTATATTTTTGGTAACTGTTTTCAGATATTCAGTAACTATTTCTTGGGGTTTTCAAGTCAAATTCCCAAGATGTCTTTTGGGCATTGTATTTTTTGCTAAAAAAATATTGGAATTGGAAGTTCAAGTCCTATGATCACTTCCAAACCTTTAATGGGAAGTTCAAATTATTTAGCCTCGGCTTCCTCGGTTGAGTTGTGGTGCAAAGGTCAAGGTGTCCAAGATCACTTAAAGAACAAAGCTAGTGTGGTAGATGAAAAGACAAAATCTAGCGCGGAAGATACGAAAGCTAAAGAACAATAGGAGAAAGTTGACGCTCAATTATGTAGTCTCTTATGACGATCTATTGATTCTAGGTTGATGCCCTCATAGACGTTTGGGACATCCGAGTCTATCCAAGCTACAAAAGATGGTGCCTAGTTTGTCTAGTTTATCCACATTAGATTGTGAGTCATGTCAACTTGGGAAACACACCCGTGCTACCTTTTCACGTAGTATTGAGAGTCGTTCAGAGTCTATTTTCTCATTAGTTCATTGTGATGTTTGGGGTCCTAGTAGAGTCAGTTCACTCTTAGGTTTTCGTTATTTTGTTAGATTCATTGATGGCTTTTCAACCTAGTAGAGTCAGTTCACCCCATCTATCGCTGCATTTTTAGGGTGATGCAGTCCTTGCATCTTGCTAATTAATAAAATGTCATCATCTTTCATTCACAATCAGGTTCCCCATTCCATATTTTTTCCATAGTCACCTCTCTACTCTATCCCCCCTCACGTCTTTGGGAGCACATGTTTGTTCATAACTTAGCCCCCAGAAAAGATAAATTAGCCCCTCGTGCTCTCAAGTGTGTGTTTCTTGGTTACTCTCGAGTTCAAAAAGGGTATCGTTGTTATTCACCGAATCTTCGTCGCTATCTTATGTCCGTCGATGTCACCTTTTTTGAATCTCAACCTTACTATACATCTTCTGATCATCTCGATATTTCTGAGGTCTTGCCTGTATCTCCATGTTTACTTGTACCAACCTTTGAGGAATCGATGATTACTTCTATATCTCCAGCTGCAGCGCCACCACTTACTTCTACATCTCCAGCTGCAGTGCCACCACTTCTGACTTATCATCGTCGTCCACATCCAACATTACTCCCAGATGATTCATGTCATGCGCCGGACACCGCTCCTACTGCAGACTTGCTTCCGCCTAGCCAATCAGTTGAACTTCAAAAAGGTATGCGCAGTGTTGTAAAAGGCGAGCGCCTCGTCGCCAATGGCGAATGGCAAGGCGAGGCGAGCCTATGTCGCCTCTTCAGTCCATGGCGTGGCGAAATTCAAATGGCGATGCCTTTGTGAGAAAGGCGACGTGGCGAGGCAGCGAGAAAGGCGACGCCTTTTAGTTGTTTTTAAAAAAATTAGGATTTTAAGTATATAAGCTAATTTTAGGGTTTATTTACACATTTAAACACTACCAACTTACAAATTGGTGACTGCGGTTGCTACCAGTCATCTCACAAGTTTGATTCCGGCGACCGTCGACAAACTTCGGCAACTTCCGAAACTCCGGTAAGCAGTGATTTATATTTTTTTTCTTCTTTCTTCTTCTTCTTCTTAATCCAGTCTTTTGGTGTAGTTATATTTTTTCTTCCTCTTTTTATCTTTTTTTCCTTCTATTTTCCGGTGGCCGTTACAGTCATACAATGTTACTATCATACAGTCATACAATGTTACATGCACTGTTGCAGTCATACAACAGTGGTAATATTAATTTAATATACTTGTTACAGTGTTACATGCACTGTTACAGTCGTACAACAGTGGTAATATTAATTTAATATACTTATTATGTAATTTTTTTTAATATACTTATTATGTAATTTTTTTGCTATACTTATTATATTAATATACTTCTTTTTTTTCTTATAACTTATTATGTAATTTTTTTTAATAACTTATGTAGATTGTAGAATTAACATAGCATGATAGTAATATTAATATATTAATTAAATTATTTGATCATTAACAACTTTCAATTTCAATGGCGTCCCAATCTACTAGTAGCAAACAAAAGGACCTAGGATGGAATTATGGTACAGAAGGACCGACAAAAGATGCGGTGATCTGTAATTTTTGTCGACGTACCATGAATGGCGGCATTACTCGATGAATTGTTGAGTCATTTAAGTTCTAGATTTTTAGTATCTGTATACTATATATTTTTAATTCTTGACTTGAAATATTTCCTAGTATATTATTGTTATTGAAATTTTGATCATTTATATATTATTTTAACTTTTTATATTAATTGTCGCCGTACATTCAAAAGGCGCTCGCCTCGCCGCGTGGCGAGGTGGGGCCTTGTCGCCTCTTGTCGCCTTTCGCCGTCCAAAACACTGGGTATGCGTTCCACTCGTAATGCTAATCCACATTATACTTTCTTGAGTTATCATCGTCTATCATCACCTCATTATGATTTTGTATCATCTTTGTCCTCTGTTTCCATCTAAAGACTACAGGTGAAACACTTTCTCATTTAGGATGGAAAGCAGGCTATGATAGATGAGATGTCTGCTTTGCATACAAGTAGTACTTGGGAGCTTGTTTTCCTTCCTGCAGGTAAATCCACTGTTGGTTGTCGTTGGGTTTATGCAGACACAAATATTTGGCTTGATTATAGTGACACTTTCTCTCCCGTGACTAAAATAGCATCTGTCCGTCTTTTCTTATCTATTGCTGCTGTTTGTTATTGACCTCTTTATTAGTTGGACATTAAGAATGCTTTTCTGCATGGTGATTTTGAGGAAGAAGTCTTAAATGGAGCAACCACCTGGTTTTGTTGCTTAGGGGGAGTCTAGTAGCCTTGTATGTCGATTGCGCAGGTCACTCTAAGGTCTGAAACAGTTTCCTCGAGCCTGGTTTGGAAAGTTTAGCATAATAATTCAACAATTTGGCATGATTCGTAGTGGAGCTGATCACTCAATGTTCGATCGACATTCTGAACCAAATCTGTGTATTTATTTAATGGTTTATGTTCATGATATCATTATCACCGACAATGATCAAGATGATATCACTAAGTTGAAGCAACATCTCTTTTAGCGTTTTTAGACTAAAGACCTCGGCAGATTGAAATATTTTCTAGGTATTGAGGTTGCTCAGTCCAGATAAGGTATTGTTATTTCTCAACGCAAGTACGCCTTAGACATTCTTGAGGAAACATGAATGATGGGATGTAGACCCATTGACACTCGTATATTGAAATGCTAAACTTCTGCCAGGACTGGGGGAGCCACTCAGTGATCCTGAAAGGTATAGACGGTTGGTTGAAAAGTTGAATTATCTCACAGTGACTAAACCTGACATATCTTTTTTTGTAAGTGTTGTAAGTCAGTTTATGACTTCCCCCGTGATAGTCATTGGGATGCAGTTGTTCGTATTCTGTGATATATAAAGTTAGCTCCAGGTAAAGGACTACTCTTTGAGGATCGAGGTCATGAGCATATCACTGGATATTCAGATGCTGATTGGGTAAGATCACCCTCTGATAGACACACTACATTCGGATATTGTGTTTTAGTCGGAGGTAATTTGGAGTTCTGAAAGAGTAAGAAACAGAGTGTGGTAGCTCGATCTAGTGCAGAAGCAGAATATCGAGCAATGACTGTAGCAGCCTGTGAGCTAGTTTGGATCAAACAACTATTGAGAGAACTAAAATTTGCAGAAACCGGTAAGATGGAACTTGTGTGTTATAATCAAGCAGCCCTTTATATTGCATCAAATCCAGTGTTTCATGAGAGGACTAAATACATAGAAATTGATTGTCGCTTTGTTAGAGAAAAATTACTCTCAGGAGATCTTGTTACAAAGTTTGTGAAGTCGAGTGATCAACTTGCTAATATCTTCACGAAGTCCCTCACCGGTCCTCGTATTAATTACATTTGTAACAAGCTAGGTACATATGATTTGTATGCACCAGCTTGAGGGGGAATGTTAGAATATAAGTAGGAATAAGAATTGTATATCAAGTCCTACTTGGAAAAGGATTATAATGTAGTGTCTATAAATAGGGACTGGATATAATTATGTAAACACACAATTTTCAATAATATTTTTTTCTCCATTAGTTCTCACAGATTTTAACTACTTGAGATCTATATATAAAGATTATAGTTGGGGAATTCATATGATTGTACTTCTTTTTTCATAGTGGAAAATTCTCTCTACTTCTGCCTCAACCAATAGGCTTAGTTAAACCTTGTTAAATTCATGTGTTATTTTTTTTCTCTATTTGCTTTGTATGTGATTGTATGCTAGTTAACTCATGATATTCCAGAACAATTGGTATTAGAGCACGGCTAGGGTTCTTACACATCGTAAGGGAAGTCATCTTCAAAGTTTGAATTAGAGAAATTCGATGGTGGTTCTAGTTTCATTATGTGGAAAGTTAGGATGAGATTGTCTCTGGTATTTCGAAGGTTATGAAAGGGAATGAGGAGTTTTTTCCTAAAAAGGTGAAAGAGTCATACAAGACAAACTTCAAAGAAATAACTGACAAATTGCCTCTTCCTAAAAAAAAAGGTTGTACAATCTCCATGTGAACGAAGATACCCTAGTTGAGAGTGATATCAAAATAAAAAATATTGGATCTGAAGAACATCGATATCAAAATTGAGAGCGAGGATCAAGCCTTTATCATGCTATTTTTTTTACCACCATCTTACAATCTTTTTGCTGATATGTGGCTACAAGAGAAAGACAATATTTCATTGGATGGAATCAGTGATGCACTAAAATCTAAAGAGTTAAAGAAGAGCTTTTTGGATAATAGGAATAAGGTCAAGGTTCTTGCAACAGAAGTTTGTGTTATGATCTAGTCATCGGCATAATTCTTGATTCTGGTGCAACTTTTCATATTTGTCCACACAAGAATTAGTTTGCAACTTACAAGCAGACGAGTGAGACTGTGTACCTAGGTAATGATAATCCATTAACTGTAATGGTCATCGGTAACATCAAATTGAGAATGTTCAATGTCATTATGAAAAACATCGAGTGTTGACATGCTCCTTGGATGAAGAGGAATTTGATGTCACGACCCAAAAATCCATTAAGCTTTGAGGCACCCACCTTACCATGTGAGTGAACCCCATTCATTTACAAATCATTTAAACGAGAAGCAAACGAAAATAAGTAGAAATTCATTTAAACATTACCAAAATAAAGAGTCGAATCCCAAATCATAACAAAACAGAAATGAACGAAAGCGCTAAGGATTTGGTGACACTAGTACAAGAGCATCTAAAAAAGGGCAGCCCGGTGCACTAAGCTCCCCCTATGTGCAGGGTCCGAAGAAGGGCCTGACCACAAGGGTCTATTGTACACAGCCTCACCTTACATTTTTGCAAGGGGCTGTTTCCAAGGCGTGAACCCATGACCTCTTGGTCACGTGACAACAACTTTACCAGTTACTCCAAGGCTCCCCTTATAGTACAAGAACATACACGAAGTCAATGTCTACAAGTTGTCTAAAAGTAAAGAGATCTAGAATCTAGTGCTACGAAATAGCTGAGTAGCACCTTGAACTCTAGTCTGAAATCTCAAGTCCTACAATGACTCAATTGCCACTAGAAGCTAGAACTGAACCGTCATTCAAAGGTGCAGAAGAGCAAGGGTGAGTACGTCAAAACACATGTACTTATCAGTATCGTCAACCGACCCTAAATAAAACGATGGCGAGGGTTAGAATCTTGCCAAACTCTCTACTTAGTCTAACAAGAAATAAGAATCCAGGACAGTTTACATAAGTAAATAAAGTATCAAGTAGAGTAAATAACCTGCTTAATTAGAGTGCACATTACCTAAAGTAAGATTATTTCATAGATAGAAAGTCAAATAAAACATATAAAGTGATAGCATATAACGCAATGCACATGATGTGATGATGATATGCTGGCCAATGCAGTACACGCGTGCCACCTCTGTCGGTGTGCCACCTCTGTCGGTTGGTTGTGACCCATGGGGGATTCGTGAGGTCTATGTACTGCCTTCGGATCCTGTGGGTAGACAGACCATCAGAGAATATGATATCACTGCTGAATACGGATCCTGTTGGTGGGCCATTGGAGAGTATCCCAAAGAAGCAACTGTATCTCATAATCGTATCTCAATACATCTGTGTCATGCTCTTAGGCCATCGGATAAAAACCACATGATTCGTCAAATATTATGCATATGATGTGAACTTGTATGAAAATATAAATAAATGCCTCAAATACAGGAGAAAGTAGATCATGAACATATATAAATGCCTACTCATCATATCAACCTTTCTGATATACTTAAAAAATCATGTATTATAGTTGCCAAGCCAATCAAGTATTCGTATATCAACCATTTAGCTAATTTAACATCCTCCCAACATACAAGTCATAATCAGTCAAACATGAAATATTCTATCTTAAATGAGTCATGAATCATCATATTTACCCTACTCTCAAATCATGGATAATCACGAAGGATGAATGTAAATCAAGTCAATAAGTCAGTTTATCAATGACAGAACCCAAACATTGTGTTCCTAACATTTACATATTCAATAAATCTGTCAAAACAATCAGATCTTAAACTTCTATTGATAGCATGGCACGGATGCTCGCATAAACGTTCTTCATCTCATCTATACAAGACCCCAAACACCCTCAACCCATCACTTAAGCAATTGCCAACAAAACATTATATAGAGTCTAGAAAGTCCGGACTTGCCTTAATCTCAAAGCATAAAAATGTCATATTATGGAATTTTCCCTTTCGAAACGCCTTTGAATGGTCCCAATCTGGTTAAATATGTAATCTAGTTGAATATACAAGTCCATAGGCACCAATATTGCCATAGAAAAACTTGGCTCAAAAACTGGGTCAAAAGATTAACCTCAAGCCTTGGTTTTGAATATGGAAATTTCTTTTGAAATTGGTTTACCCATAGGTTGGGGAACTCACACATCGAAAATTAGCTAGTTCGGACCATTAATCGGCCCCCTAATCAAAGAATTACCAATATTCAAGTCTACTTATACCCCTTCCCCCTCCCCCAATTCCTAATCGATTCAACGGATTAAATTAAGAAATTCATGATGGAATAGAAATACATTGGTAAATCGGATGTTAGATTCATATCTTTGAGCCAAAATAAACATGATGCCTTTGAAATCGTTAAAATCGGTGTCTAAGGTATCAAAATTTTGTTATGAATTACGAAATTGAGAATTGGAATCTAACATTGCATAGTGAAATTCGTTCTTCGCGAACGTGACGACCTGCCTTGGCTAACTCTGTGCGAACACGATGAATCTATTATGAACATGAAGCGCACTTGGACTGGTCCACAAACATTGACCTAGCGAACTTAAGCCTCTGGTCACGATCGCGATGACCAACAACCCTCCTTCTCTGTGAACGTGACCCTCCCTTGCGAATGCAAAGAAGGAAATTTGTAGCACCAGAAGCAACAAGAGCTAACAATCTCAACTTCAACCGAAAATTTCAATCCACCTATCACAAATTATCTGGAACCTCTTAGAAACAAATCAAAAATGCAAATTGACCATAAAACTTGTCTCAGGCGTGTTGGAATCATCAAATTACCGATTTGAGGTCGTGTTGACTGAAAGTTTATCGTGGTCAAACTTAACTTTCTTTAAACTCAAAAATCCGAACAATGACCCTACTTACTTCCGACTATCTCAGGATCCATGCAAACCACCCAACTAAGTCCCGACTGGAATAAAATTCAAAGCTCATTAACCTATAATGTTGCCTTTGATTAAACTTTTCAAATATCAAATTTTCAAAACTAGAAAACTTCTTTAAAATTCATCCGATCACCTCGGAAATCATGTCATTCATCCCCGCAAGACACAAATGACATTTGGAGGCTATGGGAAGAGTAAGAATATGAAAAACATGTAGAAAACACTAATACGATTATGAGGGTCGTTATTCTTTTCAATTTTGAGTGATCAAGGATATAAGTTTAACTAAAAGAATGGCACACTTAAGTATAAAGGTGCATGGTACTCATGAAGCATAAGCCACTTTCTAGATTATATTATCTTCAAGTCGATATAGTTGAAGGGGAATCAAATGTAGCTTCATCTAGAAACAGTGACATGAACCAATCATATTGTGGCACTTGCGACTTGGTCGTGTGAGGGATTTCTTTGTTGAGCAAGCAAAATTTTCTGGATGGCTACAAAAATGAAGCTTTGAATTTTTGTAAGCATTGTATGTTTGGTAAGCAAATAAGGGTGAAGTTCAGCAAGAAGGCAGATCATAAGACCAAATGCAAGTTAGATTATATACATTTGTGGGATCCAAATAAAGTTCCCTCCAAGAGTGTGTCAAGTATTTTACGACTTTGATAGAGGATATTCTAGAATAGTATGGGTGTATTTCTTGAAAACAAAGGATGAGGCATTGCCGACTTTTTTAAATGGAGGATGATGGTTGAGAGACAAAAAAAAAAAGTTAAGCATCTTCGGATTGACAATGGATTGCAATTTTACAACTTAGAGTTCAATGATTTCTATAATAGAGAGACATAGTGAGACACCACACTTGAATTGGAACCCCACAACAAAATAGTGTTGCAGACCGTATGAATGGATCACTTTGTGATAGGCATAAATCATGCTTTCGCACTTATGTTAGCAAGGATTTTCGGGTGAAGCATTTAATACAACTTGTTATTTGGTCAATAGATCTCCATCCATAACTATGAGTTCAAAACACTTTTTGAGATATGGTCCAATTTGCCTGCTGAATATTCAAATTCGAGAATATTTGGTTGTCCTGTTCATGCTCATGCTAGGGATGACAAACTTTAGTCAAGGACAAATAAGTGCATGTTTCTAAGGTATGCAATTGTAGTGAAAAGTTATAAGTTTTGCTGCACATATCATTAGACTCTAGGATTACTTATTAGTAGGGATGTCACTTGTAATACCCCATACTTCTACCTAGCTTAAATTCGTCCCAAAAATGTCAAAAGACTTGTTTTAAAGATGAATCCACTTCTATACATGTGGTATTTTCAAGATTTTCACTTTTTGTCATGTGGGAAATTCAATAAGCTTTCCATCGATATAAGATTCGCCTAAATCCAATAACCGGGTAAGAAGTTATGACTATTACAAGTTTCAGTCGTAAAACACCGTCATCTCAGTCAATGGCGCGTCGCGCCATAAGCCAAAATGACATTCGTCAATTTCCAGTAAGACTCCGCTATTTCACCGTGTCGCGGAGGGCTCCCAAATCCCAATTGTCAAATTCCAGTGAAGATCCGCGATGTCCCCGCGTCGCGCCGTAGTCCAATTTGACAACTGGGAAATTCCAGTGACGGCGCGATAGCGCCGCGTTGCGCCAGGGGTCCAGATCGGTAAAATTTTCACAAAATTTAAAAGACGCGTCCAGGGTTGAGGGTCAATTTCCCACCCTTATATAAACCTAATAACATGTGATTCAGCCATATTTCACCCAAAATATAGTGTTTCTCTCAAGTTTCTCTCAAGAACAAGCTAGGGTTTTCAATTGGGGATTCAAATTCAATACTCAAATTCAAGAATCTCTCCGTCAATCTTCGTAGAGCAAGAACTAAGGTATGCACAGTGTTATTTTGATTGTCGCCTCGCCTTTCTCGCAAAGGCGACGCCTTTTGATTTTCGCAACGCCATGACCTGAAGAGGCGACCAGGCCTCGCCTCACCTCGCCATTTCGCCATTGACGACATGGCCAGCGCCTTTTACAACACTGACTTCAACCATCATGATAGTTGCATATGCTTTACGTTTCAGTCCCACAAATACAACTTATATCCATGCGCTTTTCATAGAATAGAGTATGTTTCAAGTTCCTCATATGAGGAGTCCAAGTTCATCTAGTGTTGCAAATCATGTTCCACGATTCAGCAATTTCAAACCCAGTTCGTGCAGCTCATGACTCATGCACTCATGTCATGCTTTACAGTATGCTTAGCCCACACGATTCATGACTTCACTCCTAGTGTTCAGTCAAACTCAAATTATGTCACGTATACCCTCAGTTTAGATCCCTCGGTGAATCCGTAATGTTAATGTTCCGTTCCGCAGGCTTCCGTTATAGCGTCACTTCAGTAATCAATATTCAGTAAAGAACTCAGATAGTCCTACAGGACCATGGCTTTCAACTATCAGTTACTTAACCATCAGAATTCAGTACGTTCGTATCAGTCTAAACCTAAGTTATAGAAAACCAACATTCAGTCTCAGTTACAGTCTTAGTTATGGTTACAGTATCGATTACCGTCTTAGCTACAATCTCAGTCCCAGTCCTAGTCCAGCCAGATTAGAAACTCAGTTCACTTTCAGGATTACCCGACCATAACATATAACCATCAGTTACTCAGATATTAGTATTTCAGTACCTCAGTTTACAGAATGCTCCCGAATCATGTTACACGCCTGGTCTTGCATTCCTAAGGTAATACAGTTTTCCCTCACTCATGCTTAGCTACCTCATGTTACCCAGTCAGTCATTACCTTCTATGCATAACACTTTATAGTTTCAGTCCAGCTATCCCGAACCAAGTGCAATTCAGTTTTACACGTCATGTATTCAGCTATCCGTCATTCAGTTAATCAGATAAATTAGTATGATTATGCATTCGTGCTCAGTGCTCATGTGAATCTTTTCAATAGTTTCGGTTGCAGTGCGTAAGGTCTAGTCACTTTATCTTAGACGATGTCTCATAGGCCTTGCTAGCGATCTCCTATTCAAATGTCCTGCTCAGGCCAGACCAAGATTTGCTTTCTCCCTACAGTCACTAGAACTCTATAGAAAGAGTGTCATAGAAACGCTCTAGTTGAGTATAAGATTTCAGCATGAGTTAGTCCGCAGAGCCAGTAGTTCAGTTTAACAGTCAGGCGAACAAGTTTGGACGGTGTGGTTTCCATTTTTCCATCCAGTCGCACTATCCGGAGCCTCATGAATGTGATCATTCTAAGATGGACCAACTAGGTAGTTGCATGTTCAACTTGGTTCATGTATCATGCCTTAGTTTCAGATCCCAGATATTCAGTCACGATTCAGTTCGTAGGTGCCCTGTGCATCGTCCCAGTTTTCCTCAGTATCGCAGTCAAGTCAGTATTCTTTTAGGGATATAGTGCCCTAAGGGGGAGATGCTCTACAACCCCCGAGCTATCGTGTCCTAAACCCTCCAGCTTCTCTTCACGTAACGAATCCAGTTTGGAGTAGTGGTACCTATAGGTTGACCCTCTAGCTCCAATCTCGGTCGTATGCCATGTACTCGAGGACTTAGTTCAAATCACGATAACCAACCCATGTATCACATTTCAGACTCAGCCCAAGGTAATAGTTTTCCTTAAGTTCGTTCAGCTTATGGTTCAAATTTCAGTTACAAACTATGCTCAGTTTTCGTTTCAAACTTGGTATCTTTACCCTTACATATTCAGTCACATGTTCATGAGTCAATTCAGTTATGTATTCACGCATCAGATATGCTTGATCAGCTTATCAGTACTCTCAGTCATGCAGTCATGCATCAGCTCAGTCATAAAATTATGCATCAGATATGCATGCTCAGTATGAATCTCAGTAATGTCAGTCAAGTAGTCATGTTTCAGTTGTTCATGTTCAGTATGTACTTTAGCTTATCGTTTCTCCCATCTCAATCAGTCTCATTCGAGGATGAATGTTCCCAAGGGGAAGGTATTGTAATACCCCATACTTCTACCTAACTTAAATTCATCCCAAAAATGTCTCAGACTTGTTTTAAAGATGAATCCACTTTTATACATGTGGTATTTTCATGATTTGCACTTTTTATTATGTGGGAAATTCAATAAGCTTTCCATCGATATAAGGTTCACCTAAATTCGATAACCGGGTAAGAAGTTATGACTATTTCAAGTTTCAGTCATAAAACTCCGTCATCTCAGTCAGTGGTGCGTCGCGCCATAAGCCAAAATGATATTCGTCAATTTCCAGTAAGACTCCGCGATTTCACCGCATCGTGGAGGGCTCCCAAATCCCAATTGTCAAATTCCAGTGAAGCTCCGCGATGTCCCCGCGTTGCGCCGTAGTCCAATTTCCCAGTTGTCAAATTCCAGTGACACGCCAGGGGTCCAGATCGGGAAATTTTTTACAAAATTTAAAAGACGCGTCCAGGGTTAAAAGGGTCAATTTTCCACCCCTATATAAACCCAATAACACGTGATTCAGCCATATTTCACCCAAACTATAGTGTTTCTCTCAAGTTTCTCTCAAGAACAGGCTAGAGTTTTCAATTGGGGATTCAAATTCAATACTCAAATTCAAGAATCTCTCCGTCAATCTTCGTAGAATCAAGAACTAAGGTATGCACAGTTTTAATTCAAGGATTCCTTTCATCCATGAAGCCCAAGAATCAAGTTTTAAATCTTGTATTGTGAATATTTTGTTGTGGGTTAATTATGTTCATGTGATTATGGTTGTATGATTCCCAAGTTGGAATCTTTATGTGTTGTTCATGAACCTATGCTAGTATGTGATATGAAACATGTGAAATTGAGTTGAAATATGGAGTTTTGTTGTATTAATTTGATGGTCATGCCTATGCCCTAAGTCATGCATCCTAGGTGTTAGATAAAATGCCTAAGAGAATAGAAATTATGCATTATAGCTTAATTGTGACCCAAGTGATAAATGCATGCTTTACCCTATGTCCAAGAATGCCTTCCATGATATTGTGTGCATTATGAATGGTTGAGGGAATGTCCATGAGATTAGGTTGATGAAAGTATGACATGTTTATATGGAATTCCATTCATGTACAAGACTACGATAACTATGTGCTTCATGAAATCCCCAAATTAATGTATTATGAATTGTTGATATTGGTCATGTGTTCAAGAAGTGTCATGTCCTGTCAGTTTCATGCTATCGAGTCCTGGGGGTACTTGTACCCGACAATTTTGCTGTGTGCCTAGAGCCAGTGACATGTTTTCACGATACTCTCAGTCAAGCCATGATCCTTAAAATTCAGTCAGTCTCATGACTCAGGAAAACTCAGTAAATTCAGTACCAGTCTAGTCCTACTCATTAATCTCTGTAATCTTCGTAATCTCAGTAATCCCGGTTAGTTACCGGATCTCAGTAGTATTCCGTCAATCAACGGAAGTTTGTGAACTCAGTTCAAATCAGTTATACAATATGATCAGTAACAGTTCAGTTCAGTATAATCAGTTCAGTGTCTATTCAGTTGGGAGTAGGATTCAGCACCAAGTAAACCCGGGGATGAGGACACGCACTGTCAGCCAGTAGAGGGTGTGATCCTTTGTAGCAATCCCTGCGTTCCAGAACTACATAGCCAACGTAGGTTGAGATGTACCCTACGAGTCTAGGGATTATACACCTCATTTGAGTTTTTCCTACTAAGAGGGGTTGACGGAAGAACTCCCTGTCAGAGAGGGTTTACTCACAGCTTGTCTTTACCCGTGACACGGTACTGACACCCTTCCAACTGGGGTTACAGGTTGGACCCCACTAGTTCAGTTTCGGGGCATGGCAGTTAGATTATTACCTCCCACAGTCTCAGTTTCAGATCCAGTTTCAGTAATAGAACTTAGTTCGATTCTACAGATTTCAGGACTGTCAGGTACAGTGGCTCAGCTCAATACGAAACTCAGCTAGTTCCATCAGAATCAGGACTGTCAGACACAGTCACCCAGTTAATAGTATATTAATTATATGAAACTCATGTTATCAGTATTCAGTTTCAGGACTGTCAGATATAGTCAATCAAACCAGTTCTTCATAATCAGAACTGTCAGAAACAGTCATTCCTTTATCTGTAATATGACATCAGTTCCTCAGTACTTAATAGACTTAGTCATTTAGTATCCCAATATTAGTACTCAGATATCAGTAAATCCACGTTATCAGAATTCATGAGTCAGCGTTATCACGATCTCGGTTACAGTTACGTATTCATGCATGTATTCTCACGTTCATGTTATTCAGTTAGTAGTATTGTTCATGCATATGAACCATTGCATTCAGCCTACCTCACTTGCATACCAGTACATTCAATTGTACTGACGCATTTGCGCTATGGTGTTTTATACCATAGGTTTAGAAGCACGAGCTCCCGAGCATCCTTAGTAGATCAGACGTTCAGCAGCCAGACTAACAGTGAGTCCTCATCATTCGAGGATAACATGATTATTTTATTACTTTATTATTTCAGTTGTTCGGAGTTAGTTGGGGACATGTCCCATCAACTCTACAGTTTATCAGACAGTTTAGAGGCTTTCAGACTACAACATGTTTCAGACAGTTTATTTCAGTTTTGGGTATTGTGATAACATTGTTTTATATTCAGTATTAGTTCGGTTTTGAACCTTATGGCCTTACAGCTTATATTCCGCATATTTACAGTATATTATTCAGTGCTCAATTACAGATATATCAGTCATGGGTTCGCTTGTAGTCCTTCGGGGTCATGAGCACCGTGTAACGTTCCGGGTACCAGATTTGGGGCGTTACATCACTCCGCCTTCCTAAACAATTAGAGGGAAAAGGCTATAGTAGAAACAGATCGTGGTGTCAGTGGCCTCATAGAGCTAGAAATTGAATCTCCACTAGATCACTCAGTAGTTCAGGAGCAGAGGAAGTGGAGGAGGTGCAAAACCTTTATTAAGATGATAATGTTGATGCACCTATGCAACAACAATGGTATAGCGTTGCAACAGGCAAAGAGAAGAGAGTGATCAATTGACCAACAAGGTTTGCAAACGTAGTTGATGGAAATCTTCTTGGATATGCAAATCTTGTGGAATTTGCTTTGTCAGTTGCACAGACCGTTGATGTGTGGGAGTCCAATAGCTATGAAGAAACTATCTAGTTCAGAGGTAGATTAGTGGTTAGTTGGTTGGTGCTATAGATGAAGAGATTGAGTCTCTTCACAAGAATCAAAGATGAATGTTAGGTTCATTGCAAAGGGATGAAAGGTAGTACGCTGCAAAAAAGATTTTGATATGAAAAAAATGTGTACACATGATAACCCGATTGATATGATGACCAAGGTAGTACCTACCAACAAGTTTAGGCTGTCTAGACTTGATTGGTGTGTGCAGTACTCAGTATGGCCCTTTTGAGGGCGGAGGATAGACGTTCTTTTTGATTTAAGAGAATTCAAGCCAAGAGAAGATTCATTAATTATGTCTTTAATTGTTTCCTTGTATATTTAGGAAACTCATAATCCTTATTGGTTTAGGAACCTCATTGCCCTAATATATTTGGAAAAGAAAAACGTATTCCTTGTAGGATTGAGAAAACCTTTCTCTTATAGACGTGGGACTGCGTGAGATCTATATATAGCAATTGTAGTTGGGGATTCATATGATTGTACACTTCATCTTCTTTCATAGTGGAAAACTCTTTCTACTTATGTCCTGATAGTTTAGCCCAACCTCGTTAAATTCTGGTGTTTTTTTTTTTTTTTCTATTTGGTTGTGTGTGATTGTGTGCTAGTTAACCCATGATATTTCCGTATCAAAAGCTCTTCCTGACGTTACTTTGATGTGGAGTGCTTTCTTTTTTCTTTCTGCAGAATGAAGGCTCTTTCCAGAGGTATTGATAAATGCTGAAATTAATTATCGAACTTTATGAGTCAGAAGCAAGTACTTTTCTATGTTAAATTTGGTTAAGTTGAGAAAAAAATTAATTTTCTGTGGAGTGACACATCTCTTCATCCGTCTCACTGCACAATGAAGGATTTTCTAGTCTTCAGAGAGCACTGATAAATGCTTAAATTGATTATCAAATTTTACGAGTCTGAAACAATTACTTTACTACTCTCTGTGGATTGATGTGCTTCTTTAATTCTTGTCTTTGCAAAATGAAGGCACTTCCCTAGTGGTATTGATATTTACTTTGAGAACGTTGGAGGAAATATGCTGGATGAGGTTCTTTTGCACATGAATCTCTATGGTAGGATTGCAGTTTCTGGGATGATCTCTCAGTACAATTTGAAGAAACCAGATGGTATCCACAATTTGTTTTGTCTTATCACGAAGAGATTACGAATGGAAGGTTTTTCTGAGCTCGACTTCCGGCACAAGGTTCCAGAGTACCTAGAGTTTGCTATTCAGCTTATAAGAGAGAAAAAGCTGCTCTTTGTAGAAGACATTGCTGAGCGTTTAGAAAATGCCGCATCTGCTTTCGTTGGTATTTATCACGGGCGAAATGTCGGGAAGCAGATTATTCAGGTTTCAACTGACTGAACTTGAAGAATTTGGATGAAAAAAAGTTCTGTATTTCGTTTATCCTTCTTATCAAATGTTGTCAAAGCAATATGCTGAGGATATTGTTGTAATCCTCCTTTTGAGTAAACTGTTATGATAGTTTTCTGGTGCAACGTTGCAAAGTTTCAAAATACCAAGTTATGTAAGACTAAGGGTTATATTTGAGAAACACAGAAGTAATAATTCTTTTAACTATGAAAGTATAAGACTAAGGGTTATATTTGAGAAGCACAGAAGTAATAATTCTTTTATCTATGAAAGTAAGTGGTTAAAGGCTAAGATTTACTAAGATTTAGGTTTCTCTCCCATGTAATAATTGATTGAAAGATCATATGAAACGAAGCCTTCTAGTCAAGTACACTGTCTTGGTCTAAAATTGTATGCTGTATGCTTGTAAAATGGAAGATAACTCAGCTTGGAGTCTGAAGGTTAAAGTGAACATTTTGAAACTTACTTTACTTCTAAAAGATAAAGCAGTCCTCCAGTTGTATAGCAACCAGAAAGAGAACATCAAAAAAACAGTGTTTGGGCTTGTTAGGGTGCGGAGGACGCGTATTGGGGTGGAAGGTTAGTCGGGTTGGAGTGTTGAATTGCTTGTCGAGGGTTTAGGCTTGTTGGTGTTTGTTGTGTACTAGCCGCAGTATTGTAGTCCCTGCTTGTGATATTTGTCAGTCTTGTTGTGGATTGTTTTTCGATTATCGCACAGTTTTATTGTTGTTCTTGTTTTTCTCTTTAGACTTTGCACTGTTTCCTTGGTAGTTGCTATATTTTCTTCACTATTTCCTCCTTTGTACTTGGAATGCATTTGCTGCACTTGAGCCGAGGATCTTTCAGAAACCGCCTCTCTACCTCAACGAAGTAGTGGTAAGGTCTGGTACACTCTACACTCCCTAGAACTCACTTGTGGGATTTCACTGGGTATGTTGTTGTTGTTTTGTGGTGACAAACTGCAGGGGTGGTTGTGGGATTATTGGAAGTATTTGTCCAATAAAATATTAAAGCACAATAAGATATAATAACTACTTGTATTCGTATGTCTTCTTTTGTTCTTGTATAAACTAATCCAAAATAGCAAAAACAAAACTAGTTCTTCACTTTTAAGTTTTAATAGTAATCCAAAACTTATGCATAGATTCCTTTCTATGAGACCTATCCGCTATTTCTTAGACAGATAAGGATATGCTATAACATGAAGCACTTAGGATCAAGTGATAGGGGGATACAGATCTGAAGAGAGTCTAGGTTCCATGATCACAAGAACAGGAAACTTTGGATGTGTGGTGAGCCCATAATGTTCTTCCACACTTATGCTTTCTGGCTTCATACCTTCAGGTAATTTCCAGTTGAATCCATGTAACATGTTGGCTAAAGTTGCTCGGATAACCTTAAGTCCCAGGCTATAGCCAGGGCACCTTCTTCGCCCAGAGCCAAATGGCAAGAAGGCAAAATTATGTCCATCCATATCAATGTCCTTTTCCAGGAACCTCTCAGGGAGAAACTCTTCTGCCCTATCCCAGTACTTGGGGTCCCTTCCAATGGTCCAAACATTCACCAGAACGGTCGTTCCTTTCTCTATGTCATAACCAGCCACGTTACAATCTTCAATAGCACAATGTGGTGCTAGCATAGTTCCAAGAGGATGTAACCTTAGTGTTTCCTTGAGGATTGCTTCAATGTATGACAGCTGTGAACAATCTTTCTCTTCTACCCATCTCTCCTTCCCGACAACCCGGTCAAGCTCTTCCATTGCTTTATCAATAACCCTTGGCTGTCTGAGAAGTTCTTGAAAAGCCCATTGCACCGCTGCTGTCAAGCTATCTGTTCCTCCAGTTAGCAGATCCTGCCATAGTTTAGCAAGGTTAGAAGTTCGTCAAAAACAAGAGATAATTTTGAGAAATTGTTTTTAGAACACTTGTAGGGATTAACCTGCATTAATCCTTTGACACAATCATTTGTGAGTTTGACTTCCAGAGTAGGGTCGTCAGCCATCTGCAACAATACATCCACCATGTCCTTTGGGACAAAGTTCTCTGCATTTTTCTTAGCCCTATGGTCATCTAGCACAATGTTGTGGAACTTATCGAAAGTTCTTTTTAAAGCCTTCATTTGTTTCACATAGCCCTGCAGGTCCAAGAAGCTGAGCCATGGAATCCAGTCTCCAATGTTAAAAGCTCCATTAAGTAAAAACCACTGGTCTACCAGGTGTTGCAAATCTTCTACCCTGACTGTTGATTCACCAAAATACTTGTTGCTCAAAACCATCCTTGTCATGCTGCAGAGGCTAAATCGTGACAAATGGTCTTTGAGGAAAAACGGCTTTCCAGCGAGGGAATTTAGCTGGGAAATCAAAGTCCGTCTTTCTTGAACACGGATGTACTCGAATGAGTCTAGCCTTTTCGGAGTAAATATCTCATTGAGGTAAATTCGTCGTGCTTGGCGCCAATAGGGACCATAGGGCGCCCATGTCATGTCACAATAGTTATAGCTTGTATACTTTCCACCAGCTAGCTGAGGACGGGAGGCAAAATTTGCATCATGTATTTTTAGAAAATGTTTTGCCATTTCAGCAGATGATGCCACAAGAACTGGCCTGGAGCCAAATTTCAGCAGCATCAACTCTCCATATTTTTTAGAAAGCAAGTCAAAAGATTGATGTGGAATAGAACCAAGTAGGTTCAAATTGCCAATGATGGGCCATGGTTTTGGACCTGGCGGTAGCTTCCGGTTAACTCGGCATAGAGAAATGGTAATTTTACAGAGCAAAGCTAATGCAGCTAGCCCTGCCAATACTAGAAAACCCCAAGAGTTCTCCATATTTCGTTCTAGTGATGGATGATGAGCAGTTTCTTTAGTTTAGTTTAGTTTGGTTTGTAAAGTATGGAAAATATTTATAGAAGTAGGTGGGGTTTGGAGTTTTACTGAAATTGAGACTTTTGACTATGTAGTCCAATTTAAATACAGTGAAAATGACACTGGCGTGTAAACTTCTATTAAATCATACAACTATATGGACCACTTAAGAGCACAAGATTTGAAAAGTGAGCACCAACATTTTGTATTATAATTAGTTTGTAGTTTCCTCGAAAGTCAAGAGCAAATAGTATCAAGGAAATTGGTGAATCAATTAGACCGCAAACTATTGTAAGGAATTGAACGTATAGGACCTTTTGTCTTTTACATCTCATTACTGACTTTTCAAGCATATGATATTTACAATGTTTTTCTTCTCTAAAATGATCTTTCAACAAAGTTCATTTATCTAACGCAAAATTCATCATTTTCTCCTAAAGGTTTTTCGTTGGATGAGAAATGTCTTCTTTATTTTTGACATCAATTCTACCGTTTTTAAATATAAGGTAATTTAAAATTGAAGCTAGATTTTCACCTCAAGATATGTGCTTAAATCGTAATGTTACCATATTCAGAAATGACCTTAAAACGGACTAGTCTTGACATTTTGTCCCTCATAAGAATAGTCTTATAAAATGGGCCTCTATAAGAGCGAGTCTTGATTTTTTGACCCGGCTTAACAAATTTTCTTTATAAGATAGACGTTCTAATGTTCGCTCATAAAACAAATATTTAGAACATTTTTTTTTTTATTAAAAGCAAGCTTTTATTAATCAAAAAAAGTTTGTAATACAATACCAGGCTCAGGCAGACCCTTGCCTCTCACTAATTCTCTAAATCTATACAATGTTCATCATTCTCCTAACATAACTATTAAGGGAAGCAATTTAGTCTTTGAAGGTGTGGCTGTCATTTGATTAATTCTCTCCCTCTTATGTGAACGTGCATGGCCACCTCTCTGCAAACTGCATCCACTCTAAAACAACTTTCTTGGAACCTAGTAGAGTTTCTTTCACGCCAAATGCAAAATACTACCATAGCAAATACATGACATGTGATGTTTGCTGCTGCAGATTTTTGTTTTGCTATTTGGTTAATCCACTCTATTTTTGATTCCCAAGTCCCTATAACATGGTCAAAGCCCATCCACTGCAGTAGTCTACTCCATAGGCCTTTAGTATATGTGCATTCAAAGTACAGGTAGGAGAAGCTCTCAATAGTTCCTGCACAGAATATACAATCCAAAGGTACCTGTCTACCAAATTTTTGGAGTCGAGTCACTGTGGCAAGTTTTTGTTGCAGGGCCAACCACAAGTTAAAGTGATGTCTAGGGGTGAACCTGAGGCTGCAACACTATTGCTTTCCATGGTGCTCTTGGGAGCTGATGTTGAAGCCTTTTATAAGCTTTCTTTATCTGGTCGGATCCTCCCATTTGTAGTTCAACTATTCTTTGAGCAAATGATCCTTGTAATGAGTCCATCTGCATCAAAGTGTCGTGACAACCCAAAATTTTCCTGATTACCCAAGTGACATTCTTGAGTAAGGCCATATCTTTCAGATTTCTGCGCTTTATGTAGTAGTTGTGCACCCACTTTATCCATAATGAGTCCTTCTTGATTGATATTGCCCATAATTGTTTCACGACTGCTGCTTTATTCCATATCTTGATATTAATCACATTCAAACCACCTGCAGCCCTTGGGTAACATAGTTTCTTCCATGACACTAAAGCTTTCTTTGATAGTTGCCCCACTCCTGTCCAGAGAAATGATCTACATATGGTCTCTATCATTTTTATTACGTTCTTAGGTAGAATGAATATCTGAGCCCAGTAAGTCTGCATCCCAAAAAGCACAGCTTTAATAAACTGCATTCTACCTGCATAAGATAGTAGTCTTGCTGACCAACATGTGATCCTGACAGTAATGTTTTCCACAAGAGGTAAGCATTGGTTGGCATTCAGCTTCTCAGTAGACAATGGAACTCCCAAGTATTTAAAAGGGAGGGTTCCTTCTACATAATCAAGTTCCTGCAAAATCTCTGTCTTCACTTCTTGTGATACACCAGTGATATAGAGGGAACTTTTGTCTAGATTTGCCTGCAACCTAGAAGCATCTAATAACCTTTGAAATGTGTACTTAAGTAGCTTGACAGATTCTATATCTGCCCTGCAAAATATGAGTAAATCGTCAGCAAAGCACATGTGTATCACTCCAAATTTCCTGCATCTTGGATGAAAATTGCAATTTTAATTCTGTGCAAGATGGTTCATCTCTCTTTGCAAGTACTCCATTGCCAACACAAATAGGTAAGGGGACATAGGGTCCCCTTGCCTAATTTTCCTTTTACCTTTGAATGGCTTTGTTAAACCTCTATTTAGTACAAGTGAGTATGACACAATAGTCACACACTCCATTATCCAGTGTACAAACTTTTGTAGGAAGCCAAGATCAACCAGCATAGACTTCAGGAAGCACCAGTTAAGAGTATCATATGCCTTTCTCAAATGTACCTTTAAGACACACCTTGGAGATATTACCTTTCTTGTATATCCCTTAAATAACTCATGACTAAGTAGGATGTTATCAATGATGCTTCTTCCTTCAATAAATACAGACTGAGAGTAGCCTACCAGTTGGCCAATCACACATTTGATCCTATTTGTCAATATCTTTGCCACTACTTTGTATAGTGTAGAGCAACATACTATTGGTCTATAATCCTTCACCTGGGTAGGGGATGTATATTTTTGAACCAGTGTAATAGCAGTGCAGTTCCATGCTTGGTCCATGGTACCAGTAGAGAAGAATTCTTGGATGGCATCATAGACATCACTTTTAATAGTAGCCCAATTCTTGGTGAAGAATTCCATTGGAAACCATCCACTCCCGGAGCTTTATCCATGGGCATTCCTTTTATAGCATTATCAATTTCATCAATAGTTATCTCCTGTATTAAGGAGATTTGTTTCTTTCTAGTTAAGCACACACCATTCTGGATGACTTTAGTATTAGGACATGGTAGAGCTGCTACATTACTTCCCATTAGTTGTTTGAAACAAGTCATAAATTTCTCTTCAATAGCTTCTGGCTCTGTCAATTTAGTTTCTACTGCTGTATAAATGGATGTGATAGTGTTTTTCTTGCTCTAATTCTCAACTGGGAATGAAAATATTTAGTGTTAGCATCACCATTCTTGATCCAACATGCCCTTGATTTTTGTCTCAACACCTTCTCCTCTACATTGTTCCATTTGTTAACTTTTGTAATAAGGATCTTCTCCTGATCAAATAGAGTTTGACAAAGTGGGTGGTGGATAATTTTATCCTGTACTTGCTCCAATTGTTGCCTGGCTTGGTTGAGTTTATGGTTGTAGAGGTAGTTCAACATTGATAAGCTTCAATTTCTGCCAGATAACTTTCATTGTAGACATATCTACCTGTTGATACCATGCCCTCTGAACCACCTCTACAAACTCTGATTGCTCCATAATAGTAGTATAAAGTTTAAAGGGCTTAAGATACAAATTGATCAGCTTACCACCTTGGACTAAGAGATGAGAATGATCAGATATACTAGGAGTGAGTGCATCAGCTTCAATATGTGGATACATACTCAGCCATGCCAAATTACCAAGTACCTAATCAATTCTGCTAAGTACTCTTCTTTGCACAGGTTGCTTGTTATTCCAGGTGAAGAAGTCCCCTTTGGTTATTAAGGGAGTGAGTTGTAGATCAGCAAGTAGATCCTGGAACCCTTGCATCTCTGCTTGAGTGACTGGTTGCCCAATTCTATCCTCTGTGCTAAGAACATTATTGAAGTCTCCAAGAAACATCCATGGACTAAGGTATGAATTCCAATCCCTTTCAAGTCATGCCATAATATTTCCCTTTGTTGTAGTTCATTTATGGTATATACAACAGTAATGTATGTACTGAATTGTGTAGCCTGATTCTCTACAAAGCAATGAATAAACTACTCATGTATATCTAGAACTTGAACAGTTAGATATTTTCTCCAAAGCACCCATACCCTTCCTAATTTAGCTTTATTATAGTTACATGAGTAGTGCCAGTCAGTATTGAATTTCTGCAATATTTTCTTTGAATCTTTTTCTTTTACTCTAGTCTCAATACAACCAAAGAATTCAACCTTATTCATCTTTAGAAAGAGGAGCACCTCTTTCTGCTTGAGGTCTTGATTAAGCCCTCTAATATTCCAGGAACTGATAATCATGGGGGTTTAAATTCCCTCCTTCCAGATTTACTCATCCTATAGGAGCTTGGTTTAATAGTTTGTCTCTGTATGCTCAATACCTGTACATTAGCCTCAGTCCCCTCTTCTCCATCTGCTTCACTTTGTATTTCAGTGCCCTGCTGATGTACAGTTGTTTGAGTTGTCATTTGGTCCAGCTTCTCCTCTTGTTATGGTGTTGGCATTTCCTCTTCTGGTACTCTCTGGCATTCCTGAACAGGAGGCCCGTGTCTTCTCTTTCTTCTTCTTATTCTTGGAGGCCCTTCCCGATTGAGGTTTTCAGGTTGATCCCTGCCTTCTTCCAGCAATTCACATCCTCATGGCCAAGCTTTAAGCATTCATGGTAAAACTTAGGCTTCCACTCATATTTTATCCTCTGTTGGAATGCCCCTGTTGGTACAATTAATTCAATATTGTTAGGCAACACCTTAGAAACATCAGTCTCAATAAGTACCCTAGCATACGATATTCTTTTCATTTCAGCAGTAACTTTTTTTGTGTATAGAGGTTTCCCTACCACACTAGCAATCTTACTTAATGCCTCAGTTGACCAGTACCCTACAGGCAGTCTAGGGAATTGTACCCATAAGGGTATTCTCCTAATGTATTCAGGGTCAAAGTCGAAGTCAATTTCCCAGTGTTGTAGTATAAACGGCTTGTTGTGGAAGGTGTATGGACTAGCTTGCATAACAAGGTCTCTATCCTCAATTGTATTAATAGAACATTTCAAGATAGTGAACTTGCTCAACTGATTAGAAGTTCTTCCTTCAAATATTAGAACTTCCCATCACACATAAGTTCTAACTTTTGCCCATAAGACAGATGTTTAAGACATTATAGACAATAAACCTGCTCAATTGACTAGAAGTTTTGCTTTATAGACTAAAGTTAGAACTTAGGTATATTATTCACCAAGATATAAGTTTTAACTTTTGTTCATAAGGAAAATGTTCAGAATATTTCAAGATAATGAACCTGTTTATTGAGCACAAGTTTTGCATAAGTTTCTGATGTGTAACATAAATTTCTTTGATTTTTAAATTTAAAAATTATTAATATTTTATAACTCCCATAACGTATGTTAAGAACAATTTATATAAGGAAATTAATTGCATCAAATAATTAAACAAGTACCAAACTATAAATAATTATAATAAATAATAATTATTGAATTGACATTTACTAATTTAATTAGGATCAGTGGATAAATTTTAGTTTGAAAATAAATATTACATGAGCAAAGCCCGTCCATCGAGCTGGCTTAATTAAGCTCGAGCTTTAACTGAGTCGAGGTAAATACAGGTGACTCGAATTGAACCCCTAGGTAGCATTGCACAATGCTTAAACCTAGTTATAGAGGACGTTTATAAATAAGTTACTCCTTCTGTTTCAGATTGATTGACCTATTTTCACTTAGCATGATATATAAGAAAATAAAAAAGACTTTTAAATTTTGTGCTCTTAAATAAAAGATATGTTAGATATACCAAAATATCCTTTAATCTAATTTAATTAAGATGAATGTATGAATTTTAGTTTGAAAATAATCTACCGCAAAAATACTCCCTCTCAAAGTTTCCTATCCCTTTATGTTGTTCTTAGGCCTAGAGACAACTCTTGGATATTTTTAGAAGGAAGAAACGTCATAAGCTTTAAACATGAAAAGGAAAGATTTAAAATGCGGAGTGAATGTTCGTTTCCCACTATAGTGGCCAGACTTCTATTATAGAGGCACCGCTGTAGCAGGGAGTGTCCTGATATGGCAAGATGGTGATAGCTAGCTTCCCTAATATTTTTCCTTATAATTTTGTCTCCCTAGTTCATCTACCAAGAATTATTTAACAGACATCTATATAATTTTAAATTATCAATACCCTTGTGCCCTTTAAACACATTGATTATAGTAACAACAAAATATGTCATTACACTATGAAGTCAACAACTCTGACACAATAAGCCAAGCCCTTTATAAGGCTTATGCTGAATATATTCGGTGGATGAAGAGAGAGGAATCCATCCATTCTCAGGAAAAAGTACAAGATTATGTGGGCTGAAGAGGGTAACTTTAACTACAAGTATTTTCATAGTGTCATAATGGAAAACAGAAGAAGATCACACATATATAGGGTTAAAAACAATCAAAGGTAATGGATTAAGGGAAATAAAGCAATAGTTCAAGATTCTATTGACAAACTCTCCTGGCCTTCCTCACAGGAGTTCTCGAGACACTCAACTTTGCACAACCTTTCATAGAGCTCATTCATAGATTATTAGACAACAATTGGTATTTTATTCTAATTAATGGAACTAGAAATGGATTCTTTAGGTCTATTAGAGGACTCAAATAGGGATACCCCTTCTCACCATAACTTTTTATATTAGTTGTTGAGGCTTTATCTAGATCTCTTAACAGACTCAATAAGGACCCTAATTTATTAGCTTCTCTATGAGTCCGAGAGGGCCAAAGATAAACCATCTAAGCTATGCGGATGATTTAATTCTTTTTATTTCCAATAACAAGTTTTCCATTAATCTCCTCACAAAGGATTTGAATGACTATCAGGATGCCTCCGGACAACAAATCAACTAAGAAACAGTTATTTGCTAACTCAAATCCATAGGTACAAAAGAGGTAATAGGAGATTGAGAAAATGGACTAGATTTAGAAAGGCACAATTTCTATTTAAATACCTTTAGATGCCCAATATACACCTAAAGAAAGAAGGAATCCAATTTGCAGACCTTGCTCACAAAGTCCTTAGCAAAGCTGGAGGCTGTCAAGGTAAATTTTTCTTCTTTGATGGAAAAATTATACTTATTAAACACGTGCTTCCAGCTTAAAGTCTTTGTCTGTTAGCAGCTGTGGATCCTAATTTAACCATCATTAAATAAATAGAGAGTTATTTATCTAACTTCTTCTGGGAGAAAAAGAAGGCAAAAATAGTTACCTTTGGTGTTCATGCTATACCATGACCTATCTATATGAAGAAGATGGAGTTGATTTTAAGAAAATTCAAGATATTTGTTACTCTTTTGCCGCTAAAAGGTGGTAGAGATTCAAAGTGTAGGACAACCTATGGACTAGATTTCTCAAGGCCAAATATTGTCCAAGATCTGATCCTCTCTTCAAAGTCATGAACTTTTTAGGTTCAAATAGTTAGAGATAACTATAAGATACTAGAGACAAAATTAATTGTAATATCTTTAAGAAAATAAGTTTTGGTAACAACTTATTTTAGTGGGACAAGTGGTTGGGTACAATCCCTTTAAGGACTTACTACAAGCTCCCTCAGAAGCTCGACAATTCAAAAGTGAGTGACTACTTAGTTAACCATAAATGGAGCGTAAACATATTTTTGAAATCTATCCCTCTTCCAGTGGTTAATGAAATCACTCAAGTCAATATTGGTTCCTACAAAGTTAGATCAAGCTATCTAGACTCTCAACTCTTAGGTCAATTTTACTTGCAGATCTGCCCTTTATTCAATTCTAACTAGAATATGGAAAAAAGATTTTTCCTTCAAATCTCTTTCACTAGGCAGAGGATGTGTAAAAATAGTCTAACGCTTGGTGAAATCACAAAAAGATTTGGCATTAACTCTTCTTCTAATATTTGTTGTTGTAGGTCTCCAATTGTAAAGACTTATTTTTGTGAATTTTTCTCTTTTATGTTTTTGACCATTTTAACCCTTTCCGTAGTTTCTATGTATTGTTTTGGTGTATGGGGATTTTTGGCATGATTCTCAATGCGATTCAAAATGATTTATGCGAGTTTGTGGCTTTTAGAGGTTAAAAAGGGTTCAAAGTTGACTTCGATCAACATTGGTTGTTTTGAGTGTCAGGTGATAAAATGGACCGCACCAACAGATCCAAAACATTAATTTTGGGTTGGTAGCGTGGTTGGTTTGATTTTATGGATTTCGGATCTCATTTCGACCCTTGATTCAAAAATTAGTGAAATTGGGTCTTGAGGGTTAATTTTTTGAAAACAACCTCTTTTCAAAAATTTGATGTCTCTATTGAGTACATAACGTTAAATTTAGTCTGATAGCATATTTTGTTTGCCTTCACGGGATTTCAAACGTATCCTGAAGGGTTGATTGACAACTTTCCAACTTAGCAAAGTTGGTTATCTAGCAGAATCTGTTCCAGCTGCTTAAGCGACCCATGCACCACTTTAGTAGACACTGGCAGCTGAGGAGACTACCATTATAGTAGACAAATGACCGCTTTAGCAGTCGCATCTTTAGCATTAGGGGACCGCTTTAGCGGCGTCCCACGTTTGGGATAGACCGCTAAAGCGGTTAACTAGCACTTAAGCGATGACCACTTTAACGGTCATGGCTGGGATGATATAAAAATCCCTTTTCTAAAATTTTGTTCCAGTTTTGAGACTTTGAGCTTCGAGTTGAGTGATTTTTGGGCGATTTCTTCCATTTTAAAGCTTAGGTAATCTCTAAATCACTATTTTAATTATTTTACTTCGTATATATTGTTTTAAACCTTTCTAAATCTCGATTGCAATTCAAAATTTAGGGATTTTTGTGCCAAAAGGACTAAAAAGGTATTTCTTTTATTTAAGCATGATTTTAAACCCATTTTCCCATGGGTTTTCTTTGATGTATTTCTTTAATCATGGATAAGGTTTTTCAAAATAAAACGTTTGATTTTACCCTTTCCTTTTGAAAGTACATTTTGGGGGTCCGTTTTAAACCCGACCTAAAAATAGTCAATATGAGTATCGTTGGCTATCTTTTAATGCGTCGATTCTATATTTGTATGTTTTAGTTGATTTCGAGGCTATTCAAAAAGGAAAAGCTCTGCGTTGAAGGGTTTAAGGCTTGGGTTTGACGTTGCGAGGTAGCTTTTGGCTTAACTTTCTTTAGACTAGGCTGGGATATATATATATAAGAGCATGCTATGTGTATGGGTAATCAATTATGGAATTAATATTATTACTGTTTTGTGCCCGTGTGGGGTTTTATATTGTTGTCATTGGTTATTTGAGATGATATTCGCTATGTGTTGCCCGTGTGGGGGGCGTTATATTTTATTACTGGTCTCGTATATGCATCGGTGTCTTTCTTTATGATAGAAATACCCAAGTTGTGTTAAATGTGATATTAATGATGTCTTACATGCATATCTATTCTAATGGTATATTGCTTACGCTAAATAATGGATGGTTGAAATATTGAATGGTTTCTATGATCATGCTTATATACTTCGAATAGATTTGATATCTTTATACTGATTTAGTTATGAACATTACATCTCATATTACACATATATTCATGAGACATTGGTTCCCTTGGGGTAACACTAATTTTGACAAAAATGAGTTATTTTTTACAAAACCCTTTGTCGTAACCCACGAGTCAGAAATGAGATAATGATATTGAGATTGGTATTTAGTATTGAGAAAGTATATGGGTTGTGAACCCTCTATGGGTCCTACCTGGAATCCCTGAGGCTCGTTAAGTGTATACAAGGTTATGTGATAACCTTAATCATATCACATCACGATCATCATCATCATTATATTTCATACATTATGCATCTTTAGTGTTGTGATTCTGCATATTATTCATTGCATATAAATCCATTTCTTTTACATATGAACTGTTAGTGGAGAAGTGTGAGCTACCATTTGGGACATTTTTCTTATTGCAGGTAACATGCTTATAGTATGAATTTATATACCTTAGTTTCTACTTTGCTCAGTCGACCTATGATACCTACTGAGTACAAGTGGACCACACTCACCCTTACTGTACCCTTTTGGTGCAGATCTAAGTATGAGTGCGTCTAGCAGCAGCTGAGTTCGTGCGATTGGTTATTGACATTTTTGAGGTAGTGGCCACTCTATGCCTTCAGAGTCGACCTTAGACCTCCTCCTATCTAGTTGACATCTTTATTTTATATTCATAGATAGACTTGTAGTTTTTTGGATTTTGTTGTATTTACAGTTTTGAATTGTATTTAGATTATTCTTATACTGTGACAACAGGTTTTGGGATGGTATATTGTATCTTTATTATTCAAACTTCCATTATTGGCGTACTTATAAAGGTTTGACTTTACTCAAGAAGGCTTACCTTTGATAATGTTATGTTGTTTCCTTCTTATATATCAGTTTGGGTGATTGGCTTACCTATTATGGCTTAGCCGCGATAAGTTCCATCATGACTTGAGTTTTTGGGTCGTGAAAATTTAGTGTCAGAGTTAGGTTCATTAGTCTCACCAATGTAAGAATAATGTGTCTAGTAGAGTCTCGTAGATTGATATGTAGATCTATGTATCTATATTTGAAAGGCTATAAGATATCTTTAGGAAACTTCCTTATTTGTTCCTTGTCATGCGAGTTTTCCATATCCTATATTTTAAACTATGTTTCACTCTTTTTCGTGCAGATGACAAGGATTAGATCTCATAAGGCTAGCAATGCTGAGCTAGCATCCGTGGAGGGAGCCCAGCCTAGGGGATGAGTCATGGGTCGCGAAAGGGCTCGAGGTAGAAGAAGGGCATGGGGAACTACCCCTTTCAGAGCTAGTACTAGAGGGATCTCCTATGAGCTCAAGGTTGTGCATGCTAGAGATATAAGGCCTACTCAGGTTCCACAGAGTATTACTACCTTAGTCTTGAAGGGTTTATTAATTCCATTGCTAACTCATTTGGAGATACCTGGTATTCCTCCAACTTCGAGTGCTGTGCCTCTATCTGTGCCAGAGTCTTCTTATGGTATCCCTCCAGTTTTTAGTATGGTTCCTTCATCTGTACCAATATTTACTTATGATATTTTGGAGGCTCAGAGTGTTGTCCTTCTATGCTAGTATTTGAGTGTGGTATTTTGAGTCCAGTAGTTCAGCATTCATCTATGTTGGCCCCTCAGATAGGATCACAGTTAGCCAGATTTACTATTTTTCCTATTGCTTTAGGTTTTGTTATGTCTTTTGAGGATCAGAAGAAGTTTGAGAAATTTACTCGCTTGGGTCTACCCAAGTTCAATGGTGTTGCGGGTGAGGGTTCCTATGAGTTCTTGATTGATTGTTAGGAGAAGTTGTATAACCTTAGATTTTTGAGTCATACAGAGTTGCTTACATTACTTATCAATTAAGATATGTAGCCAAGGATTAGTGGTGGACACTTATTAGTTACAAATCCCTTGGTTCATTAGAGATGACTTTAAATCTGTTTGTTGAGGCTTTTTTGGACAAGTTTATGCCCTACAGTTTAAGGGATTAGATGAGAGGGTGTTTGATCACTTAGAGCATGGATCCATGACTGTCTCTGAGTATGAGGCATGTTCCATGCCTTGTCCCGATATTCAATAACCAATATTGCCACCAAGTCTAAAAAGATTTAAAAGTTTGTGAAAGGAATATATATTATATTTTAATTGGCTACTATCTAGATGGTAGTGTCAGGGGAATCATTTCAAAGCATGGTGGATCATATGAAGATAACTAAGGCTATACTTCAATCTACTTAAGGAGGCATTAAGAGAATGCGTCGTCTGGGAAAGTTTGGTAGTCACGCTTCTTGAGGTAGAGGTTTTTGTGGTTTTCATAGGTACCATGGTAGACTAGTGCAGGCAGCTTTGCAGGGTTCAAGTAGTAGGTCTTCAGGTCCATCGAATATAGGTGGTTAGGCATTATCCCAGGGTGGTTGGTCTAGATTAAATACCTCCTCAAATTGCATTAGGCTATAGAGGTTGTTTTATGTGTAATGAGTCTTACCATGTGGACAAGGATTTCCCTCGCTATGTTTCTAGGTCTACTCCTATATCGACAGTGAGAGGTGACTCTTAGGGTGGTAAAGGTACTACTAGGGGTGCGTGAGGTAGAGATGGTGGCACCCGTAGTGGTGGTCGTGGGGTTACTCAATCCAGTTGTGGACTTGATCAGTGCTAAGCTATACCCACCAGACCTGAGGCATAGGCTTTTGATGCTGTTATCATAGCTATTGTCTTTATTTGCTTCAAATCTATATCTATGTTATTTGGTCTAGGGTTGACCTTCTTCTATGTGTGTGCATATTTTTCTTCTGGTTTTGATTCTACTTATAAGACTCTCACCATGCCTATTCGTGTATCTACCCCTATAGGAAACTCTTTAGTGGTAGATTGGGTGCATCGATCCTGTGTTGTGACCTTTGCTGGGCGTGAGACTTTGGTAGATATAATAGATTTTGATGTTATCTTGGGTATGGATTGGCTAACTCCCTATCATGTTATTCTAGACTTTTATGCTAAGATCATGACTTTATATTTGTCGGCTGTGCTAAGGATAGCTTAGAAGGGTACGTTTCTCGGGTCTACAGAGAGCTATATCCTTTCTACGTGCTAGTCGCTTGGTAGAGAGGGGATGTTTGACTTATTTGGCACATATTTGTGATACTATTGTTGCTTCACCGCCTCTTTTGGATTCTATCTGTATTGTCCATCAATTTATGAATTTTTTTTCATGGATCTTCCTGGTATGCCTTCGAATCGTGATATTGATTTCGCTATTAATGTTGAGCCTGGAACCAAGACCATTTCTATTCCTCCTTATAGGATATCCCCAGCGGAGTTGAAGGAATTAAAAAAATCAATTATTGAAATTGTTGGATAAGGGATATCCGACCTAATATTGTTAGTCTCATGTATTCCAGTTTTAATAATGACAAACTAATGAGTGAACCTTTGCAGGATATTGGAATATAGAAGGGTATCTCACCCGAAGGTATGGAAGATCAAAAAGACTAACTCAATATGGAAGCAAGCAAGAGAGCCATCTTCAAAAATGGAAGAACATCCAATCATGAAAAGGAGGATCACAACATTCAAATAGTATGACAAGAAAATTAATCAAATATCTTGGAAATAGAAGAAGGATCACAATCCCAAAATCATGACAGAACAAATCAATCAAGGCATAAAACAAAAGTAAGGAAGGCCACAACTGTTACATAGACATATCTGATATGGACATGTATAATTGTGAAAACTGCACCATGTATGGACATATCTGATATGGACATACATTATGGTGCCATCACTTTATCAAGGAATCAATCAAATTCCTTAATTGAGAAAAAATCTCTTGGGTTTCCTCACAAAGGGTAACGACAGGAAAAAGGTAGACACTATAAAAGAAGAGACAAAAGGCTGAAGCACGCGCGCAACTTTTAGAAGAAAAACTCAAAGTGTCTCAATCTTAGTCTCATAAGGCTTTGTAATATTTAGCTTATAATTGTTATACAAAGAATAGGATCGAGTCAACTTTGTGATATAAACTAAAGCTGTGTCACAAGATTCAAAGGGAAAAATAAGTCTCCAAAACTTATTTCTCATCATTTTACTCGAAGCCAAAGATCTAAGGAAAAGTTTAAACCTAAGGGGACTGGAAGTAGGCACCATATTGGTGTTTTGATCCAGGATAAATTTTGGTGTCTTTACTCTATATTTAATTATGTATTTTCGTAATTTTTTTAAATCTAATATTTCTTGTGAAATATACTGATCTGCAGGCGAGTCGACTGTGAAGAGTCAGTAGTCGACTCACAGAAAATTTTCAATTCACCCTATCTTGAATTTCAATTGGTATCAGAGCAGGTCTCACCAACAGTGTTTCTTAACTGCAAGTGAGTAAAGATCAAATGACAAATTATCAAATCCCTGGTGCTCTTCTCTAGGATGGACACTCCTCCACAAGACCACCATACTTTAATGGACAACATTACTCCTACTGGAAAATAGGTTCAGAATCTTTGTCCAATCAAATGACTTCCAAGAATGGGTGGTTATCAAGAAGGGCCCAAAGATGATTCTAGAACTTAAATAGAAGTTAATAGACAAAGACAAAGAATCTAGCAGTTCTAATATAAAAGACCCTGAAAGCTTTGAGGTTACCAAAGAACAATATGAGATAATTCAAACTAATGCACGTGATATACGTCTACTTCTTTGTGTAGTGAGTGGAGAATAATACGACAAAATATCAATTTATGAGATTGCCAAAGAAATTTGAGACAAATTGGAGGTAACCTATAAAGGAACCACCAAAGTCAAAAAGTCAAAAATTGCTGCCCTGGTCAATGAATATGATCTATTCAAAATAAAAGAGAATGAGAACATTGAAATAATGTTTGACGGATTCAATAAGATCGTATGCGAACTGAAATCACTGGGGATGATCTATCCACATAGTCTGCAAGTACAGAAGCTGGTCTGAAGTCTTCCAAAGATTTGGAAACCAAGGTTGCCATTCTGGAAGACGAATATCTACACAACATGACATATGATGAACTACGAGGTAACCTTATTTCATATGAGAAAAATTATATTAACAGGTACCACAAAGAGGAAAAGAAGAAAACAGTAGCCTTTAACGCCTCTCTAACTGAAGAAAAGGACATTCTGGAAAACACTAATAGTAAAGGGATGACCCTCATCAATCATGGAGTAAGGAAGATCATGCGATAGAGACAGGAAAGATACCAAGAAGCCAAAAATAATGACTCCACAAGAAATGATGATCGTTGTTATCACTGTAGAAGGATTGGCCATTTCAAACAAAACTCTCTAGAGTTGAGAAGACGACCATCCAGAAAGAATAAAAACTTTGGAGCCTCGAGCAATGAATATGAAACTGAAGAAGAAGTAGAGGCTGCCAATATATGCTTCATGGAAACAGGTAAATCTAGCGAGGTAAGACTACATGATTGACACAACTATAATACTCTTGAATATAAATTAGATATGATAATTGACGAGCTTCAAAAAGTTATATACGAATATAACAAACTCGCTCAAGAGAATAAAAGTTGCGAAGCTCAATTTAATTGAAAACTCAAAAAGGAACAAAGAAGTTATCAAATAGAAATCAAATCATGTCAAATCAAAATTGACTTGCTTCACGAAGAGCTTGATGATGTAAAATTTTAGTTAAAAAACTTTAGGAAATCTCCAAGCCACAGTTTCGTAAGATCAAATTTCTTCAAAAACAATTCAAGTTCAGGTCATTTAAATTATTTCAAAGCTCTTTCTCCTTTTGAGGACCTATCTATTTTCTCTATGGACAGAGAGGGCACAAATCTTATAGCTGCAGGCATAAGACTAAAAGTGTGTTGGTTTGGAATCCTAAAGAAAACACATTTAATCCGCAAGGACCCAAAACCACTTGGGTACCTAAGCAAAATTAATCTTCTTATTTTTCAGGAACATGTCCGCAAAAACCATAAAAAGGAAATATGGGCTCCAAAGGGCATATGTTCCAGATACATGATCAAAGACGAAAGAAATCTCTTATGCTTTAAAGAATATAGGTGGAAGATCAATCAAAATCAGTGACAAGGCTAGAGATAATGTCATCAAATCTGCTCAGTAAAGCTCAGCCTCTCATATGAATCTGGTGAAGTATATCTGATAATCTGTATCAGGTATAACTCACTCAATATCATTCAGATGTGTGACATCTGGTTTGGAATCTCCTCTAAGCTAAAAACTGGTCCTTCAACCATGTAAAAAATAGCACGTCTCTTATCTGCAAACGTCAAGAATTGTGTTATGGAGCGAAAGAACCAGTCAATTTTGGAAATTACCTGGATCACTGGATTAGAACGTAATATCCCAGATCATTGTTGGGAGGAAATAATGCCTTGTCCACAACAATGGCAAGAATATATTGGGAAAAGTTTGATCCATGAAGTACAAAGTAATGTAAAATCCAGAGGAAATTCTCACACTACCTCGGAACCATCACAAAACAAAGTCTACTATACCCCCTCTAGAGTTAAATTTTACATTTGAAAAATCAAAACTACGTGTTCCAAGAAATTATGAAAAAAAATTGCCAGCTTTCACCCTAAAAATTCCAAACAACTAGGTACATTGTGAGAAGGTATTGAATATAATGAAACCCTTGCGCTTGTGGAAAGGTTAGAATCAATTCTAGCTATTACTGCTTTCAAATATTTTGAGTCATTTCAAATGAATGTCGAAAGCACTACGGTCTCAAAGAAGCTCCAAAGGCTTGGCATGAGAGATTGAGTGCTTTACTACTAAATCATGATTTTCAAGAAAATAACTTTGATATAACTCTGGTCTGACAAAAGGTTGTTTAAAACTTCCTTACTGTACAATTTTAGATTGATGATATTATTTTTGATAATTCTAACCTTTCTTTGTCTGAGAATTCTTTTTTGCTAGCCTGATGAAAGTTCTTTTGGCCTTATGGGAAATATCCTAAGTCCTTGACACAACTTGAAGCAAACGTTAGTTGACTCGCCAACAACTGGAGCAGTATACATAGCCATTGGGAGTTGCGGTACTTAAATTCTATGAATCATGCGTTAACTACTTGATTTTAATTTGTCTTTTGAATCTGTTACCATATTGTGTGACAATACTAGAGCCATTAGTCTATATAAATGTACTGTGAATCATTCTAGGTCAAAGCATATTGACATCAAGCATCATTTTATTCGAGATCATGTAGAAAGTGGCGATTTTTCATTAAAATTTGTTGACTCCATAAATCCGCTGGAAGATATTTTTACAAAACCATTGATGGAAGATACATTTTGTTTACTCAAAAAAAGATTTGGTATTCTCAGAATTAATGATTTATGAGTCATAGTTTTGGACACAAATCTTTTACTTAGTCTAATTTTGCTTATTTTACCCCAAAAAATATTTTTTAAGGGAATTCATCATAAACCTCACCGTTTTCCATGCCTCCCCTACCGCATTTCCCTCTCCCATGCATTGTCCTTTCACCTCTATCAGTCCTCTTTCACTTCATACCCCTTCACCTTCCCCTCCATTATCTCTTCTAAGTAGTTGCCTCATCCCCCTTTGCTTTTGGTCCTCTTAACAACCTCTTCTCCTCCCTCCCCCATTCGTTAAATCTCATCTCCTCTCTCACTTATGACAAAGAATAGCTTTATGGATAACATATCTAGAGTCTCTTTCGATGATCCCATTCTTGTTTCTGAGTCCTTCAATGAATCCTCGTCTCAATATACTCTCCTTAAGAGACGATGACCCTTTTCCAGCCCTATATCCTTTGTCAAAAACCTCATCCAAACCCTTCTAACTCCCTTTCTCTATAAGAAATCACCAATTCTGGACAATCTCTCACAAAGAAAAATTCCACTCCTTTAAAAATCACTTTATCGTACCTGGTCGCATCATCAATCTTCATCAATTCAAAGATGCCTCTTGTAATGTCTGTCACTTTTTCAAGTTTCAAGATCTTTCCTTGATTTTTTGCCTCTGTGAACTTCTAGTTTATGAAGACCCTGTTCTCATATTTTATGCTAATCTCTGACTTTACCCAGATAGTGGTGAATTTGAGACTCTTGTGCTGGGCACAAGAATTTTCTTGAACAACTTACTATTTTAAAATGTTTTTGATACTAAGTTTTCCAGTGTGGTCTCTTTTATGAACAGTAACTGACCCTGAGAACTTTGAAGTAGGCTTTGAGAAAGCCAAGAAATTTCTATCTGATCCTGACTCCGTGTCAACTAACTTTGGTCCCCTGTCTATGTTTCAAATTTTGCATCATGGCCCATATTATTGCTACCACTCTGATTCCGCAAAAAAATCCTTAAGCAATATCACTTGTCGTGATGTCTTCGTATTGTACTGTCTGGTCAAGAAGATCAAAATCAATTGGGCAACCTGGATACGTGAGTACATGCTTGAGAGTACAAGAGAAGTTCATACCTCTACCAGTTTGCCATACGGGTTGCTCATCACCTGGATCCTTATGTTCTACTCCATCGATCTGTCTGCTTATCCCCTACAGAAGTTGCTGCAACTTGTGATTCAAAAATATTTTACAACATGGGATATGTCCTAGTGGAAGATGAATGGTGCAAGAAAGAGTCTTCCCGTGCTAAGGCTGAACCTCTAAAGGTAAGTAAATCTGTTTCTAACCCCCTACCTCTTTGTTAGAGGAACTCGAAGAACTCAAGCAATGGATCAAAGCCATTGAAGAAGGTGTCATGCAACTTTAGGAGTCTATTACCATACTCCTAGACCTTGGGAAAAGTACAAGCTCTGACATAAGTATGGTTCGACTGGCACTTGATGGGCTCAAACAAGAAGGAGTCAAGCTGCTCTCTCGAGTGCTCTCTCATATGGACTCATTCAAATCCCAAGTATCTTTCTTGAATGATGATCTGGATATCTCTATTCAAATCTTCTACTCCTATTTTGTCAAAAATGTTTAAAAATCTTATGAAAAGTTTTGTCATAATATGTATAACACCCTAACGTAATTCCTGGCAAAATGATGAATTGTGAATTTTTATTCAAAAAGGGGTCTTGTTCCTTGTGTTGATGAGTTGTAAGATAATCGTTAAGACACTATCTGCAATAATTTTATTTTGCTCTGCCACGTTAATAGATTATGACTGTCCATGTTTGTCTATTGCTTCTCATTGCTGTTTTATCTATGTGTTTTATTTTTTTGCTGCTATTTTTTTGATTTTGCCAAAAGGTGGAGAAAGACAGGAACATCAAGAAATCAAAAAACATCCATCATTCAGGTGAAGAAAGTTAACTTTTGATACACAAAGGCTGACTGATACCCAAGAAACTTGGGACAGTATAAATTCTTACAAGTCAAGGGAAGTAAGTCGACTTTTGATACACAAAGGACGAATGGTACCCAAGAAACTTGGTACAACAGAGATGCTTACAAGTTAGGGGAAACAAGCCGACTACTGTGACAGACAGGGAAGTTAACTGATGTTTATGCCTTTTTGTCATTATAAAAAAGGGGGAGATTTTTAGCCTCCTGTATTCATGTTTTAATAATGTCAAACTAATGAGTGGACCTTTATAGGATATTGGAATATAAAATTTTATCATACTCAAAGATATGGAAGATCAAAAGACTAACTTAACATGGAAGCAAGCAAGAGAGCCAACTCTAAAAATGGAAGAATATCCAATCATGAAAAGAAGGATCACAGTATTCAAACACTATGGAAAGAAAATCAATAAAATATCTTGGAAATGGAAGAAGGATCACAATCCTAGAATCACAGCAGACCAAATCAATCAGGACATAAAATAAAAGGAAGGATGGCCACAACCGTTACATGGACATATCTGATATGGATATGTATAATTATGGAAACTACACCACGTATGGACATACGTTATGGTTCTATCCCTTAATCAAGGAATCAATCCAAATCCTTGATTGAGAAGAAATCTCTTGGGTTTTCTCACAAAGGGTAACGATAGGATAAAGGTGGACACTATAAAAGAAGAGACAAAAAGCTGAAGCACGCGCACAACTTCAAGAAGAAAAACTTAAAGTGTCTTAATCTTAGTCTCATAAGGCTTTGTAATCTTTAGATTACAATTGTTATACAAAAAATATGATTGAGTCAACTTTATGATATAAACTGAAGCTGTGTCACAAGATTTGAAAAGCAAAATAAGTCTTTGGAACTTGTTTCTCATCATTGTACTCAAAGCCAATATTAAAAGATCTAAGAAAACGTTGAAACCCAAGGGGACTGGAAGTAGGCACCATATTGGTGTTTCGAGCAAGGATAAATCTTGGTGTCTTTACTTTATGTTTAATTACTTATTTGCTTAATTGTTTTAAATCTGATCTATCTTGTGAAGTGAACTAATCTGAAGGCAAATCAACTATGAAGAGTCAATAGATGGATCACAAAAAATTTTCAATTCACCCCTCCTCCTCTTGAATTTCCAATATATCACTTTAGGGTGCGCCTGTCTTGTTTGTGAAGATAAATGATGGATCTATGCACATGTGAATTGATTATCGATAGTTGAACAAAGTAACAGTTAAGAATAAGTATCCTCTTCCTTGTATTGATAATTTATTTGATCAACTTTAGGGTGCTTTGGTGTTTTTGAAGATTGATATTTAGGTTAGGGTATCACCAGTTGAGGATTAGAGATTTGGATATTCTGAAGATAGCTTTCTGAAATCAATACGGTCATTATGAGTTCTTGGTCATCTCCAAGCGTAATTTTTGGTTGGAGTTTCTTTATTTCTTGGGCCATGTTGTGACCAAGGATGGTATCATGGTCGATTCAACAAAGATTATGATGATTCATGATTGGGATAGTCTAACTTCTCTTATCAAGATTCAGAATTTTATTGGTTTAGTATGCTACTATCGATGCTTTGTTAAGGTTTTTTCATTTATTGCGGCTTCTTTGACCATGTTAACTTAGAAGAATGTTTTCTTTTAATAGTCTGATTTTTGTAAGGCGAGCTTCAAAAGCTCAAGGATCTATTGACATCAACTCTTATCTTGACTTTTCCCAAGGAGAACATGGGATTTACCATATTTTGTGATGCTTTTGGTGTTGGGTTAGGTGTCGTGTTGATGCAAGAGGGAAATATGATTACGTATACTTCTTATTGGTTGAAGCCTCATGAGAAGAATTACCCTACCCATGATTTGTAGTTATGCATGGTTGTATTTACTTTGAATTTATGGCGACACTATTTGTATGAAGTATGTTGTGAGATCTTCTTAGATCACCGTAGCCTTCAGTATGTCTTCACCTAGCTAGATCTTAATATAAGGCATCGTCATTGGATATAAGTTTCTTAAGGGTTAAGATCTTTCTATTCTCTATCATCCAGGCAAGGCTAATATGGTTATGGATGCCTTGAGCTGAAAGTCGACTAATATGGGTAGGTTAGCGCATCTTTTGACCTAGGATAGGCCTTTGGACTTAGAGGTTCAGTCTTTGGGTAACTAAATATTTATGCTTAATATTTCAACACCCGAGTATATTTTGGCATTTATGAAGGATAGATCTTCCTTGATGGAGAAAATTTGGGCTCATCAATTTGATGATGTTGGGTAGAGAGTGATTTGGTATAAGGTGTTGAGTGGCGAGTCTAAGGAAGCCCCACTTGACTCTGTTGGTATTTTAAGGATTAGAGGTCAAGGTTGTGTACCGAGAGTAGGTGATTAGATGAGATTGATCTTGGAGGAGACAAATTCTTCTAGGTACTCTATTCATCTAGGAATGATCAAAATGTATCATGATTTGAGACAACACTGGTGGTGGGGTGGTATTAGGAAGGATGTAGTGGATTTTGTAGCTCGTCACCTATGTTGTCAGTAGGTGAAAGCCGAGTGTTTGAGGCCTGGTAGTTTGCTTTAAAGGTTACCTATTTTTGAGTAGAAATAGAAATGAATTACTCTCCTCTCATGGTTCTAATAATGTTTGGTTCATTATGGATTGATTGGACAAATCTGCTCATTTTATCCCTATTCAACTTTTCTCAGTGCTGAGAGGTTGGCTCGTATCTATGTTCGTGAGATAGTTCGTCTCCATGGTTTACCAGTGTCTATTATCTCATATATAGGTTCAATTTTCACTTTTTACTTTTGGAAGGCATTTCAGGAGGAGTTAGGTACCCAAGTTGATATTAACACAACTTTTCACCCCCAGATTAACAACCAATCAGAGCGGATTATTAAGGTTTTGGAGGATATGCTATGGGCTTGTGTTATGGACTTTGGAGGTTAGTAAGAGAAATGTTAGCCTTGGTATAGTTTGCATATAATAATATCTACCACTTGAGTATTGATATGACATATTTTATGGCTTTATATGGTACATAATGTTTCTCTCTAATCGATTGGTTTGAGATTTCTGAGATTAGACCTCGAGATACAGACTTGTTTCATGAGTCTTTGGATTGTTTTTGGGTTATTCAAGATAGACTTCGAGCGGCTCAGAGTAGGAAGAAGTGCTATATAGATAATAGACTTCATGCATTGAAATTTAGTATTGGTGATCGAGTCTTCCTTCGTTGACAACCCATGAAGAGTGTGATGAGATTTGGTAAGAGAGGTAAGCTTAGCCCCAGGTATATCGAGCCATTTGAGATTCCTTGAATTATTGGGATTATAGCATACGAGTTAGCATTACCGTTAAATTTTTCAATCGTTCATCCAGTTTTTCCTGTATTCACGATGCAATGATATGTTCTAGATGAGTCTCATGTCATTCGTTGGTACATTGTGTAGTTAGAAGAGAAGTTATCCTTCATTGAAGAGCTAGTCCCATTTTAGCTTGGAATGTTAGGAAATTATGTTCTAGAGATATTCTCGTAATTAAGCTTTAGTGGAGACACCATTCCATAAATGAGGCTACTTGAGAGGTTGAGTCCAACATGCATAGTTGTTATCCCCAGCTTTTCACTAATTCAGTTATTTTTCCTTGCCCTTAGTTTGAGGATGAACTAAATTCTTAGTGGTGGATTTTGTAAGGACTTGTTTCTGTTAATTTTCCCCTTTTAGATGTTTTGACTATTTTACCCCTCCTCATGGTTGCTATGTGTTAGTTTTAGGGTGTGGGGATGGTTGGCGTAATTCTCGATGCAATCCAGAATAATCTGTGTGAGTTTGTAATTTTTGGAGGTTAAAAAGGGCTCACAGTTGACTTTGATCAACATTGGTTGTTATGAGTGCCGGATAGAAAAACGGGCTGTGCCAACAAATTCAAAACGTCGATGTTAGGTTGGTTGCATGATTGGTTCAGTTTTATTAATTTTGGATCTCATTTTGGCCCTTGGTTTGGATATTAGTGAACTAGGTTTTGGGGGTCAATTTTTTGAAAACAACCTCTTTTTGAAAATCTGATGTTGCCATTGAGTCCGGAACATCGAATTTAGTCTGGTACCATAATTTGCTTACCTTCATAAAATTCAAAATAAATTTTGAGGGGATGACTGCCAATTTTGCAGCTTATAGTTGCTGATCTAGCTGAACCTGGTGTAACTGCTTAAGCGGCTCGTGCACCACCTTAGTCGACACTGGCAGCTGGGGCGACTACCTCTAAAGAGGATAATTTACCGCTTTGGCGATCGGGGACTGCTTTACCTGCCTCCCGCATTTGGGCTGGACCAAAGTGGTCAACCAGTGCTTAACCGATGGCCGCTTAAGCATTCATTTGATCGCTTTAGCGGTTATGGATGGGATGATGTAAAATCCTTTTCTCAATTTTTCTTTCATTTTTGAAACTTTGAGCTTCGAGTTGAGTGATTTTGGGCGATTTTTTTCATATTCAATCTTGGGTAAGCTCAAAGTAACTAATTCAATTATTTTACTTTGATTATATCATTTAAAAACTCTTTTAAATCTCGATTCCAATTAGAAATTTGGAGATTTTTGGTCCTGAAGGCCTAAAAAGGTATTTCTCCAATTTAAGCCTTATTTTTAACCCGTTTTCACTTGGGTTTTCTCCTATGAATTTTTTTACGCATGCGTAAGTTTTTTTCAAATAATGATTCTGGTTTTACCCTTTGTTTTCGAATATATATTACGGGGGCCCATTTTGATCCCGACTTGAAAATAGGTAATATGGGTATCATTGGTTTTCTTTTAATGTATAGATTCTATATTTGTCTGTTTTAGTTGATTTTGAGGTCGTTCGAAAAGGAAAATCTCTATATTAAAGGGATTAAGGCTTGAGTTTGATGTCGCGAGGTAGGTTATGGCTTAATTTTCTTTAGATTAGGTTGCGTAGTTAATATGTATATAAAAGCATGCAATGTGGATGGATAATCAATCGTGGAATTACTATTATTAGTGTTGTGTGCCCATGTGGGGGCTTATATTTTTCGCTGGTAATTTGAGATGATATTTGCTACGTGTTTCCTGCATGGGGTCTTTATTTGATATTATTGGTCTCGTATATGAGTTCATGGATTTCTTTATGATAGAAATACCTAAGTTGGGGTAAATATGATATTAATGATGTCTTACATGCATATTTATTCCAATGGTATATTGCTTATTCTAAATCATGGATGATTGACATATTGAATAGATTTTGAGCTCACATGTTTATATTTTGAATGGATTCGAGATCTTGATACTGGTTTGGTTATGAGAATTACATCATCATATCACACATACCTTCATGAGACAATGGTACCATTGAGGTAACACTAATTTTTACCGAAATGAGACATTTTTTACAAAACCCTCTATCATAACCCATGAGTCGGAGAGGAGATATTGCTATTGATATTAGTATTGATTATTGAGAAAGTATATGGGTTTCAAAAACCCCAAGGGTCCTACCTAGAAGCATTGAGGCTCGGTTGGTGTATATAGAGGTTATGCGATAACCTAAATCATATCACATCACGATCATTATCATCATTGCATTTCATACATTATGCATCTATAGTGTTGTAGTTCAATATGTTATTCATTGCATATATAATTTGTTTGTTTTACATACTTGTTTATTTATCTATGTGCTATATTTAGAATTGTTAGTAGAGACAGTGTGAGCTACCGTTTGAGACATTTTCTGATTGCAGGTGACATGCTCATAGTATATATTTATATACCTTATTTTTTTCTTTGCTTTATCGGCCTATGATACCTATTAAGTACAACTGGATAGTACTCACCCCTATCGTGCCCTTTCAATGAAGATACAGGTATGAGTGCATCACAAGACAACTGAGTTTGTGCAGCTAGTTATTGACATTTTTGAGGTAGTGACCGCTCTATGCCTTCAGAGTCTACCTCAGACCTTCGCCAATCCATTTGATGTCTTTATTTTGTATTCAGATATAGACTTTTAGTTTTTCGAATTCAGTTGTATTTAGATTGTTCTTACATAGTGACATCAGGTTTTGGGATGGTTTATTGTATTTTTATTATTCAGACTTCCACTATTGGCATACTTGTATGAGTTTGACTTCACTCCAGAAGTCTCGCCTTGGATATTGTTATACTGTTTCCTTCTTATGTATTTATTTGGGTGATTGGTTTACTTTTCAAGGATAAGCCGCGATAAATGTCATCATGACCTGAGTTTTGGGTCGTGACACTTGTAGGAGAAATTATGAACAATGTCTTTGTCAAAGAGCAAACAACATTGCCAGAAGGGCTTGGAATCAATTGTCCGACCCACTTGGTTTCACTCAAGAGGCTCCAACATTCTAGAAACTCTAAACTATTGGTGGAACAGGTCTTTGAAGAATATGGTTCATAGGTTCTTGCTTTGTATCACCCTAATACTAACATGTTGGGAACTACGAAAGGCTAGATGTGGAAAAAAGTATGGTAATAAATTTATCTCTTTATATAGAATATGCCAATAATTTTTTTAGGTCAAAGTCACTATTGGACAAAAATTTAGCCTTATGGAATGAAGCTGGATTTGGATCAAGATGTGTCAAATTATTAAACACTACAAGACAAACTTAAAAAGCATAATGATAAAATTAGATAAACTAGAAATGACTTGAAAGTTAAACAATGATTGGAGATACATGACTAACAAAGGGAAAGAAGGTGCCGATGGAGTTCTTGAAAAAAAAAAGGTCAAATGTTGATGGAGTTTGAAGAACCTGTACAATTCTTAATTAATATTTACTCAGAGACACAAGTTGCACTGTATAGAATTATTAGGTGTTGTCAACAAAATTTCAAGAAACCCATGATTGAACTCAATCATTTATTCGTCATAAATATGATCCTAGGAAATTGTTGTATCCTATGGAGAATTTAAGAAGATATCTCACAAATCAGGAACAATATTCAATCTCATAACATCACTATTCAACATTGCTTAAAGATTGCAACTACTTTGTGGATCCCCTGCTTAAACATGCTACAACAATCACTAAAAAATAATTTTTCTTTAGGAATTCAATCTCCCTCAATAAGTAATTAGTGTATAGAGAATGAATAGAATGGAAGTTCTAAGATTTAGGATAAGATCAAGAAACAGTTGGATCTTTCATCCACCTTGAACGATAATGGAAAAGTCTAGTGTAGGCTTATATAGTCTGAAGACTTCTCCCTTTTTGCTATCCCTTCTCATCATTGGTTTATAGTCATTAGTGTCTTTAGGTATTGACTATATACCTTGGGAGGTTTCGATATAATGTACTCATCCATTGTATCTTTTGTTCATCTAAATACATAGGGTAGGGGTAAAGGAAAACCCCCTCCCCACCACGTCAGGGGATATTTCCTGGGTAGATGGAATTAAATTTTTAAAAAGTTAGTTTCATAGGTATATATTTAAATGTTGACACCTCTTTAAAAAAATTGAAGGCTAGTGCGGTGGCTGAGAGGTTGAAAATAATGTTGAATATTTTATGTTCAAGTCCTACTCGCTGCATAAATTTAATTTTTTGCTTCAGCCATTTTTTTCTATTTTCCCCCTTTTAAACAACTGAAACACACAACCACACTTTTATGTTAATATATCCATGGAGCCACTTTTATTAGCCGAATTAATTTTGCTAATTCTTTCTGTGTTTACTTCCTTATATTTTGACATCCCTTAATGAAAATTTTGGTTCTGTCACTGGGTTAAACATGTTGCAGGCGGTCATCATCATGTCTCCTCGACTATTATTGCCACAATCTTGATGAATCAATATATATTAATATTAAATAGTCAATGACAAAGGAAATAAAGAGAACGATTTTCCAAGAGCTGTAATAATGTACAAGTTATTGAAAGCATTAGCTATCGCCATAGGCTTTCCTAGAGAGAGTCACTCATGTGCTCATATTTGTCTTAGGCACTCCCCAGAACCACGAGGAAATGTAGGGAGGCCTAGAAGTTTACCACTCATTCCACTATTTTACCTTTTAAATTTTTATATCTTATGAAAATAAAAATATGAATATTCCATTTTTATCACAACCTAAAAACCAAGGTCCTGATGGCACTTGTCACAACAAGTATTGACAAATAAGCCTTTCACCCAAACTGATATGAAAAAAATAATAAATAGCAAAATAGAAGGCAATACACCTTGAGAAAACTCAAACCATACACAGATATAGTAAAGGGGAAATATATAGTCAAAGATACCAATACAATATCCCAAAATCTGGTGTCACAGCGTAAGAACTACTAAATACATCTTGCATGTCAAAAGATACAATAATAGTCTGAAAAGGATAAAAAATCTATCTCTAAATACAAAATAAGACATGTACTAAATAGGAAGAGGTAGTAAATTGACTCTGAAATCCTGGATCAATCGCTACCTCAAATATACTCAAGATACGGCTTGAATCAACTATCGTGTGGCGTACTCGTACCAAAATCTGAATTGAAATGGCATAGTAGAGGTGAGTACGGTTCACTTGTACTTAGTAGGTATCATAGGTTGACCAATTCAAGTAAAAGATAAAGCATATAAACACAAACTATGGGCACGTCACCTGCAATTAGAAAAATATCCCAAATGGTAGCCCACACCTTCTCTACTAGTAGTTCTATCACATCCACATATACCATATAAAAATACGATAAAAGAGAACAATTATACAGATATCACACATACAAGTATGGAAAAATAAGAACACATAGATAGATATCACATAAAAAATGATAATACAACACAGAATGAGCACAATATATATGAAATACAAGAAAGTTATTGATGATGATGATGATGATGATATGATGCATGAGATTGTCTCACAACCTCCGTGTACACCTACTGAGCTGTGCTCCCAAGGTAGGACCTATGGGAGGTTCGTCAATCCATATACAACTAATATCCATTACCAATATCCATAACTCCTCCTCGATACAAACATCGACAGAGGGTTTTTAAAGATGTCATATTTCTGTCAAAAAAGCTAGTATTTCCAAAATTTTCATGGTGGTACCAATGTTTCATGCATGTATGTAATAAGACACAAATCAGCACAATATACAACAATAGCAGGTGCATACCCTATAAGTGTAATGCCTCGAGTCTATACCCAGATGCTACACGATACTTACGACCCCGAAGGACTACAAGCTAACCCATGACTGATATCTACTGTGAGCACTAAATAAATATACTGTAATAAATGCAGAACAATAGGTTGAAATACCATAAGGTTCAAAACATCTGAAATATTGATAAAATATATCATCTGTGATAATGCCTATAAAACTAAATACTGACTGAAACTAGTCTGAAAAGCCTCTAATCTGAACTTTCTGAAAGTGGAGTTATGGGACAATCCCCCAACTAACTCCATCTACTGAAATACTGTATCTACTGAGAAATTGAAATAATAAAATATCCCCGATAGATGAGGACTCACTACTAACTCTAACACTACTGGCTGAATCTGAATCTGTCTATGTGCGGTCGAGAACCTGAGCATCCGAACCTATGATATGAGATATCATAGCACAAAAGAAAAGTATGCATTAGTACGTGGAATGTACTGGTATTATATATGAGGTAAGTCTGAATGCAAGGGTTCATATTCATGAACAATAATTGACTGTATGATATAGAGTAACTGAACATGAGAGTACTTGGATAACTGATACTGCTGTAAATACTGAGTATACACTAATATGCTTATAAATAAATATCGTGACTAAGCTTATATGAAGCTAAGTCCTGAGTTCTGATACTGAGTAACTAATATCTGTAGTTATTGATAACTAAGTTACTGATACTGATTAACTGTATCTGATAGTCCTGATTCTATAAAACTGAATTGAGTTCTATTCTGAATACTGAAACTGAGACTGTGGGAGGTAATCATCTAACCAACATGACCCAAATAAGATAACTGAGTTAGGGTCCAACCTGTGACCCTAGTTGGAAGGGTGTCAGTACCGTGCCGTGGGTAAAGACACTAAAGAGTTACCCTCATATGGTAGGTACTCTAATGAGAATGGTGAAACCCTCATCTATCAGGCTAAAACACCTCATCAACCCTTATCTGGCAGGTTTTGATGTCTCAACCTATGTTGGCTACGTAATTCTTGAACACAAGGATTGCTTCTAAGGATCACACCCTCTACTAGCAGGTGAGACCTTATCTTTGCATTTACTCGATGTTGAATCCTACTCTCATTTGAAAGACACTGAGTTGATTATATTGGACTGAGCTGGACTGATACTGATTTTACTGAGTTTTCCTGAGTTATATAACTGACTGAGTTCTACTGTGTTCTGTAACTGACTGGGAGTACTATTGATCGTGACATGACTGATACTATTCTGTAACTGACACTGGCTCTAGGTACACAACTAAATTATCGGGTATTAAATACCCCCAGGACTCGATAGCATAAAAAAGGCATATCGTAATCTTGAAATACATAATAATGTACACTTGTCCATAATTCATTCATAAAGACATTTTATCAAACACTTGTAATGCATTAACTTGTACATGAATGGGGAATACATGCTATCATGTTATAATGGAACTTTTTCATTCACATAGATATTTTATCAAACACATGGAAAGCATGTAGTATTTCACATGATGATGGTCAACACATGTAATCATGAATACAACATTCAATTTCAAATTCAAGGGTTAAGCATGCAATTCATATAAGTCACCACATAACTATATTAATTTCATGGAAATTTATAATTAAACATGAATTGGATCCCAATTACTATAATGAACATGAATACATTCAATTTCAAGCATGGAAATCATAAATCAACAATCTTGTAGTTTGAAAATGGATTCGTAGACTCAATGGGTGAAAGAAATCCATAGATGAACACCAAACATACCTTAATTTGTGAATTTCTTGAAGTTCTTGGTGAAATTCTTGAGCCTTGTTCTTGATTTTTGAAACTAGGGTTTTCCCCTTTTTGAGAAAGAATGACTTAATCTTTGAATAAAGTGAATAAATGATGAGATAATGGGTTATTTAGGAGTTTAATTCCGTGTTTAGACTGATTAGGTCCATGGAAAAATAACCATTTAACCCTGGGAACAATTTAAAAATTCATACTGAAAAACCTAATTTTGGGCTCTGGCGCGATGCGGCACTATCATGCCAAGCCACTGGAAACTGACAATTGGGAAAATGCATGGCGGCGCGATGCGGTGGTATCAAGTTTCAATGTTGGGTGCAACCTAGAAGTTAGCCTCGACGTGGTGGAATCGCGTTGGTGCACTGGAAATTGACAAACGTGAAATTGAGCCTTGGCATGATGCTCCAATATCGTGGAGCAACACTGAAAACTGATAATTGCCATTTTGACATACTCCCCGATGTGCTACTTGCCTGTATGACAGTGTTTATCAACTGAAACTTAAAATAGCCATAACTTCTCACCCGATTATCGGATTTAGGCAAATTTTTTATCGTTGGAAAGATAATTCAATTTCCTACGCCATGGCATTCTCTAAACTGAAAAATACTGAGTATTTTAAAAATCTTATATTAGATAACTCATGGAATGAGTTTTAATTTAGGCTAGGGAAATACGGGGTATTACAATATCTCTCCCTTGGGAACGTTCATCCTCGAATGAGACTGATTAAGCTGAGAAACACTGATAGACTGAGCTGACACACTGCACATACATATTTGATGCATGACTAGATAACTGAACTTCTCACAAACTGAGTTCATATGCTGAACGTGCATTCTGATGCATGGAATACATGATTGAAGTACTAATAAACTAAATTTTGATACTGAACATGCATATCTGATGCATGAGTACATGTCTGAACTGATTCATGAATGCATGACTGAATATGCAATGGTTATGGATGCCAAGTTATAACAATAGCTGAACATGGAACTGAGTAAAGCTAAGGAAGACTATTACCTTAAGCTGAATCTGAGGTTGCGGAGAAAAAGTGAGGATGCTTGGTCCGTATATTTGATTTTGCTTCCCAAGTTGCTCCCTCTACGAACTGATTCTGCCAAAGGACTTTGACTAAGGGAACTTCTTTGTTCCTTAGTCTGTAAATTTGCCGATTGAGGATGTGGACTGGAACCTCTTTGAAAGAGAGGTCATTCTGAATATTTATGCCCTCTAAGGGAACTATGATTGCCGGGTCACCAATGCATTTCTTTAGCAAGGAGACGTAGAATACTGTGTGCATTGAATCTTAGTCTGAGGGCAACTCAAGATCATAAGCTACCTTTCTGAAATGATTGAGAATTCTGTTAGGTCCGATATATCAGGGACTGAGCTTTCCCTTAATACAGAATATCTTTACCCCTTCATGGGAGAGATTTTCAAGAACACAAAATCATTGATCTCAAACTCGAGATACTTTCTCTGCATATCTGCGTAGGATTTCTGTCGGCTCTGTGCAACCCTAAGTCTTTCTCTGATTAACTGAACCTTCTTTAAGGCATCGAATACTAAGTCAAGCCCTACTACTGTGGCCTCACCTACCTCAAACCAAAAAATTAGAGATCCGTGTCTCCTACCATAGAGAGCCTCAAACGGAGCCATCTTAATACTGGAATGATAGCTGTTATTATATAGTAACTCGATCAAAGGCAAGTGATTAACCCAGCTACCCATAAATCAACAATGCATGCTCTTAGCATATCTTCTATAGTCTGAATGGTCCTTTCTGCTTGACCATCTATCTCAGGGTTGAAGGCTGTACTTAGGTAAACTTGGGTACCAAGACCCTATTAGAATGCTTTCCAGAAATAAGAGGTAAACTAGGTACCTCTATCTAAGATAATAGATACTGGGACTCTGTGTAACCTGACCAACTCTCTAATATAGAGTTTGGCATAGTCCTTTGCTGAATAGGAGGTATGAACTATCAAGAAGTGAGCTTATTTGGTCATCCTATCTATGATAACCCAAATGGAATTATGTTGGTGATGAGTACGAGGCAGACCCATCATAAAGTCCATGTTCACTTCTTCCCATTTCCATATGGGAATACTAAACTCCTACATGGACCCACTAGGCTTCTGGTGCTCAATCTTAACTTGCTGACACATAGAGCATTTAGCTATAAACTCTACAATATCCCTCTTCATCCCACGCCACTAATAGATCTCCCATAAATTGCGGTACATCTTAGTGGACCTGGATGAATAGAGTAACACGCACCATGTGCTTCTGCAAGAATTTGTTGCCTCAAGTCATCTATACTTGGCACACATAAAAGACCTTGGAAACGTATCATACTATCTCCCCCTTGGGAGAAAACCTCTATTTTCTGATCTCTGATTGACTCTTTTAACTTAACAAGACTAGGATCTCTATCTTTACTCACCTCAAAAACTAGAGAGGATTCGAAACTATTCTGCACCGATACACTACCTTCTACTGAATCGACTAACCATACACCTAGTCAGGAAAGCTGGTGAACTTCCTGAACTAACTTCTTCTTATCATCCTCACATGAGCAACACTACCCATGGACAGTTTACTAAGAGCATTAGACACTACATTGGCCTTACCCGGATGATACAGAACACTCATATCATAATCTTTCAATAACTGTAACAACCTTCTCTGACAGAAATTTAAATCTTTCTGAGAGAACACATACTGCAAGCTCTTGTGATCTATGAACACATCTACATGCACCCTATACAAATAGTGCCTCCAAATCTTTAAGGTAAACACTACAAATGCTGAATCAAGATCATGAGTTGAATAATTCTTCTCATGAGGTTTAAGTTTTTTGGAGGCATAGGCTATTACCTTACCTCTCTACATGAGGACACAACCCAAACCTACTCTGGATGAATCATAGTACACAACAAAACCATCTAAACCATCTGGTAGAGTCAAAATTAGTGCTGAGGTGAGCCAAGTCTTCAACTCCTGAAAACTCTTCTCGCAGGAATCTAACCATTGAAACTGGACTTTCTTCTGAGTTAATTTGGACATGGGGGATGTGATAGACAAAAAACCTTTAACAAACCGACGGTAATAGCCAGTTAAACCCAAGAAACTCTTGATGTCTGATGGAGAGATAGGTCTAGGACAGTTTCTCATCGCTTTAGTCTTTTGAGGATCAACTCTAATTCCATCACTTAAAATAATATGACCAAGGAATTCTACTGACCTTAGCCAAAATTCGCACTTACTGAATTTGGAGAATAACTAATCAGTTCTGAGAGTCTGAAGTATGATTTTGAGGTGATCTGCATGATCATTCTCGCTACGGGAATAGACAAGAATGTCATCAATAAAGACTATAAAAAACATGTCCAAGTACTGCTTGAACACACGGTTCATTAAGTCTATGAAAGCTGCTGGGGCATTTGTAAGACCAAAGGACATGACTAGGAACTCGAAATGACCATACCGGGTTCTGAAAGCTGTTTTCAAAATGTCACATTCTCTGACTTTATGCTAATAATAGCCTGATCTGAGGTCTATATTAGAAAATTAACTATCACTCAAACATGTCATCGATTCTGGGAAGTGGATACTTATTCTTGACTATGACTTTGTTTAATTGACGATAGTCTATACACTTTTTGAGAGAACTATCTTTCTTACGCATGAATAAGACTAGTGCGCCCCATGGGGAAATGCTGGGTATGATGAATACCTTATCTAGGATACCTTTCAACTGTTCTTTTAAATCTCTAAGTTCTATTGGTGCCATTCTGTATGGAATAATAGATATGGGTTGAGTATCTGGAAGAAGGTCTATTCCGAAGTCTATTTCTCTAAGGGGAGGAACTCCAGGAAGATATTTTGGAAACACATCTGAGAATTCATTTACTATTGGAACTTACTCAAGAGTTGGAGTTTCCGAGTTAGAGTCGTTAACTCACATAAGATGATAGGCACACCCCTTGGATATCATTTTCTCACTCTAAGGTATGAAATTAACTAACCCTTAAGTCCTGTGGTACTACCCCTCCATTCAAGGTCTGGTTCATTTGGAAATTAAAAATGAACTATTCTGTTTCTACAATTAACTGAGGCATAACATGAGTGGAGCCAATCTATGCCAAGAATAACATCAAAATCTGCCATCTCTAGCTCTACAAGGTCTGCTGAAGTGACTTTCTGAGATATCATCACCGGATAGTTCCTGTATACCCATCGGGCTATGATAGATTTACCCACTAGGATATAAACTGAGAAAGCTCTGCTAGGATTTCTGGACTGACTTCGAAGTTAACGACTATATAAGGAGTTACGAAAGATAAAGAAGCTCTTGGATCTAATAAAGCATAAACATATAAATAGAAGATTCGTAACGTACCAGTGACCACATTAGGATAATTTTTCTGATCTTGTCTTAACTGAAGTGCATAGAGACTGTTTGGGAGTTGCCCACTGGTGGCACTGGAAGAGGAACCCTGTTGATTCAAGCGACCTGACTGAGCTGAAGAATGAGTATGTCGACCCTAAAAACCTGACTGAGGATAATCCCTGACTTTGTGGCATAGATTGCCACACCCAAAACAAACATCACTGCCAGCTCTGCAAACACCCTTGTGGTTCTTGCCACATTACTGACATAGAGGATTTGTTCGAGCACTGATGACACTAACCTGAGACTTAGAGCCTGGCACTCTATCTTGATTACTATTTTTGAACTTAGGTACTGGAGCACTGGCTGAGGACGGAGCTGGAACTGAAGATTTTATGCAAAACAGGGAATGATTACCGCCCTCTGACTTAGGCTTATTGAAATTAAAGCTAACTGTTATAGATTTCTTGTTCTGCCTCTCTTTCTCTCTGATCTTAGCCTCCTCTTTATGCTGAGCATAGAACATGAGCCTAGATATGTCCATATCCTTAATCAACATCATTGTTCTGCACTCCTTAACCATACTATCTGATACCCCAGATACGAACTTGCTCATTCTGGACCTACTGTCTACTACTACATGGGAGCATACATACTCATACTATCCTGCTTGAGATTGATGAACTCTAACACCTTGGCTTCTCTCATATCTAAGAGGAAGAATCTCTCTAGGAAAATAATAGCAAACTCTTTCGACTCTATGGGCTCTGCATCTGTGCCCCTGTCTACCTTCCACTGCTTAAACCACGTATGAGCTATTTCTTGTAGCTAATAGGTAGCTAACTTAGCACTCTTATTGGAAGTCACTCCCATAATATTTGTGACTTTCTAAACCTGATTGAGGAACTCCTATGGATCTTCTTCTAACTTAGATCCTGAGAATAGGGGAGGATTCATTCGGGTGAAGTCCCGAATCCTGGCTGTAGTAGTATTGGCCACTAGACTGGCCAAAACAGTAATTGGCCGTTTATTCTGAGCTGCTATGGAATTGTCTAGAGTAGTGAATACAACTCGGAATTCTATATGAGAGATGTGCTCGTCTAGGGGGTCTTCCTGAACTGGCTGAGGTGCTGACTAATTTTTGATTCTTTTTTCGTTAGTCTTTTAGGAGGCATGTTCTGTAAAAAAAGGAGAAAATGGATTATACTGAGAGTTTAACTTGAGATCATTCTCACTCACACGACATGAATACTGAAAAACAGGAAATTGTTTCCTAAAACATCTCATAGCTTCCTGTCCATAAGTGTGGCGCACTATGCACCCATGCACAAGACTCTACTCGATGCGGCTTTCAGATATCCTAGGATACTATTGAACCTTAGGCTCTGATACCAAGTTTTCATCGCCCTGAGTATGTACCCCGGATGCTACATGATGCTTACGACCCCGAAGGACTACAAGCTAACCCATGACTAATATCTGCTGTGAGCACTGAATAAATTACTATAATAAATATGAAAAAATAAGCTGAAATGCCATAAGGTTCAAAACATCTAAAATATTAATAAAATATATCGTTTGTGATAATGCCTGTAAAATTAAATATTGACTGAAACTAGTCTAAAAAGCCTCTAATCTAAACTGTCTGAAAGTGGAGTTGATGGGACAATCCCCCAACTAACTCCATCTACTAAAATACTGTATCTACTGAGAAACTAAAATAATAAAATATCCTCGATAGATGAGGACTCACTACTAACTCTGACACTGCTGGCAGAATCAGAATCTGTCTATGCGCAGTCAGGAACTTGAGCGTCCGAACCTATGATATGAGACATCATAGCACAAAGAAAGAGTATGTTTCAGTACGTGAAATGTACTTGTATACTAAATGAGGTAAGGTTAAATTCAAGTGTTCATATACATGAACAATAACTGACTGTATGATATATAGTAGCTGAACATGAATGTACATGGATAACTCATACTGCTGTAAATACTGAGTATGCACTAATGTGCATATAAATAAATACTGTGACTAAGCTTATCTGAAGCTCTGTACTGAGTTCTTATACTGAGTAACTGATATCCAAAGTTATTGATAACTGAGTTATTGATACTGATTGACTGTATCTGGCAGTCCTAATTTTGTATAGCTGAATTGAGTTCTATTGATACTGCTCAAACTATATGACTGACCTGAGCCCTTGATTCAAAAGGACTCATCATCTGCTGACTGAAAGATGCAAACTATTTGAATATGGTGTGCGTGCTACAACGCGTACCTACATTATGAGATAATATAACACATAGACATATATGTAGATCAGTACTTTTGGAATGTACTGATCATGTAGGGGTGAATGCATAAGTAAAACAATATCTCAATGTTCATATAACTTGTAAAGAATTCATGCTAAGTGTAAATGACTCCAATTGGGTTGAATAATTAAATGCTGAAAATAATAAATCAGGAATAATAAAGCATATTGTGTAAATTTTGTAAGCCATAACACTTAGTTCTAAAAGCTGTACTTTTACTCTTACTACTAGTGGAATAAGTATCACTGAAGTTAAGTCTGTTTTCAAATCATGCAGGCTAAGTGTAAAAAGACTCACTTTTATCATACTTAAACTGAAAGCTGAAATCTCATAGATGATATCTGATGTAAAACAATATCTGAATAAAATTGTAAGCCTTTACACTTGGTTTCTAAAATTTTTTTGTTATTCTTTTCTGTTAGGATACTAACTCTGAACTCTTACTATGGATTCACTAGCACATATTGCATTCCTCCACTTACTTCTCAACATGGTATTCAAGCCTATCATTATAACCACATATGAACTTCAAGGCAAACACCCATAAAGGCATACACTTCATATTCTCTAAACCTCTATCACAAAAACTCCCACGCACTACCCCAAGAACATACACACATAAATTTCAGCTAACCACAATATGTATCAAAGACTTGGCCTCAATCTTACTTCACACTTATGGCCTTAGCTAAAATAAGCATACAATGATCTTTCATCAATATGAAATATTTACTTATCACCACTATTATTACATAAAGAGGGGTCACTGAAAGGTTAGAACATGAGACCTTAAAGCATGGAAGGATACTATATATAACTTGACACTTAACTGAGGCATGATAAATAGAGGATCAACATCATGGATTCATCAAAGAGATCTGAATCGAGGGAATACATGGCTATAAGATAAATCTCATTGATCATTAGGAGAGTAGCATGAGTTATGGGAACTGAGCATACTATAAAGCATGAGTACATGAGTCTTGAGCTGCATGACCTTAGTTTGGAGTTCATAAATTCCTGGAACATGATTCGTACTGTTGAATGAACTGGAACTCCTCATACTAGGGACTAGGATAGTACATGATTTTCTATGATATACATGAATAGAACTATGATCATAGAGTTGACACATAAGGCATGAGTAGATATCATGATGATTGAAGTAGTAATATTGAAATAAGAATGAGCCGTGCATCTTTCTCTCACACTGGCAGCACTGCTAGAATTTGAGAATCTGACTTGGTTACTTATCCTATCATCTCCCCCTTAGCTTTAAGACATCATTCTAAGTCTATGGAACCACTTTACTAAACTATAATTGAACTTCAACCACTTTACTTTAGAGACTGGGGTATAACAATACACGTAAATAATATAACTTAACCCAAATGATTACACCTAAAAGTGTAAAACCCACTACTAATACTTCTTTCTGAGATATAACTCTATCTTTCTATAGCCCCAATAGTCATCATATAATACTTGAACACTTACTAACTTAGAATCTTCATGAGTATCCCTATAGCCGGAGTGTACAGTATCTAGGGCTTCAACTTTTATTTCTATTAGCTCAATCTTCTACGACTCAAACTTAGATTCTAACACTTAACATGGATATCACCAAACCTTTAATGAACCATAATACTTCCGTCATAGCCTACTACTATCATTCTTCTAAACTTATATTTCTAAACCATGAGAATCAAGATAATATCAAAAGTCTTAACATCATCAATCATAACTCCTTAACTTAGCTATTAAGAACACCATGTACTATATTGTAACGCCCCAAGTATGGTGCCCCAGATGCTACACGGTGCTCATAATCCTGAAGGATCACAAGCTAACCCTTAACTGATACCTGTAACTGAGAAATGCATAATGTACTGTAAAAATGCAAAAAACTAGCGAAAAACTTGCTATAAGGTTCAAAAACTGAAATACAATTGAAACTGAATACTAATACAACTATCTGACTATCTAGTCTGCAGGCCTCTAAACTGTCTGAATAAGGAGTTGATGGGACAATCCCCCAACTAACCTCATCTACTAAAATAATGAATCTAGTAATATAATGAAATAATAGAACATCTTCAAATGATGAGGACTCACTGCTAAGTCTATTGTTACTGGCTGAGTCTGAACTGCTAAGGTTTCTTTGGATCTTGTGCTTCTGAACCTATGGTATAAAACACCATAGCACAAGAGAAAAGTATGCGTCAGTATGTGAGAATGTACTGGTACGCTAGATGAGGTAAGGCTAAATGCAAGGGTTCATATGCATAAATAATACTAACTAAATACATGAGTATGCTGAATGAGGATACATGCATAAATGCATAAACTATAACTAAAATCGTAGTAGCATTGGGTACTGAATTCTAATGACTGGATTATTGATAACTGGGTTTACTGATAACTGTTATCTAAGTTTACTGATATTGAATTTTGATAACTAAGTCTATAAATACTAAAATTTGAGATCAAGCCTATTTAGCGGATGATCCTTGAATATGCTAATACTGATACTTATTGACTGAATCTGAGATCAAGCCTATCTAACGGGTGATTTATGAATCTACTGATAATAAATATGATTGACTGAATTTGAGATCAAGCCTATCTAGTGGATGATCTCTGAATCTTTGGAACTATCTAAGTTCTTTTGAGTTGATTGACTGTATCCGGCAGTCTTGATTTCTATAATACCGATCTGAGTTCTATTACTGACACTGAATTTGAAATTAAGACTGTGGGAAGTAGTCATCTAACCGACATGCCCCAAATCTGAGCTAGTAAGGTCTAACCTATAATCCCAGCTGGAAGGGTGTCAGTACCGTGCCACGGGTAAAGACATCTACTATGGTCAAGCCTGTCTAACGGGTGACCCTAAATAGGAAGTCAATCCTAATCTAACGGGTGACTCCTGGGAGGTAGCCAAGCCTTAATATAATGGGTGACTCCTCATCCTGTGCTGGCTATGCAGTTCTGGAGTACAGGGACTGCTACTAACGACTCTGCCTCTCTAATGGAGAAGCCGTCATCCCTGCCCTCGCTCGGTGCTGAGTCCTACTCTCAACTGAATATATGCTGAACTGATTCTTAGACTGTACTAGACTGAGATGAATCTGTTACTAATCATACTATTTAACTGAGCTGAACTGGGCTTACTGAGTTCCGTTGACTGATGAAATATTAAACTAACTGAATTCTACTGAGTTCTGAACTGAATAGTTAAATACTGCTGGGATTTAAACTGAATATTTAAGCTGAACTTGGAATGATACTAAGCTTACTGGATTTTCCTAAGTCATGTAATTGACTAAGTTCTACTGAATTCTGTAACTGTCTGAGAATACTACTGATCTCGATATGACTGAGAGTACTGTAACTGACACTGGCTCTAGGCACGCAGTTAAATTGTCGGGTATTAAATACCCCCAGGACTTGATAACATAAAATAAATAAGACACAACAGTTCTTGAATAGCATACAATAATCTATCATTTGTAATACAATCAATGAGGCATCTTTTCAAGCACTTGAAAGTTATAAATTCGCACATGCATAGGAATGCACACTCATGTCTCCTAATTCATCCAATGAAGTCTTTCATCAAACACTTAACATGCATCAACTTGTACATAATTGGGGATTTCATGCTAACATCTCATATTTTATTCGCTAAGGCTTTTCTACAAACACTTGGTTTGCAATAACTTATACGTAATTGGGGTTTTCATACTAACATACTATAACGACACTATCTCATTTAAATAAGAATTTTATCAAACATATGGGGAGCATACTTTGGTTAAACAACAATCAATCCATCAAATTAACATAACTACATAAATCAACATGCAACTTGAAGGGTATATCATGAATATCATGAAATTCATCTCATACTAGAATCAAAGCTTGGAACTTGTAATCTAGAACATGAATCACAACTCAACAATCACATAAACATGAACTTCAACTCACATAAATCATGAAAATCATAAATATTCAATCTTTATAATTTGGAAAGGGTTCTTGAACTTCTTGGGTGGAAGAAACCCAAGAATCAACATCTAACATACCTTAGTTCTTGATTTTATGAAGATTGACGATGGAATTTTCTTGAATTTGGATCTTTAATAGGAAACCCTAAACTTATTCTTGAGGAAAATTGAGAGAAAACTAGTATATGTGGGTAAACAATGGCTGAATCTCGTGTTATAGGCTTATATAAGAGTGGGAAAAGACTGAAATAACCCTGGAGTCGCGACTATTTTAATGACTGGAACTGGGTGCCGACACACTGGTCAATGCGGTGCATCGCGCCAAGCCTCAGTACTTTTGACTGGTAGTTCCCGCAATAATATTGACCAACGTGATAGGCGACACAACGCGCCAAGATCGCATTGGTCCACTATTTTGGGATTCCAAACGTGGTCTAACCGAGGTCCAAAAAATCTAAAACTCGTCCGGGAACCCTTATTGACCTTTCTGATCATGGATTAACTTAAATTTCAAAATTTTATGGACGTAAAGGTCATGAAATAAGAACGCAAACTTTTGAAGGCTAAAATAGCACTAAGTTTGAATACTTAGCTAGGAGATTCTAAGTTTGGGACCTCTTTTCAAGCTTTAATGACTAGGAAAATTTGTGGGGTCTTACATATATAACTAGCCTTCTTTAATTTAGCAACTCAAGGGTACTACTAACCACACACGACACTTAATAACCTTAGAAAATAATGTAACCCCATATCACCTTGGGCACACCTCTACATCATACCTACAACACCATAATCTCAAATTAATAAATTTAAATTCTTGCATTCACTGTTTCATGCCTATTCGTTCATCTACATATAACTAGCATCACTAATCAAGAAACCATTACATCCACCTTGGTGATTATCCACTATTCAAACTTAGTGTCTAAGGCTAGGCATGATTAACAACCCAACCTCACATACTATTCTCACTTGGAAGCTATAAAATAATACACCAAGAAACACTAGTCCACTAGAATCCCATAATAACAATAATTGATCACGAGCGTAGGGCCTATCTTATTATAATTCATTAGCACATACTCCCTATACACATCACTAATATTCACCCATCTATACACCTAAATTTCTTTCATAGTTCTATAAGTTTCAACTAAACTCCTTTTTGCAACCTCAAGGGAAGACTAAATTAACAATACTAAATCACCAAATACTTCATTAATAATCTATACTTTTCTATCACAATAATTACCATCAATAACTACTTTCATACTTCAAGCAAACAATAATTCACCTTAACTAATAACTCCTTCTCTACCATCCACTAAACTAACACACTAGGATATATCACCATAACGCAAAATCTATAGCATGCATAAGTTTATCTCTATACTTTCTATCAATCGTCATTCCCACTTTTCTTGTCACTACACTTCTATACCCATACTTCTAACTATAAGAAGGTTCTACTACTTATGAATTATAACACCCCAGGTTGCAATATCCCTCAAATGCAAACTCTATTCAATAATCTAGGTTCATACTATCTACTCTTATGAGCACTATCTGTATTGAAGGAATAATGAGGAATATGAATGCATATCTTATCCTATCTTAACTGAACAACTCATATAGATGAGTACATAAATTTTGATTTGAGGAAATTATAACACACTAGTGAGCTCCTCTCAAGCCCCTTGTATGACTTCTAAAGTTACTGATAGTAAATCAGAGAGCATCATCTTAGGATGAATTGGAACTTGCTAATCATGTGATCTCAAGAATATAACATAAATATATAATTATGGAGTGACACATGAATCTACAGAAGTTTCTTAGAGAAGAACTTTACAATATGATCAAGAGTATGAAATAAAGGAAACTTTTCTTAAATGCCTTATAGCCTCTAAAAAAAAGTACAAACGTCTCCATACCGTTCCTCAAGACTCTACTAGACACGGCTTCACAGACACCCTAGGACACTTAAACCTTGTTCTTTGATAACAAGTTTGTAACGCCTCGAAAATGGGTCCCGGGACATCACACGGTGCTTAAGACCACAAGTGATCCCAAGCTAACCCTTCTACTGGCATAACTTATGAGCAACTATAAAATACATAAATCTGAATGAAATAAATGGAAGATAAATCTTTTATGAATCTGATCAATACAAAACTAAATTAGAATGATCACAACTCTTCTTTTACAATCATCACCTGCTGACTGAAAGCTGTAAACTATCTGAATATGGTATGCGTGCTACAACTCATACCAATATTATGAGACAATGTAGCACATAGACATATATATGGATCAGTACTTTTAAAATGTACTGAGCATGTGAGGGTGAATTCATAAGTAAAATAATATCTCAATGCTCATATAACTTGTAAAGAATTCATGCTAAGTCTAAATGACTCACATTGTCTTGAATAACTGAAAGCTGAAAATCATAAATCATGAATAATAAAGCATACTGTATAAATTTTGTGATCCATAACACTTAGTTCTAAAAGTTGTACTTTTACTCTTTTTACTAGTGGAATAAGTATCACTGAAGTCTAGTCTGTTTTCAAATTATGCAGGCTAAGTGTAAAGAGACTCACTTTTATCATACGTAAACTGAAAGCTAAAATCTCATAGCTGATATCTGATGTAAAACAATAGCTGTATTAAATTGTGAGCCTTTATACTTAGTTTCTAAAAACTTTTTTGTTATTCTTTTTGTTAGGATTACTCTATTTTTTAGGGAAATTCTTTCAAAACTATTCTGCAAAGCTTTACTATTAGGGAGTTTCTTCTAGACGACATACACTATGTGAGCTATCATAGTGTCCAACGTCTAGTTCCCCTAAGGATAAAACCTCACGTTGGGTAGAGGTGTCATACTCTTGCCAAGGAGTATAACCTAATCTAAGTGATCACAATCTGTATCTTTCACCCATATAGAAATTAGAATAATATGAATCTATACCTACGTTGGCTCATAGTTCTGGGGAAGTAGGATGCACTAAACCAACACTTCCAACTCGGTGATAAATACTACTCCCTTTAATCCATATGCTTATTCTGTAGGAAATCCATTTTAAAAACTAGCGTAAGGGTTTATAATGAAAACCAATTATGCATTTGTCAAAACTAATTATGCATCTATCCTTTTTAAACTGTAATTAAAACTAATATGTTTTCTGTAATCTGTAATGAAAACTGTAATGTGGATTTCGTATCTAAGCTGAGGTTCAAAAGATCAATTTTTTTTCAAAATCTGAATATATGCTAGTCATAGGGTGCTTAAAAGCAACATCTTCTTGAAATTTCAATACTCAAACTAGGGGCTTAAAACCCATGCTTTAAACTCATGTAAATTCATAGAAAAATATTATTCTCAATATAGTTCTTGAAATACTTCAACAACATCAATATAATGAGATCAACATCACAATATCATGCTTAAACTCAAATTTAAAATATGTAATCAATGCCTCAAATCATACTCATGGTATTCAAATCATAAAAGAGAATTCTTTAAATCAAGACAACATGGAATTTCATGTTTCAATCACTTTATAAATCCATAACTCAAAATAAGATACTTTGGGTATGAACCTTAATTGCAATTCATGTATATTTAAGTAAATTCATCTTTAAAAGCTAGTTTTGGGCACAAGGATGAAAGAAAATCCTTGTTCATAATCCCACATACCTTGCTTGATGAATTGAAAGTAAAAGCCTGACCTTTTGAATCTCTAGTGGCATTTTTGAAGCTTATTCTTGAAGTTCTTGAACCCGGAAGCTTGGATTATTAACTTTCTCGGAGAAAATTTGGTGGAGTTCTTGGTGTTGTTGAAGGGTCTAGGGTTTTCTTGGAGAGAAAGAGATGAATAATGAAGCATCTATGCTATTTAAGGCTAAAATTGTGCGTTTTGGGCGGATTTAGGTGATGGTAAACAACTCAAATGCCCCCATAAACCCGTCATTTAACAACCCAAAACTAGGTACCGACGTGGTCAGCGACACATCGCATTGCTCACTGCGATGCGATTAGCGACGCATCACGTTTCCTATTCGATGCGGCCACCGACGTGGTGTGACAATATCACATCAATATTCTGTTTTAGCCAACCAAACATATACCAATCCTTCTCCAAAAAATTTAAAACTCACCTCGGAGGTACTATGGACTACCCTGATCATGAAACAACTTAGAAATTTACATTCCAAGGTCGTAAAGGTCAAGAATAAAGTCGTCAAAGTTTAGAGGCCGAAAAATGAGACTAAGTCTCCAACACTTAGCTGAAATTTCAGGTCCTAAGTCTCTAATGTGCCTTGTATTCTTTCAAGATTTACCGGCAAAACCCCCTAAACTCATCTTGAAATCAAGAATTTGAAGTTGTTTTGATGAGGGAAACGAGAGGAAAAGTTATAATTATAAGATTAGAAAACTTATCCATAAAAGAAATCTCAAAAAGCTCCTTTGAATCATCCAAATCTGAGCTCCCAAACCCTAACAATGGTGAAAATGGGGGTTTGATTCTCAACTTGGGTAGAAATCAGGAAAAATAAAATAAGAGTTTTCGATAAATGGGAGAAATGGAGTTATAAATTGATAGACAATGATTATACGAGAAAAATAAATCAAACATCGTTAAAGTCGGAGCTTTCTACAACAAAAACAAACCCAATGTATTCCCACAAAGTAGGGCCTAGGGAGGGTAAGATGTACACAGTACATACCGCTACTTCCGAGGAAGTAGAGAGGCTGTTTCCGATAGACTCCCGGCTTAAGACACAGAATAGTAAGCAAAAGTCATAATGAAACATGAAATTGGATGGATGTAATAACAGAAATAAGAAATAAGACACCCACATAGTAATACCATACACTCACAAACCAAAGAAACCAACCACACCAAACTCTCCTAACTAGAAACTCCTACCTATGGACATAGTCCTAAGATTACTAGCCCGGCTACACCAAAGATCTCCTAACTAGTTTCTATGACTTACCCATATACATTAACCGTCTAACCTATTCCGCTACCTCCATACCTTTCTATCTAGGGTCATGTCCACAGTAACCTGTAACTTCTCCATGTCATGCCTAATCACCTCTCTCTAGAATTTCTTTGTCCTTCCTCTACCCCTCCTGAAACCATCCAAAGCTAGCCTCTCACACCTATGAACTAGAGCATCCGTACCCCTCCTCATCACATGTCCAAACCATCTCAACCTTATTTCTCACATCTTGTCCTCTACCGAATCCACTGCTACCTTCTCCCAGATAGTCTCATTCCTAACTCTATCCCCTCTAGTAAGTCCACACAACCAACATAACATTCTCATTTCCGCCATCTTCAATTTTTGAATATGGGAGTTCTTCACTAGCCAACACTCCACTCTATACAGCATGGCTGGACAGACTACCACTCTGTAGAATTTGCCTTAAAGATTAAGGGGCACCTTCTTATCACACAACACTCTCGACGCGAGCCTCCACTTTATCCAACCTACCCCAATACAGTTAGATACATCCTCATCAATTTGTCCCGTCGCCTGAATCATTGACCCAAGATACTTAAAACTATCTCTCTTACAAATAATCTTAGAATCCAGCCTCACTATCACCTCGTCCTTCTGCTTTAAGTCATTAAACTTGCATTCCATATACTTCGTCTTGGTCCTACTCAACCTAAACCCTTTAGATTCAAGGGTTTGTCTCCAAACCTCCAATTTATCATTCACACCTCCCCATATCTCATCAATCAGAACAATGTCATCTATAAATAACTTACACCAACATAGCTCTCCTTGAATACTCCACGTCAACACATCCATCACTAACACAAACATGAATGGACTAAAAGTCGATCCCTGGTGAAACCCCATCAAGATAGGGAAATGCTCTGAATCTCCTCCCGCCGTCCTTACCTGAGTCTTCAATCCATCATACATGTCCTTAATAGATTTGATGTATGACACTGAGACCTCTCTCACCTCCAAGCATCTCCAAAGAACCTCTCTAGGGACTTTGTCATAAGCCTTTTCCAGGTCGATGAATACCATGTGTAAGTCCCTTTTCCTTTCCCTATACTACTCCACCAATCTTCTTACCAGGTAAATTGCCTTTGGGGTCGAATGATCGGGCATAAATCCAAATTGATTCTCCAAAATAGAAATGATCCTCCTCAACCTTAGCTCAACCACCCTCTCTCAAATCTTTATTGTGTGACTCAACAACTTAATATACCGGTAGTTATTGCAACTCTTAATGTCACCCTTCTTCTTATATAAAGGAATCATCGTACTCTATCTCCAAGCCTCAGGTATTTTTATAGTCTTGAAAATGTCATTAAATATATTAGTCAATCACCTTAAACCTACCCAGACAGTATACTTCCAAAAATCCATCGGAATCTCGTCAGGCCCCATCGTCCTACCCCTCCGTATCATGCGAATAAGCTCTCTGATATCCTCAATTGTAAGACATATACAGTAACTAAAATCACAATATTCCTCTGAGTGTTGCATCTCCCTTAACTCAATGTCCTTGTCCCCCTCACCATTCAAGAGTCTATGAAAATATGTCTGCCATTTTCTCTTTATGTGAACATCCTCCACCAGTACAATACCATCCTCCGCCTTAATATACTTCACTTAATTGAGGTCACGACCCTTCCGCCCCTAGCCTTAGCAAGCCTATACAACTTTTTTTCCTTGCCTCTCTTCTCTAACCCCGCATACAAGCTCTCAAACGTTGCTAACTTAGCCTCCTTGCTTGCTAATTTATATTTCTCTCTATTCACCCGCTTCTTCTCTTCATCTTTAATCTCGATCAACTTAACATACACCCCTTCTTAATATCCACTTTCTTCTTAACTTCTTTTTCCATCACCAGTCCCCCCGATGTTGTCCTTCCCGGCCCCTTGAAAGACCCAATAACTCTCTAGTAGTCTTCTTGATGAAACTAGCATCCCTATCCCACATACCATCCATATCCCCTCTACAGTCCCACACCCCAATTCCTGCTACCTTCTACCCTATCTCCAGTACACTAACTGGCGTCAAACCACCCTACTTAATTTTAGGTCGACTATCTTCTTCTTACCTTTATGGATAACCAAGTCTATCACTAGAAGCCTATGATGGGTCAAAATATTCTCCTCGGAATGACTTTACAATCCTTACATAGACCTATCCCCCTTCCTAAGCAGCAAAAAGTCAATCTGAGTCTTGGTTATCGCGGCTCAGAAGGTAATCAGGTGATCCTCCTTCTTCAGAAAGCTCAAACTCACTACCACCAACCCAAAGGCCTTACAAAATCTAACAGAGCCTCTCCCTCTCCATGCCTATCTCTAAAACCAAAACCTTCATGCACATCGTCATAGCCTCTCAGTAAAACCCCAATATGCCTATTGAAATCCTTTGCTATGACAATCTTTTTAGAGCTAGGCATGCTTTTCACCACCTCATCCAAAACCTCCCAAAATCTCATTTTCTCATTCTCGTACAAGCCTACATATGACATATAAACACTACACACATTCAGAGTAAATCCCTAAAAGACTAGCTTAATTGTCATCACCCTATCGTTGACCCTCTTAACCTCCACTACCTGCCATCTAAGCTCCTCATCTACTAGGATGCCTACTCTATTCCTACGCCTCTCACTTCCTCATTACCACAGCTTGTAACCATCCATATACCTGGCCTTATACCCTACCCACTTAGTCTCCTAAACTCACTTAATATTAATTCTCCTCTTTCTATGAATCTTCATTAGCTCTATGCACTTACCCTGAAGGGTCCCTATGTTCCAAGACCCTACCCTCAATCTATCATCTCTTGCCTAGCACCTACCTCTACTACCCCTCACTTCCTTCCCAAACCATCCCTAACACCATACTTTGACCCCATTCCTACCCCTTCCCTCTCTTCTTTCCCCACCCCTAAAATAGTCCCCAGTCCCAGCTCTATCAAACATGACCCTATTCTACCATCAACCACCAAAGCTACTACTCAAAAAACAAAAACAAGGCCACAAACAAAAACAATAGTAGAAAATATAAGAAATGCACAATACACACTTTCCCGCCTAACAGCTAGAACAACATAACAATATCCACCAATACAATAAAGCAACTACTAATAACAAATTAGCAAAAATTCAAGAGAAACAGAATAATAAGAGAAACTAAATATCAAAGGTTAGAAGTCACCGGGATACTTGTGTAGGCCAAGTCCTCTCCTCTTGTGTGCTGTGCTGGGTTTCAGCAAATTAATGTAGAAATTGGTCATCGAAATAATTTCTTCGGTGCATCGTCCGAATGTCACCAAAGCGTCACCTAGGTGTTGTCGGAATCAGATCTGGTCGAGCACAACCTATTAATCTAGACACCGGCTGTCGTCGTACCAACCTGAGTGGCCGGTGCTGCACACTAACTACTGTCGCTGGGGTCGAGTTGACGAAAACTCTATCCCACCGACGATAGCAGTGAAGAAAGTGAAAAAGAGAAAGGATAGAAAGTGGAGAGAGAGAATGGAGGAGATAGAGAAAAGGAGGGAGAGAGATAGGGCATCCACTTACCTATCCCTGATGCGCCTATGCCATAATCGGCATCAGAGTAGCACGGGTCACATTAAAGTGGACTTTAAAGGGTCATTAGAGTGCAGGGCTCAGGAGAGAGAAAAGTCCTTATCATTAAGTAATCAGTTTTTAAAAATTAAAGAAATAAAGAAGACGAGTTATGGGGAAGGATTGGAGTAGAGAAAGATAATGATAGTCAATGGTGAGGTTTACAGAATCAAGAAAGGTATATTATTGAAGGTTTTAAGAGAGGATAGAAATGATTTTGTGAAGTGTATGCTTCATCAACAATATTCTTATGGTAGATGGAACACTCAAATTATGACCACATCCCTTCCTCTTTGTGCTGCACGCCAACCACCAAAGTCTGAGCTTCCTAGTTTCAAAAATACAAAATAGGGTCGATTTTTGTCTTAACCATCAGTGATGGCCACTAAAGCGGACTGGTCAAATGATCAAAGGCCGCTAAAGCGGTTGACCAATCGTTTTAGCACCCACACCAGTACCAACAATCTTCAAAACTTATTTTTGACCCCCAGAACTCATTCGAAATCCTATGAACATAGTCTAATAGTGAAATTTGATAGTAAAACACGTTTCAGATCCAATGGAATAATCAAATTTATAAAAAAGGATCATTATCACAAAATTGAACCCCGAGACTATATTTACACTATTTTTGAACCATGGGTCAAAATGGGATCTAAAGGCCATGAACATAACCAGCCTTGCTGCTAATCCAGTTTTGACCTTCCAAACTTAGTGGAGATATCAGATTTTCAAAAAGATATCATTTTCACAAAATTGACCCCCGAGACCTAATTTCACAACCTTTTGAATCAAGGATCAAAATGAGATGTAAAATCTATAAAACTACGTACCCATGTTATCAATCTAAAATCAACGTTCTGGATCTGCTGGTGTAGTCCATTTTGTCATCCGATGCACAAATAAATAAATATTGACCGAAATCAACTATAAGGCTTTCCAAACCACCAAAAACACTAACTCACACAAATCACATCAAAATACATTAGGAACCATTCCAATCATCCCCACACCCTATAAATACCACAAAGCAATCACGAGGAGGGGTAAAGCGGTCAAATCACATAAAAATGAATATTTCACAAAAATCACCAAAAATTAAATCATTACATCATCCACCACTAAAAATCAAGTTCGTCCTCAAACTAAAGGCAAGGGGAATACCTTAATTAGCGAAAAGCTGGGGATAACTACCACACATATCAAACTCGACATCCTAAGTTGTCTCATCTACAAGTCGATGTTGCACTGGACCTTAATTGCTGGAATATCTATAGATCACAATCATCTCACATCTATAGCTAAGATGAAGATAGGCTCCTCAATAAAAACAACCACTCATCTAACTAGACTGAATCCCAATGAATTACATGAGACTCATTCAAAATATATCACTAAAGCATGAAAACCTAAAAAACTAGATGAATACCTGATAAATTGAGGGGTAATGCTAACTCATAAGACATATTCTCAATATCTAAAAAATCTCAAAAGGTCCAATATACATAGAGATAAGCTTGACCCTCTACCCAAACCTCATCACACCTTTTATGGGTGACACACAAAGGAAGACACGATCATTAACACTAAATCTCAGGGCACAAAGTCTACGAACTGCATAACACTTCTGCCTACTTTGAACTGCTCGAAGTCTATCCTGAATGACCCAAACTCTATTCAAAGACTCATGAAGTAAGTCCATACATTGAGATCTAATCTGAAAAATCTCAAACAAACCAACTAAAGAGCAACAACGCCTTCCATACAAAGCTTTGAAAAGTTCCATTTCAATACTGGAGTGGTAGCTATTATTATATGCAAACTCTGATAAAGCTGGATATTGCTCCCAATAACCTCCATAGTCTATCACACATGTGCAAAGCATATCCTTCTAATCCTAAATAGTCTACTTCGATTGACTATCAATCTCGGGGTGAAATATTATGCTAAGATCAACTCAGGTACCCAACTCTTCATGAAAAGTCTTCTAAAAATGATATGTGAACACTGAACCTCAATTTGAGATGATAGATACTAGTACACCATAAAGATGAACTATCTCACGAATATAAATACGGGTTAACCTCTCAGTACAAAAAAGAAACCTGAATCAAAATGAAATAAGTAGATTAGGTCAATCGATCCATGATGATCCAAACACTGTCAGAACCATAAGAAGTTTGAGGCAACACAGTCATGAAGTCCATAGGTATCATTTCCTATTTCAACTCGAGAATGGGTATCCTCTGAACTAAACCACTAGGTCTTAAATGCCTAGCCTTCACCTACTAGAAACACATGCAATGAGCGATAGAATCAGCTACATCCTTCTTCATACCAACCCATAAGTAATGTAACGCCCCAAGTATGGAACCCCGGAAGTTACACAGTGCAAATAATCCTGAAGGACCACAAGCTAATCCTTGACTGATATCTGTAACTGAGCACAAAATAATACACTATAAAAATAGGAAAAACTAATGGGAAACTTGCCATAAGGTTCAAACATCTGAAATACAACTGAAAACTAAATACTAATACAATTGTCTGAACATCTAGTCTGAAAAATTCTAGTTAAAAGCCTTTAACTGTCTGAATAAGGAGTTGAATGGGAAAATCCCTCGACTAACTCCATCTACTAAAAATACTGAATCTAATGCAATAAAATGAAATAAGAACCATCCCTGAATGATGAGGACTCACTGCTATCTACTACTGTTGGCTGAATCTGGACTGCTAAGGATGCTCTGGAGCTCGTGCTTCTGAACCTATGGTATAAAATACCATAGCACAAGAAAGAATGTGTCAGTACGTAAGAATGTACTGGTATGCTAGATAAGGTAAGGCTAAATGCAAAGGCTCATATGCATGAACAATACTGACGGAATACATGAGTATGCTGAATGAGGATACATGCATGAATGCATAAACTATAACTGAAATCATAGTAGCACTGGGTATTGAGTTCTAATGACTGGATTACTGATAATTGGGTTTACTGATAACTGCTATCAAAGTTTACTGATACTGAATTCTCATAACTAAGTCTACAAATACTGAAATCTAAGATCAAGCCTATCTAGCGGACGATCCTTAAATCTGCTGATCCTGATACTTATTGAATGAATCTGACATCAAAACTATCTAATAGGTGATCTATGAATCTACTGATAATGAATATGATTGACAAAATTTGAGATCAAGCCTATCTAGTGGATGATCTCTGAATCTTTGGAACTGTTTAAGTTCTTTTCTGAGCTGATTGACTGTATGTGACAGTCCTGATTTCTGTAATACTGATCTGAGTTTCATTACTGAGACTGAATCTGAAACTGAGACTATGGTAAGTAATCATCTAACCGACATGCCCCGAATCTAAACTAGTAGAGTCCAACTTGTAACCCCAGCTGAAAGCAGGTCAGCACCGTGCCATAGGTAAGGAGAAGTGCTATGGAATCAATCTTAATCTAGCGGGTGACCCCTGAGATCAGTCCTGTACTAGCAGGTGATCCCCGAGTATGCCAGTCCTATCTAACGGGTGACATCTCATTCCTATGCTAGCTACGTAGTTCTGGAACTTAGGAATTGCTTTTAGGGATCTCAGTCCTATCTAGCATGTGAGCCCTCTTCCCTAGGCTCACTCGATACTAAATCCTACTCCCAACTGAAAGACACTGAACTGATTTCCTAGTTCATACTAGGCTTGACTGAACTATTATTGATTGTACTCATTAACTAAACTGAACTGAACTCACTTAATTCCATTAACTGATAGAATACTACTGAATTCTGTTATCTAACTGAATGCTACTGAGTTTTTGGACTGAATACTTGAATACTACTGAGGTCTGAACTGAATACTGAACTAGAATAGACTGATACTGAGATTACTGAGTCTCTTTCTAAGTTTGGTAACTGACTGAGTTCTACTGATCATGGAATGACTAAGATTATCTTGAAAACTGACACTAGCTCTAGACAATCAGCTAAATTATCGGGTATTAAATACCCCTGGACTCGATAACATAAATAAATAAGGTATGATAATTCTTGAATAGCATAACAATAGTCTATTATTCACAATAAAATTAAGGAGGCATCTCTTCAAGCACTTGGAAGTCTTAAACATGTAAACGTATAGGGATGCATATAAATATCTCATAATTCATTCATTAAGAAATGCATGTAAATGGGAGTGTAAGCAGCATATCATAGTTCATTCACTAAGGCCTTTCAACAAATTCTTGGAATGCATTAACTTTAACTTATACATAATTAGGGATTTCATGATAACATGCTATAATGACTCTATTTTCTTCACATAAGCATTTTATCAAACATATGGTGAGCATACTTTGGTTATACAATAATCAATACATCCAATTAACATGGCTACATCAATAAACTTGCAACTTAAAGGGGTTTATCATGAATATTATGCAAATCGTCACATGTTAGGACTAAATCATGAAACTTGTAATCTAGAACATGAATCACAACTCAACAATAACATAAACATGAACTTCAACTCACATAAATCATGAAAAATCATAAATATTCAATCTTTATAAATTTGAAAAGGGTTTTTGAACTTCTTGGGTGGAAGAAACCCAAGAATCAACATCTGACATACCTTAGTTCTTGATTTTAAGAAGATTAGCGGAGAGACTCTTGAATTTGGATCATCAGTTGGAAAACCCTAACTTGTTCTTGAAAGAAATTGAGAGAAGTGAGTATATTTTGGGGAAAAATAGGGCTGAATCTCGTGTTATAGGGTTATATAGGGGTGGGAAATTGACCCAAATACCCCTTTGGACGCGGATTTTAAAAAGCTGAAAACTAGACACCGATGCGATTGTCGATGCAGTGCGTCGATGACATCGATGCGGTACTCGATACGTCGCGCCATGATCGCGCCAAGCCTCAGTACTTTTGACTGGAAAATCCTGCACAATATTAACCAACGCAATAGGCGACGCGACGCGCCTGGATCGCGTTGGTCTACTATTTTCGGACAGCAAACATAGTCTAAATGCAGTCCAAAAAATCCAAAACTCATTTGAGAACACCTACCGACATAGATTATCATGAATCAACTTAAAGATCGATATTTAAGGGTCGTATGAGTCGAGAAATAAGATTGCCAACTTATGAAGTCTAAAAAGATTCTAAGTGTAAACACTTAGCTGAAGTTTCTAAGTATAGGACCTATTTTTAAGCCTTAAAGGACTGAGTAAAGCTTGGAATTTTGTGGGGTCTTATAATATCTCCCCCTTGTGAACATTCATCCTTGAATGGGACTGACTAGACCAAAAATATAGATAGACTGAACTTACTTATTGTACATGAATATCTGAAACATGACTATATGACTGGAACTACTGATATACTGAAATTTCATACTGACATGCATATTTGATGCACGAGTATCTGACTGAGCTGACTCACGAATGCATGAATGAATATGCAATAATAACTAATACTAACTTTGTAAGGAACATCTGAATATGAAACCAAATGGGCTTAAGGACATGAAATCATCGAGGAATTATAGAGTATCTCCCCCTTGGGACACTATGTCCCTTCTAAGAACGCTTACTTTAGAAAACAGAGGCAATGCACAAGGCACCTACGAACTGGATCATGACTGAAAATCTGGGATCTGAAGCTAATGCATGATACATGAACTGAGTTGATCTTGCAACTACTGGGACTTTCTATTTTGGAATAGTTTCATTCCTGAGATTTCTAATAGTATGATTAAATGGAAAGATGGGAAACAAATTATACGAATCTGACTGCCTGACTGCTAAACTGAATTTATGGCTTTACTAACTAGCTCATGATGAAAACTTAAGCTCAAATGGGAGCAAAGGATCTAAAATTGCATATCATGAAAATGAAGAACTTATAACGTACCCGAATCTATGTTAGGGGAACTTCCCTGATCATGGTGAGTTTAGAGTGCATAAAATCTTTTCTGACGCTGACCACTAGTGGTACTGGAAGTGGGTCCCTGTAGACGCAAATCTTTAACCCTCTGAGCTAAAACTCTACACTCTTGCAACCTGTGGCCTGTATTACTACAATTAAAACATACCTCACTTCCAGTTCTACATGCACCTAGGTGGTTCTTACCACATTTTTTACAAAGCGGATAGGTACGCTCACTTCTCACACTACCCTGGGCTTTGGAGCCTGGTGCCCCATCAATATTGCCATCCTAGAACTTTGGTACTGGTGCACTAGCTGAGGATGGAGCTGGGACTGAAAACTTCTGACTATGCTGAGAACGGTTACCACTCTGAGACCCTCGCTGAGAAAAACTAAAACTACCTATTCTGGATTTCTTATTAACTCTCTCTCTTTCCTTAGATTTCTCTGCTTCAATCTGTTGAGAGTGCATCATCAATCTAGAAATATACATGTCTTTATTGAGCATAGCAATCCTATACTCCTTCACCACTAATCCAGACACATCGGTCACAAACTTACTCATGATTTCTCTAGGGTCATCCATCTGATCAGGAACATACTTAGACAACTGGTTGAACTTGAGGAAATACTCCTTCACTGGCATAGAGCCTTGACTTAGGTTCATGAACTCTTCGACCTTAGATTCCCTCATCTCAAGTAGGAAAAACTTATCTAAGAACGTATCCTAAAATATCTGCCAAGTCATGGGAGTTGCATCCTCCCCTCTACTCTTCTTCCACATCACTACCCAATCATGAGCAAGATCCTTCAACCTATAGGATGCCAATTCTACGCTCTCCTATTCCGAGACATACATAATTTGGGTGATCTTTTTCACCTCCTCAAGATAAAGCTATAGGTTCTCGCCTGCTATTGACCTAAAGAATTCTGGTGGGTTCATCCTCATGAAATTTCTGATACTGGCTGTGGCTAAATCCCCATCTTGTTGAGGTGGGGCTGTAGCCTGATGGTTACCCTGAACATTAGTTGTCACAGCTTGGGCTAGCACCTGAAAAGCTACCCAAAACTCTACATACGACACATTCTAATTCTCAGGATCTACGAGATGAGGTGTCTGGTTATCATTTCTATGGGCATTATCTCTACAAGAAGACATATTCTGTAAATGAAAGAAAGAATGGATTTACTGAGAGTCTTAAATTGAGCTCATGCTCACTCGCACGACATGAATAATGAAAGAAGGGAAACTGTTCCTAAAACATCTTATAGCCTCTTGTACATAAATGTGGTGTGCAACACACCCATGCACACGACTCATCTAGATGTGGTTTTTAGACTTCATAGGACACTATTGAAACTTAGGATCTGATACAAAGTTTGTAACGCCCCGAGTCTGGTGCACCGGACGCTACACGGTGCTCATAATCTCGAAGGACCACAAGCTAACCCTTGACTAATATCTATAACTGAGCACCAAATAATACACAATAAAAAATGTGGAAAACTGATGGAAAACTTGCCATAAGGTTCAAACAACTGAAATACAACTGAAAACTGAATACTAATACAATTGTCTGAACATCTAGTCTGAAAAACTCTAGTCTGAAAGCCTCTAACTATCTGAATAAGGAGTTAAATAGGACAATCCCCCAACTAACTCCATCTACTAAAAATACTGAATCTAATGCAATAAAATAAAATAAGAACTATCCCCGAATGATGAGGACTCACTGCTATCTACTGCTGCTGGCTGAATCTAGACTGCTAAGGGTACTCTGGAGCTCGTGCTTCTGAACCTATGGTATAAAACACCATAGCTCAGGAAAGTATGCGTCAGCACATGAGAATATACTAGATGCTAGATGAGGTAAGTCTAAATGCAAAAGATCATATGCATGAACAATACTGATGGAATACATGAGTATGCTGAATGAGGATACATGCATGAATGCATAAATAATAATAGAAATCGTAGTAGCACTGAGTACTGAGTTCTAATAACTGGATTACTGATAACTGGGTTTACTGATAACTGCTATCTGAGTTTACTGATACTGAATTCTAATAAATAAGTCTATAAATACTGAAATCTGAGATCAAGCCTATCTAGCGGATGATCCTTGAATCTACTGATACTGATACTTATTGACTGAATCTTAGATCAAGCCTATCTAACAGGTGATCTCTGAATCTACTGATAATGAATATGATTGACTAAATTTGAGATCAAGCCTATCTAGTGGATGATATCTAAATCTTTGGAACTATCTAAGTTCTTTTTTGAGCTGATTGACTGTATCTGACAGTCCTGATTTCTATAATACTGATCTGAGTTCTATTACTGAGACTGTGGGAATTAGTCATCTAACTGACATGCCCTAAATCTGAACTAGTGGGGTCCAACCTGTAACCCTAGCTGGAAGAGGGTCAGTACCGTGCCATGGGTAAACATAACTGCTATGGAGTTAGTCCTAATCTAGCGGGTGACCCCTGAGATCAGTCCTGTACTAGCGGGTGATACCCGAGTATGTCATTCCTTTCTAACGGGTGACATATAATGCCTACACTGGCTACGTAGTTATGGAACTTAGGAATTACTTCTAGTGATATCAGTCCTATCTAGCGGGTGAGCCCCTATCCCTATGATCGCACGGTGCTGAATCCTACTCCCAACTAAAAAACACTGAACTGATTTCCTAGTTCATACTAGGATTGAATGAACTGTTACTAATCGTACTAATTAACTAAACTGAACTGATCTCACTGAGTTTGGTTGACTGATGGAATACTACTGAATTCTGTTATCTGACTGAATGCTACTGAGTTTCTGAACTGAATACTTGAATACTACTAAGGTCTGAATTGAATACTAAACTAGAATAGATTAATACTAAGATTACTGAGTATTTCTAAGTTCTGTAACTGACTGAGTTCTACTGATGATGGAACGACTGAGATTATCTTGAAAACTATCACTGGCTCTAAACAATCAACTAAATTGTCGGGTATTAAATACCCGCAGGACTCGATAACATAAATAAATAAGGCATGACAATTCTTAAATAACATAACAATAGTCTATCATTCACAATAAAATCAAGGAGGAATCTCTTCAAGCACTTGGAAGTCTTAAACATGTAAACGTATAGGGATGCATACCAATATATCATAATTCATTCATTAAGGAATGCACATAAATGGGAGTGCATGCAACATATCATAATTCATTCACTAAGGCTTTTCAACAAACACTTGGCATGCATTAACTTATACATAATTAGGGATTTCGTGCTAGCATGCTATAATAACTATTTTCTTCACATAAGAATTTTATCAAACATATGGGGAGAATACCTTGGTTATACAACAATCAATACATCCAATTAACATGGCTACATCAATAAACTTGCAACTTAAAGGAGTTTATCATGAACATTATGAAAATCATCACATGCTAGGACTAAATCATGAAAGTTGTAATCTAGAACATGAATCACAACTCAACAATAACATAAACATGAACTTCAACTCACATAAATCATGAAAAATCATAAATATTCAATCTTTATAAATTTGAAAAGGGTTCTTGAACTTCTTGGGTTGAAGAAACCCAAGAATCAACATCTAACATACCTTAGTGCTTGATTTTAGGAAGACTGGCGGAGAGACTCTTGAATTTGGATCTTCAATTGGAAAACCCTAACTTGTTCTTGAGAGAAATTGAGAGAAGAGAGTATATTTTGGGGAAAAAATAGGGCTGAATCTCATGTTATAGGGTTATATAGGGGTGGTAAATTTACCCAAATACCCCTCTGGATGCGGATTTTAAAAAGTTGAAAATTGGGCACCGACGCAGTTGTCGATGCGGTACTCGATGCGTCGCGCCATGATCGCGTGAAGCCTTAGCACTTTTGACTGGAAAATCCTGCACAATATTAACCAACGCGATAGGCGATGCGGCACACCTGGATCGCATTGGTCCACAGTTTTGGGACACCAAACATGGTCTAAACGCGGTCCGAAAAATCTGAAACTCATTCGGGAACACCTACTGACATAGCTGATCATGAATCAACTTAAAGATTGACATTTAAGGGTCGTATGGGTCAAGACATAAGATTGCCAACTTATGAAGGCTAAAAAGATTCTAAGTGTAAACACTTCACTGAAGTTTCTAAGTCTGGGACCTCTTTTTAAGTTTTAACGGACTGAGTAAAGCTTGGAATTTTGTGGGGTCTTACAATAATGCTATCTCAAATCCTGATACATCTTAGTCACTCCTGGTTGGATGGTATACCTGGAGCAATGAGCCTCCTCCAAAATCAATCTAATCCAATCACCCACTCTTGGTACATAAACTTGGACACCAATCCTCAAGACACTATCTGGGTCAAGCGAGGCTTCTTTAGCCTCATCACTCAACACCTTTTCCTGAAATACTCTCAACCTAACATCATTTAATTGATGAGCCTAAATCTTCTTCATCAAGGAAGATGAGCCTCCACCAATGTAAAACACACCTAGGTGCCAAAACATTAAGCCTAGCCATCAATTTAGAAAAAGACTAAAACTGCAATGCCAAAGAACTATCTTGAGGCAACCGATGTGCTAAGCTACGCATACTAGTCGACTTGGCTGAAGAAATCTATAACCACATTAACCTTGACAGGATGATAGAGAATAGTCAAATCATAATCCTTAAGCAACTCAAGCCAATGGCACTGCCTCATATTAAGATCCCATTGGGTGAATAAATACCGAAGGCTATGATGATCGGAGAAAATCTCTGAATGGACTCCATACAAGTTGTGCCTCCATGCTTCAATGCAAAAGCAACCACACACAACTCTAAATTCTAGGTAGGTAATTCTCTCATGGGGATTCAATTGACGAGAATCATAAGCAATCACCTTACCCTCCTGCATCAACACAACACCTAACCAACCACCAAAAATATCATAGAAGATGGTAAAACCCACACCCTCCTCGGGTAAAGTCAAGATAGAAGCTGAAGACAACAAATCCTTGAGTTTTTGAAAGCTTGCCTCACAAGCATTGGACCACTGAAAGGAAATCTTCTTTCGAGTCAACTTATTTAATGGAGTTGTAATAAATGAAAAACCATAGACAAAATGTTGATAGTATCCCTCTAAACAAACAAAACTCTAAATCTTGATTGGAGAAGTAGGCCTAGCCCAATCATGAATCACTGCAATCTTGGCCGGATCAACCATAGTACCATCTTTGGTTACCACATGACCCAAGAAAAAAATGAACTCCAACTATAACTCACACTTGGAGAACTTAGCATACAACTTCTCATCCCTCAACCTCTAAACGACAGTCCGTAAATACTCCTCATGATCGGGCACACTCTTGGAATAAACAAAGATATCATCTATAAATACAATGACAAAAGAGTCGAGATAGGGTCAAAATACCCGATTTATCGCTGGGGCATTCGTAACCCAAAGGACATGGCCAAGAACTCATAATGATCGTATCGATTCTGAAAATCTTTCTTCGGAATATTCAAAGTTCTAATCCTCAACTTGTGATACCCAAACCTCAAATCAATCTTTAAAAACACCAAAGCACCCTGAAGCTGATCAAATATATAATTAATATGGGGAAGTGGATACTTATTCTTAACTGTTACCTTGTTCAACTATCGATAATTATTACACATACGCATAGACCTATCCTTTCTATTTACAAAGAAAATAGGAACACCCCAAGTTGATACACTAGGTGAGATAAATCCCTTATCTAATAACTCCAGCAATTGATCCTTCAATTCTCTTAACTCTACTAGGTCCATCCTATAAAGAAAAATAGAAATGGGCTTGGTGCCTAACTCAACATCAATAGCAAAGTCAATATCGCAATCCAAACACATACCAGGCAAATATTTAGGGAAAATATCCATGAACTCATGGACAATATGGACATAATCCAAAGAAAGAGGGAAACCAACACTAGTATCATGAATATGATCCAAACAAAACAAACATCCCCTCTCAACCAAATGACGAGCCTGAAGGAAAGATATAACTCTCTTGGGCCTCGAATGAAACACACCCTTTAAAGATATCCATCACACAACCGATGAAGCTAAAGTCATAGTCTTAGCATAATAATCTAGGACAACATGATAAGGATCTAACGAATCTATACCCATAATGACATCAAAATCTACAATATCTAATAATCAAATCTACCCAAGTTTCCCGCCCAGCAAAAATCACAACACAAGATCGGTGCACCCGATCTACCATTAAAGAGTCTCCTACAAGGGTAGATACATGGATAGGCACGTTAAGAGGCTCATATGTAGAATCAAAACCTAAAGCAAAATATGCAGACATATAGGAGAAAGTCGACCCAAGATAAAATAACATAGATGTAAATCTAAAATAAATGAGGATGATACTTGTGATGACAGCATCAGAGGCCTTTATCTCTGGCCTAGAAGGTATGGAATAGCACTGACCACATCTACCAGCTAAATGGGAAGTCCCATGACCATCACCAGAGGTACCACTGCCTCTGCCTCTCACACCCCTACTATAACCTCTATCTCTCACAGTCGATATAAGAGTAGCTCTGAAAAATGGCAGGGACAATCCTTGCCTAAATGTCCACTCTCATCAAACACATAGCAAACCCTGTGGCCTGGCTTAATGGAATGAGGTATGGCTGAGCTAGGACAACCACTCAAAGCTAATGAACTAGAATATCCACTACCTAAACTCTACAAGGCTTTATGCATTGGTCTACCATGATACCTGTGGAAATCTCTAGAATCTCTCCCTCGAGAAACATGACCTCAAAACTTGCCCTAACGATGCACCTTCTTGGATCTTCCCTGAGACGCTTGAAGAATAAAATTAATAATCTAAAAATCATCTACAATACTCTAAAATGATGCCCAATACACTACCATCTGATTCATAGCTAGCTAAAAATAAACATCCAACCCCTTCACAAACTTTTGAATCTTCTCGAACTCGGTGGCAATACTAGCATAAAATATCTAGACAAAGCATAAAAACAAAACCCATACTATGTAATAATCACAAAGCCATGCTCCAAGCGATCAAAATCATATTTTATCTGATCCCTCAAACCATATGACACAAACCTATCCAAAAAGGCCACAATAAACTGATCTCAAGTCATCTCTGGGGAACCAAGAGGTCTGCAACTAATAAGTGACCTCCACCAATCCCTGGTTGTATCTTTCAATTGATAAATTGTATAAGCAACCCCATGTGACTCAAGCCATTAAAGGCTATGCAACTTTTCATGACAATAAATCAAGAACTCATAGGCTTCCTCTCCTACCGCACCACTAAACCTAGGAGGACCCAAATGAATGAATTTCTAAAACCTTTTCTAATCCAAAAAACATAACTGTACTCCTAATAATAAGAGGCATAGTGAATCGGGCTGGCTGAGATCCCACCCAAGAAGGTAACATAAAAGAAGGATGAACTCCTGACCTCAGAATGCCATACTCGAATACAAGTGCAAAAAGAATGAAACACTATTTAGAACACAAGGTATGAAAGATACACAGATATAAAATGAAATAAGGGAAGTTTCCTAAAGATATCTTATAACCTCTCAAAGATAGATACGAATGTCTACATACCTGTACTGACCCAAACCATGGCCTAGATGTGATGGGTGTCTCAAGTCCCACGTGGACCAGAGATCACCACCTGTACCTAACCAAACCAAACATCACATCTTCCAAGGTCGGATGAATTTTGAACATATACCAATATAAATTCAAGACATAAAGGATACTGCTATGATCAATAACCAACAACCATCCAAAATAGTTGACCAACTTCACCCAGTACACAGTAATCCAAACAAAGCCTTCTATCAAAAGAACCAAAACTAAACATCAATAAAGCACCAAGATATGCCCCCCCAACTAGAGCCAAAAATAAGCCTAAACAGACTAAGACATAAGAGACCAAATATACAATGTAGACTTCCAAAGTATGGAAGCTCACCACTTCAATGCCAACTCTTGAGATGATCCCGAATCCTAATCACTGAGTAGGAGAAGTAGAAGTATGGATAGTTCCTGCATCGCGTGGGGATACAACGTTCGAATACAATTAGCGGGGTAAGCACTAGCATATAACTCAGGGATAAGGATAGCATAATGCCATAATCAACAGTTTTAAATCATTCAAATCCAATGCACAAAAACAATACATATGCATCTATATATCATGTGATGAGTTAGGGAAAAAGGCTTAATATGCACTTTAAAACTTTAGCCTGGATAGTGTAGCTCTACTATTATAACATACGAAAGGACCCACAGTCTATATGGGCCCAGCTCTTCCCCAGCTGGTAGGGCCCCAGTGTATTGGCTGCACGACCCAATGGGTATGCATATGTACTATGGGGGACTCAAACCTCCCGACATATAAAGGTGACACGAGAACCAAATTATGTAATAAGATTTAGGGGTCTTGAAGCTCCCAATCAAATGATATTAATAAGGGGGACTTAAACCACCTGGTCATATAGAGCCCCGCATTGGCAACCACGATCTCTAGTATTAGACTCCCGAACCTCTACTTTTATGACTCAGCAACACAACCCTCATTAAAGCCAAGTTAAAATAGTTAGCACATACATTATCATTCGCTAAACCATGATACACATTTAGGCATACATTGTTGGTATCGTCATACCAACTACACTTGCAAGGTAACATCAACATGCCACACCAATTATCTTCTCTTAGGGGAATTCACATCCTCCTTGGTTCAATTACACATTAGTTTTCGGAATTATGTAATCCCATAAGGTTTAATTCAAAATCATTATGCAATAGTACAAGAACAGTTCATATTCCCATATTTTTTATAACTAAAACCCATTTCACAATATAGGGTTGGGGTCATAACCACTTCAAAAGTTAAAAATATAGGCAAAAACATAATTCCCTAGTTTATTCATCATACCCATACACCCATGAGTTCAAACCACCATTTAAAGCCTAAGTAATCATATGTAAACCATGGGAAAACATTGTTCAATAAATAAGCATTCAAACCCTCAACCCTTGTTTCAAAACCAACATAAATATCTAATGAACAATACTTTAAAATGCATGCTTTTTAATAATTTAACAATAAGAGAAGAGTAACATGCCTGAAATACCAAGTTTCACAAAAGAAATTCAACCCTTGAGCCCTTGGATGATCTACTTCTTGGAAACCCAAAGTATGGCTGCTTGAGAGAATTTGAAAGAGCTTTTGGAAGTGTTTGAGTACATTAAGGATGAAATATAACTCCCTTAAGTTCTTTATGGACGTGGGGTTTTAATTGAGTACAGAGAGAATTGTCCAAAGTTCCCTCAAATTAAAAACTGAATTTTAGTTTTCAATCTATAGGAACCATACGACTCATATAGTCTTATTACGACTCTTCAGCATGAGTCATAGCCAAGATATTTTCCAGGATACCCACATATTAGAGACCCTATGACTCAGCTAGTACCACTCATAATAGGACCCTACGACTTGTATGGTCCAATTGTAGTCAACACAAAACCCATTTGGGTAAACACTGGACAACCTACGATTTGCGCCCAATGACTCATAACAAGTCCCTACATCTCATAGTGAGCCACTCATACTCAGAGCAAAACTTAGACACTTACTTTCTGATTTGGTTACAACTTGTGTCCTTAGGACCCGTTAAGACTCTTATGACTCGTATCCCTGTGTCGTACTCAGGATAGTAACTCGAGTACCATTCACTGGACACCTAACTACTAGGGTCACATGACCTGTCAAGACACTCTATGAATCGTAGGGTGAGTTATTGTCAAGATATTGAGGACAAAATTTTAGAAAATTTTCAAGGACCAAAAATACAGGGCATTACATCTCCCCCCTTAAGATAATTCATCCTCGAATGATAGGAAAAAGGCATTTATTAGTATGATTTGACTCCAAACACAACCATAATTACCTTTAACAAAGAGTAAAAACAAAGATGTTAAGGAATACTCATACCTCAAGCAAAATTATCCCAAACGGGGAACAACAATGGATATTTGGACTTTATGTCCTCCTCGGCTTCCCTAGTAGCTTCCTCAACATTTTGGTTCTTCCAAAGAACCTTTACGGAAGCCACATCCTTAGTCTGCAACCGGCGGACTTGTAGATTCAAAATCTCAATCGGGACTTCTTCATAAGACAAGGAATCCAAAATTCCCACCTCCTTTAAGGGAATGACCATTGAAAGATCACCCACTCACTTTCTCAACATGGAAACATAAAAAACTGGGTGGATGGAGCTCAAGCTAGACAGTAACTCTAATTCATATGAAATATTACCAACCCTCTTCAAAACCAAGTACGAACCGATATAACGAGGACTGAGCTTCCCCTACTTGGGGAAACTGCATAACTCTTTTTATAGAAGACACCTTTAAGAACACCCAATCACCAACATTGAACTCCAACTCTCTTCTCCTTACATCCGCGTAGGACTTTTGGAGACTTTAGGTGGCCTTGTATATCTTGAATCACCTTCACCTTCTCCATGACTTGGTGAACCAAATTAGGGCTAAAAAACTTATTCTCTCAAATCTCAGACCACCCAATAGGAGACCTAAACCTCCTACCATATAAGGCCTCAAACAGAGCCACACTAATTCTAGAGTGATAACTGTTGTTGTAAGAAAATTCTATAAGAGGTAAATGGTCAACCCAACTACCACCAAAATCAAACACACAAGACCAAAGCATATCTTCCAAGACATGGATTGTCTTTTCCACTTGCCCATCTATTTACGGGTAGAAAGTAGGGCTACCTTAGTCCTTAAGCCTCGCTGGAATGACCTCTTAAAGTGAGATGAGAATTGAGTACCCTAATCAGATATTATGAAGACTGGAGTACCATGACACTTCACGATCTTCTCAATGAACAACTTGGAATAATCCTCAAAAGAGTAATTAGTCCTCACGGGAAAAAGTGAGCAAACTTAGTCATCCTATCCACGATGACCCTAATCAAATCAAACTATTGGCGAGACCGCGTAAGTCCCATAATGAAATCTATGTTAATTATCTCCCATTTCTACACCGGCAGCTCAATCTACTAAGTCAACCCACTGGGCCTCAGGTGATCTACCTTCAATTGCTAATGTACCATGCACTTAGGCACAAAATAGGCCACATCCCACTTCATGTTATTCCACTAATAAATATTCTTAAGATCATGGTACATTTTAGTCAAACCAAGATAAATAGTATAATGTGACTCATGAGCTTCGGCCAAAATTCTTCTTTGCAACCCATCAACATCGGGAACACATAATCTACCCCGGAACCTCAAGATACCATTACCATAAATTTTGAAAATCATCACCTTCTGCCTACCCACATTATCCTTTATTTGTATCAAAATAGGATCCAACATCTGCTTATCCTTTACCTTTGCTCTAAGAAATGACTTTGCCATCTCTTGAACAATCATATCAACATTCTAAAAATCCAAGAGACGAACTCCGAGATAAGCCAAATGTTGAATATCCCTCACCAAATCCTACTTCTTCTCATCCACAAGAGACAAGCTTCCCATGGAAAACCTGTTAAGAGCTTTAACAACCACATTAGCTTTACCTGGATGATTGTAGAAACACATGTCATAGTCCTTTAGCAACTCAAGCCACCTTCTTTTCCTGAGATTTAACTCCTTTAGAGTGAACACGTATTGTAGACTCTTATGATCAGAATATATATCAACATGGACCCTATACAAATAATGCCTCCAGATTTTTAATGTAAATACCACAGCTAACAATCTCAAATAATGAGTCAGATAATTCTTCTAGTTAACTTTTAATTGTCTAGAGGCATAAGCAACCACCTTGCAATATTACATCATCACATAACCCAGTCCCACTCGTGACTCATCACGATAGACAGAAAAACCATCAGTGCCTTCAGGTAAATTCAAGATTGGAGCTGAAGTCAACTTATCCTTCAGCTTCTAGAAACTACTCTCACAAGCATCAGATCACAAGAACTTCACCTTCTTCCGAGTCAACTTAGTCAATGGGGCAATAATAGAAGAGAAACTCTCCACAAACCTTCTATAATAATTGGCTAAACCCAAGAAACTCATAATGTTAGTTAGAGTTGTGGGTCTAGGCCATTTCTTAACCATCGTAACCTTTTGCGAATCCACCATGATCCCTTCACTGGAAACAACGTGTCCCATACAAGTCATAACATTTAATCATAACACATACTTAGAGAACCTTGCATACAATGTTGATCCTTTAGGGTCTGCAAAATAAGGCAAAGGTGATCGACATGATCCACCTCACTCGTGGAATATACTAAAATATCATCAATAAAGACAATCACGAAAAATCCAAGAACTGATCCCAATTCATAAGGTGCATAAATATTATCGGGGCATTGGTTAAACCAAAAGACATCACCAAAAACTCAAAATGATCGTATCGGGTTCAGAAAGAAATCTTAGGTATATCCACCTCCTTAATCCTCAATTGATGGTAACCCGATTGAAGATCAATCTTAGAAAAGAACTTAGCACCCTAAAGCTGATCGAATAGATCTTCAATTCTCAAAATAGGAAATATATTCTTTATGATTACCTTATTCAATCGGAGGTAATCAATACACATCCGAAGGGAACCATCCTTCTTATGCACAAAAAAATAAGAGCACCCTACGAAGACGCACTAGGATGGATAAAACCTTTGTCAAAAAGATCTTTCAACTACTCCTTGAGTTCTTCCAACTCGGTCAGAGCCATTCTGTAACAAGGGATAGAAATAGGATGAGTTTCCGAAAGAAGAGCAATCTCAAAATAGATTTCCCTATCGGGAGGAATAATAGGAAGATGGTCATAAAATACCTCGAGAAATTCACAGACCACAGGGACAGTCTACAAGTAAGAACCTTCAGACCTAGAATCCTTAACATATACTAAGTAATAGAGGCACCCCTTAGAAACCAATTTTTGGGCTCTAATAAATGAGATGAACCTTCCCTTAGGTACTAGGGAACTAACTTCCCACTTGATCACCGGCTCATTAAGGAATTGGAAACTGACTCTTCGGGTACGACAATTAAGAGATGCATAGCACGAATGCAACTAATCCATCCCTAAAATCATATCAAAGTTTAACATGTCCAACTCTATCAGATCTACCAAGGTCTCTCTACCATAGATCGACATCACACAACCCCTATAGACCTTTCTAGATAAAATGAAATCACCCACCAGAGTGGACACAAAAAAGCGATCCGAAATAAATTCAAGACCAAAGCCAAAATGAATAGCCACATAAGGGGTCACATAAAAAAGAGTAGACCCAGTAACAAGTAGACAATATACATCACGAGATAAGAGTTTAAGAGTAACAGTAACAATATCAGGGGATGCCTTAGAATCTTAGAGAGTGGCAAGAACATATAGTTGATTCCGACCAATGTCGGAGCCAGAAATAGAAGTAGCATCTTTTGGTGCGGAAGTTGATGAAGTAGCAACAAGAATTTCATTTACCCCAAAAGCTACCCTAGAAGGACAATCCCTCTACATGTGACCAATCTGACCACTTTTAAAACACTTGTTCCTCCCCTCTTCACAAACACCATGGTGCACCTTCCGCGAAATCTATAAAGAGGATACGAGGAGCTAAATGAGCCTCATTAGCATGAGGCTAGGCTGCTGGTACTCTAAATCCACTATCATACTAAGAACGATCATCACCTGACTACTTTGGATAAGTATAACTAGTCGTAGAGTAGGAATCAGAATTTACCTACTTCTTCTTAGACCATTTTCCACTATCTCTACTACTTTACTGCTGACCTCCACCCTGATCTGAGTAGCAAAACTTCTTATTCTGCCTTTCCCTCATTTTCACTTGCTTCTTCTTTTCTTGTTCCACTTGTTGCATATACACCATAAGTCTAAAGATATCTATATCCTTGTTCAATAAGGCATCCTTTCTCTCCAAGATCAATTCACGGGACAACCCAGAGGCAAACTTTCTCATTTTAGCCCTCATACTAGACACTAATTCTGTAGAATAATGCGACAACTGATGAAATTTTAGGCATACTCTTTCACTGATATCCTTCCTTGCTTCAGATTTAGAAATTCTTAAGCTTTTTCCTCCCTCAATCCCTGAGGAAAGAAGTGATTAAGAAAAATACTAGAGAAGTTGTCCTACAAAGCTGACTCAGCATCATCGCCCCTAAGCTTCTCCACTCTTCATACCATTGATATGCTACATCCTTCAACTGATAGGCGACAAACTCTACACCCTCTATATCAATAGCATACATCACATGAAAGATCTTTTCCATCTCATCAATGAAATTTTGAGGATCTTCCTCAACTTTAGAACTAGTAAAAAAGTAGGACTCAACCTCATAAATTGGGCAACTCTAGTGGCCTTAGATAATGGAGCAACAGAAGCACCACGTTCAGTCTAGGAGGCCACCAACTGGGTAAGCAATTGAATCGATAGGAAAAACTCAACATTAGACATGCCAGTTTGGGGTACCTGAGGAGGGATAGGAATGACCGGTGGAGCTCCATCAGGGAAATTAGAAGAAATGACCCTAGACCAAGTCTGAACTCCTGGAGTAGGATGAGATCCATCCATATTGTCCTTAGAAGAGACAAAAAGGTTTCCACGTGCATCATATCTTTTGGGAGGCATGATCTGAAAAGCGAACATATGAGAATTAGAGTAGATTCAAGACCTTAGACTCTATAGTTCAAAAATAGAACAAAAAGAAAGGGAAACATTCAAAAATTCCTCGTAGCCTCATCCTTATAAGTGTGAAATGCTAGACACCCATAAATGAGACTCTACTTGGTACGACTTTGTTGGACACCCAATGACACCAAACCTAGGCTCTATACCATATTTGTCACGGCTCGAACCAAAGCTTGGCCGTGATGGGTATCTCAAGTCTCATGTAGACCAAAGATCACCCCCTGTACCTAACCAAACCAAACACCACATCCCTCAAGGTTGGATAAATTCCAAACATATAACAAGATAAATTCAAGGAATAAAAGATACTTCTATGATCAATAACCAACAACCATCCAAAATAGCCGACCAACATCACCCAGTCCACAGTAATCCAAACAAAGCCTTTTAACAAAAGAAGCAAAACTGAATATCAATAAAGTGTAGGGACATGACCCCGACTATAGCCAAAAACAAGTCTCAATAGCTGAGACATAAGAGACCAAAATATAAAATATAGACTTCCAATGTATGGAAGCTCACCACTTTAATGTCAATTTATGAGCTAATCCTGAATCTTAATTACTGAGTAGGAGAAGTAAAAGTATGGCCAATTTTTGTATCACGTGGGGATACAACGTCCGAAGACGGTTAGCAGGGTGAGTGCTAGCATGTAACTCAGGGATAAGGATAACATAATGCCACAATCAACAATTTCAAACCATTCAAATCTAATGCACAAAATCAATGCATATATATATATATATCACATACTGGAATAGGAAAAAATGCTCAATATGTATTTTAAAATGTTAGCTTGGATTGGGTAGCTCAGCCGTCATAACATACGAAGGCACCCACGAGCTATGTGGGCCCAACTCTCCCCAGTTGTAGGGCCCCAGTGTGTTTTGACCCATGAACCAGAGGGTATCCATATGCATTATGTGAGACTAGAACCTCACATCATATCAAGGTGACACAACCACCAAATCATATAATAAGATGTTAGGGACCTGAACCCCCAATCAAATGATATTAATAAGGGGGACTTAAACCACCCGGTCATATAGACCCTTGCATCGGCAAATGCGGTTTCCAAAATTGGTCTCTTAGACCTTCAATTTCATGACTCAGCTACACAACCTTCATTAAAGACCAATTAAAATAGTTAGCACATAAATTATCGTTCCTTGAACCATGATACACATTTAGGCATACATTATTGGTATTGTCATATAAACTACACTTGGAAGGTAACATCAACATGCCACACCAATCATCTTCTCTTGGGGGAATTCATAACCCTCTTGGTTTAATTACACATTAGTTTGGGAAATTACATTATCCCATAAGGTTCAATTCCAAATCATTATACAATAGTATAAGAACAGTTCAAATTCCCATATTTTTCATAATTAAAACAAATTTCACAATATGGGGTTAGGGTCATAACCACTTCAAAAGTCACAAGTTTGGGGAAAATCACAATTCCCTAGTTCATTCACCATACCCATGCATCCACGAGTTCAAACCACAATTTAAAGCATGAGTAATCATATGTAAACCATGGGAAAACATTGTTCAATCAATAAGCATTCAAACCCTCAACCCTTGTTTCAAAACCAATATAAATATCTCATGAAAAATACTTTAAAACACATGCTTTTTAACTATTTTACAATAAGGGAAGAGTAACATGCCTGAAATACGAAGTTTCATAAAAGGAATTCAACCTTTGAACCCTTGGATGATCTCCTTCATAGAAACCATAAGTATGGCTGCTTGAGAGAATTTAAGAGATATTTTGGAAGCGTTTGAGTATATTAAGAATGAAATATAACCCCGTTAAGTGCTTTATGGACATGGGGTTTTCATTGGGTAAGAAGAGAATTATCCAAAGTTCCCTCAAATTAAAAGCTGAATTTTAGTCGTCGATTACTATGGGTCACCATACGACTCGTATAGTATCATTACGACTCTTCACTGTGACTTGTAGCCAAGATAGTTCCCAGGACACCCACAAACTGGAGACCCTATGACTCAACTGGTACCACTCATAGTGGGACCTATCGACTCGTAGGGTCCAGTTGTAGTCAATACAAAACCCATTTGGGTAAACACTGGACAACCTACGATTTGCATCCAACGACTCATACCAATTCCCTACACCTCATACTGAGCCCCTTATACTTAGAGCAAAACTTAGTCACTTACTTTCTAATTTGGTTACGACTTGGGTCCCTAGGACCTGTCAAGACTCCCTGCGAGTCATATCCTTAAGTCGTACTCAAGACAGTAACTCGATTACCATTCACTGGACACCTTACGACTAGGGTCACATGACCCATCAAGACACACTAAGACTCATAGGGTGAGTCGTAGCCAAGACAGTGAGGATAAAATGTTAGAAAATTTTCAAGGATAAAAAAATTAAGGTATTTCAGTACCGATCCACGTGACTCTACTAGACACCCTGTTCTTACACTGATGAGACCAATAAAATCTGGTTGCTCTGATACCAATTTATCACAACCCAAAAACCAAGGTCATGATGACACTTTTCGCGACAAGCCTTGACAAGTAAGCTTATCACCCTAACTAATATGAAAAGAAGAATCAATACCAAAACCCAAGGCAAGACTCCCAGAGAAGAGTCAAACCACACACACATATGTATATATATAGTAAAAGCAAAAATATATAGTCAAAGATACCAATACAATATCCCAAAACCTGGTGTCATAGTATAAAAACTACGAAATATATCTCAAATGTCAAAAGATACAATAATAGACCAAAAAGGATAAAAACTCCATCTGTAAATACAAAATAATACATGTAATAGATAGAAAGAGGTAGTAGATTGACTCCAGAATCCTGGATCAATTGCTACCTCGAATATACTCTAGATACCGCTTGAATCAACTTCTGTGTGGCACATTCGTACCAAAATCTTTAATAAATGGGTACAGTAGGGGTGAGTACGGTCCACTTGTACTCTATAGGTATCATAGGCTGACCGAGTAAAGTAGAAAATAAAGCATATAAACATAAACTATGGGCACGTCACCTGCAATTGGAAAATATTCCAAATGATAAACCAAACCCTCTTCACTAACAGTTCTACCACATCCACATATACCATACACAAATATATAAAAGAAGCATAGGTATTAGATATCACACATACAAGTATGGAAAAGAAGCACACATAGACAGATATCATATCAAAGATGATAATACAACACAAAATAAGCATAATATATTTGAAATGCAAGAAAGATGATGATGAAATTGAAGATGATCATGATGATGCATGAGGTTGTTGCACAACCTACGTATACACCTATCGATTTGTGCTCTTGAGGTAGGATTCATGAGGGGTTTGCAACCCATATACGAACAATATCCATAACTTATCTTCAGCACATACATCGATAGAAGGTTTTTAAAGATGTCATATTTTTTATCAGAAAAAGCCAGTATTTCTAGTATTTCTAGTATTTCATGGAGGTACCAATGTTTCATAAATGAATAATGATATGAGGATGTAATTCTCACAACTAACAAAAATGAGAATATCCAATATACCAACCATGTGAGCTAAAGTCCACTCAAATCAACCAACCATCCATGATCTAATATAATCCAGAAACCATCAACTGAAACATACAAGCGAATGTCATTGGTACCACAAAATTCCCCAAATCTAGGATTTTCCCATCAAAAGGAGTGTAACAAAACATACATATATCAATACCAGGCCAACAACATTATATAAGACCCCACACAGTCACACCTAGCAAATAATGTCTCAAAACCACCAAATATTATCCACATAGTCCCCCACTCGAACATATAAATCACCTAAACACATTTTTCATGATACAACCCCAAACCCATAGCATACTTTTACATTATTATTAATTACCCAATCAGTCTAAAGAAAGTTAAGCCATAACTTACCTCGAATACTGAAAACTAGTCCAAAAATCCTTTTATCCAAACCATTCCCCTCACAAACGGACCTGAAATTAACTAAATTATACAAATATACAATTTATACATCAAAAGAAAGCCAATGATATCCATATTGCCAATTTTCAAGTCGGGATCAAAACGGTCCCCCAAAATAGGTTTTTAATAAAAGGGTAAAATCATAATTTTATTTTTAAAATATATTGTCCATACTTATAGGAGTCTACATCTGATAACCCATGCAAAAATGAGTTGAAAATGAGGTTCAAATCAAACAAAAACTATTTTCAAGCTTTACCAGCAAAAATCCCCCAAAACCCATTTTAATATTAAGAATTTGAAGTTGTTTTGAAAATAAAATCAACAGAAAAAAATAATAATTATAAGATTACAAACTTATCCATGGAAGAAATCTTGAAAACCCTTTTAGAATCGTCCAAATCAGAGCTCCCACGCCCCAACAATGGTGAAAATGAAGTTTTGATTTTCAACTTAGGTAAAAATCAAGAAAAATCGAATAGAAGTTCCTGGTAAATGGGATAAATGGAGTTATAAATTGATAGACAATGATTATACGAGAAAACACATTAAAAATCATCAAAATCGAAGCTTCTTAGATCCAAAAATGTCAAAAATATGAAATGAGGTCGATTTTGGTCATAACCATCAGCGATGGTCGCTAAAATGACACTTTAGCCACTAAAACGGCCTGGTCAAATGGTCAAAGGCCTCTAAAGCAATCAACCAACCACTTTAGCACCCACACCAGTACCAACAACCTTCAAAATTTGTTTTTGACCCCGAACTCTTTTGAAATCTTATGAACATGGTCCAATAGTGAAATTTGATCATAAAATACATTTCGGATCTAATGGAATCATCAAATTTATGAAAAGCGTTATTTTCACAAAATTGACCACGGGACCCTATTTATATTATTTTCGAACCAAGGATTGAAATGGATCTAAAGACCACAAAATCAAATCAACCTCGCTACTAACCCATTTTCGACCTTCCGAACTCAATGAATATATCATATTTTCAATAAGACTTTGTTTTCACAAAATTGACCCTCGAGACTCAATTTTATAATTTTTTTAACCGAGAATCAAAATGAGATATAAAAGCAATAAAATCACACCAACCATGTTACCAACCTAAAATTGATATTTTGTATCTACTGGCATAGTCCATTTTGTAATCCAATACACATGTCAATAAATATTGATCGAAGTCAACTATAAGGCTTTTCAAGCCACCAAAAATCCAAAACTCGCACAAATCACACCGAAATATATTAAAAACTATGTCAGTTATTTTCACACTCCATAATACCACAAAGAAATTACAGGGAGAGGTAAAAATGGTCAAATGACACAAAAAAAAATATTTTATAAAAATCACTAAAAATTAAATCATTACAATGTTGGATTAAGATTAAAAAAAATTGACAACAGAGTATACTATTGATTAGAAAAATTAATACAAAAATGGAGACTTGTATTATAATATATATATAACATAAGTCCTTCATGGATACTAACAAAGGAAATATCACCCTCACAAAAATGCACAACACTATGGTATTGTCATAATTTAAATTATCGAAATACATAGGAATCAAATAAATACTTTATTTAATAATATTAGAAAAATCCAAAAAGTAGGTTCATTATAGTAATGAGACTAAAAAAGTCACAACTCAAATGATTATGAGTGGCACCGAACCTAACTCTTTAGCAAAAGAAACAAGAAACCCAACCCTTAGTCGTATAATCTATATAACATATAAAGGAGAGTCATTGATGAGATGAAGAGGTACATCTCTATGACCTTCATTCCTATTTATCTATTTGCTCCTTTTTTGGACATTTTTCCTAATTTTTAAAATTATATGCTATGTAAAAAGAAAACTCAAAAGTCACTCATTTAAATCTTTTAATTATGTTTAATGTACTTAAGTTTTATTTCTTCCAAAGATGAATACACATGTTGAAAAAAAAATTATTAATTAATAAAAATAACTGTGGAACTTTGAAAACCTTTCCTGAAGAGTACGTGGCTAACAATATAATTGTGTATTAGTGATTGACTATTTATTTCCCTATTCATTGTTATCTAAAACTTTTTTGATTCCCTTGTGTGGCGTTATGTTTTCTTCTTAGTACTACTTAAGGTAGCAATTGCCGGTATCACAGAGGTTTCATTCTCATATTTCGTACAATTAACAATAATGGTATCTTTATGGAAGTCTCTTGCATTTTATTCAACTGTTCTGTTGACTATTGTAATAGTTCTTACACAGAGATTTTCTTAGTGGGAATTCTTAATGTTAGTCAAGAGTGTTAATCAACACAAATCTCACATCTCAAGAGAAAAACAACACTAGCACACATCTATCTTATATCGTTGATATGATGGTGATGATTGCATTTACAAAGTTGTGGCCGTAATTTTTTGAGAATTAGATTATATATGTATGTATATGTTGAACCTTTTCTGGCATTCTATTTTATTTATCACCATTTTATTTATTTTTTGATTATTTATATGATTTATATTTGTTTGTATCATTTGTACCTAGATTATTCATCATGAAAACATTAAGGTGGATTCAAGATTTAATTTTCTGGGTTCAATAATTAAGGTTATTTGATTAAATCCACTGTACTTTTAAAGTTATGAGTTCATATCTGCTATTTATTATAATTTTAATAGATTTTCACTACATAAAAGTATTCTGTTTTCGATGAAGCTGATATCATAACGTTAGATTTGGCGTGGCTTTCGTATCATTTTATAGGCCATGTTTCAATTTATTTTTATTTTTCAATCAAATTATTCTTTTATCACAAAGAATTACACATCGGCTTAAAATCTCTATAAGTTGTTTGGATGAAAAATTTATTTTCTCCACGAAAATATCGTCAAGGAATTTATCATGAATTTGGTAGCATATTTAAAATAGATTTATATGATTTATGTTTTGATCTAAATATATATTGTTAAATGGTTTATATGTAAACTTATCATTAAATAAAATATCACTTTTTGTATCTTTCATGTATAATATTGGTGTTGTGTGGAATTAGTAGTATTAAATGGGCGTTAATATTTTTTTTTTTTTCTACTTGCCTAAATTATTGTTAGTGTTATATTAATAAGCAGAATTTTTATAGTTGATATTAATAAATTATATGGTTCTTCCTTTTTTATCTTTCAAATAAAATTTACCTTTAAAATTGTATAATGAGTCCATTAATATATTTTTCACAGAATAACCGCATAAAGCGCGGTTGAATTTACTAGTTAAATACTAAAACTTAACATTAAGTAAGTCCTTTTCCAAAATCGTCATTTATTTACTTAAAATGTCCCAAATCATAATAATTGTCTAATATCTCCAATAACCCAATAAAAATAACCAAACTGCAGAAATATCTCAAAACTATTAATAGCTATAATAACTTAATAGCCATTTCAATGAGCTGATGACTGATTTACTTAATGGAGTTAATTTCTTGAATTCAATTGATTCATTTTCTATCTTTGACCTAAAAAAATAATGAGAAAGGCTGAATTACATCTCAATAACTTTGATGAATTCAAATTAAGGGCCCTTAAGAATCAACTTGCTAATTACATTATTGATGTTTGTGATATTCATAAAATTTGTCTAATTTATATGGACTTACGGAACTTTTAAAAGTTAGTTGAGACAAAGAATTATTTAAACTATTGTCATGGTCCAAAAGTTAGGTCATGATGGCACCTACCTCGACTCAGTCTTTGTAGGTAAGCTGAAGAACCCACAAAGGAAAGAAATGGAATAAATAAAGAAAAATAAGTAAATACAAGACTTCTAGAACAAAGTTAGACTATATCATAATACAAAGTATGAATAAAAATACAATTGAATCCTAAAATATTCGTATTATTAATGAAAAGAGAATCTAATACTAATTCTAAAAACTGAAATACAATTGTAAGTAAATATGTCAAAAAAATGAGAGGAGGACTAGAATCATCCCCGAACTCTAGAGAACACAGTACCTAGAATATCAATTCTAATAGAATGATTTCAGCTATCGTGAGCCATTCTCGAACTAGGATCTATATCGAAAGAGCACAATAGAAGTGAGTACGGTCCACTTGTACTCAGTAGGTATCATTGGTTAACTGAGCAAAGTAGAAAATAATTCAAGTAATATATACCATGAGCACGCCACTTGCAAATAGAAAAGTTTTCAAATGGTAGCTCATACTGTCTCCACTAACAGTTCTAAGATATGAAGACAATAAGGAAAACTACACACAAATATAACTAAGGAAACTAACTATAAAACAACAACACATAATAGGAATATACAACAATGTAATGCAATACCATATAATGTAATGAAATGATGATATGATAATGATGAATGTAAGCCATTGCATAGCTTTTTGTATAAAAATTTGAGCCTCAATGCGTCATGACAGGAGCCATGGGGGGCTCGTAACTCGTATACCTTCTCATATCTAAATATCATATCTTAATTCACCTCCCTAGCTAATTCTTATGGATCAATGATTTTATAAAGTTTCTCATTCACCACTCCAGCAAATGTCACGGATTAAGGAGTTAACAAAAGTGTTTCTCAGTGGTGCCAAATTTTCATGAATATAAATGAATAAGATGAAGATGCATGCTCATAATGAAGTAAATATGAAGATAATAAATCAATTTAATAACGGTATAAATGAGCTCAAATCTCCTCAATATGATAATAGTTCATGATATGAAGTCTCCTCGACACCACTAAAGTGAATAATCATGTAGAGATTAATAATATCATCTTAAAAGACCCTCTCTCATGTATTACCATCAGAAAAAGGCAAATTATATTTAAGAATTCTATAATATATATTCAATCTCCTGCACGGGCAACACAACAATAATAATTACATTTATTGCACAAATAAGGCCTACATATATCAATTAAAACCACCACTCAAGAATCACCATAAGTATATTCTCTTAAGTAAACTAAAATATGTAAATAAGCCTCCACAAGGACACACGATAATAATAATAATTCTAAAATACTACCCTTTCAACAAAATTTCCTAACTCATAGCATTCTTTACAAGAAAATTAACTATACAACTTAGTTTGAAGGAAGTTAAGCCATAATCTACCTTGAAATGCCAAAAATCCAAGCCTAAGCCTTCAAGTGGAGCCTTTCCTTCACGAAGGGTCTAGGCATGAGCTAAAACTATCAAAAGCATAACTACATGTCAAAAAGAAGATAATGATACATATATTAGCTATATTCAAAATCATGTCCAAAATTAGTTTATAAAATGATACCTATATTATCTACATGTTTTTCATGTCAAAAGAAGATGTATTTGAAAACTCAAGAAAAAATGAGTTGAAATTAGTGTTCAAATCAATGAAAAAATATTTTTAAGAGTTTAGTAGAAAATCCCCAAATCCTAGCATATAAACAAAATTAAAAGGTGTTTTTGAATATATAATCATAAGGAGTTGATGGAATTAAGTGTTTGGAGCTTACCCAAGCACAAATAGTGAAGAAAACCCTAGAAATTGCCTTTTGCCAAAGCTTCAAGGTCCAAAAAATATGGAAATCACAAAAATTAGAGTATTTATATTGTTTTATGAATAGCACCTCATGATTGCAGCCCCCACCTCATGATCTAAAGGGCCAATGTTGATCAAAACTTAAGCTAGTTATTGCAATCACATAGCTGGGCCTCGTGGTTGTGATGAGTCAATCTGACCCCATCCATCATTTACCTTGCAATGGGAATGAGTTATTTAATAAAGGGTCATGATCACAATATGTGGACATACGATCGTGATGGTACCCCAGATGCTGCACTAAACACTACAAACCAACAATTAAGTTTTATGAAAAATAGTCCTGATCAAACCCTCATGATTTGTTTAGGATCTTATAGAAGTAAATCTATTACGCTACCGGGATATTTTCAACATTCAGTACTCAATGAAAAAATCAAATTTTTAAAAATAGTTTGTTTACAACAAATTAGCCTCTGGTACCCTCTAAAGCTTTTTTAACTAGTTTTCAAAATAAGGTTCAAAATAAAAAATAAAGGCTCTAAACCTGTAACGCCCCGAGTCTGTACCCTGGATGCTACACGGTGCTAGTGATAATGAAGGACCACTAGCTAACCCATGACTGGTACATGCTTTGAGCACTGAATAATAATAACACTGTAATAACAATGTAATGATATACATGATAAAGTTAGGCTGAAAATGCCATAAGGTTCATAACTAAAAAATCAATATTGAAGACTAAAATAACTAAATACTAAAATATCTATCTGAAATACTCTAGTCTGAAAGCCTGCACTGTCTGAATGTGGAGTTGAAGGGACAATCCCCCAACTAACTCCAACTATTGAAAACTGTACTGAAATACTAAAATAATACTTTGTCCCCGAACTATGAGGACTCACCACTAAGTCTTATGCTGGTAGGCTGGGCTTCTAAGTGCGGTCAGGAGCCTGTATGTCTGAACCTATGATATAAGACATCATAGCGCAAAATAAAGGTATGCGTCAGAATGTGCTGGTATGCTAAGTGAGGTAGGCTGATATGCATGGGTTCATATGCATGAACAATAACTGGATGAGTACATGAACATAACTGAATGAGAGTACATGCATGAATACATAAACTATACTAGGGTCATGATAACACTGGATACTAAGTTTTGGATTACTGATTCACTGATATCTGAGTTACTGATACTGTATAACTGATAACTAAGTGACTGTACCTGACTTTCCTGATTGTTGTAGATCTGATCTGAGTTCTATACTAATATGAGTGACTGTACCTGATAGTCATAAATCTGTAGAATTGATCTAAGTTCTATACTGAGCTGGGTGACTGTATCTGATAGTCCTAATTCTGAAGAACTGAACAGAGTTCTATACTAAGACTGAAACTAAAACTATGGGAGGTAATTATCTAACCGACATGCCCCTCTCTGAATGGATTGAGGTCTAACCCGTAACCCCAATTAGAAGGGTGTCAGTACCATTCCACGAGTAAATATAAGCTGTGAGTTAACTCTCTCTGACAGAAAGCTCTTTCATCAACCCTCGCTGGTAGGAAAACTCGTGCGTGATGTATCAACCCTAGTCTGGCAGGAAGATATCTCAACCTACTCTGGCTACGCAGTTCTATAATACAGGGATTGCTACTATGGATCAAACCCTATATTGGGAGGAATGCCCCATCCCTGGGTTCGCTTGGTGCTGAATCCTACTCCCAACTGGTTAGACACTAAGCAGATTTCTAGTACATACTAGGCCTGACTGAACTGTTACTGATCGTATTGTCTAACTCAAATGAATTGAGTTCACTGGATTCCGCTAACTGACAGAATACTACAGAGTTCTAAACTGAATACTGAATTGAGACAGTGACTGATTACTGAGTACTACTGTTTGTGAGACTACTAAGACTGTTCTGTAACTACTGTAGCACTAGGTAAACAACAAATTTGTCGAGTATTGAATACCCCAAGGACTTGATAGCATAAATTATAAGACATAGCACAATCTTGAAACATAACAAATTTCTTGATCACAAATCATTCATTGAGGCATTTTGACAAACACTTGCATGGCATGAACTTATATACATACTATCATGATATGGTTACACTACTCAACCCACATGAATAATTCATCAATCACTTGAAGAGCATAATTTATGCACATGACTGTAGTATAACATGCAAACATCATAATCATAACCCTAAATCACAATTCAAAGGGATTTTTAACATGAAACCACATGATACTACACACATGATAATCAATTCCATATGAATCTTGTAATAAACCATGGATTAGAAATCCAATTAACATTATAATCATGAATATACTTAAATCCAATCATGGAAATCATGCAATCAATGTACTTAAAGTTTAAAGGAGTTTCTTGGACTCTAAGGGTGGAAGGAACCCTTGGATGAACACTTCATATACCTTAATGCTTGAATTCTTGAAGATTGATGGTGAAATTATTGGAATTTGAATCTTGAATGGCAAGCCCTAGGGTTTGTTCTTGAGAAATTTGAGATAGAATGAGTGTAATTTGCTTAAGGGATGCTGAATTTTGTGTTTTTGGGCCTGAGTAGTCATGGGAAAAAGACCCAAATAGCCTTGAGGACATGAAATCTTAATGACTGAAAACTGACTTAGTGACGCGCAGATCGACATGTCGCGTCAATGGGGTCAACACGATGGCCGCCGCACCGCGTCGAGTCCACATTGATTCACTAGAAATTGCACTGGGAGATTGGGAAAATATTCATAAATGCGATAGGCGATGCGCGCATCAAGATCTTGTCGATACACTGGTTTGGACTCCTAAACATGCCTCAAACGATGTCCAAAAAATCCAAAACTCATCCGAGAACACCTACCGACATTCTTGATCATAAATCAACTTAAAGATCAACATTTAATAGTCGTAAGGGTCGCAAAATAAGATCGCCAACTATGAAGGCTAAAATAAATCTAAGTATGAATACCTAGCTAAAATTTTCTAAGTCTGGGACCCCTTAACAAGCTTTAAAGGACTGAATTAAGCTTAGGATTTTGCGGGGTCTTACAATATCTTCTCCTTGGGAACATTCATCCTCGAATGAGACTGACTAAGATGGGAGAACTGATAGACTAAAAGTACATACTGGACATGCATAACTGAAGCATGATTTCATGGCTGAGACTATTGATATACTGAATTATCATACTGAACATGCATAGCTGATGCATGATTTTATAACTAATATTACTGATAAGCTGAGTTTGTATACTGAACATGCATACCTGATGCATGAGTACATGACTGAACTGATTCATGAATGCATGACTGAGTATACAACGTTACTTGATACCATGTCTGTAACTACATATGAATATGGAAATGAGTAAATTTAAGAAAAACTATTACCTTGAGCTGAGTCTGAGTTTGCAGAGAAGAGGTGAGGATACTTGGTCCGCATATCTTCTTCTGCTTTTCCAAGTAGCTCCCTCAACGGACTGATTTCACCAAAGAACTTTGACTAGAGGGACTTCTTTATTCCTCGGTCTGTGAATCTGATAATCAAGTATTTCGACTGGGATCTCTTCATAAGAGAGACTATTCTGAATATCTATACCCTCTATAGGGACTTTAACTGCTGGGTCACCTATGCACTTCTTAAGCAAAGAGACGTGGACCACTGGATGTACTGAAGCTAAATCTGAAGGCAACTAAAATTCATAGGCTACCATTCCAAAGTGACTGAGAGTTCGGTAAGGACCAACATATCGAGGATTAAGTTTTCCTTTCTTACCTAACCTCTTCACTCCCTTCATAGGTGAGATTTTTAGGAATACAAAATCACCAATCTCAAACTTGAGATTGTTTACTGAACATGTATGAATGGGAACGTGAGAACATAACTGAGCATGAAATGTGATACATGAACTGAATTGATTCCTTGGATACTTGCCATGACATGGGAACAGTCATACGACTGAGATTGGAACAAGAGAGTCAACTTAGGAGTACTCATTACTCCAACTAGATTTTGTTACAGGATGAGAAACTAGAAGGTTTAGGACATGAAACCTCGGGGGATTATAGTGCATCTCTCCCTTGGGACATTATGTTCCCCGAAGAATACTGACTTGGCTGAGATACTGAGGAAAAGCTAAGACGAAGCATGTGGCACCTATGAACTGAATCATAACCAAATATTTGGGATCTGAAACTGAGGCATGATATATGAACTGAGTTAAACTTGTAACTACCAGAATGATCCATTATGGAATGGTCATATTCATAAGACTATGGATAGGATGACTGGGTGAAAAGATGGGAAACCATACGAGCTTGTTCGCCTGACTGCTAAACTGAATTACTGGCTTTACAGACTAACTCATACTGAAAACTTATACTCAGCTAGATATTTTCTTGACACTCTTTCTATAAAATTTTACTAACTTTAGGGTGTAAGGAAATCTTGACATGGTCTGAATAAGGCATATGAATAAGAAATTACCATGTGGCTACAATTCTATAATATAGAGCAAGGCCTACAAAATATCATCTAAGATAGAGTTACTAAGCCTTATGAACTGCAACTACAAACTTTCAAAATTAGAAATATTCCTCAAATACCCTCTCAACTATATTCTACACCTTAGCAAGGCGCTTTACCTGAGACTACTAAAAATATTCACATGGGCGCTGAGCATAAATACCTAAATGTACTAACTTATCTGATTTGCTGAGTGGCTGATAGCTGAATACTGGTCATGTAAGATTGAACTATACTTAGTCTGGACTGAAACTATAGAGTATTATGCATATGTGGTAAGGACTGACTAATAACATGAGATAACTAAGCATGAATACGTGAAAACTAAATTATTTGAGAATGCAAGACCAAGCGTATAACATGATTTTGAAATATCTTATAAACTGGGGTACTGAATTGTTGATAACTGAATAACTGATAACTGTATGCTATAGTCAAGCAAACCTGAAATTGAACTGAGTTACTGATTTGATTACTCGACTGAGACTGTAACTAAAACGATAACTGAGACTGTAACTGTGAATCATAATGGAACTGAATACTATGTTTTGATAACTACGTGATGGATATTGACATAAGTCGAGGTTCTGAATAGTCACTCATACCCGATATTTTCTTAGCTTCTCATCTCACAAAAAATTCTGATTCTCTTCCTTCAACAACTAAATACACTTCTTACTAGCCATTTACTTAGAACATTAACCTGACATTCAGGCCTATTTTTTATAACTACACCTCATATAAAACAAGAATGGAAAACTCTTTCCTTATCATGAAATATTTACTATCTCCCATCTAAGCAATTGCTCATCACTACATCATTTCATAATGAGAGTTCACTAAAGGGTTAAAGTATGAGGACCTGAAGCGTGAATGAACACTACGCCAAACTCGACATTTAACTGAGGACTGAGGATTTGAATATCAACACCATGGACTTATCAAGAGATATAAACTGAGGATGTACATGAGATAATGTGAATTTAAATGACCGTTAGGAGTGTAGCATGAGTCATGGGAACTGGGCATACGATAAACCTTGACATGAGTACATGAGTTGTGAGCTGCATGACCTGAGTCGGGATTTTTTATATTCATGAAACATGATTCATAATACTGAGTGAACTGAAGCTCTTTACACTAGGAACTATAATCATACATGATTTTTTCTAACATGCACAAATATGAGCCATTATCATAGAGCTGGCATGTAAGACATGAACAGATGAGATACCATGATAACTGATGGATTTTAAGAATCTGAAGTACGATTTTGAGATGATCTATGGGTTCATCCTTATTACGGAAATAGACAAGAGTGTCATCTATGTAGACTATGACGAACATGTCTAAGTACTGCTTGAACATGCGGTTCATCAAGTCCATGAAGGCTGCTGGAGCATTGGTTAGACCAAATGACATGACTAGAAATTCAAAGTGACCATACCAAGTTCTGAATTTTTTTTTTGGAATGCCACATTGTCTGACTCTGAGCTGGTGATAGCCTGATCTAAGGTCTATCTTAGAAAGTAACTGGCACCCTGAAATTGGTCAAAAAAATCATCGATTCTGGGAAGTGGATACTTGTTCTTGACTGTGAATTTATTTAGTGGGTGGTAGTCTATACACATCCTAAGAGAATCATCTTTCTTACGCACAGATAGAACTGGTTCATCCCACGGGGAAACACTAGGTCTAGTGAATCCCTTATCTGGGAGATTCTTTAACTGTCCTCTTAATTCTTTGAGTTCTGCTGGAGCCATTCTATAGAGAAATAGAGATGGGCTGGGTATCTGGAAAAAGGTCAATTCCGAAGTCAATTCCCTTTTCGGGATGAACCCCAGGAAGATCTTCAGGAAACACACCAGGAAATTCACATGCTACTGATACTGACTCAAGATTTGGGGTCTCTAAACTAGTCTTGAAACTCGAATGAGATAATACACACATTCCTTAGATATAATTCTTCTCGCCCTAAGGTAAGGAACAACCTGAACCCTAAGTGCTGAAGTGCTACCCTTCCACTCTAGGATAGGTTCATTCGGGAACTAAAATTGGACAATTCTATTTCTGCAGTCAATTGAAGCATAGCATGAATGAACCAATCCATCCTGAGAATGACATCAAAATTTGTCATCTCTAATTCTACTAAGTATGCTGAAATGACTTTCTGAGACACCATTATCGGCAGTTCTTGTATACCCGCCGAGCTATGATAGATTTACCCACTGGGGTAGAGATTGAGAAAAGCTCTACTAGGATTTAAGGACTGATTCCAAAATCAACAACTATGTAAGGAGTTACAAAGGATAAGAAAGCTCTTGGATCTAGCAAAGCATAAACATATAAATAATAAACTTATAACGTACCAGTGACCACATCAGGAGAAATCCCCTGATCTTTTTAGGACTAAAGTGCATAGATTTTGTTTGGACATTGCCCACTGGTGGCACTGGAAGTGGCACCCTGCTGATTCGGGCGATCGGACTGAGCTGAGGGATGGATATGCTGACTCCACGAACTTGATTATGGACGATCTCTGATTTTATGGACTGTTTTGCCCTATGCAAAACACAACCCACTACCATACCTACACACTCCCTGATGATTTTGGCCATATTTCTAGCAAAGAGGATTTGTTTGGCACTCTTTGGCCTTGGTATTTTGTCCCTCTTATTCTTTCTCCCTCTTTTCCTATATCTCTTCTCCTCACTCTACGAAGCTTGAGTTATAAGCCTAGATAGGATTATATCCAGTTGATTGTTCTAGGCTACTACTGAATAAGCTAAGGTAGTGAAAGCAACCCTGAGTTCAGAGTAAGACACATGCTCATTTAGGGGATCTGCCTGAACGGGCTGAGGCGCTGGCTAGTTTCCAGTTCTTCTTTCGTTAGTCTTTTTGGGAGACATATTCTATAAATAGAAGGATGAAAAGGAGTAGACTGAGAGTTTTAACTTAAGCTCATGCTCTCTCGCACGACATGAATACTAAAAAAGAGGAAACGTTTCCTGAAATATCTCACAACCTCTCATCCATAAGTGTGGCGCGTTACACACCCATGCACAAGACTCTACTTGATGCGACTTTCAGATTTTCTAGGACTCTGTTATACCTTAGGCTCTGATACCAAGTTTGTAATGCCTCGAGTATGTACCCCAGACACTACACGATGCTAGCGACCCCGAAGAACCACCAGCTAACCCATGACTGGTAATTGTTGTGAGCATTGAATAATAATAACACTGTAATAACAATGCAACTGATATAAATGCGAAAGTTAGCTGAAAATGCCATAAGGTTCATAGCTGAAAAATCAATACTGAATACTGAAATAACTATATACTAAAATATCTATCTGAAATACTCTTATCTGAAAGCCTCTACTATCTGAATGTGGAGTTGAAGGGACAATCCCCCAACTAACTCTGACTACTAAAAACTGTACTGAAATACTAAAATAATACTCTGTCCTCAAAATATGAGGACTCACTACTAATTCTTGTGCTGGTAGGCTGGGCTACTAAGGTCAGGAGCCCGTGCATCTGAACCTATGATATAAGACATCATAGCGCAAAAGAAAGGTATACGTCAGTACTTTGAATGTACTGGTATGATAAGTAAGGTAGGCTGATATGCATAGGTTCATATGCATGAATAATAACTAGCTGAGTACATGAACATAACTGAATGAGAGTACATACATGAATACATAAACTGTAACTGAGGTTATGATAACACTGGATACTGAGTTTTGGATTACTGATTCACTGATATCTGAGTTACTGATACTGTATAACTGATAACTGAGTGACTGTACCTGACAGTCCTGATTGGTGTATATCTGATCTAAGTTCTATACTGATCTGAGTGACTATATCTGACAGTCATAAATCTGTAGAACTGGTCTAAGTTCTATACTGAGCTGGGTGACTGTATCTGACAGTCCTAACTCTGTAGAACTGAACTGAGTTCTATACTGAGACTAAAACTGAAATTGTGAGAGGTAATCATATAACCGACATGCCCCTCTCTAAATGGATTGGGCTCCAACCTGTAACCTCAGTTGGAAGGGTGTTAGTATCGTGCCACGGGTAAAGACAAGCTGTGATTAACCCTCTCTGACAGGAAGCTATTTTGTCAACCCTCACTGGCAGTAAAACTCATGTGATATATATCAACCCTAGTATGGAAAGAAGATATCTCAACCTACGCTGGCTACGTAGTTCTGTAATGCAGGGATTGCTACTAAGGATCAAACCCTATACTGGCAGGAATGCCCCCATCCCTGGGTTCGTTCGGTGTTAAATCCTACTCCCAACTGAATACTCACTGAACTGATTTATAGTACATACTAGGCTTGACTGAACTGTTTCTGATCGTACTATCTAACTGAATTAAACTGAGTTCACTAGGTTCCGCTAATTGACGGAATACTACTGAGTTCTTAATTGAATACTGAATTTAGACAGTGACTGATTACTGAGAACTACTGTTCGTGACACTACTGAGACTGTTCTGTAACTACTGTTGCTCTAGGTAAAAAACTAATTTATCGGGTATTGAATACCCCAAGGACTCGATAGCATAAATTATAAGACATAGCACAATCTTGAAACATGATAACTAATTTCTTGATCACAAATCATTCGTTGAGGAATTTTGACAAACACTTGCATGACATGAACTTATATACATACTAGCATGATATGGTTACACTACTCAACCCACATGAGTAATTCATCAATCACTTGAAGAGCATAATTTATGCACATGACTGTAGTATAACATGCAAGTATCATAATCATAACTCCAACTCACAATTCAAAGGGGTTTTTAACATGAAACCACATGATACTACACACATGATAATCAATTCCACATGAATCTTGTAATAAACTATGGATTAGAAACCCAATTAACATTATAATCATGAATACACTTAAATCCAATCATGGAAATCATGCAATCAATGTACTTGAAGCTTAAAGGAGTTTCTTGGACTCCAAGGGTGGAAGGAACCCTTGGATGAACACTTCACATACCTTAATACTTGAATTCTTGAAGATTGATGGTGAAATTCTTGGGATTTGAATCATGAATGGCAATCCCTAGGGTTTGTTCTTGAGCAATTTGAGAGAGAATGAGTGTAATTTGCTTAAGGGGAGATGAATTTCGTGTTTTAAGGGCTGAATAGTCGTGGAAAAAAGACCCAAATACCCCAGAGGACGCGGAATCTTAATGACTGAAAACTGACTTAGTGATGCACAGATCGACGCATCACGTCGATGGGGTCAACACAATAACTGGACCCTATGAGTAGTAGGATCTTATTATGATTCATATTAGTTGAGTCGTAGGGTCAACAATGTGTTTGTTCCTTGGATACTATCTTGCCTATAACTCTTGGTGATGAGTCATAATGAAACCTTACGATTCGTGTAGTGACCCGTAGACAACGACGACTAAATTTTAGCTTTTAATTTGAAAACACTTTGTACAATTCCCTTCTTACCCAATTAAAACTTCAAGTTCATAAAGCACTTAAGGGGGTCATTTCTAATTCATAACGTAATCAAACTCTTCCAAAAAAATTTCAAGTCTCTTAAGCAGCCATACTTAGGGTTTTTAAGAGGTTGATCACCTAAGGGGTCAAGGGTTGAATTCTCTCTATAAGATTGGGTATTTCAGGCATGTTAGTCTTCCCTAATTCTATTTTGTTAAAAGCATGTGTATGAAGGTATTATTCTTATAGCATTAATGTTGGTTTTTAAACATGGGTTGAGGGTTTGAATGTTTGTTTTTGAATAGTATTTCCCATGATTTACCTATAATTATTTATGCTTTAATTATGGTTGTGAACTTGTGGGTGCATGGTTATGGTGAATAAACTAAGGGATTGTGATTTCCCCCAACTTGTGATTTTTGAATTGGTAATGACCTCAACCCCATATTGTGAAATTGGTTTCGAATATGAAAAGTATGGACATTGAACTCCACTGGAACTATTGCATAGGGTAAAAAATCATTAAAGCTTAATTATTTTGAATTGAACCTTATGGGGGTTGTGTAATTCCCCAAGCTAATGCATAATTGAACCATAGGGGCTAAGAATTTCCCTAATTAATGAAATTGTTTTGGCATATGATGTCACTTTGCAAGTGTAGTTGGTATGACAATACCAACAATGTGTGCCTAAATGTGTATCATGGTTCAATGAAAGGTAAATGTGTGTTAAATTTTTTAATTATGCTTTAATTGGTAGTGGAGCTGAGTCAGGAAAGTGAAGGTACCAAAGGACCAGTACTAGAAACTGTGGTTGCCAACGCGGGTATCTATATGACTGGGTTGTTCAAGTCCCCCTTATTATTATCATATGATTGGGAGGTTCGAGTCCCCCATATTATATTACATGATTAGGTGTTTTTGTCACCTTGATATGCCGGGGGTTTGAGTCCCCCATAGTGCATATATATACCCTCTTGTTTGTTCACCCACATGCACCAGGGACCTACTAGCTGGGGAAGAGCTAGGCCCATATAGCCTGTGGGTGCCTTATTATATTATGGAAGTTGAGATATACAATCCAGGCTAAAGTTTTAAGTGCATATTAAGCCTTGTTCCGTACCCCGACATGTGATATATATATATATATTTGAATATGATTATATGTATTGGATCATGGACTGGTTTCGAATTACTATCCATGATATTAGTTTATCCCCTATCCTTGAGTTACATGCTAGCGCTCTAACCGCTAACCATCTCCAGACACTGTATCCCCATGCGATGCAGGTACCGGAGATACATCTACTTTTTCTGGATAGAGTTAGGTAGATTAGCTCATTTTATCAGTTTGTTGTGGTGAAGTAGTGAACTGTGATTTCTCTGAAAGACTTATTCATTTAATCGGTTCTTATCATAGATTAGAATTGAGAGTTTTCATTATCAACAACGTTATCATTGTCATTGTTATTTTTCAGAGTCGGGGACATGTCCAGACCAAGACTAGTTTTGGATTTCTTTGCATAGAGGCTTTGTTGGATTAATGTGGACTTGGGTGATTATGGTAGGTTGTTTGGCCGGTTGCCGGTTGTAGGTTTTTGACATGATTTAAATATCATTAAGCTTATTCTTATGTTATCTTGTTATATGTTCAGAATTCATCTGATGTTGGGGATGCTGTTTTCACTGGTTAGGTGCAGGGGGTGGTCTTCGGTCCATGTGTGCATTGATATACCCGTCAAGGCTAAGCCCTAGTTTGGGTCATGAAAAATACAAAGAAGCATATCACGAATAAAGCCAATCCATCCCCAAGAACATCGAAATCCAACATATCCAACTCTATCAAATCCACTAATGTCTCCCTATGAAAGATGGACACAACATAACCCCTATAGAGTTTTCTAGGAATAATAGAATCACCCACCAAAGTAGAAATACAGAAGGGGTCAGAAATAATTTCAGGACCAAAACAAAAATGCACAGCCACATAAGGGATCACATAAGAAAAGGTAGAACCCAGATCAAGCAAATAATAAACATCATGGGAAAAGAGTTGTAATATATTAGTAATAGTATCTGGTGATGCCTCATATTCCTGGCAAGTAGCTAGTGCATAGACATAATTACGGCCAGTGCCGATACCAGAAGTAACACCTTGGCATAGGAGCTAAAGAAGTGGCAATGGAACTTTATTAGATTCAGTGGAAACCTTGGCAGAAAGATAATATCACTGCATGTGACCAAGGTAACCACAATTATAACACCGATTACTCCCCTCCCCATAATAACCATGATGAAGCTGCCCAAAAAAAATGATAAGGAGGATAAGATGAGGCTGACTAAGCTTCAGTCTACTGGGCACCCTGTGCCTTAGGACCATTTCTAGCCTAAAAATGATGGTCACCAGAAGGCTTAGGATAAGGAGCACTGGTAGATGAATAATAATATCCTAATTCTTTTTCTTTGTCCATTGTCTACCATCTCCCACTATTCTACTGAAACCCACCCTGCTCTAAATATAAAAATGTCTTATTCTGCCTTTCTTCTATCTCTGTCTCTTGTTTTTTTCATCCTCAACTTTCTGTATATAAATCACAAGTCTGGAGATATCCTTGTAATTATTCAAGATTGTAGCCTTACACTCCAATGCCAAGTCACGGGATAACCCAGAAGCAAACTTCCTCATCTTAGATCTCATGGTAGACACCAACTTTGGAGAATAACAAAGAAACTACTAAAATTTCACACTCATCTTACCCTGCTCAAATTAATAAACTCCTTAGACTTAGATTCCCTCAACTCCTGAGGAAAGAAGTGATCAAGAAAAGCCCCTAAAAAGTCATCCCAGACTGCATGCTCAACATCATCACCCCTCATAGATTCCCACTCCTTATACCATTGATAAGCTACATGCTTTAACTGATACGCAACAAAATCTTCACCCTCAGAATCAGTAGCATAAATCACCCTAAAGATTTTATTCATTTCATCAATGAACCCCTGCAGATCTTTATCAACCGTAGAGCCTTTAAAGGTTGGGGGATTCAACCTCATCAACTGGCCAACCTGAGTGACCTCAGATGAATGAGCAATAGAACCAACACGATCAGACTGTGGTGCCCCAACCGAGTAAGCATATGGATAGACTGAGGGAACTCGACATTAGAGATATATCCAAAGGTGACTGAGCATAAGTGTCACCACCACGGGAAGCCCAGGGGGGACTAGTGGGGATAGGTGGAACCCCAAGAAGAATAGTACAATTAGGAGTAGGGACCCTAGACCAGGTATGCACTCCATACACACGGGAGTCCCCTCCTCATTCTCCTTAGGTGGAAGAGAGTTCCCAACAAAGTTTCTATGAACATCAGATCTTTGGGGAGGCATGATATGAAATTTGAGGAAGCCAAGAGTTAGAGAAGTTTCATAACACAAGAATCTATAGCCCAACATAGAACACAAGAAACAAAAACATTCCATAGTGCCTCGCAGCATCCTCTTTATAAGTGTGGCGTGCTACACACCCATAAAAAGGACTCTACTTGACATAGCTTTGTGGACATCCAACAACCATAAATCATACTCTAATACCAAGCTTGTCACGACCCGACCCTAGGTATGACTGTGATGAGTATCTCAAGCCCGCCATAGACCAGAGACCATCCCCTTCACCTATCCTCAAGAGCATAATAATAATAATAATAAATCGAAATCCAATTAAGATAGTAATAATTGATAAATAAGTCAAATGAAATTTCTAAGAGTCAAAATCAATAATCCAACCCACACTTTGTCTACAATAGCCTTTAAAACTAGAATATGAACTATGTTGGGATATGCCCCCACCTGTGACAAAAAATAATCCAAAAATACTGAGTTAATAAAGAAACAATAATGAAATTATAAGACCTTACAAAGGATGGAGGATCACCACTTCACAACAACTCAACTGACGTACTCAACGACCTAATGCTACACAGGAGCAACAGAAAAGTCTTCAAACCTGACATCATGAAATAATTTAGCGTCTTAGGATGACCAGTGAGATAAGAACTAGCATGTAACTCAAGAAAAATGGTAGCATAATGTCATGCCTAAAATCAGTCAAAACCACATGGACACATTCATATATATATATAGAGAGAGAGGATACTGGGATAGGGTAAGGGTCTTGAACATGAGAGTTTTCAAACCATTAACCATGATTATGTAGATCGATTTATCCTAAAGTCACCCATGGCCTATATGGGTTCAGATCCCCCTTCTTAAAGGGCACTAGTGCATGTTAGCCACACAAACTAAGGAAAAATGAAGGGAAAACTAAAGTCATCATGTGCAATAGCTATCTGAAATATATATATATATATATATCAAGTTTTCACCAAGAAAACGATCATATAGAGCTCCAACATCAACAAACATGGTTTTCAGTGTTCGTCCCCTCGGACTTACACCTTCACGGTGAGCTACACAACCCCCTTAAGCCCAAATTAATATCAATTTGCCCATAATTCCAACCATTAACCCAGGAGTCATTCATTAATTCATTTACCACTGGGTATCATCATACCAATATGCTTGCAAGCTGAATTAAACATGTCAAACCAATCCACATAACCACATTGACTCTCAAGTCCCGTTAAAATCCAAACCATTGCCATAACGCCATCCAAATCCATTTTTATATCTATTTATCCATTAGTGCAATTCATTGGGTTCAAAAATAACTTAAACTAATCAATTATCCATAATTAAGATCAAATGTACAAAGTGGGTTGAGGTTAATGCAATTGTAAGCCAAACTTCATCCAATTTGGGGAAACCCATGTCCCTCATTTCAACCATTTAAATAATATACCTGTTCAGCCCCAAAAATATCAATTTAAAGCATGAATAATCAATTCAAAATAAGGTACAAGTAATTTAATCAGTAACAACCAAAATCCATCAACCCAATTTCAAAACCTACAATTTAAATCATATGAAAATCTATTTAATTGATTCCACATTGGAAAATATAAGTTTAGGAAAGAGAAACATGCCTGAAACACACAAGAAATTTAAGTTAATTTGAAGTTTAGAGCTCAAATGATGAATTCTTTATGAAACCCTTGAACGTTCTTGGGTTTTGAGTTTTAAGAGAGAATGAATGATTTTGATCTTTGAAAACTAAAGAAAAGAGGCTTATTTGTTATAAGGTTGGTAAAATACCAAAATCCCCTCACCTCAAGTGGAAAAATAAAAACTAGATAAAATAAAAACATCATTGTGGCACACCAATATCATGGAGGTTAGCCTTTATGCCACCTTGTCGTGGACCCTCACTCCCTTGGGTTCCCAAAATAACCTCAAACCCCTTCCAAAAAATCAAAAACCTTTCTAAATTATCCTTTTAATATCCCTAAACATAATTCAATTCAAAAATCTACATTATGCATGTGGGAGGGTTAAAAATAAAATGATTAAAATTTTAAGAGGTGTCACAACACTGATCCTAATATCATCAAAATAGGTAAAAAAAAACTCAACAATAATTCTCAAAGCACAATAAAATCAATTATCAAGTTCACAGTTCATTCATCAACACTTAAACCTTCACGTAAAACATTTCAACTTAACTTTAACATCACCTCAACTAACAATCACAAGCATACCCGAAGGTTAATCACAATCATCTAACTCAAATATAAGCATAATGTTAAATCAAGTCTACAACTACTTTCAAACTATAACTTACCTCGTATCCTTGTCCAATGCACTATTCAACCAAAGCTTTGCCCTTTTTGTGCAAGTTTTGCTCGTTCTTCATATATAAATAATAAATAAGAATGATTTAATACATCATTGCTACTTCTAGGTAGTACAAACCCAAATAAAATTATTTTAACACATGAATTAGTTCATTATTCTAGGGCTTTCTACCCTTTAATATCTTTAAATTCTTTGTATTTCATGATTAATATGAAGAATTCCATGCTAGAAAGTGATTCTAAAACCCTAGAGTCAATAACAAGTGAAATAAATCAATTCACATTCAATTCCCACCAGATCATCAACCTACAGCTAAACCCATCCTTTTTACTAATATTATGATCCTTATAATACCAAGGATTTAATGGAAAAACCTCACCACAATGCTGGAAAACTATATGAATTAAGAAAATTATCCTTCCTTACTTTTAGGTCAAAAACTTAATGTTTTAGGATGAAATATGCTAAGTCTCAGATTATTCAGTATAAAAATAGCCCAAATCGTTCCTACGATGATGGATTTGTCATTGCAGCAGAAATCCTTCTACTGTAGTGGGTCTTAGGCTAATTGACCCTTTATCGTGGTGTCCCTCTTCCTCGTTGTGGTGATACCACTGCAGAAACAACTTCCAATGTTGTAGTGGTCCTTAAATAGTAGCTCATGCTTAGTTTCCATCTATACCCACTTCATAACACACTTCTCAGATTTTGATATGTACTAATCCTTTCAAGGAAATCACTCTAACCGGAGTTCTACTAACTCATTTTATTCATTAGAAGCTTCTAAGACTTTCTAATTTTGACATCTGATATAAAATAAACTCCAATCTCACAACTAATCCATTAATACTTACCAAATTTTTCTATACTACACATCACCCAAAATTTGCCGAAAACTTAACTAGCTTTGAATTTCATAAGTCTAATCTAAGGAAAGGCTAAGTTTTAAACTTGACCTACTAAATCACCATAAAAATGTTTTGGGTTGTTATATTCTATATCAATTAAACAATCATTTGTCCTCAAGAGACAACTTGAAACAAGGGATGATAAACAAATAGGTATAACACTTGCACATGTCCACCTCCATCTGCTAAGTGGCCTCCTCAATAGTATCATTTCTCCACTGAATCATAATAGATGGAATTACCTTGGTTCTTAAATTCCTCACATCTCTATAAAGTATAGCAATAGGTTCCTCTTTATAAGAGAGTTCTTTATCAAACAAATCTAATTCCTAATGGATGTTGTAGTCTTTTTCTCGTGATACTTCTTAAAAACTGAGACATAGAATACCAGGTGAACTCCTGACAAATTAGGTGGTAGATCTAATCTATAAGCCAAAGACCTAATTCTTTCATGATTTCAAATGGTCTGATGTACCTTAGACTCAACTTACCCTTCTTAATACAATACATTACACCCTGCATGGGTGATACTCGAAGCAATTCCTTCTCTCTCTTATCAAAATGAACTTCTTTTACATTATTTTCTACATACTTCTTCTGCTTATTCTGAGTTACTACCAAATTTCTTAAATGAATCTCATCTTATCCATCAACTTCTTTATCACATCAGTGCTCCAAGATCTCACCTCAAAGGCATTAAATCACCCAATTGGCGATCTACACTTCCTCCTATATAATTCTTCAAAGAAGTCATGTTAATACTAGAGTGGTTGATATTATCATATGAAAATTCACATAAACGTAAGAACCAGTCCCCATGATCACTAAAATCCGTTATACATGCTCAATGCATGTCTGTTAGTACTTGAATCATCTACTCTAATTGCCCATCAATCTGCAGATGGAAAGTTGTACTTAGGTCCAACTTAGTGTCTAATTCTTTTTAAAATTTCTATTAAAAATTAGAGGTAAATTATGTGCCCAATTCAATAGGATAGAGATAAGCACCCCATGTTGTCTAACAATTTCCTTCATGTAAATCTTAGCCAACTTGGTTGTATTATAATCCACTCATACTAGGAAAAAATATGGAATTGGTCAACCGATCAACAATTATCCAAATGGAATCACATTTCTTAAGGTCATAGAGAGACCAACAACAAAATCCATCGTTTCTTTCTTCTACTTTTATTCTAGAATGGGCATCCTCTAAAATGTGCCACTAGTTTTTCGATGCTCATACTTAACCTATATAGTTCCAATACTTAAGTTATGAAATCAATAATTTCTCACTTTATCTAACACCACCAATAATGTTTCATTAAGTTTCTATATATCTTGATTGCTCCTGAATATATAGAGTACTTAGAACTGTGAGCCTTTGCAAAGATAGTAGAAATAAAGTTCCCTATATAGGGTACACCCCCCTTATCTGGTCAAGAAAGGTGGATCTAGCCTCAACATTGGACAAAAACCCTCACTTGTTAGTCACCTTGTCACGACCCAACAGGTCATAATTGTCACCATGCTAACATATGGTGGGAGAACCATACTAGTCTCATCTTTTTTCACATAAGAAAGTCTGTGAACATCACATATTAACTCCTTACTTTCATTCTCTACATGAAAAATCTCATTCATATAAATTCATCTTAGGACATCATCCACTACATTGTCTTTACTCGAGGAACAAAATATGTCATATCTTTCAACAACTCAAGTTATCTCCTCTGACAAAGATTAGATCTTTCTAGCTGAACACTTATCGAAGGATTTAATGTAGCACCCTCAATATTAATGTATGTATGTAGTGGGTTTTATATATGTTTAAGGTCATAAAATAAGGTAATTTGACCCTTAAGAAAGTTGGAAAATATGTGGGGTAAGTCTTAGGTCAAAAAAGGATGTCATGGATCTAATAGGAGGTTGTGCGCCATACAAGAGGACCTCATCTTTGGGCCTCACATCACATAACACCTCTTAGCTAGCCACTAGTTATACCACACGATATGTCTATGGGTGCCGTGTGATGGGCCATACAATGCATACACCCCTTCTAAGGCATAAAATTTCCATTTTTCCGGTAAAAATTAAGGGAAATTACGACCTTATACCCATATGTAACCTCTCCAAGAAAATATTTAGAAGTTCTCATTCTCCTCTCAACTCTCAAGAAAATAAAAGAAAGGGTATCTTTTTAGAAATTCAACCTCCAAGGCTCCAAACTCAAACTTTCCTCTAAGAAATTGTAAAGTTTAGGTGTGTGGGGTTTCAACAAGGATCCTCTATTGTCCTTGTGCCCAAAAATATCATTTTAATGAATTATAAAGTTACCAACTAGGGTTCAAACCCAATTTCCATAATATTGAATTCATTCTCCTAAGTGAGTTTATTTATGAACTATTACTGAATTCACGACTTTGTTGGCTTATTTATCATATTGTTCATATTTTTAATCATATAACACATTTTCAACATCATTCTTAACATGAAATCTAATGGTTTAGTAAACATCACATAATTTTTGATATGACATGAATTAAATAGCATGAAATGAGTACTATGAACTTAGGTTCATCATGAAACTCATGGATTTGACTTATGTTTATGAAACAGATGCAAAAGCATGAAAGTTTTCCAAACCTATAAACTAGTTATGCTTACTTTATGATAAACTTTATATAGTATGAATATCAATATGATTCTTGCGAGTAGTATTAATCACCAAGCGTATATAGGTTAAGCATACCAAAGTCCTAGAACTACATACCACTATAGGTATTATATTTGACCTAATAGGGTCAATTTAGTGATCATGTCGTCATGTCTTTATACCCTGAGAAAGTTATATTAGATCCTTTCAACAAGGACTATGTTGGACTCCATGTTGCTCACAGGTTGGTGTTGGTTAAAAGAATCTCCCACAGAAAAATAGTTTTAGAACCTAAGTGTATATGGATTACTAGTTTTGTTAAATTATATCTTGTCACGCTACGCTTTATGACTTATTAGTTTCCAGCTTTATTTATAAAAAATGGTGAGTCTTATACACTTATAATGGATGATTTCATTTCATGGTTTATAACATTTTTATGTGTTGAATACACCCCTATATACTCAGTCTATTCCATAAGTACTGACCACATACTCTATATGTCCTGCATTTTATTATGATGTAGTTTCTAGTATTCATCCTCAGCAGCACGATTAGCTATTATCACATTTGCTTACTCCCAATTGGTGAATCCTCATGTTTTGAAGACTTGGAAATTATTCTTGTCTTTTTCAGTAGTTCATTTTTCTGTTTAGTTTAGACTTCATAATTTTGGGTCTGTTGGGGCTTTGTCCCAGCAGATCTTCATTATATTAGAGGCTTGCCTGGACTTAGCAGATTTTTAGTTCTTTCTCATGTTGGGACTATTTTTAGTTTGTACTGACAGACTCAATACTTTGTACTCTTTTTTATGAATATTTGTTAGCTTCTGCTCATGGTTTTTAAGTGAATTGTATATAATCTAGTTCTTAGAGTGATATCACAGGTTAGCTTCAAGCTGCTTGTAGTACTAAGCACCGTGTGACATCCAAGGGGTATTCTTAGGGAGTTAGAAACTTGGTATTAGACTAAGGTTTAAAGATTTCATGCTAGTCTGGAGCCGCATCAGATCAAGTCTTTTTCATGGGTGTGAAGCACGCCACACTTATGGATAAGAGGCTAGGAGAAATCATTAGGAATTTTACCTTCTTTAATTCTCTCTATTGTGCTTTAGATTTTAAATTTATATGCCTTCTAACTCATACTTTTAATGTGATAGAAAATTCCTCCACACAGAGCTTGCAGTTTGAATAATGAGAACCAATCAGCCTCACTACCACCTGTGAGCCCTTGAATGAAAATATTTCCCATGATAAATTTTGGGTTGCCTTTCATATGTTGTCTTAAGCTATGACTGCATATATTAATCAGCCGGTTATAGTCCCGATTCAGCAGAATGGTAACTTAGCTACAATCATGATTTGATATTTCATGAGAATGAATCCACTTGAGTTCTTTGGTTTGAAGGTGGATGAGGATCCATAGTTCTTCATAAATGAGATGAACTTAGATTATACATGTCACTAAGGTAGAGAGTGTGGATTTGGCTCATATTAGTTGAAATATGTTGCCCATGATTGGTTTAGGCAGTGAAAGGAGAGGAAAGGTGAGAATAAAGATCATATGGATTAAAATTTATTTGAGATAGTTTTTGTTGATAGGTTCTTCCTTATGATATGAGGGAAGATAAAATAGAGGAGTTAATGAATCTCATGCAAGGTTCTATGTTAGGGAAGGAATACTCCCTCAAATTCACTCAACTTTTAAAATATGCTCTCAAAATGATGGTTGATCTGAGAACCTGAATGCATAAGTTTGTTACTGGGGTGTCTGAATTAATAATCAAGTAGTGTAGGACTTCCTTATTTATTGGGGGACTTGTATATTTTACGAATGGTGACCCATGTCTATCATATTCAGACAAAAAGGTTCAAGGAAATGAAAAGGGGAGCCAAAATAGCTAGGACCGAACAATTCAAGTATAGTTAGCATACATCAAACGAGGGAAATAGCTCACAACTTCAGACTATTTATCAGGTCCTATACCATATTCAAGTAGTTCCCCCATGCCTAAGACCATGCAGGAGCAGTGGAGAAGGAAACCCACCACCATATATTAGGGTACTTTTATTGGAGGGCATACCAACCCAACCTACAGAAAGTTTGGAAGGATTTATCTAGAAGAGTGTTTGTATGGCTAGGAAGGTTTCTTTGGGTATGGCAAACCATGTCACAATTTTAGAGAGTGACCTTCGACTAGGTAGGGAAATAGAGATGTTCTCCTGTTATGACCCGACCCTAGGCCTGGCCATGATGGGTATCTCAAGCCTACTGTGGGCCGAAGACTACCCCCTTAGCCTTACCTCAAGAGCACATAAATATAAACAATTGAAGTCAATCAAAATAACAATGAGAATAAATAAGTCAAAAGAAAATTCTAAGAATCCAAACAAATAACCAACCCACACTTGTCCACAAAATCCTCTAAACCAAAATAGCAACTAAGTTGGGACATGCCCCTGACTATGACAAAAAGAATACCAAATGAAATACTAAGACAATAAATAAACTAGTGAGATGATAGGGCCTTTCAAAAGTGGAGGCTCACCACTTCACAATAGATCCATAGGAATATCAAATCCAGGGATAGTTAGTGGGGCGAGAACTAGCATGTAACTCAAGATATGGGATAAAATAATACAATTACTGAAATCCAGTTATAAACCATATTCACTATGTTCATATACATATATATAGGATGTCAGGATAGGTACAGGGGCCACAAAAATGAAAGTTCAAGGTATTAACATAAACTATGTAGCTCACTACGTCCTAAAGGCACCCATAGGCTATTTGGGTCCAGCTTCCCCTGCTGGAAGGGCCCAGTGTGTGTTAGCTGTATTAATCAAGGAATAACCACTGAAAGGATAAATACATTAAGGCTATAGTGTCACAACCCAAACTAGGGCCTGGCCGTGATGGGTGTGTCAAGTCCACCAAGGATGGGAAGCCACCCATGTTGCCTAGTTAAACCGAACACTATGCCCAACAGAGGCTGAATTCCAAAAAAATAACAAGATAAGATATAAAAGATAAAAGGAATACAAGATAACTAAATATCCAAAAAATAATAATCAAAACCACCAAGTCCACAACAATATCCACAAAGCCTCTAAACAATATCGAAAGCCAATCTAAGTTGGGGCATGCCCCCGACTTTGACAATGACAATGATAATGTTAATGTGAACTCTTCAATTTTAGTCTATAAAAGGAAAATAATGAAATGACCAAGTCTTTTGAGGAATATAAGCTCATAACTTCACCACCAACTACCGATGAACCAAGCCGATTGATCTAAGATGGATTTATGCACCTTAGTATTGTTGTCCTAGTTTATTTAACCTTGTTTTGAGGACAAATTGTGTACTTAGTATGTTAATGATGATATAATTGAGCATATAAGTGATTAAGTATTTGATTACAATGTTTAAGGTGTCTTTCAAACAAGTTTATACTTAATTTGGTCATATAGAGTTTAAATGAGAAAACTAGTGTTACTAACTTTATCTAGGTGTTGTTGTAGTTGATCTCGATGGATTCTAATGAATATAATGAGTTACTATTGGTATGATTGTGTTATTATGTGGGGAAAACTAGTTTAGAGTATTAAAAGTTCAATTGAATCAATCCAACAGTCAAAACACTAAATTAAAGATCAAAATGACAAAACTAGCATTCTTAGCTTAAGTTTCTAGTTCATTATCTTGAACGTTTTGTTGGTTTGAGCTCTAATACGTGGTGTTTTATGCTATAGTATACTTGGTGAGATGATTATGATGATATATGTATGATTTAGAATCTGTAAATCATATGGAAAAACACCAAAAGTCTTGGTATGGAAGGCGAAATGCACAAGACAAGTTTAGACGTCAAGGTGAATTCCAGTAAGGGTATGGGAATAGCCCAACTGCGCGACCCCTACTCCCATGGACTAACCCATGTGGTGAACACCCTATTACCATGGTAGTGAGGTATGAAGAGTGACCCCTACTCCCAAGGAATGAAAGGGGTGGCGCACAGCCTATTCCCAACACGTCCAAAATCCTCCTCCTATAAATAGGACACTTGAACTTGATGCAAAAGACCTTAGACGACTTTGAAGCTTGGAGACGGGCTGGAAAACACTTCAATTAGGGTTTTTATCACTTTAATTTTTTTTATGGGTCTTAATATGTATTCATTGATCTTAATTATGGTTATGTCCATTACTGGCTAACATCCGCCTTTCCGGGGTTAAGGCCAAGAACATGAGTACTATTGCTTTGAATTGATTTGGTTTTGATTGCTTAGCATATTTAGTTGTTTATTTATCCTTGTTATAACCATTTTAAGGACTCCTAACCCTTATAATATATCCATTATTATCTTTTTTTAGCCTGGGAGGGGGAATAAAAGGATAGAACATGGGGATAAGTAGAGCAAAATTATTATTCTTTTGTAAAACAAGGAATTTGAATTAGAATCTAGGATAGGGATATACCTAAAAGCCTTGTTTAGTTCACTTGCAGGTTGATATCTTAATGCATCTAAATAGATTATTACATCCCCGCTCAACAATGTAATTGTAATGTCCAGTTAGGTAGTAGATTAGAGGTTGGGAGACCATGATCATATGATAAACCCTGCAAATCAGAAACCAAGATAAGCAATCTAACCAATGAATTTCAATAGCTTAGTATGATTGTTCGTAGAGCCTTAACCCTGGGTTTCTCTCCATTGATTTTCCAAATACTTTACTTTATTACATTGTTTACCTTAATTTCTAATTTACAACCCACAAACTCTGTTGGTTACGATTACACCAATTTCATCTTAATAGTGAACTAGATTTCAATAGTTGTTAACACAAGTCCTTGTAGGATCAATATTCGGCTTTTTATTAGGCAATTGTATTACTTGGTGAGACCATGTACACTTAAGTGTGTTCTTGGGAACAACACTAATCCACCTAACACTGCATAAGAAAAGTAGAAGTATCTCTTGTGCCTACATCACGTGGGGATACAACATTCAAAGACTGTTATTAGGTTGAGCACTAGCATGTAACTCAGGGAGAGGGGAAAAAATATTTCCAAGTCAAATCTAATTCAAAACCATGTGATGAATCATCATATACATACATAAATAATATGCTGAGATAGGGAACATGGTATAGCATGAAGTAAAACTTTATCTTGGACTATGTAGCTCAACCGTCATAAACAGAAACCCACGGGCTATATGGGTTCATCTCCCTAGTACGTGTTAGTCATATGAACCAGAGGTATCAAGGAAGACCAAGGAATGCCCCAACCCCACGTCAGTACAAGATACAAATATATCAATAGTGTGAACCATGCACACAGGTCATTACGACCAAACCTTACGTCGACAAACATGAGTTTCCAGTACAAGTCATCCAAGATCCATACCTTCACGGCTTCACTACATAACCCCCACTAAGACCAATTTCAAGAAAGTTTCACATACCCATTTATTAACAAATGAACCAACCATTAAGGTAGACCATAGGTATCATCATACCCTTACACTTGCAAGCTTATCTTTGTTCCATAACAATCACATTATCTTGGGTGATGCCTCGACCCCCTTTGTTCATTAAATCCAATCTGAGCAAACAAGGTTTTCAAAATCCTTGTTCATTGATTAATCATTAATGCCATGCAATAGCATAGGTGAGTAAGTCAAACCAAGTGACAATTTCACAATTTAAAGCCATTTACACAAGTGGGCTTAGGGAACACAATTATTCAAAACCAATTCCAATTTCAAAACACCAATTTGGAGCAAACCATGATCCTTCTTGTTTATTACATACCCTTGGACCCCATAATTTCAAAACCAGTAATAAAGCATAAACAATGCATAACAAATCATGGGGAAAACAAATTAAGAATCAACCATGTCAAAATCCTCCACCATAACAAAACTCACGTTCAAATTCATACAATTTAAACCACGTAAAACACATGATTTTCATAAATTGAGAATTGGAAAAGAGTAACATGCCTAAAATACCAAGATTTAAGGAGAGAATTCAACCCTTGAGCCCTTAGATGAATAAATTCTAGAAAACCCTTTGTATCTTGACTTTGGAGAATTTAGAGAGTTTTAAGAGTGTTTTGATTGTGTTATGGATGATAAATACCCCCATTGAGTTATATATGGACGTGGGGTCTAAGTAAGGGAAAAGGAGAATTGACAGAAATGCCCTTAATAAAAAGACTAAAAATTTATCGCCTAGTCTCTACAAGTGACCTGGAGACTCATAGGGACACCTTACGACTCGTAAGGTCACACTCGTAGTCTGGATAATGTCCACTATCACCAACACTGACTTAGATATGAGTTGTACCATATGACTCAATCATTACCAGTTGCATGGTCCAGTAGTTTTCAAAGCAGAAACAATTGGGCATCATACTAGTTTGGCTATGGGTGGGGTCGTACGACTCATTTTGAGTCTTTACGACTCGTAGCTCCTAGTCGTAGTCACAATAGAAACTTTAGGCGAACATATTGGCCAGGATATTATTGGGTCCTTAAGACCCATAATAACTCGTGACGACTTGTAAGGAGGGTCGTAGTCTGATTAGTAAGTCTAGGTACTCAGGAATTTTCAAGGACCAAAATCTGGGGTGTTTCATATAGCCCTCCCAAAATATAATATTATGTGTGCACCAAGCACACAATCAAATGGACCCCCAACACCAGCAAATGTGGTTTCCAGTGTGGATCACCCTAGGACCCACACCTTCACGGTGAGAGACACAATTACCTTTAAGCCCAAATTAAGACACAGTTTGCACATAAACCAACTATTAACCCAAGAGTCATTTATTAATGCATTTACCAACATAGTATCATAATACCAATATGCCTTCAAGCTAATATAATTATGTCAAACCAATTCATATAACCAAATTGAATCCCAAGTTCCATTTAAAATCCAAAATCAAGGCCACCAAGGCCATCCAAAATCATATTCATTTATTTATCCTTTACTGCAATACTATTGGTTCAAAATACAAGTTAAACCATGCAATTGTCCATATTCAAAATCAAGTTTACAAAGTAGGTGAAGTTAAGGCCATTATCAAGCCAAAATTCATCCAATTCGGGGAAGCCCATGTCCCTCATTCCAACCATTAAAACAATGCACCGATTCAGTCCCAAAAACCATTAATTAAAGCATGAATAATCCATTTAAACCATGGAAAAAACAATTCAAGTAACCATAATAAAAATCCGTCAACCCAATTTCAAACCCATCAATTAAAATCACATAAATATTCAATAATTTAATTCCACAATATAAAAAGACAAGTTACGGATGAGCAACATACCTGAAATATAGAACAATTTGAAGATAATTGCAAGTTTGAAGATTGGAAGGTGAATTCCTTGTAAAACCCTTGAACTTTCTTAGGTTTTAAGTTTAAGTGAGAAAGAGTGGAATTTGATCTTTGAAAACCGAAAGAAAAGGCTCAATTTTATGTTTAAAAGTCGTTCAAGGGGTAAAAAGACCAAAACCAAAAGCCTCTCACCCCAAGTGAAAAGCAAAAACTAGATAAAATTAAAACAGGAGTGTGGTACACCTTATCGCGGAACGTATCCTCCATGCCATACCCTTATTGCGGAGTCTAACCTCCGTGGCATGTTACTATTGTGAAGGCTTACTATCTCGGGGTTCCAAAATGACTCTAAACCCCATTTGAAAATTCTAAAACTTTTCCAAAACACCCTTTTAACATCTCTAACCATAATTCAAGTCAAAAATTGATATTGCGTCGTGAGAGGGTCAAAAATAAAATGGTCAAAATTTTATGGGGTGTTACATTATCCCGCTTAGGATCATTCGTCACCAAGTGATGAGTTAGGATACTTTTGGCATAAAAATAGTAAGAATGCAGTAGAATCCAAGGAAAAATTTGAAAAAGTGACAAAAGGGAAACTAAACTCATACTTTATGCACTTTCATCCAACACAGGGAACAAGAACAAGTCCTTAGCTCTTTAGCTCTCATATCTTCTTCAGCTTCCCAGGTAACCTCTTCTACCTTTTGGTTCCTCCAAAGAACTTTCACCGAAGCTATGTACTTTGTCCTCAATCTATAGACTTGTTTATCTAATATCTCAATCGTGACCTCTTCATAAGACAATTAATCCGAAACACCAACATCCTCAACTAGCACTATTAAAGAAGGGTCACCCACACACTTTTTAAGCATAAACATATGGGAAATAAGATGAATTAATGCCAAACATGCAGGCTTTTCCAACTCATAAGCGAAATTCCCAATTCTTCTCATAATCTGATACGGACCAACATAACAATAACTGAGCTTCCCCTTTTCCCAAATCTCATGACTCCTTTCATAGGAGACACCTTCAAGAACACCCAATCTCTTTCTTTAAATTCCAACTCCCTTTGCCTCATATCTGTATAAGACTTTTGGCAACTTTGAGCAGTCTTAAGTCTTTTCTTTTATCACCTTCAACTTCTTTATGGCTTGGTAAACTAAGTCATGGCCAAACAACATAGTCTCACCTACCTCAAACCATCCAAGAGGAGACTTGCACCTCCTAGCATAAAAAGCCTTAAAAGGGGCCATTTGAATACTATAATGATAACTATTATCTTATGCAAACTCAATAAGAGCCAAATGGTCCACCCCACTACCTTTAGAGCTAATCACACAGGCCCTTATTAACATATTCTCTAAAGTCTTAATAGGTTGTTCCATTTGTCCATCTATTTGAGGGTGGAAAGTATTGCTAAGGTTCACCTGAGTACCCAAACCTTTCTAAAACACACACCAGAAATGAGATGAAAACTGAATGCTTCAATCTAAATTGACGGACATGGTTCCCCATGCAACTTAACAATATCTTGAATGAATAACTTAGCATAATCCTCTCCTGGATAGTTGGTCCTCACAGGCAAGAAGTGAGCATACTTAGTCATCTTATCCACAATAATCCAAATAGAATCATACTGATTGTGAGACAGCAGAAGACCTATAAAAAAGTCCATATTAATCATCTCCCACTTCCACATATGTAACTCTATCTCTTAAGACATGCCACCAGGTCTCAAATCTTTAACCTTGACTTGCTGATAAAGTTTTCCATACCTCTTTTCATGTTATTCCACCAATAGATTTCCTTTAAGTAGCAATAAATCTTAGTCTAACTCAGATAAACTGTATAATTGGATTTGTGAGCTTTGGTCAAAATCCTTTCCCACAGCCTATCAATATTAGGAACACACAATCTTCTTTGGTACCTCAGAATGCCACCTCCCCCAATTCTCTAAAGTCATAACCTATTATTGACCTATATTTTCCTTAATCTACATAAGTATAGAATCCAAAGCCTACTTCTCCTACACCTCAGCACCAAGAGATGATTTGACCACCTTTTGAACAAATTCTCTCCATCCTCAGAGTCCAAGAGATGAGCTTCTTAGTTAGCCAACCTATGAATGTCCTTCACCAACCCTCTTTTCTCCTCATCAATGTTAGATAAACTCCCCATAGAAAACCTAGTAAGAACATCAGCAACAATATTAGCTTTACCTGGATAGTAGTGAAGGCCCATGTCATAATCCTTAAGTAGTAAAAACCACTGCCTCTTCCTGAGGTTCAATTCCTGTTGCATAAACACATACAATAAGATTTTATGGTTTGAATAAATATCCACATATACCCCATAAAAAGAATGGCTCCGTATCTTCAGAGAAAAAACCACATCCCTTAACTCAAGATTGTGAGTTGGGTAATTTCTCTCATGAAATTTTAGCTGCCTAGAAGCATAGGCCACAACCTTACTATGCTGCATCATAACACAACCAAGTCCCACACGAGACACATCACAATACACCACAAATCCACCATTACCCTCGAGAAGGATCAACACTGGCACATAAGTCAACTTATCCTTCAACTTCTCAAAACTAACATCACAAGAATCAGACCACAAACACTAAACCTTTTTTTGACTCAATCTTGTCAGCAGAGAAATAATAGATGAGAAACTCTCCACAAACCTTCTATAATACCCAGCCAAGCCCAAGAAGCTTCTATGTCAGTTGGAATCGTTGGTCTAGGCTACTTCTTAACTGCCTTATCTTTTGTGGATTCACCTTGATCCCCTAATTAGAAACAACATACCCAAGAAAGGTCACAACACTTATCCAAAATTCACACTTAGAAAATTTTGTATATGATTTCTAATCCTTAAGAGTCTATGACACAATTCGGAGGTGATTGACATGATCCTCCTCACTCTTAAAGTACACCAAGATGTTATTAATGAAGACTATAATATAAAAATCCAGAAACTGCCTAAACATCTAATTCACGAGATCCATAAAAGCAACCGTAGCATTAGTCAACCCAAATAACATAACCAAGAAGTCATAATGGTCGTATTGGGTTTGAAAAGTAGTCTTGGGAATATCAACCTCAAAATAGGTCATCAATCCTAGGAAGAGGATACTTATTCTTCACTGTAACCTTGTTCAACTAATGATAGCCTATACATATTCGAAGAGCCCCATATTTCTTTCATATGAAAAGTATAGGAGCACCCCACAGAGAAATATGAGCATGAATAAAACCCTTATCAAGAAGATTCTTCAACTGCTTTTCTAGTTCAGCCAGAGCCATCCTATAAGGAGGAATGGAAATAGGATGGGTATTCGGTAGAATATCAATCCCAAAATTTATTTCCCTATTAGGAGGAATTCCAAGAAGATCATCAGGAAAAACTTTAGGAAATTCATTAACCACAGGAACAAATTGCAACGATGGACTTTCAAAATTAGAATCTTTAACCAGAACTAGATGATACAGAACACCTTAGAAATTAACTTTTGAGCTCTAAGATAGGAAATAAACTTCCCTTTGAGTACTAAGTAACTTCCCTCCCATTCCATCACTAGTTCATTAGGAAAATGAAAACTCACCTTTTGGGTCCTACAATCCAGGGAAGCATAGCACGAATGAAGTCAATCCATCCCCAAGATTACATCAAAGTCTACCATATCAAGTTCTATCAAATCCTCCAATGTCTGCTTCTTAAGCATGCACGCCACACAACCCCTATAGATCTTTCTAGCAATAATTGACTCACCCAACAAAGTAGACACAAAAAAGGAGTCAAAAATACTTTTAGGACCAAAACCAAAGTGTACATCCATATAAGGAGTCACATAGGATAGGGTAGAACCCAAATCAAGAAAATAATAACATCACGGGAAAAAATCTTTAACATACTAGTGACAACATCGAGGGATGCCTCAGATTTTGAAAGAAAAAAAAATAAGTGCATAGAGATGATTTTGGCAAGTACGTGTGCCTGAAGTGGTGCCCTTTGGTTTAGGAGTCAAAAAAGTGGCAACCAGAATCTTATTAGCCCCAGTGGAAACTCTGGTTGAAGGACAATCTCTCTATATATGACCAAGCTGACAGTAATTATAGCATCAATTTCTCCTCTCCTCACAATATCCACGATGAAGTTGCCCACAAAAATTGTAAAGAGGATAAGGTAGGGCTGACTGAGCTCCACTAGCCTGAGACTGGGCACCCTATTCCTTAGGGCCACTGCTATCCATAAAATAATGATCACCTGATGGCTTAGGATAAGGAGCTCTGATAGACGAATAAGAATTTCCCTAATTCCTTATCTTAGTCCACTGCCTACCATCTCTGCCACTATTCTGCTGATTTGTACCCTCATCTAAATATCTAAACTTCTTACTCTGCCTCTCTCCTATCTCTACTTACTTTATTTTCTCATCCTCTACCTATTTCACATAAACCATCAGCCTAGATACGTCCATATCATTATTCAACATGGCAGCCTTACACTCTAAAACTAAATCACGAGATAAACCAGAAGCAAACTTTCTTATACTAGACCTCATATTAGATACTAACTCCAGAGCATAATAGGATAACGACTAAAAATTTAGGGCATACTCCTTTACACTCATCTTACCTTGCTTTAAGTTCACAAACTCTTCTACCTTATCCTCCCTCAACTCTTGAGGAAATAAGTGATCAAGAAAAGCACCTAAAAAGTCATATCCACATGGCTTGTTCTGTATCATCACCCCTCATCACTTCCCACTTCTCATACCACTAGTAAACTACATCCTTTAACTGATAGGCAGTAAACTCCACACCCTTTAAATTAGGAGTATGCAGAACCCTAAAAATCTTCTTCATTTCATTAATAAACCCATAAGGATCCTCCTCAACCTTAAAGCCTATAAAGGTTGGGAAATTCAACTTCATAAATTGGCCAACCCAAGTAAACCTTAGATAAACTAACAACAAGACCAATATGATCAGACCGAACAGACTGTGATGCCACCAATTGAGCAAGCATATGAATAGCTTGATGGAACTCCAAATTAGAGATATCTCCCTTAGGTGATTGAGAAGGAGTTTCACCAGTTTGAGAAGACTAAGAAGGACAAGTAGGGCTCGCTGGGACCCATGTAGAGTAGTACAATCAGGATCAGACACCTAAGATTGAGTCTGCACTCAATAAATAGGGCAAGTTCCCTCCATATTTGTTCGTACTGAATCATCCTACGTTCGATAAACACGCTACAAAAGGCCCTCGAATCACAAAAAAGCTTAGGTGAGAAGAATCGAGAAAATAACAGAACTGTACCCGTAAAATTCATTTAAATAAAATTATTTTTTTTATTTATTTTATTTTTGCTTACAGTTAATTTTCCGCACCACAAAAATTTGTTGCAAACATTTACATACTAGCAGGATACGATTTATACAAATAAAGTGGCCAAAATTAGCATCAAAATAAAACCAAATTCTCCTTTATGTGCCATTTGATCATGCTTAACTAATGATTATGTGTATATTGAGGAAGACTATAAGATTGTAATTCGAAAAATAAATAAATAAATAAATAAATGATTGCATGCTGAAACATCATGTTTTCGTTCCTACTTAATTCACCGACAACTAATTCAAATAAAATGGTTAATGAGCATTCATTACCTGCTTGATTTTAATCGATGAAATATCATCAGCGAAATTTCATATAGTCAATTTTAATCTGTTTAGTAAAAAGATGTTATATAGTAATTATTGCTATAATCGTTGTATATTAAAAATATAGTTCAAAGTTCATACTGCAGATTTGGCTTGTTAATATTTTTAATATTTTTTTGATTTGGTCAAATATTAATATGCAGCTCTAAGCAAAAGTAATCTGACCGATATATTTACCTAAGACCTGCTGCATGTACGATAATATACCGAGGTAGTACGATAAAAGGACTCTACTAGACAGCTTTGTGGATACCCAATGACCCTAACTATGCTCTGATACCAAGCTTGTCATGACCCAACCTTGAGCCTAGCCGCGATGGATATCTCAAGCCCACCGAGGTTCAGAGACCACCCCTTAGCCTTACCTGAAAAGCACACAAATATAAATAGTAGAAGATAAATAAAATAGGAATGAGATTAAATAAATCAAAAGTCAGTTCTAAGAATCCAAACAAATAACCAACCCACACTTGTCCACAAAAGCCTCTAAACCAAAATCCCAACTAAGTCAGGACATACCCCCGACTATGACAAAAAGAATCCCTAATGAAATACTAAGACAATAAGGAAACCAATAACATAATAGGACCTTCCAAAAGAATAGAGGCTCACCACTTCACCAAAGATCCATAGGAATACCAAATCACCTAACGTTGCATAGGAGAAATAGAAAACCCTTTGGAACCTACATTATGAAATGATATAGAATCCATGGACGGTCAGTGGGGCGAGCACTAACATATAACTCAGAAAATGGGATAAAATAATGCAATTACCAAGATCCAGTCATAAACCATATGCACCGCATTCATATACATATATATAGGATGCTGGGATAGGTCCAAGGTCCATGAACATGAGAGTTTAAAGTATTAACCTGAACTATGCAACTCGCTCTATCGTAAAGGCACCAACGAGTTAAATGGGTCCAACTTTCCCTACTAAAAGTCCCCCAGTGCGTGTTATTCAAATGAACTGAGGAAAAATCATGGAAAGGCTAAAGAAATCAAGGCTATAGACCTACCAAAATATAATATAATGTGTGCACCAAGAACACGACCACATGGAACCCCAACGCCAAGAAATGTGATTTCCAATATGGATCCGTCCAGGACCTACACCTTCACGGTGAGCTACACAATTCCCTTTAAGCCTAAATTAAAATAGTTTGAACATAAGCCAACCATTAACCCGTGAGTCATTTATTAAGGCATTTTCAAACATGATATCATCATACCAATATGCTTGCAAGGTAATATAATTATTCTAAACCAATCCGTATAACTAAATTGACTCATAAGTTCTATTTAAAATCCAAAACCAAGGCCATTTAAAACCTTATTCATTTATTTATCCTTTAATGCAATGTAATGGGTTCAAAATACAAGCTATGCCATGCAATTATCCATATTCAAAATCAAATTTACAAAGTGGATTGAGGTTAATGCCATTATCAAGTCAAAATACATCCAATATGGGGAAACATGTCCCCCATTCCAACCATTAATACAATGCACCAATTTAATCCCAAAATCCATTATTTAAAGAATGAATAATCCATTTAAACCATGGGAAAAGCAATTTAAGCAACCACAATCAAAACCCCTCAACCTAATTTCAAACCCATTAATTAAAATTATATAAATATCAACAATTTAATGAGACAATGTAGAAATACAGTTAGGGATGACCAACATGCTTAAAATATGGAACAATTTGAAGAGAATATGAAGTTTGGAGCTTAGATGGTGAATTTCTTATATAACCCTTGAGCTTTCTTGGGTTTTGAGTTTAAGAGTAAGAGTGGAAATTGATCTTTGAAAATAAAAGTAAAAGCGTCAATTTTATGTTTAAAAGTCGTACAAGGAGTAAAAAGACCAGAATCCCCTCACCCCAAGTGAAAAAAACAAAATTGAACGATATTAAAATAGGAGCGTGGCACACCCTAATCGCAGGAAGGTAGACTTCATGTCACGCCCTTATCGCAGAGGCTAACCTCCATGGCACACCACTATTATAGAGGCTTACTGCCTCTGGGTCCCAAAATTTCACCAAACCTGACACGACCGAAACTAGAGCCTAGTCGTGTTAGGCATCACAAGTCTAACCAGGACTGGAGATCACCCCCAATACCCAACCATAACCGCCTTGCACCCTATGTCGTATGAATTCCAAACATATAAGAAAATAAGACAAGAATAATTTAAAGACATTAGATAAAGTCTGTAACCATAATTCCAACAACCTCAATTAAATATCCAATCGGTGCCAACACCCATTCCAATTCCAATACCAAGGCTGACACCAATACCGGCACCGCCCATGGCCATAGCTGTCTGACAAAGCCTCTATCCACAATCAATAACATCTGGTGCGACATGACCCCAACCATAGCCAAAACCAAACCAAAGAAATAACAAAAGTAAAAGAAGTCCATAGCATGAAATGGAGCCTTTAAGAGCATGGAATCTCACCACTTCAGTCTGACTCAAAGCTATCCCCGAATACAAGTCACTGGGTAGGAGGAATGGAATATGGCCGATTCCTACATCTCATAGAGATACATTGCCCGAAGATGGTCAGCGGAGTGAATACTAGCATGTACTCAGGAATAAGATAAAATAATAGAAATAATTCAAAACCAAGGTAAATAATCATATGCAATCACATACATACATATGTATATCATGCCGGAAAAAAGAATCGGGTTTAGCATGGATTTAAAATCTTTACCTAGGTTGTGTAGCTTTGCCATCCTAAAACCACCCAAGAGCTATATGAGTTAAGCTCCCCCAGCTGAAAGGGCCCCGATGTGTGGTAGCCGAATGTACCAGAGAATAAAACTTGAGATGACTAGTACATCTCCTAAAATATAAGTATGACATCATACACACGGTTACCAAGACCAAACCTCACATCGACAAACATGAGTTTCCAGTATTAGCCCCCCTAGGACCTCCACCTTCTACGACTTTGCTACACATCCACCTTTAAGACCATATTGAAACCTTTTATACATTCCAACCATTTACCAAAGAGTCTTTATTAGGCATTTTAATCGTTAGTATCGTCATACCAAAACTAAATCTTGCAAGTCTATCCATTTATGCCATACCAAAGCCATTAAACCAAGTTGACTCCAAAGTTTCCAATTAAGCCTAAACCATAACCATCAAGGCCTTTCCAAACTATTTAAAACCAACCAAACCAATTTAAGTTCCATTACCTCTTATACAATGCAAAGATTTTAATAATAGTCAAACTATGTGACAAAACCATTCTCATTGGAATTTTAACAAACATGTTGAGGGCATATAACTTCCAAAACCAAAACCAAATATCAATTAATCATTCCAATGCAACCACATGTTCAAACCATAATTATAACATAAAAAACCAAATGTAAAACATGGGAAAACATTTTCCAACCATAAACAACCAAAACCCCCAACATCTATTTCAAAACCAAAATAATACCATAAAACCCATTTATTAAAACATGCTCTTAGTTGAACTAACAATGAGGGAGGAGTAACATGCCTTAGACACCAAGAAAGACGGAGAGAATCACTCTTGAAATCCCCTAATTATCTGTCTCAGTGAAACCCTAGACTTTTACTTGAGAGGGAGTTGAGAGAGATTTTAAGAGTGTTTGATTGAGAATAATAGGTTAATAAAGCCCCAAAATATGTTTTATGTCGTGGTATCAAAGGGAGTTACAAAGGGGAAATATCTAGAATGCCCCCAACTTATAAATAATTAAAAAATCACAAGTGGGTACGAGTTGAACCTACAACTCATTACCACATCATATGACTGGTATTATCAAGTCCTCACCAGAACAAAAAGATGGATACCACATTCTGTCCAACATAAGACGCCCTTGACCAACTCGTCACTAGACCATAACACTAGTACCATCGATTCGTATCCAAGGTAGAACTTTAAGGGCTAGACACTGGAAAATATGTGATTGGACCCTAAACCTCTCTTCACAAGACCATATGACTCATATGGAGTCTCTTGTAACTAGAACAGAACTTGGCCAGCAACACACTGACTAACATACGGCTAGGGTCCCTAGTCCCGTACCTATACCATATAACTCATAAGGTGAGTAGTAACAAGGACAGTGAGTTCAAAACTCAGGAAATTTCCAAGGGCCAAAACCAAGTGTGTTTCAATTCTCCCCCATTTGGATCATTCATCCTCGAATGATGAAACAAGGCAGTACAAGAACAATTTGGACCCTACACGCCTCTACTCTTACCTTTAAGATAGAAAATAGATCACCAAGGAATTCATAATCCACTATTACCTTTAACTAAGTTAGAAAACAAGAATACTAAGGAAATCAATCTTTCCTTAACAAAGTCAAAAAACAAAGATGTTAAAATCAACACATACCTTATGCATGAATTTCTATAGCAAAAAATAGGAATGGATACTTGGGCTTTATTTCCTTTTCCGCTTACCAAGCAAGCCTATTCGACCTTGTGGTTGTAATACCCTAGAAAAATTTTTTCGTTAAAATTTTGTGCGTAAACGTGTCGGGATCCTATCTTTGAGAATGATTTATAATTTTATGTATGTCATTTCTTGGATTTCGACACACCATTTCGTATATCATCGAATAAGATTTCCAATGATATGTGGATCACCCAAAACGGACACTTGAGCGATTAGTTACGGCCATTCCGATCAAACTACGACCATTCCGATCGAACTGTGAATAGTAAAATGTGCAGGAAAAAAATACTGCAGCCAGGCAATTTTTTTGGTCAACTTCAAACGATCATAACTCCTTGTACATAATGAAATGTGTGATCTTCTATATATCAACAGAAATCCATGAGAGTCTTCTTTCTAATAAAATTAGTTTCATCCAATTTGGACATCGGAGTAAAAAGTTATGGCCAATTTGCTTCATCCTATCAGATAGATCACTGAAGGGAAGATTTGACATTAATTGATTTTTAAAGGTATTTTGGTCATTTCCCATTATGGTAACCCTCTATATATACCCCCTTTGAGCTGAGAATTGTCATTTATTTTCTCTCATTTCTCTTATATATCTCTCTCAAAATATATGCATATATATAGAAAAAGAAGAAGAGGAGTTAGGGTTAGGGTTCCAATTGGGGGGAAATTGATTCAAGGCTTTGCTTTGCGAATTGATTCCGTCAATCTCTTCGGCTACGAAATCTAAGGTATGCAAGTGTTTATCTATGGGCTCCTTTCGTCTATAGAGCCCACAAATCCTTTTTCAAAGGCTCAAGATACATGTGTATATATATGATTATACTTTCTAAATTTTCATTGTGTATGTGTGTAGGATTCACATGATGGTTGAGATATATGTGTGGGATGATTATGTGTGTTGGTTGAAGTATATGTGTGTAGTGTTTGTGTGATGGTTGGTGATTATGTTGTTGAAGTTGATGATATCCAAGAAGGGATCTTTGTATGTTTGTGGAAACTATGGTGGTGTGTGATGTATAAATATATGAAATGGGTGATTGAATACTTGTAATCTTGATGAATCCACCTATACCTAAGAAGTGCATGTAAGGTGTTTGTGAAAATACCTAAGAGACTAGAGATTTTATTTTTATAACATAACAGGTCCAAAATTAATTGATTATGAATATATGATGATTTAAATTGTTAAGCCTTGATTTATACTATTATTCCATTATTTCCTTGTTATGACTTGATAATTGTTATTGGAAATCATATATCCCTACTATTGATTGATATGTCAAATATTTTCTAAATGTGAGTTGGATTGTGAATTGAGAAATGTGGATGTTGAAGTTGAAGGATGATGGTATTGTGGTGCATGAAATTGAGAATTAAACTTATGCCCTAAATGGTGCATGTAAGGTGATTGCTAAAATGCCTATGTGAAGAAGAATTAAGTATTTGACATGTTTGTTATCCAAATTATGATTTCATGCCATATCCATATGCTTAAATTATGTCTACCATATGTTTGACAAAATATTTAAGAGAATAAGAAACTATGCATTGTGGTTCATTAGGTCTTAAAAGATAAATTCATGCTTTGTTCCTATGGATAGTTGATTTCCTTGAATTTGTGGTGCGTTGTGGGTGTATGATGGAATGCCATGATGAATTGTTGAGGTAACTATGATGTTTGTGCGTAGTATTTGTTGTGGACCCAAAGCATGCTCCCCACGTGTTCGATTGGATGCTTATATGAATAAATGAGGTCATTTGATTTGCTAAGTGTGAAGTCCTCAATTATGTGTTGCGTATGATGGCCTATGGGCATGTTGTGTATGAGTTATCTATCTTGTGTTACTTTATGCTATTGTGTGCTGGGGGTACGTATGCTCGAAATGGTCTGCTGGTCTAGAGCCGAGTTAGTTTCACGGTAATCTCAATCGAGCGATGAACAATGAACTCCCGATTAGTTTCAAAACTTGGGGAAAACTCAGTAATCTCGGAAATCATTCTTTATCGAATACTCGGGCCATGAAGCTCTGAAATCTTACATATCAATTCACTCCATTACAGACCTCTGTACATTTTGTGAGATAGTAAGCTTATCTTAAAAGTAAGTGGCATTTAGAAATACTCCGCCAGAGAACGGAATCAAGCGAACTCTGTCATATTGATAAAGTATCATAATGTGAGAATAGATTCAGTCCAGTTGAGTACAGTTAAGAACCGGTTAAGTGTCTTTAAGTTGGGAGTAGGATTCAACATCGAGCGAGCTAAGGATGGGAACATTCCTGCGAGTAGAGGGTTTGATTCCTGGTAGCAGTCCTTATGCTCCAGAACTACGTCGCCAGCGTAGGTGAGACATCTATCCTGCGAGTAGAGGGTTAGATGAGGTGGTTTTCCTGTGAGTAGAGGGTCCCACCGTTCTCGCTTGAGGTCCTGATAGTAGAGGGTCCTATGCAGTTGTCTTTACTGGTGGCGCGGTATTGACACCCTTTCAGTTGGGGTACAGGTTGGATCCCACTTGTGGTAAGTGGGGCATATCGGTTAAATGATCACTCCCACAGTTTCAGTAACAGTCTCAGAAAAGAACTCAGTTAATTTGCAGAAGTTGAGGCTGTTAGATACAGGCCTCCCAGTATTGCTATCATTATCATTGAGTAGAGAGACTTCCTGCGAGATGAGGGTTGCTCTCGAACTTATTTACCCATTATCATTATCATTGAGTATAGAGACTTCCTGCTAGATGAGGGTTGATCTCAGATTCAGTTGTTCAGTGTTCCAGAGTTGGTGAATTTGAATATCAAATATCAGTAATATCAGTTCCGATTTCTCAGTATGGATAAGTACAGATGTCAGCTCTAGTAGCTTCAGATACTCAGTATCTTATTGTCAGTATTATTATTTTCGGGTGTCATAGTTCAAAATGTAACATTCGGTGTCATGATGATTCCAGTTGTACTTTATGCATCCATGTGTGTATTTTTGATCAGACATGTTTCAAAATTGGTAATTGCAGAGTTTTTATATATGTTTATTCCAGCGAATACATATTATTAAGATTGTTATGTTTATGCATAAGCCTTATATTTCATCTTACCCTATCCTTGCATACTCGGTACATTCTTTGTACTGACGCATTCGCGCTATGGTGTTTTCCCCACCATAGGTTCAGAAGAGCGAGATTCAGAGTCTATTTAGCTATCAGATCTTGTAGCAGTGGGTGCAGCAGTGAGTTCTCATCATCCGAGGATATTCTTTTTCAGTGTTTTGATGATTTTAGTAGACGGAGTTAGTTGGGGAATTGTCCCTTCAACTCCACAGTTCAGACAGTGTAGAGGCTTTTCAGACAAATGTATTGATATTTAGTTTTCCGTACTGTATATTTAGATATTTGAACCTTATGGCCAGATTTAGTCATTTTCCGCATTTATCATATTATATTATGCAGTGAACAGATACGGATATCAGTGAAGGGTTAGCTTGTGGTCCCTCGGGGTCACGAGCACCGTGTGACATTTCGGTTCATGGGAATCGGGGCGTTACAGTGGTTCCTCCATAGAACCTTTACCAAAGCTATGTCCTTGGTCCTCAATCAATGAACTTGCCAGTCCAAAATCTCCACAGAGACCTCTTTATTAGATAGGGAATCTGAAATACCAATATCCTTGATAGGTACAATCTGCGATGGATCACCCACATATTTTCTCAACATAGAAACAGAGAATATCAGGTGAATAGAGCTCAAGCTAGAAGGTAAATCCAACTCATAAGCAACATTACAAACTCTTCTCAAACCAAGTATGAACCAACATACCGGGGACTAAGCTTTCCCTTCTTCCCAAACCGGATCACTCCCTTCATAGGGGACATGTTCAAGAACACTTTATCCTCAACCTCAAACTCTAACTTCTTACGTCTCACATCCTCATAGGACTTTTGGCTCTTTGGGAAGACTTAAGACTATACCTAATCACCATCATCTTCTAAATGGATTGATGAACCAAATCCGGGCCCAACTTCTCCGCCTCACTTACCTCAAACCACCTAATAGAATATCTACACCTCCTACTATAGAAGGCCTAAAACGTAGACATCACAATAATAGAGTGGTAGCTATTATTATAAGCAAACTCTATCAGAGGAAGTGTGTAACCCAACTACCACCGTAGTTAATCACGCAAGCACGGAGCATATCTACCAATGTCTGAATAGTCCTTTCCGCTTGCTCATCTGACTGTAGGCAGAAAGTAGTACTAAGACTTACCTTAGTCCCCAAACCTTTCTAAAATTACCGCCAAAAGTGAGATGAAAGTTGTGTACCACAATCCGAGATGATAGAAATAGGTACCCTGTGCAACTTGACAATCTCTTAGAGATATAACCTCGTGTAGTCCTCTGTTGAGAAATTAGTCCTTACTGGTAAAAAGTGAGCAGACTTAGTCATCCTATCCATGATGACCCAATTCAAATCGAACTGATTTCGAGACTGAGGAAGACCGGTAACAAAATCCATATTTATCACTTCCCATTTCCACACAGTCAATTCAATCTCTTAATACAATCCTCTAGGACTCATGAGATCAACCTTAACTTGTTGGCACACCATGCACTTATCCATAAAACTAGTCACATCCTGCTTCATATTGTTCCACTTATACATCCCTTTAAAGTCATGATATATTTTCATCATACCAAGATGAATAGCATAGCGTGACTCATGCGCCTCAGGCAAAATCCTCTCTCGCAAACCATCTATATCAGGAACACATAACCTCTCTTGGTATAACAAGGTACTATCACCACTAATATTGAAGGCCATAACCTCTTGCCCACCTAAATCACCTTTGATACTCATCAAGATTGAATCCAACACTTGTTTTTCCTTTATTAGTCCTTACTGGTAAAAAGTGAGCAGACTTAGTCATCCTATCCACGATGATCCAATTCAAATTGAACTGATTCCGAGACTGAGGAAGACTGGTAACAAAATCCATATTTATCACTTCCCATTTCCACACAGTCAATTCAATCTCTTAATACAATCTTCCAGGCCTCATGAGCTCAACCTTCACTTGTTGGCACACCATGCACTTAGCCATAAAACTAGTCACATCCTGCTTCATATTGTTCCACTTATACATCCCTTTAAAGTCATGATATATTTTCATCAAACCAAGATGAATAGCATAGCGTGACTCATGCGCCTTAGCCAAAATCCTCTCTCACAAACCATCTATATCAGGAACACATAATCTCTCTTGGTATAACAAGGTACTCTCACCACTAATATTGAAGGCCATAACCTCTTGACCACCTAAATCACCTTTGATACTCATCAAGATTGAATCCAACACTTGTTTTTCCTTTACTTCGGCACCAAGAGACAATTGCACCACCTCCTGCACAACCATACCACTATTCTCAGAGTCCAAGAGATAAACTCCAAGGTTAGCCAAATGATGAATATATTTCACCAACTCCCACATCCATTTATCCACACGAGCTATACTTTCTATGGATAACCTGCTAAGAGTATTAGCAACCACATTTCCTTTGATTGGATAGTATTAAAGACTCATGTCATAATCTTTAAGCAACTCAAACCATCTCTTTTTTCCTAGATTAAGCTCATTTTGAGTAAACATATATTGCAAGCTTTTATGATAAGAAAAAAATCCATATGCATTCCATATAGATAGTGACACCATATTTTCAATGTAAATACCACAACTAATAATTCCAAGTCATGAGTTAGATAATTCTTCTCCTGCACCTTCAACTATCTAAAGGAATTAACTATCACATTACCATGTTGCATCAAGACGCAACCAAGCCCCATACGAGATGCAACATAGTAGACCACAAAATCATCAATGCCTTCATGCAAGGTCAAGACTAGAGCCGAAGTTAGCTTATCCTTTAATTTTTCAAAACTAACCTCACACACGTCAGACCACAAGAAATTTACCTTCTTTTGAGTCAATTTAGTCAATGGGGAAGCTATAGATGAGAAACTATCCATAAACCTCCTATAGTAACTGGTTAAACCCAAGAAGATCTAAATATCAATTGGAATCGTAGGTCTAGGTCACTTCTTAACCATTGTACTTTCTGTGAATCCACCATGGCCCCTTCACTAAAATGACATGACTATAAAAGTGAAAATGTTCAACCCTCATATTTTGAAAATTTGGCATACGACTTGTAAGACCCCGCAAAAATTTCTAGCTTAAATCAGTCCTTTAAGCTTGTTAGGGGTCCCAGACTTAGAATATATTAACTAAGTATTCAGACTTAGTGCCATTTTAGCCTTTGAAAGTTGGAAATATTATTTCATGACCTTTACATCCTTTAAATGTTGATATTTGAGTTAATTCATGATCAGGAATGCCAGTAGAGGTTCTCAGACAAGTTTTAGATTTTTTGAACCTCGTTTAGACCATGTTTGAGTGCCCAAAATAGTGGGTCAACGCGATCTCAACGCGTCGCATCGACCATTGCATTGATAGTATAGTTTTTTTCCAGCTTCTGTGCAAATTCCAGTGAACCAATGTAGACTCAACATGGCGCATTGGCTATCTCATCGATGTCAACGATGCAGCGCGTCGGCTTGCGCATCGGTAACACAATTTACAAGAATTAAAAGGCCGCGTCCTCAGGGTTAATTAGGTTTTTTATCCACACCCTTCATCCCCCAAAACATGAAATTAAACCATTTGGAGAGCAATTATATTCATTGTTTTACAAATTTCTCAAGAAAAAAAACCCTAGGTGTTCAAATTTCTAATAAAGAACTCAAGAACTCACCATTAACTTTTAGAAATTCATCAACTAAAGTATGTGAAGTGTTCATCCAAGGGTACCTTCCACCCTTGGAGTCCAATAATGTAACACCCCAACTTAGGAAGGAGTCCCACATCAGCAAAACACAGGAGGGATGCTGGGTATATAAGTGAGAAAGCCGTACTCCCTAGTGGAGCGTTTTAAAACCATGTGGGCTTGGGCCCAAAGCGGATAATATCACTAGTGGGTTGGGTAGATACAGGGGTATCTTGGGCCTTTATGGTTCGGGATGCCCATCACGGCCAGTGCCTCAGCTCGGGTCATGACAGAATGGTATCAGAGTCGCTCCTGTGTCGTCCCTGTCGATGTAGGATAGAGTTCAAACTGAGTGTAGGCAAATCCCAGTAAGGCGGGGAAAACCTCAGTACTGAGTCTAGGAAAATCCCATTCGGTAGGGCAAACATCAACGAGGATGCTGAGTCCGTAAGGGGGGTGTATGTAACACCCCAACTTAGGAAGGAGTCCCACATCGACAAAACACAGGAGGGATATTGGGTATATAAGTGAGAAAGCTTTACTCCCTAGTGACATGTTTTAAAGTCGTGCAGACCTGGGCCCAAAGAGGACAATATCACAAGTGGGTTAGGCAGAGACAGAGGTATCTCGAGCCTTCGTGGTTTGGGATATCCATCACGGCCAGTGCCTCGGCTCGGGTCGTGACAAAGAAACTATTATCAAAACTTCAAGTATATGAATTTCATATATTTCATGAATTTCATGTTGGACTTGATAATATTCATGTTTATAATGATGAATTGGGTTTCAAATCCATGTTTTATAATAAGTTTCATGTGGGGTTAAATAATCCGTGTGTTACTATGTGAAATCATGCTAAAGCCTTGAAATTATGAATTTAGTATTTGAAATTGTGTGCTCACATGTTGATTTGTATTATGTGCATATTTTATTCCCTTCAAGTGATGGATAAATTAAGCATGTGAGTTAAATAGTGAAATTATATCATGTTAGCATGTATTCAAGTTCATGTCATTCAAGTGTTTGTTAAAAAGACCCAATGAATAAATGATGATCAAAGTACTTAGCTTACATGTTTCAAGTTCATGCCATGTCTCTTAATTTATACTATCGAGTCCTAGGGGTATTTAATACCCAACAATTTAGCTGATTATCTAGAGCCATGGTGAGTTATAGAATAGTGTTAGTCATGTTACAAATAGTAATACTCTCAGTCAGTTACAGAAACTTAGGAAATCTTAATAATGCTCGTAACTCAGTCACAGTACTCAGTTCAGACCTCAGTAAACTCAGTTAGTTAAAAGAATTCAGTAGTATTCCATCAGTCTATGGAACACAGTGAATGCAATCCAGTTCAGTCAGAAAGTAACGTCAGTAATAGTTCAGTCCAGCCTAATACAGACTAGAAATCAGTTTAATGTCTATTCAGTTGAGAGTAGGAGTCAGCACCGAGCGAACCCAGGGATGGGGGTATTCCTTCCAACGGAGGGTTTGACCTTTAGTAGTAATCCCTGTGTTACAGAACTACGTAGCTAGCGTAGGTTGAGATATCTTCCTTCCAGATATTATGAGGATTGATATATCTTATTTGAGTTATTCTACTAGTGAGGGTTGACAAAAGATTTTTCTGACAGAGAGGGTTAACCTACAGCTTGTCTCTACCCATGGCACAGTATTGACACTCTTCCAATAGTGGTTATAGGTTGGACCCCAATTAGTTCAGAGAGGGGCATGCTGGTTAGATAATTACCTCCTACACTCTCAGTTTCAGTCTCAGTCTCAGAATAGAACTCAGTTTAGTTCTACAGGTTCAGGACTATTAGGTATAGTCACTCAGCTCAGTACGAAACTCAGTATAGTTCCACAAAATTAGGATTGTTTGATACAGTCATTCATTTATAAAAAATATAACATCAGTAAACTCAGACATTAGTAAATAAGTATTCAGATTTAGTACTCAGTATTACTACGATCTCAGTTACAGTATAGGTATTCATGTATATATTCTTATTCAGTCATCCTCCTGTTATTCAGTTATTAATGTTCATGCATATGAACCCATGCATTTAAGACTACCTCAATAAGCATACCAGTACATTCAAAGTACTGACATATGCTCTTCTTTTGTGCTATGATGTCTTATATCTGAGGTTCAGACGCACGGGCTCCAGAGCACCCTTAGCAGTTCAAATTTTTAGCGGTCAGCATAGTGGTGAGTCCTCATAGTTTGAGGACATATTTATTTTAAGTATTTCAGTATTTTTTCAATATTCGGAGTTAGTTGGGGACTTGTACCATCAACTCTATAGTTCAGCAGTTTAGAGGCTTTCCAGACTAGAGTATTTTCAGATAGTTGTTTAGTTTTTTTTTAGTATTGATTCTCAATTTTGTGTATTGAGATACCTTATTCAGCATTTTTTAGTATTATATATTATTGAACCTTATGGAAAGATTTCGCCTATTTTTGCATATTTACAGTATTATTACTCAGTTATTATAGCAGGTACCAGTCATGGGTTAGCTTATGGTCCTTCAGGATTATAAGCACCGTGTAGCATTCGGGGTGCAGACTCGGGGCATTACAAACTTGGTATCATAGACTAAGGTTCAATGGAGTCCTACGAAGTCTGAAAGCCACATCTAGTAGAGTCTTATGCATGGGTGTATTGTGTGCCACACTTATGGACAGGAGGATAAGTGTATTATGTGCCACACTTAGGAAAAGTTTCCCTTCTTTCAGTATTCATATCGTGCGAGTGAGCATGAGCTCCAGCTAAACTCTCAGCCTAATTTTTTCTCTTACATTTACAAAAATATGCCTCCAAAGAGGTCTAAGGAAAGAGAAATAGGAGATCAGCCAGAACCCTAGCCCATCTATCTAGATCCACTAGATGAACACATCTCCCACACTAAGTTCAGGGCAACTTTCACCACCCTAGCTCATTCTGTGGTAGCCTAGAATGAATGCCCAGCTATCATTCTGGCTAACCTAGTGGCCAATACTACTGCTGCCAGGATTCGGGACTTCATCCAAATGAACCCTCCATCGTTTATTGGGTCTAAATCAGATGAGGACCCTCAAAAATTTCTTGATCAGGTGTAGAAGGTTACTGATATTATGGGGGTGAATGCTGTTGAGAGCACTGAGTTGGCCGCATATCAGTTGCAGGATATGGCTCACTCATGGTTTAAATAGTGAAAGGAAGAGAGGGTCATAAATGTAGGGCCCATAGAGTGGGGGAAATTTGCCACTAGTTTTCTGGATAGGTTCTTCCCACTTTAGTTGAGGGAAGCAAATGTTCTAGAATTTATCAATCTAAAGCAGGGCAATATAATAGTGAAAGAGTATTCTCTCAAGTTTACTCAATTAGCTAGATATGCTTCTCATGTGGTGGAAGACATAAGATCCCGAATGAGTAAGTTTGTGTCAGAGATGTCTAGCAGCATGGTCAAAGAGTGTAGGACCGCAATGCTTATTAAGGAGATGGACATATCCAGGCTCATGTTCTATTTTCAGTAGATAGAGGAGGTTAAGAATAAAGAGAAGGAGAGGGATAACAAGAGAGCAAGAATAGGTAATTTAAGTTTTATTTAGCCTAAGTCAGAGGGTGGGAATCATTCTTAGTTCTGCCCAAAATCCTCAGTTCCATCTCCATCCTATACCAGTGCTCCAGTGCTGAAATTTAGAGACGACAGCAGGGATAGGGTATCACGCCCTAAGTCTCAAGGTAGTGTTATCAGTGCCCGAACTAATCCCTTTTGTCAGAAGTATGGAAGAAACCACTAGGGTATCTATGGAGTTGGTAGTGATGTGTGTTTTGGATGTAGAAAGCCAGTCCATAGGGTTAGACAGTGTCCTCAGGTGGGTTCACAGAGTCAGCATAACCATCCCCGAGCTCAGTCCAGTCGCTCGAATCAACAGGGTGCCTCTTCCAGTGTCAGCAGTGGACAAAGCCCAAACAGACTCTATGCTCTTCAATCCAAGAAGGATCAGGAAAGTTCTCCTGATATGGTCACTGGTACGTTACAAGTTTTCCATTTGCATGTTTATGCTTTGCTAGATCCAGGAGATTCTGTCCTTTATTACTCCATATATAGGCATTGATTTTAGAGTTAGTCCCAAAATTCTAACAAATCCTTTCTCAGTCTCTACCCCAGTGGGTAAATCCATCATAGCCAGGCGGGTATACAGGAACTGCCCGATTATGATATCTCAAAAAATTACTCTAGCAAATTTAGTCGAATTAGAGATGGCTGATTTTGATGTCATTCTCATCATGGATTGGATATATTCCTTCTATGCCTTAGTCGACTGCAGAAATAGAATTGACCAGTTTTAGTTTCCAAGCGAACCTATCCTAGAGTGGAGGGGTAGTACTTCAACACTTAGGGGTCAACTTATTTCTTACCTTCGAGCTAGAAAATGATATATAAGGGATGTGTATACCATATGGTTCAAGTCCAGGACTCTAGTTCAGAAACCCCTACTCTTGAGTCACTATTAGTAGCACGTGAATTCCCAGATGTGTTTCCCGATGATCTTCCCAGATTTTTTCCCGAAAGGGAAATTGATTTTGAAATTGATCTTCTTCCAGATACTCAACCCATATCTATTCCTCCATATAGAATGGCTCCAGTAGAACTCAAAGAATTAAAAGAGCAATTAAAGGATCTCCTAGATAAGGGATTTATTAGACCTAGTGTGTCCCCATGTGGTGCACCGGTTTTATTCATGCATAAGAAAGGTGGTTCCCTCAGAATGTGTATTGACTACTATCAGTTAAATAAAGTCACGGTCAAGAACAAGTATCCACTTCCCAGAATTGATGACTTGTTTGACGAAATTAAGGGTGCCATTTACTTCTCTAAGATAGACCTCAGATCACGCTATCACCAGCTCAGATTCAGGGAGTGTGACATCCCAAAAATAGCTTTCAAAACTCGGTATGGTCACTTCAAATTCTTAGTCATGTCCTTTGTTCTTACCAATGCTCCAGCAGCCTTCATGGACTTGATAAACAGTGTGTTCAAGCAGTACTTGGACATGTTTGTCATAGTCTTCATAGATGACATTGTCGTCTACTCTCGCAGTCAATATGATCATGCATACCATCTAAAAATAGTATTACAGACTCTTAGAAATCATCAGTTATTTTCCAAATTTAGTAAGTGTGAATTTTGGCTAAGGATAGTAGGTTTTCTCGACTATATAGTTTTCGGTGATGGCATTAGAGTTGATCCTCAAAAGACCAAAGTAGTGAGAAACTGGCCTAGGCCCATCTCTCCATTTGATATCAGGAGTTCCTTGGGTTTGGAAGGCTATTACCGATGGTTCGTTGAAGGATTTTTGTCTATTGCATCCCCTATGTTCAGATTGACTTAGAAGAAAGTCAGGTTCCAGTGGTCAGATTTTTGTGAGAAGAGTTTTTAGGAGTTAAAGACTCTAATCCCTACAACTCTAGTGTTGACCTTACCAGATGGTTCAGACGTCTTTGTGGTTTATTGAGATGCCTCCAGAGTTGGCTTGAGGTGTGTTCTGATGCAGAGAGGGAAGGTCATAGCCTATGCCTCTAGGCAGGTTAAACCCTATGAGAAAAATTACCCTACTCATGATCTTAAGCTAGTAGAAGTAGTGTTTTCCTTAAAAATTTGGAGGCACTATTTGTATAAAGTTCATATGGATTCGTTTACAGACCACAAGTTCCTGCAGTATGTATTCTCTCAGAAAGACCAAAACCTCCATTAGAGAAGGTGGTAGGAGTTGTTGAAAGACTATGAAATAAGTGTCCTGTATCATCCAAGAAAGGTCAATGTAGTGTTCGACGCTCTCAGTAGAATGTCTATGGGTAGTATTACTCATGTCAAAGTCAGTAAGAAGAAGTTAGTTCAGGAAGTTCATCAGCTAGCCCGACTAGGTGTCTACTTAGTCGATTCAACTGAAGGTAGTGTATGGGTGCAGAGTAGTTCAGAATCATCCCTAGTTTCCGAAGTGAAGGAAAAATAGGATAGGGATCCCAGTCTAGTTAAGTTGAAAGAATTAGTCAGAGATCAGAAGGTAGAAGTTTTCTTCAAAGGGGGAGATAGTGTTTTGAGTTGTCAGGGTCAAATATGTGTGCTAGGCGTAGATGACTTGAGGAAGAAAATTCTTGCAGAAGCGCATGGTGCGTGCTACTCTATTTATCCAGGCACCACTAAGATGTATCATGATTTGCAGGAGATCTATTGGTGGAGTGGGATGAACAGGGATATTGCAGAGTTTATGGCTAAGTGCTTAACATATCAGCAGGTTAAGATTGAACATCAAAAGCCTAGTGGGTCCATGTAGGAGTTCAGCATTCCCACCTGGAAATGGGAAGAAGTGAACATGGACTTTGTGATGGGTTTGCCTTGTACTCGTCGTCAGCATAATTCAGTTTGGGTCATTGTAGATCGGATGACCAAATCAGCTTATTTCCTACCATTCCATACATCTTACTTAGTCGAGGATTACGCCAAACTCTATATCAGGGAGTTGGTCAGATTGCACGGTGTTTCATTATCTATTATCTTAGATAGAGGTACCCAGTTCACCTCTTATTTCTGGAAACTATTCCAAAACGGTCTTGGTACCTGAGTTCACCTCATTACATCTTTTCACCCTCAGATAGATAGTCAAATAGAAAGGACCATTCAAACTTTAAAGGATATGCTACGAGCATGTATGATAGATTTTAAAGTTAGTTGGGATAACCACTTGCCTTTGATTGAGTTCGCATACAATAACAGCTATCATTCCAGTATTCAGATGGCTCTGTTTGAGGAACTTTATGAGAGGACATATAGATATCCCATTGGTTGGTTTAAAGTGGGTGAGGCTGCAGTGGTAGGGCCTAACTTGGTATTTTATACCTTAGAGAAAGTCCAGTTGAGTAGGGAAAGGCTTAAGATAACTCAGAGCCGACAGAAATCGTATGCAGATGTGCACAGAAAGGATCTTGAGTTCAATATTGGTGACTGTATGTACTTGAAAATCTCTCCTATGAAAGAAGTGAAGTTTTTTGGCATGAAGGGGAAACTCATTCCCTGATATTTCAGTCCTTACCGAATTCTCAACTATTTCAGAAAGGTAGCTTACGAGCTTGAGTTGCCTTCAGATCTATCTTAAGTCCATCCAGTGTTTCATGTCTCCTTGCTAAAGAAATGCATAGGTGACCCATCAACTGTAGTCCCCATAGAGGGCATAGATGTTCAGAACAGCCTCTCTTACGAAGAGATTCTAGTCGAAATCCTTGACTATCAGATTCACAGACTGAGGAACAACAAAGTCCCTCTAGTCAAAGTTCTTGGTGGAATCAGTCCGTTGAGGGAGCTACTTAGGAAGAAGAAGCAGATATGTGGACTAAGTATCCTCACATCTTCTCTGCAAACTCAGATTCAGCTCAAGGTAATAGTTCTCCTTAAGCTTATTCAGTTTCAAGCTCAGATTTTCCATTACGAACTTGGTATTAGTTAACATTGAATATTTAGTCATATGTTTATGAGTTAGTTCAGTCATGTACTCAAGCATCAGATATGCATGTTCAGTATGAAATTTAGTATGTCAGTAATGTCATCCAGATAATCATATGTCAGATGTTCATATCCAGTAAGTAAGTTCAGTCTACCAGTATTCTTAACTTAGTCAGTCTCATTTAAGGATGAATGTTCCCAAGGGGGAGATAATGTAAGACCCCACAAAAATTTCTAGCTTAAATCAGTCCTTTAAGATTGTTAGGGGTCCCATACTTAGAATATATTAACTTAGTATTCAAACTTAGTGCCATTTTAGCCTTTGAAAGTTGGCAATCTTATTTTATGACCTTTACATCCTTTAAATTATGATATTTGAGTTAATTCTCGATCAGGAATATCAGTAGAGGTTCCCGGACAAGTTTTAAATTTTTTGGACCTTGTTTAGACCATGTTTGAGTGCCTAAAACAGTGGGTCGACACTATCTCAACGCGTCCCATTGACCATCACATCACTAAGATAGTTTTTCCCCAGTTTCAGTGCAAATTCCTATGAACTGATGCAGACTCGACGTAGCGAGTTGGCTATCGTGTCGATGCCAATGATGCGGTGTGTCGGCCTACGTGTCGGTAACACAGTTTACAGGCATTAAGAGGCAGAGTCCTCAAGGTTAATTAGGTCTTGTTTCCACGCCCTTCAACCCCCAAAACACGAAATTAAACCCTTTGGAGAGAAATTATATTTATTCTTTTACAAATTTCTCAAGAACAAGAACCCTAGGTGTTCAAATTTCCAAACAAGAACTTAAGAACTCACCATTAACTTTCATAAATTCATAAACTAAAGTATGTGAAGTGTTCATCTAAGGGTCCCTTCCACCCTTGGAGTCCAAGAAACTATTTTCAAAACTTCAAGTATATCAATTTCATGAATTTCATATTGGGTTTGATAATATTCATGTTTATAATGATGAATTGGGTTTCAAATCCATGTTTTATAATAAGTTTCATGTGGGGTTAAATGATCTATGTGTGTTACTATGTGAAATCATGCTAAAGCCTTCAAATTTTGAATTTAGTATTTGAAATTGTGTGTTCACATGTTAATTTGTATTATGTGCATATTTTATGCCCTTCAAGTGATGGATAACTTAAGCATGTGAGTTGAATAGTGAAATTATATCATGTTAGCATGTATTCAAGTTTATGCCATGCAAGTTCTTGTTAAAAAGCCCCAATGAATGAGTGATGAACAAAGTACTTAGCTTACACGTTTCAAGTTTGTATATCTCTTAATTTATGTTATCGAGTCCTGGGGGTATTTAATAACCGACAATTTAGCTGATTATCTAGAGCCATGGTCAGTCATAGAATAGTGTTAGTCACGTCACGAATAGTAGTACTCTCAGTTAGTTACAGAAACTCAGAAAATCTCAATAGTGTTCGTAACTCAGTCACAGTACTCATTTCAGACCTCAGTTGACTCAGTCAGTTAACAAAATTCAGTAGTATTCCATCAATCCATGGAACACAGCTAATGCAGTCTAGTTCAGTCAGACAGTAAGGTCAGTAATGGTGTAGTCCAACCTAGTATAGACTAGACATCAGTTTAGTGTCTATTCAGTTGGGAGTAGGATTCAGCACCGATTTAACCCAGGGATAAGGGCATTTCTACCAGTGGAGGGTTTGACACCCTTAGTATCAATCCCTATATTACAGAACTACGTAGCTAGCATAGGTTGAGATATCTTCCTACCAGATATTATGAGAGTTGATACATCTCATTTGAGTTATCCTGCCAGTGAGGGTTGATGAAAGAGCTTCTTGTCAAAGATGGTTAACTCACAACTTGTCTCTACCCATGGCACGGTATTGACACCTTTCTAATTGGGGTTGTAGGTTGGACCCCAATCAGTTCAGAGAGGGGCATGTTGGCTAGATAATTACCTCCCATAGTCTAAGTTTTAGTCTCAGTCTCAGAATAGAACTCAGTTCAGTTCTACAAATTCAGGACTATGAGGTATAGTCACTCAGCTCAGTACGGAACTCTGTATAGTTCCAAAAAATCAGGACTGTAAGATACAGTCATTCAGTTATCAGAAATACAAAATCAGTAATCTCAGACATTAGTAAATCAATATTCAGATTTAGTACTTAGTATTACCACGATCTCAGTTACATTATACGTATTCATGCGTGTATTATTATTCAGTCATACTCATGTTATTCAGTTATTAATGTCCATGCATATGACCCCATGCATTTCAGCCTGCCTCACTGAGCATACCAGTACATTCAAAGTACTGACGCATGCTTTTCTTTTGCGCTATGATGTCTTATATCATAGGTTCAGACGCACGAGCTCCAGAGCACCCTTAGTAGTTTAGATTTTCAGCGGTCAGTGTAGTGTTGAGTCCTCATAGTTCGAGGACATGGTTGTTTTCAGTATTTAAGTATAATTTTCAGTAGTCAGAGTTAGTTGGGGACTTGTCCCATCAACTCCACAGTTCATATAGTTTAGAGGCTTTCCAGACTAGACTACTTTTAGACAGTTGTTCAATTTTTTTCAGTATTAATTCTCAGTTTTGGGTATAATGATACCTTTTATTCAGGATTTTTAGTCTTATATTGCATTGAACCTTAAATCAAGCTTTCGGGTATTTCCACATATTTACAGTATTATTATTCAGTCGTTACAGTAAGTACCAGCCGTGGGTTAGCTTGTGGTCCTTCGGGATTATAAGCACCGTGTAGCATCTGGGGTATAGACTTGGGGCGTTACACAACTACTGCTCTTTCAGGGTCTGTAACACTATGCAGAGGAGGTTTGCATGATCCACCATACTCTTCTTGTATACCAAGATATCTTCTATGAACATAATGACGAACAAATCCAGAAACTACTGGAAGACTCTGTTCATCGAATCTATGAATGTCTCTGAGGCATTGGTCAACCCAAAAGACATAACCAGATTCTATAAATGCCCATATCAAGTACAGAAAGCAGTCTTAGGGATATCCACCTCCCTAATCTTTAACTGATGATACCTAGATCGAACATCAATCTTGGAGAAAAACTTAGCACCCTGAAGCTAATCAAACAAATTATTTATCCTTGGAATTGGGTACTTATCCTTTACCATCACCTTATTCAGTTGTCGGTAATCAATACACATCCAAAGGGAACCATTCTTCTTACCCACGAATAACATCGATGCACCCCCACAGATACACACTAGGACGGATGAAACCCTTGTCTAAAATATCCTTTAGTTTCTCCTTAGGCTCCTTCAACTCAGTTGGAGCCATTCTATAAAATTGAGATAGGACGAGTGTCCGAAACAAAATCAATCCCGAAATCAATCTCCCTATTATGAGGAACACCAAGAAGGTCATCAGGGAAGATCTAAGGAAATTTATTTACCACTGAGGTAGAATGCAAAAAAGGACCCTCCAAGTTAGAATCCTTAACCTAGAATAGATAATAGAGACACCCTTTGGAGATCAATCTCTGAACTCTAAGATACGATATGAACTTCCATTCAGGAGCTAGGGAACCATCTTTCCACAAAATAATCAGTTCATTAGGGAATTTAAAGATGACATTATAGGTTCAACAGTCTAAATTAGCATAGCATGAGTACAACTAATACATCCCCAATATAACATTGAAATCAACCATATCTAGTTCAAACAGATTCACCAGAGTCTCCTGGCCACCCACAGATAACACACAACCCCTATAGACTCTTATAGCCACCACAGAGTCACCCACCGGGTTAGAAATAGAAAAAGGGTCTGAAACGCACTCGGGACTAAAACCTAAATGCAAAGCCACAAATAAGGTCACATAAGAAAGAGTGGATCTCGATTCAGTAAATAGTACACGTCATAGGAAAAGAGTTTCAACATACCAGTCACAACATCAGACGATGCCTTGGACTCCTGGCGAGTAGTGAGAGCATATAGACAGTTCCAACCAGTTCCAAAACTAGATGGTGCATCCTTTGTTGTCGGGGCAGAAAAAGAAGCAACAGGAACTTTGTTTTCCCTAGAAGCAACCTTACCAACAGGACAGTTTCTAATAATGTTCCTTGACTGACCACGGTTGACGCACTTTTCCTTTCCTTTATCACAGTAACCCCGATTCAATTGACCATAAAACATGCAGTGAGGATATTATGGATCTTACTGGGCCTAACTAGCCTGAAATTCGGCACCCTATGCCTTAATATTATCACCACTACGGTAATGCTTATTGCCTGATGGACTTGGGTAGGGAGCACTAGCCATTAAGTAAGACCAAGAGTTTCCTCACTTTTTCATGGGCCACTTCCCACCATCCCTACCACTCTGCTGCTGGCCACCACCCTTCTTAGAAAATTTAAAATTGTTGCGCTATCTCTCCCTAATCTCCGTATACTTCTTCTTTCTTCCTCAACCTGCTGCATGTACACAACCAACCTACAGATATTTATGTCCTTGTTCAATAATGCAACATTACTTTCTAAAATCAAGTCTCGAGACAAGCTGAAAGTGAACTTCCTTATTCTAGACCTTATGCTAGAAACCAACTCTGGAGCATTACAAGATAACTAGTGAAACTTTAAGGCATACTTCTTGACTGACATCTTGCTTTGCTTCAGGTTAATAAACTCTTCCACCTTCTCTCCCCTCAACTGCTGAGGAAAAAAATGGTCCAAGAAAGCACTAAAGAAATCATCCCACAGGGCTGACTCAGCATCGTCACTTCTAGTTTTCTCTTATTCCTCATACCATTGGTATGCTACATATTTCATTTGATAGGCAGCAAATTCCACACCCTCTACGTTAGTAGCATGCATAATATAGAAAACCTTTTCCATCTCATCCACAAAAGCTTAAAGATGATCCTCAACCTGAACACCAGCGAACATAGGAGGGTTCAACCTCATGAACTAGACAACCCTTGTGGCCTCAGAAGATGGAGTAATAGAAGCACCCCACTCGACCTAAAAAATTACCAACTATGCCAACATATGAATAGACTGAAAAAACTCAGTATTTGTCATATCAACCGGAGGAGCTTGAGAAGGACTAGAGGGAACCGGTGGAACTCCAAGAGGATAATCGATAACTGGACCCCTAGACCAAATTTGGACCCCATAAGTAGGATGGGTCCTATCAACATTGTCCTTGGGTGGGATAGAGGAGTTTCTGTGAGCTTTAAATCACCGAAGAGACATGATTTGAAAAGCAAACAAATAAGAATTAGAGAAGATTTCAGGACCTTAGACTCTATATCTTGAAATTAGAACACAAGAAAGAGAAATATTCCTAAATTCCTTATAGCCTCTCCCTTATGAGTTTGGCGCGCAACACACTATTAGAAGACACTCTACTAGACACAACTTTGTTAGAAACCCAATTGACCATGAACCTAGGGCTTTGATACCAATTTAACATGACCTAAACCAGGTCCTAGTCACGTCGGGCATCTCATGTCTAAACAGGATTGGAGACCACCCCTAATACCCAACCATAACTGCCTTGCACCCTATGTTGGATGAACTTCAAACATATAATAAGATCAGACAAGAATAATTTAAAGACATTATATAAATTCTATAACCATAATTCTAATAGCCTCAATAAAATATCCAATCGGTGCCAATCCCAATGTCAATACAATTACCAAGGCTGATACCAATAACGACATCGCCTATGGTCATAGTTGTATAACAAAGCCTCTATCTAAAATTAATAACATCCATTTGGGATATGCCCCTATCCATATCCAAAACCAAACCAACAAAATAACAAAAATAAAAGAAGTCCATAGCTTGAAATAGAGTATTCCAAAGTATGAAAGCTCACCACTTCGGTCTGACTCAGAGCTGTCCTAAAATCCAAGTCACTAAGCATGAGAAATGGTAGTATGGACAGTTCCTGCATTGCATGGGGATACAACAAAGATGGTTAGCAGAGTGAACACTAGCATATACTCAGGGATAAGATAAAATAATGTTAGTAATTCAAAACCAAGGTAAATAACCATATGCAATCACATATATACATATATATATATCATGCCGAGAAAGGGAATCAGTTTTAGCGTGCATTTAAAACCTTTACCTGGGTTGTGTAGCTTTGTCATCCCAAAACCACCCATGAGATATATGGGTTCAACTCTCCCTGCTGAAAGGGCCCCGGGACCTCCACCTTCCACGACTTTGCTACACATCCCCCTTTAAGCCCATATTTAAACCAATTACGCATCCCAACCATTTACCAAGGAGTCTTTTATTAGGCATTTAACCATTGGTATCATCATACCAAAACTAAAGGTTGCAAGTCTATCCTTTTATGCCATACCACAACCATTAAACTAATTTGACTCCAAAGTTTCCAATTAAGCCTAAACCATGGCCATCAAGGCCTTTCCAAAAAATTTAAAACCAACCAAACCAATTTAAGTTCCATTACCTCTTATGCAATGCAAATATTTCAATGAAAGTCAAACTATGTGACAAAACCATTCTCATTCTCATTTTAACAAACATGTTGAGGGCATATAACTTCCAAAACCAATACCAAATATCAATTGACCATTCCCATGCAACCACATGTTCAAACCATAATCATAACATGAAAAAACATAAGTAAAGAATGGGAAAACATTATCCAACCATAAACAACCAAAAACCCCAACATCTATTTTAAAACCAAAATAATACCACAATAATACCATAAAAACCATTCATTAAAACATGCTTTTAGTTGAACAACAATGAGGGAAGAGTAATATGCCTTAGACACCAAGGAAGACGAAGAGAATCATTCTTGAAAGCCCTTAACTGATTATCTTGGTAAAACCTTAGCCTTTTGCTTGAGAGAGATTCTAAGAGTGTTTGATTGAGAAGAATAGGTTAATAAAGCCCTAAAAGGTATTTTATGTCGAGGTATCAAAGGGAGTTACAAAGGGAAAATGTCCAGAATGCCTCTAACTTAAAACTATGGAAAAATCATAGGTGGGTACAAGTTGACCCTCCAACTCGTCACCACATCATACGACTGGTATCATCAAGTCATCACCAGAACAAACATTAAAAACCACATTCATTCCAACATACGACTCCTTTTCCCAACTCATCACTAGACCATATGACTAAAACCATCAAGTCGTATCCAAGGCAGAACATCAAGGGTTAGACATTGGACAATATATAATTAGACCCTAAACCTCTCATCACAAGACTATATGACTCATAAGGAGTCTCTCATAACTAGGATAGAACTTTGGCAGCAATACACTGACCAACATATGACTAGGGTCCCTAGACCTGTACCCACACTCTACCACTTGTATGGTGAGTCATTACAAAGACAGTGAGTTTAAAACATAGGAAATTTCCAAGGGCCAAAACCTAAGGATTTTTATAACCCATTCCAAAGATTTTAAAACTTTCCAGTATAGCCTTTTAACATACCTAATCATTATTCAAGTTAAAAATTAATATTAAACATATGGTAGGGTTAAAAATAAAATGATCCAAATTTTATAGGGTCTTACATCGCCCTTAGACTCAGTCCGCTACCCTAGTAACCCACTCCAATTACCTAGATTAGAAGTAAGGTGCTTTATCTTATGTCGGTGGTAGTTAGTAGCAGAACTGGTTCTATGCCCTATCTTCTCATTAGGAGAAGAAGAGCTCTCTATCTATGATCACTGGTGTACTTCATCTCTTCTATGTTGATGCTTATGTGTTGTTATATTTGAGGTCAAATCTCTCTTTCATAACCTTATTTATAGTTATAAATTTTGGTGTTAGTCTTAAAATTCTTTCCAAACCTTTCTTAGTTTCCAACCCTGTTGAAGAGTCAGTTATTGCTAAAAGAATTTATAAGAATTTCTCTATTATAAATTAAAGTCCTTCTTAGGGTTACCTCAAAAGATTTAATAGAGTTAGAGATGACTAATTTTGATGTCATTCTTGGAATAGATTGGCTCTATTCATGTTATGCCATAGTTGATTGTCGAACCCAAATTGTGAAGTTTTAATTTCCTAATGAGTCATTTCTCAAGTAGAAAGGTAGTCCGATGAGGCCTGGAGGCTGATTAATTTCCCATCTCAAAGCAAGAAAGCTGATCTCAAAAGGTTGTGTCTACCATCAGTTAGTTTTTATGGTCAAGAATTCCTAGAATTTTTCCTCGAGGATCTACCTGGAAGCTCTTCTAGATAGGGAAATTAAATTAGGGATAGACCTTCTCCTAGATACCAATCCAATCTTCATCCCTTATTATAGATTGGCTCCAACAGAGTTCCAGTGGTTAAAGGAGTAGGTCAAGGACCTCTTAGACAAAGGTTTCATTAGATCTAGTATTTCTCCATGAGGTGCTCCAGTCTTATTCATGGGAAAGAAAGATGGTATTCTCAAAATGTGTATATAGTATAGGCAATTGAACAAGTTCCACATCAAGAATAAGTATCTCATCACGGAATTAATGACTTTCTTGACCAGCAATACTCGATGCTTTTCAAAAATTAACCTCAGGTCAAGATATCATTAGTTGAAATATAGGGAGTGTGGCATTCTAGAGACTTCTTTTAGAACTCATTATGGTCATTTCGAGCATGTGGTTATGTCTTTTGTCCTAACAAATTCTTATGTAAATTTTATAAATTTGATAATAGGGTATTCAAAAAGTATTTAGACATATTTGTCATTGTTTTTATAGATGACATACTTGTTTACTTTCAAAGTGAGCAAGAGCATGTCGACCATTTAAGGGTGGTGTTGTAGACACTCAAGGATCATTAGTTGTTTGCCAAATTTGGTAAGTGTGAGTTTTGGTTGATATATTACCTTTATGGGCCATGTAATTTCTAGTGAAGGTGTTCATGTAGACCCTAAAAAAATAGATGCAGTAAATTATTGACCTATAGCCATTACTCCATCCTACATTACAAGCTTTTTGGGCTTAGCAACTTCCTATAGGAGATCTGTTGAGGGTTTTTATTCAATAGATGCACCTTTAACCAAGATGACACATATGAAGGTGAAGTTCCAATGGTTATACAAGTGCGAGAAAATTTTCCAAGAGTTGAAATATAGATTGACTTTAGCACTAATGTTAGCTTTGCCAGAAGGGTTAGATAAATTTTTAGTGTACTGTGATGCCTCTAGAGCTATGATAGGGTGTATTTTAATGTAAAGTGAAAGTGTGATATATTATTACTTTAGAAAACTCAAGTACCATAAGAATAATTATCTTACTCATGACTTAGAGTTAGTAGCAGTAGTCTTCACCCTAAAAATTTGGAGACATTACTTGTAAGGAGTACATGTTGAATTTTCACCGACCACAAGAGTCTCGATATGTTTTCAGTCAAAAAGAGTTAAATCTCCACTAGAGTAGGTGGTTAGAACTGTTAAATAATTATGACATAAATGTGCCCAACCATATGGTAAAGCAAATGCAATTGCATATGCTCTCAGTAGGCTGTCTAGGGATGTATAGCCCATGTTGCAGATGAGAAAAAAGATTAATCTAAATATATGTATTAGTTAGCCTTATTTTGGAGTTTTTTTGAGTTATATGAATGGTGATAGTTTGTTAATACAAAATGGTTTAGAGTCATCCCTTGTAGTGCACTTTGCTATCAAGGATATTTGTATGTTCCCAATATTGATGGGTTGAGAGAGAAGGTGTTTGTAAAGCTTATAGCTCTAAGTATTTGGTTCACCCAGGTGACACTAAGATGTACCATGACATGTGGGAAGTATATTGGTGGAATGGCATAAAGAGAGACCTAGAAAATTTTATGGCTAAGTGTCCTAATTGTCAATAAGTGAAAGTTGAGCATCAAAGACCTGAGGGCATACTTTAGGATATTAGCATACCTACTTAGAAGTGGAAGGTTATCAATATGTAATTCTTTATGGGGATTTCTCGTACTAGACATCATCATGATTTGATTGTCTATTATAGATCAAATGGCTAAATCAGCCCACTTTTTGTCAGTCAATACCACATATCCAGGTTAGAATTATGCAAAGTTGTACAATAGTGAGTTAGTCATACTTTATAGGGTTCCCTTGTACATTATCTCAGATTGAGGTACTCAATTCACCTTACACTTTTTGTAATCTTTTAGAAGGGTCTTGGAACAAAAGTAAGCTTCGTACTACTTTCCACCCCTAGATAGATTTCTAGGTTAAGTAAAAAATCCAAACTTTAGAAGACATGTCGAGAGCATTTGTGATTAATTTCAAGGAAAATTGAGGTAATCACCTACCTCTAATTAAGTTTGTGTATAACAACAGCTACCACTCTAGTATACAAATAACTTTATTTATAGATCTATATGGGCATAGATGTTGTCTCTTATACGGTGGTTTGAAGTTGATGAGGCTGCTTTGATTAGGCTAGATTCTATTCTCAAAGCTATGGAGAAAGTTCAGTTGATATGGGACATTGAAAACTACTCAGAGCCAAAACAAATTATAACTAGGGATGACCACCTACCTCTAATTGATTTTACATATAACAATAGCTACCACTCTAGTAACCAAATAACTTTATTTAAAGATCTATATGGGTGTTGATGCAGTATCTTATAGGGTAGTTTGAAGTTGGTAAGGCTGCTCTGATTAGCCCAAATTCTATTCTCAAAGCGATGGAGAAAGTTCAGTTGATGTAGGAGAGATTGCAAACTAGACAGAGACATCAACAATCATAAATAGATGTTAAGATGAGACAGCTATAGTTTGTTGTGGGTGATTAGGCGTTCTTGAAGGTGTCACCCATGAAATGAGTGATGAGGTTTGGAAGAAGGGGAAACTCAATCCCTGGTATATTGGCCCTTATGAAATCTTGAGGTGCACTAGAGATGTTGCTTATGATCTAGTTATTCTAGAAGAGTTAACCATAGTCTATCCAGTCTTTCATGTGTCCATATTGAAAAAATGTATTGAAGATCCATCCATACATGTGCCTACAGAGAGATTGGGGTGAAAGACAGTTTATCCTATGAGAAAGTTCCAATCAAGATATTTGATCATCAAGATCAAAGTTTAACGAAAAAGGAAGTTGCTTTAGTAAAAGTGTTATGAAGAATTTAGTTAATAGAGAGCGACATAGGAGGCAAAGACAAATATGAGGAACAAATGCCCTCATATATTTTACTCCTAGCATTGAGCCAGTATGATTTAAAAATCTTCCTTCTAGCAATACTTCCTCGGTTTTGAATTTCTTATTTAGTCTCATGAGTTCCATTCATATTTGTATGCTTAAGATATAGTTGTTGAGTTTGTATTTCCTATATTAGTTAGTTTTTATCATTCTACAAGAATAATTCAAAATTTAGCCTCACGTTTCTTAGTCTAGCCTAATAAATTGTCTAAATCTTTATTCGAGGATGAATGATTGCAAAAGGGATATATTGAAACACCCTCAATGTTCATGCATGTCCATAGTGGGTTTTCTATGTTTTTAAGGTCATAAAATAAGGTCATTTGACCCTTACAAGGTTGGAAATGTTTCGGTAAGTCTTGAATCGAGAAAGAATATTATGGACCTAAATAAGAGGTCGGGCACCACTCATAAGGACCTCAACTTTGGTCCTCACATCGCACAACACCTCTGAGTTTGTCATTGGTTAGGCTACACAATGAGTTGTGTGAGGCAAGACTGGATGTCGTGTAATGCACCCCTCCCTAAGACATAAAATGACATGACCCGGCCAGGGGCCTTGTTGTAATGGGCAGCTCAAGTCCAACCAAGACCAGAGACTGCCTCAGATACCCAACCCAACCATCCAGATTATACCCTAAGTCAGATGAATTTCAAACATATAATAATATAGCATGTAATTTCACTAATCTAGACTCTGGGATAGGTCTATAACCGAGACCGACCCGAACGAGACCAACCACCCCAAATCTAATTGATGACCATAATCGGACTGAACAATAATAAGAAACCAAAACAATAACCAAGTTCTTGTCCATAACATAATATAAAAGGATGTAATAGTGAGAAATTTAGTCATCCAGTATCAGACCCAATACCAATGCCAATACCAGGGTTTACACCACTATTTATCCCTCCCATACCAACCCATAGTAGTTCCACAAAAGCCTCTAACTAAAAGAAAACCAATATCCGATTGGGATATTCCCCAAACCATAGCCAAAACAAATATCCATAAATAAACAAATTTGTATAAAAAAAACATCCATGAACATGAAATAGAGCCTTATGGAAAGATGAAAGCTCACCACTTCAATCCATAAGTTGATCCCAAAATTTGAACACTATTTAGGAGGAGTAGAATGGTTGGTCCCTGCATTGCATGGGGATACAACTGCCCAAAGATGGATTAGCTGAGGAACGCTAGCATGAACTTAGGATAAGGCTAAAATAATGCCATCCAGAAAAACTAAGTAAACCAACCATATGCATACAAACCATACATATATATAACCATGCTGGGAAAAAGAACTGGGTTTATCATGTATTTAAAATCATTAACCTGGGTATCTGTAGTTTAACCGTCCTAAAACCACCCATAGGCTATATGGGTCCAGTGTAACCCCTTGAACGGGCCCCAATGCATCTAGCCGCACGGATTGGAGATACCATAAGAGTAAGGGATTCCCAAGAACCCTTCATTCTCCATGATACATATGTACAGTGTGCTTAGAGGATTCCTACTTACCTCCTAAGTATCATATATGGTTACCATGACCAACCCCTCACGTCGGCAAACATGATTTTCCATTGTTCTCCTATTGGACTTCCACCTTCACAATTAGATATCACACCTCACCATTATTGACCAATTAAAACCATTTTCAACCAACCAATCAATAATTCCATTTAATATTAACCAAGGCTATTAATAGTGGTATCTTCATACTGAATATAGCTTGCAAGTATTGTCCTTAGCAAAACCTCAAGAGGTTAAGGGATTCCGGTGTACCCATTTACCAAGTTAACTTGGGGGCGATTTACCAAGTTAACTTGGGGGAGTCACATGTACCTTACAAGTGTTTCATTATTATGTTTTCTTAGGGGAGTCCCATGTACCCCACAAGTTGTTCATTAACATGTTTACTTGGGGGATTCCACAAGTTAACATGTTTAATTGGGCCATTATTCCCCAATTAAAACCATTTCCAACCAACCAATCCATAATTCCATTTATTATTAACCAGGGCTATTAATAGTGGTATCGTCATACCGACTATAACTTGTAAGTATTGTCCTTAGCCAAACCTCAAGAGGTTAAGGGATTCCCATGTACCCATTTACCAAGTTAACTTGGGGGGAGTCCCATGTACCCCACAAGTATTTCATTATTATGTTTGCTTGGGGGAGCCCATGTACTCCACAAGTTGTTCATTAACATATTTACTTGGGGGATTCCAGTGTACCCTACAAGGATATCAATTAACCATAACCATGACCACCAAACCATTCCAAACCATTTAAACCATTTATACCATATAGGGTTCCATTACCATATCATACCATGCAATAACTCCATTAAAACTCTAACAATATAGTAAAAGCATTCTCATAAGCATTTTATCAAACATAATGGGGGTATAGAGTTTCCAAAACCAAAACCAAATATCAATTAACTATTCCCATGCAACCAAGTATCCAAACTGACATTAAAACATGTGCGTACACTATTAAAACCTGGGAATATCATGACCAAGCCATTATAACCAAAACCCCCAATATATTTGAAAACCCAAATCCATATAATAATTATGCGATGAAAACAATTAACAAAATATGCCTTTAGTTGGAACTAACAATAAGGGAAGGAGTATATGCCTTAAATTGAGTAGATGACAAAGAGAATTCACCATCACAAGCCCCAAATTGATCACCCTAGTGAAAACCTAGACTTTCTTTACCCAAAAGTCTTAGAGAGAATTGTAGAGTGTTTTTTAAGTGTTAATAAATAGAATAATAGGGAAAATAACCTCCCAAGTGTGTTAAAATTCGTGGGGCCTTTATAGGTTAAGTGGGAAAATGTCCAGATTGCCCTCACTTAAACTGGATAAAATTCCTATCAGGGGATACGACTAACCATACCAATCGTACCCTCCATTACGAGTGGTACCCACTACTCATACCCTAGGCCTCCCCCTTAGACCCAACACTGTGCAAGGTATGACTTACCTAAACCAAGTTGTACCCAAAGAATACGACCTATACCTTTGACCTGTACCCCTGGAAGAATAGAATCAAAGAGAATTGAACATAGTCAACCATAAGAGTCTATGGTACGACACGTACCCTAGCTTATATTTCATGGTGAGCCACTAGTACTCAGATCTAAGTTAAGTTACCAAGTCTAAGATTAAGTAAAGGAAAAACCCAAACCAAATGATCTGTATCCACCAATACGACTCGTATCCACCAAGTCGTATTCATTCTAGAAACCAATCCAACCCACCGACCAACACTGGTCAGCATACGACCAACCTATATGAACTGTACCCCAACATACGACTGGTACCCCTTAGTCATATCCTGTCCAAAAATAAGAAATCCAGGAAATTTTCTATGGGTCAAATATCTAGGGTGTTATAGTCTTCCCTACTAGGATCATTCGTCCCCGAATGACGGACAAGGTAGGGTAAACACAAGCACGATTCATTTGCATTATCAAATATCAATCCAACCTTTAACCAAGTTTCAAAATAAAGATGCAAAGATATTAATCTTTCGTTTAACAAAGTTAGAAAACAAAAGTATGTTGAAGAACACATACCGTCCACACGAATCCTAGGAGCAGAAAATAGATGCGGATACTTGGACTTAATATCCTCTTCCGCTTCCCATGTAGCCTCTTCCACCTTGTAGTTCTGTCATAGAACCTTAACTGAGGCCACATCCTTGGTCCATAACTGACGAACCTGACTATCCAAGATCTTAATTAGGACCTCTTCATAAGATAAAAAATTTGATATACCCAATCCCCCCAAAGTAACAATCGAAAAAGGATCTCCAATGCACTTCCTCAACATAGAGACGTGAAATATCAGATGAATGGATCCCAAAATAGAAGGCAACTCCAATTCATACGCCACATTACCAACCCTTTATAAAATTGTAAAAGGACCAACATAATGGGGACTGAGCTTCCCGTTTTTACCAAACCGCATCACTCCCTTCATAGGAGATACCTTCACAAATACCTTATCCACAACCTTGAACTCTAAGTCTCTATGCCTTACATCCGCATAAGACTTTTGGCGACTTTGGTCAGCCTTAAGCCTATCCTGAATCACCTTTACCTTTTCTATAGCCTGATAAACTAAATCCAGACCGAACATGTCTGCCTTACAAAGCTCAAACCACCCAATATGAGATTTACACCTCCTACCATACAATGCCACAAAAGGGGTCATCCTATACTAGAATAGTAGTTATTGTTGTAAGAAAACTTTACTAAAGGTAGATGCTCAACCTGATTGCCATTATAATCAAATATGCACGCCCAAAGAATATCCTCCAATATCTGAATAGCTGTTTGTCCATCCATCTGAGGATGAAAAATAGTACTCAGACTAACCTTAGTCCCCAATCCCTTCTGAAAAGACTACTAGAAGTGAGATGAAAACTGTGTACCTCGATCAGAAATAATTAAAATAGGTACCCTATGCATCTTTGCAATCTCATAAAAATACAACCTCGCATAGTCCTCGGACGAAAAGTTAGTCCGCACCGACAAGAAGTGAGAGGACTCGATCATCCTATCCACGATGACCTAAATTGAATCAAATTGACTGAGAAAGACCAGTAGTGAAATCCATATTGATAACCTCCCATTTCCATTCAGGAAAATCAATTTCTTGGTGTAACCTACCAGGCCTCATGTGCTTAACTTTGACTTATTAGCACACCATGTATTTGGCCACAAAATCAGCCATTTCCCTCTTTATACCACTTCACCAATACATCTCTTTGAGATCATGATACATTTTTGTCAAACTGGTATGAAAAACATAGTGCGATTAATGTGCCTCAGCTAAAACACTCTATCATAAACCATCGACATCAGGAACACAGAACCTCTCTTAGTACCGTAAAGTACCATCACCACTGATCTCAAATACCATCACTTTTTGTACACCAACATCACTCTTGATTTTCATCAAGATAGGATCCAACACTTGCTTCTTCTTAATCTCTGCACCAAAAGACAATCGAACCACTTACTGCACCATCACACCACCATCATTGGAGTCTAAGAGACAAACTCCAAGATTAGCCAAGCAATGAATATCCTTCACCAATTCTCACTTCTCTTGATCAACATGAGCTAAATACCCTATGGAAAACCTGCTAAGAGCATCAGTAACCACGTTAGCTTTACCTAGTGGTAGTGAAGACTCATATCATAGTCCTTAAGAAGCTCCAACCATCTCCTTTGCTTAAGATTTTGCTCTTTCTAAGTGAACACATACTGTAGAATCTTATGATCAGAAAAGATGTCCACATGCACTCCACACAAATAATGTCTCTAGATTTTTAAAGAAAAATCCACTGCTAAAAGCTTTAAATCATGAGTATGATAATTCTTCTCATGCACCTTCAACTGCCTGAAAGCATAAGCTATAACCTTCCTATGTTGTATCAAAACACAACTAAGTCCCACCCGGGATGCATCATAATAAACCACAAGCCCCTCATTACCTTCAGGCAATGTCAAAATTAGAGCTAAAGTTAGCTTATCCATAAGCTTCTTGAAACTCCCTTCACATGCATTCAACAAAGAAAACTTCACCTTTTTCTAAGTCAATTTAATCAATGGTGTATCTATCATTGAGAAACTTTCCACAAACCACCTATAGTTCCAAGCCAAACCCAAGAATCTCTGAATGTTGGTTGGATTTGTGAGTCTAGGACACCTTTTAACCACAACCACCTTTTGCGGATCCACCATGATCCCCTCGCTAGAAATAATATGTCCTAAGAAAGTGAAAGCATTTAATCAAAACTCACGCTTAGGGAACTTGGCATACAACTGTTGTTCTTTCAAGGTCTGTAACACAACACAAAAGTGATTAGCATAATCCACCTCACTCTTAGAATAAACCAGAATGTCATCAATGAACACAATGACAAAAAAATACAAAAACTACCTGAAAACCCTGTTCATGAAATTCATAAATGCCATTGGGGCATTAGTCAAACCAAATGACATAACTAGTAACTCAAAGTACCTATAACGAGTATGAAAAGCTATCTTAGGGATATCCTCCTCCGTAATCTTAAGATAATGATATCCAGACCGAAGATCTATATTTGAAAAGAACTTGCCACCTTGCAACTAATCAAATAAGTCATCTATCCTTGGAAGAGGATATTTGTTCTTAATTGTTACCTTATTCAATTGTTGATAGTCAATGGATATCCGAAGGGAACCATCTTTCTTGTGCACAAATAACACCGGTACACCCCATGGGGATACATTAGGAAAAATAAACCCCTTATCTTGAAGATTCCATTCTATAAGGAGGAATAGATATTGTACGAGTGTTTGAAACCAAATCAATACAAAACTCGATCTCCCTATCCGGAGGAACACCAGGAAGATTATCCAAAAAGACTTTAGGAAACTTGTTTACCACCAAAATTGAATGCAAAGAAGGACCCTCTAAGTTAGAATCTTTAACCTGGACCAAATGATAGAGTCACTCTTTGGAGATTAATCTCCGAGATCTAAGATAAGAAATAAACCTTTCCCTAGGAGCTAGGGAACCACCCTTCCACTTAATAATTGATTCACCAGGACACTTAAAGACAACCTTACTGGTTCAACAATCTAAGGATGCATAACAAGAGTGTAACTAATCCATCCCCAGAATAACATCGAAATCTATCATATCCAGTTTAAACAAATCCACCAAAGTCTACCTACTACCAACTGATACCACACATCTTCTATAGACTCTCTTAGGAACCACAAAGTCTTATACTGGGGTTGAAATAGAAAAGAATCTAAACTAACCTCAAGATCAAAACCAAAATACAAAGCCACAAATGGGGTCACATAAGAAAGAATGGACCCCAAATCAAGCAAGCAATACACATCATGAGAAAAGAGCTGTAATTTACCAGTCATGACATCAGGTGATGCCTTAAACTCCTGTCAAGATACAAGAGCATATAACTTATTTCAACCAGTGAGCCACCACCAGAAGTTGGAGCAGATGCCAAAGTAGGACCACTAGGTATAGGAGCAGAGGATGAAGCAACCGGATCTTTGACTTCTCTCAAATCACCCTTACCAACCGGACAGTTTCTAAGCATATAGCTTGGCTGACCATATTTAAAATACTTGTCCCTTCCTTAATCACAAAATCCCTAATAAAAATGACTACAAAACCAATAAGAAGGGCATAAAGAAGCTGACTGTGCCCAGAAATTATCATCACCTTACTAACAACTATCACCTAAAGGCTTTGGATAAGGAGCACTTATTGTATAGAAGGAACCAGAACTCCCCCACTTCTTCTTTCTCCATTTACCGCCATCCCGACCATCCTGCTTAGAGAACCTGCTCCCTTTACCCTTTTTTTCCCCAAACTCCTCATGCTTCCTCTTTTTTTCTCCACCTGTTGCATATGAACCACCAACCTAGACATATCTATATCCTTGATCAGCAATGCAGTCTTACTTTCAAGGAACAATTCCTGAGACAGTCCAGAAGCAAACTTTCTCATCTTGTCCCTTATATTAGACACCAATTTCAGAGCATTCCTTTATAGCTGATGAAATTTCAAGGCATATTCCTTGACTAAAATTTTCCCTTGTCTCATATTGACAAATTCCCTTCCGTTTTTGCTTCTCTCAACTCCTAAGGAAAGTAGTGATCTAGAAAAGCATTTGAGAAAGACTCCCATAAGGACGACTCCTCAACAACACCACTATCCCTATCCCACTCCTCATACCACTAGTACGCAATATCTTTGAGATGATAAGCTATAAAATTTACCTCTTCTACATTTGCGGCCTGCATCACCTTGAATATTTTCTCTATTTCACCCAAGAAACCCTGTGGATACTCCTTCACCTTCACACCAATAAAATTAAGAGAATTTATCTTCATAAACTAGCCAACCCTTGTGGCCTCAGTAAATGAAATACCAGATACATCCACTCAGCCTGAGCAGCAACAAACTAGCAATAGTATGAATTAATTGATGAAATTATGCATTTATTACCTCACCGTGAAGAGGAATAGTAGCAACTGTTGGAACCCTAAAAATATCAAGGACTGGACCCATAGACCAAGTATAGATCCCCTGTGTCCCTTCCACGTTGTCCTTGATGGGACAAAAGAGTTTCCTTGTGTTCTAGATCTTTAAGGCATGATCTGAAAAGTAAACAAATTAGGACTAGAGAAGATTTTAGGACTTAGACTCCAACCTTAAGAATAGAATACCAAGAAAGTAAAATATTCCTAAATGGCTTGTAGCCTTCCCCTTATGAGTGTGGAGTTCTACACACTCTTAAAAGAGACTCTACTTAACACGACTTTGTGGACTCCCAGTTGACCATGAACCTAAATATCTGATACCAATTTGACATGACCCAACCAGGGGCATTATCGTAATGGGAATCTCAAGTGTAACCAAGACCGGAGACTGCCCCTGATACCCAACCCAACCATCTATCTTAAACCCTGAGTCGAATAAATTCCAAACATATAACAAGATAGCGTATAATTACACTAATCTAGACTATGGGGTAGGTTTGTGACCGAGACCAACCTGAACGAGCACAATCACCCCAAATCCAATCGGTAGCCATAACCAAACCAAACCATAAGAAAAAACCAAAACAATAACCAAGTTCCTATCCATTACATAATATAAAAGGATGGAATAGTGGGAAATTTATTCATCCAATATTATCCCCAATACCAATTCCAATACCAAGGATGACACCGCTACCGATCCCGCCCATACAAACCCATAGTAGTTCGACAAAAGCCTCTAACCAAAAGACAAACAATATTTGATTGGGACATGCTCCCAACCATAGCCAAAACCAATATCCATAAACAAACCAAAATGTGTGAAAAAATATCCATGAACATTGTTGTGCCCTATTTTTCTTGCAAAAAGTGAGATTCGACGTAACAACTCTTTCTGGGATTAAAAAGGAGTGAAGAATCGCCACCTAATGAATTAAGGTATGTTAGGGCACCATTCTAAGTTGACTACGAACCTATTTTGTTATTTAGTCCTACTTCACCAGAAATTTGAGTAAGGGTTCAAGTTACCTCAAATGGAAATTATAAGGCACCTTTTGAGGTCGACAAAGGTGGTTCGTGGATGAATTCATACTTTACATGGGGATTCTATGTGATAAAAAATGTCACTTTTTCATTAACTTAATGTTACTAAGTGATAATGAATAAGCAAGAAGTTTATTTAATTATTTTTAATTACTAAGTAACCATAAGAACAAGCCATGAACTAGTGTAAAGAAGATAAGCGAGAAGAGAGAAATAACATACTTTATAACAAAAAAATTTTATTAAATTAAAGAGCCAAAAATTCCCCAAATAAACAAACACATCAAGTAAATAAAGAAAAAAATTGATAGGTCAAACCAAAGAATTGTTTTGATTTTATTCGGATCAGTACCCAACTTGTCGATCATTATCCGTCCTATCACCCAGCAGCTAAATTCTAGACAAGTAATAATTCATATTCATATAGTCAATATATGTTTGGGTATCATCACTTCCAAATGTCTACCCACCCCTCCACCTAGGCTAGTTGTCAAACCTAAAAGCATTCCAAAAGAAAGTATAAAACTAATGCCTCTAAAAATTCCTATCGTCCCAACCTATCATCCAAGAGGCATTGGACTTTTCTATTTGGGATTTAGGATCCAGAAAAATAAAGTTAAGTCTCTAAGTACACCAGAAGCGCATCAAACACATAGAAAGTCAGGTAGCATATAATGGTCTCAAGAAAGACTCTTGGTTAATTTAAGAATTGATTAAGGTGATTGACATGTCAAGACAAACAAGTACTCATTTATTGAAACTATGAACATGATATTTAAGTGTTAATATGTCGACAGGCGAGAATGAGAAAGTTAGACAAAAAGGGTTGAGACGTACTAAGATACAAACATTATCAGTTATGAAGTTGCCTTTGTTGTTAGAAGTTATTCAAAAAGCAGAAAGCCTATTTATTATTGCAAACGGTGACTGCAAAATTAAAAGAAGAAATAATTCTTTGTTTGTTCATAGAAAAAGAAATAAATTGTTGTGAAAAGGGGATTGATATTTTTCTATCTTGTGTGATTGCAGAGAAAAGGATTGCATAAAGTAATTACTATGAGCAGAAACTGATTCCAATTGTTAAAACGTCAAACAGATTGTGGAAAATTGTTTTTTAAACAAAATTGTGTTTTAAAAAAGGCAAAACAACTTTTGAGATTAGCACAAAAAAATCGATAATGTGACTATTAAAAATGCTGGAGCTAATTTTATATATTACCGAAAGCATTTTTTGAAAAGTCAATATTATTTCTTATTGTTGTTGAGAATTGTTTTGAGTCGAGACTCATTTGTAAACTAAAATGGATTTTGTCATTTGCTAAAAAAAATTCTAAATCCAAAGCTAATCTAGTACGTCGTTAAAATACTGAGTAAACCTATTGACACTATCCTATTCCAAAAGATAATCATTATCCCTAACACATGATTTATAAGTGATCACATAAATTAATTGTTGATCCTAGATTATATTTGCCTAAGTGATTCACAAAGAGAAGTTAAGTCACATATACCCCACCCCGAGCAGTCCTAAATTTATTATTATATCAGTAGTGTTTTTACAGAGATTATTACAACACAATGAATAATAAATAAGTAAATGGAAAAGAATGAGCAATCCCTCCCCAATTCCCAAGTGACTCTTCAAAGGCCAAAAGTATCTATAAAGGCACCTTTTACGCATAAAACAAGACAGTGGAGCCAAAGAACACACTAAAGATACGACAAGAGCATAAAAAACACCGAATAGTACCTATAGGCATATTTTCTAGCATTATCACATAAAGTTAAAAGAAAATTACAGCGATAGGGACTTACCACTTAATGATAACAAATAAGAAGAAGAAAACCAAGCAGCATAGAATTCGAGAATAAATTGCCACAGAAAGAGCAAGACCAATGCTGAAATAGATTTTGTCTCTCCATATGTATTTAAGAATTTTTCGACAATATTTTCCAGAAGTAGTAATGGTGGAAGAGGGTTCCACCAGTGGTGGGACTTAGATAGTGGAGTGATGAAGAGAGGAAGAATGGAGGTAACACAATGGTTGGAAGAAGCGTTACAGCGGATGGTGGTTGATAATGGAAGTTTGGACGGCTATTTTTGTTGTTGTTGGAGCGGAAACTGGAGAAGGATAACGCGGTAGAGGGGCTCTGCTGGTTTGCTCTTCGGTTGTATGGTTTCTTGTAGCGACGACTGCTGGTGCGGCTCTCTGGTAGCTGGGCAGCGGTTGTTTGTTGTCCAGACACATAAGGAGGAGAAGAAGAAAAGAGGCATGATGAGGCAGTTGATGATGGATGGTTTGGTTTGCCGATGGTGGCATCACCGGTAGGGTGGGTGGTGACAGCCATGGCTATTAATAGAGAGAGGTAAAGAGAAAGCTAAAGGAGGAGGCAAATGTTTTGATAAAAATGAGGGATTGGGGTTTGGATTATAATTTAAAAGGAACAAATAGGCTAAGTGGATCTCAGCAGTTGGATCAATATTGATCAACGGCTGAGATCAAAATGATTCAAGAAATGAGTTTAAAAATTAGAATTTAATTTTATGGCCAAATTGATGTCAATTTTGACTATAATTGACACAAATCGAATACAACAATGGCTAGAAAATAAATGCATAGGAGAATAAATTAGAATTGGTTGTTTTTAAAATAAATAAAAAGGTGTCAATATTAAGAATCAACTACACATGTAAAATTAATGTTACGTAAAAATTATTATATAAAATTGTTGGTAATATAATTTGAAATAATAATAATAATAATTAATAGACAATGCATTTGTATATTATGAGAGTGCATATTTACAAAAATGATTTAATAAATATTAACAAAATTATGTAAAAAAAAGTATTATATTTAAATTGTAAGAAATGAATTAAAAGTAATAAAATTATTTGTATATTTTTGAATCATGAATGTGGCACATCAATATCTGTTTGATACAAGAATAATGTGTAAAAAATATTAATATTTGAAATTAATAGTTTTAATAAAATAATAGCCTAAAAGGAGTATCGGTCGGTCAAAATTAAGTGTCAACAGCTGCCCCTTCGTTGCTTGAGAATGATGAAAGAATTTTCGAGCAACAAAAGTTGACGTAGTAGACAATTTTGTCCGATCGAGATAATGGTTCGTTTGGAATCAAAGCAATAGGAGGTTTTTAAAAAAAAATAAAAAAAAATAGTGCAGCCGAGACTTTGGTTTTAAGTCGCCTACATATCTCTGATTTTATGAGAATCAGATCGTATGTAGTTTTAGATTTAGGAATGAATGATATTCCTAAAGATTGTTAATAATAAAGGACGATCATAATCAATGTTGTCATAGGTCGATGAGATGGTAGTGAATAGGATTTTGAAAGGTGAAATATGACTAAATTAAAAGATAGTGAAATAAAGAAAATTATGTTTCAGAATCATGATGAGGATGATTCTCAAATGCATTTCATTTGCCTGCAACTTTTAACAAAACTAGAAAAAATGATTAGTATATATAGAAGATTAAATAATGTAGTGAAAATAAACATAACGTAACAATAATGAAGAGAGGGTATAAGAAAACGTATCTGTCATAAGAGAGCAATGCCTTGATCATATAAATTTGAAGGGGCCACGTTTAATCCACACCATATCAAGTAAAGCAATAACCTTGAATGATTCCGAGGTATTTGTTCTTAGAATGTTTAGTATTAGAAAATAATATTCATCTTTGAGTAACCCAATTGACTTCTAGAGGGTAAAGCTTAGCCTCAGGCAGTTTCTTGATAGAGTCGTGTCTAACTCCATCAAATTCTTAAAAAAAATACTTAGATTCGGATAGTATCTTGAGAGAGGGTAGAACTTAACCGAATTAACTTTCTAAGGACAATGCTTAGCCTCAGAGAGTTTCTTGAAAGAGGGTAGTGATTAACCCACTTAACCTTCCAAGGACAAAGTTTAGCCTTAGAGAGTTTTTGATAGAGTCGTACTTAACTCCATCAAATTTTCAAAATAATGCTTAGCTTAGGAAAATTTCTTGAGAGAGGGTAGTGCTTAACCAACTAAATTTCAAGGGCAATGCTTAGCCTTAGTAAGTTTCTCGAGGGAGGGTAGTGGTTAACCCACTTAACTTTCCAAGGATAATGCTTAGCCTCAGAGATTTCTTGATAGAGTCGTTCTTAACTCTATCAAATTCTTGAAACTATGCTTAGCTTCATATAATTTCTCGAGAGAGGGTAGTGCTTAACCCAACTAACTTTCAAGGATAATGCTTAGACTTAGTCAATTTCTTGATGGAGGTAGTGCTTAACCCAATTATCTTTCCAAGGACATTGCTTAGCCTCAGAAGTTCTTGATAGAGTCTTGCTCAACTCTTTCAAATTTATGAAATAATGCTTAGCTTAGAACAATATCTCGAGAGAGGGTAGTGCTTAACCCAACTAACTTTCAAGGAAAATGCTTAGCCTTAGTCAGTTTCTCGAAGGGGTTAGTTTGAGAGGGTAGTGCTTAACCTAATTAATTTTCCAAGGAAAATGCTTAACCTTAGTCAGTTTCTTGAGAAAGGGTAGTACTTAACCCGTTCAAAATACAAAACAACAATGCTTAACCTTATATCTTCTGATGGTGTATAGTATACTCACGATTCGTTCCTGCCATTCTATTTATGCACTCAAAGAAAAATTGTTAGTTTTAAAAAAAGGGAAGAATGATTGATGTCTCTGCTAATTTCTTTGCTTCGTGTTCTGAATCCATTGTCTTTGATCATAAACTCTGTATCTTCTTGAGATGAAATCCTTGATCGAATTTTTGAGAAGGATTCCTCAAAAATTTCTGCTCCAGTCTCATAACCTTAATCTTTCTAGGCTTGTAGAAATACTTCTTGATAGAATTTTTGAGATCCTCTCAAAAATTCTATGCCAGTTACATATCTTTTCAGTCTTAAACTTGTAAAAATGCTTCTCTATAGAATTTTAGAGATCCTCTCAAAATTCTGCCCCAGTTAGATGCTCTAAGAAAAAAATATGAATATTTCATTATGATAGGACCAAACTCCATAGGAGCACCTATGTATCCCTCTTAAATAGGAATCAGGTCAAATATAGTTCAAATTACATCGGAGAAATTCATATTGTTCCAAGCATGTGTAAATATTATAGCAACCCAACTGCTTGATAGCCTAGAATGAGGAAACAATATGATATCCCTTCACTAATGTCAGATAGATGCCAATAATGCTTAATCAACATCAATATATGGCCTCATCATATTTATCACCTTCGTATCAATCATTTTTTGAATTTTGTACTCTAAAGCACAACATTCTTCTGTGGTGTGGCCTGTCATTCCAGAATGGTAAGCACAAACTTTGAAATAATCAAGCCCTTTTGCACATGCATTCATTACAATTGCAAAAATTGGAGTAATGCATCCATTAACCCTTAATCTCTCATAAAGTTGGTCTATAGGCTCAGCCAAAAGAGTGTACTGTCTCGACAAATTTTTCTGAAACTTAACTCGACGTCTGACAAATTGATTGAATCATTGATGTGTTGGTGGATTTTGATAATCTAATATTTATTGGAATATAGTTTGAGGAATTTGAAAGTACGCATGTTGTGTAAGATAGTTGGTAGGATTATAAGATAGCACGGGGTAATTGTATGCCATTGTGGGAAATACATATGAAGGTTCTTGATATATGGGTGTTTGGTATTGAGGTGGAGGAAGTGGTGTTTGGTAAATCTGAGGGGTTTTAGGATCTTTCATAGTCAAGATAACATTTAATTCCTTCATGTCATTGTTTTCATCAGCCTGTGAAGTCTTAATCACTTGCAGCGCCTTAAAATTTATTATCATGCCCTTTTTAATGCCTTATTTAATTCTCTCACCCAATTTAATGATGTCAATAAGCTTTCGATCATCTATAAGCATCATTTTTTCATAATATTGTGGCTCTTGGGCATGCATGAAGAATTTCTTCATTTGACTTTCCTCCAAAGGAGGACGCACTATAAAAGCTTTACGTATCCATATAATTCCATATTCTCGGAATGATTTCATAAGTTTCTTCTTTAGCTTCTAAATGTAGAACCAGTCAGGTGTATTCTCAATATTAAATTCAAATCTTTCTATAAAATCAGAGGCCACATCAGTCTATTTTGACCATTTTGTTGCATCTTGTGTGATATAACATGATAAAGCATCTCCAGTGAGGCTCCTCATGAATAACTTTATAAGAATCTGCTTATTTTTACCATCTCCAAGTAGCTTGTCACAGTATAATTTCAAATAGACTTTCAGATCTCCAGTCCCATTATACAATTTGAATTTAGGAGGTTTGTACCCCTCCGGCAGTTCAACATCAGGGTACATACACAGGTCCTCGTAACTTATCCCTTTTAACCCCTTACTATATTTAAGATATTCCAACCTTTCAACTATGGATTGTATAAGGTCGTCTTTTTTAGAGGTTTGGATTCATATTTTTGGTGGGGGAAAGGGGTCGTTTTGACATAACTTGGATCTAAAGTATGGTTGTTTGGATCATGAAAATTAGGTATATTTGTGGTAAATATTGGTGGTATATTATGGACATATGATTTTAATTTTGAATGTAGTGGAGCTGGATATATGCGGCCTTTTGTTGGAAAAGAATGTGGATGTTGGTTGTTTTTAGGAAGAGTATATATATGACTTGGATTTTTTGGAGGTAGTGAAATAGGAAGTGAAGGTAAGGGATGACTTGTGAATATGGGATGGGATTTAATAGTGGTATTACCCTCAACTTGTGGTTTTAGAGAAGCATTCAAAGTAAGGGTTAGATTATAAATGTTATGGGCTTGTGACAATTCCCCTTGTAATTGAAGGATTCTTTGTTCCATTTGTAAGATTATCTCATTATGCTCATCACTAGAGTCATTGTTATCATACATTTTTCTTATCTTGATACTCAAGGTTAAGAGAAGGAGTCTGAGCTCTCTTAGAGATGATATGGGTGAGAGAATGCACGAATCAATCCTTGGGTATGGGAAAAAATAAGATTAAAAAATAATTTAAAAAAGAGTCAAGTTAGTAAGGTGAAGGTGTCATATAGTAAAATAAAAAACACATTAATTTGTAAGAGTAAAAATATTCTATAATGTAAAGAGCCTTATTAAGTCTTAGGTAGGCCGAGGATGACAAATGTGTATGACTTATGAAATTATAATCCAAGTTTGATGCAATAGAAGTTTAGAATTATAATTTCCTAACCTCATTTGCTCAATTTTGGTTTGGATTACGTTATCGCAATCACAAGATGCATAGCATGAATATTTGTTGTTTGTAAGGGGTAAGGCGAGAATAAGAAGATACAATCCAAACATGGCGATAAGAAAATTGATGAAATTTTTTGAATATTGACCATATCTGTCATATCACAGATGTAATTACCTGAGAGTACACCCTGAGTGCCACACAGTGCTTACAATCTCAAAGGACCACAAGCTAACCCATGAGCCGGTACCTGCTGAGAGCACTGAATAAGCTAATCATAAATGCACAAAAAAACTGATATGCCATAAGATTTTAACAAGTGAAATCAACACTATGCTATAAATCTGCAAATAGCTATCTGAATCTGGTAAGATAAAGAAAATCTTAATAACTAACTGACATGTCAACTGAAGTCTGAGTACTGAATAACTAACTGTAATGTCTGAAAGCCTCTAGACTGACTGACTGTGAGTTGATGGGACAGGACCCCAACTAACTCCACTAACTACTGAGCTAAATAAATAAAGTAAAATAATTTGTCCTCAAAATATGAGGACTCACCTCTGCTACTGCTGAGAGTCTGGTAAGTCTAAGTACAATTCGGAAATTGAGCGTCAGAACCTATGATATAATACATCATAGCACAAAAAAAGGTATGCAAGCAGTACTTTGAATGTACTGGTATGCTAAATAAGGTAGAATGACATGCATGGTTTCATGAACAGGAATAACAACTATCTAAATACACATATAAAACATGGAGTACTGAATAGAGAGCATGAAATCTATAGATACTGAAAATATGTGAAATCTATAAATTTGTGTATGCATGAAAGTCTATAAATACTGAAGGTACGTAAAATTTGTAGATACAGGGGATGCATGACCAAGCATATAACATGAACTAGATAAAAATCTGTCAACTAAAATACTGAAATAACTGATATCTATAAGCCTTGGTCAAACAACAATGAGACTGAACTACTGGTCTGATTATTGGACTGAGACTGTGGGAGATATCATCTAATCGACATGCCCCATTTTGAGCTAATCGGGGTCCAACCTGTAACCCCAGTTAGATGGGTGTTAACAATATGCCACGGGTACTAACGCTGGCAATATGGATCCACTAGTCTGGTATATTGTATTGTCCCGAAGGACAAAAGGTTTCAAGCCTAATATGATGGGTAACTTATAATATTCTATACTGGTTACATAGTTCTAGAGTATAGGGACTTCTTCTAATGACTCTGCCTATCTGACGGGGAAGCCACCATCCCTACACTCACTCGGTGCTAAATCCTACTCCCATCTGAATAATACTGAGTTACTGATTGTTTCTGAGTTTAACTTACTGATCTAGTAATGCTCATGATGTATTCTGAAGTTATTCTGAAAATACTGAGATGATACTAAGTAAAATAGCTATGGTTTTGGGGTATTCAATACCCCAGGACTCAAAATCAAAAATAGTAATGCAATATTAAACTTAGAGGACTTAGCATGAAAAAGCTTTGTCAACTACTCATTCTTGTAGGCATTTTATCAAACACATGTAGTTCATAGTTTAATCAAATCATGGGAATGTTATGGAACTTGTAGTAATAGCATGGATTCAACATGAATAGCACTAAATCATGATTTAATTCAAGGAATCATAACATTAAAATAGGGGGGAGTTGAATAACAACAAGAATTTAATTTATTCATGGTATAGGATCAAAGTTCATGGAGATTCATGGTTGAAAACCAAATTTAAAGTCAAAATAACTTGAAAAGATTATAAATTTGTAATTAAAATCAGATACTTGGACTCCATGGGTGAAAGGAACCCATGGATGAACATTTAACATACCTGAGTTAATGAATTTGAGAGAATTGATGGAGAGTTCTTGAGATTTGGCCTTGAATTTGAGAGCTAGGGTTTTTGTTCTTGAGAAAAGGATATTCAATTTAAGAGAAATTGAATAATGATGATTATTTAGGTCACTAATGGGTTAAATCTCATGTTTTAGGCTGATTAGGGCTATGGGAAAAGACCTAAATACCCTTATAGGAATTTAAAAACCCAGAACTGAAAGCCAGAAATCCTAATTTTTGGGTCCGGCGTAATGCGGTGCTATCGCGTTGGACCAATCAAAATTGAAAACTTGGACTTGGAAGTTTGGCGCGACGCGGTGAAATTGCGGTAAGCCTTTGGAAATGCCAATTTGGCCACTTATGCGATGGCCATTATCGCGGAGGCTCACTGAAAATTGCCAAATGTGAAATGGGGCTCCTCCGCGATGCGCCATGATCCCGGAGCTTCAATAAAAATGGAAAATTGTGATTTTACACTTCTCCACGATGTGCCACGAATCAAAATCACGGTTATTTTACGACTGGAACTTAAAATCGCCTTAACTTCTTACTCGATTATAGGATTAAGGCAAATCTTATATCATTTGAAAGATAGTTCAATTTCTCACAACTTGGTGGGATCTTAACTGAGAAATAATGAGTATTTCAAAAATTTTAGGTATGGATACTCACTTATTGAGATTTAATTTATTCTAGAGAAATACGGGGTATTACACTATCTCCCCCTTAGGATCATTCATCCTCGAATGAGACAGGTTAAGCTGAGGAAATTTATAGACTGAGATTACACACTGAACATGCATATCTGATGCATGGAATGCATGATTAAAATGATTCATAAATGGACAAATTACATGAACATGATATGCAATTGAAACTAAGCATGATAAAGAGAAATCTTAAGAAGATTAATACCTTAAACTGAATCTGAATTCGCGGAGAAAAGATGAAGGTACTTGGTCCATATATCTGTTTCTGCTTCCTAAGTGGCTCTATCAATGGACTGATTCAACCAAACAACTTTGACTAGTGGAACTTCTTTGTTCCTTAGTTTACGAACTTGACGATTGAGAATTTCGACTGGAACTTTCTTATTGGAAAGACTGTTATGAACATCTACGCTTTCTAGGGGAACAACTACAGCTGATCACGAATATACTTCTTCAAAAATGAGACATGGAACACTGGATGTACTGAGGCTAGATCTGAAGGCAACTCAAGCTCGTACGCTGCCTTTCCTAAATGACTGAGAATTTTGTAGGGACCGATATATCAGGGACTGAGTTTCCCTTTCCTTCCAAACCTCTTCACTCTCTTCATGGGAGAGATTTTTAAGTACACAAAATCACCGACCTCAAAATCGAGATCCTTTCTCCTCACATCTGCATATGATTTCTGTCGGCTTTAGGCTGCCCTACGCCTTTCTTTGATCAACTGAACCTTCTCTAACATGTCAAACACAAGGTCAGGCCCTACTACTGTGGCCTCACCTACTTTAAACCAACCAATCATATATCTACATCTCCTACCATAAAGATCCTCAAACAGAGCCATCTGGATACTGGAATGATAACTATTATTGTTTGCGAATTCAATCAAAGGCAAGTGGTCATACCAACTATATTTAAAATCAACTACACATGCTCTCAACATATCTTCAAGAGTCTGAATGGTCCTTTCTACTTGACCATCTGTCTGGGGGTGGAAGGTTGTACTAAGGTGGACTTGGGTACCAAGACCCTTTTGTAATGCTTTCCAAAATGAGAGGTAAACTGGGTACCTCTATCAGAGATGATAGATAAGGTAATACCATGCAACCTAACCAACTCTCTGAGATAGAGTTTGGCATAGTCCTCGGCTGAATAAGAAGTATGGACTGGCAAAAAATGAGCTAATTTGGTCATCCTGTCTATGAGAACCCAAATAGAATCATGTTGATAACGAATACGAGGCAGACCCATCACAAAGTCCATGTTCATTTCTTCCCATTTTTATATGGGAATGCTGACCTCCTGCATGGACCCACTAGGCTTCTGGTGCTCAATCTTAACCTGCTGACACATAGAGCACTTAGCTACAAACTCTGCAATATCTCTCTTCATCCCACTCCACCAATAGATCTCTCGTAAAGTGCAGTACATCTTAGTGGACCCTGGATGAATCGAGTAACACACACTATGCACTTCTACAAACATTCATTGTCTCAAGTCATCTATACCAGGTACACATAGCCGACCTTGACAACGCAGCATACCATCTCCCCCTTGGGAGAAAACCTCCACCTTTTGATCTCAAACTAATTCTTTCAACTTAACTAGACTGGGATCTCTATACTGTTTTTCCTTCACTTCGGAAACTAGGGAGGATTCTGAACTACTCTGCATACATACACTACCTTCTGCTGAATCGACTAAGAGGACACCTAGTCGGGAAAGCTGATGAACTTCTTGAACTAAATTTTTCTTACTATCCTCAACATGAGAAACACTACCCATAGACAACCTACTGAAAGCATCTGCCACTCTGTTGGCCTTACCCGAATGATACAGAACACTCATGTCATAATCTTTTAATAACTCTAACCACCTTCTATATCGCAAATTTAAATCTTTCTGAGAGAACAAATATTGTAAACTCTTGTGATCTGTGAACACATCAACATATACCCCATACAAGTAATGCCTTTAAATCTTTAAGGCAAATACTACAACTGTTAGATCGAAATCATGAGTTGGATAATTCTTCTCATGTGGCTTAAGCTGCCTAGAGACATAGGCTATGACCTTACCTCTCTATAAGAGGACACAACCCAAACCTACTCTGGATGCATCACAGTACACAACAAACCCATCTGAACCATCTGGCAAAGTAAGAACTGGGGCTGAGGTGAGTCGAGTCTTCAACTCTTAAAAACTCTTTTCACAGGAATCTGACAACGGACACTTGACTTTCTTTTGAGTCAGTCTGGACATGGGGGATACAATAGAAGAAAACCCATCAACAAACCAATGATAATAGCCAGCCAAACCCAAGAATCTCCTGATGTCTGAAGGAGAAATGGGTCTAGGCCAGTTTCTCACCGCTTTAGTCTTTTGAGAATAAAATCTAATGCCATCACCAGAAATAATGTGACCAAGGAATGTTACTGACCTTAGCCAAAATTTGCACTTATTGAATTTCGCGAACAACTGATGAGTTCTGAGAGTCTGAAGTACTATTCTGAGGTGGTATGCATGATTATTTTTTCTATGGGAATAGACAAGAATATCATCGATAAAGACTATGATGAACATGTCTAAGTACTATTTGAATAAGCGATTCATTAAGTCCATAAAAGTTTTTGGGGCATTTGTAATACCAAAGGACATGACTAGAAATTCAAAGTGACCATACCGAGTTTGGAAAGCTATTTTTAGAATGTCACATTCTCTGACCCTGAGCTGATGATAGCCTGATCTAAAGTCTACTTAGAAAAGTATTTGTCACACTAAAGTTGGTCAAACAAGTCATCGATTCTAGGAAGTGGATATTTATTCTTGATGGTGACTTTGTTCAACTGACGGTAGTCAATACACATTCTGAGAGAACTGTCTTTCTTACGCACGAATAGAAATGGTGTACCTCATGGGGAGATGCTGGACCTAATGAATCCCTTGTCTAAGAGATCCTTCAACTATTCTTTTAGTTCTTTGAGTTCAGCTGGAGCCATTCTGTATTGCGGAATAGATATGGGTTGAGTGTCTGGAAGAAGGTCTATTCCGAAGTCAATTTCTCTTTTGGGAGGAACTCTAAGAAGATCGTTAGAGAACATATCTGGAAATTCCCTAACTACTAAAACTGACTCAAGGGTTGGAGTATCTGAATTTGAGTCTTTGACTCAAACAAGATAGTAAATATACCCCTTGGATATCATCTTTCTCGCTCTAAGGTACGAAAAAAGCTGACCCCTAAGAGCTGTAGTACTACCCCTCCATTCAAGGACTGGTTTATTTAGGAAATGAAAATGAACTATTTTGTTCCTACAATCAACCGGGGCATAGCATGAGTGAAGTCGATCCATTCCAAGAATGACATCAAAATCCTTCATCTCTAACTCCAAGAGATCAATTGAGGTAACTTTCTGAGATATTCTGATTAGACAGTTCTTGTATACCTACCTTATTACAATAGAAACACCTACTGGGGTAGACACTGAAAAGGGCTCTGTTAGAGTTTTGGGATTGACTCCGAAATTAATGGTTATATATGGAGTTACAAAAAAGAAGAAGCTCCAGGGTCTAATAAAGCATAAACATGTAAATGCAAGACCTGGAACATACCAGTAACCACGTCAGGAGAATTTTCCTGATCTTGGCTAGAATGATGAGTGTATAATCTATTCAGACACTGACAACTTGTAGCACTAGAAGCGACACCCTGTTGAATTGGGCAACCGACTGGAACTGACGACTGATTGGATTGGCCCTATTGGTGCAACTCCCTACCTTTCAGAATAACTACCCGACACTCCCAAATCTGTGGCCTGGCTTGACACATCCAAAGCACACATCACTGATAACTCTACACTTACCCTGATGGTGTCTGCCATATTTTTGACATAGAGGATTCCTATGAGTACTGTTAACACTGCCTTGGGACTTAGAGCCTTCTTCCCTATCCTGATTATGATTTCTGAATTTGGGTACTGGGGCACTAGTTGAAGACCTCTGATGGAATTAGGGACGTTTACCACCTTCTGACCTTGGCTGACTGAAATTAAAACTACCCATCCTAGGCCTCTTGTTCCCCCTCCCCCCTCCTCTTTCTTCATAATATTTTTCTTCTCTATCTATTGAGTATGGATCATCATCCTAGAAAAGTCCATCTCCCTAATCAGCATTGCGGTCCTACACTTCTTGACCACATTATCAGACACACCAAACACAAATTTATTCATCTTTGATTTGTTATCAGCTACTACATGAGGAACATACTTATCTAATTGAGTAAACTTGAGGGAATACGCCTTCACGCTCATGTTTCCCTGACTCAAGTTAATAAATTCTAACACCTTGGCCTCCCTCAACTCCAATGGGAAGAATCTGTCTATGAAAGTTGTGGCAAACTATTCCCATTCTACAGGCCCTACATCAACACCCCTAGCTACCTTCCACTGCTTAAACCAAATATGGGCTACATCCTACAATTGATATGCAACCAACTCATCACTCTTACTAGATGTTAACCCCATAATATCCATTACCTTCTGCACCATATCTAAGAATTCTTGTGGATCCTCTTCAGAATTTGATCCTCTGAAGGAATGAGGATTTATTCGGGTGAAATCCTGAATCCTGGATGTAGTAGTATTGGCCACTGGGTTGTACTGAACATCAGCTGGTCATTCGTTCGGAGTTACTATAGAGTTTACTAGAGTGGTGACCGTAGCTCTAAATTTTATGTAAGAGACATGCTTGTCCAGAGGATCTGCCTGGATGGGAAGAGGTGCTGGCTAGTTTCCTGCTCTTCTTCTGTTATTCTTTTTGGGAAGCATGTTTTGTAAACAGAAGGAAAAAATGGATTAGACTGATATTTTAACTTGAGCTCGTGCTCACTCGTATGACATGAATACTGAAAGAAGGGAAACTTTTCCTAAACGCCTTGTAGCCTCCTGCCCATAAGTGTGGCACGCTATACACCCATGCACAAGACTCTACTTGATGCATCTTTCAGACTTTCTAGGACTTTTTAAAACCATAGGCTCTGATACCAAGTTTGTAATTCCCCGAGAGTACACCCTGGACATCACATAGTGCTTACAATCCCAAAGGACCATAAGCTAACCCATGAGTTGGTACCTGCTGAGAGCACTGAATAATATAATCATTAATGCAAAAGAAAACTGATATGCCATAAGGTTTTAATAACTGAAATCAACACTGTGCTATAAATCTGGAAACAACTATCTAAATCTGGTAAGATAAAGAAAATCTGAATAACTAACTGACATGTCAACTGAAGTTTGAATACTGAATAACTAATTGTAATGTCTGAAAACCTCTAGACTGACTGGCTGTGAGTTAATAGGACAGGCTCCCAACTAACTCCACTAACTACTGAGCTAAAGACATAAAATAAAATAATCTATCCTAGAAATATGAGGAATCGCCGCTACTACTGCTGAGAGTCTGAGAAGTCTAAGGCGATCCGGGAATTGAGCGTCAGAACCTATGATATAATACATCATAGCATAAAAAAAAGGTATGCGATCAGTACTTTGAATGTACTGGTATGCTAAATGAGGTAGCTGACATGTATGGTTTCATGAACATGAATAACAATTGTCTAAATACACATATAAAACATAGAGTACTGAATAAAGAGCATGAAATCTATAGATACTGAAAATATGTAAAATCTATAAATACTGTGTATGCATGACAGTCTGTAAATACTGAAGGTACGTGAAATCTGTAGATACTGGGATGCATGAACAAGCATATAACATGAACTGGATAAAAATTTGTAAACTAAAATACTGAAATAACTGATATCTGTATGTCTGGGTCAAACAACACTAAAATTGAACTTCTGGTTTGGTTAATAGACTGAGACTGTGGGAGGTATCATCTAATAAATATGCCCCAATCTGAGCTAATTGGGGCCCAACCTGTAACCACAGTTGGATGGGTGTTAATACCATGTCACGGGTACTAATGTTGGCTATGTGGATCCACTAGTCTTGTATACTGTATTGTCCCGAAGGACGAAGGGTGTCAAGCCTAATCTGACGGGTGACCCCTGCGAGATATTCAATCCTAAATTGATAAGTGACTTCTTATATCCTACGTTGGCTACGTAGTTTTGAATTATAGGGACTACTTCTAACGAATCTGCCTATTTTACGGGGAATCCGCTATCCCTACACTCACTCGGTGCTAAATCCTACTCCCATTTGAATGACACTGAGTTACTGACTGTTTATGAGTTTAACTGACTGATCTAGTAATTCTCATGATGTATTCTAAAGTTATTCTGAAGATACTGAGACGAGACTAAGTAAAATAGGTATGGTTTTCGGGTATTCAATACCCCCAAGACTCAAAAGAAAAAATAGTAATGCAATATTAAACTTAGAGAACTTATCATGAAAAACCTTTGTCAACTACTCATTCTTATAGGCATTTTATCAAACACTTGTAGCTCATAGTTTAATCAAATCATGGGAATGTTATGGAACTTGTAGTAATTGCATGGATTCAACATGAATAGCACTAAATCATGTTTTAATTCAAGGAATGATAACATTAAAATTAGGGGGAGGGGGGAGTTTAATAACAACAATAATTTCATTTATTCATGGTATAGGATGAAAGTTCATGGAGATTCATGGTTGAAAACCAAATTTAAAGTCAAAATAACTTGAAAAGATTATAAATTTGTAATTAAAATCAGATACTTGGACTCCATGGGTGAAAGGAACCCATCGATGAACATTTAACATACCTGAGTTAATGAATTTGAGATGATTGATGGAGAGTTCTTGAGATTTTGCCTTGAATTTGAGAGCTAGGGTTTTTGTTCTTGAGAAAAAAATCTTCAATTTAAGAGGAATTGAATAATGATAATTATTTAGGTCACTAATGGGTTAAATTTCATGTTTCAGGCTGTTAGGGCCATGGGAAAAGATCCAAATACCCTTAAAGGAATTTAAAAACTCTAAACTAAAAGCTAGTAATCTCGATTTTTGGCTCTGGCGTAATGCGGTGCTATCACATCGGGCCACTAGAAATTGACAACTGGGCCCTGGAAGTTTGGCACGATGCGGTGAAATAACGGTAAGCCTTTGGAATGCCATTTTGGCCACCTACATGACGTGCCATTATCACGGAGGCTCCCTGAAAATTGCCAAATATGAATGGAGCTCCTCTGCGACGTGCCATGATCGCAGAGCTTAACTGGAAAGGAAAATTGTGATTTTACACTTCTCCACGATGCTCCACGGGCCCAAATCATGGTTATTTTATGACTAAAACTTAAAATCTCCATAACTTCTTACTCGCTTATTGAATTGCCTACGTATCTTGTAGGAACAAGAACCAGGTCAGACGTAGTTCAAAATTGAGACTTATAGAAAAAATAAACAGCGGGGTGAAGACGAATTATAGACGAAATAACCAAGAAAGGTTGTAAAACATAACTCATTCAATATATGCATATAAATATCATGAAGACTCTCTAAAATTATAAGGATGAATATTCCTTAGTAAAGAAATATACGATTAAGCTCTAAAGAATAAGAGTGATTTTTGATAAGGTTTCCTCAAGCGGACAACTTGAGAGTGGGAAATTTTGTGACTATCGATGCACCGCTGATCGACTGATCCACAAGAAATTTCACGAAGGGTGTTTAAGAAAAGAACATTTTTGTACCCACGTAACTGTTTATAAAAGGAAAAATAAAAGAGGTTCCAAGTGGAAGAAAATATGAAAGGAATGAAAATTTATAAAAAACAGTAACACATAGCACATAGCCAAAATACAATGACATGCTTAGCAATATAAAAGTAAATAAATATGAAAACACATAGCCAATAAAAGGGTAAGAGGGAATGGGATAGGCATGGAAAAATATGAAAGCACAGTAAAGGGGAAGGAGGAGGACTAACATGTAGAAAATAAATAAGATGTCAAAACAAACAATAATCATGAAAAATCACAATCAGTAAAAATAATATTCAGACAAATAATAGAATCTCACATCAACAACAAACTCATAATGGTTAGTACCTAAGTATCCCCAACAGAGTCATCATTTTATCACGCTCTATTTTTTCGAGAAAAGCGGGATTCGATGTGACAACTCTTTTTGGGATTAAAAAGGAGTGAAGAGTCACAACTTAATGAATTAAGGTGTGTTAGGGTACCATTTGTAACTCCCCAAGAACCTATCCCGAGACGTCACATGGTGCTCAAGGCCACAGATGGCCTCAAGCTAACCCTTTAAGCCTGTCATCACTTTTAGAACTCATTACAGCGCAAATCATGCTAAGATAAAGAGGAATAACCATGTCATGAACATACTGAAATATGAAATAATATTGCCCTACACAAACAAAATACTGAAATCTCTGTACACGCTGGTACACTAGTCTAACAAAGCCTCTACTACATAGGACTGAGGAGCCATTGGGACAGATCCCCAACTGACTCATACTAAACTGAAAGTAAACAACCATCTATTAACAAGACAAAATTGGAGACACAGGTCCTCGAACCATGAGGACTCACCAATCGCAAAAATGAAGATGAAGGTAAACAACCATCTATTAACAAGACAAAATTGGAGACACAGGTCCTCGAACCATGAGGACTCACCAATCGCAAAAATGAAGATGAAGGTACTCAAAGATCATTGTCGCTACTGAGACTGAGCACATGAACCTATATCATGAGGAAATATAGAGTACAAGAGAGTATGGGAGTCAGTACTTGGGAATGTACTGAGTATGTGAGGGTGGATGCAACATTTTAAATAATATCATAAATGTATAAGAAAATCATGCATGCTGATAATAACAACTCTCTTCGCTTGAATTATCTAAAACATCATTTCTGGAAGTCATCAGTAATAACATATGCTTCATAAATCTCATAAATCATTTAACTCAACTCAAACTCTTTGACTCATGACTTAGATTGAATCAGTAACTCATGGTACTTAGATCATTATGGACATAGGAGTTTCTTATAACCGACATAACTACACCATGTGAGCCGCATGGAGTCCCACGTTTTTCCCTCCTAAGGAGAAAACCCCACATTGGCGGGGGTGTTGTACTCTTGCCAGGGATTACAACCTCAATCTCGTTATAACAATCTCATACTCGGCCTTTGGCTCACAACTATCAACATCAATCCTACGGTGGAACATAGTTTCAGGGAAATACCACATTTCCCGCTTGGTGCTAAATACTCCTCCTAGACTCATCTCAGAACGTGTTAGGAAATCCACCTTAATCAATATCAGCTCGTGGGTCTATCATAGAGACCAAAACATAAATATATCTCCTTTGTAAATCATGAACAACTGTGGATTCCTAACTCGACATAAATTCAAAGCATTTTTTCTCAACATCAAGTACATTTTCTTGTCGAATCATTTTCAAATATCAAAAGCTTCAAGAAAACATCATAGGACTCATTCTTGACTTTCAATCTCAAATATCGATATATATTCAATAGTCAAATTTCTTATAGAAAGGCATAACTCATGACACTTGTCTTAAATCGCTTAGAAATCATCAATACGTAATGACAATATACAACTCATGGAATAAATTCTCAATTTAAGAAACATGATGGTGAAATAATCATAAATATCAAAATTATTCAACTCAAATCTCATAAATAATAAATAAAGAAATTTGGGTGTAAACCCACTTGCAAAATCATGTAAATCAATAATAGAAAGTAAATCTTTAGGCACAAGAACGAAAGGAGTGTTCTTATTCAAGCACCACATACCTTGGATTATAGTTTTGGAGATGTAGAAACTTGTTTGGAACTTCTTTCTCACACTTTTAGACCAAGATTCTTGATGCCCTTGACTTGGGGAATGATAATGCCCAAACTACAGCTCTCGTAAGAGTGTAAGCGGTCACTGTCAAATATAGAACCCAACTGGGTTGGGTGTCGAATCCCACAAGGAATACTTGGTCACTAAGTGTTGCAATTATTAATAGACTGTTGATCGAAAATTCCACGGAAAAGGGGGGATGGTTGAGGCGTGAATTAAAAGTATCAAAATAGCAAAGTAAAAGCGGAATGCTTTGTTTAGAAAGATTTTAATCAATGAGAATTGTAAGTTAGGGGTATGTCCACCTTATGAATTCTACGTATCTATTAACTATGAGTAATGCAGGATTCAGACATGCATGCACTTATAGAGATTCGTATTCTACTGGTAAATCCTAGTGTCTCTCGACCATCAAGGATTATCTCACTTTAACTCTCTCGAGCTTAAAGAGTATAACTAATGGTACGAACTCTCCAAGAGTTAATCCAGTTATGGCACTAACGTGTAAATAGGGGTTGGTAGCCCTATTTCCTTGTCACACTCTCTTTTCCAAACATGTAACTTTTCTCTCGAACAAGTTAATGCTATAATGGCGTATTCTATATGTTTGCAACCACAAGAATGTAATTAAGATGAAGAGAGTAATGATATAAGTAGCATAAGTATTAAGAATTCACAAACTCATAGTAATAGATAGTATATCATAAGGCTTCCATAACCCTAACAGAGAAGTTTAGCTACTTATGATTACAACGGAGATCACAATAAACATCATCATCATACCAAAGCTCAAAGAATCTCCCGTTGAAGATGGGTGTGGCGTCAAACTAGGTTGACGTTTTTGCCCTCTAGACGTTTCCCCCAAGTTAGCATTTTTTTCTCTGTTAAAACTTACAGAATTTGTAAACTGAATAATACTAGAAAGTCGAATGAATAATGAAAGTATCTATCAATTCGTGAATAATGAAAAGCATGAATGCTGAAAAATTCAGCAAAATAGGGTTTTTATAACATCATTGTCCTATTCCTACTAAGTTACTGCTGATCCCCCAAGTCTTTAGAAATACTATTTTGGCCCGGGACAAGTTCTCCATGCATCACTTTCAGTCCATAAGTTTCCAAAAGCTGCCTTCCCTCTTATGTGAAGTTTCCCTTGCTACCAAAAGGTCCACAAAGTGCTGAAATCTTCATCATTAATACCTGAAAACATGCTAATCACGTTGGTTAGCTCACTTACAGGAAAATGGACTAAAACTACAGGAATTATATATTTTGTCCTTAAAACTTAGCTAAAATATGGGTAAATTATGGTTCTTTAGGCGTGTAAATACGCCTATCATCAACACCCCACACTTAAAGCTTTGTTCGTCCTCGAACAAAATATTACGTCCATGCAATCATCTACTTAGAATATCACAGCAACAACATAAAATGTTCAACAAGACAGGCACGACAATTATTAACAAAGAGTAGTTTTCTTGTTCACTACTAGAAACAATTCAACCTCCAACATAGACTTTTGATGATGGTTAATTCGTATCCACAAGTTAAGTCATAAAGAATAATATAACACTACCCAAAAATCATCAACCATGTGTATCTCACACAAGATATCACCCATAATCACTCATAAGTTTTGCATTTTTCGAAACATGGGTACAAGATTCTCCTTGCTCTCACTCTCACAAAGAATTCATATGTTGCAACTGATGACCATAGGCTCGCCCTTAGTGTAATGCTCTACTAATATAAGAATGCTAAGCTTAGGATCAAATAGGTCTTTACAGGTTGTAATGTAGGCTAAGGGACAGGTAGGACTATTTTGGCCAAAAATAGTGACTATGTTCCCTAAGCGCTTTAATACACTACGTTATGTCATTAACACTCTCTTTTAAACAACCCTTCTACCTTTCTTTTCATCTAACACCCCCTTTCACCTATTTTGTTATTTAATTATAAACACAAAGATGAGAATATACAACTTATTTTTTTATTTTTCTATTTCTGTTTTTTTTTCTTTTTTATAAAACACCTCTATGATAGCCACTCTTATTCACAACAATTTCAAGTACCAATACACTCTGAGGCATCACTCTCACCCACTTTCCTCTTATTTTGTCATATGACTCTACAATTTAAAGCTCTTAGGAATTTGGATCAAATTATGGTCTTAAAAAAATGGATTAGGCTACATATGAGGCTGTCAAAGAAAATAGCTAAAGGCTCAAAGGGGGTTCACTAGGATAATGTACACAGGTAGGTAAAAAGAAGGTAAACAATTACAGACTGCCAAAGAAATACCTAAATCATCTCCTAAACTCACACTCTTTATTTCGCTTTACACACACACCAGACAAGTTCTAGCATCAGTCACAACACAAAATATACTATATCCTCACACACACAAGGCACATGGTCAACTTTATTGGGAGCAGTATAGACTCTTGACCCAACAGATGAATGAATTAAACCACACAATTATCACACAGTGAGTCACACGTAGAGCCTAAATGTCTCAATAGTAATGATTTAGCACAAACTCTTGTTATACTATCATGTCGTCTATCAGAACAATTTCATGCAAAATCTAAAAAAAAAATCTAGAATTTAAACTAACTAATTACGAATAATTAAAACAAACAAGAACTAGAATAAATGTAGGCAAAGAAGTACAAGAAGCATACAAATACCAGCACCCCACACATAGACGGGACATACTGCCCTCAGTGGAAAATAAATAAGGAAAACCTGATTAGTCGAACTCCTCTTCTATGTTTGGGGTCATACCCCCTGCGTCGGAATCATCATCAGAGTCGTCATCCTCAGAGTTTCCTCAAAATGTACCCCACTTGATCCCAAAAGTGCGTCGAGGTATTTGTAGAGAGGAGGACTCAGCTTGCTCCTTTCTTGACCTTTTCTGTCCTTTCTGTGAGGTGGATGCTTTTTCTTTTACTTTTCATTCTTTTGGGGCCATTCTACTTGGTGATAGCCTTGGAAGATGATCTTGCAAGGTTAGAAGAGCAAAAAGAAAATTTTTGAGAGATTTAGAGAGTAAAGGCGGCGCCTAGGTTGAGCAAATAAGTGTGTTTTGTTCTAATGTTGAAGTTTTATTTATAGGACAAGGCTTGGGTCGGGTTTGACCCATTTAAAATCGGATTAGGAGACCAAAAAGTAAGCATAGGCGGCGCCTAATGCTTTATCAATGCTTAGCATAGGCGGCGCCTTTTGCAAAGCCTAGTTGAGCATAGGCGGCGCCTATTCTATGGCATTGTTAGGTATAGGCGGCGCCTATGCTATGGCATTGTAGATTCAGAGAGCAAAGGAAATGGCATAGGCGGCGCCTATGCTATGGCATTGTAGATTCAGAGAGCTTAGGCCATAGCATAGGCCTTGCCTTGTTCATTGCCTAGATTTACATAAGCCTTGCGTTGTTCGTTGCCTAGATTTGCATAGGCAATGCCTAACCAATAGCCTCTGTTTCTTCATTCCAAACTTACCACCTTTAACATGACACAATTCCAAATTAAAATTTGGGCTAGATCTCATCCTTTATACGTCTTACACCAACATTTACTCAAAAACAACAAAAACAATTAGAACGATGGGTTGCCTCCCATCAAGCACCTTAGTTTTGGTCGTGGCTCGACTCTTCTTTTTGGCTTTTTATTTAACAAAAACAAACTCCTAGTAAAACAAAACAACTAAAAATGATGGGTTGCCTCCCATGTAGAGTTTGATTTATTGTCGCGGCACAACATAGCTATCTCGATTACTTAGACTTCATCGAGATAGATGGTGCATCATTTTCTGAATGGATTCAGACGACGTTGATGCTTACTTGTAGGCATGCAATCTTCTTCGAGATGACTCTTGTACATACATATCCCAGGAGGGATACCAATTATATCATCAATAGTCCAACCCATAGCTCTCTTGTACCTCTTCAGAGCAGAGATGAGAGCCTCTACGTGCTTTTCACCTAAATCAGCCGCAACACTCACCGAAAGTGTATTTCCACTTCCCAAGAATGCATACCTTGGGTGACTGGGGAGCTCTTTCGATTCTAGCACTGGTGGCTCTTCAATGGAAGTCTTCGCTGTTGGTGAAGATCGATTCCTAAGATCAAGGTCCAGCTTCTTAGTAGCATGAGAATATGACTTTATTCCTGTTAGAGCACAAATAGTTTCTCCATATTCTTCAACATCCTCATGCTCAAAATTCAACAGCACAGAAGACAATGGCTCAACAGTAAGCTGCTTCTCTACAGATAATCCTTTCTCATCCTCATAATAAACATCAGCTACAGAGAACACATCCATATCTCTAGGCTGTTTCATCGATTTGCATACATCAAAATGGACCACTTCATCATTTAGCCGAAATAAAAGCTCATTAGCTCTTAAATCAATCAACACACTTCCAGTTGCGAGGAAAGGACACCCCAAGATTATGGGAACTTCAAAATCCACCTCGCAATCCAAAATAACAAAGTCTGCAGGAAAAATAAAGGTGGAAACCTTCACCAACACATCATATAAGATACCAACAAGCCATTTTACCAACCTATCTGCCATCGCGAGCCATATATTGGTTGGTTTAGGATCGCCCAACCCCAACTTTCTGTAAACGGATAACGGCATCAAATTGATGCTAGCCCCCAGATCGCACAACGCCTTAGCAAAATCCAACGATCCAATCATGCAAGGAATAGTGAAAGCACCAGGATCTGCCTTCTTCTGTACTAAAGACCTCGTGGCAATTGCACTGCAATGATGAACATTATCTGCCAGCTCATAGCTTACTGCCCGGTTCTTTGTCAAAAGGTCCTTCATGAATTTAGCATACCCAGGCATCTGTTCCAGCGCCTCTACCAACGGAACATTAATAGTTAGCTGCTTCAACATGGTCATGAATTTACTGAACCTGGTGCCATCATCTTTCTTCTTCAGTCTCTGTGGAAAAGGTGGTGGTGGAAGGGGAATCGTTTTCTCCACCACTTCCTCTTTATCTTGCTTCCGATTATCAACCTTTTGAGGAGTGTCATCAGCCTTCTTCTTCAGTCTCTGAGGAAAAGATGGTGGTAGAAGAGGAATCATTTTCTCCACCACTTCCTTTTTATCTTTCTTCCGATTATCACTCTTTTCAGGCTGGTGACGTCTAGGTGTAACATCATGAGCACTCACTTCAGCTTCTACGGCATCTTCAAACTCTGCTTCATCAACATTCTCTGCTATATCATCAACCACCTGCTTGCCTTTGGATGGATTTTCCAACACTTTACCACTCCGGGTAGTAATATCCATACACGATCCGTCATTCCTTGGGTTTTGCACAGTGTCGCTAGGTAACATTCCAGCCTTTCTTTGGTTGAATGCCACTGATAGTTGACTCAATTGTTGCTCCAGCTATTTTATTGCAGTAGAATGTGAGTCAACCAATTGGTTTATTGAAGACAAATCATTCTTCACCTCGGTTACACCCATGTTGGTTGCCTCCACTCCTTTCAAAACCTTAGCCATCATATCATCCATGGACATCTTTCCAGAGCCAGACGCCATAGCCTCACGGTTTCTAGGAGGAACATACAAACCACTCCTATCAGTCTTATTCTTCCAACCACCTTGATCGCGGTCCTTGTATCCAGATTTATCATAATAGTTCTGACCTTGGTTTCCTTGGGCATTGCCTCAGAAACCCCCTTGATTATTCAAGTAGTTTGCTTTTTCCTCAGAGTCTGATTCATCTCTTCTCTGTGATACAATGGCCTTAACCTTTTCGGTCTTCCCTGATAGTAAGTGCTCGGTAAGAATATCCATCTGCGTTTTCATGTGAGCCATATCATGGTCACGATCCTCTTGTCTACGCCTCTGCTCTGCAGCCATGCCAATGGATATAGTAGAGCTTACTACCTCAGAATCCCTGGTATGCCAAGCTCTACTCTGCTTTGTCATACGGTCCAGTATATCACTTGCCTCAATGAAAGTAAGGTCCATGAATGACCCTCCTACAGCATTATCAACCACTGTCTTAGTCACCGAATTCAAAGACCTGTATAATATCTCCATCAAGTGGACATTGTTCATATGATGATTTGGGCACCGCATAAGCTTCTTCTTGAACCTCTCCCATGTTTTGTGGAGAGCTTCAGTTGGAAGCCATCGAAAATTGCTTATCTCATCTCTTAATTGGGCTCTTTTGGATGGCGGAAAGAATCTTTCTAGGAAAGAGTCTTTCAATTGCCTCCAATTTGTAATAGAATCAGGGGTTAGCCCGTTCATCCATAGAGTTGCCTCCCCAGACAGAGACAATGGAAATAAGCACAGCCGAATTGCGTTTTGTCCAACTCCTGGATTGTCAAACGACTTGCATGTTGAAATAAAGTTGATCAGATGCATATTCGGATCATCGCTTGTGAGTCCACCAAATAACCCCTTGAGCTGCAATAACTGAATCATGGTGCTAGTGATATTGAACTTAGCTCCGGGTGCCAAAGGTGGAGGAATAATAGCCCCTGTGGCACCAGCTCCATCCAGATCTTCATCATCATCATCAAAAGGAGCTTGCACAGCTCGGCGGTCAGGTCTCATTCTAGCTTGACGATCTCTCTTGTGCATAGGTGTCGCCACCTCATCAGTACGCCTAGGATTTAGTAACTCATCATCACCCAGGTCCTCATCATCAGGATTTATTGCTCACCCTGGGTTATCAATATTTTGTTGATGTACTTGAGCAGCTGCCAGTGCAGCTAATCTAGCCTGCTCCTATTGAGCCGCCCTTCTGTCAATGTCACGCTGTGCATCCATTCTGCCAATAAGTTGAGGTTCAGGATTTATGGGTAATAATGGCTGACCAGAACTACGAGTATTTGGCATGCACTCAACAGAACCTGAATAAAACAAAAACAACAACTAAAAGTAAAATTCGAGAATCTTTGACCAAAGGGTCTAGTAACAATCACAAACTTAGTTGACAACTGTATTCCCCGGCAGCGGCGCCAAAATTTGATAACGCCCAAACTACAGCTCTCGTAAGAGTGTAAGCGGTCGCTGTCAAATATAGAACCCAACTGGGTTGGGTGTCGAATCCCACAAGGAATACTTGGTCACTAAGTGTTGCAATTATTAATAGACTGTTGATCAAAAATTCCACGGAAAAGGGGGGATGGTTTAGGCGTGAATTAAAAGTATCAAACTAGCAAAGTAAAAGCGGAATGCTTTGTTTAGTAAGATTTTAATCAATGAGAATTGTAAGTTAGGGTTATGTCCACCTTATGAATTCTACGTATCTATTAACTATGAGTAATGCAAGATTCAGACATGCATGCACTTATAGAAATTCGTATTCTACTGGTAAATACTAGTGTCTCTCGACCATCAAGGATTATCTCACTTTAACTCTCTCGAGCTTAAAGCGTATAACTAATGGTACGAACTCTCCAAGAGTTAATCCAGTTACGGCACTAACGTGTAAATAGGGGTTGGTAGCCCTATTTCCTTGTCACGCTCTCTTTTTCAAACATGTAACTTTTCTCTCGAATAAGTTAATGCTATAATGGCGTATTCTATATGTTTGCAACCACAAGAATGTAATTAAGATGAAGAGAGTAATGATATAAGTATCATAAGTATCAAGAATTCACAAACTCATAGTAATAGATAGTATATCATAAGGCTTCCATAACCCTAACAGAGAAGTTTAGCTACTTATGATTACAACGGAGATCACAATAAACATCATCATCATACCAAAGCTCAAAGAATCTCCCGTTGAAGATGGGTGTGGCGTCAAACTAGGTTGACGTTTTTTCCCTCTAGACATTTCCCCCAAGTTAGCATTTTTTTCTCTGTTAAAACTTACAGAATCTGTAAACTAAATAATACTAGAAAGTCGAATGAATAATGAAAGTATCTATCAATTCGTGAATAATGAAAAGCATGAATGCTGAAAAATTCAGAAAAATAGGGTTTTTATAACATCCTTGTCCTATTCCTACTAAGTTACTGCTGATCCCCCAAGTCTTTAGAAATACTATTTTTTCCCGGGACAAGTTCTCCATGCATCACTTTCAGTCCATAAGTTTCCAAAAGCTGCCTTCCCTCTTATGTGAAGTTTCCCTTGCTACCAAAAGGTCCACAAAGTGCTGAAATCTTCATCATTAATAGCTGAAAACATGCTAATCACGTTGGTTAGCTCACTTACAGGAAAATGGACTAAAACTGCAGGAATTATATATTTTGTCCTTAAAACTAAGCTAAAATATGGGTAAATTATGGTGCTTTAGGCGTGTAAATACGCCTATCATCAGGGAACTTAATTCTCAAACAACTTGGAGAAATTTATGGAAGATCCTTGAATTTCTTGGAAGAAGATTGAATTATTGGGTTTTGGAAGAAACCCTAATTTTTAGATGTTTCTTGGAAGAGGAAAGGAGGAAAAAAATGAATGGTTATTCTCAACTAGGGTATATATATAAGACCATATGGGGCAAAAATGACCAAAATGCCCTTTTGAAAAAGCTGAAATTCATTGATCGGGGCCTGTGACGGTCAATCTAACGGTCCGTCAAGTCTCTTGACGGTCCACCAGATCGTCCGTCACTCGAGTACCAAAACTGGAACGTTCTTCCTCGACGTGATGGTCCATCAGGAAACTAACGGACCACCAAGTCGTCCTTCACTCGAGGGCTAGAAATGAGACATTCTGCCTTGACCTGACGGACCTCTTGACGATCAGTCAACATTTTGACGGTCCACCAACTCGGCCGTCGCATAATGGCCTGAAAAAGGAGTCACTGTCTTGGCTTGACGGGGAACTTGACGGTCCACCAGGGACCTGACAGTCCTCCAGGTCGACCGTCAAACCTGGGCGATCCGATATTGTTTAGTAAAACAGCCATAACTCCCTCGTCTGATGTCGGATTTCAATGAAAGTGGTATCGTTGGAAATATTATTCAATGCTCTACACGACAAAAAGTAGAAATTAGAGAAATAGAATATGGTTTAAACATCAATCACTTTGGAAGTCATACATATCCACGCAAAAGATGGATTTAGGCTTAAGAAATGATTGGGGTATTACAATATCTCCCCCTTAGAAACATTCATCCTCGAATGTTGCCAAATAGGCCAAGAATAAGAGAAAATGAGAATGTATAGCTGGAACAACTCACATCTAAGGGATCACTTTACTCTAAACTTTTAAGTACTTCACCAAATGCACGAATCATAGAGGGAATAACCATATAGCAGAATACATTAGATTAGGAGGAAACTGAATTAAGGGAATAGTACCTTCAGCTTGATTCGAACTCATGGAGAAAAGATTAGGGTAACTGGCTCGCATATCCGCTTCTTCTTCCTAAGTGGCACCCTCTACTGATTGATTTCACCACAGAACTTTAACCAAGGGAACTTCCTTGTTCCTCAGTCTACGGACTTGATAATCTAGGATTTCAACCGGGATTTCATCATATGAAAGGTTATCCTGAACATCACAACCTTTCGATGGATCAACAACAACAGAGTCTCCAATGTGCTTCTTGAGCATAGAAACATGAAACACAGGATGGACAGCTGACAATTCTGCAGGCAACTCAATATCATAAGCTGCTTTCCCAACACGATTCAAAACTCTATAAGGGCTAACATATCTGGGATGCAACTTCCCTTTCTTTCCAAATCTTTTCACCCCTTTCATGGGTGAAATTTTCAAGTACACCATATCACCAACTTCAAACTCAAGAACTCTTCTTCTCACATCTGCGTACGACCTCTGATGACTCTGGGCTGTCTTCAACCTCTCTCGAATTAACTTAACTTTCTCCATAGCGTCAAATACATTATCAGTTCCAATCACAGAAGCTTTACCCACTTCGAACCAACCTATGGGCGATCTACATCTTCTCCCATACAAAGCTTCAAATGGAGCCATTCCAATGCTAGCATGAAAACTATTATTGTAAGAAAATTCAATCAACGACGAATGTTCATCCCAACTTCCTTTTAAATCAAGAACACAATCCCTCAATATATCCTCCAAAGTCTGGATAGTCCTCTCAGTCTGACCATCTGTCTGCGGATGAAAAGCGGAGCTAAGATGAACTTGGGTGCCGAGACCCTTTTGAAAGGCTCTCCAAAATTGAGAAGTAAACTGAGTACCTCTATCGGAGATGATAGACAATGGAACTCCAGGCAACCTGACTAACTCTTGAATATACAGTTTAGCATAGTCCTCCGTGGTGAAAGATATATGTATTGGCAGAAAATGTGCTAACTTAGTCAACCTGTCTACAATGACCCAAATAGAATCATGACAACGATGAGAGAGAGGTAAACCGGTCACGAAATCCATGTTCACCACTTCCCACTTCTAAGTAGGAATGTTAAATTCTTGCATCACACCACCGGGTCTCTGGTTCTCTATCTTTACCTACTAGCAAGTTGCACACTTTTCTACGAACTTTGCTATATCTTTTTTCATACCATTCCACCAATAAATTTCCCATAAATTGCGGTACATCTTGGTAGCATCAGGATGAATAAAATATCGCGCGCCATGCGCCTCAGCCATAATTCTCTGCCTCAGATCATCAACATCAGGCACACATAATCTATTCTGAAATCTAAATACACCATCTCCCCCTTGGGAGTAAACCTCCACCTTTTGGTCTTTAACTGATTCTTTCAGTTCGACCAAACGAGAATCTGTATCTTGCTTCTCCTTCACTTCAGAAACTACGGAAGATTCGGAACCACTTTGGACCCAAACATTACCCTCAGCTAAGTCAAGCAATATAACACCTAACCTATCCAAAAAATGCACTTCACGGGCTAAGTCCCTCTTATCTTCCTTAACATGTGCTACACTGCCCAAGGACGATCTGTTAAGGGCATCTGCCACTAAATTGGCCTTGCCCGGGTAGTACAACACACTCATATCATAGTCCTTCAGTAATTCTAACCATCACCTCTGCCGAAGAGTCAACTCTCTCTGAGTGAACACATAATGTAAACTCTTGCGATCCGTAAAGACATCAACATGAACACCATATAAATAGTGTCTCTAGATTTTCAAAGCAAAAACCACTGCAGCTAACTCGAGGTCATGGGTCAGATAATTCTTTTCATGCAGTTTCAATTGCCTGGAGGCATAGGCTATAACCTTACCCTTCTGCATCAACACGCAACCCAAAACAATTCTAGAAGCATCGTAATATACCATAAAATCATCTACACCATTAGGCAGGGTCATCACAGGGGCTGAAGTGATTCGAGTCTTCAACTCCTGAAAACTCTTCTCGCAAGAATCTAACCACTGGAATTTAACCTTCTTTTGGGTCAACCGGGTCAAAGGAACAACAATGAAAGAGAAAAATTTGACAAAACGACGGTAGTAGCCAACTAGACCCAAGAAACTCCTAATATCAGATGGGGAAATAGGTCTAGGCCAATTCTTCACAGCTTCTACCTTTTGAGGATCAACTCGAATACCATCAGAAGAAATAATATGACCCAGAAAAGCAACTGACCTTAGACAGAATTCACACTTGCTAAATTTGGCAAACAACTTTTGATCCCTAAGGTTCTGTAAGACAATTTGAAGATGATCTGCATGGTTGTTTTCATTCTGGGAATATACAAGGATATCATCTATAAACACAATAACGAACATATTTAGGTACGGTCTAAACACCCGATTCATGAGGTCCATAAAAGCTGCTGGGGCATTCATTAGCCCGAAGGACATGACCAAGAATTCAAAATAACCATAACGAGTACGGAAAGCCATCTTTGGAATATCACACTCTCTGACTTTAAGTTGGTGATAACCGAATCTTAAATCTATTTTTGAGAAGTAGCTGGCACCTTGCAGCTGATCAAATAGGTCATCAATTCTAGGAAGAGGGTACTTATTCTTGATTGTGACCTTGTTAAGCTGACGATAGTCAATGCACATGTGTAATGAACCATCTTTCTTTCTCACGAATAGAATAGTTGCACCCCAGGGAGACACATTAGGCCTTATAAAACCTTTATCAAGAAGATCTTTGAGTTGCTCTTTCAACTCCTTAAGTTTTGTGGGGGCCATACGATATGGAGGAATAGAAATAGGTTGTGTATCAGGGAGAAGATCAATTCTAAATTCTATCTCTCTATCGGGAGGTACCCCTGGGAGATCTTCCAGGAAAACATCAGGAAACTCATTGACAATACTAAGAGACTGAATATTTGGAGTCTCAGACTTAGTGTCCTTAACTCAAACTAAATGATAGATACAATCCTTGGATATCAATTTCCTAGCTTTAAGATAGGATATGAAATGACTTTTAAAAGATACAGAATTTTTGGACCACTCAAAGACTGGCTCATTGAGAAACTGAAACTTGACTATACGGGTACGACAGTCTATAGACGCATAACAAGAGTGAAGCCAATCCATACCCAAAATAATGTCAAAATCAACAATGTCTAGCTTAATCAAATCTGCGAACATGACTCTGCTAAGAATAGTGATAGGACACTTCTTATATACTTGCTTAGAGACAACAGATTCACCCACTGGTGTAGAGACTAGAAAAGGCTTAGAAATCTTTTCAGCACTGATTTCAAAATTCACAGCCACCAATGGAGTCATATAAGAAATACTTAACCCAGGGTCCATCAACACATACACATCAAAATGAAATACACGGAGCGTACCAGTAACAACATCTGGTGAATCCTCCTGCTCCTGGCGGGGTGGTATAGCATAAAAGTAATTCTGGCACTGACCACCTGCAGTACTAGATGAGGCACCCTGAGGTGGGGTAGGATGAACTACAGGGGCTGGAGCACTAATAGTCTGACTCTGAGGACAAATATCGCGACTCCCCTGTCTAGTATAAGGGCAATCCCTAAACTTGTGGTCCAACTTACCGCAACCAAAACAACCCCTCTGACCGACTAAGCACTCACTGGGATGGTCTCTACCGCACTTCAGGCATGGGGGAGGACGAGGTATGTTACTCATACTATCCTGGGACCTGGACATAGTAGGCCTATTACCCTGCTCCGGCCTAATTCTAAATGCAGGAGTACTGGCTGATGAAAGAGCTAGCACAAGAGAACGACTCTAGAACTGGGGGTGGATCCCTCCAGAAAATCTAGTCTGACTATACCCCTGTTTCTCTGATCTAATTCTCTTATTCCCTATCACTCACTCTCTCTCCTTTAATTTGTCTGCTTCAATCTGCTGAGCATGAATCATTAGTCTTAAAAGGTCTATATCCCTATTAAGCATAGCGGATCTACACTCTTTCACAACATAACTAGATACACCAGCCAAGAACTTACTCATACTAGTTCTAGAATCAGCCATTATACTAGGAGCATACTTAGATAACTGGTTAAACTTATGGAAATACTCCTTAACTGTCATGGGGCCCTGCCTCAAGTTCATAAATTCTTCTAATTTTGCTTCCCTCATCTTTGGGGGAAAGAATCTATCTAAGAAGGCATCTTGGAATAATTGCCAAGTCACGGGAGCATCATTCTCCCCTCTACTTCTCCTTCACATCTCCACCCAAACATAAGCAACATCTTTCAATTGATAGGCAGCCAATTCAACACTCTACTCCTCCATCGCGTGTATAATCTGAGTGATCTTTCTCACTTCATCTAAATACATTTGCAAGTCTTCACCTACTTTCGACCCAAAGAACTCAGGTTGATTCATTTGCATAAAGTCATGAAACTGGGCTGCAGCAGAATTATTCCCTTGTGAGGGTGGAACAGTAGCCTGGGTGTTGGCTTGGGCATTGGTGGTGACCGCTTGGGATAGCGCTTGGAAAGCTGCCCGAAATTAGGCATGGGACACCGTCTCACCTAAAGGATCAACGGGTTGAGGTCGTTCGTTATTTCTGTGAGCTCTACGAGGAGGCATTTTTTGTCATAAGAGAGCACAAATTAACCGCAGAGAGAAACAGTCATAGGCACGATAGACTCTTGAAAGAAAGAAACAACTTTTCCTAAAATGTCCTGTAGCCTCATACTCATAGATGTAGCACGATACATATCGATGATCAAGTCCCTACGTAACGCAGCTTGTCAAACTCCCTAGGACTCCTTGAACCTTAGGCTCTCTGATACCAAGCTTGTAATGCCCCAAGAACCTATCTCGAGATGTCACATGGTGCTCAAGGCCGCACGTGGCCTCAAGCTAACCCTCTAAGCCTGTCATCACTTTCAGAACTCATTATAGAATAAATCATGCTAAAATAAAGAGGAATAACCATCTCATGAACATACTGAAATATAAAGTAATACTGCCCTGTACAAATAAAATACTGAAATCTCTATACATACTAGTACACTAGTCTGACAAAGCCTCTACTACATAGGACTGAGGAACCATTAGGACAAATCCCCAACTTACTCATACTGAACTGAAAGTAAACAACCATCTATTAACAAGACAAAATCAGAGACACAGGTCCTCGAACCATGAGGACTCACCAACCATAGAAATGAAGATGAAGGTACTCGAAGATCACTGTCGCAGCTGAGACTGAGCACCTGAACCTATATTATGAGGAAATATAGAGTACAAAAGAGTATATGAGTCAGTACTTGGGAATGTAATGAGTATGTGGGGGTGGATGCAACATTTTAAATAATATCATAAATGTATAAGAAAATCATGCATGCTGACAATAATAACTCTCTTCGCTTGAATTATCTAAAACATCATTTTTGAAAGTCATCAGTAATAACATATGCTTCATAAATCTCGTAAATCATTTAACTCAACTAAAACTCTTTGACTCTTGACTTAGAGTGACTCAGTAACTCATGGTACTTAGATCATTATGGACGTGGGATTTTCTTATAACCGACATAACTACACCATGTGAGCCGTATGGATTCCAACATTTTACCCTCCAAAGAAGAGAATCCCACATTGGCGGGGGTGTTGTACTCTTGCCAGGGAGTACAACCTCAATCTCGTTAGCATAATCTCATACTCGGAATTTGGCCCACAACTATCAACATAAATCCTACAGTGGCATGTAGTTTCATGGAAATACCATATTTCCCGCTCGGTGCTAAATACTCTTCCCAGACTCAGCTCAGAACGCGTTAGGAAATCCACCATAATCAATATCAGCTCATGGGTCTATCATAGAGACCAAAACATAAATATATCTCCTCCGTAAATCATGAACAACTGTGGATTCCTAACTCGACTCAAAATCAAAGCAATTTTTCTCAACATCAAGTACATTTGCTTGTCGAATCATTTTCAAATATCAAAAGCTTCAAGGAAACATCATAGGAATCATTCTTGACTTTCAATCTCAAATATCGATATATATTCAATAGTCAAATTTCTCATGGAAAGTCATAACTCATGACACTTTTCTTAAATCGCTTAAAAATCATCAATACGTAATGACAATATACAACTCATGGAATAAATTCTCAATTTAAGAAATATTATGGTGAAATAATCATAAATATCAAACTTATTCAACTCAAATCTAATAAATCATAAATAAAGAAATTTGGGTGTAAACCCACTTGAAAAATCATGTAAATCAATAATAGAAAGTAAATTTTTAGGCACAAGAACGAAAGGAGTGTTCTTGTTCAAGCCCCACATACCTTGGATTATGATTTTAGAGATATAGAAACTTGTTTGGAACTTCTTTCTCACACTTTTAGACCAAGATTCTTGATGCCCTTGACTTGGGGAACTTAATTCTCAAACAACTTGGAGAAATTTATGGAAGATCCTTGAATTTCTTGGAAGAAGATTGAATTATTGGGTTTTGGAAGAAACCCTAATTTTTAGATGTTTCTTGGAAGAGGAAAAGAGGAAAAAAATGAATGGCTATTCTCTACTAGGGTATATATATAAGACCATATGGGGCGGAAATGATCAAAATGCCCTTTTGAAAAAGCTGAAATTCGCTGATAAGGGCCTGTGACGGTCGATCTGACGGTCCGTCAATTCTCCTGATGGTCCACCAGATCGTCCGTCACTCGAGTTCCAAAACTGGAACATTCTTCCTCGACGTGACGGTCGAAGTGATGGTACATCAGAAAACTGATGGACCACCAAGTCGTTTGTCACTCGAGGGCCAGAAATGAGACATTTTATCTTGACCAGACGGACCTCTTGACGGTCCGTTAACTTTTTGACGGTCCACCAACTCGGCCGTCGCACGATAGCCTAAAAAGGAGTCACTTCCTTGGCTTCACGGGGTACTTGATGGTCCACCAGGGACCTAACGGTCCGCCAGGTCGACCGTCAAAACTGGGTGATCCGATACCGTTTAGTAAAACGGCCATAACTCCCTCATCCGATGTCAGATTTCAATGAAATTGGTATCGTTGGAAATATTATTCAATGCTCTACACAAAAAAAAGTAGAAATTAGAGAAATAGAACATGTTTTAAACATCAATCACTTTGGAAGTCATATATATCCACTCAAAAGACAGATTTAAGCTTAAGAAACGATTGGGGTATTACACCATTCTAGGTTGACTATGAATCTATTTTGTTATTTAGTCCAAGTTCACCAGAAATTCGGGTAATGATTCAAGTTACCTCAAAAAGAAGGTGTTAGGTACCTTTTGAGGTCCACAAAGGTGTTTTCTGACCGAATTCATACTTTACGTGGGCATTCTATATGATAAAAAAAGGTCACTTGTTTATTAACTTAATGCTACTAAGTGATAATGAATAATCAAGATGTTCATTTAATTATTCTAATTACTAAGTGACCATAAGAACAAGCCATAAACTAGTGTAAAGGAGATAAGCAAGAAGAGAGAAATAACATACTTTATAACAAAATATTTCTATTAAATTAAAGAGCCTAAACTACCCCAAATAACTAAATACATCAATTAAATAAAGAACAAATTCAAAAGGTCAAACCAAAGAATTTTTTTGACTTTATTCGGATCACTATCCAACTTGTCGATCATTATCCGGCCCACCAGACAGCAACCAAATTCTAGACAAGTAACAATGGCATACGTCGTATTGTCAATACATGTTTGGGTATTATCACTTTCGAATGTCTACCCAGCCCCCACCTAGGCTGGTTGTCAAACCTCAAAGCGTTCAAAAATAAAGGATAAAACTAATGTCTCTAAGAATGTATATTGTCCCAATCTATCATCCAAGAGGCATTAGACTTTTCTATTTGGGATTTGGGATCCATACAAATAAAGCTAAGTTTCCAAGTACACTCAAAGTGCATAAAACACATAGAAAGTCAAGTAGTATGTAATGGTCTCAAGTAAGCCTCTTGGTTAATTGAAGAATTGATTAAGGTGATTGACATGTCAAGACAAATAATTACTCATTTATTGAACCTATGAACATGATATCTAAGTGTTAATATGTCGACAAGCAAAAACGAGTAAGTTAGACAAAAAAGGTTGAGACGTACTAAGAGACAAACATTAACAGTGATGAATTTGCCTTTGTTGTTAGAAGTTACTTCAAGTAGAAAGCCCACTTATTGTTGCAAAAACTGACTGCAAAATTAAAGGTAGAAACAATTCTTTATTTGTTCGCAGAAGAAGAAACAAATTATTGTGAAAACGGGATTGATATTTGTCAATCTTATTTGATTGCAGAGAAAAGGATTGCATAAAGTAATTATTGTGAACGAAAACTGATTCCAACTGTTAAAACATCAAACAAATTGTGGAAAAACATTTTTAAACAGAAATTGTCTTTTAAAAAGGCAAAACAACTTTTGAGATTAGCACAAAAATGCCGAGAATGTGACTATTAAAAATGTTGGCGCTGATTTTATATATTGCCGAAAGCATTTTTTGAAAAGTCAATATTATTTCTTATTGTTATTAAGAATTTTTTTGAGCTGAGACTCATTTTTAAACTAAAATGGATTTTGTCATTTGCTAAAAAATATCTAAATCCAAAGCTAATCTACTACGTCGTTAAAATACTAAGTAAACCTGTTGACATTAGCCTATTCTAAAAGATAATCATTATCCCTAACACATAATTTATAAGTGATCACATAAATCAATTGTTGATCCTAGATTATATTTGACTAAGTGATTCACAAACAACAGTTAAGTCACATGTACCCCACCTCCCGAGCTGTCCCAAATTTATTATTACATCTGTAGTGTTTATACAGAGATTATTACAACACAATGAATAATAAATAAGTAAATAAAAAGGAATGAGGAATCCCTCCCTAATTCGGAGTGACTCTTCAAAGCCCAAAATTATCTATAAAGGTGTCGGCTATGCATAAACAAGACTGTGGATCCAAACAACACATCAGAGATGGACACAAGACACAAAAACAATGCAACAAGAGCATAACAAACACTAAATAGTACCTATAGGTATATTTTCTAGTATTATCACATAAATTGTAAAGAAAATTGCATCGATAGGGACTTACCAGTTAATGATAACGAAAAATAATAAGAAAACCAAGCAACATAAAATCTAAGAATGTATTGCCACAGAAAGAAAAAGACCAATGTTGAAATGGATTTCATCATTCCATGTGCATTTAAGAATTTTTTGACATTATTTACCGGAAGTAGTGGTGGTGGAAACGGGTTCCACCAGAGGTGGCACTTCGATAGTGGAGGGGAGAAGAGAGGAAGAAGGGAGATGACACAATGGTCGGAAGTAGAGTTCAAGTGGATCATGGACGGTAATGGAAGTTTGGACGGTTGTTGTTGGAGTGGCATATGGATAAGGATGAGGCTGCGAAAGGGGTCCACTAGTTTGCTTACCGACTGTATACCTGCTTGCAGCAGTGATTGGTTGGTGCATCTCTCTGGTGGCTGGGTAGCGGTTGTTCATCGGCCAAACACATGGGGAGGAGAAGAGAGAAAGGGGAGTGATGAGGCAATTGATGGTGGCTGATTTGGTTCACCGATAGTAGCATCGCTGGTGGGGTGGGTGGCGATAGCTATGGCTATTGATAGAGAGAGGTAGAGAGAGAAAGACAAAGAAGAAAGTAGATGCTTTGATAAAAATAAGGGATTAGGGTTTGGATTAAGTTTAAAAGGAAAGAATAGCCTGAGTGGATCTCAGCTGTTGGATTAATATTTATCAACGGATAAGATCAAAATGATCCATGAAATGGGTTTAAAAATTAGAATTTAATTTGATGGCCATATTGATGTCAATTTTGATTACAATTGACAAAAATTGAGTACAACAATGGCTAGAAATTAAATATATAGAAGAATAACTTTGAATTGGTTCATATGAAAAAAATAATAAGGTGTCGATATTAAGAATCAACTACGCATGTTAAATTAATATTATGTAAAAAATATTATATTAAATTGCCGGTGAAAAAATTTGAAATAATAATTATAATAATAATAATAACAATAATAATTATAATAGAGTTTCGCAAGTTTTCTATTCCACCGTTAGGCTGAGCTCTAACGTTCACTCTGCGACCTAACATTCACTGCGCCTGAACCGTACAACTTCTATTGACTAGCCGGTCGTCTTTGACGCTGATGCCAACGTAGACGCGCCGCCAATAGGTAGGGTAATTTTCCCCCTCGTTCTATCTCTCCCCTAAGCTCTTTTTACCCCTTCTCTCTCTCTCCCATCTCTTCTTGCACTCTTCCCACTGCTATCGCCGGTGGGATTAGGGATTCCCACTGGCTCGACTCCGATAATGGTGTAAGGGGGAAGCACCTGTCATAGAAGGTTGGACGATGACGTACAATAGGCCAGCAGATTCCAGACTTGCAGCAATAGCCAGAAAAAGCTCTGACAAACTCCGGTGACGCACTGGCAGCTGCTTGCCAGTGACTCTATTCCGGCAACCAAATTCTACTCCAAAATTGCCAGAACAAGCAGCATGCAGGAGTACCCAGTGACATCTAAACTTTGATATTTAGTTATTTCTTATCATTTTAATTCTTTGTATTACTTTTTTGGTTATGATTTTAGTTTTGATGGGATGCTTTTATGTATTAGTGGATAGTGTTGTATTGTTCTAGATATTAGGCCGAATAGACTATTTTGTGTGGGCCTTCTGTTTTCTTACAATTTTATTATTTTTCCCTGTTTTCCTACGGTTGCTCTATTTATTTGTTGGCTTGGGGCTTTTTCATTTTTTGAGTGGTGGCTGTGAGGATTGATGGTGGAATAGGGTCATGTCTGAGGGAGATGGAGTTAAGGGTTGTTTTAAGTGAAGGTAGAGAGGGAAGGGTAGGAGGGATGTACGTTCCAGGTCGGGTGGTAGGGCTAGTGCGGCAAGGGGTGGTAGAGTTAGGTGGGAGCTGAGAGAATAAAGGTTATAGGTATGGTCTTTGAACATAGGGACCTTTTTGGCTAAGTCCATAGAGCTGGTGAAGATTCTTAAGAAAAGGAGGATTAACATTGCATGTGTTCAGGAGACTAAGTGGGTAGGGTCTAAGTCTAGGGATATGGATGGGTACAAATTGTGGTACTCAGGGAGTGAGAGGCGTTGGAATAGAATAGGAATTTTTAGTTGATGAAGAGCTTAGAGAGCAGGTGGTAGAGGTTAAGAGGATCAGTGATAGGCTGATGATGATTAAGTCGGTTATTGGGGGGCTTTCGCTGTATGTGTGTAGTGTTTATGCGCCACAAGTGGGCTTGGAAGAGAAGGTGAAAGTGAGATTCTGGGAGGTGTTGGACAAGGTGGTGAGAAGCGTGCCTAGATCGGAGAAGATTGTCATTGCGGGAGACTTTAATGGGAACATTGGGGCTCTTCCGAGAGGTTATGATGATGTGCATAAAGGTTTAGGTTTTGGTGATATAAATAGAAAGGGAGCTGCTCTGTTGGATTTTACGAGGGCTTTTGGGCTGGTGGTAGTGAATTCAAGCTTTTCGAAGAAGGAAGATCACCTAATTACTTTCAGAAGCGCAATAGCCAAGACTCAGATTGACTTTATGCTGCTTAGGAAGGGGGATAGGGTTTTATGTAAGCTCTGTAAATTCATTTCGAGTGAGCATCTTTTGACCTAGCACAGGCTTTTAGTGATTGACTTGATTATCAAGAAGAGCAAAAAGATAAGGAACGGGGAGGGTCGATTTAGAATTAAGTGGGGTGACTTGATGACAGTTAATATGCTAGAGATAGGAGATAAGGTGGTAGGGTTGGGGTGTGGGAGTGTAAGGGGGACATGGATAGTAGATGGGATAAGGCTGCCAGCTACATCACGAAGACTGCTAGAGAAGTGTTGGGTGTTTCAAGGGGCGGGAAGGAAGGCATAAGGGGGACTAGCGGTGGAATGAAGAAGTTAAGAAGAAAGTGAAGATTAAGAAAGGGGTGTATGTTAAGTTGATTGAGAGTAAAGATGAAGATGAGAAGCGGGTGAATAGGGAGGTTTACAAAGTGGCAAAGAAGGAGGCTAAGTTAGTAGTTATAGCTGCTAAGACAACAGCTTTTGAGAGCTTGTATGTGGGGTTAGGGGAGAAAGGCAGGGAAAGGAGGTTGTATAGTCTTGCTAAGGCTAGGGAGAGGAAGGGTCGTGACCTCAATCAAGTGAAGGGAATTAAGTGAGGGGATGGTAGAGTTTTGGTGGAAGATGTTCATATTAAGAAGAGATGGCAGGAGTATTTTTATAGATTTTTGAATAAAGAAGGAGACAGAGGCATTGAGTTAGGGGAGCGAGAGCATTTGGAGAAGAGCTTTGATTTTAATTACTGTAGATATTTTAAGGTGGAGAAGGTCAGGGAGGCTATTCATAGGATGAGGAAGGGTAGGGCGATGGGCCCGACGAGATTCCAGTGGATTTTTGGAAGTTTGTGGGTAGGGCAGGCTTAAGGTGGTTGATTAATTTGTTTAATGATATTTTCAAGACTGTGAGAATACCTGAGTCTTGGAGATAGAGTATGATGATTCCGTTATATAAAAACAAGGGAGACATATAGAGTTGCAACAACTATATGGGTATTAAGTTGTTGAGTCATACTATGAAGATTTGGGAGAGGGTGGTTGAGCGGAGATTGAGGAGGATCATGTCTATTTTGAAGAATCAATTTGGTTTTATGCCTGGTTGCTTGACAACAGAGAAAATCCACCTGGTGAGGAGATTAGTGGAGCAGTATAGGGAAAGAAAAAGGGATTTGAACATGGTGTTCATCGACCTGGAGAAGGCTTATGACAAAGTCCCTAGGGAGGCTCTTTGGAGATGCTTGGAGGTGAAAAAGGTTCTGGTGGCGTACACCAGAGCTATTAAGGACATGTACGATAGAGGGAAAACTCAGGTACGAATGGCGGGAGAAGACTCAGCACACTTTTCGGTTAAGACAAGGTTGCATCAGGGTTCGACTCTTAGTCCGTTCCTATTTGCGCTGGTGATGGATGTGTTGACACGGAGTATTCAAGGTGAAGTTCCTTGGTGTATGTTATTTGTAGATAATGTAGTTCTAATTGATGAGACGTGGGGGTGTGAAAAAAAAATTAGAGGTATGGAGGCAAACCCTAGAATCTAAGGGGTTCAGGTTGAGTAGGTCCAAGATGGAGTATTTAGAGTGCAAGTTTAGTGACTTAAGGCAGGAAGACGGAGTGGTGGTGAGGTTGGATTCCCAAGCTGTATGTAAGAAGGATAGTTTTAAGTATCTTGGGTCTATGATTCAAGGGAATAGTGAGATTGATGAGGATGTCTCTAATAGTATTAGAGCTAGTTGGATGAAGTGGAGGCTCGCCTCTAGAGTGTTGTGTGATAGGAAGGTTCCCCTTAGGCTAAAGGCAAATTCTATAGAGTGGCAGTCCGTCCAGCTATGTAGTATAGAGCGGAGTGTTGGCCTGTCAAGAACTCCCATATTTAAAAATTGAAGGTGGCGGAAATGAGAATGTTGAGTTGGATGTGTGGGCTTACAAGATTGGATAGATTTAGGAATGAGATTGTTCGGGAGAAGGTGGGAGTGGCTTTGGTTGAGGACAAGATATAGGAAGGAAGGCTGAGATGGTTTGGGCATATGATGAGGAGGGGCGCGGATACCCCAGTTCACAGGTGTAAGAGGCTAGCCTTGGATAGCTTCAGGAGGATTTAAAAGAGGCTGAAGAAATACTAGAGGGGAGTAATTAGACAAGACATAGAGCAACTTCAGCTTACCGAGGACATGACCCTAGATAGGAGGGTGTGGAGGTCGCAGATAAGGGTAGAAGGCTAGGGTGAAAACATGGGTTGTAGCAAGTAATTAGGAGAGTCTCTGTTTAGCCGGGCTAGTAATCATAGGACTATGTCGATAGGTAGGAGCCGCTAGTCATGAGAGATCGGGTGTGGTGGATAGCTTTGTTCTGTGAGTGTAGGTTACTACTAGGAGGGTAACCTATTCCAAATTTCATTTTTCTTATTTCTTATAGATTATGGCTCTTAGTTCCCCTATCCTGTATTTCTCTGAGTTTATTTTACTATTTTTGATTCTTTACTTCTATTATGCCACCCATCCTGCTTCACATTTCATTACGATTTTTTTTTATCTTGATCCGGGGGTCTATCGGAAACAGCCTCTCTACTTTTTTGGGGGTAGTGGTATAGACTGCGTACATTTTACCCTCCCCAGACCCCACTGTGTGGGAATACAGTGGGCTTGTTGTTGTTGTTGTTGTAGTAATTATTATAATAATTAATAGACAATGCGTTTGTAAATTATTAGAGTGCATATTTACAAAAATAATTGAATAAATATTAACAAGATTATGTAAAAATAAAGTATTATATTTAAATTGTAAAAATGATATTAAAAGTAATAAAATAATTTGTATATTTTTTAAATCATGAATGTGGCACATCAATATCTGTTTGATACAAGAATAATGTGTAAAAAATATTAATATTTAAAATTATTAATTTTGATAAAATAGCAACATAAAAGGAGTATTAGGCGGTCAAAATTGGGTGTCAACAAACATGAAATGGAGCCTAATGGAAAGATGGAAGCTCACCACTTCAATCCAGAAGCTGATACCAAAATTCAATCACTATACATGAGGAGTGGAATGGTCTATTACTGCATCGCATGGAGATACAGCCGCTCAAAGACGGGTTAGTGGATGAACACTAGCATAAACTCAGGATAAGGGTAAAATAATGTCATCCAGTAAAACTAAGTAAACCAACCATATGCATACAAATCATACATATATATAACCATGCCGGGAAAGGAAGTCGGGTTTAGCATGCATTTAAAACAATTAACCTGGGTATGTGTAGCTTAACCATCCTAAAACCACCCACGGGCTATATAGGTCCAGTGTAACCCACTGAACTGGCCTTAATACGTGTAGCCACACGAATCGGAGATAACATCAGAGTAGGGTATTCCTAAGTACTCTTCACTCTCCATGGAACATATTTACAGTGTACTTAGAGAAGTCTTGTTTACCTTATGAGTATCATATATGTTCATTGTAAAGCCTTAATTTTCTGGAATCGAAATGCCACACGATGCTCATGATATCGAAGGACCACAAGCTAACCCTCTACTGATATCTATACCTGAGCACTGCATAATATAATATAATATAATATAATAAATGCAGAAAACTGGCGGAAACTTGCCATAAGGTTCAAAACATCTAAAATACTCAAAACTGAACACTGAATACTGATACATCTGTCTGAAAAGCCTCTAACTGTCTGAACTATGGAGTTGATGGGACATGTCCCCAACTACTCCATCTACTGAAAATAAACTGAGTCTAATTCCATAGTAAAATAAGGATCTTCCTCGAATGAAAAGGACTCACTGCTACGTCTACGGCTGCTGACTGAGTCTGGACTGCTAAGGGTACTCTGGATCTCGCGCTTCTAAACCTATGGTATAAGATACCATAGCGTAAAAGAAAAGTATGTCTCAGTACTTTGAATGTACTGGTATGCTAGATGAGGTAAGGCTAAATGCAAGGTCTTATGAATGAACATAGCTTAACTGAATAACATGAGAGTACTAAATGAAGACATATGCATGAATGTATAAACCATAACTGAAATCATTGTGACTTTGAATACTGATACGGATACTGTTTTACTTACATCTGAACTCACTACTAATACTGAGATACTGAATAACTGAATCTTTTGATATTGATAACTGAGTACTGAAGTTAAGATGAGTCCTCTCTAGCGGTTGATCTCTGAAACTGATGATACTGAAGCTGATTAACTGAATCTGCTCATATCAATGACTGAGTTCTGATTTTGCTACTATCAACTAACTAAATTTATGATCAAACCTTTCTAACGGATGATCTATGAATCTACTAATAATGATAAAGAATGATTGTATCTGAGATCAGACCTATCTAGTGGAAAATCTCTAAATCTTCTAATAATAGAAATAACGGACTGAGTTTGAGATCAGTCCTATCTAACGGGTGATCTCCGGCTCTATTAGTACTGATACTGATTAACTTTATGTGATACTAGGCCTATCTAGTGGGTGGTCCATGAATATTTGGAACTATCTAAGTTCCTTACTGAGATGGGTGACTGTATCTGACAGTCCTGATTTCTGAGTTCTACTCTGAAGATTGATACTGAAACTGCAACTGTAGGAGTTCTCACTTAACCGACATGCCTTAAATCTGATCTAGTGGGGTTCAACCTGTAACCCCAGCTGGAAGGGTGTCAATACCGTGCCACGGGTAGATACCTCTTCTATGATCAAGCCTCTCTAATGGGTGACCCTGAATAGGAAGTCAAGCCTAAGGCAGTATGATAGTCAAGCCTTAATCTAATGGGTGAATCCTGGTCCTACGCTGGCTATGCAGTTCTGGAGTTCAGGGACTGTTACTAATGACTCTTCCTCTCTAATGGGGAAGTCGTCATCCCTGCACTCGCTCAGTGTTTGTTACTACTCCTAACTGAAGGACTCTGAACTGATTCTTAACTGAACTTAGACTAAGCTGAATCTGTTACTGATCATACTGAGTAACTGAGTTAAGCTGAGTTCACTTGACTCTGAAGACTAACGGAATACTTCTGAATTCTACTTTCTGTCGGAATGCTACTGAGTTATGCAACTTACTGAGCTTTACTGAAATCTGTACTGAATACTACTGAGGTATAAACTGAGTACTGAGCTGGACTAGGCTGCATACTGAAATTACTGAGTTTTTCTTAACTTCTATCACTAACTGAAATCTACTGATCATAGCACGACTGAGTTTTATCTTGAGACTGACTCGGCTCTAGACAAGCAGCTAAGTTTTTGGGTATAAATACCCCCAGGACTCGATAGCATAAAGTAAATAAGACATGAAAACTCTTGCATAACAACATGGCAATAGACTATCATTCACAACATAATCAATGAAGCATCACTTCAAGCACTTGAGAATCTAAATCTTGTAATTGTATAGGGAGGCATGTTATTATCTCTTAACTCATTCAATAAGGGATACACACACATGGGAATGCATACAACATATCTTAATTCATTCACAAGGTATTTCAACAAACACTTGGCATGCACTAGTTGACACATAATTGGGGATTTCATACTTAACATGCTACAATGGTACTATCTTCATCACATAAGCATTCTATCCAACATATGGGAGACACACCTTGGCCATACAACATTCAATACACCCAATTAACATGATTGCATAATTTAACATGATTCTTGAAGGGGATTTATCATGAATATCACTTAATCAACACATACTAGGGTCAAAGATTGAATCTTTATAGTCAAAACATAAATTAAAACTCAATATCAATATGAACTTCAATTTCAAACCACATAAATCATGAAAACTCATAAACATAAAATCTTGAATTTAAAAAGGGATTCTTGAACTTCTTGGGTGGAAGGAACCCAAGAATCAACATCTAACATACCTTTCTATGTAATTCTTGAAAGATTCACGATGAAATCTTGATGACTTGGGTCTTGAGATATGAACCCTAATGGTTGTTCTTGAAGAAAATTGAGAGAAAACTAGTATATTTGTGTGAAATAATGAGAAATCTCGTATTAAAGAGTATATATAAGGGTAGAAAAATAACCGTCTTGCCCTTGGAATTAAAATCCAAAACTGAAAAAAAATCCCGATTTTACATGTTGGCGCGACGCGCCATAATCGCGCCAGCTTACTGGAAATTGGATAATTGGGAAACTGAGCCTTGGCGCGACGCAGTGGAAATCACGTTGACACCTTGGTTGTGAACTGGAAATCCACCGCGATGCGGTGGAATGGTGGAGGCTTACTGGATTTTGAAAATTGTCATTTTGGCTTGCTCCACGACGCGCTAAAGTACCAGGTGGTATATTGTCTCACTAAAATGGCTCTAACTCTTCGTCCGAGTGTCGAATTTGGGCGAATTTGGTATCGATGGAAAGCTTATTTGATTCCCCACAGGGTAAAAAGTCAAAATATTAAAATTTTCACATGGAATAAAATATATTCATCTTTTAATCAAGATCTTTGATGTTCTAGAGATGAATTTGAACTAGGAAAAGGGTGGGGTATTACAGTCGCCATGACCAACCCCTCATGTCGACAAACATGGGTTTCCAATGTTCGTCCATTGGACTTCCACCTTCACAGTTAGGTATCACACCCTGCCATTATTTCCCAATTAAAACCATTTCCAACCAACCAATCCATAATTCTATTTATTATTAACCAAGGCTATTAATAGTGGTATCGTCATACTGACTATAACTTGAAAATATTGTCCTTAGACAAACCTTAAGAGGTTAAGAGATTCTTGTGTACCCATTTAACAAGTTAACTTGGGGGTGTCCCATGTACCCCACAAGTGTTTCATTATTATGACTGCTTGGGGGAGTCCCATGTACCCCACAAGTTGTTCATTAACATGTTTACTTGGGGGATTCTAGCATACCCCACAAGGAGTTCAATTAACCATAACCATGACCACCAAACTATTCCATTTAACTATTCCAAACCATTTAAACCATTTATACCATTTATGGTTCCATTACCAAACCATACCATGCAATAGTTCCATTAAAAGTCCAACAATATAGTAAAAGCATTTTTATAGGCATTTTATCAAACATATTGGGGCATAGTGTTTCCAAAGCTAAAACCAAATACCAATTAACCATTACCATGCAACTAAGTATCTAAACCACCATTAAAATATGTAAATACATAATTAAAACATGGGAAAACCATAACCAAGACATTATAACCAAAACCCCCAATATATATTTGAAAACCCAAAACCATATAACAATTATGCCATAAAAACAATTCACAAAATATGAATTTAGTTGGAACTAACAATGGGGAAAGGAGTACACTCCTTAAATTGAGTAGATGCTGGAGGTAAATCACTAACACAAGCCCCAAATTGATCACCTTAGTGAAACCTTAGCCTTCCTTTACCCAAGAGCCTTAGAGAGAATTGGAGAGTGTTTTCTAAGTGTTAATGAATAGAATAATAGGGAATATAATCTCCTAAGTATATTAAAAGTCGTGGGTACGTAATAAGTTAAGTGGGGAAATGTCTAGATTGCCCTTACTTAAACTGCATAAAATTCACATCAAGGGGTATGACTAACCATACCAGTCGTACCCTCAAATACAAGTGGTACTCATCACTCATACCCTATGCCTCCCCCTTGGACCCAACATTATCCAAGGTATGACATACCCAAACCAAGTCGTACCCAAAGCATATGACTCGTACCTTTGACCCGTACTCCTGGCAAAATAGAATCAAAGAGGATTGAACAGTGTCTACCATACGAGTCTGTGGTATGATATGTACCTTGGCTTACGGATCATGGTAATCCACTCGTACTCAGATCCAAGTTAAGTTACAAAGTCTAAGATTAAATAAAGGAAAACCCCCAAAGAAAACGACCCATATCCACCAATATGACTCGTATCCACCACTTCATATTCATTCTAAAAACCAATCCAACCCACCAACCATCACTGGTCAGCATACCACCAACCCATATGAATTGTAACCCAACATAGTACCAGTACCCCTTAGTCGTATCTTGTCCAAAAACAAAAAATCCAGGAAATTTTGTAAGGATCGAAAATGTAGGGTGTTATTTAAAAGTTCTACTTTTCCTTTAAAAATTAAGGGCAATTACATCAATATCCCCACATGTAACCTATCCAAACCCATCTTAATCTCCAAAGTCATCCATAACATTTAGAAAAATATTTCAAAGCACGTATTCTCCTCTCTACTATCAAGAAGACAAAATCAAGGGTTTCTTTTAGAAATTCAACCTCCAAGGGGGCATACTTAGACTTTCCTCCAAGAAATCATCATGTTCAGGTATGTGAAGTTTCACCAAGGATCTTCTTTTGTCCTTGTACCTAAGAATATCAGTTTTTCTAACGAATTAAAAAGTTACCAACTAGGGTTCAAACCCCATGTCCGTGATCTTGAATTTTATGCTCCTAAATGAGTTTATTTATAAATTATTATTGAACTTATGGCTTATTTATCATATCATGCATATGTTAAATCATATAATATGTACTTACCATCATTCTTAACATGAAATCAAATGATTTAGTAAACACTACAAGATGTTTGATTTGACATGAATTAAATGTCATGTACTTAATACTATGAACTTAGCTTCATCATGGAACTCATGGATTTGACTTCTAGCTATGAAACATATGCATAAACATGAATGGTTTCCAGACTTATAAAGTAGTTATGCTTACTTTATGATAAACTTTATATAGTATAAGCATCAATATGATTTTTGGGAGTAGTATTGAGCACCTAATGGATATGAATTCAATGTACCAAGTTCTAGAACTACATTCCACCATAGATATTATATTTGCCCAAATGGGCTTAGTATAGTGATCACACCAGTCATAGACTTGTACCTTTGGCAAGGTATATTGTGGCCTTCCAGCGAGGCATATGTTGGACTCCATGTTTCTCACACGGTTTATGTCGGTTAAAATTATCTCCCATAGTAAAAAATATTAGAACATAAGTGTATACAAATCACTAGCTTTATTAAATTATATCTTGTTACTCTATGCTTTATGACTTATCAGTTTCCAGCTTTATTCATGAAAAATGGTGAGTCTAATACACTTAGCATGAATTACTTCATTTCATGACTTATAGCATTTTTATATGTTGAATAAACCACTATATACTTAGTACATTCCATAAGTACTGACCACATACTCTATTTGCTCTGCATCCTATTATGATGTAAGTTCTAGTGTTCATTCTTAAAAACACGATTAGCCGCGATCACTCTTTCTTACTCCCGTCAAGTTGTGAGTCCTCATGTTTCAAGGAATTGGATATGATTCTTTTCTTTTTCAATAGTTCACTTTTATTTTCAGCTTAGACTTTATAATTTTGGGTCAGTTGGGGTTTTGTCCTAGTGGCTCTTCTATATGTTAGATGCTTGCCCAAACTTAGTAGTTTTGTAGTGTATTTCTCATGGTTGGACTATTTTCAATTTATGCTAATAGACTCAATACTTTATACTCTTGTTTTTATGAATGAATGTTAGCTTTCACTTATGGTTTTTATGTGAATTATATGATTTATTGTTGAGATAGATACCACTGGTTAGCTTCGAGCTACTTGTAGTCCTAAGCACTGTGTGACGTCTAGGGGGAAGTTTTGAGGCGTTACATTTTCTTATCCATGAACACATCCATATGATCTCTATAGAGATAGTGCCTCTAAATATTTTAGGCAAAAACTACTGCTGACAACTCAAGATCAGAAGTCGGTAATTCTTCTCAAGAACTTTAAGATCTTCAAAAGTATAAATTTTACCTTATCATGATGCAACAGAACACACCCAATGAAAACTCTAAAGGAATCGCAATAGATAATAAGCTATCTGGAACCTCTGGTAGAGTCAGAACTAGAGTAGAAATGAGTCGAGTCTTCAACTCCTGAAAACTCTTCTCATAAGCATTGGACTGCTAAAACTTGACTTTCTTTTAAGTCAATTTGGACATACGAGAATCAACGAATTAAAAACATTTAACAAACTATTTTTAGTAATTGTCTAAGCCCAAGAAACTCCTAATACTTGACGGAGATATGGGTCTACACTAGTTTCTAGCTACTTTGGTCTTGTGAGGATCAACCTAAATTTCCTCACTAGAAATGATATGATCGAGGAATGCCAATGATTTCAACTAGAATTCACACTTATTAAACATAGAGAATAACTGGAAATCTTTAAGAGTCTACAAAATGAATCCTCAAATTTTTTGTATGTTCATATTCACACCGAGAACAAACAAAGATATCATTTATGAAGATGATGACGAACATGTCCAAATATTGCATAAATACCTATTTTATCAAGTCCATAAAAATTTTAGGATCATTTTTTAGTCCAAAAGACATAATAACAAATTCATAGTACCATACCAAGTTTTAAAAGTTATTCTCTAACTCTAAGATGGTGATAGTTAGATCTAAGTCTATCTTTGGAAAGAAACTAGCTAGCATGTTAAAGTTGTTTGAACAACTCATCAATACTAGGAATAGAATACATGTTATTGAGTGTGACTTTGTTCAACTGATGGTAATCGGTGAACATTCTAAATGAACCATCTTTCATATGCATGAAAAGAACTAGACCTCCATATAGAGAGGTGTTGATTCTAGTGAAACTCTTGTATAAGAGGTTTTTCAACTAATCCTTTAATTACTTAAGCTCGACTGGGGATATTCTATAAGGAGGAAGAAGGTCTAACCCAAAGTCGATCTTTTGCTCAAGAGAGACAATGAATAAATCCTCAGGAAACACTTCTAGGTACTCACTAATAATTTGAATTGACTAAAGGGTTGGGGTTTCAAACTTAGAATCCTTAAAATTAACCAAATAGTAAATACAGCCCTTAGAGATCATTTTTATGGCCTTAAGATAAGAGAACAACTGACTATAGGCGCGGGGTGCTACCTTTCTATTTTATGACTTGTTATTCAGGAAAATATAACTTAATGACTCTGGTTCTATAGTCGACTGAGGCATAATAATAGTGTAACCAATCTATGATGAGAATGACATCAAAATCAGTCATGTCTAACTCCACTCAATCAATTGTCGTGATTTTTTGGAAAACTGAGACCGGGTAATTTTATGTTTACCCACTTGTATAAAACTAAGTCACCAACAAGAATAGAGACTAAGAAGGATTCAAAAAGAGTCTTATAGGCGACACTAAAATCTACTGCAATATAAAAATTCAAGAAGGAAAGTGTGGCTCCTATATCTAATAGTGTATACACATCTATATGAAAGACTCATACTATACCAATAACTAGGCCTGGAAAGCTCTTCAGATCCTTATAGAAAGATAAAGCATAGAAATGGTTAAGGCGTTGATCATCGCTGGGTAGAAGCACCTTATTGAGCTGGGTGACCTAAAGGATCTAATAATGCATACACATTTATATGAAAGACACGAATGTAATAGTTGTTGACACCTAATTTTTTCCCTCCACAACTCTTGGATTTTAAATAAAATTACAACATTTACTTTATAGGATAAAAGGCTTTGAAAGTATTGATTTGAATAATTTTGTCATTTTGAATAATGATTATTATCGTATTAAATATGAAATTATATAATTTTATTACTTAAATATTTATTTTACAAAATATCAGATTTTGATCAAGGCTTATATTGAAAATAAATTCAAATGATTAAAATCTTGATTCAAATATAATTTACTCTTAAAAATAATTTATTTAGAGAAATCTTTGTTTGATTTTATTGAATCAAGAAGCTCGGGATTAAAATAATTGTTAATTCAATTCAAATTTTAATTAAATTCGGTCAAATTTATTAAATTTTCCCTTAATTGAAATCAACTTGGCCACAATTACAATGCAATTGGCCTATTAATATTTGATTTGGTTAAAATTTAAATAAACTCGACCAAAATCTTAATCTAATAAGGGTCATTTGATTAAATCCTAAACTAGCCCATTTCCCATTTTTAAAATTGGGTCACCAGCCTAATTTTCCTCCCAAACCAGCCTTCACCCCTTATATCACCTTCTAGCAGCCCACAACAATAGATCAGTAGCCCAGCAACCATACAAAACCCAACTCCAGACCACACCATTGCCCTGACCCGGCCCCCCTCCTTTTCTTTTCCTTTCCTTCATCAAACAACCATCAACAACAACTCATAACCCAGAACAACATACAACACGCTTAACAGCAAACCAGTGAAAATACCCAAACTCGACTTCAACAATTTGGTAATTTCAACACCAACAAGCATCGAACAACCAAACCCTATCAGATACCCTTTTTTTCACTTTTCCTATCCCAAAATTGCGAGAACCTTTTAGAAAAGTTCTAGGTGGAAGTCAAGTCAATATTCCAATGAATATTCCTCTAATAATACATTGGAAATTTGTTGGATTCGTACTATAAAGGTACGATTGGTGCCCAATTTCTATTGGTTGGGAAAAAAAACATTCCCCAATATACCCAATTTTCAAATTCCTTCAAAAGAATCCCAAAACTAGTACAAGATTAGGGAAAATTCGGTTATCATCCAAAAAATATTTAAAATATCTCACTTTGCAAATTTTTAAATTACCCCCGTCTCGTTATTACCACATTGTTTGAGAATCAAAGGAGGATCCTAGCTAATTCTCTATAAAAGGCTAATTTGGGAGCAAAAAGAGAGTGTAAAGCTATTTTTAGAGAAAAACTAGTGAATTTTTTTCTGAATAAATTGTTTGGAAGTCGTCGACTTCTCGGAATTCTCAAAAGACCATTTTTCAGTGGTTGTGATTTCGATGGAAGCCCGAAATCCTGTTTTGCTGGTCCAAAAGAGGTAAATTTTGTGACACTTTACCTTTCTCACAATTCTACTTCTTTTTCATTATCGTAATGTAATTTAGTTTTGTTTCGCTGGTGGGATGTTTACAGTAGATGGCTTTGAAAATCCATAGGATTTTAAGATCAATGTGTTGATGTTTTGGGTTCATCTTTACATTTGGTCCATTCTGTCCTGGGGGCATCAGACAACTCGAATTTCACCATTAAAAGTTGTTTCGTAACTTAGTTGTTATTTTTCTTTCAAGTTTAGTGTTCTGTGTTGAACTACCCAATTTAATGGCATTTCCATTTAAGTATCTACATGTAAATTTTTTCTTACTTTCTATTTGCTTAAGCTTGATCATTTTTTTTAGATAGTTTAATTAAGATTCTGTTTTTCTGAGGGGATTAATCTGTTTGCTGCCATCTCTTGTATCCTATAAATCTTCTTTAAAGGAAATAGTTGAAGTAGTTCATGCTAGGTCCAAAATTGGTAAAACATTTTGCAGCCTTTTTTCCTCGCATTTTCCTTTCATTCACTTACTAGTTGCATTTCCTACTTGTTTGTCTACGATGTCCTCTTTCTTTTTCCTTTTCTAAGATCCACGATATAGAATGTGGTGCGCCAAGGTTAATATTGTAAAGGGAAACGAGTGTTACTCTTAGTAACCTCAAAAATTATGGTGTAGTTCATTTGTTTCTTTGACTATATCACTGGGTCATGCAAATGGTACTTCATTAGTAGCCTGTTTGACTTTGTTTTGTTAAAGTAATTTGGGTTGTAGGATTGTTCCTATTTCCAGTTTAAGCTGAAAAAAATGTTTTTGTGATTAAATATCGAGATTAGTAATTCTAAGTATCTTTTTTTGGTGAACTTTGCAAATTAAGGACCTCTCGAGGACCTTTGATGTGTATTTGGCTTTAAATTTTCAAAGAGAGGGTGAAATATTTAATTAGTTAAATGGTTTACTTCTTTCCTTCTACTTAAATGGTAGTTGTGGGTTGTTTTCCTTTCATTTTTTTTTCTTCAGATGTTTTTATTCATTATATTCAAGCAATTTATAATCCTATGTTTAATAGTATTCCTAGAAGTACTTGTCGGGCCGATATTCTTAGACTTCATTCACAATATGTTTTTAATTTATCTACATTGTTAAAAAATATTCAATGTAGGATGGCTCTAACTTCTGATTTTGGTCGTATTGTTAATAAAAATGATTATTTAATCATTACTTGTCACTGGATAGATAGTAATTTTGTTATCTAAAAATGTATTTTAGTTTTTTTTATAATGAAGATCGTAGATATACTGGAGAATTTATTGCTGATTCGATTAGTAAAGTTGCAGAATTTTATGGTATTGAAAAAAAAGTCATATGTATTGCTTTTGATAATGCTTCTAACAACAAGACTGCTATTACAAAGTTAAATGCTAGTCTCTCTCCGCCGTTACCTGAAATATTTTATGTTAAGTGTGCTTGTCATAGATATAATTTAATTGTAAGAGATGGTCTTTAATTTTTTGAGCTTTATATTGAAAAAAGTCTGGCTTGCTGTTGCCTTTATTCAAGAAAATAATCGAAGAAAAGGAATTAGAGAATTTAAAGTTAAATGTGAATAAAATGGAATTAGACCGATATTGATGCCTGAAGAATGTGATACTAGATGGAATGCTACGTATAATTATTTAAAAACTTTTCATGCTTATAGAGTTCCTATTACATTAATTTTTAACTAACATTGTGGTTCATTTGTTAATTCGGCTGAATGTATGATGCATGATTCTGATTGGACTGTAATTGATGATCTTGTTAAGTTTTTGAAAAAAAATTATATAGCTACGGTTGAATTTTTTGGTGCTTATTATTTTACTGTTTATAATATTTTAGCATATATAGCTGATATTTCTTCTTTGCTCAAAGAATATAAGAATAAAGATGGTTACAAAGAAGCTGTTGGTGCTATGTTTGCTAAATTTAAAAAATATTTTTTTTTGATTCCCCCTATTTACTTGGTTGGTGCTATACTAAATCCATGTATGAAATATACTACTATGTGTCACTTTAGTACTCTTATTTATTCTAACTTAGAGATAAATACTAACAATGATTCTGATGATGAAGAACAAAAACAACTAGATTTGTATACGGTTATGAGTCATGCAAATATTTATATAGATAAATTATAGAACCATTATGCTGATTTACTTGATTTAGCTGTACCAATAAATATCACTCCAACTGTCATTCCTCATCCTCCCGAGAAGCCATCATCTTCTAAAAGGCCGGCACATAGTGATTTTTCTAATCACTTTTATGATTTAAATATTTGGAACAGTTTTGAGGAGGGAACTTACACAACAGCTTCTCGGGAAGTGCTTAAGCAATATCTTCAAACGTTGATAGAGGATCGTAGATGACGGATCAATGCATTGGATTGGTGGAAGAATAATGAAACACAATATCCTGTACTTTCAAGATTAGCTAGAGATATATTGAATGTTCCAATGTCATCCGTTGCATCGGAGTGCGTTTTTAGTCAGGGACGACAATAGCTTGGAGATAACCGACACTCATTGGGAAGTAATGCTATGAATGTTCTAGTTTTCCTTAGAGATTGGATTAGAGCGGAACAAAGAAATCAAGGAATGGTGGTGGAGCCGAAAGACGAACAGAATCTTGAAGAAATTATGACTTCAAGGGAGAACTCAGCACAAACAAGTCCAATGAATGGTTTTGCCCCTATTGATTTTGACTATCCTATGCTAGTTCCCATTAATGTTAACATGGATGAGTTGGAAAAAATGATGAAAACTTTGTAGATTTTTCATTCATGTACATTATAAATTTTGAATCATTTTGCAATCAATAAAATATAACATTCATTCACTCCTTACTTTGTAATTTTTTTCCATTTAATGATTTAAATTGAATTTCTAGTTTAAATTAAATACTTAGTTTTAATATATTACTAATTTACTCTCAAGCTTTACACTAACTCACTAAGTAATAGACAATTAAACATAACAAACATATAATCATATATACACATAATGAAAAAATAAATTTCTTGTAAGTTCAAAACCTCAAGTATTATTAATTTATTATATTAAGTAGCATATATTTTAAAGTAGTACATATATTGAATGGTACGTATATATGTGTATATATTTTATATAGACTCTAAAGTAGTATATATTTAAGGTATACATGTGTATATATTTTATAAATTAGTATATATATTGTAGTATATATCTTGTAGTATATGTTTTATTTAAAGTAGTACATATATTGAATGGTACGTATATATGTGTATATATTTTCTATAGACTCTAAAGTAGTATGTATTTAACGTATACATGTGTATATGTTTTATAAATTAGTATATATATTGTAGTATATATCTTGTAGTATATGTTTTATTTAAAGTAGTACATATATTTAATGGTACGTATATATGTGTATATATTTTCTATAGACTCTAAAGTAGAATATATTTAACGTATACATGTATATATATTTTATAAAGTAGTATATAACTATATATATAGTGTGTGTGTGTGTGTATATTGTAGTATATATATTGTAGTATATGTTTTATTTAAAGTAGTACATATATTGAATGGTACGTATATTTGTGTATATATTTTCTATATACTCTAAAGTAGTATATATTTAACGTATATATATTTTATAAATTAGTATATATATTGTAGTATATATCTTGTAGTATATGTTTTATTTAAAGTAGTATATATATTTAACTAACGTATAGTCGTATACATGATTGCACGTGTAATTGTGTATATGTGTATATGTTTTAAAATTCTAATGTAGTACATACTATATATATAGTGTGTATATATATTTTGTGTATATTGTTTAACATATTTAAAATGTATACAGATAGGTATATATAGTGTATATTAGAGAAAAAACTTTTAAATTTTTTTTATTTTGACCGGATTTACCCAGGATGGATCGGGTTACGTGTAAAGGGACGGTCCTGGATTGTTTCTTGAAAATTTACTATTGGGCTCGGAACCAGACCGGCCCTCAACTCAGTTAAAAGTGACGGGTCTGTTCTGGTTTGACCCGGCCCGGCCTCGTTAACTGGCCTACCTTTTTCTATGTTTATTTGCTATATGTTCCTTCGAACCTAGTGAAATCCCCTACTAAGTCGTTAAAAAACTAACTTTGCATAAACCTCAAAAAATATTTTTTTAGTCGATTCCCTTTTCAATAATCAATTTTTCTTTTTTTAAGTTAGTCAAAAGAATCATTTTCAAATGGTCCGGATAAACGCAAGGTAGCGGATACTCTTGGTGCCTTAATAACCTTTCAAGAGTATTAATAGGAATCGCTTATCTAGAATTTCAAAACTTAAATGATTTTGCTATTTTGAATTATTTAACTAATTTATAAAGGTTTTCTTGATTTTCCTAATTAAATTAAGTGGCGACTCTATTCTCGAGTTTAAAAAAAAATCGAAAGTATTTGAACTTGTAAAAAATCTAAAAGTTATTTCTCCGTAAAACAGAAATGGCAACTCTGCTGGGGAATTGAACTAGGTTCTAACCAAATATTTGAATCTGCCGTTTTGACTAATTGTTATAGTGTTTAAATTGTTTATGTGCTTATATGTGCGAAATTAAACGGTGGCATTTCATAGAATAATTTTGCATGATGATTATTAAACTATTTTAGGGTTTCATCGATGTTCCGTCCCCTGTTGTTCAACTCTGAATAAAGTGTAGGAAATACGATAGTTTATCCGTACGAGGCATCCGATGGTTGTTCGTATTTCCAAACCCAAGTATTCCGCTGGAGAACCTGGTTCAAACCCACTCTAGACACCTAGAGTAGAGCAAAACCAAAACCCTCTTTTAGGCATGAACCTAGGATGACCTAATACTCGAGGGGGTATTAGGCCCATTAGAAAATCTGTCCTGTGTCTATTAACCCCTAGTCAATTACTGACGAACCATATTTATGTGTTGAAGAAAATATATGTTTGTTTTATCCAATATATTATCCTTTGGGGTAGAGGAAAGGTTTATCCTTGTTCATGTGTTTGTAGGAATGGCTCTACCGTATCCCGGCAAAAGACTCAAGATAGTTACCGGACCTGTTAACTTTCTGAAAATATGGTGGGATCATATGAGTGGAGAAGATAAAAAGATTGTTAGTATGCATATCGGGCACCTGCCTTCACTCATAGAGATAGATGCTTGGCCTGAAATGATCCTCATGCTAACGACATTTTGGGATGATGACAATATGGTGTTTCACTTCAGGGACATTGAATTGACCCCCACTATTGAAGAGGTGAGAACTTATTATTAGAGCATTTATATGTGTGTCAAGAGAAAAAGTACACCTGACAAAAACATTCTAGTCCCATTGTATGGAGCAGTCAAGAGATCAAGGATGCCTTTTCAATCAATGATGATACTTGGTTGGGGAAATATGATGGGGCAAACATATCTTTTCGTGATTTGTATCACCGGTTTGGAAGGTATAATGCTTTTGAGAAGTTCGTACATAAATTTGAATCAAAGGTAAAATAGAAGGAGAAAAGAGCATTTGTGTTTGCAATAGGTCTACTTGGAACTATGGTGTTCCCACAAGGAGAATATGGCACCATTCATCCAAGAGTCATTATGGTGACGCACACGTTTTTATATGGAATTAAATATGGTTTCGTAAATGTATTCTACACCCTAGCTTCCATGATTGTAGCTGAAATATATCAAGCTTTGGAAAGGTGTCAAGCCGAGAATCATTTCTTTCAAGGTTGCAACCTCATCTTACAATAGTGGATGATGACACGATTAGTAAAAAAATCCTAGAATGGAGTAGCCAGACCCTCGAACAGGGGTGGATCTTCTATCATCGCATGACATGTGGTTGTTCCTACACAGGTTTAAGAGAAAGGCATCTCTGGAATTTTGGTTTAAGGTTTTTGGGGAATTAAGAGATTACAACATCTAGTGATCCATCAGATATCTTCGCCCGAGAAGTACATCACTCAAGGGAGTGAATGGACTTTTCTAGTACTCCCAGGTCTCAGGGGAACTCATCCTTATAATCTTAGAAGAGTCCTTAGGCAATTCAAAATCAAGTAGGAGACACCACAAACTGCACATATGCTTAAATTCATCACTAAGTATGAAGAAGGCAAAATCCTGCTCAAGGACTACATGGTAGATGGGTGGAGGATAACAAAGATAGAGAAAGTATCTTTTTGTATCAGGTATGAACCCGAGGTCAGTGACATTTACAAGGAATGGTTGAAAAAGAATCTTGCCAAAATATTGATCCCAGGGCTAAATGTACCCACTGGAATTATTAATGTAGAGTCAGAACATTAGATCTGACTCCACAGGCTTCAAGAAAAATTCCAAATAAGTGAGATCATGCACCAACAGATGCATATGTAGTATGTCTCCACCATACACCAATTGAGAGAAGGGTTAAATTGATCTAGGTAAGAGGTTTATGATGCTAGACAGTGTTTAGTCGATTTGGATGATTGCATGGTTTCTCGGATTGATAGCATAGGAAGGATGACATATAAGAACAAAGTGCAGTTGTACGGGAGTGACCTGATCATCAACAGGTATTACATATGGAAAGAGGTGAATAAGGCTAAGAAGTCAAGGGCTAATGAAGGAGCATCTAGGAGCTAGTCTTTCTGTCCCCTGCCCAGGAACTTGTTCTTTTTTTATGTTATTTTCCTTTTCCCTAAAGATTGTATCCCTCTTATTCTACTTTTGTAGGCGTTTATGCCTTTTTATGTATTTATGAAAATCTAGGGGATAATGGATTGGCTTTAAAAAGGCATATATTTTCTTCAAAATTCGTTAGGCCAACCCTTGGCTCAAAAGGGTCACCCCAACTAGGATATGTGTTTAGTATAATGTTTTTATGTGATATAAATGCCTTATGTGTTTATGTGAAATTGTTTGAATCAAAGACAAATTTATCCACTATAATGTTTTAATGTGATATAAATGTCGTGTGTGTTTGTTTGAATCAAAGACAAATTTATCCACTATGCTCCCGTGGATCAGTTTGCCTATGATTCAAAAAACTCTATGTGATTACTTCTTGTCAAATATCTTGTATTATTTATCATATATGAGATCTAACACACCTGCCTTTGAGTTATTTTACTTGACAGATAATTGAAAACTACTCTTTGTTGAAACAAGTTGGCAAAGCACCCTAACTTCAGTCGGTCAAAAGTTCATAAGATCTCGTCCCCTAACCATCATTCAAATATGACTGGAAGTAAAAAAGATAATACATTATCAGGGACAATGTAATAGCGGAACAAAGCGAGATGATTGTTGAACTCACAAGAAAATTGGAAATTCTTTAGGAGGAGATAAACCGTACTAGAGATTTAGCTAATCTGGTCATCACCATCAACGCTCCTACCCCAGGAGGACACAGGCCTTCACTCCAAATTCCTCCCCTTAGTACACCTATTCTTGGGAACCATCCAAATAACATATCATCTGCCTCCGCTAGGGGTGGGCGTTCGGTCGGTTCAGTCTGACTGTTTAATATCAGTTCGATTTATCGATTTTCGGATTGACCAAAATGACATCCATAACCAAACCGAAATAAATTCAGTTTGGTTCGGTTTTTACAAATTCGGTTCGGTTATTTCGGATTTTTATTTCGGTTTGAAATATTAAAGTAGTTAGCCTCTCTTTTTCATAACTGAGCATTTAAAATTGTTGGATTTTTTTAGAAAAAATATTTTTTTCAAACCTGTTTTTCATTCTCAAATATAAATAATTATAAATAACTCAACATGGATGAAACGAAATGAAATAATCATAAGTTTAACATAATACATAATGTCATTAATCATTACATATAATATAACCTTGCATGAATAGTCTACAAAACAATACAAAACTCATATAAATAGTCCATGAAACAACATATTTTCTGCATAAATAGTCCATAAAACAGTTCAAAGTCACCAAAATAGTCCACAAAATATTTGAGTCACTAAAACAATCCATAAACAGCCTGTGGCGTATGCGAATTTGCTGTTAAATATTAATTGTGAATGTGAATTACTAAATATTATATATATAACATAATGTTATATAATATATATAAAATAATATTATGTTATATATATAATATATATAAAATAATATTATGTTATATATATAATATAATATATAATATTATATTATATAATAAAATATATATATTATTTATTTATTTATTTATAAAATTTTATTTTTCGGTTTAAACCAATTTTTTTTAAAACCAAAAACCGAACCAAAAAATCAAAATTCTAAAATTACAAACCGAATCCGATCTGAAAAACCGAAAAACCGAAAAACCGAAAAACCGAAAAACCGAAAAACCGAAATCAAAATTAAATTTCGGTTTGGTTTTTTGGTTTTTTCTGTTTAAACCAAAATATGCCCACCCCTAGCCTCCGCTTCCCAATTACCCACAGATCCCATAATCAATAATCCTCCAATTTATGTTGTCCAAAACACCAATCGAGAAAAAAAACCAGATGTTTACCATCTACAAAATCCATCCCTAACCCCACAAAATCCATCTCCAAATCCACAAAACCTATTTTCAAACACATAAATCCGCTCCTAAATCCACAAAATCCATCCCAAAATCCATAAAACTCATTTCCAAATACACAAAATCCTTCACAAATTCCACCAAACTACTCTCGAATTCCACAAAATGTTCTTAATTTCCAAAGTATCCTCCCCACCTACCTCCCAACCTCCTCTCATCCTTAAAATCAATCTACCCTTCCAAATTATTCTTATGTCATCACATCCCCCAAAATCTACAATCCATTTCCTAGTCCCGAGGTAGACCATTACAAGAAAAAGAAAAAGAAGTAGAGGACTGAGAATCAAAAGAAGTTGTTGTCCATGAATAAAGAGATTAGAAGGATTAAGGAATCTCATGAGGAAAGGGATAATGATGCTTTAGGGTATGATGATCTGTATGTGCACCCGAAAGTAGATCAGCCAAAAGGGTGAAAGGTCCCTAAATTTAAGGTGTTCAATGGCACCAGAAATCCCATGCCTCATCTAAGAAGTTACTATGACCAAATGGTTGGGGTAGAAAGAAATGAGGCATTACTAATGTGTTTATTCAGTCGAAGTTTAAGCGGCGAAGCTTTAGATTGGTTCGTGTCTCAGGAACTGAAAAGATGGTCTGGCTGGAGGGCTTTGGCTAAAAAATTTCTCAATAGATTTGCATTTAATGTTGAAATATTCCCTGACCAATACTTATTATATCGTATTAAGCAGAAGAATGATGATTTTTTTTAAGACTATGCCTTCCGTTAGAGAAAAATACTATGAAAGTACAACCTACTATGTCTGAGGAGGAGATGGTGTTTGTGTTCTCTCATGCTCAAGAAGGAGAATTTTATACTAGGATGGTATCTGCGGTCAGGGAAACTTTCACAGATTTGGTAAAAAATAAGGAATCTCTAGAAGAAGGCATTCGAACAGGAAAGATTGTCAAAACCCCAATATCGTCTAAGACTTCTGTGTTTCCAAAGAAGAAAAAGAAATATGTAAGTGCGGTCTCTACCGACTCTGCTACTAAATTGAAGAAGAAAGTTAAGCCTAGGAAGGTTCTTTACTCACCACCGTCACCAAGTTTCTACCCTGTATTCTACACCCAATCCTAGTACCAAGCTCCACTTCCAAATATCCAATCCCAATACCAAGCTCTATTTCTAAATATCCAATCCCAATACCAAGATTCATAGCCAAATATTTTACTCCAACACCAAGTTCCGCAGTTGAATTATCAGTCTCATGCCCAAGCTACCCCTCCAAAAATGAAATAGATATCCAAGAACCTCCAATTTATCATCAAGTACCTTCTCCCACTAATCAACACCTATATATACCCCTCATCCAAACTTCAAAAGAGACCTCCCCGAAACATCACATTATTGGATTAAAGTCACACCCGACTCTTTGAGAGATTGAAAGATGTCAATCATTTACAGCCTATCTAATTGAAACCTGCCAATCTCCACTCCCAATCTTAGCATGTTGATCAAAATTGCACCTATCATTCGGGAGCAGCGGGGAACAGTATCGAGGATTGCATTAACCTAAAGCATAGGATTCAAGACTTGATTGATTAGAAAGTCATCACTCCCCAGTCACCGACATAAAATGTCAACAGTAATCCATTGCCTAATCATGAGGGAGCCTCAATTAACATAATTGAAATAGATGGCAAACGGGTGTCTAGCAAGACCATCACTAAAGTGGATTCCAAAAATTCCAAAAAGATAAAAAGAGTGGAGAATATACAAAGAGTCGTAGCTGCCTTAAGTTTCAATGAAAGGCCCCCATTTATAGTGATTACAACCCCAACTCAGGTATATACGCCACTGCCTAGAAAGAAATTTATTGTAGAGACTATTGCCGCTCAGGGGATGACACGGTCTGGACAATGCTACATCCCTGAAGATTTGACTAATAGAAAGGATTCATAAAAAAAAAATCACAGGAGGAGAGGCCAAGGAATTTTGGAGGCGTATGCAACCAAATGAGTATTCAATTATCAAGCATTTAGAAAAGACTTCAACCCATATTTCTGTTTGGGCACTGTTAATGAGTTTGTAATACCACTGATAAGCTTTATTGAAGGTCTTGGATGAAGCATATGTTCCCGCATGCATGAGTGTTGAGAATCTGGCCACAATAATAGGGAATGTTATGGGAAGTCATTGCATATTGTTTAGTGAGGAGGAGTTTTCATTTGAGAGGGTGTCGTTACTTTTAGTTGTCACGGATACATGTTTAATTGGGTATTGAGAGATGATGGATCTAGTTTGAACATTTTTTCTCTTTACACATTGATTCAAGTGGGATATGACTTGGAAAAATCCACTAAAGCCACGTTAATGTGTGGGCTTTTAATGGAGGGCGGAGAGATACTATAGGTGAAGTTGACTTTTACATCTAGATGGGACCTACTGAATTCAAGGCTAAATTTCATGTTATGGATATCTATCCTAGCTACAACCTGCTCCTGGGGAGACCATGGATCCATGGTGCAAAGGAAGTTTCATCAACCCTTCATCAATTATTGAAGTTTATTTGGGAAGACCATGAATTAGTCATTCAAGGAAAAGGAAGCTATTTGAAAAATCCAAATGGTTATATGCCTGTGATTGAAGATGTTCTGAGAGGAAGCAGTTTTTATATAGTGGAAATTGTAAGTACTGCAGAAAAAAATCTGATGCCACAAGTGCCAATGTCTTCTGTCTACAAAATAATTACGACTGTGATGTTAAGTAGAGGGTTCAAGCCCGGTCGGGGCTAGGGTAAGAATTTGGAAGGAATTAAAGCCCATTACGATCCCAGAAAAAATATCTAAGTATGGGTTCGGATACCAGCCAGTAAAGGAAGATAGGATTGAAGAAAAGTCAAAGATGAGCCTGTCAAAATCGTTGCCACTCAAGTACCAATCATTTTCTCTGTGTGAGATATCAAAATATGATGGTCTTGGGTATAGGGTAGGAAATTTGTTTGAGGGATGCAATACTATACCAGAGGATTTCCCAAAGTCTAGTAGGGTAAGGAAGGTTGCGCTAGGAGAGGCTTTGCAAAATAGGACCTCCACTCCTCTCATAACTCGTTGCTTGTCATGGTAGATGAAAGGGAAATTACTAGTAGTTTTATAAATCGGTGATGATCCGAAGGAGGCCCCGTGATCCACTCTTTTTATGTCTCAAATTTTCTTTTTGTGTTTTACTACTTTCAAAAAGGCATGGGCCCGCATTTGCGTGGGTCATGATCCATAGTTTGTAATTATTTTCCAAATTTCAATGAAAAGTCCTCCCTTTGTTTAAGAATTTATTTTGAAATATGATTATATCAGTGTATTTAATATTCTTGTTATCATCTAACTTGGTTTGTTTGTTTATTATAGTAGCAGTAATTTAAAACCTGCCAATGTCATGTCATGTCAAGGGTTAGACAAACAAAGCTAGGGAAATGATGATGAATGGAAAGAAGTTTATGAGGAGCAGTTAGTGAAAGATATGGAGGGATTTGAAAAATAAGAGAAGCCCAACCTAGAGGAAACTGAAATAGTCAACCTAGGCGATCGTGATGAAATCGAAGAGACAAGTGTTAGTGTTCACTTAGCAGAAGCACAAAAAAGAGAACTCATTCACTTGCTACGGGAGTACATTGACATATTTTCTTGGTCCTACGATGATATACCGGAATTAAGAACCAACATCGTATCGCATAAGTTACCAATCAATCCCGAGTTTGATCCAGTTAAGCCAAAAATATGGAAATTCAAGCCGGACTTAAGTTTGAAGATCAAGGAAAAAGTGACGAAGCAAATTCAATCTAAGGTTGTGGAGGTCACAAAATATCCAACATGGCTAGCCAATATTATCCCAATGCCAAAAAATAACGGCAATATTCAAATTTGCATTGACTATAGATATTTGAATAGAGCCCGTCCTAAAGATAATTTTCCACTACCCAACATCCACATCCTCATCGATAATTATGTAAAGCATGAAATGCAGTCTTTCTTGGATTGTTTCACTGGGTATCATTATATATTAATAGATAGGAAGATGCAAAAAAAGATGGTTTTCATTACACCTTGAGGTGTTTATCATTACAGGGTGATGCCGTTTGGTCTCAAGAATACGGGTGCAATATACATGAGATCTATGATGGTAATTTTTCATGATATGATTCATAAAGAGATTGAGGTGTACGTGGATGATGTAATTATCAAATCCCACAAGAGTTTGGATCATCTGATCCATTTGGAAAAAACATTTAATAGACTAAGAAAGTATAACTTAAAGTTATCTTGCTAAGTGTTCTTTTGGTATGCCAGTCAAGAAATTACTAGGGTTCATAGTTAGTAGAAGGGGCATCAAGCTAGAGCCATCCAAGATCAAGACAATTTAGGATTTACTGTCGCCTAGGACCAAGAAAGAGGTTATGAGTTTCCTGGGTCATTTGAATTACATTAGCAGGTTCATTGCCCAATCCAAAGTCATATGTGAGCCAATTCTCAAGACGTTGAAGAAAGACGCATTGAACGAATGGACAGAAGAGTGTCAGAAGGCTTTTGACAGAATTAAGGATTATTTGTTCGCTCCAACTATTTTGGTTCCACCAAGGGAAGAAAGTTTATTGTTTCTCTTCCTGTTAGTCTCAGAAAATGCTTTCATATGTGTCCTCGGGCAATATGATGAAACCAGTAAGAAAGAGAAAGCAATTTACTATTTGAGTAAAAAGTTCACGTCATATGAGGCTCGCTACACTATTTACTAGATTGTATTGAATCAAGAAGCTCGGGATTAAAATAATTGTTAATTCATTTCAAATTTTAATTAAATTCAGTCAAATTTATTAATTTTACCTTAATTGAAATCAACTTGGCTACAATTACAATGCAATTGGCCAATTAATATTTGATTTGGTTAAAATTTAAATAAACTCGATCAAAATCTTAATCTAATATGGGTCATTTGATTAAATCCTAAATAACTAGCCCCTTTCCCATTTTTTAAATTAGGCCACCAACCCAATTTTCCTCCCAAACTAGCCTTCACCTCTTATATCCCCTTCTAGCAGCCCACAACAACAGATTAGAAGCCCACCAATCATACAAAACTTAACTCTAGCCCACACCACCGCCCTGACCCAATCGGCCTTCTTTTCTTTTATTTTTCTTCATCAAAGAACCAATAATAGCAACTCACAACACAGACCAACGTATAACACGCTAACAACAAAGTAGTAAAAATACCCAAACCCGACTTCAAAATTTGATAATTTCAATGCTAGCAAGTATCAAACAACCAAACCCCATTAGCTCCGACCCCATTTTGACATGAGATACCCCTTTTTTCACTATTCCCATCCCAAAATTGTGAGAACCTTCTAGAAAAGTGTTGGGTGGCTGCCAAGTCAAAATTCCAACGAATATTCCTCAAATAATCCATTGGAAAGTTGTTAGATTCATACTATAAAGGTTCTATTGGTGCCCAATTTCTATTGGTTGGGGAAAAAACATTCCCCCAATATTCTTAATTCTCAAATTCCTTCAAAAGTATCCAAAAACCAGTACAAGATTAGGGGAAATTCGATAATCATCCAAAAAAAATGTCAAAAATATCTCACTTTGCAAATTTCAAAATTATCTTTGTTTCTTTATTCCCACATCATTTGAGAATCAAAGAAGGACCCTAGCTCATTCTCTATAAAAGGCTGATTTGGGAGCAAAAAGGGGGTCAAAAAAAAGAGTGAAAAGCTATTTTGGGAGAAAAATCATTGAAGTTTGTTTTATGAGTAAATTTTTTGGAAGCCTTCGACTTCTCGGAATTCTCGAAGGACTATTTTTTGGTAGTTGTGATTTCGACGGATGTCCGAAGTTCTATTTTGCTTCTCCAAAAAAGGTAAACTTTTCGACACTTTTTCTTTCTCACAATTCTGCTTTGTCTTCATTATCATAATGTAATTTAGTTTTCTTTCATTGGTGGGATGTTAGTTGTAGATGGCTTTGACAACCCATAGGATTTTATGATGAATTTGTTGATGTTTTGGCTTCATCTTTACATTTAGTTTATGCTATTTGAGGGCATCAAATAACTCAAATTTCATCATTGAAAGTATTTTCATAACTTAGTTGTTATCTTTCTTTCATGTTTAGTGTTCTATCATGAACTACCCGACTTACTGACGTTTGCATTTAAGTTTCTATATTTAAATCTCTTCTTGCTTTCTATTTGCTTAAGCTTGATCATTTTTTTTTAGATAGTTTCATTAAGGTTCTATTTTTCTGAGGGGGTTAATCTGTTTGCTTCCATCTCTTGTGTATTATAAGTCTTCTTTAAAGGAAACAGACAAAGAAATTCATGCTAGGTCCAGAATTGGTAAAACATGTTGAAACCTCTTTTCCTCGTATTTTTCTTTCATTCACTTGCTGGTTGCATTTCCTGCTTGTTTGTCCACAACGTTCCCTTTCTTTTTCTTTTTCTAAGATCCACGATATGAACTGTGACTCTCCATAGTTAATATAATAAATAAAAATGGGTGTTACTCTTAGTAACCTTAAAAATTATGGTGTGAGTTCATTTGTTGCTTTTATTATATCACTAGGTCATGCAAATGGCATTTCATTAGTAGCCTATTTGACTTTGTCTTGTTAAAGTAATTTGGGTTGTAGGATTGTGCCTATTTCTGGTTTAAGCTGAAAAAAATATTCTTTGTGATTAAAGATCGAGATTAGTTATTCCAAGTATCATTCTTTGGTGGACTTTCGTAAATTAAGGACCCCTCGAGGACCTTTGATGTGCATTTGTCTTCAAATTTTCAAACAGAGGGTGAAATATTTAATTATTTAAATGCTTTTCTTCTTTCCTTCTACTTTTGGTTGAGTTTCTGTCTAAATTTTTTGCTTTGGTTGAACATTCCGCTATAATTTCCTTGTCTTGATCCATTGATATTTTGTTTAAATATTAATAGTAATTTTCCTGCATTTTTTTAATGTTAATAGTAATTCTTCTGCATTTATTTTTGTATAAATAACATAAATACCAATCTTTTAAAAGTAATTACACTCTCTCTCACTTTTTTAATTACTTTACTCTCTCTCCCTATTAATATACATAACATAGCCGACATATACATAGCATTCTATGTATATGTGGAATTTTTGTAATATGTTTAGGGAGTTGAGATTTTTTGTAATATTGAAAACATAATTTGTGTATTTGTGTAATTTTTAATTTATTTTTTTCATTTGGTTTAACATCAATAGGAATTTTTGTGCATCTACCTTCCTAAATTTTGCTTAGCATCAATAGTAACTTTTGAGCCTATATTTTCCTGCAGTATGTTTAACATCAATAATAATGTTTCTGCATTTGTTTAACATCAATAATAATGTTTCTGCATTTGTTTAACATCAATGTTGTTTCTTTCACAATTTAAGATTAGTGGTAATTCCTTCAATATGTTCTAGTCTTTATCCACATTTGAACATATATTAATTTTTTATTTTTTCTTTGCATGTGGATATGTTTGAGTTCTAAATGGACTTTTCCCATTTTTGCATTATCTATATGGGTCATTGAGGCCCATTACTCCCGAGTCAATGTCGAAGCCCCAAAAAGGCAATAACATGGCATACAGATACGAGAAGACAGAAAAATGGTTCAAACCCATTGATGAAATTTTTGGAATCTGGAGACATGAAAAGTATCTACTTTATTTTGTTATTTGTTATGTTTAGTTATGTATTTATTTATTTATTCATTTAGGCCTTGAAGACAAAGTTGTAAACTAACACAGGTGAAGTCGATTATAGGCCAAAAGGTCCATAAATATAGTTTAGGATAGGTTATGGGCCAAATTCCAATATTTAGATTAGGACAGGTGAAGATGGATCGAAAGCCCAATTAGATTAGGACAGGGTTCATGGATTTGAGCTTAAGAGCCTAAGTCACTTATTTCTCCCCCTTTCCCTTTTTCTATGTTTATTTGCTATATGTTCCTTCGAACCTAGTTAAATCCCCTACTAACTCATTAAAAAATTGACTTTGCATTAACCTCAAAACATATTTTCTTCATCGATTCCCTTTTCAATAATCAATTTTCCCTTTTTTAAGTTAGTCAAAAGAATTATTTTCAAATAGTCTGGATAACCGCAAGTTAGTGGATACTCTTGGTGACTTAATAACCTTCCAAGTGTATTAATAGAAACCGCTTACCTAGAATTTCAAAACTTAAATGATTTTATTGTTTTGAATCATTTAAGTAATTTATAATGGTTTTCATGATTTTCCTAAATAAATTAAGTGGTGACTCTATTCTTGAGTTTAAAAACTTTTTCGAAAGTATTTGAACTTGTAAAAAATCCAAAAGTAATTTCTCCGCAAAACACTAGTGACTACGTATGTCAATCTCTTCAGATCCTAATAGGAAGATACAACATAGAAATGGTTATGGCGTTGATCACCGCTTGTTCTGGAAGAAGCACCCTGCTGAACTAGGTGACCTAAAAGGGCCGCTAATAGAGTAGAATGAGCCCTATTACCCCTACCTCCACGTCCAACAGTGAGGCAATTCATTAACCTATGTCCAGTCTAACCAAATCAAAAGCAACCCTCTTTCATTGTAAGGCACTAACCTGGATGGTTATTACCACACTTAGGATATGTTGGAAAAGTACAGCTACCTATTTACTAGTCTATGACCTAAAGCTTGATGTCCTACTCTTCTGATCGTGTTGAGTCTAGGGAATAGATCACTAGATGAAAAAGGTATTGGAGTTAAAGATCTCCACTAAAATTAAGAGCGATTATCGCTGCTCGACCTTTGTTGAGAGTAGTCAAAATTCCATATACTTGCCCTCTTGTTTTCTCTCTCTTTCTCTTTTCTTTTCTCTTCTTCCATCTAATTGGAATGAGTCATAAGTCTGGAGATATGCATATCTCCAATGAGCATAGTGATCCTATACTCTTTAACTACTCACTATGAAACACTAAAAACAAACTTGCTCATCTAAGCCCTTAGCTCAGCAGCCATCTCTGGAGAACACCTGGAGAACTGGGTGAACTTTAGAGAATACTCCTTTACGGACATGTTATCCTACTTTAGGTTAATTAAATCTTCAATCTAATCTTTTCTTAACTCGCTAGGAAATAGCCTATCTAGAAAAGTAACCACAAACTCATCCCAATCCATTGGGCACGTATCCTCATGTCGACTATCTTTCAACTGCTTAAACCACAGATGAGCCACCCTTTTCACCTAATAAGAGGTTAAGTATGCATGCTTAATTGGTGTAATACCCATGATCTGAGTGATCTTCTGCACCTTATTTATAAAATCTTTTGGATCCGCATCCACTTTTTGACCATAAAACTCTAGAGGGTTTATTTGATAAAGTCACATACATAAATAGTTGTCGCATTCCCTTTTGGGTTCCCAAGTCTAACCACTTGGTGATTGAACTAGTTGTTCATAGCTTGAGCAAGTGTTTTAAAGCAGTACTGAATTTCATATAAGTGACTTTTTTATGCAAGGGATATGCTAGATTTGGTGGGATGGCTAGTTTTTGTTCCTTCATCTGTTGGCTATTTTGGGAGGCATATTCTGTAAAATTATATAGCATAAATTAGAAGGATATATAGAGTTATACTCTATCACACAATATAAACATGAAATAAGTGATATTTTTCAAAAACATTTTGCAGCCTCTCGCTCATAAGTATGGCGCACTTCATATCTATGAAAGAGACTCCACTTAATACTGCTTGCAAACATCCTAGGACACCTTAAACCTAATGCACAAATACCAATTTTGTTGCAACTCGAGTCTATAACTTGGATGTAATACATTTCTTAGAGCCACAAGTGATCCCGAAGTAACTCATGACATGCCATAATACTAAAAAATTTGAAATAAAGCTAAACTGACTAAGAATAAAAATATCTAAAATAGTCTAAATAAAACAAGTCTAAACAAAGTACCAATACTAAATTTAAGCTAAAATATCTGACTGTGTTTGGAAAGCCTCTACTACTGACAAGTTGTTGGGACATGTCCCTAGCTAACTAGAAATACTAAAACTGAAAAATTAATAGTAAAAATAAATAAGAACTCTCTTCCTCGAATGATAAGGACTCACCACTAGTAGCTCCTGACTTAGTGCTGGAATATACTAATGTGATGCTAAGACTAAGTGCCTAAACCTACATCATAAGACGATATAACAAAAAACAAAGTATACAATCAGTACTTTGAATGTATTGAGCATGTGACATATGCAAGCTATAAAGTACACTGGTAAACTATACTAAATGCAAAATGAGTGTAAAACTGAGTAACTTGTTGAATTATGGTTTAATAACCTAAAATGTGTAAACTGAAATACTAAGATAAAATCTAATATCAATAACAATGCATAAAATATCTAAAAACATGCATTGAGTATAAGTAATGAACAAAATCTATGGGAGAGTCTATTAACCAACATAAAACATGTGAGCTAATGCGGAGTCCAGTATACTCTCCATTGAGAGGACCCAATATACTTTGCCAAGGTATAAAGGCATAACTACCGTGATTGTTAAACTGATTCTCAAATTAGAAGGGCTAAATAAACCTATAATGGCACGTAGTTCTAGGACATTGGGTGAAATTGGAGCCTAAGTCTAACTCGATGATAAATATTACTCCCAAATTGATAATATACTAATAGCTCATTTAAAACTAGTGTTATAAAAGTTGGGTCAGACCTTACTTTATTAAATATATTATATAACTAAAAATTGATCATCCGTGTTCATGCTAAAACTTTGATAGTCTGAAACATGATCTGAAAAATAATTTTTAAGAATATGAAATTTACGTCAAATTGTGCCAGTAGTCAATTCATGTAAGATAATATCATATTGGATGTAAAATCATGGAAAACATGCGATAATAGCATAAGAATTATTAGATGAATGAAGTTTGGGGGGGGGGATCATAAACTATGTATGAACCTTACATCATAATTCATGGAGAAACTGGACTTTATAAAGTTATTTTGAGACACGGGGATGAATGAATACCCTTTGTTGAATCTTACATACCTGAGTTGGGGAATTCTTGCAACAAGGCTTGAATCTTGAAGCTTCTGAAGAAGAACTCTAGTCTGCCTTTGAGAGAGTTTAATAGATCTTTTTGATATTTCTAAGTGTTTAGGAATAGAATGAAAAAAGAAATTAGCTAACTCCCCTATAATCCCACTTAGAATAACCCCAAACAGCATATATTAGGATTAGGATTTAAGCAAAACACAAAAATACCCTTTTTAAAATGTAACTAATAATTTTGGTTCAGTTGTCACGGATTTAGGTACGAGTCATACCTTGAACCTATGAGTCATCCTTTAACTCTTGATTCCTAGACTTTTTGGTTAGGTTGGTCATGATTTATACATCATGACTTGTGAGGTCTACCTATGAGTCGTGACTAGGACTCGTGGCCCATAAAGGAAAATATTGTGACTCTGGTTACTCAACAATAATAGTCACTCAAAGAATTGTAACCTAAACATACAACTCGTGGCCTCAAATCATTGCCGCGGAGAGAAAAATTCCATCTTTTAGGACTTTGGTCTTACTACTCAAAATGGGTTACCATACTACTCGTACTTTTAGACTATTGCTAGTGGTCTGAGTCGTGGGTGATGGAGACTGATTGGTGTTAGGCTGCCTACCACGAGTCAACCCATGACTCGTGGCCTCACTATACAACTCCTATAATGAGTCATTTTGTGATAAAAAAAACTAAATTTTCTATTGGTTTCTATTACAAATTTTATATATGATCTTAGGAACTTTTGAGGGTGTTACAGAAAACCAACCAGGTGTAGGAACCCAACGCCACTTCCAGTAATGGATAACCTGATGAATTTGAAAATAATATTGGGAAATCAAGTCATCAAAAAGTTTCCCAAAATTGAAAGTATCAATCAATAAATAAGGATCGGGCTGCAGCCCTAAGAATGAGCCACTCTATATAAAGCCCATATAGATAAAAGAGCCGAGAAAAGAACTAAATTCATGAAGAGAAGGAGTACAAAGTTGATATAAGCACAAAAAGTATTTGTGGTGGCTTTTGTTTCTCTTTCGTGAAGTCTTTTTGAGAAATTCAAGAGGAATCTTTCTACTCCAATAAGGTCATCTATACAATGATAATAGAGAAAACTATTTAGATTTAGATGGATCATTTTTATGTACCCTAGATGCATGGTGGAATATGATTTTATATGGAAACACTGTTCTTTTGATTATAGGATCACATGCGATTTTCGTGCATCTTTTTTTATCTCAAATTTTTAGATGGAAAGGTAACTAAAGAATGTAGACCTAAATCCACTCCAGTAAGTAGTGAAGCTAGAAATGTGTCATCATACCTATACCTAATGAACTGTAAGAATAAAGGCTTGAAGATATGATGGATTATAGGTCTAAGAGTTGCTGAAAATTTTGTGTGGCTACATTAATCACCAAAAGTAGTGATTGTAGCAACTTCTACCAGGGCTCCTTCTGTATTTTTTTGGTAGGTTAGCGAACTATTGAAGCTCTACTTATACTCCAAACTTTTTTATCCTCCTTAGGACTACTTTTTCCTCCTAGATTCGCACTTGCTTTATGAGAAATCGTGGTTCCTCATTAAAGCAGAAACAACAGAGAGGTAAAAATGTCATGTGCAAATGAACTCAGTCAACATCCATTTATAAAATTATGATATGCAATTAGATTTACTGCTTTTACCGTAGTGCTTCCACATATGATCATGTAGTAGATACCAAAAGGTATACAACCTCGGGCATCTCATATATTAGTCTCATAGAGTACGATAGGAATTACCTGCACCGATATTAATTTTGTACATTGCAAAATACTTAAGAGTACAAAATTAGTTGAATTAGTATATTAAAAAATACTTAGATTACATGTAAATAAATGTATATATATAAAAACCAATCTGATAAAGGAAATCCCATGTCATATCTAATAATGTCTAACTAGATGACTTTGAAAACAACATCAGAAAACTGAATCATTAGTAGGCTTATCAAAATTGTAAATACTAATCCACAAATATGGATCGAATTGAGGTCCCAAGAATGGGCAAATCTATATGAAGTCCAAATAGATAAAAGAGCCTAAAGGGGGACAACATTAGCAAACAGAAAGAGTAAGAAATTAATAAAAGCACATAAAGTGTAAAAAATTCTGAAGGAATTTCTCTACTCCAATAAGGCCATTTGTACAATAATAAGGAAAATTATTTAGATTCTTGCGACATTATTTTTATGTACATTAAATGCATTGTAGAATTTGATATTGAGATGGAAAGGTAATTCTTTTGATTCTAAGATCAAGTGATATTTTGTCCAGCTTTTATCTTTATTTGTAATTTTCATATGGATAGGTAAGTCAAAGAATGTAATTCTAGTCACTCCAATTCAAACTACACCAATAAGGAGTGAAGCTAGAAATGTGGCATGGTACTTATACCCAACGTACTGTAAGAAAAGAGGCCTGAAAAATATGATGTAGTTTAAGCCTAAAAGTCATTGCAAAATCCGCATTGCTACACTAAGCACCAAAATTTGTGAGTGTAGTAGATTCTGTTAGGGCTCTTTGCCTGCATTTTTTATTTGGTGAGCGAACTATTAAAGCTCCATTTCTTCCCTACATTTTTGTATCCTCCACAAGACTACTTTTATCTCCTCTATTTGCCCTTAATGAGAAATCGTGATATCTCATTTAGAAAAATTACAATTAGAAATATCGAAGAGGCAATTGTAATGCCTCGAGAGTACACCCTGAGCGCCACACGATGCTTACGATCCCGAGAGACCACAAGCTAACCCATGAGCTGGTACCTGTTGTGAGCACTGGGTAAAACTGATAAGAAAAGATCATATGTGGAATTTAACTGAGAAAATGCCATAAAGTTTTAAATCATGGTTCTAGTTATGTCTGAGAAACAACACTGACAATACTGATAAAATAGTTAATAATAACAACTGAAATCTGACTAACTGTCTTTACTAGTCTGAAAGCCTCTAAACTGCTTGACTTTGGAGTTGATGGGACAAGCCCCTAACTAACTCCAACTGAATGGAAAAATACTAAAACTGATGAAGTAAACTGAGACAAATAAATCATGTCCTCGAAGTATGAGGACTCACCACTGCTACAGCTGATAATCTGATATGTCTATGCGCAATCAGGGAACTGAGCGTCCGACCCTATGATATTAAACATCATAGCGCAAGAAATGAGTATGCAATCAGTACTTTGAATGTACTGGTATGCTAAATAAGGTTAGGCTGATATGCATGGTTTATGTGCATGAATAATAATTGACTGAATGAATAGTATGGGATAACTGATCATGAAGTAATAACTAGTTGAATAATATGAGATAACAAAGTAAACGTGCATAAAGTAGAGACTGGCTGGTTAGCATGAGATTACTAAATATAAATGCGTGAAAGCTGTAAAATCTGAGAATGCATGACCAAGCATAAAACATGATCTGAAATAGTTTGTAAGCTAAAATACTGAAATCTGATAACTGACAATTGTATGTTATGGTCAATACAAACCTGAACTGAATTATACTGAACACTGAACTGAGACTGTGGGAGTATCATCTAATCGACATGCCCCGTTCTGAACTGATTGGGGTTCAACCTATAACCCCAGTTAAAAAGGTGATGTATCGTGCTACGAGTACTAACAATGGCTATGTGGATCCAATAAGCTACTAAAGAATCAGGGTATCAAGCATAAACTGACGGGTGATCTCTGGGCGGAGTCAAGCCTAATTTGACGGGTGACCCCTGCGAGGTAGTCAAGCCTGAACTGACGGGTGACTCCTCATATCGTACGCTAGTTGCATAGTTCTGGAGTATCGAGACTACTACTAACGACTCTGCCTAACTGACGGGCAAGCCGCCATCCCTGCACTCGCTCGGTGCTAAATCCTACTCCCAACTGAACTGACTCGGGATACTGAATTATTCTAAGTTTAACTTATTATGATAACTGACAAAACTGATAATCTCATAATATATCTGAAAACCATTCTGAAGATAATGTGACTAAGTAAACAGCTAAGTTTTGGGTATTCATAACCACCAGGACTCGATAGCAATAATGGCAAAATAATACTAACACTTTAAGGATATAATATGAAAGCATTTATTCAAATCTCATTCTTGTAGATATTTCATCAAACACTTGACATTCGTAGTTTACGCTAAGCATAGGAATAGTTTAAAGCTTGTAGTAATAGCATGATTTCAACATCAACATCACTAATTGTGATTTAAATAAATGAACAACATCATTCAAATTGGTGGAGTTTAATAACAATAACAATTTCATGTTAACGTGATATAGAATAAAAATTCATGGGGATTCATGGTTAAAAATCATAATAACTTGTAAGAATCATAACTATAAATTTGAAATTAGATGTTTGGACTCCATGGGTGGAAGGGGCCCATGGATGAACATTTAGCATACCGTAGTTGGTGAAATTGAGAAATTTCTTGATGAATTCTTGAAGCCTGATCTTGAATATTGGATGAGTTAGGATTTATTCTTGAAAGAGGGCTACTTTAAATTGAGAGAATTGTGAAATAATGAGCAAATAATGCTCTCTTGGGACTTAAATTTCGTGTTTGGGCTAAATGGGGTGAAAGAAAAGGACTTAAGTTCCCTTAAAAATTAAAAATGCAAAATTGGAACTGGAAATCCCAATTTTGACCTACGGATGGACACGGTGATATCGCGTTACTCCACTGGAAATGGACAATCTCGATTTTACACCATGGAGAGACGTGGCACCATCGCGATGCTTCACTGGAAAAGGACGAGTGCTAAATTGCACCTTGGCATGATACGGCTCCATCGTACTTCACTGGAAAAAGGATGAATGTGATTTTTGCCGTCTCCGCGATGCGGCATGATCGCGATGAGCTACTTTCCCTCACTAAAAGTGCCATAACTTCTCACCAGGATATCGGATTTAGGAAAAGTTAGTATCGCTGGAAAGATAATTCAATTTTTGAAAATTTGGTGGGTCTTGAGTTGGAAAAATCTAAGTTGAATAAAACATATGCTCATTTAAAGTTGACTATAGCAACATTCTTATCAAAAACTCAATCGGTAAGGAATATTTTGATTTGTCTAATAGCTAGGATTTATTTGAGGCCTTAATAGACATCAAATTCACTCATAAAACTATAAAAGAATTATAATTTATTTTGCATGATATTGAAACATGGTTCTAACATTGGTTTTGATTTTTGAGGTATTACAATATCTCCCCCTTGGGAACATTCGTCCTCGAATGTGGTTGGTTTAGCTGAGAGTACTGTACTGAGATAATTGAGATCATGTACTGAACATGCATAACTGGGAACATGATTGCATAACTGATTCTTAAACATGATACATAAATAGAATATGATGAACTAAACTAATTTTCTTGAATACATGCAATGACATAAGAATGGTTATAAGGTTGAGATTGGAACGAGAGAGTCAACTTACGAGTACCCACTACTTCAAGATGGATCTTGTTTCATGAAGAGAAGATGGATGGTTTAGGATATGAAACCTTGGGGGATTATATGACATCTCCCCCTTGGGATATTATGTCCCCCGAAAGACACTGGCATGGCTGAAATACTAAGAAAAGACTGAGATAATGCACGGGGCACTTATGAACTGAATCATGACTTAATATCTGAAATCTGAAACTGATGCCTGATGCATGAACTGTACTAAAGTTATAAATTGCATGGTCGTGAAGGAATTTCCTCCTAAATAGGAGAGATAAAAACCATAGAAACTTGTCTGCCTAACCGCTAAACCAAATTACTAGCTATACAAACTAACTCATACTGAAAGTTCATACTTAACTGGAGTATTTATTCGACACTCTTTTTATGAAGTTCTAATGGATTTAGGGAGCAAAGAATCTTGGCATGGTCTGAGTAAGTCATCTGAATAAGAAATCACAACATGGCTAAAATTTGTAATATAGGATACAGGCCTACGAAACATCAGCTAGGATAGAGTTACTAAGCCTTATGCACTGCAACTACTAACTTACAATCTTAACCATACTTCTCAACTACTCCCTCAACTATATTTTCTACTTCAACACCGCACTTCACTTGAGGCTACTGAAAATATTAACATGGGCCTGATAACTCTACCTACTAAGGTCTGAGCTGGACTGAATTCTCCCGTGGTGTTCAAGCCTACTCGAATCTATTAAATACACTCATAACATTATAATACTAATCTGAGTCATGAATTCAATAGACTCTGCATTTTCATAACCTCCCATCACTTTAATAATTCTGATTACCCCTTCAACAACTAAATACAACCTCTTACTAGCTATTCACTAATGCGTAATGCATTTATCCACTTACACATCAACATGCATTCAAGTCTATCTTCATGACTACAGCCTCATGTAAAATAATCATGCAACAATCTTTCCTTAACAGGGAATATCTACTTTCTCTCATATAAACAAATCACCCATCATCACCATTATTTCATAAGGGAAGGTCATTGAAATATTAGGACATGAGATCTTGAAGCATGGAAGAAATACCATACATAACTTGGACACTTACTGTGTCCTGAGGAATGGAATATAAATGACATGAATTCCCTAAAGAGGTCTAAACTGGGGACATACATGACACAAATCAGAATTTTACTGATCATTAAGAGTGTAGTATGAGTAATGGTAACTGAGCATACTGTAAAACATGAGTACATGAGTCATAAGCTGCATGACCTGAGTTGGAGTTTCTAAATTCATAGAACATGGTTCATACTACTAAGCAAACTGAACTCCTTATACCAGGGACTGGGAGTGTACATTATTCTTTATAATGTGCATGAACATAAACTATGATAATGGAGCTGACATATAAGGTATGAGTAGATATCGTGATGACAGAAGTACAAAACTCTACACTGCTATGAGAATGGGTTGATCACTTTCCTCCCCTACTAATGTTCTACAATACACTCGCATCACTACTAGAATCTGAGAGACTGACTTGGTTATTGTTCTATCATCTTTCCCTTATCTTAAAGTCATCGTTCTAAGTCTGTGAACCACTTAACAAACTCTAAACTTAACTGCCACCACTTTACTTAATAATTTGGTGTAATAATATCCATAAAGGATAAACTCACGCTGAAGGACTACACCTGAAGTATAAAACCCATTACTAATACTCTCTTCTAAGATACACTCTTAACTTTCTATAGCCCCAATAATCATCACATAATAACTTAAACATTGACTAACTTAGAATTCTCAACTCTTCTTTCTATTAGCTCAATCATCACAGATTCAAACCTAGATTCTAACACATATCCTAGATATCCCCAAATCTATAATAACCATACTACTTTCATCATATCTTACGAATATCACACCCATAACATATGTTTCGAATCAACAAACCTAAATTCTTGAATACACTACTTAAGTCCTACTAGTTCACCTTTCATACGACTTGCCCCATGGAAGCAAAATCTACTTAGTTCAGATAATACTATCCCCTACTTTACTGTTGCTAAACTGTTGGGTTCATGCTTCTAATTCTAGGTCATCTACTGCCATAGGTTCCTAGGAAGAGCTCTAAAAACACGTCTGACACCTAAGAACTAAGGTACTACCCCTTCATTCAATGGTCGATTCATTCGGAAACTAAAATTGAACGACTCTATTTATGAAATCAACTGAATTGATTTTTTGAGATACTAAAACCGAGAAATTTCTATATACCCATCTAGCTAGGATAGATTTACCCACTGAGGTAGACACTAAGAAGGGATCTACTAATATTTTGGGTCTGACACCAAAGTTGACAACTATATAGGGGTTGTAAGTGAAAGTAAAGCTCCGTGGTCTAGTGAAACATACACAAGAATATGAAAGGCCTATAACGTACCCATAATCGCATCAAGAGAACTTTCCTGATCGTTTTGGGACTGAAGTGCATAAAGTCTATTCTAACACTAACCATGAGTTGCATTGGAAGTGTCACTTTACTGGGTCGAGCAACTAGATGGAACTGGAGGATGACTGGGCTGACTCCACAAACCAGCCTTAGGATATTCTCAAACTTTGTGGCCTGACTGACCATATCCAAAACACAAACCACTACCAACCCTACACATACCCGGTTGATTCCTACCATACTCTCTGCATAGAGGGTTAGTATGACCACTCTTTGACCTTGACTTAAAACTACTTATTCTGGCACTCTTATTTTTTTCTTCCTTTTTCCCTATGCTTCTCCCTCTCACTTTGCAGAGTATGAACCATAAGACTGGATAGGACAATAACCAGTTTATTGTACTGAGCAACTACTGAATAATATAAGGCGATAAAATCATCTCTGAATTTGGAGTGAGAGACATGCTCATTCGGGGGATCTTCCTGAACAGGCAAAGGTACGGGCTAATTCCCATTCCTCCTTCTATTGTTCCATCTGGGAGGCATGGCCTGTAATGAAATTAAAGGATGGATTATAAAGAGAGTTTAAATAGAGCTCATGCTCTTTCACATGACCAGTGTATTGAAAGAAAGGAAACTTTTCTTAAAATGCCTCGTAGCCTCTTGTCCATAAATATGGAGCGCTTCACACCCATGCACAAGACTCTACTTGACACGGATTTCAGACTCCCTAGGAGACTTTGAAACCTTAGGCTCTGATACCAAGTTTCTAACACCCTAAGAGTACACCCTGGGTGCAACACGGTGCTTACGATTCTGAGAGACCACAAGCTAACCCATAAGCTGGTACCTGTTGTGAGCACCAGGTAAAACTAATAACAAAAGATCATATGCAAAATTTAAATGAGAAAATGCCATAAGGTTTTAAATCATGGTTCTAGTTATGTATGTAAAACAACACTGACAATACTGATAAAATGGCTAATAATAAAACTGAAATCTGACTGATTGTTTGTACTAGTCTAAAAGCCTCTAAACTGTTTGACTATGGAGTTGATGGGACAAGCCCCCAACTAACTCCAAATAAATGGAAAAATATTAAAACTAATAAAGTAAACTGATACAAGCAGACAATGTCCTCAAAGTATGAGGACTCACCACTGCTATAGCTGATAATCTGATATATCTATGCGCGATCAGGGAACTGAGCATCCAAAATTATGATATTAAAAATCATAGCGCAAGAAATGAGTATGCGATCAGTACTTTGAATGTACTGGTATGCTAAATAAGGTTAGGCTGATATGCATGGTTTATGTGCATGAATAATAACTGACTGAATGAATAGCATTGAATAACTGATCATAAAGTAATAACTGGCTGAATAATATGAGATAACTGAGTCATGAAGTAGAGACTAACTGGTTAGCATGAGATTACTGAATATAAATGCATGAAAGGTGTAAAATCTAAGAATGCATGACCGAGCATAAAACATGTTATGAAATAGGTTGTAAACTAAAATACTAAAATCTGATAAATGTATAACTGATAATTGTACGCTATGGTCAATGTAAACCTGAACTGAATTATACTGAACACTAAACTGAGACTGTGGGAGGTATCATCTAACCTCCATGCTGCACTCTAAACTAATTGGGGTTCAACCTGTTACCCCAGTTAAAAGGGTGTCAGTACCATACCACGAATACTAACAATGACTATGTGGATACACTAAGCTACTAAAGAACCAGGGTATTAAGCCTAAAAAGACGGGTGATATCTGGACGGAGTCAATCCTAATATAATGGGTGACCCCTGAGAAGTAGTCAAGCCTGAACTGATGGTTGACTTCTCATATCCTACACTGGCTACATAGTTTTGGAGTACAAGGACTACTACTAACGAATCTACCTAGTTGATGGGGAATCCTCAATCCCTGTACTCTCTCAATGCTAAATCCTACTCCCAACTAAACTGACTAGGGATATTGAATTGTTCTAAGTTTAACTTATTATGATAACTAGTTGAACTGATAATGCTCATAACATATCTGAAAACCATTCTGAAGATAATGTGACTAAGTAAACAGCTAAGTTTTGGGTATTCATAACCCCCAGGACCCGATAGCAATAATAGCAAAATAATACTAAAACTTTAAGGACATAATATGAAAGAGTTTATTCAAAACTCATTCTTGTAGGAATTTCATCAAAAACTTGACATTCGTAGTTTAAGCTAAGCATAGAAATAGTTTAAAGCTTGTAGTAATAACATGATTTCAACATCAACATCACTAATTGTGATTTAAATCAACGAACAACATCATTCAAAGGTGTGGGGTTTAATAACAACAACAATTTCATGTAAACATGATATATAATAAAATTTCATGGGAATTTATGGTTAAAAAGCATAATAGTTTGTATAAAATCATAACTTTGAATTTGAAATTAGATGTTTGGACTCCATGGGTTGAAGGGACCCATGGATGAACATTTAAAATACCTTAGTTGGTGAAATTCTGAAAGTTCTTGATGAATTCTTGAAGCTTGACCTTGAATGTTGGATGAGTTAGAGTTTATTCTTGAAAGAGGGCTACTTTAATTTGAGAGAATTATGAAATAATGAGCAAATAATGCTCTCTTAGGACTTAAATTCCATGCTTGGGGTGAAGGGAAAGGACTTAAATACCCTTGGAAATTAAAAACTCAGAACTGGAACTGGAAATCCCGAATTTAACCTATGGCGTGATGTGGTGCTATCGTATTGCGCCACTGGAAATGGACAATATTGATTTTACACCATAGTACGATGTGGTGCTATTACGATGCTTCACTGGAAAAGGACGAGTGCAAAATTACACCTTGGCGCGACACGGCACCATCGCGATGCTTCACTGGAAAAAGGATGAACGTGATTTTCGCCATCTTCGCGATGCAACACCATCACGATTAGCTACTGCCCCTCACTAAAATTGCCATAACTTCTTACCCGGATATCGGATTTACGCAAAATTGGTATTGTTGGAAATCAAATTCAACTTTCTATACTTTGGTGGGTCTTGAACTGGAAAATTCTCAATGAAATAAAAGATATACTCATTTGAAGTTGACTATAGAAATATTCTTCTCAGAAATCAATCGGTAAGGAATATTTTGATTCATCTAATAGCTTGGAGTTCCAGACCCCACTTTGTGGGAATACACTGAGTTTGTTGTTGTTGTTGTAATATCTTGGAGTTATTTGAGGCCTTAAAAGACATCAAACTCACTCATAAATCTACCAAAGAATTATAATTTATTTTTCATGAGCTTGAAACATGGTTCTAATATTGGTTTGGATTTTTGGGGTATTACAGCAATAATGCCACATACAAATAAACCCCACCGCCATCCCTTTATAGAATTGTAGGATACAGCTAAATTTATAGATTTTATTATAATGCTTCCACATATGAGCATGTAATAGAAATCACATGACATACAACACCATGCATCTGTTATATTAGTCTCATAGCATATAATGGAAATTACCTACACCAATATTAATACAGTAGGTACATTGAATATAAATACTAATAGTACATACAGGTGAATATCTACATAGGAAGATCAACCTATAAATGACTCATACGACACATTCGATAATGGCTAACCTGATGAGTATAACAATAATATTTAGAAACCAAGCCATTAATAGACTTCTTAAAATTACAAGTACCGATCCTCAAATAAAGATCGACTTATGGCTCTAAAAATGGGTCAATTTATGCGAAGCCCATATCGATAAAACAGTCGAGAGAGGGACAACATTCATGAACAGAAGGAGCAGCAAATTAGCAAAACCACACTTTGCAAAAAACTTTAGGTGGAATCTTTCCACTAAAATTATATAGAGAAAACCATTTAGAGTGTAGATGCAGCATTTTTTTTACCCTATATGCGTGGTTAGGTTTAATTTTCATATGAAAAGTAAATTCTTTGGATTTTAGGATCACATGCTATTTTCGTGCATCTTTCATTTTAATCTCTATTTTTTAGATAGAAAGGTAACTAAAGAATGTCCATGCACTCCATTTTGAATTGAACCAAAAAGAAGTGAAGATAGAAATATAGCATGGACTTATACTCAGAGAATTGTAAAATTATAGGCCCAAAACACATGAGGGAGTCTAAGCCTAAGACTCACTAAAAAATTTTTGCGGCTACATTAATCATCAAAACTCGAAAGTGTAGCAGCTTCAGTCAGGATTCCTTGTTTATATTTTATGTCAGGTGAGAAAACTATTGAAGCTCTACTTTTTCTCTAAAATTTTGTATTCCTTATAGAACTACTTTTTCCTCATCCATTCCATTTGCTTAATGAGCAACCATGGTATCTCATTAACCATAAAACCTAGCAGAATCACTTAAGAGGAACAAATGTCATATGCAAATAAACTCCACTGTTATCCAATTATTTATCATCACCTTCTCAATTACTTAAGTCATATTTATACTCAAAACAAAAGAGGTAAAAAAAAATATAATGAGTCCTAGTATACCCGTAAAGAAGCAGCATGCAACATCACTGCTAAAATCATAATCAAGTTATTCTATTATTGTCTCCTTGACTATGTATTTTTGAATTTCAACACATACACAGAGCTAATGCACAGCACAAAAATAAATAGGAACATACCTTCATCCATCGTTATTCAAGTGTTACGGAGAATTCATTGTCAAAAATTTAATAAAAAGGGGTTGAGAAGAAATCTTAGAATTTTCTTGCCTAAGTATATCAAAAATATGAAATACGGTGCTTACGATCTCGAGAGACCACAAGCTAATCCATGAGCTGGTACCTGCTGTGAGCACTGGGTAAAATTGATAACAAAAGATCATATGCCGAATTTAACTGAGAAAATGCCATAAGGTTTTAAATCATGGTTCTAGTTATATCTGTAAAACAATACTGACAATACTGATAAAATGGCTGATAATATAAACTAAAAGCTGAATGACTGTCTTTACTAGTCTGAAAGCCTCTAAACTACTTGACTGTGGAGTTGATGGGACAAGCCCTCAACTAACTCCGACTAAATGGAAAAATACTAAAACTAATGAAGTTAACTAAGACAAATACACCATGTCCTCGAAGTATGAGGACTCACCACTGCTACGGCTGAAAATCTGCTATGTCTATGCGCGATCAGGGAACTGAGCATCCGAACCTATGATATTAAACATCATAGCGCAAGAAACGAGTATGCGATCAGTACTTTGAATATCCTGATATTCTAAATGAGGTTAGGCTGATATGCATGGTTTATGTCCATAAATAATAACTGACTGAATGAATAGCTTGGGATAACTAATCATGAAGTAATAATTGGCTAAATAATATGAGATAACAGAGTAAACGTGCATGAAGTAGAGACTGGCTGGTTAGCATGAGATTACTAAATATAAATGCATGAATGCTATAAAATTTGAGAATGCATGACCAAGCATAAAACATGTTCTGAAATATACTGTAATCTAAAATACTGAAATCTGATAACTGACAATTGTACGCTATTGTCAATGCAAACCTGAACTGAATTATATTGATCACTGAACTGAGACAGTGGGAGTATCATCTAACCGACCTGTCCCATTCTGAACTGATTGGGTTTCAACCTATAACTCTAGTTGAAAGGGTGTTAGTACCATGCCACGAGTACTAACAATGGTTATGTGGATCCACTAAGCTACTAAAGAACCGGGGTATCATGCCTAAACTAACGGGTGATCCCTGGGCAGAGTCAATCCTAATCCGAAGAGTGACTCCTGCGAGATAGTCAAGCCTGAACTGATGGGCGACACCTCATATCCTACGCTGGCTACATAGTTTTGGAGTACAGCGACTACTACTAACGACTTTGCCTAACTGACGGAAAGCCGCCATCCCTGCACTCTCTCGGTGCTAAATTCTACTCCCAACTAAACTGACTCGGGATACTATACAATTCTAAGTTTAACTAATTATGATAACTGACTGAACTGATATGCTCATAATATATCCGAAAACCATTCTGAAGATAATGCGACTAAGTAAACAGCTAATTTTTGGGTATTCATAACCACCAGGATTCGATAGCAATAATGGAAAAATAATACTAAAACTTTAAGGACATAATATGAAAGCATTTATTCAAAACTCATTCCTGTAGACATGTAATGCCCCGTTAAATCCTCTTCCAGTCTCAGCCTTAGAGCGTATTAGGTAAAGTGAAAATCCGAGTCAAAATATTTCAGAAATATCCTCCAAAGTATGAAATACTTTGAATCATGTGAGAATCTATTTGAGCATGAATTAATATCATAAAGGTCCCCTAACTCATGGTCGAGTTGAAAGCTTTCCTATCGTTTAAGTTTTAGTGACCGTAAAAAATTGGGTCAACTTCAATCAGCCATAACTTATTTTATATGAAGAACTGGGTGGCTTAATATACATCAAATAAAATATCTTTGAATTATCTTTCCAACGTTACCAATTTCATCAAAAACCGATATCAAAGAAAAGAGTTATGCCTATTTTATTCTAGCATGTCAAGCTAGAAAACGGTGACGACGTTTCTGACGGGCTATCACGTTTCTGACAACGTTTTTGACGACGTCGTCAGATTCTGACAACATTTCTGATGACATCGTCTGCCCTGGGCAGAAAATCAAGAATTGGACCCCTTTTTGTGACGACCATTCGTGACGGCCTATCACGGACCTGACGGTCTGTCACGGATGGCGTCAAGAACATTTTTCCAGCAATTCAAGGGCATTTTTGCAAGGGTATTTTGGTCATTTCCTACCTTTTTTGAGCCTCTATAAATATGAGAAACCTCATTCAAACCCTAAATTCATCATTTTTCTCTTCCAATTCACTCAAGAATATTTATCTAGGGTTTTATCAAGAACCTTAATCCTCCAAAAATCATCCATAAATCTTCAAGATTTCTTCAAGAACTAAGTTTCTCATAGTGTGGGCTTCGAGAATCATTTATTACAAGTGCGGATAGAGTCTCAAACATTAGAATTTATCCAATTTCAAAGGTTAAGGTATGTAGATGTTGATTCTTGGGTCCTTTTCATCCAAGAAGCTCAAGAACCCTTTTTAAAACTAAAAGATTTCTATGTTTATGAGTTGTTAATGATTTGTATGAGTTGAAATAGATGTTTAATGTGTTGTTGAGTTTTGATTTATGTTTGCCTACAAAATTTATGAGCTTTGACCCTAGTATTTGGAATTCATGTGATGTTTGTGATAGACCCTCTTGAAGTTGTTTTTCCATGTGATGTGTTCATGACTTTTGGGTGTAGAAATGGTTGAATAAGTGAAGAACGTTCCCCATAGGTTTGATAAAGAGCTTAGGTGAAGCATAAGGGCCACTATAGTATGTTGAATAGGAAACTCCAAATTGTGAGCTAGTCCATGCATGCCTTAGTGAGTGAAATGTGCCAAGATATCATGAAATCCCCAAGTAGGTTTAAAATCGGTTGTGTCTAATGGTTGTTGAAAGACCCTAGTGAACAAGTCGAGATATGATGTTGTAAATTCCCCGATTTTGTTCTATTTGATATATGATAAGCTTTTAATACATGTCAAGTGGTTAGCAAGTAAATAGTGATGTGTTAGTATGAAGTTTCCCCCAAATCAAGTGATATCCAAATACATGACAAGACCGATATAGGTATGAAGTACTTGATGTAAGATCTCGTTGAATGGGGTATAATCTAATAGCATGTCTTCCCTAGGCTAGTATATGATAGTGAACCGATGTTGATGATCCTTAAAGGTTTGGAGTGACCCTTTGGTGGTTGTGATGATGAATAGAGGTCTATGTTTCCTAAATGCTTAATGTGATGTCCTAAGGATCTTGAGAGGGAAAGTATGTTATGATGCCCAACTACTTGAAGTGACTCTTTAACGATTGTGATAATACATGAATGATTGTAATGATGAATGAATGCTTGTAATGATGAATAAATGATTGTAGTGATGAATGGATGACCGTGATGATGCATGAATGATTTGTGATGATGAATGATTATGTCTTACTTTTATGTTGACGAGTCCTGGGGGTATTTATACCCAAAAATAGAGTTGTTGTCTAGAGCCCGTGTCAGTTTCTCGATAATTCCAATCGAGCCATTATTCTCAGAACTTAGTGAACTATAGAACTCTGTATCCTCAGACAAGTACGAAGCTTAATAAAGCTTAGTAATCTCAGTTATCTATGTAATCTCTGTATCGCTAGTAATCTAGCCTCAGACATGTAATCATCTGAGTTCTAATAGTATTCAAGTCATTTAATCCTAATCTCAAAAGTGATTCGAGTAATCTATTCAAGCTCTGTATCATCAATAAGATACCATGATTCGATATCTTTTCTGTCAGATATGGAACCAAGTGATCTCAGCGTAACTCAGTCAGACCTTTTGAGTAATATGATCAGTGTCAGATTCAGTTCAGCCAGTGTTCAGTTGAGAATTCAGTTTTGAGTCTTTTAATTGGGAGTAGAAACTAGCACCGAGCAAGCTCAAAGATGAGATCTCACCTACTAGTAGAGGGTGTGATTCTTAGAAGCCATCCTTGTGCTCTAGAACTACGTAGCCAACGTAGGTTGAGACATCATACCTGTTAGTTGAGGGTGGATGAGAGACATCATACCTTCTAGATTAGGGTAGATGAGGTGGCTTGACCTGCTAGATGAGGGCTCTACCATTCTCGTTTGAGGACTTGCTAGATGAGGGTCACATAGAGTTGTTTTTACCAGTGGTGCGGTAATGACACCCTTCTAACTGGGGCACAGGTTGGACCCCACCTGTGGTAGGTCGGGGCATGTCGGTTAAGTGACTACTTCCCATAGTTTCAGTTTTAGAATCAGTCTTCAAAAATCAGGACTGTCAGATATAGTCATCTATCATTGTGAGGAACTCAGATAGTTCCATTGATTTATAGACCATCCCATCAGATAGACTTGGTCTCACATACAGCTATTTGATATCATATTCAGAGATATTTCATCAGACAGGCTTGATCACAGTATCATATTTCTATTGAGTATTCTTGTTATCGGATTTAGATATAATCATATTTCTTATCATTGATAAAGCTTCCGAAATCATTTGTTAGAAAGGTTGATCTCTAATCCTGTCAGTCGAAAGTAGTAAGTCTAAGAATTCAGTCATTGATGTAAGCACATCCAGATCCTCAGTTATTAGTATCATATGAGTCAGTGATTCAGTATCTCAGTGTCAGTAGTGAGTTCAGTCTGCAATAAAGTGGTATCTGAGTTTCAGTATCTAGAGTTGCCATAATTGTGTTCATGTTCTGTGCATTCATGTATGTGTTCTTATGCGGAATTTTCATGATTATTCAGTTTAGATATTGTGCATACATGAACCCTTGCATTAGCCTACCCCGTCTACATACTCGATATATTTTTGTACTGACGCATTAGCGCTATGGTGTTTTATTTGACACCATAGGTTCAGAGGCACAGGATCCAGTTTATCCTCAATAGTTTGGTCCCAGTCAGCAGCAGTAGCAATGAGTCCTCTTCTTTCGAGAACGAGTCTCAGTTTACTACTATTGTTTCAAACTTTGTTTATTTTTGTTGACGAAGTTAGTTGGGGACATGTCCCATCAACTCCACAGTTTAGACAGTTAGAGGCTTTTCAGACGGATGTATTAGTATTCAGTTTTCAACTTTGAGTATGTATAGATGTGTTGAACCTTATGGCAAATTTCCGCATTGTTTTTCAGTTATTATGCAGTGTACAGGTACAGATATCAAAAAGGGTTATCTTGTGGTCCTTCGGGTTCATAAGCACCGTGTGACGTTTCGGGATGGGATCTGGGGGTGTTACAAGACATTTCATCAAACACACATTTGTAGTTTAAGCTAAGCATAGGAATAGTTTAAAGCTTGTAGTAATAGCATGATTTCAACATCAACATCACTAATTGTGATTTAAATAAACGAACAACATCATTCAAATAGGTGGGGTTTAATAACAACAACAATTTCATGATAACGTGGAATAGAATAAAAATTCATGGGGATTCATGGTTAAAAATCATAATAACTTGTAAAAATCATAACTTTGAATTTAAAATTAGATGTTTGGACTCCATGGGTGAAAGGGACCCATGGATGAACATTTAACATACCTTAGTTGGTGAAATTCTGAAAAATTTTCATGAATTCTTGAAGCTTGATCTTGAATGTTGGATGAGTTAGGGTTTATTCTTGAAAGAGGACTACTTTAATTTGAGAGAATTATGAAATAATGAGCAAATATTGCTCTCTTGGGAATTAAATTCCATGCTTGGGCTAAATAGGGTGAAGGAAAAGGACTTAAATGCCCTTGGAAATTAAAAATGCAGAACTAGAAATCCCGATTTTGACCTATGGCGTGACGCGGTGATAACGTGTTGCGCCAGACAATCTCGATTTTACACCATGGAATGATGCGGCGCCATCGCGGTGCTTCAATGGAAAAGGATGAGTGCTAAATTGCACCTTGGCGTGACGTGGATCCATCGCGGTCCTTCACTGGAAAAAGGAAGAACGTGATTTTGGCCATCTCCATGACGTGGCATCATCACGATGAGCTACTTCCCCTCACTAAAAGGGTCATAACTTTTCACCCGGATATCAGATTTAGGCGAGGTTGGCATTGCTGGAAAGCTAATTCAATTTTCTACACTTTGGTTAGTCTTGCGCTAGAAAAATCTTGATAGAATAAAAGATATACTCATTTTAAGTTGACTATAGCAACATTATTCTAAAAAACTCAATCAGTAAGGAATATTTTGATTCGTCTAATAGCTTGGAGTTATTTGAGGCCTTAATAGACATCAAATTCGCTCATAAAACTACCAAAGAATTTTAATTTATTTTGCATGATATTGAAACATGCTTCTAACATTGGTTTGGATTTTTGAGGTATTACAATATCTCTCCCTTGGGAACATTCATCTTCGAATGTGGTTGGTTTAGCTGAGAGTACTGTATTGAGATAACTGAACATGCATAACTGGGAACATGATTGCACAACTGATTCTTAAACATGATACATGAACTGAATACCATGAACTAAACTGATTTTCTTGAATACATGCAATGACATGAGAATGGTAATAAGGCTGAGATTGGAATGAGAGAGTCAACTTATGAGTACCCAGTACTAAAAGATGGATCTTGTTTCATGAATAGAAGATGGAAGGTTTAGGACATGAAACCTTTGGGTATTATATGAAATCTCCCCCTTGGGATATTATGGCCCCCGAAAGACACTGACATGGCTAAAATACTGAGAAAAGACTAAGATGATGCACGGGACACTTACGAACTGAATCATGACTTAATATCTGGAATCTGAAACTGATGCCTGATGCACGAAATGTACTGAAGTTATGACTTGCATGGTTATGAAGGAATTTCCTCCTAAATAGGAGAGATGAAAACAATAGAAACTTTTCTGCCTAACCGCTAAACCAAATTACTAGAAATACAAACTAACTCATACTGAAAGCTCATACTTAACTGGAGTATTTCTTTGACACTCTTTCTATAAAGATCTAATGACTTTAAGGAGCAAAGAATCTTGGCATGGTCTGAGTAAGACATCTGAATAAGAAATCACAACATGGCTAAAATTTTGTAATATGGGACACAGGCCTATGAAACATCAGCTAGGATAGAGTTACTACGACTTATGCACTGCAACTACTAACTTACAATCTTAGCCACACTTCTCAACTACTCCCTCAACTATACTTTCTACTTCAACAGTGCACTTCACCTGAGGCTACTGAAAATATTAACATGGGAACTGATAACTCAACCTACTGAGGTATGAGCTGGAATGAATTTTTCGTTGTGTTCTAGCATACTCGAATCAATTAAATGTACTCATAACATTGTAATACTAGTCTGAGTCATGAATTCAATAGACTCTGTATTTTCATAACTTCCTATCACTTTAATAATTCCTATTACCCCTTCAACAACTAAATACAACCTCTTACTAGATATTCACTAATGTGTAATGCATTTATCCACTTACACACCAATATGCCTTCAAGTCTATCTTCATAACTACAGCCTCATGTAAAATAAGCATGCAACAATCTTTCCTTAACTTGAAATATCTACTTTTTCACATCTAAACAAATCCCCCATCATCACCATTATTTCATAAGGGAAGGTCACTGGAATATTAGGACATGAGATCCTGAAGCATGGAAGAAATACCATGCATAACTTGGACGCTTAACTGTGGCCTGAGGAATAGAATGTAAATGACATGAATTCCTTAAAGAGGTCTAAACTAGGGACATACATGACACAAATCTAAATTCTGCTGATCATTAAGAATGTAGCATGAGTAATGGGAACTAAGCATACTGTAAAACATGAGTACATGAGTCAAAAGTTGCATGACCTGAGTTGGAGTTTCTAAATTTAAGGAACATGGTTGTTACTACTGAGCAAACTGAACTCCTTATACTAGGGACTGGGAGAGTACATTATGCTTTATAATGTGCATGAATATAAACTATAATCAAGGAGCTGACATATAAGGTATGAGTAGATATCGTGATAACAGAATTACAAAACTCTTCACTGATATAAGAATGGTTTGATCACCTTCCTCCCCTACTAATGTTCTACAATACACTCGCATCACTACTAGAATCTGAGAGACTGACTTGGTTACTTTTTCTATCATCTCCCCCTTAGCTTAGAGTCATCGTTCTAAGTATGTGAACCACTTAATAAACTCTAAACTTAATTGCCACCACTTTACTCAATAATTTGGGGTAATAATATTCATAAAGGATAAACTCACCCTGAAGGACTACACCTGAAATTTAAAACCCATTACTAATACTTCCTTCTGAGATACACTCTTAACTTTCTATATCCCCAATAATCATCACATAATAACTTAAACACTGACTAACTTAGAATTATCAACTCTTCTTTCTATTAGCTCATCACAAATTCAAACCTAGAATCTAACACATATCCTAGATATCCTCAAATCTATAATAACCATACTACTTTTATCATATCCTACGAATATCATATCCATAACATATGTTTCAAATCAACAAACCTAAATTCTTGAATACACTACTTAAGGCCTACTGGTTCACCTTTCATACAACTAGCCCCATGGATACAAAATCTACTGAGTTCAGATAATACTATCCCTACTTTACTGTTGCTAAACTGTTGGGTTCATGCTTCTAATTCTAGGTCATCTACTGTAATAGGTTCTTGGGAAGAGATCTGAACACATGTATGACACCTTAGAATTGAGGTACTACCCTTCCATTTAATGGCCAATTCATTTGGAAACTGAAACTGAATGGTACTATTTCTGAAATCAACTAAATTGATTTTCAAAGATACTAAAATTAGGCATTTCCTGTATACCCATCTAGCTAGGACAGATTCACCCGCTGAGGACTCACCACTGCTAAAGCTAATAATATGATATATCTATACCAATCAGCAAACTGAGCATCCAAAATTATGATATTATAAATCACGGCACAAAAAATAAGTATGCGATCAGTACTTTGAGTATACTAGTATGCTAAATGAGGTTAGGCTGATATACATGGTTTATGTGCATGAATACTAACTAACTAAATAAATAGCATGGGATAACTAATCAGAAGTAATAACTGGCTGAATAATATGAGTTAACTGAGTTAACATTCATGAAGTAGAGACTGACTAGTTAGCATGAGATTACTGAATATAAATGCGTGAAAGGTGTAAAATCTAAGAATGCATGACCAAGCTTAAAAGATGTGATGAAATAGGTTGTAAACTGAAAAATTGAAATCTGATAAATGCATAACTGACAACTGTAAGCTATGGTCAATGCAAACCTGAACTGAATTATACTGAACTAAGACTGTGGGAGGTATCATATAACTGCTATGTCGCACTCTGAACTGATTAGGGTTCAACCTATCACCCAAATTGAAAAGTTGTTAGTACAATGCCATGAATACTAACAATGGCTATTTGGATACACTAATTTACTAAAGAACTAGGGTATAAAGCCTAAACTAATGGGTGATCCCTGGGCGGAGTCAATTCTAATCTGGCGGGTGACCCTTGAGAGGTAGTCAAGACTGAACTGACCGGTGACTCCACATATCCTATACTGGCTATGTAGTTCTGGAGTACAAGAACTACTACTAACGACTCTACCTAACTAACGAGGAAGCCTCAATCCCTGTACTCGCTCAGTGCTAAATCCTACTCCCAACTAAACTGACTAGGGATACTGAACTGTTCTAAGTTTAACTTATTATGATAAATGGTTGAACTGATAATTCTCATAACATATCTAAAAACTATTCTGAAGATAATGCAACTAAGTAAACAACTAAGTTTTGGGTATTCATAACCCCCAGGACTCGATAGCAATAATAGCAAGATAATACTAAAATTTTGAGGACATAATATGAAAGCGTTTATTCAAAACCCATTCTTGTAGGCATTTCATCAAAAACTTGGCATTCGTAGTTTAAGCTAAGCACAAAAATAGTTTAAAGCTTATAGTAATAGCATAATTTCAACATCAACATCACTAATTATGATTTAAATCAACGAACAACATCATTCAAAGGTGTGGGGTTTAATAACAACAACAATTTTATGTAAACATGATCTAGAATAAAAATTCATGGGGATTCATGGTTAAAAAGCATAATAGCTTGTAAAAATCATAACTTTGAATTTGAAATTAGATGTTTAGACTCCATGGTGGAAGGGACCCATGGATGAACATTTAACATACCTTAGTTGGTGCAATTGAAAAAGTTCTTAATGAATTCTTGAAGCTTGATCTTGAATGTTGGATGAGTTAGGGTTTGTTCTTGAAATAAGGCTACTTTAATTTGAGAGAATTGTGAAATAAAAGCAAATAATGCTCTCTTGGGACTTAAATTACATACTTGGGGTGAAAGGAAAGGACTTAAATACCCTTGGAAATTAAAAACTCTGAGATGGAACTGGAAATCCCGAATTTGACTTATGGCGTGATGTGGCGCTATCGCGTTGCACCATTGGAAATGGACAATCCTAATTTAACACCATAGTATGATGTGGTGCCATCGTGGTGCTTCATAGGAAAAAGATGAGTGCAAAAATACACCTTGGCACGACATAGCTCCATCATGATGCTTTTCTGGAAAAAGGACGAACGTGAGTTTTGCCATCTTCGCAATGCAGCATCATCGCGATGAGCTACTGCCCCTCACTAAAAGTTTCATAACTTCTCACACGGATATCAGATTTAGGCAAAATTAGTATTTGTTGGAAATCAAATTCAATTTTCTATATTTTGGTGGGTCTTGAGCTTGAAAATTCTTAGTGGAATAAAAGATATGCTTATTTGAAGTTGACTACAGAAACATTCTTCTCAAAAACTCAATCGGTAAGGAATATTTTGATTCATCTAATAGCTTGGAGTTTCAGACCCGACCTTGTGGGAATACACTGGGTTTGTTGTTGTTGTTGTAATAGCTTGGAGTTATTTGATTCCTTAATAGACATCAAACTCGCTCATAAAACTACCAAAGAATTATAATTTATTTTTCAAGAGCTTAAAACATGGTTCTAATATTGGTTTGGATTTTAGGGGTATTACAGCAATAATGCCACATAAAATTAAACTCCACTGCCATCCCTTAATAGAATTGTAGGATGCAGCTAAATTTATAGATTTTATTATAATGCTTCCACATATGAGCATGTAATAGAAATCACATGACATACAACATCAGGCATCTGTTATTTTAGTCTTATAGCATATAATGGAAATTACCTACACCAATTTTAATATAGTTGGTACATTGAATATAAATACTAATATTACATACAAGTGAATGTTTGCATAGGAATAGAAACCTAATAAAAGACTCATACAACACATTCGATAATGGGTAACCTGATGAGTATAACAATAACATTTAGCAACCAATCCATCAATAGACTTCTTAAAATTACAGGTACCGATCCTCAAATAAAGATCGACTTATGGCTCTAAAAATGGGTCAATTTATGTGAAGCCCCTATCGATAAAATAGTCGTGAGGGGGACAACATTCATGAATAGAAGGAGCAGCAAATTAGTAAAAGCACACTTTGTAAAAAACCTTAGGTGGAATCTTTCTACTATAATTATATAGAGAAAACCATTTAGATTGTAGATGCATCATTTTTGTTTACCCTATATGCGTGGTTAGGTTCAATTTTTATATGAAAAATAAATTCTTTGGATTTTAGGATCACGTGCTATTTTCGTGCATCTTTCATTTTAATCTCTAATTTTTAGATGGAAAGGTAACTCAAGAATGTCCATGCACTCCATTTTGAATTGAACTAAAAAAAAGTGAAGATAGAAATATGTCATGGACTAAACTCAGAGGATTGTAAAAATATAGGTCCAAAAAATATGAAGGAGTCTAATCCTAAGACTCACTGAAATTTTTTTGCGGCTATATTAATCATCAAAACTAGAAAGTGTAGGATCTTCTGTCAGGATTCCTTGTTTACATTTTATGTCCAGTGAGAAAACTATTGAAGCTCTACTTTTTCTCTAAAATTTTTGTATTCTTTATAAAACTACTTTTTTCTCCTCCATTCCGTTTGCTTAATAAGCAACGGTGGTATCTCATTAACCATAACACCTAGCAGAAACACTGAATAGGAAAAAAGGTCATATGCAAATAAAATCCGCTGTCATTCAATTATTTATCATTACCTTATCAATTATTTAAGTCATATTTATACTCAAAACAGAAGAGGTTTGAAAAGATATATCTATAAAAAAGGACATAATGAGTCCTTGTATGCCCACCAAGAAGCAACATGCAACATCACTGCTAAAATCATAATCAAGTTATTCTATTATTGTCTCCTTGACTATGTATTTTTGAATTTCAACACATACACAGACTTAATGCACAACACAAAAATAAATAGGAACGTACCTTCATCCATCATTATTCAAGTGTTACGGAGAATTCCTTGTCAAAAAATTAATTAAAAGGGGTAGAGAAGAAATCTTAGAATCTTCTAGCCTATGTATATCAAAGATATAACAGAATAATAGAGTCACAGGTGTATTTATCGGTAGGCTAGGGACTCTTAGAAAAATAACTTTAACCCTAGAGACTTTCATAGTTATATTTTGCCATTAAGGAAATATTATATATGCAAAACTTGGAGGAAATTAATTAATTGATTTATTTCTTTAATTGGGAGACAAGGTAAATGTAAGACCTTTTACAACTCTGGAAATTTTATATTTTACCCTCCCGCGTGCGTATTGTCAATTTTTTATATGAATTATATTAGGGATTTTAAAAAGTGTTTGGGAAAAGTTTTAGATTTTTCAGAAGGGGTTCAAGATTATTTTGAGACCTCGAGGTACTAATGGTCCGCAATAAGGCTATGTCACAGAGGTTAACCTCCACAATATTGGTGTGTAACAGAGGCTAACCTCCGTGATATTGGCATGCCATGGTGATGTTTTAATTTCATCCAGTTTTTGTTTTTTTATTTGGGGTAAGGGGCTTTTGGTATTTTTACCCCTTGTACAATCTTATAACATAAAATAACCCTATTCCCTTCAATTTTAAAATATCAAATCAACATATTTCTCTATCAAACTCAAAACCCAAGAACATTCAAGGGTTTTACAAGACTTCAAACCTTGAATTGACTTCAATTCCTTTTGTATTTCAGGCATGTTTCTCTTCCTAAATCTGAATTTTACATTGTGGAATTAATTGAGTAAATTTTCATGTGATTTATGTTGTGGGTTTTGAAATTGCATTTAGGGGTTTTGGTTGTTACTCATTGAAGTACTTGTCCCATTTTTTAAATTGATTGTTCATGTTTTTAATTGGTCTTTGGTGCATTGTTTAAATAGTTGGAATGAGGGACATGGGTTTCCCCAAATTGGATGAATTTTTTCTTGGAATTGGCATTAACCTCAACTCATTTTATAATCTTGATTTTAAACATGGACAATTACATGGTTTAACTTATTTTGAACCCATTGCATTGTATTAAAGGATAAATGGATATGAATATGGTTTTGGATGGCCTTGGTAGCCTTGGTTTTGGATGTTAAATAGAACTTGGGAGTCTAAAATTTGTTGGTGTGGATTTGGTTTGGCATTATTAATTTAGCTTGCAAGCATAATGGTATGATGATGCCAAGTGGTAAATTCTTTAGTGAATGATTCTTGAGTTAATGGTTGGTTAAGGTGCAAATTATTTTAATTTGGGCTTAAAGGGAATTGCGTAGCTCACCATGAAGTCTTAAGTCCTGGGGGGGAGGAATATTGGAAACCACATTAATCGGTATTGGGGGTCTATATGACTGTGTTCTTGATGCACACTTGATATATATTTTGGGATGGCTATTGTCATGGTGGATTTAGTTTTCCCTTGGTTTTTTCTCGGTTCGTACGGCTAACATGTACTGAGGCCCTTTCAGTAGGGGGAGCTAAACACATATGGACCATGGGTGACTTTAGGATGGATTGAGCAACACAGTTCATGCTAAATATTTAAATTCTCATGTACATAACCCTCTGCCCTATCCCAATATCCTCTCTCTCTCTATATATATATATATATATGTGTGTGTGTGCATGTCGTTTTGACTAATTTAGTACATAGCATTATGTTATCCCTTTCCGTGAGTTACATGCAAATGCTTATCCCATTGACCGTCCTACGATGCTATATCATTTAATGATGTAGGATTTGAATACTTTTCTGCTGCTTCTATGCAGCATTAGATGGATGAGCACATTTTTTGAGTTGTTGTGAATGGTAAGCCTCCATCCTTTAGAAGGTCTTATCATTTTATTATTCTTTCTCTATTAACTTAGTACTGTTGGACTGCTATTCTGGTTTTAGAGGCTATTGTGGACAAGTATGGTTTTGTTGTTGTTTTGACTCTTAGTTTTCATTTGATTTATTTATTTATCTTCTTATTACTATTTAATTGGCTGCCGCTTTATTATTATTATTGTTATTGTGCTATTGAGTTTAGGTTGAGGGGGTGGTCTTCGGTCTATGATGGGTTTGAGATACCTATCACAGCCAAGCCCTGGTTCGAGTCATGAAAATTTTGGTATTAGAGTCAAGTTTAGGATCATTGGGTGTCCACAAAGCTGTGTTAAGTAGAGTCCTTTTTATGAGTGGTAGCGTACCACACTTATAAGGATAAGGCTACGAGACATTTAGGAATGTTTTTCTTTCTCGCATTCTATTTCAGTCTAAAGAGACTAGTGTCATGACACTTTTCTAACTCCTGGCTTCCTCACATTTCAGATTATGCCTCCCTGAATATTTGATGGTTGTAGAAACTCTAATGGAACCTCTATTCCACCTGAAGGGAATGTGGAGGGGACTCACCTTATTTATGAAGTGCAAACCTTATCTAAGGTCCCTGCTCCTGATTATATCACATCACGTGGAGTTTCACTGGTCCCTACCAATCCTTTTAGAGCTTCCCGGGTTGGTGACAATTATGCTTAGTCACCCCTAGGAGATATCCCTAATGTGAAGTTTCTTCAGTCAATTCATATGCTTACTCAGTTGGTGGTATCATTTTCTTTTCAGTCTAACCGTATTGGTTCTATTTCTTATTCATCTGATGTCACCCGGGTCGACTAGTTTATGAGGTTAAATCCCCCAACCTTTACAGGCTTTAGGGTTAAGGAGGATCCTTATGGTTTTATTGATGAGATGGAGAAGATTTTTAGAGTGATGCATGCTACTGATTTAGTGGGTGTAGATTTTGTTGCATACTAATTGAAAGATATAGCTTATCAGTGGTATAAGGAATGGAAAGCTATGAGGGCTGATGATGCTAAGTAGGTTGTGTGGGATGACTTTTTAGGGGCCTTTCTTGATCACTTCTTTCCTCAGGAATTAAGGGAAACTAAGGTTGAAGATCTTATGAACTTTAAGCAAGGGAAGATTAGTGTGAAGGAGTATGGTCTAAAATTTCAGCAGTTATCCCACTATGCTCTGGAGTTAGTGGCTAACATGAGGTCCTAAATGAGAAATTTTAATTTTGGTTTGTCTTGTGATTTGGTGTTGGAATGTATGTTTGCTATGTTGAATAATGATATGGACATCTCCAAGCTAGTGGTTTATATGCAATAGGTGGAGGATGAAAAGAAGAAGAAGGTAGATATGGGAAAGAGGCAGAATAAGAAGTTTAGTTATTCAGAGCAGGATACAGGTCAGCAGAATATTGGGAGAGATGGCAGGCGGTGAAAAGAATAAGATTGGGGAAATTCTTATTCTACAACTAGTGCTCCTTATCCTAAGCCTTTAGGTGATCATTGTTTTCAAGCTATTAGTCATCCTAAGTCATAGGGTGCCTAGTCTCAGGCTAGTGGATCTCAATCAGCCCTACCTTATCCTTCTAGTCATTTTTATGGGTAGCTTCACCATGTATATTATGAGAAGGGGAGAAATAGGTGCTATAATTATGATCAGCTTGGTTATATGCAGTGAGATTGTCCTTCAGCTAGGGTTACCACTGGAGCAAATAAGGTTCTGATCACCCCTTGAGCCAAAGGGCTCTACTTCTGGTACCAAAATTGGCTGGAATCATCTCTATGCACTTGCTACTCATCAGGAATTTGATACATCTCTAGATGTTGTTACTGGTATATTACAGCTCTTTTCTCATGATGTTTATTATTTGCTTGATTCAGGTTTTACACTATCTTATGTCACCCTTTATGTGGCTGTGCATTTTGGTTTTGGTCATAAAATTATTGTCGAACCCTTCTCTGATGGGCGATTGTATAGTTGCTAGAAAAATCTATAGAGGTTGTGTGGGTGTCCATATTTCATAAAGAGACATTGGTGGATTTTATAAAATTAGATATGGTGGATTTTGATGTTATCTTAGGGATAAATTGGCTTCATTTGCGCTATGCTTCTATGGATGTAGGATCCAAAAGGTCAGTTTTCAATTTCCTAATGAACCGATATTAGAATGGGAGGAGAGTTCCTTAATACCCAAAGAGAGGTTTATCTCTTACCTTAGATCTCATAAAATGCTTTTAAAGGGTGTTTGTATCATCTAGTTCAAGTTAAGGATTCTAATTTTGAAAGTCCTTCTTTGCAATCCATCCCTGTGGTTAATGAGTTTCCTTAAGTGTTTCCTGATGATTTTCCTAGGATTCCTCCTGAGGAAATAGATTTTGGGATTGATCTTCTACCGGATACTCGTCCTATTTACATTCCTCCTTATAGAATGGCTCTTTCTGAACTAAAGGAGCTGAAGAAGCAATTGAAAGATCTTCATGATAAGGGCTTTATTCATCCTAGTGTCTCTTTGTAAGATACTATTATGCTTTTCGTGCAAAAGAAATATGGGTCTCTTCAAATTTGTTTAGATTATTGTCAGTTGAATATGGTGATAGTGAAGAATAAGTACCCTTTTTTCTACGATTGATGACCTTTTTGATCAGCTTTAGCGTGCTAGGTGTTTCTCTAAGATTGATCAGTTCTTCATTTGGGTTATCATCAGTTGAATATTAGGGAGATTGATATTCCCAAGACTCTTTTCCAAACCCGGTATAGTCACTATGTATAACACCCCACGTCTGTACCCCGGATGCTACACGCTGCTTACGACCCCGAAGGACCATAAGCTAACCCATGACTAATATCTGTTGTGATCACTAAATAATAATACTGAAACAAACATGGAATTAAGTTGAATTGCCATAACGCTCAAAATCTAAACACTGACAAACAATAATATCTGGTAAAAACATCTAAAAACTAAACACTATCTGAACTGGTCTAGTCTTAAATCCTCTAACTGAACTGTCTAAATATGGAGTAGATGGTACAAGCCCCCAACTAACTCCCACTACTGAACTACTAATAAACTAAATAAAATCATGTCCCTGATATATGAGGATTTACTACTAAATCTGCAACTACTGACTAGATTTATCTAAACATGATCAGGATCCTGAGTGTCCGAACCTATGATATGAGACATTATAGTGCAAAGAAAGAGTATGCGGTCAGTACGTGGAATGTACTAGTATGCTAGATGAGGTAAGGTTGAATGAAAGGGTTCGTATGCATAAACAGTAACTGACTAGATGATATAGAGTAACTAAATGTAAGAATACGTGGATAACTGATACTACTGAAATCGCTAAGAATACAATATTGTGGACATACATAGATATATACTATATCTGAGCTTTTCTGAAGATGAGTATTGAGTTTTGATAACTGAGTAACTAAAATATAGAGTTACTAATAATTGAATTACTGATACTGATTGACTATTTCTAACAGTCCTGATTTTGTAAAACTGCACTGAGTTCTAAACTGAAGACTGAAACTGAAACTGAAACTATGGAGGTAATCATCTAACCGACATGCCCCAAATCTGAGCTGATAGGGGTCCAACTTGTGACCTCAGTTGGAAAGGTGTTAGTACCGTTCCACGGTTACTAACAATGGCTGCGAGTTAACCCTAACTGGCAGGAAGATATTTTGTCAACCCTTAACTGGCAGGAAAGCTCATAAGAGATGTGTCAAACCTTATATAGCAGGAAGTCATCTTAACCTATGCTGGCTACGTAGTTCTGTAACTTAGGGATTGCTACTAAGGGTCAAATCCTACACTAACAGGAATTCCCCCATCCCTGGGTTCACTCGGTGCTGAATCCTACTCCCAACTGAAAGACACTCAACTAATTATACTGAACTGGACTGGATTGATACTGAGTTTACTGAGTTTTCCTGAGTTTTGTAACTAACTGAGTTCTACTGATCGTAACATGACTGATACTATTCTGTAACTAACACTGGCTCTAGGTAAACAGCTAGATTGTCGGGTATAAAATACCCCCAGGACTCGATAGCATGAAAAGTAAATCATAGCATAATCTTGAAAAGCATAACAATGTATACTTGTGCATAATTCATTCATATAGACATTTCATCAAACACTTGTAGGGCATAAGCTTGTACATATACTAGCATGCCATGATTTCATCCTTTAATTCACATGATCATTATATCAATCACTTGGGGAGCACAACCTAATGCACATATTCATGGATAACATATAAACATGGCAACTACAATGCCCAACTTGCAATTTCATGGGTTTAACATGCTATTCATATAATTCACCCTAAATACTATTCTATTTTCATGAATCTTACCATAATCATGGATTGAAAACCAAATTAACATCATAGATACATTAATCACTTTGTAAATTCAAGGGTTTATCAAGATAATCACATATTCATCACACATGCTATTCAATTTCATGAACTTGCACTTAAATCGTGGATTGAAACCCAACTAGTATCATGAACATGAATTCAATCTAATTCAAACATGGAATTTCATAATTCAATAATCTTGTAGTTTTAAAAATTGATTCGTGGACTATATGGATGAAAGGAACCCATAGATGAACACCTAACACACCTGGGTATCTTAATTCTTGAAGTTCTTGGAGGAATTCTTGAGCTTGTTCTTGAATTCTTGTACTAGGATTTTTTTGCCTCTTGAGAGAGTGTTTTAAATCTTGAGAAAAGTGAGTGAATGATGAGATATTAGGTTATTTAGGGTGTAAATCCCTTGTTTAGGCTGATTAGGGATTTTGAGATTTGACCAAACAGCCCCTGAAATTAAATAACGGAAACTGGAAATCCAAATTTTTCACCCCGACACAATGCGGTACAATCGTGTCTGCTCACTCGAAAGTGGACAACTGGGAAGTGGGATGATGGCACGATCCGGCTTCATCGCGGTGCCTCACTAGATGGGAAACTGGGCCTTGGCACGACGCGCTATTATCGCGCAACACTAGAAAAGTGACAATTGGGAAATTGGTTGGTGGTGTGATACGGTGGTATCGCGTTAGCTCTATGGAAAATGAAAATTTCCATTTAGACATAATCCATGATATTCTACTGGCCTGAATAGCGGTGTTTAACGACTGAAACTTAAAATAGCCATAACTTCTTATCCGGTTATCGAATTCAGGCGAATTTTATACCATCGGAAGGCTAATTCAATTTCCTACGCAATGGCAGGCTCTAAACTGAAAAATACTGAGGATTTAAAAAAATTCATATTGGATAACTCATGTACTAAGAGCTAATTTAAGATAGGGAAATATAGGGTATTACACTATGAGTTTTTGGTTATGTCATTTGGGTTGACTAATACACCGACTGCTTTCATGGATCTTATGAATTAGGTGATTTGGCAGTTTCTGGATTTGTTCATTGTAGTATTCATTGATGATATCTTGGTGTACTCTAAGAGTGAGGAGGATCATTCCAATCACCTTTGAATTGTGTTATGGACTCATAAGGACCAAAAGTTGTATGCAAAATTTTCTAAGTGTGAATTTTGGCTAAGTGTTGTGACCTTTCTTAGGCATGTCGATTATAGTGACGAGATCAAGGTGGATCCACAGAAAGTTGAAACAGTTAAGAAATGGCTTAGACCCACAACTCCAACTGTCATGACCCAAACCAGGGCCTGACCGTGACGGGTATCTCAAGACCCACGTTGATCGGAGATCACCCGCTTCACCTAACCTAACCAACGTATCAACCACAAGTGTTGGATAAATCCCAAACATATACAAAGATAGAGGGAAATAAGGCCAACAATATCTTAAGAAATATTTAAACCATTCATCACCACAATACATTAAATAATCATACCCTAGTCCACAGTAACCCACAAAGCCTCTACCATTTGAGATCAATAAAATGCCAGGACATGTCCCCGACAATAGACAAACCAAGTCTAAAAAAAGTCTAAGACATAAAGTATAAAGACTATGAAATGAATGCCTTCCAAAGTATAAAATATCACTACCTCAATGTCAACTCACGAACCACTCAAAAACCTGGTCATTATACAGGAAAAGAAGAAGAAGTTCTGGTCCTTATATCGCGTAGGGATACAGCATCTGGGGACGGTTAGCAATTGAAGTGCTATCATATAACTCAGGGATAGAGGAATAAAATAATGTTGTCATTAAATCCAAGCCAAATCATCATATTCAATCACATGTATACGTACATACATATATATATATATATATACATACATATATATATACATACATATATATATATACATACATATATATATATATCATGCCAGAATAGGGAACAAGATTTAGCATGCATTTTTGAAATCTTAGTCTAGGTTTTGTAGCTTAGCTGTCATGTTAATAACACCTATAAACTATATGGGCTCCATCCCTCACCCCCAGGTCGGGCCCCAGTTCGTGTATCCGCACAAACCAAAGAATGATCTTACATATATGCTAGGGAAACTCAAACTTCCCACTCATATACTAAGGTGACTTAAGAACAAGATCATGTAGTAGAAATGGGGGACTCAAACCTCCCATATCATGTAGTATAGATATTCAAACTTCCCATCATATTAAGCAGGAGGACACGAACCTCAGGCCATTTTGACCCCCACGCCGGCAAACGCAGTTTCCAGCATTGACCCCTCGAGATCTCCACCTTCACAACTCGGCTACACAACCGTCTTTAAAGCCTAATTAAAGCATTCACCACACATAAACAAACTTTTATCCAGTTACTTACCGAAGGCATCCCATTGATATCGTCATACCAACCCCACTTGCAAGTGTACAACATGTCATAACCATTATTATTTAATGTTTGGAACTCGAACCCATAGTCTATACAAAGACCTCAATTCAATTCAACATTCAAGGACTCAAACCCATTTATCCAATCAAACCACCAAGGTTACAATTCAAAACCATTTATGACCCACAAGGTCTTCATGAAACCATTTACCAACTATTTACATTATTAGGCCAATGCCTTGGTTCAAATCAGAATTTAATTCGCTTTATAGCCATCAAGGCCTTTTCAAAAACATTCATCCTTCATTAACATTCTTATACCAAACATTAGTTCAAAACACAACTCATCATGTGACAAAATTCTTCTCACAGATATTTTAAAAAACAGGTTGAGGGCACACCATTATTAAACTATTATTCAAGTCAAAAACCATCAAGTAAGGGTTAACCATGACCCATTTATTAAACCAAAATTTCCATGCACCCACATATGCAAAACCACTATCAAAATATGTATAAACATAAGTGAAAACATGAGAGAGAAATACTCAATATTAGACATTCAAACTCCCAACTATAGATTTCAAAACCACCATTTATGATTCAAGAACAATGCTTAAAACACATAATTTGTATAAACTAACAATGAAGGAAGATTTACATGCCTGAATTACGAAGATTTATGGAGAGATTTTGATCTTTAAGCCCCTAGATGGTCACCCTGATGAAACCCTAGATCAATCACCTTGAGAGGTTTCTACAGAGTTTTTGAGAGTGTTTTGATCTTCTAAAGTGATAAATGAGGGACCAAATAGTGTTATAAGGCATGGGTTCTTAAGGTCTTATGGTGTGAAATGTCTAAAATGCCCTCAGCTTAAAAGTTGTAAAAGACTCGCATTAAGGTACGGTTGGACCCCTCCACTCATACCTAGTCATACGAGTGGTACCTTCTACTCGTACCTTAATCAAAATATTGGACACCATAATTTGTCCAACATACGAATCCTTAGTATGAATCGTAACCTACCATACAACTAGTACCCAACCAAGTCGTGCCCTAGGAAGAATGTCACGGCTAGAGACTGAATAACGTACAGTTTAGCACTATACTTCTCGTATCATGATCATACGAGTTGTATGATTCCTTCTTGTACCAAGAATAGAACTTGGCCAATGTGACACTGACCATCATACTACTAGGGTCCTTGACCCATAACCTCACCATACGAGTAGTATGGTAAGTCGTATGATGCACAAAATATCCAAGACTTTTGCAAAGGCCAAAGTTTTGGGTGTTTCAGTCCCCCCCCCCGCCCCCCCTTTAGGATCAATCATCCTTAAATGATAGGATGAGGCACTACCAGCACTATTAAATCCCAAACATCTCTACTCTTACCTTTATTCCTCACCCTAGAAATCATCAATGAATACCCCACCTCACCAAATTCAATCTTAAAATTTTCCATAGACATATCACTACGAGAGCCTGAGTCTATCCATATATATTGCTCCTATGTTTAAGCCTATTCAAATCTAAAAGAGGTTAACTTAGGCCATAGGGTTCTATTCCTTACATCCATCAAAAAATACTACTCGGCTCCATCATAGAAATCAACCATCCTATCCCATTAGGATTCCTAATTATCCATCACAACATTCAAGCCTACCTTTACTATATCCGTTTTATGGTCTACCCCATCGAAGGTATGGTAAACTCTAAAATCATAGACTCGCAACTTCTATTTAGGGGTTTGGACATCTATGCTTCTAAACACTCCTCGCTCTCTTTTTTTGTAACTCCTTAGAATACCAGCATTACTTCTCCAATATTATATCCCCATATCTCGAAAGATTCTAAATTTATACCAAGAGATCACATAGGCTATCTACTCCTCCCCTAGTTTGGCTCCACATAACACCATATAACAACACCCTAGACTTCTGTATGCTCAGAAACATTGGGAACATAAGCTACGCTTAGAGGGCACCCCTAACTCAAAACTGAGTATACTTTACTCTTGTAACCCAAAACTCTTATCCATATAATTATTTAGCTGCCACTTCTACTTCAACACATAGGCCCCAAACCTATACCCCCATTAAATATTCCATTATTTCATAGAGCATCAACCCAAGCTCTCTCACATATAACATTACCCTACTAATTCACCCCCACAAATGTTGCATCACTATCCTCGATTTAATATCCTTTTCACCACACTTAGTATCAAAAGCTCAAAATTAGCATCTAACAACGATCATGTATCACCCACAAAATATCTCACAAATCACACTAATATATCCAACAAGGAGATTACTCTAAATTTCCTTTCTTATCTCCAACGGCCTATACACATTCGAAGAAACCCATCCTATTTACGCATGAATAACATTGGTGTGCCCCACAGGGACACACTAGGATAGATGAAACCTTTGTCTAAGAGGTCCTTTTATTTCTCCTTGAGTTATTTCAACTCGATCGAAGCCATTCTATATTGGGGAATAAAAATTGGATGAGTGTCTGGAATAAGATCAATACCAAAATCAATCTCCCTATCGGGAGGGATACCGAGAAGGTCATCAGGGAAGACCTCGGGAAACTTATTTACCACAGGAATTGAATGCAAAGAAGGATCTTTCGAGTTAGAAGCTTTAACTTGGACCAAATGATAGAGACACCCCTTGGAGATTAATATCTGGGCTCTAAGATACAATATAAACCTTCCCTTAGGAGTTAGGGAACCACTTTCCCACTCAACAATTGGCTCATTATGGAAATTAAACATAACTTTATGGGTTCGACAATCTAAGGTAGCATAGTATAAGTGCAACCATCCATCTACTGAATAATAACAAAATTAACCATGTATAACTCTATCAAGTCCATCGAAGTTTATATACTACCAATAACTACCACACAATCCCTATAGACTCTTCTAACAACCACATAGTCTCCTATCAGGGTAGAAATAGAAAAAGGGTCCAATAGACACTCTAGACCAAAATAAAAATGCATAGCTACCAATAGGGTCACATAAGAGAGAGAGATCCCCAAATCAAGTAAGCAGTACACATCATAGGGAAAGAGTTTCAACATACCAAGGAAAACATTAGGAGATACTTCAGACTCCCAGCGGTCGAAAAGAGTATCGAGATGATTTCGGTTAGTATCGGCATTAGAGGTAGCACCATTTGGTGAGGGAGATGAAGAAATGGCATTAGGGACCTTGTTGTCCCCAGAAGCAATCCTAGAATGACAATTTTACTGTATATGACCAATCTGACCACAATTGAAGCATCAATTTTTCCTTTTATGACAGAACCCGTAATATCCCTGATTACAGAACCAGAAAGGAGGATAGGATGGAAATAAATATTCTTCAATAGACCGATATTGGGTACCCCAGCCCTAGGATCACTACTATTCTTAAATTGATGTCCACCAGATGGCTTATAGTAAAGGGCTCTAGCCGAAGGGTAAGAACTAGATTTTCCCCAACTTCCTTCCTTAGTCCATTGCCTCTCATGACTACACCATTATTGTACTGAACCCCACCCTACTCTGAACATCTGAAATTCTCATTTTTCCTTTCTTCCATCCTTGTCTAACTCCTTCTCCCACCAATAAAATCAAACTGGTGTGATAAAAAGACCACTATCTGGGTCAACAGTTGAATAGAACGATGGAAATCCATATTAAAAATATCTTATTAAGGTAACTGAGAAAGGGTGTCACCACCTGGAAAAAGATCAGTAGGTACCAGTGGGACTCCATGAGGGAAATCAGAAGTAGCGACCCTGGATTGGGTCTGTACCCGACGGGTAGTACGAGCTTCATCGACCTTGTCCTTTGATGGGAGAAGAGTTTCCATGAGTTTCAAATATCTTTAGAGGCATGATCTGAAAGGAGAACAAATAGAGGTTAGAGAGATTCAAGACCTTAGACTCTATATCTCAAAATAGAACAACAAGAAAAGAAAACATTCCTAAATGTCTCATAGCCTCTCCCTTATAAGTATGGCGTGCTACACACCCATAAAAGAGACTATACTTGACATAACTTTGTGGACACCTAATTGACCATGAACCTAGGATATAATACCAACTTTATTGTGACCCATACTAGGGCTTGGATGTGAAGGGTATCTCAAGTCTCATATGGAACAGAGATCACCCCCTAACCTAACCAATATATCAACTACAAGTGTCGGATGAATCTCGAACATATAACAATATAGAGATAAATAAGGCTTACAATAGCTCAAGAAATATCTAAACCACTTATCACTACAACACACAAAACCAACACACCCAAGTCCACAGTAATCTACAAAGCCTCTACCATCCTAGATTAATAAAATATCGAGACATGCCCTCGAAAATAGTCAAACAAAGTCTAAGTTATAAAATATAAAAAATATAAAATGAATGCCTTCCGAAGTATGGAATTTCACTACCTCAATATTAACTTATGAACCACTCAAACACCTGGTCACTGTGTAGGAAAAAAAGAAGAAGTTTTAGTCTCTATATCGTGTGGAGATACAGCGTCCGAGGATGGATAATAGTTGGAGCGCTAGCATGTAACTCAATGATATAGAAATAAAATAATGTTGTCATTAAAGCCAAGTTAAATCATCATATCAAACCACATAAATACATACATATATATATATATATATTGTGCCGGGATAGTGAACAAATATGTCATGGAACATGGCACTTTCGATGCATAAAATAGAGAATTTATGTAGGTACTTAGGTTGTTTTAGTAGATATGATGCACTTTTGGGTTTATTTCTAGTAAAACAGGTCTACAGTAGTGTTGGAATAAAATATAAGAAAAATATCAAGACAGACCAATCCTGATTAAGATATGAGTTACCCCACGAGTCATCAACACTCGATACAACTCGTAGGATGACTCGTGAGCATAACAGAACCCAAAACCAAACAGAGAATCTAAGTATGGAAAAGATATGATTGGACCATATAAGTCGTATGTGAGGGTATGATCCATACCATGAAATATAAGCATGACAGAACCTAAAGTTGTCATCCAAAGTTGATGTCTCAGAAGTATATGAGTCAAAAGTCTAAGTAAGACCGTATAGGGAAACTGTATGCAGACCAGGGTTCAAAGCTTGGAAAGGCAGAAGTCCCAGGTGGATACAAGTGAAGGACGCAATTCGTATGATCGTGTATGTCTCGTGAGAAGAAGTTGTATGATGAATAGAAAGTTGAAGCCTTGGGAGATCAAACACAGTAATAGATATGAGAGGAACAAGTACGACTCGTATGATGACGGTACGAGTTGAAGAATGTGTCGAACCTTATGCTGACATAACCTTACCTTTTTCATTTTTATTAGGATTTTTTAGTATTTTTGAGATACTATAAATACCCTAGGGTTTATCTTTTATTAGGTTACGTACTTTGACATTGTTCTTATTACTTTTCACATACTTTTTAATTATTCTTAAGATTTTGGGTTTTTATTCAATTAAAGAATTTGGAGTTTATTCATTTTATTTTTGTGCAATTAATTACATGTTTTCTACATTGATAATCATGGATTCTTGCATGAACATAGCGGCTAATCTCCTTGACTAGGGTTATGGGAACCCTGGTGGATTAGCTATGTAGAAGAAGTATGATATTCATCTATTCTAGGGTTTATGGATGTATCTTAATTTTCTTCACAATAATTAATCTTAGAGCTATTGCAGAAGTTTGAGATATCCTGTATTTACAAAAATTTTCTAAAGGGAGTTTGTGATTAGGAAAAGAAGATTAAGATAGTAATTTTAGATTCACCTCCACCTTATAATTCTCGTTATCTCATCACATCACTTGAACTCAAAAGGTGATAGTGAACTAAGGTTGTAACAAGGAGCAACAAGGTGATGCCCTGAGACTGAATCGATAAAGGGTGAGATTTATCATCACATTCAAAAGATGATTGATATTACATATCTTGTCAACTCTACATTCAAAGCATCAAAATAGTTGGGTTGATCACAAGAAATTTATGGAGTTAAGAAGTCAGGGGGAACATAAGCCTAGTGTTCGTCCTCTATTGTTTACAACTCAAAAGCACTCAAGATTTGGTTACTACTTGCAATTGATTCTAAAATCCCTACATTTACTTTCCTATACTGCTCATGGATTACATCAATTCAAGCAACTGTTCAGCATCTTCCCTGTGAGATCAACCCCAACCTAGTCGAGTTACTATATTTGGCATCGACCGCAACATACTTTTTTGGAGGTTAGTATTAGGTGACATCAAATTTTGGCATCGTTGCCATGGAAGACGGTGTTATTGTTGATTGAATTTGGTAAAGTTTACGAGTTTTATTTTCTATTTTTGATTTGGCATATGCCGGTGTATGTCAAATACTTAGAGAAGAGGTAATCCCTTACTCCCTTTTGATCTATATCCAGAAAGAATTCTTCAAACACCATGAAGAATGGTAGAACAAGTTTGTGATGGTGTTCCTACAAGAGGTCAAGACTTTTCAGCTATTGATCCAAATGCGGCAATCCCGCTTGCTTTACTTGATCCTCAAAATGTTATAGATATATAGATGCAACAACTTTTAGATCAAGAGAGATGAGAATCAGAAGAGTCTAGGTTAGTTTAAGAGGCTCGAAGAGCTTAGAATAGAGAACTAGTTAAGCCGAGACAAGTGGGTAATAGAGTTTATAGAGGCAGAGTTCCAGTGATCCCTGCATATCAGCCCCTGCAACCATATGAGAAAGACGATGAGGATATGGTATATATTGAACCAGCTAAGATTGGAGCAATCATTCCTCCACCTTTATCCCTCAATGTGAAGTTTGACATTACTAGTGCTATGATCCCGCTGTTAAACTTAAAGGGTGAGTTTTCAGGAGCAAAAACTGATGATGAGAATTTGCATCTTGCTAACTTTACTTGGATCTACACATCTTATACCATCCTAGGGGTGGACGAAAAAGCTTTGAGGTTGAGGTTGTTTCTATTTTTGTTTACTGAATAAGCATCACTATGGTTGGGGGAACTTATGAGAGGTTCAATCACTTCTTAGCATGAGTTTTGGAAATAGTTTCTTAACAGATTTTTCCTTCCTGCAAGGATGTTACAGTTAAAAGATAAAATTTATAACTTTAGACAATTGCCTACAGAATCCTTGTATGAAGCATGGTTTAAATTCAAGTAGAAGCTGAGCATGGTACCTAATCACAAAATTAGAGGGTCAAATTTGCTATAAATCTTCTATAAATCACTAAATGTCAGTTCGAGAGTAATGGCAGATACTATTTTAAGAAGTGCATTTATGCGACTATGATAGGATTATGCGCAAGAGATGCTAAATGATATTTTAGTGACCAATAGAGGATGGTATACTATAGATACTGAATGTGGTGAAGGTGCATGTGCTATTTGATCAGCTAGTGATTATGGAGTGAATAATGACTTGGTCACACAAGAGGTTACTAAACTTCGGATAGATATTAGGTTTCTTACTAAGCAATTTACAGTAATGGGGGCTTAAAAAGTAAATGCAATTAGGGGTCAGGCATCCACTTTGAAAACTTTTAAGATTGAATACAAAGAAGAAGCAAAGTATCTTGATCATAGGTTGGTGGATTTCCAAGCTCAATAGTAAGGAAATCAAGGTTGGAGCTATTATAATGACATATACATAGATAGAAGTAGAGAGAGGTAGAAATTAGTGTCGGAAAGATGACTACAAGGAGAAAAGTGATAAGTATGTTCCACCTGGGGGTCGTGATTCAGAATATAGAATGGAGGCACTTTAGTCAAAATTAGTCAAAGGCCAAGAAAGTCAAGAAAGTTGTCTTAAGGAGATTAAGGCAGATCTATCAGGGCTAAATTAAAAAGTTGAATCACATGCTACAGTAATCAAATAGTTGGAGCAACAATTTGGTCAGATGTTAGGCACAGTAAATCAAAGACAACCTGGCACTCTCCCTAGTAATATAGTTTAAAATCTAAAGAATGATTCTCATTGACATGTCATTACCACTCGGAGTGGTAAAACCACCACAGACCCACATGTACCTACTGTATATGAGCACAAAAATAATGATGATCCTGTTGATATAGAGAATAGTAGTAAAGAGGACAAAGAAAAAGGCAAGGTTGAGGAGCCTTTATTAAAGCCTATTTTGAGACCTCTTCCTCCCTTTCCTCAAAGGCTAAAAAATAAATAAGAATAGGGTAAGTAACAAAAAAAATCTATGTTAAAGGAGTTGACATTCAACATACCACTTGTAGAGGCATTGGAGCAAATGCCAGGATATACAAAATTCATGAAAAATTTAATCACCAAGAAAAGGTCAGTGAGTTATGAGCCAGTCAAAAATATTCATCATTGCAGTATTGTAGTTACTACATCATTGGTAAAGAAGAAGGAGGACCTGGTGCTTTTACCATTTCTTGCACTGTTGGATCTTTCAACTTCACTCGAGCATTATGTGATTTGGGGGATAGCATCAACCTCATGCCCTTTGCAGTATTAAAATAGTTAGGGTTGGGATACCCCAAACCAACTACCATGAGACTAGTGATGGTGGATAGGACACTGAAGAAGCCAGTTGGTATTTTATATGATGTATTGGTGAAGATGGCTTCTTTCATCTTTCCTGCTGATTTTGTGATCATGGAATGCAAAGTGAACTTTTAAGTCCTAATTACTTTTGGAAGACCATTCTTGGCTATAGGTAGGATGTTGATTGATTTGGTGAATGGACATCTGATGCTGAGACTCAATGATGAACAGGTGACATTCAATATATGCAAATCTATGAAATGGATAGATAAGTTAAGAGTGATATCCGTGATTGATATGTATTATGAAAAGATTGATTCATTCTATGATGTTGACTCAGTCACTATTTGGGATGATGCAGCTGCTACTGTTCCCAGTAAAGAGAGGTTGGGTGTTGAAGCTCTTGTTACAGTGATCATGAACTTTGATAGTAGTGGTATTGATGAGTACGATGAAATAGTATGTGCACTATATGGGAGTGGTTCGTATGCTTATGCACCAAAAAATATTGATTTGGATCTGAAGAATAGAACTACTCCACCTGCACGCCCATCCATTGAGGAGCCACCTGTCTTAGAGTTGAAGGCTCTCCCTTCTCATTGGTGATATGCATTTTTGGGAGACGACAACACTTTATCGGTAATTATTTTAGCTGACTTGAGTGAAACAGAAGTAGAAGCTTTGTTATCAGTATTACGGAGATTCAAAAGGGCCATAGGTTGGTCCATTACAGATATTATGGGTATTCCATTTGGAATTTGTACTTATAAAATTCAACTTGAACCAGACTATATTCCAAGTATAGAACATCAGTGTTGACTCAATCCTCCTATGTAGGAGGTGGTGAAGAAAGAAATAATTAAGTGGTTGGATGTTGGTGTTGTGTATCTTATTACTGATAGTAAGCGGGTCAGTCTAATACAATGTGTTCTAAAAATAGCGGTATTACTGTTGTGCCTAATCAGAAGAATGAGCTAGTACCAATAAGACCATTCATAGTATGGAGAGTATGCATGGACTACAGGAAATTGAATACATGGACTCAAAAGAATCACTTTCCCATGCCCTTCATGGACCAAATATTAGACAGGTTAGCAGGCAGATGATGGTACTATTTTTGTAATGGGTATTCAGGTTATAACTAGATTACTATTGCACTTGAAGATCAAGAGAAGACCACCTTCACATATCCTTATGGGACCTTCGCATTCGGATGTATGTCATTCGGGTTATGTAATGCTCCACCATATTTCAGAGATGTATGATGTCAATTTTTTATGACATGGTAGTAGACACCATCAAAGTATTTATGGATGATTTTTCAGTCATTAGTGATTCTTTTGATAACTATTTAGTTCACTTGGCGAATGATCTTAGAAGGTGTGAAGAATGTAACTTGGTACTCAATTGGGAAAAGTGCTATTTTATGGTTAAATAAGGTATAGTGCTTGGACACAAAATTTCAAAAATGGGTGTTGAGTAGATAGAGCAAAGATTGAAGTGATTGAGAAATTACCTCCACCAATTTCTATGAAGAGTATTCGTAGTTTTTGGGGTCATACTGGGTTTTATAGGTGGTTCATCAATGATTTCTTCAAGATTGCCAACCCTCTTTGTAGGCTTCTTGAGAAAGAGGTGAAATTTGAGTTTAGTGAACCATGCTTGAAGGCTTTTGAATGTCTGAAAGAGAAATTGATGACTGCTCCTATCATTGTATCTCTAGATAGGTCCTTGCCATTAGAAATTACGTGTTATGCGAGTAGTTTGGCCTTAGGGGCTGTACTAGGTCAATGGAAAGAAAAGATCCTTCATCCCATCTACTATGCTAGTAAGGCACTAAATCCTTCTCAAAAGAACTACACTATAACAGAACAAGAGTTGTTGGCAGTGGTTTTTTCCTTTGAAAACTTTAGGTCATATTTGATTGGGACAAAGGTGATTGTGTACACTGATCATGTAGCACTGCAGTACTTAATGGCAAAAAAGGATGCAAAGCTTAGACAGATTAGGTGGGTGCTATTGCTACAAGAATTTGATTTTGAGGTTAAGGATAGAAAAGGCACTAAGAATCAAGTTGTAGATCATTTTTCTAGACTAGGGGAGGAAATAATGCAGAATGTTAAAGATGGGCTCGAGATTGATGACGGTTTTCCAGACAAGCAGTTATTGGCAGCTTACCAAGTTCTAATTCCATGGTTAGCAGATTATACAAATTATCTAGCCAGTGATCTAATCCCAGAAGATCTTTCCTTCCAACAACGAAAGAAGTTCATGCATAAGGTAAGAAAATTTTTCTGGGATGAACCTTATTTATTTAGAATTTGGGCAGATAGAATTATTCGCAGATACATACCTGCAGTTGAGAGGATGAGCATACTTGAGGCATGTCATTCTTCACCAGTGGGGGTCATCATGGAGAAACCCTCACAACCCACAAGATATTGCAATATGGGTACTATTGGCCAACAACCTACAAAGATGCACATGATTTTGCTTCTACTTATGTCAATGTCAATGACAAGGTAACATCTCTAAACGACATGAACTTCCAATGACTCCAATCTTAGAATTAGAATTGTTTGATGTATGGGATGTTGATTTCATAGGACCTTTTTGAGTTCATTTGGCATGAAGTATATACTTGAGGCTGTGGATTATGTTTCAAAATAGGTGGAAGTAGTTGTGTTTCCTAACAATAAAGCACGTAGTGTCACTACATTCTTGAAAAACAATATTTTTTCTCGATTTGGCATACCCTGTGCTATAATTAGTGATGGAGGGTCACATTTTTATAATTGTATATTCAGAGGTCTGCTAGAGAAGTATCGAGTCAAACACAAGGTGGAAACACCTTATCATCCACAGAGTAGTGGAAAGGTTAAAGTCTCCAATTGAGAAAGTAAGTCCATTTTGGCGAAGATAGTAAATGCCAATAGGACTAATTGGTCACGAAAGTTAGATGATGCATTATAGTCCTAACGAACAGAATTCAAGACCCCAATTAGTTCTTCACCATATTATTTAGTGTATGGAAAGGTGTGTCACTTGCCTATTGAGCTTGAACATAAAGCAGTATGGGCTTTGAAGAAGCTGAATTTTGAATGGCAAGATGTAGCCAAGTCAAGGATGAAAAGTATGAATGAGTTGGATGAATTTCGACTCCGGGCGTATGAAAGTTCTGCACTTTACAAGGAAAAGATGAAGCTTCTCATGACCATAAAATTGAGAAAAGAATCTTCAAAAAAGGTGACCAGGTATTTCTCTACAACTCAAGGCTTCGATTGTCTCCAGGTAAGTTAAGGTCTAGATGGTATGGTCCATTCATGATTACAAAAGTTTATCCCTATGGTGCTTTAGAACTGAAGAGGGATGGTGAAGCCCCGTTTAAGGTAAACGGACTAAGAGTAAATCACTATATGGGAAATTATGAAGAAGTGGATGAGGTTTTTGAAATTGACATTGGTGAAGACTGAGTAACCAAGGCAATTACGTCGTGCCGTGACGTTAAATAAAGTACTGCATAGGAGGCAACCCATAAGACTGGTTAGGTGCAATCTAAGCATCCAACTTAGCCCCGTCGTGCCACAACGTTAAATCAAGTGCAACATGGGAGGCAACCCATGTTTTTGTACTTATTTAGTTATAGGTTAATATGTTTGTTCAGTGTGCAGTACTAAATATTGCAGAAAACTTCAAGAAGTTTGGTTATACGAACTCTTTATGAATCGTATCTAGATGGTACAACTCATGAGTAGGAGTCGTAAGGACCTAGGAGACTAAGCAGAATCGGGTAAAAGTTTTTGAAAAGGATACGACTCTCAGAATGAGGCATGCCCTCAAGGTACAACTTGTAACATTGAGTCGTATCCACTTCATAACATAGGTAAGGTTCCAGGTCTATACTAGTTAAATAAATAACCGATAATCCTGGGCACAATTCATACACATAACTCATACCCAAGCTTACTAGGTAAGGGTTGTGGGTACAGATAAGTGATTTAAAAAGAAATAGGGTACCCGACAGACACCCGATAGCCAAAATTCATACCCACCTCTATTTTTTGCTTAAATTTTAAACTTTCAACTCATGAAATTACTTGAAAACAACTTAAATTAGCTACCAAAATGTTTGGATTCCACGCTTTCCTTGAGTTAAGCATGAATTTAGGGAAAAAGAAAGTGAAATTGAGTAACTTAGTCTTCAACTCAAATCAAGTAAGTATTTCGAACTTAAATTCATGATATCTTGCATAAAATGGAAAATGTAAGATTGCTTGAACTTGTTTTGAGTTGATTTCACTTAGTTGTTGAATTTTGAAACTCTAGTTTTTAGGTTTAGGTTGAAATTGATAAATTAGAAGGGCACTTGAATTTTGGTTTTGAATTTGTGTATTATTTTGACTGGAAATGAGTAATATTATTTCATAAATTAATGGGTAATTTAGGTATTTTGAATTAGAATCAAACTTTAAAGTTCGACTTCTATGTTGCAGTGGATACGAGACTCCTTAAGACTTGTACCCACTGGTAAAGGGGTCGTAATGGAACTTGTACCAACTAACAACATGGAAGTCTAACAAATTTAAAGTTCTGGAATGGATACAACTTGCCTAAATGAGTCGTACCCAATCCATACGACTTGTATGCTTAAATCATACTGACTTGGGAGGAATAATATTTTATAAAATGTTTCTGATCTGCTTACAACTGTTGGTAATGAGTCGGTGGTTAGGAAGATTTGTAAGCAGACCAGTGAGCATTGTTCATATACTATGTATCATATGACTCATTCATACGAGTCGTACCCAGTCAATATGACCTGTATCCCCCACTCGTACCCTAAACAGAACATGCACACTAACTTTAGCTTCTTATTTTTATTTTCTTTTCATTATTTGTTTACTAATTAATGTGTACTTGCAGGTACCATGCCTTTTAAGAATAGATCAGCTGCTTAGCAAATGGCCAAAAAGAGAAACAAGAAGGCACCAGCTACTAGTTTAGAATGAACTAGTTCTGAGTTCTCTGTGTCATCCAATAGTAGTGATGACCTATACGAAGGCACCAAAATAGGAAAGGATACCTCAAAAGGGAAAAATACTGACAAGGCGAAGAAGGTTGCAACCTTGGAGAAAATACCTCTACGAGGTCCAAAGAGAAAGAATCCAACTATCTCTCCTCTTCATACACCGCCACCTTCTGATACTGATGATGATGCTAAATTGAGTTTAGAGAAAGCTAGTTCTGAGAATGTCCACAGTACAAAAGAGGTCGAGGCAACCCGATTGATAGATAGAACCCTCTACTTTCACTTACCACTACTCTAGTGCCCATCATTAAATAATGGGGATACCCCGATATGCAGGAGACATTTAACAGTGGGTTGAGTAGACCTCGAGAAGGAAAGATCAAACGGGTGTTGTATCTAGAGCGGAGGTTGACGACTACTGGGATGTCGAAGAAACCCAGGTTTGAGAAGCTCTTGAAGTAGTATGGATTTGAATAGAAGACAAGAGTTCCCGAGAAATATAGTAAAGTATTGGTGCAAGAATTTTATGTTGCATACAAGGGCAATCTTCAAAGAATCCACAAGGTCAATTGTGGAAAGGTGGTGAGCCTATTGCTTCACTTACTGTTTGGGGAGTTCAGGTAGACATTTACCCAAGTACTATTGTCGATTCTTGTATGGACCAGAGCATCAGCCTCTGGTAAACACTAAAGAGATGGACTCTCGAATGGAAGAAATGTGAAAGATCACTTGAAGGACATTGGGTTCTAAGGAAAATATAGAGTTCTTTAGATAGATTATAAAGAGAATAGCTTCGAACGGACAAAACATTGTGTAGGTAGTAGGAGGCCCAGAGGTGGTCTCCCAAAAGATTAAGAAGAATACCCTCAATTTAAGGGTAAGGCATAGTAGACATTGGCCTGATGCAGGATTTGTCCCACCACAGGGGATAATATTCTGAGACCAGTCTGGGAAGCTATGATAGTCGGGTTCATAGTTGGTTATGAGTTTGATGTTGGTGAATTCTTAGCTAGGGGGTTGAGAGACTGAGTTATAGGAGATGAGAAGTCTCTATTGACGTATCCTTGCATGATCATATAGATGTTCCTAGCTATGGGAGTAAAATAACTACCGGGTATCAATGAGATATTAGAGGCCACAAACACCATTGACTTAGGCCTAATCAGAGACGCATCCAACCCTTTGGCCCGAAAAGCAAGGCAAGTAGCAAATTTGATGACTTATATATTCTGGTAGAGCAGTTAGGCTGAGATTACTGAGGTAGATAAGATGGGTGAGCAGATCGATACTATGTAGACAGACACAGTGGGTACTTCCAGTGCTCCTCCTTCATTCCAGTCTGTGCCACCCAGGCCATAAGGTATGTCTTCTGAACTCATTATTATTTCGCAGGCCATGTGAACTGAGGTCATCACCAGATTAGCCACACTCGAGTCTAAGGTCAGTCACATGAAAGGGGGGTAAAGCCCTAGATTGACATAGTTTGTGAGTCAGGACAGATGAGTCCAAGGGAGACTTGATGTATTTGAGTCAAGGGTCACTCGAAAATTGAGTAGAAGGTAGATGCCTGATATTTCTAGGATAAAATATAAAGTTGTTGAAATTAAGAGGATGGTCATAGAGTTGTATGATAGACCAGCGATTCTAGAGCCCATGATTAAGACAGTGGTGCCCACTGTCCATGTTCCTAATATTTAGGCTATTCTGGAGTTGGACGTTGAGGAGACCCGAGATAAAAGAAGAGAAAAGAAGAAAACAAGGCACGAGGATAAAGAGGCTTTGAACAAAACTACGGCAGATAGTCTTTAGGATGAGAAGGACTAGGAGACGAGGGTCCGTGAGATGGAGGTTGGAGCAGGTAGTTCAAGACCACCAATTGATGATACAGAGAGAGGCAGTATGCAGATCCACCCAGTGCTATAGTTGTTGATTCAGTACCAGTAGTTGATGGGATGATTGTTGATGGCAGTGGGACCCTACCTGAAGGCCCACATGCTGATGTTGATATGACCTCTCAACCTTACTTTATATTTTTATGCACTGAGGATAGTATGAGGATTTTCAGATATGGGTGGGGTGTATATCTGAATGTGTACATTATATGGGAGTATCTGAAAAATATAAGTAGCGAAAAGTCTGTTATGACTTGCAGGTCTGGTGTTGATAGATGAAATTGGGAGAAATTAGCACCTATGGCAGAAGATTGTTTTTATTGATTTTTGAGAGATTTTAAAAGATATTTGTAATCAATTATGATTTTGAACTGATATAGAAATTTGGGAACATTTGTGGATTTGAAATGATTATGTTGAGTATTTTGTGCATAATGAAATTGTGTTCAAAAGTTAAGGCCCCTCCTAAATTTTTGATAACTGTGTCATATGTGTATGTGTAAGACTATTGTGACTCTGATAATGGAATTAGGATTAGGGAAAGAAAAATAGGGTAAAAAGTTTCATAATAGGATAAGTAGTACCTAGCAATGGAACCCTGTGCTAGTGTGTGTGAGGTATTACTGAGTTCTCGTGTAGAGGAATCTAGAACTTGCCCGGTTGCTTTTACTTAGGTCAAAGATTGTCAAGTAGGAGATGATCATAGGCCCTTTTTTTTGTAAGTCCACTTAAGCATAAATGTCCAACCAAATAAGTATAACTCCCTGTGATCCAAGTATTTGAGCCTTAAGTGACCATTTTTTTGTTTAATACACCGATTTCACCTTTTCATTTATTCAATGAACCTATTTTGGCCCTGGTCCTCCTTGGACACTGTGGACCTTAACTCAGGCAAATCACCTAAGTTGAGGGTGGTTATTATAGGGGTGCATAGAAAGAACAAGAATAAAGAAAGAAGTGTAGAAAGAAAAATGAAAAAGGACAGGTGTGGCAAGAAAATAAATAGAAAACAAAAGAAAAGAGAAGAAAATTTAACCCAAAAGAGAAAGAAAAAAAATAAATTGAGAAAACCGTTCCTGGCCTAAGTTTGAATATGCTTTAAAAGTAAAAAGGGAGACATAACGGTGAAAATAAAGTTGATGAAAAAAGTAGAAAATAAGTGGACCCCAAAGTGAGCATAGTGTCAAGGAAGCATAGTCACTAAATAAATCCCAAAAAGATACCATACCATCCCTTAACCTACGTTACAAGCTGAATAAAGTCCTTTAATGAGCCTACTTTGACTATCCTAAAACTTAGGAAGAGAGCATATGGGCAAGCCTATGGTATTGTGTATACACCGGTGATACTTCTTTGTGAGCAAGAGCATTGTTTGTTATATCCCTAAATTAATTTATTGATCTTAACTGAGTGAATGGGATTTCATTTACTGTGATCTCACATGGCGTGTGTTGTTAGGTTGCTAGTCTATTTGGTTAAAGTGGATTGAGTTGATGCCCGATTGTCTGTAACTAATGTAATGCCATCATCGGATTCCCTCATATTTCTCCTATGCTAAATCATTATACGCAGTTTGAGTCTTGAAAATTTAAAATTAGTAGGGGAGTAACATGATTGAAATCGAGTTAAAAATCACTGCCATAGGTATCTTATGATCTTTTGTTTAAGCATCATGTTGAGTTATAGAGTTTAATTGTTGTTTGCCTGAGGACACGCAAAAGTCTAAGTTGAGGGTCTGTATGTGTCATGGAAATACGGAACTTTCGATGCTTAAAATTGTGAATTTATGCAGGTACTTAGGTTTTTTTAGTAGCTATGATGCACTTTTGGATTTATTACAGGTAAAACAGGTCTTGTTGGAATAAAAATAGAAGTAAAAGACCTGGAGAGACCAATTCTGATCAAGATACGAGTTACCCCACGAGTCATCAACACTCGATATGACTCGTAGGATGACTCGTAAGTATAACAAAACCCAAAGCCAAACTGAGAATCTAAGTATAAACAATATACGACTGGAGCATCTGAGTTGTAAGCGAGGGTATGAGTCATACCATGAAGTTGTAAGCATAATAGAACCTAAAGCTACCATCCAAAGTTGAAGTCTTAGAAGTATAAGAGTTGGAAGTCTGAGTACAACTCGTATTGGGAAACTATAACCAGACTAGTATTCAAAGTTTAGAAAGACAGAAGTCCTAGGTGGATACGAGTGAATGACGTGATTTGTATGTTCATGTGCGACTCATGAGCAGAAGTAATATATGAATAGAAAGTTGAAGCCTTGGTACATCAGACACTGGAATAGATACGAGAGGCAAAAGTATGACTCGTATAATGATGGTACAAGTTGAAGAATGAGTCATACCTTGTGCCGACATAACCTTACCTTTTCTATTTTTATTATGATTTTTGAGTATTTTTTAGATAATATAAATACCCTAGGATTTATCTTTAATTAGGTTACGTACTTTGACATCGTTCTTATTACTTTTCACATACTTTACAATTATTCTTAAGATTTTGGGTTTTTATTCAATTCAAGGCTTTGGAGTTTATTCATCTTGTTCTTGTGCAATTAATTACATGTCTTCTTCATTGATAATCATGGATTCTTGCATGAACATCAATGGCTAATCTCCTAGACTAGGGTTGTGGAAACCCTAGCGGATTACATACGTAGAGAATGTGTGATATTCATCTGTTCTAGGGTTTATGCATGTATCTTAATCTTTTTCACAATAATTAATCTCAGAGTTGTTGTAGAAGTCTGAGATAGCCTGTATTTGCAAACATCTTCACAAGGTAATTTATGATTAGGAAAAGAAGATTAAGATAGTAATTTGAGATTCACCTCCACCTTATAATTCCTGCCATCTCATCTAATTACTTGAACTAAAAAGTGATAGTGAACTGAGGTCGTAACAAGGAGAAACAAGGCAACGCCCTGATACTGAACTGGTAAAGGGTGAGGTTTATCGTCACGTTCACAAGATAATTGATAATACATATATTATAGACTCTACATGCAAAGTATTAGAATAGTTGGGTTGGTCATGAGAAATTTACGGAGTTAAGAAGCCAGGGGGAACACAAGCCTAGTGTTCATCTTCTATTGTTTACAACTCAAAAGCACTCAAGATCTAGTTGCTACTAGAGATTGATACTAAAATCCCCCCATTTACTTTCCTATATTGCTTGCGTATTACATCAAGTCAAGCAACTGTTCATCATCTTCCCTATAGGACCGACCTCAACCTATTTGGGTTACTATATTTGGCATCGAGTGCAACATACTTCTTTTGGAGGTTAGTTTTGGGAGACATCGGGAACAAAGTTTAGTATGCATTTTTGAAATCTTATCCTGGGTTGTGTAGCTTATCTTTCACGTTAATATCACCCACGAGCTATATGGGATCTAGCTCTCACACCCTAGTCGGGCCTCAGTCCGTGTATCCATACAAATCAAAGAATGATCTTACATATACACTTGGGAGACTAGAATTTCCCACTCATATACTAAGGTGACTTAAGCACCCGATTATGTAGTAGGATATGGGGGACTCAAACCTCCACATTATGTAGTATGGATATTCGAGCTTCCCAGTCATATTAAGAAAAATGACTAGAACCTTAGGTTGTTTAGACCCCCGCACCGACAAATACGGTTTCCAGTATTGATCCCTTGGTATCTCCACCTTCACAACTCGACTACACAACCTTTTTTAAAGCCCAATTAAAACATTCATCACACATACACAAATATTTATCCAGTTTCTTACCAAAGGCATCTCATTGGTATCGTCATACCAACCCCACTTGCAAGCGTAAACATGCCATTACCATTATCATTCAACATCTGGGACTCAAAACTATATCCATACAAAGACATTAATTCAATTTAATATTTAGGGACTCGAACCTATTTAGCCAATTAAACCACCAAGGTTACAATTCAAAACCATTTATAACCCACAAGGTCTTCATGAAACCATTTAATAACCATTTACATTATTAGGCCAGTGCCTTGGTTTAAATCATAATTCAATTCGCTTTATGTCCATCAAGACCTTTTCAAAACATTTCTTCCTTCATTAACATTCTTAAGCCAAACATTAGTTCAAAACACAACTCATCATGTGGCAAAATTCTTCTCATAGGAATTTTAACAAACAGGTTGAGGGCATACCATTATCAAACCATTATTTAAGTCAAAAACCATCAAGTTAGGATTAACCATGACCTATTCATTAAACCACAATTTCCATGCACCCACATGTGCAAAAACACTATCAAAACATGTATAAACACAAGTGAAATTATGAGAGAACAATACTCAATATTAGACATTCAAACCCGCAACCATAGATTTTAAAAGCATCATTTATGATTCAAGAACAATGCTTAAAACACATGATTTTTCTGAAATAACAATGAAGAAAGAGTCACAAGCCTGAATTACGAAGATTTACAGAGATATTTTGATCTTTAAGCCCCTAGATGGTCACCTTGATGAAACCCTAGCCCAATCTTCTTGAGAGGTTTCTTGAGATGTTTTTAGAGAGTTTTTGACAGTGTTTTGATCTTCCAAATTTAGGAATAAGGTACCAAATAGTGTTATAAGGCGTGGGGTCTTAAGGGCTTGGGGTGGGAAATGTCTAAAATACCCTCAACTTAAAAGTTGTAAAAGACTCGCAGGAGGGTACGGTTGGACCCCTCCACTCGTACCTTGTCATACGAGTGGTATCTTTCACTCGTACCTTGATTAAAATATTGGAAACCATAATCTTTCCAACATATGACTCCTTAGTATAAGTCATACCTTATCATACAACTAGTTCCCGTTCAAGTCATACCCTAGGCAGAATGTCAATGCGAGACACTGAATAATATACGGTTTGGCACTATACGTCTTGTATCATGATCATACGAGTCATATGATATCTTCTCATACCAAGAAAAAAATTTGTCCCATGTGACACTGACCATCATACGACTAGGGTCCTTGACCCTTACCCTCACCATACGAGTAATATGGTGAGTCATGTGATGCACAAAATATTCAAGACTCAGGAAATTTTATAAAGGCCAAAGTTTGGGGTTTTTCACTAATAAATATTAGGAGCTTCTTGAGCTTAGCTAGGTATTATTAGAGATTTGTGAGAGTTTTCCATCTATTGTTTCTCTATTTGTGAAACTAACTAAGAAAAATGTTAAGTTCTTATGGTTCGATGCTTGTAAGGGTATCTTTGAGAAGTTGAAGGATAAGTTGACTGCTCCATTAGTTTTGACCCTACCCAAGGGTACTGGTGGTTTTGTTGTATTTTTTTATGCATCCCATTTGGGACTAGGATGTGTCTTGATATAGCATGGTAAGGTTGTGTCTTATGCTTCCAGGCAACTTAAAGTTCATGAAGGGAATAACCTGACTCATGATCCAGAGTTGGCAGCTATGGTTTTTTCTTTGAGAATATGGCATCATTATTTGTATGGGGTGCATGTGGATATCTATTCAGACCATAAGAGCTTGTAGTATCTGTTTATGCAAATCTCAGGCTGAGGCGGTAGCTCAAATTATTTAAGGATTATGTATGATTTTGCACTACCATCCAGGTAAAACTAGTGTTATTATTGATGCTCTTAGCAGTTATCTATGGAGCTCTTATTTCATATGGAAAAGAATATGAGAGAGTTAGTGAAGGATATTCACAGGTTGGCTAACTAGGAGTCTGTCTTTTTGACTCTAAGGAATGAGGAGTAATTGTTCAGGAGGTGGTCAAATTATCTCTTGGTGCTGAGGTGAAGGAGAAGCAATTTTTGGATCCCATACTTATGCAGATTAAGGATAATATAGGTCAGCAAAAGGTTATGGCTTTTGAGATTAAGGGAGATGGCATCTTGAGGTATTAAGGTAGGTTGTGCGTTCCTAATATTGATGGGTCGCGAGAAAGAATTTTGACTGAGGCTCATGAATCCAAATATACAGTTCATCCGAGTTCAACTAAGATATATCATGACTTGAAAAAAATCTACTGGTGGAATAATATAAAGCGGGATGTAGCAAATTTTGTGGCTAAGTGTATAATTTATCAGCAAGTCCATGTCTTAGTGTATGGTTTGACAGAAAGTCAAGGTTGAGCATTTGAGGCCTAGTGGCATATCTCAAGAGATATAGTTGCCTATGTGGAAGTGAGAGATTATTAATATGGACTTCATTATAGGTCTTTTGCAGTCTCACAATCAATATGATTCTATTTGGGTCATTATAGATATAATGACTAAGTCTGCTAACTTTTGCATGTGAGAACTAACTACTCAGGAGAAGATTATGCTAAGTTGTTCACTAAGAAGATTGTGAAATTGCATGGTGCGCTGATGTCCATTATTTTAGACTGAGATACATAATTTTCTTCTCACTTCTGACGTTCATTTCAGAGAGGTTGGTACTCAGGTGAACCTAAGCACCGTTTTCCACACTCAAATAGATAAGCAAGCAGAGCGCACTATTCAAACTTTGTAGGATATTCTAAAGGCCTATATGATTGACTTTAAGGGTAGTTGGATTGGTCATTTGCCTCTCATTGTGTTTGCGTACAAAATAGTTACCATTCTAGCATTCAAATGGCTCCTTTTGAGGATCTTTATAGTAGGAGGTGTAGGTCTCCTATTGGGTAGTTTGAGGTTGGTGAGGTTAGTTGTTTGGTTCTGACATGGTTTATCAAGCCATGGAGAAGGTGAAGGTGATTAGAGAAAGACCTAAGAATGATCAAAGTCACCAAAAGTCTTATGTGGATATGAGGTAAAGAGATATAGTTTGAAAAAATTATTGGGTATTCTTGAAGGTGTCTCCTATGAAAGGAGTCATGAGGTTTGGAAATAAAGGGAAGCTCAGTGTTCATTGCATTGGTCCATATCAAATTTTGAGGAGTATTTGGAACGTCACTTATGAGTTAGATTTGCCTTCAAGTTTAGCTTTGATTTATCTTGTTTTCCATATTCCCATGTTGAAAAAATGTGTGGGTGATCCTTCTTTGATAGTGCCTATTGAGGATGTTGGTGTCACGGACTCTTTATCTTAAGAGGAATTCCCAGTTGAAATATTAGTTAGGTAAGTTCGTAGATTGAAGATAAAGGATGTATCTTCGGTGAAGATCCTTTGGAGAAATCAAAAGATAGAAGAGTATACATGGGAAACTAAGGATGATATGAAGGCCAAGTATCTATTCTTGTTTCCTGTGTTGGATGAGAGTGTGTAAGGTATGGGTTTTGTTTTTCTCTTGTCACTTTTCGAGTTTCTCATTTGATTCTGGTGTTTTCTTGTTATTCTCATACTAAAAGTATCCTAACCCATCATTCGGGGATGAATGATCCTAAGGGGGATAATGTAAGACCCCTTAAAGCTTTGAAGATTTTATTTTTGACCCTACCACGTTCGTAATGTCAATTTTTAACTTGAATAATGTTTAGGGTTGTTAAAAGGGTGTTTGGGGAAAATTTTGAATTTTTTGAAAAAGGTTCGAGGTTATTTTGGGACCCCGAGGTAGTGAGGGTCCAATAAGGCCGTGTCATGGAGGTTACCCTCCGTGATATTGGCGTGGCACATTGGCTAACCTCTGTGATATTGGCATGCCATGGTGATATTTTAATTTCGTCCAGTTTTTTAACTTGGGGTGAAGGGCTTTTGGTCTTTTTACCCCTTGTACGACCTTATAACATAAAATAACCTTATTCCCTCCAGTTGTAAAATATCAAATCATCCTCTTTCTCTCCTAAACTCAAAACCCAAAAACATTTAAGGGTTTTAGAGTGAATTCATCATCCAAACTCCAAACTTTAAATTGACTTAAATTCCTTGTATTTTGGGCATTTTTCTCTTTCCTAAACTTGAATTTTATATTGTGACATTAATTGAATAAATGTTCATGCGATTTAAATTATGGGTTTTGAAATTGGGTTGAGGGGTTTTGATTTTTACTGATTGAATTACTTGTACCATGCTTTAAATTGATTATTCATGCTTTAAATTAATATTTTGGGACTAAATTGGTGCATTGTTTAAATGGTTGGAATGTGGGACATGGGTTTCCCCAAATTGGATGAATTTTGGATTGGAATTTGCACTAATCTCAACTCACTTTATAATCTTGATTTTAAATATAGACAATTGCATGGTTTAACTTATTTTTGAACCCCTTGTATTACATTAAAGGATAAATGGATATGAATATTATTTTGGATGGAATTGGTGGCCTTGGTTTTAGATTTTAAATGAAACTTCGGAGTCCAATTTGGTTGTGTGGATTTGGTTTGGCATAATTAATTTAGCTTGCAAGCATAATGGTACGACGATATCAAATGGTAAATGTTTTAATGAATGACTCTTGTGTTAATGGTTGGTTTAAGTGCAAATTATTTTAATTTGGGCTTATAGGGAAATGTGTAATCACCATGAAGGTGTAATTCTCGGGAGGGACTAACACTAGAAATCACGTTTACTGGTGTTGGGGGTCTATATGATCATGTGCTTGGTGCACACCTGATATATGTATTTTGGGACGGCTATTTCCCTGGTGGCTTTAGTTTTTTCTCGATTTGTGCGGCTAACACACACTTGGTCCCTTTCATCAGGAGAAGATAAACCCATATAGCCCATGGGTGCCTTTAGGATGGATTGAGCTACACAGTTCAAGCTAAATCTTTAAACTCTCATGTTCATGACCCTATATTCTATCCCGATATCCTATATATGTATATATGAAATATGTGCATGTGGTTTCGATTGATTTTAAACATGGCATTATATTATTAATTTTCCTGAGTTACATGCTAGTGCTTATCCCACTGACCTTCCTAGGACACTACATTATTTCATGATGTAGGGTCCAAAGTCTTTTTTGTTGCTCCTGTGCAGCGTTAGGTGGTTGAGCACGTTTATTGAGTTGTTGTGAAGTGGTGAGCCTCCATCCTTTAAAAAGCCTTGCTATTTCATTATTCTTTCACTATTGACTCAGTACTATTGGATTCTTTTCTTTGATCATAGCCGAGGGCATGTCTCGACTTAGTTGTTATTCTGATTTTAGAGGCTATTATGGACAAGTGTGGATTGATTGTTGTTTTGACTCTTAGTTTTCATTTGAGTTATCTATTCATCTTCTCATTACTATTTGATTATCTTTTGCTTTATTGTTATTATTATGCTCTTGAGGTTTTGTTAAGGGGGTGGTCTCTGGTCCATGGTGGGCTTGATATATCCATCACGGTCAGGCCCTGGTTCGGGTCGTGATAATAAATTTTTTATCAAAAATATGTGGGTCGTTAATACGTAATATTCTTACATGTATGGCTAATGAATTCCTCACTTTAGTATGTAGCGACTATGAGAGGTTGTTCAAGAGGATCGATGAGGATCGAAAAAGGTTGTAGATTTATCTCCGACATAGCACTTACTTTTTATGCGTGATTCCGGAGAGGCTTGACATGAAGCTTATGATTCCATCACCTCACTTGTGTTCCATTAAACTAATTTTTATGTAATTCTTACAAAGTTTTTATTTATGAGAGTAGCAGATGAAAACTTCTGAATTTTCATAGATGGAAGCTTTTAATATTTTTGTAAGAGATGAAATGAATTGAAAAGATATATTATGATATATTGATGTTATCTTTTCTTTCTGTCAAACCACCATAAAATGTTAAATAATCCAATATTAAAAACTATAAACCAACATAAGCTATACTATATCAGAGACTATAAAGTTATGAATCTTACGAATCTGTAATAAATCAAAGAAAATTAAGGCAATTGTTGATATGGGAAGCCTAACTAGTTATTGAAACCCCAAATCACAAATTTAAAATTCCAAACTTCAATTTGCACTAGTCTAACGAATCATGATTTGTATATCATAAACTGGCTCATTGTTAATTATCAACTGATATATTTTTGGCTTGTCTACACCTTTTGCCAATAATCGAGCACTTGATATATTTAATATAAGGTTATTTTTTGGATACATAAGCAATTAATTAATTAAAAATAAAATAAAAAATTATCACTGTTTAAATATGATAATAATATTTTATTCTATTGAATGAGAGTCTCCATCAATTAGATATACGATTTAAAGAGTAAAAAATTAAATAATTTTTCTAAAGCATTAGTAATACTTAGTTAGAAAAATAATAAATTAATCGTTTTACACTTAAATATAAGTGAAAGTTTCTTTGTACTATGAAGGGTAGTTTGCATAAATAAGACTAACAGTGATGGTAAATATATAGCTCTCTTGTTCACATGCTATTGGTGTGTATTGGTGTTATTACACGTGTGCTTATGCATGTACCATTTTGTAAATTTATGTATACCTATTTCAAAGCCACTAACTTATGCATTGTCTTTTCCACTTCACAAATCTTTTTTCCCTTTCATTTTTATAGATACTAGTTAAGCTTATTGCTATCATAAAAAACATCTTTGAAAAAATTCCTCCTCCGATTAATCCTTAAAAAATTATACTGAAGTTTGTATGTACATATAAGTTACCTGAATTCTGCTTCTATTATTTCAAAAAAAAAATTCTGTTGTTAATCCTTGAAGCACCTGGTACAGTCTTCTTACTCTTTTATTTTTTATATTTTTGATGAATTTTGTATTTTTTGAAGTTATATGTATTTGTGTTCTCTATTGTGACTATGTATGTTTCTAGGTTTTAAGTTGGTTACAATCTTCTTTGATTTTGAGTTCTTTATTGTGATTATGTTTGTATTTGTGATATTTTTTCATGTTCTTTCACAATTTCTTCTCCATAGCAATTACCAGTTGGACTAACTTTTGTGACTGGTTTTTTTATTTTGCATGTATTATTTTTTTAATAATTTTTCTTTTTTATCCTATTTTTGCTTTGGTGTCAACTGCATCGCTTGTACTTGAAAAAAATATTTAATGTCATCAAGAGCTAGCTTATTGAGATTTTAATGGTTGTATGATTTGATGATTTGGCTAATATATAATGCACTGATTTATTGACTATGCATGTATTGTTGGTTGATAATTTTTTGCATGTATTTTGATTGTTCTTTAAGATGAAGGTCTGTCAGAAACTCTACCCTCTCCATACTCTACAAGTGAGATCACATTATGTTTGTTGTTGTTCTTTGTGAATCAACCAAAATATGCATTAGTTTATGCTATCATGCAAATTAATTGTACTATGTATTATCTGCTAGCAAATGCATTTCATGAGCAGTAAATAGTAGAAGTTAACATGAGAATTAAAAAACGAACAATTCATTGCCCATCGAGTTTCAAATCTATGTACTACTTTACTCAATTACAGAAAAAAGTTCATAAGGATTAAAGCATTTTCAGTCAAGATATTTTTTTTATAAAGGTGATTTTTGAGCTCAAAATCATCGAAAACAGTCTCTACCTTGTGGGAGAAAAATTGCATACACCATACACACAAATGCTTTTCTGCACTGATTTACGGAAAACTCTACATTTTATCTTATACTGAAAAAGAAGACATAATACCTCTCTTCCTGCACCATCCACAACTCACCCCAAAGAAGAAAGCAAAATGTAAAAAAAAAAATCACTTCTTTTGCTGAACAACAAAATGAACGACGTGACATGCTCAAGATGAAACAAAAAATGGAGTTACCAACTCCAATGAAAATGAAATAAATGTTGCCAAAAGACTCCTTTCTTATTCTCTCTCAATTTTTGTAATAGCTTTAATATAATTATACAATATTTTTCTTCTATCCTTATTGCGCCCTCTTTCATTCTTGGTAAACACATTTGCAGGTTGATCAACTTTTTTTTGCAATCACTTTTCAATTCTGTGAAACAAAATAAATATCACTAATTTATCTTTTTTTTTTCAATCCATGATTATATAAGTTTCTTTTATTCTGTTGACACTATTTCTCAGTGGCACTGGACTTTCTTCTATAGTTTTATGTTACCTCATGTCCCACGCTGTAGTGTCCTTTATTATTGCATTTTGTGCATATGATGAGCTTGGTTATTTATTATTAACTTTATTGATAATTGTTGTAAGTTTCTCTTGCTCACTCACTATCCCTCTTACTTAAGAACACACATTAGAGATAGTCAATTCAATGTGGTTCTTATTTTATTTCTTTAATGAACAGAAGTCTTAAGAGAAAGAAGAAATTAAAAGAGAAGTAGCAAAGTAAAATCTAGAATATTATAGTGTGTACAGAAAACTTTAATATGTCGGCATTGTTGATGTTACAAATAAGTTAGGTGTGTGTGTTGAATCTTATTTAAGTGCTCTATAGCTCTCATTTATTTTTAGACTCTATGTTTTGAGTCATAAAGATTGTGCTTATTTTAAATGAGTAATTAGAGTATATTTAATTTCATGATAAGCTCTAGAATAAATTTATCTTTTGCTCTTTTGTTATTTGAGTTGATACAACTACGATTACAGTTGTTGTTTATTGATAGAGAAGCAGAAAGAGAAATTTTATCTATATAAGTTGTTAATACTGAATTATTTTTTCAACAGAAATAAGGATATTACTATATTTATTTTTCAACTGAATCATGTAGGAATAAGATATTACAAAGGTAAACTTTGAAGCCTAACAGCAACAAAGATAGGAGACCTTCGTGACCTTTTTGAAGTTTCAATAAGAAATTTCTATTATTTCCTCTAATTTGACATTCCTGTAATTAAACTGAGCATTACATCACTTATTCAGACGTAGAATTTTTAACTTACAAAAGATAAAAGTATGATTTTTTTGTTTTCTCTTAGTTTCTTCCTCTATTTTTTTTCTTTTCTTCATAATCTGGTGAGTAATAGTCTCTCTATGTTTCATTTCTGCTAAATTTTTATTCTAATTTATTTTCTATTTTCTCTGTTTATCGCCCTTGTTCTTTTTCTCCTCATTGGAATAACCTTGATCCTCATCATCTGAATCACCTTGGTCCTCATATTCTATTTTTAAATTACGTTTAATGAGGTGATGAAGAATTGAAAAACTATCTTTCTTTGGAAGATAAATCAGACATGTATTTATTGAGCTGAAAAAAACTGTATCTTTGCTTGAAAGGTCATGTCGATTTTTTTGGGAAGCACTTTGCTTTTATCTAACAAAATTCAAATCTAAGCCTATTCCAACATCAACATCATCAACAACAAAAACATGAATGTTAAAAGACCCAGTACATTCTAAGCCTACTCTATTATCTTGATTTCATTAAAAAGCATGAAACTTTTGTGACTCAAGGAATAAATTCTTGAGTTTGACTGCCTATAAATTCTTTCACTATCTAAACAAGATTTCTTTTGAATAAACTCTAGGAATGTGAACATCTATTTATTATTTTCTTTATTTTCTTTGTTGATATGTTCCATTTTGATACTTAATGAATAATTCACTAAGATAAGTAGGTAATAAATATCAACAATTTTACATCTTTTTGCCAATCCATAGTTTCACACAACTCTTTTAACGCGGTTCTGTTATGAACAGTCTATAAATAAATAGTTGTCGATAAATTATTTTATTACTTCAATTAATAATCTTTTTCCTTTATATTCATAGTCTTTTGGTGACTCCCTTTTTACACTTTCTCCTAAGTTTCTTAACATTCTAACAAAACTCGCACTGATGAAACAAGGTAATCAAAAACACATTTTCTTTGTTCTTTACCTAATGCCCTGTTAATAAATTATTTATTTTATTGTGATGTGTGATCATGTGTTACTCAATTCATCATTTTCATATGTATTACTTGGTAAATATTCATTTTTTCAGACAATACTGGCTATATTATTATTATTGTTTACATGGTGTTTTATTTTTTTATGTTAATGATAGTGGTACTCAGACCAACTTGCATGCAGCATTATTTTATCGAAACTCTATTGTACCACATAAAATTCTGTATTTTGTTTGCTTATTTTATAGAGATGAGATATTGTGTCTATATTGCTTTGATAATAATTTCTGATTATGCATCGAATTAAATTATTATCTCTTTTTTTTCTTGTTACTTTCTTTTATTATAAATTATGTTTAATGAAGAATTGAAAAATTGTGTTCTTTAGAAAATGAATCACACAATTATTCATTAAACTGAAAAAAAATGTATGTTCTCTTGGTTGGTTAGATATGTCTGTGAGAAATGAAGAAGAAAGTTTCATTTTTCGAACTTCTTTTCTGTCTCATAAGGCTAATTGACACTTACAATCATGTCGGGTTTTTTTGGAAAGCACTTTGATTTTATCTGAGAAAAACTAAATCTGACCCTGATCAAAAAGAAATATTATCAACAACATGAACAATAAAATGTCCAATACATTTCGAGTTTGAAAGATTGAGTGCCTATTTATTTTTTATCGGTATTTATGAATTGATCACGAGTCAAAATACGGTTAGAGCCCTTATGTGTAACGCCCTGAAATATGATCTCGGGATGTCATACGGTGCTCAAGGCTACGAGTAGCCTCAAGCTAACTCTTTGAGCCTGGTACTAAGTTTGAACCTTACTTCAAGATTATCTAGTCAAGAAATAATATTGTATTATACCAAAAACTGAACCGAATAAACTGTAGATAATACCTGAACAACAAATACTGAAAGCCTGTAAATAAACTCGTAGTCCGACAAGCCTCTACTACTCATAAAGAACTACAGAGCCATTGGGACAGACCCCCAACTGACTCGGACTAAACTGAAAACAATAACTCAAATACTATAAAAGCTGGAAATCTAAAGAAGTAGGCCCTCGAATCATGAGGACTCACCAACTGTGGAAGCGTAGATAAATATGCTCGAACTACTCACGTTGTTGATACTAAGTACTTGAATCTACATTATAAGATAATGTAGCACATAGACGTATATGTGGATCAGTACTTTGAGGATGTACTGAGTATATGGGGGTGTAATGCATAAGTAAACATCATCATAATTAGAAAGTAAATACATATGGATGTATATGATTCACATAACCTTGATTATCCAAAACATCGAAATATGAAAAATCATGTATAACAAATCATACTTGTAAATATAGTAAGTCAATACACTTAGTCTTATAAAAGTTTTTCTATCATTCTTTTCTTTTGAAATTTAGAAGCTTTGGGACTTAGAGACTTTGGGACTCAGAGAGTTTCTTATAATCGACATAAACCATGTGAGCTAACATGGAGTCTAACGTCTTGACCACGTTGGGGAGAGTTGTTTTACCCTTGCCATTGGAATAGAACCTTAAGTGATCACTATCTTAGTCATCCATGTAGAAGTGGGAATAATCTTAGTCCTATGGTGGCACATAGTTCTGGAGAATGAGACCTTGGAATCATACCCAACTCGGTGGTAAATACTACTCCCATATTTATGCTCAAACCTTTAGAAAATCCACCTTAAAATTAGCATAAAAGTTTGTAAGAAAACCAATTATGCTCTTTTCTTTTCTTTAAATCTCAAGTCATATGAACAAAGTGGATTCTTTATCTTAGCTTAGGACCCAAAAGGTCAAATCTTTATCCAAAATCTGAAAATAATATAGTCATGGGGTGCTTATAGGACACTTTTTATAGATTTTCTTAGCAACAACTGACTCACCTACTGAGTTAGAAACCAAGAAAGTCTCGGGAATCTTTTCAGAATTTATCTCAAAATTCACAGCAATTAACGGAGTCACATAAGAAAAACTCGACCCGGGGTCTAACAACACATACACATCAAAATAAAAGACACGAAGCATACCAATAACAACATCTGGGGAATATTTCTGCTCCTGGCGTGAGGGTAAAGCATAAAACCGATTTTGGCGCTGACCACCAGCAGTACTGGATGATGCGCCCTGAGGAGAAGCTAGGCGACCTGAAGGAGCTGGTGCACTGTTAGCTTGAGTCTGGGGATGAACATCTCTATTTCCCTGCTTAGCATACGAACACTCTCTAATTCTATGTCTCAACTTTCCACAACTAAAATAACCCTTCTGCTCGGCCAAGCACTCACCGGGATGTGTTCTACCACACTTAGCACATAAAAGATAATTGGGCTTACCACTCACACTATTCTGGGATCTGGAAATAGAAGACTTACCCCACTGATCTTACCTATTTCTGGGTGCAGGAGCATTGGCTGAAGAAGGTGCGGGCATAGATGAACGATTCTGGAACTGTGAATGATTTCCTCTTCCAGACCTATTCTGACCATAATCAAACTGCCCTTTTCTGGCCCTCTTATTTACTCTCTCTTTTTCTTTTATCTTCTCTGTCTCAATCTGCTGAGCATGCATCATCAATCTAGAAAGATCCATATCTCTATTGAGCATAGCAGTCCTACACTCATTAACCACCAACCTAGACACACTGGTCATAAACTTACTCATGCTTGACCTAGGGTCAGCCATCTGATCAGAGGCATACTTAGACAACTGGTTGAACTTGAGGCAATACTCCTTTACTATCTAGAACCCTACCTCAGGTTCATGAACTCTTCTATCTTAGTTTCCCTCATCTCAAGTGGGAAGAACTTGTCTAAGAACGCATCCTGAAACATCTGGCAAGTCATGGGAGTTGCATTCTCCCCTCTACTCTCCTCCCATATCACTACCCAATCATAAGAAATATTCTTCAGCCTATAGGATGCTAATTCTACACTCTCTTCTTCAGAAACATACATAATTCGAGTACTTTTCTTCACCTCATCCAGATAAAGTTGTAGGTCTTCACCTGCTTTCGACCCAAAGAATTCTGGCGGGTTCATTCTCATATAGTCTTGAATTCTGGCTGCGGCTAAATCCGCATCCTGCTGAGATGGGACTACAGCCTGACGATTACCTTGAACATTAGCAATCACAGCTTGGGATAGCGCCTGAAAAGCTGCCCGAAAATCTGCATGTGACACATTTTCATTCAAAGGATCTGCGGGCTGAGGTGGCTAGTTATTGTTTTTGCGGGCATTAGCTCAACGAGGAGGGATTTTCTGTCATAAAAAAGCATGAGTTAATAGCAGATAGAGACAGCTTTAAGCACGATGGATTTTGAAAGAAAGAGAGGATTTTCTTAAAACGCTCCATAGCCTCTTGCTCATAGATGGGGCGCGCTTCACACCGTCAAGACTCTATGTAATGCGGTTTGTATGACTCCCTAGGACTCTCTAAACCTGGATCTGATACCAAGTTTGTAATGCCTCAAAATCTGATCCCGGGATGTCACACGATGCTCAAGGCTACGAGTATCCTCAAGCTAACCCTTTGAGCCTACTACTAAGTTTGAACCTTACTTCAAGAATATCTAATCAAGAAATAATACTATATCATACCAAAAACTGAACTGAATAAACTGTAGATAATGCTTAAACAACAAATACTGAAAGTCTGTAAATAAACTCATAGTCCGACAAGCCTCTACTACTCATAAAGAACTAGAGAGCCATTGGGACAGACCCCCAACTGACTTAGACTAAACAGAAAATAATAACTCAAATACTATAAAAGATGGAAATCTGAAGAAGTAGGCCCTCTAATCTTAAGGACCCACCAACTGTGGGACCGTAGATAAAGATGCTCGAACTACTCACATTGTTGATACTGAGAACCTGAACCTACATTATAAGATAATGTAGCACATAGACTTATATGTAGATCAGTACTTTGAGGATGTACTGAGTATATGGGGGTGTAATGCATAAGCAAACATCATAATAATTAGAAATTAAATGCATATGGACGTATATGACTCACATAAGCTTGATTATCCAAAACATTGAAATATGAAAAATCATGTATAACAAATCATACTTGTAAATCTAGTGAGTTAATACACTTAGTCTTATAAAAGTTTTTCTATCATTCTTTTCTTTTGAAATTTAGAAGCTTTGGGACTTAGATACTTTAGGACTCAGGGAGTTTCTTCTAACCGACATAAATCATGTGAGCTGACATGGAGTCCAACGTCTTGCCCATGTTGAGGAGAGTTGTTCTACCCTTGCCATCGGAATAAAACCTTAACTTAAGTGATCACTATCTTAGTCATCCACGTAGAAGTAGGAATAATCTTAGTCCTACGGTGGCACGTAGTTTTGGGGCATGAGATCTTGAAATCATACCCAACTCGATACTAAATACTACTCCTATACACTACTCAAAACTTTAGGAAATCCACCTTAAAATTAGCACAAAGGTTTGTAAGAAAACCAATTATGCTCTTTTCTTTTCTTTAAATCTCAAGTCATTTGAACAAAGTGGATTCTTTATCTTAGCTTAGGACCCAAAAGGTCAAATCTTTATCTAAAATCTGAAAATAATCTAGTCATAGGGTGCTTATAGCATAAACAGTCTTGAAGCAACAATCTCTAATTGGGATTTAATGACTCAAGCATCAAACTCTTGTTAAAACGTCTCAAAATTCATACTTGATAATGCAAACATTCATAAGTCATCTTAAAATCTGGAAACTTCATCGCTATGCATGGAAGTGTAATCATAATCATGTAATTCAACTTTTAAATCATGGAAAATCTCATAATCTTGCAAATAATGATAATGGGTATAAACCCTAACTTGAAATTCATAGAAAATCATATATTTTGCAGTAAATTTGTATTTAAAATAAAGTTTTAGGCATAAGGATGAAAGAATTATCCTTGTTCAAACCCCACATACCTAAATCGATGATCTTTGATGAGGAACTCGAATCTTGGATTCCTATTGATGTTTTGGAGATGGCTTCTTAGTGCTCTTGTATTGAGAATTCTAAATCTTGAATTTCCTTGGAAGATTAATGAGGGAATTTTAGATTTCTTGAGGAGGAAGTTGATGAACTAGGATTTTCTTTTGAGAGAAAAGTAATGAAATAAGCATAAAGTGCCTTAGCATTTGATTAATGAAGTGTTTTGGGCGGATTTAGGGCCTTGGGGATTGACCAGAATGCCCCATTAAACTCTAAATCAGAACTGGAAAACGACCCAAAAATGCTGACTTTTGGTCTTGGCGCGACGCACCACAATCACACTTAGCCACTGGAAAATATCAACTAGGAACTGGGCAGACTCCGCGATGCAGGGTCATCGCGGTACCCCTTTGCAATACAATTTTGGCACATGGCGCGACGCGCCATTATCGCGTTGGACCTATAGAAATTGACCAGCGGGGAATTGGCCCTCTCCACAATACACCAATATCGCAGAGGGCCACTGTAAAATGACAATTGGGATTTTACACTGCTCCGCGACGCGCTAAGGGTCCAAATGACGATGGTTTATGACTGGAACTTAAAATAGTCATAACTTCTTACCCGGTTATTGGATTTAGGCGAACCTTATATCGTTGGAAAGATAATTCAATTTCCTACATCATGAAAAGTTTAAATCTAAATAATTTCACACAAAATAAAAATCATTTATCTTGGAGCTATTCCTTAACATTCTAGGGACGAATTCTAGCTAGAAAAGGTACGGGGTATTACATTATGTGTCTTGAACTTATATTTAAGTGTGGTTAATATATAAAACCAACAGTGAGGATAAATATATAACTCTCTTGTTCACATGCTACTGATGTATATCGGTGTTATTACACGTGTGTTTATTCATGTACAATTTTTAAATTTCTGTACACATATTTTAATTCATTGATGGATTGTCTTTTACACTTCACAAATCTTTATTTGCCTTTCATTTTTACAGAGAGGGGATATTTGGTTTATATTATTTTCACTCAATTTTACTTGGGTAAATAATTTCTTATTATACATTGGATTAAATTTTCATCTCTCTTTTTCTTTTTCTTGTTACTCTCTTGCTTTATAAATTATGATCAATAAGGCGATGAAGAATTGAAAATATGTCTTCTTTGAAAGATGAATCAAACATATATTCATTGTGCTAGAAAAATATTATATCTTGACTTGGTTGGTCAAATGGGGCTGTGAGAAGTGGAGAAAAATATTTTATTTTTGACATTTTTTCTGTTTCATAACACTAATCGATGCTTACAACCATGTCAGTTTCTCTGGAAAGCGCTTTGAATTTGTCTGAGAAAAGTTGAATCTAAGCCTACTCCAAAATCAGCATCAACAATGACAACATAAACAACAAAATATTTAGTATATTCTGAGCTGATATTTAATAAATATTTCACTGAGATGATCATGATATATTACTTAACTCTGTATAGAATAACAAAGTTTGTACCAAAATATTTTACTCTTTATCTAAAAGCCTCATCTGTTGTTGAATTAGTTTGCGTTGTAATACTTAATTTCCTTATTGGTGAAGTTCTTCTCTGTCTCATCAGGCTAACTGATGCTTACAACCATGACTGATTTCCTTTAAAGCTTTTGAGTTTTCTCTAAGATCACTACAATATATACCAGATGAAGATATCTATAATTGAGAGATTTTATTGTATTTTTAATTCTTTTGATGTCGTTGATCTCCCAAATCTTTCATTTTTGATGTTTCAACTTTTATTCCTTAGACCTTTAATTTGTTTTTTGGAGTTTTATGTAGTCTAAAAAGTTTACTTATTTTGCATTGTTTTACTTTCATTTGTGTTTTTTCGTGTAATCCTCAAGAAATTATTGCATAATTTGTTTATGCATATTTTTTGTGAATTGAACTTATTATGGTAATTTGGTTTATGAAAGTGAATGCATCAGTAGAAATTCATAACAAATGAATATTGTATTTGAGTATTTGATGCTTGGTATTGAAATTAACTTTTTCCCTAATGCATTATTGGATGCACTTTCAAACAGAAGGCAAGAGAATTGAGCCTCTCAAATCTCTAGGATACCAAGAATATTTGTACCCCCACAATACGTCCCTCACTTTCAGATTTTATCAAGCAACGATCATACTCCCTAAGCATGTTTTTACATATATAGCTGTCATTAACTTAATGTTACCTTATTTTAAAAATAAGGTATCTGACTCATATTAGTTTGTGAAGAGTAGTCAGAAAAGTTGTCTATATATAAAATATGTTGGAGATAGTGTTGTCATATTTTGCCTAATTTTTTCCTTATTTTCTTGTGATTGACTTGGTCTGCAGAAATCTATGGTTTCTCTTTGAATAAATGCTCATTATCAGAGTTTTTTTGTGTGAAAATGTCAAGCATTATGTTTCTATTTTTGGATGGAGTTTTGTATTGTTTTCCTATTTACAAGATACAAAATTTGAAGTTTTTATGAAGCTATTTTGTCTTCAATGTGGAATTATACTAATTTTATGCTTTTGACATTTAATTTAGTTATCAACATCTCTTCTTAAGTGTCCTCATTTTAAGGAATCAATCTACTGCTAAACTACTTTCATACACCAAAAAATTATGTAGGACATCTCTTTATTCCATTAGTGAGACTAAAAGTTCTTTTCTATTACGAAGAGGACGATCTTACTAGCTGCAGCTTCAGTACTTAAAATCTTAGTATCATCACCAATTATACCTGCTAAAATTGGAAGCTTGACCAGATTGCTAACTTACCTCTCACTTCAATGGTCCAGGTACACTCCTTAAACAAATATAGTTGAGTTTCTATAACTCCGTCTTTCCATAGACAGCATATACTATCCATTTATTCCGAGCTTTGTAGCCCGGTACAAAATCTCTTAGAGATGATTTTTTAAACTTTCTAAACTGTCTTATTGATTTGGCATTTGCATTTGTATAACCAAATAATAATTCATAGTATTGTAGTGTTTATTCGGATTACCAGTTGTAGCAGAGCAGGAGTAGCAATTTCAGCCCATATTTGTGAAAGAAGTCCATTTAACCCATATTTATTGAGTTGGGTCACTCATATTTTAATTGGGTAAATATGGACTTCAACTCATTTTAAAAACTCATACAAATATGAACAAAATAGGTAAAATAGGGTATCCATTTATACATAGAGATCACCTACTTATGCTTAAAATTTTATTTTTTTCCTTTTCCAATTTTTTTCTTATCTTTCTTTTTTCCTTTAATTTACTTTTTTTTCTTTTTTATTTTTTTCCTTTTCATTTTTTACTCGTCTCTTATATTTTTTTTTACTTTCTCATTTTTTTTATCTCTTTTTTTCTGTTTCTTTGCATTCCTTTTTTTTAATCTTCGCTTTCCCCTTTTTCATTCTTATTTCGTCATTTTTCTTCTTGTTTGTATTTTTTCTCATCTTTTTTGTTGTCATAGCATTTTATATTTTATATTTGTTTTACTTTATATTTATTTGTACTTACTATGTATTTCAAATAATTTTTTTATTTTATTTGAATAGTTTAGTCATAAATATGTACAATTTATCATTTGTATTTATATACAAACAAGTATATGGATTAATTATATTTTCTTGAGACCTACAAGGGTTAGCAAGCATAAGATACTAATTATTATCCCATTTAACCTAAATTTCAATTAATTACAATTCATAACTAGGGTTGGGCATAAAATATCGAAAACTGAATTACCGAATCGAACCGAATAATTTGGTAATTGGTATTCGGTAATTCGGTATTTGGTAAGGTATTTGAGAGTAAAATTTTAATATTTCGGTATTCGGGATTGGGTTTGGTAAAAGATATTAATACCATTTGGTATTCGGTATTTACCGAATATCAAATTTTATATATATATATATATATATATATATAGAACACAACATGTCTAACCAACTTAATAGACAATAGTATTAGTCAATCCCAAAGAATCTCTTGGACCTTGGTAATATATTCGTAAAAAGCAACAAAAGAAATACTAAATAGGATTTCTATTAAATATACTCTTTGAAGTATAAACGTACATTTGGACATTTCCAACTTTAATATGGTATTATCAAAAACCTACTGAACAGAAGTTTAATTTACCGATTACCGAATTACCGAACCGATGTTTATAAGTATGGTATGTGGTATCTACTATCAAATACCGATTACCGAATTACAAAATTCGAAATTTAAAAATACCGAATCGAATACCGAATGCCCACCCCTATTCATAACATCTCTTACCAATTAAATACAATTCATAGTCTTTCTCTTTTATTTTCTCTCCTTTCTATCTTTTATTTCTCTTTTGCTTTTTTTCTTTTCCAATTTTTTTTTCTTTTCTTTTTTTCCTTTCTTTTTTCCTTTAATTTAGTTTTTTTCATTTTTTATTTTTATTTTTTTGCTTTTTATTTTTTAGTTTCTTATATTTTCTTTTTTTTTTCTCAATTTTTTCATCGATTTTATTTTCTTTCATTTTTATTTCTTTTTTCTTTGCATTCTTTTTTTTTTATTTTTATTTTCCCCTTTTTCATTCTTGTTTCGTCATTTTTATCATTTTCTTCCTTTATGTATTTTTTTCTCATCTTTTTTGTTGTCATTGCATTTTATATTTTATATACTTTATATTTATTTGTATCATATTATATATTTTAAATAAATTTATTATTTATATTTAAATAGCTTAGGCGTGAATATGTATAATTTATTATTTGTATTTATATACAGACAAGTTTGAAGTATAAAAAATAAATACAAATAAAGTTGTATTAACGAATACAAAATTATAAATGTTGGGTAAATACAAATACAATAAGCGATTATGGTATTTTGGTTATCATAAAAAAATTAGAAATGAAAAAAAAAAAAATGAAAATAGAAAAAAATCAAAAAAAGAAAAAAAGAGAAGTAGATGTTAGAGATAGAAGAGAGAGAAAAAAGCGTGAAGAAAGAATTGAAGGAAAAAATAAAAGAATACAAAAAAATCAAAAGAAAAAAAAGGAAAAAAGGAGAAAAAAAATAACGGTGAATACAAATACACTGAGTGATTATGATATTTCAGTCATCATCCATAATTTATACTCGACTTAGCAATGTTCTTCGAAAATATAAAAAATATAAAACAAAAAATACAACCAAAAAAGAAAAAAAATGAGAAAGAAAGAAGTAAATGTTATAAATGTACCATATATAGTGAATGTCTATTTTATCATATATAGTGCATACCTACTTTACCATATATTGTGTATGTCTATTTATGGAAAATTTACAAACCCCAAAGTTAGTTTTTTCCTATAAATAAAGGGGTTTTCCCTCATTGTAATTCATCCCTCAAGAGAAATAACAATTACTCTCTTTATTCTCTCTACTCTTCTTCTTTATTCTTTAGTTATTTCATAGCACGTTATCAGCACGAGACTCTACTGTCTCAAATTTAAAGGCTAAGGCTAAGATATGGATAATTTTTAAAGTAAGCTGCCAAATTGTGAAGATATTTATTTGATTAATTCTGGCACTATACATACAATATTCAAAGACGATAAATATTTCTCTCATCTGAACATGGGTAAGATTAATGTTACTACAATTTCTGGTAGTGCTAATTTGATTTAAGGCTTTAGAAAAGCCATTATAATCTTGCCCAAGGAAACTAAACTCATCATAAATAATGCCATGTTTTCTCCTAAGTCTCGGAGAAACTTGATGAGTTTTAAAGATATTCGTGAAAATGGTTATCATATTAAGACAATTGATGAGATGAATCTTGAATATCTTGGTATCACCAAGAATGTCTCTGGGCAGACATGTGTTATAGAAAAGTTTCCTACTTTATCTTCTGGCTTGTATTGGACAAAGATTTGAGTAATTGAGGCACATTCTATAGTAAACCGGAAGTTTACTAATTCCAATACTTTCGTACTTTGGTATGATCGTCTGGGACATCCTGGATCTATAATGATGAGACGAATCATAAAAAATTCAAATGGGCATCCATTAACGAACTTGAAGGTTCTTTTGAATGGTGAATTTTCATGCAATGCTTGTGATCAAGGCAAGCTGATTATGAGGCCATCGCCAACAAAAGTTGGGATTGAGGCCTCCGCATTCTTGGAACGCATACATGGGAATATTTGTGGACCCATTCACCCACCTAGTGGGTCATTTAGATACTTTATGGTCCTAATAGATGTTTCTTCCCGATGGTCTCATATATGCATATTGTCATCTCGTAACTTGGCATTCGCAAAATTATTGGCACAAATAATATGATTACGGGAACAGTTTCCTAATAATCAGATCAAATCTATTTGCCTTGATAATTCTGCAGAATTTTCATTCCAATCATTTAATGACTATTGCTTATCTATTGGAATAAGAGTGGAACATCCTGTACCTCATGTTCACACTCAAAATGGCCTTGCCAAGTCATTAATTAAACGTCTGCAGTTGATAGAAAAACCATTGCTTATGAAAACTAAGTTGCCCACTTCTGCTTGGAGTCATGCAATTTTGCATGCTGCAACACTTGTTCATCTTAGACCGATAAATTATCATAGATTTTCTCTGTTGCAATTGGATTTGGGTCAAGAGCCTAATATATCTCATTTGAGAACTTTTGAGTGCGGTGTATATATGTCTATAGCACTACCAAATCGCACCAAGATGGGCCCCCAAAGAAGGTTAGGAATTTATGTTGGGTTTGAATCACCCTTCATTATTCGCTATCTTGAACCATTAACGGGACATATTTTTATTGCTTGATTTGCAGATTATCGATTTGATAAGATAGTTTTCCCAAAATTAGGGGGAGAAGATAGTGACATCAAAAGAGAAATTTTATGGAAAAATCCATCACTATCTCATCTTGATCCACGTGTTTCTTTTTGTGAGCAAGAAGTACAAAAGATTATTCATCTACAGAAAATTACAAATCAAATGTCAGACGCATTTACAGATTTGACAAGGATCACTAAATCACATATTCCTGCAGAGAGTATCCCAATTTGAATTGATGTCCCTAAAGGACCATCCACTAGTGTCATAGCTAATGAATCGAAAGCACGCTTGAAGCGTGGTAGACCATTAGGTTCTAAGAATTAAAATTCTATAAAAAGAAAAACAAATGGTCCAGATGACACTACAAAAGATCCACATATAGAAGTTCAAGATTTGAGCAATGTTGATATCCTTAAAGGAATCAATGAGCCCGAGACTTAAGAAAATAAGGAACTATCCATAAATTCAAGTGATGTTGGAACTAATTTGAATCGATCTTAAATAATAGTGGATTATGTCTTTGCATATAATATTGCATCACAAATCATGCAAGATAGTGGGGATCTTGAACCTCGATCTGTCACAGAATGTCGATAAATAAATGACCGGCCAAAATGGCAAGAAGCAATTCAATTTGAATTGAATGCACTTGCCAAAAATGAAGTTTTTAGACCTATAGCTCAAACACCTAATGGTGTTAAGCCTGTTGGCTATAAATGGGTCTTTGTGCGGAAAAAAAATGAGAAAAATAAAATACAAAGGTATAAGGCACGCCTTGTTGTACAAGGTTTTTCACAACGGGCTGGTGTCGATTATGATGAGACATATTCACCAGTTATGGATGCAATAACATTGCGTTATCTTATTAGTTTCACTGTCTATGAGAGATTTGAAATGCATTTGATGGATGTGGTAATAGCCTATCTATATGGATCACTTGATAATGAGATATACATGAAAAATTTTGAAGGATTTAAAATGCCGAAAGCATATAGTTCAAAACCTCGGGAAATGTATTCCATTAGATTGCAAAGATCATCGTATGGTTTGAAGCAATCTGAACGCATATGGTATAACCGTCTTAGTGAATATTTATCTATGAAAGGTTATACGAGTAATGAAATTTGCCCATGTATTTTTATAAAAAACACAACATCGGAGTTTGTTATATTTGATGTCTATGTCAATGACATAAACCTTATTGGAACTCCAATCGAGCTTCAAAAGGCAATTGATTACCTAAAGAAAGAATTTGAGATGAAAGATCTCGGAAAGACAAAATTATGTCGTGGTTTGCAAATTGAGCATTTGACAAATGGTATCTTTGTTCATATTTGATATGATATAAAAGTTTTAAGTTGATATGATATAGAAGTTTTAAGTTTTTAGCTTTAGGAGTTAAAGTTGGTTGGAACCATTTTTACCCAATCCATATTTGACTAAATTCATATTTACCCATATTTATATGGAAGGATTGCAAACCAAACTATCTTTGCTCGATTCATATTTAATCCATCCAAATTTAATCCAATCTGCCCGTTTGTCACCCTATAGCAGAGTAATATTTGATATAGAACATAATTGTATTGGTTCAAAATGGTTGTGTAGGACAATATATATCCGTACAGTTGATAGCACTTTTCACATTCTATCTATTGCTATTATATATTCGTTAAATATAATTGAAATGTTATTTAATATTTGATATAGAACATAATTGTATTGGTTCAAAATGGTTGTGTAGGACAATATATATCCGTACAGTTGATAGCACTTTTCACATTCTATCTATTGCTATTATATATTCGTGAAATATAATTGAAATGTTATTTAGGATTTCTTTTACACCTTCTTGCTTGTTCATATAATGAACAACTTATACTGAATTCATTTCTCTGTCTTACATCTCAAGTACTGCATAACATATAATACTCTTTTTTCTATTTGTCAGTTAATGCACGGATGCAACTTTGCTACCAATAATTACATGAATTCACATTTTCAGCTTTGACACTTTTTGTACCAACAAATATTATATCAATGTAATACTTTTAGAAACTAGACAAATACGTAAACTTTACTAACGTAGTAATGTAATCTTTGTCCCATATAATATGAAGTATAACGTTGTATCATGTAATTATAACATGACATAGCTTACTATTTCACTTACTAATACTACTTTTGTTACATTAAAATTTTGTCAGTGTATCGCATGAGCACTGGCCATCTAATAAATTAAAACAAGAACTGAAGTTGTGTACCAAGGAATCAGTTGTTACATTAATATTTGAAGCTTTCTGTAGAATGTGGTAAGGTCTGTAAGATTTGAAGTGGTATACGAAGGAATCAGTGTTTTCAATATAATATGAATTGAATTTGTAGATGAAGAGGAAGAAAAATAAAGGCAGTTAACAATTGAGGATAAAAAGGGTTGTAGTTGTGTAATACGTAGGATACCGTTGTGCAGTGGATAAATAAGATGTTGATAAAAGAGTGATAATATGCCGTGGTAACTTATTGAATTAAAAGAGTTAACTATATAAATTAGATTATATATTTGCTACCTTAGTTGTACGTTATTATATTACAATTACAAATACAACTTAAAAGGTTAGTTAAAGTACTGACATTTTAATCTATAAAATAAAAGGGTTCAACTAAAAAGAATAGAGGGAGTAAAAAGAATGTAAATTTTTGATGTTATAACTAATATTTAATTATATTTATCTGTTTGCAAAACAAAATTTTTAAAAGGTAATGTAATAATGAATTTTTAATATATGAATTTGTTTGGAATTCATGCAGATGAATATTATACATGATGACATATGATTTAATGAGAAGGTTGCATCATAATGTGAATTTGGTTGTAGTGATGCCAATATACTTAAAGTATAAGCAGTTTATGTGATGTAATGTACCATATTTGAATTTTATGCTTAAATAAATGTTAATTTCAAGTAACAGATTTATTAAGTAAAGTACCATAAATGTTAGTTTTGTAATAAACAGTGTATTTTTTCTTTTGTAAGTTGTACTTGAAAATAATATAGTTACATAATAGCAATTTAAAATAAATTTTGTTTTATCAAAAAAGTATAGAAAGTTTGTATTTTTATGGTAATTTATTATTACTATTATTATGTAAATGTTAAAAGTTAAAACCAACTAACATAATAGCAATTTGAATTAAAACACAAAATTATAAAGGAACTTAAATTTGAATTTGAATTTTTAAAATCAATTAACATAACAACTATTTTCTTGTTTAAACAAAGCCTTATTTAATTTGTTTTTGCTTTTTCCGCAATAAGGGGCCAAATAGTAGAGCTTGATAAGTTTTCAAACTGAAATTGTTTAAATATAAAATTGAGTTTGATTTTTTATGACAGAAGTATTTATATTTATTTATTGAATCTATAGTTTTTTGTTGGTAGTTTATAGAAGTTAAAGTTTTTCAAATATTTTTCATCTTTTTAGCTATTCTTTCAAACTTAACTATTTAAAAACAATAAAAAAGAAATTAGAATAACTGCAATGGATATTTTAATTGATGACATTTGGACGAATTATGTGCTGACATTTGGGTGAATGAGAGGGTTGCATTCTTTGTGATTAATAATATATAGAAGGCTTTTGATAGACTCTTAAACTTGTTTCAAAATTTCACTTGTACCCCTCAATTCAGACTTGTACCCATCAAACACTTAAATTATTCAAAATCTATACCTATCAGGCACAAATGCTGATGTGACAAGGAAAGTGAATAACACTTTCCTCAGGGCACGTGAATAAAGCATCAAATGACATTTTATTTTTATTTTTATTTTAATTAAAAAATTACGTTTAAATTTATTTCATCAATATTATTTCTAATAATAACAACTTTTAATTGAAAAAAAAAAAAAAGCAGCCACCCTCCTTCCCCTCCCTCTCCCCCCCCCTTCCCCTCCCTCCCCCCTCCTTCTCTCAGCTGTTTTCTTCTTCATCTGTAATTTTTTTTTAAAATTCTTAACCATCTTGTTAATACAATTAATAATTTTTAATTAAAAAGTAATAAAAGAAACGGCTCCCTCCCTCCCCCCCCTTCCTCTTAGCCGTTGTTCTTAATCCAAAGTTTATATCTTTTTAGTTTTTCAATAGCGTGCATTTATCTGGCCAAATTCCTCCGTCACTTCCCTTTTCAAGATGCAGAATAAAATCTCATCAGTAATATAAAGATTAAATTTGTTCAAAAAAATTTTTGGTGAAATTTCATTTTTTTCGATAACTTAATATGAATTTAAAATTATTTTCTTTGAAATTATTAAAAATTTCAAACTTTAAAGAATCCACAACACAAGAAGAAGGAAAAAATAACAATAAATATGAATTGATGTGTGGGGAAAGAAAGGGAGATCAGGGGGATGACACTAAATGCCATTACTGTCCGGCAGGTATGAAGGGTAGGTGGATGGGGGAACCAGTAGGTGAGTGTTAATATATATATATATATATATATATATATATATATATATATATATATATATAAATTAAATAGTTAATTTAAAATAATATTTTGGATGCATATGCCAAACATCATTTAATTAGTTATTTTGCCACAGCACCGTAATTACATCACACACACTTTACATTTATAGTTGATTGTTAAAAATATGTTTAAATGATTCAAATTCAAGTAATAAAAGTGTTCAATGGATACAAGACCATTAGTAAAGGTTTTTAATGGGTACAAGACTAAGTTTAGGGGTTCAAATGAAATTTTAAACAAGTTGCTTATCGATGACTTACACCAATATAGAATATAGGGGAAAAGTCATGATTTCCACCTCAAAGTATACACGAAAAGTCTAGATTACACCTAAACTATCATAGTGACTTATTACACACCTATACTATAAAAAAGTGAAACTATTTCTACCTTAGAAGGTGACGTGGCAGAGAAGATGTATTCACATTCCTAAGGTGCGTGAGAGGAAGAAAAAAAATTCTTAAAATGACATAATTGCACACGTGTGACTATTTCATTTGTCATTATATCATTAAGTACTCCTAATATTCTTCTTAATATATGCAATTAGATTAATTATTCTTTCAGATTCATAATTCAGTATTTGTTTCAGATATTAAAACCTTATGGCATATCAGTTATTCTTCCACATTTATTATTATGTTATTCAGTTCTCTCAGCAGGTACCAGCTCATGGGTTAGCTTTTGGTCCTTCAGGATTGTAAGCATCGTGTGACGCCCAGGGTGTACTCTTGAGATGTTACAAACTTGGTATCAGAGCCTAAGATTTTAAAGAGTCCTAGGAAGTCTGAAAGATGTGTCAAGTAGAGTCTTGTGCATGGGTATGTAGCATGCACACTTATGGACAGGAGGCTACAAGGCATTTAGAAAAATTTTCCCTTCTTTCAGTATTCATGTCGTGCGAGTGAGAATGAGCTCAAGTTAAACACTCAGTTTAATCCATTTCTTCCTTCTGTTTATAGAACATGCCTCCTAAAAAAAATAACAGAAGAGGAGAAGAAAACTAACCAGCATCTCCGTCCGTCCAGACAGATCCTCTGGATGAGCATGTCTCTCACACAGAATTTAGAGTTGCGTTCACCACTCTAGCGAACTCCACAGCAACTCAGAATGAACAGCCAGGTGTTGTTCAGGCCAACCTAGTGGCCAATACTGCTATAGCCAGGATTTGAGAATTCACCTAGATAAATTCTCCTTCCTTCACGGGATCTAAGTCTGAAGAGAATCCACAAGAATTCTTAGATATGGTGCAGAAGGTAACAGATATTATGGGGGTAACATCTAGTGAGAGTACTGAGTTAGTTGTATATCAGTTGTAGGATGTAGCACATACTTGGTTTAAGCAGTGGAAGATAGATAGGGGTAATGATGCAGGGCCTGTAGAATGGGAAGGGTTTGTTATAACTTTCTTAGACAGATTCTTCCCGTTAGAGTTGAAGGAGGCCAAGGTGTTAGAATTTATTAACTTGAGGCAGGGAAACATAAGCGTAAAAGAGTATTCCCTAAAGATTACTCAGTTAGATAGGTATGCTCCTCATGTAGTAGCTGATAATAGATCCAAGATGAGCAAGTTTGTGTCTGGTGTATCTGATAATGTGGTTAAGGAGTATAGGACCGCAATAATGATTAAGGAGATGGACTTGTCTAGGCTGATAGTCCATGCTCAACAGATAGAGGACCAGAATATTAAGAAAAAAAAAGAGGGAATAAGAGGGCTAGAACGAGTAGTTCTAATTTCAATCAGCCAAGGTCAGAAGGTGGTAATCGTCCTCAGTTCCATCAGAGGTCTTCATCCCCAACACCCTCTTCAGCCAGTTCCCTAGTAACCAAATTCAAAAATGATAATCGGAATAGGGCAGCAGGCTCAAAGTCCCAAGGCAGTGTTAACAGTGCCCGTACGAATCCTCTATGTCAGAAAATAGCAGAAACCATCACGGTGAGTATAGAGCGGGCAGTGATGTGTCCTTTGGGTATTGCAAGCTAGGCCATTGGATTTGGGAGTTTTGGGTAGTTGCTCAGAAAGGTAGGGATTTCCGCCAATAGGGCCAGTCCCATCAGTCGTCAGTTTTATCCGGTCTCTCAACTCTGTAGGGTACCGCTTCCAGTGCTACCAGTGGTCAGCGTTCAAACAGATTATATGTTCTTCAGTCCTGACAAGATCAGAAAAATTCTCCTGATGTAGTTACTGGTATGTTGCAGGTCTTTCACTTACATGTTTATGCTTTACTAGACCCTAGAGCTTTTCTTTCTTTTGTAACTCCATATATAGCCATCAATTTTGAAGTCAGTCCTAAAACTCTAGCAGAGCCCTTTTTAGTGTCTACCCCAGTCGGTGTTTCCATTGTAGCCAGGCAGGTATACAGAAACTGTTCGGTCATAATATCTCATAAAGTTACCTCAGTTGATCTAGTAGAGTTAGAGATGACGGATTTTGACGTTATTATCGGCATGGATTGGCTCCACTCATGCTATGCCTCAATTGATTGTAGAAACAGAATAGTTAATTTTCATTTCCCAAATGAACCATTCCTTGAATGGAGGGGTAGTACTACAGTGCTTAAGGGCCAGTTGATTTCATACCTTAGAGCGAGAGAAATGATATCCAAGGGATGTGTCAATCATCTTGTGCGAGTCAAAAACTCTAGCTCAGAAACTCCTACTCTTGAGTCCATTTCAATAGTCAGGTAATTTCCAGATGTGTTCCCTGAAGATCTTTCCAGAATTTCTCCCAAAAGGGAAAACGACTTCAAAATAGACCTTCTTCCAGATACTTAGCCTATATTTATTTTGCCATACAGAATGGCACCAGCTGAACTCAAAGAATTGAAAGAACAGCTGAAAGATCTCCTAAATAAGGGATTCATCAGGCCCAACATCTCCTCGTGGGGTGCACCAGTTCTATTCGTGCGTAAGAAAGATGGTTCTCTCAGAATATACATAGACTACCGTCAGTTAAACAAAGTCACAGTCAAGAATAAATATCCACTTCCTAGAATCGAAGACTTATTTGACCAACTTCAAGGTGACTGCTACTTTTCTAAGATAGACCTCAGATCAGGCTATCATCATCTCAAAGGTCAGGGAATGTGACATTCCAAAAATAGCTTTCTGAACTCGGTATGGTCACTTCGAATTTCTAGTCATGTTTTTTGGTCTCACGAATGCCCTAGCATCTTTCATGGACTTGATGAACCGAGTGTTCAAGCAGTACCTGGACATGTTCATCATAGTCTTCATTAATGACATTCTTGTTTACTCCCGTAGCGAAAATGATCATGTAGACCATCTCATAATAGTGTTACGGACTCTTAGAATTCACCAGTTGTTCGCTAAAGTCAGTAAGTGTGAATTATGGATAAGATCAGTAGCTTTCCTTGGCCATATTATTTCTGGTGATGGCATTAGAGTTGATCCTCAAAAGACCAAAGCGGTGAGAAACTGGCCTAAACCCATTTCTTCTTCAGACATCAGGAGTTTCTTGGGTTTGGCTGGCTATTACTGTAGATTTGTTGAAGGGTTTTCTTCCATTGCATCCCCCATGTCCAGATTGACTCAGAAGAAAGTTAAGTTTCAGTGGTCAGATTTTTGTGAGAAGAGTTTTCAGGAGTTGGAGACTCGACTCATCTCAGCCCCAGTTCTTACCTTGCCAGATGGTTCAGATGGGTTTGTTGTGTACTGTGATGCATCCAGAGTGGGTTTGGGTTGTGTCCTCATTTAGAGAGGTAAGATCATATCTTATGCCTCCAGACAACTTAAACCTCATGAGAAGAATTACCCTACTCATGATCTTGAGCTAGCAGTTGTAGTGTTTGCCTTAAAGATTTGGAGGCATTACTTGTATGGGGTGCATGTTGATGTGTTCACAGATCACAAAATCTTACAGTATGTGTTCTCTCAGAAAGACTTGAATTTGCGTCAGAGGAGGTGCTTAGAGTTATTGAAAGATTATGACATGAGTGTTATGTATCATTCGGGCAAGGCCAATATAGTGGATGATGCTCTCAGTAGATTGTCTAAGGGAAGTGTTGCTCATGTTGAGGATGGTAAGAAGAAGTTAACTCAGGAAGTCCATCAGCTTACCCGACTAGGTGTCCGCTTAGTCGATTCAGCAGAAAGTAGTGTATAGGTGTAGAGTAGCTCAGAATCATCTCTAGTTTTTGAGGTAAAGGAAAAGCAGGATAGAGATCTCAGTCTAGTTAAGTTGAAAGAATCAGTCAGATATTAGAAAGTGGAGGTTTTCTCCCAAGGGGGAGATGGTATACTGCGTTGTCAGGGTCGGCTATGTGCAGAGGCGGATCTAGGATTTTGAGGTTGCGGGTGCCATGTCACTTTTAACGTTAAAGCTACTACTCAAAAAGGATAATTTTTATGAGTGTCCCACTGGAATTTGGCTTTTTAGTAAGAGATTTTTGAAGGAAAATTTCATTGAAACATTATCGAAGAACCTAATTTTTACGAATTTAGTTGGAAATTAGGTAATTTTTTGCTTTACGTTTGGCTATTTACACTGCCCCAAATAAGACAAGTATTTTGTCGATTTTTTAGACTTTGGGTTTCTATTTGATTATTTGTCTTTTCAATTTGTATAGACAAATAGATCAAATAATAAAAATGCGATTATTATTATAAATACTATCGAAAACAACCTTTCTACTTCTCCGAAGGTAGTGTACGGACTGCATACATTTTACCCTCCCCAGACTCCAATATGTAGGAATACACTGGGTTTGTTGTCGTTGTTGTCGTTATTACTATAAATTGTGTAAACAAGAGTTAAATTCAACTTACCAGTCGAGGTAAAAGTACAAAATAGTTGCCAACATTCAATGGATATTTCCAATTCTATTGTTAAGAAATTATAACATCAAGCCAAGCATCATAATTATGATTTACGAGGAGAGGTTAACTATAAATTTGAAGGAAGAAGGAATCTTCAATTATGTTCTACACTTCGATTAAAAATTCTTAAACAAAAATTACCCAAAAAAAGGTGTCAAACAAAGATTAAGTTAAGAGGAAAAAAACTTATAGAAAATAGAATAACGAATAAAAAGTAACAAAATACTACTAGCGTCTAGACTTGAACTCTGGTATACTACGTGAAATTTCAGCGCGTTTGCCACTAGCACTACTTTCTCAACTGCTGCACCGGGTGGCACTTAAATAATACATCGATTTTATTCAATATATATATATACACACAGTTTTCCGATCGAAGTTTGCGAGTGCCATACCACCCATGAACCCTTTGTAGATCCGCCCCTGGCTATGTGTACCTGGTGTAGATGACTTGAGGCAACGAATTCTTGCAGAAGCGCAAGGTATGCATTACTCGATTCATCTAGGGGTCACTAAGATGTACCGCAATTTGTGGGAGATCTATTGGTGAAGTGGGATAAAAAGAGATACTTCAAAGTTTGTAGCTAAGTGATCTACGTGTCAGCAGGTTAAGATTGAGCACCAGAAGCCTGGTGTGTCCATACAGGAGTTCAGTATTCCCACATGGAAGTGGGAGAAAGTGAACATGGATTTTGTGACGGGTCTGTCTCGTACTAGTCATCAGCATAATTCTATTTGGGTTATCGTAGATAGGATGACCAAGTCAGCTCATTTCTTGCCAGTCCATACCTCTTAATCAGCCGAGGACTATGCCAAACTCTACCTCAGAGATTTGGTTAGGTACAATGGTATTCCCTTATCCATCATCTCAAATAGAGGTACCCATTTTACCTCTTGCTTCTAGAAAGTAATCCAAAAAGGTCTTGGTACCAAGTCCACCTCAGTACAGCCTTCTACCCTCAGACAGACGGTCAAGCAAAAAGGACCATTCAGACTCTTAAGGATATATTGAGAGCATGTGTAGTTGATTTTAAAGGTAGTTGGGATGACCACTTGTCTTTGATTGAATTTGCATATAATAACAGTTATCATATCAGTATCCAGATGGCTTCGTTTGAGGCTCTTTATGGTAGGAGATGTAGATCTCTGATTAGTTGGTTTAAAGTAGGTGAGGCCGCAGTAGTAGGGCCTGACTTGGTGTTCGATGCGTTAGAGAAGGTCTAGTTGGTCAGATAAAAGCTTAAGGCAGCCCAGAGCCGATAGAAATTATATGCAGGTGTAAGAAGAAAGAATCTCGAATTTGAGGTCGGTGATTTTGTGTACTTGAAAATATCTCCCATGAATGGGGTAAAGAGGTTCGGCAAGAAAAGAAAACTAAGTCCCCGATATGTCGGTTCCTACAAAATTCTCAGTCATTTTGGAAAGGTAGCTTACGAGCTTGAGTTGCCTTCAGATCTAGCTTCAGTACACCCAGTGTTCCATGTCTCATTGTTGAAGAAGTGTATTGGTGATCCAGCTGTAGTTGTTCCCCTAGAAAGCGTAGATGTTCAGAACAGTCTTTCCTATGAGGAAGTTTCAGTCAAAATTCTTGATCATCAAGTTCGTAGACTAAGGAACAAAGAAGTTCCACTAGTTAAAGTTCTTTGGCAGAATCAGTCCATTGAGGGAGCCACTTGGGAAGCAGAATCATATATGTGGACTAAGTACCCTCATCTTTTCTCCGCGAATTTAGATTCGGTTTAAGGTACTAATCTTTTTAAGATTTCTCTCTATCATGCTCAGTTTTATTGCACATCATGTTCATGTCAGTTGTGCATATACAAATCAGTTCAATCATGCATTCCATGCATCAGATATGCACGTTCAGTGTGTAAGATCAGTCCATCAGTTTTTCCTAGCTTAACCAATCTTATTCGAGGATGAATGATCCCAAGGGGGAGATATTATAATACCCCGTATTTCCCTACCATAAATTAAATCTCAGTACGTGAGTATCTGTACCTAAAGTTTTTGAAATTTCTATTATTTTTCTGTTTAGAGCCCACCAAGTCGTGAAAATTTGAACTAACTTTCCAACGATATAAAATTCGCCTTAATCCGATAATCGAGTAAGAAGTTATGGTAATTTTAAGTTTCAGTCGTAAAACACTGTCATTTTGGTCAATAGCGCATCGCGGAGCCAGTCTAAATGACAATTATCAATTTTTAGTAAGGGACCACGATATTGGTGCATCGCGCCAAAGACCCAGTTCACATTTGGCAATTTCAAGTGAGCCTCCGCGGTAATGGTGCGTCGCGGAGGTGGCAAAAATGGCATTCTAAAGGCTTGGTATGATAGCTCCGCATCGCGCCAATGGAAAAAATGATGATTTTCGATTTCCAGTGGCCCAGCACGATTGCACCGCATTGCGTCGGAGCTAAAAATCGGGATCTTCAGTTTCCAGCGGGAGTTTTTAATTTCTTTTAGGATTATTTGGGTCTTTTTCCACGGCCCTAATCAACCTAAAACACGAGATTTAACCCCTAAGTGACCTAAATAATCATCATTTATTCAATTCCTCTCAAAATTAAAGATTTCCTTCTCAAGAACAAGAAACCCTAACTCTCAAATTCTAGACCAAATCTCAAGAACTCACCATCAGTCCTCTCAAATTCATTAACCCAGGTATGTTAAATGTTCATCCATGGGTTCCTTTCACTCATGGAGTCCAAGTATCTGATCTTAATTACAAATTTGTAATCTTTTCAAGTCATTTTGACTTTAAAATTGGTTTTCAATCATGAATCTTGTTCTATACCATGTTTTAGCGAAATTAATGTCTATTACTACACTCCATATGTTTGAATATTGTTGTCCACTGATTTAATTCATGATTTGTGATAATGGTGTTGAAATTGTGCTTTACTACAAGTTTTGGTCTAATTTTCATGCTTAATGTACACCATGCATACCGAGTGTTTGATAAAATGCTTACAAGAATGAATATTTAATAAAAACCTTCATGCTACGTCCTCCAAGCTTTTGTGTTATTTTACTATTATTTTTTTGAGTCCTGGGGGTGTTGAATACCCCAAAACAATATTTGTTTACTTAGTCTCATTTCATTATCTTCAAAATAACTTTAAATTATATTATGAGCATTTTCAGAGCAGTCAGTTAAAACTCAGAACAGTCTAGTATTTGAGCGTCTTTCAGTTGGGAGTAGGATTTAGCACAGAGCGAATGTAGGGATGGCGACTTCCCCGTCAGATAGGCAGAGTCGCTAGTAGCAGTCCCTAAACTCCAGAACTATGTAGCCAGTGTAGGATATGAGAAGTCACCCGTCAGTTTAGGCTTGACAATCTCGCAGGGGTCACCCGTCAGTTCAGGCTTGACACCCTTAGTCCTTCAGGACAGTACATCAGTATAGTGGATCCACATATCCAGCGTTAGTACCCGTGGCACAGTATTAACACCATTCCAATTGGGGTTACAGTTTGGACCCCGATTAGCTCAGATTGGGGCTTGTCGGTTAGATGATACCTCCCACAGTTTTAGTCTAATAATCAGACCAGTAGTTCAGTCTCAGTGTTGTTTGACCAAGGCTTACAGATATCAGTTATTTCAGTATTTCAGTTCACAGACTTTTATTTAGTTCATGTTATATGTTTGGTCACGCATCCCTAGATCCCCAGTATTTCACGTACCTTCAGTATTTATAGACTTTCATGCATACACAATATTTACAAATTTCACATATTTTCAGTATCTACAGATTTTATGCTCTCTATTCACTACTTTATGTTTTATATGTATATTTAGTCAGTTGTAATTCTTGTTCATGAAACCATGCATGTCAGTCTACCTCATTTGGCATACCTGTACATTCAAAGTATTGATCGCATACCTTTCTTTTGCGCTATGATGTACTATATCATAGGTTCTGACGCCCAGTTCCCATATCGCGCTTAGACTTCTCAGACTCTCAGCAGTAGTAATGGTGAGTCCCCATATTTCGAGGACGGGTTATTTTATTTCATGCTTTCAGTCTAGTAGTTAGTTGGAGTTAGTTGGGGTCTATTCCATCAACTTACAGTTATTCAGTTTAGAGGCTTTCAGACACTACAGTCAGTTATTCAGTATTCAGACTTTAGTTGATATGTCAGTTAGTTACTCAGTTTATCTCAGATTTTAGTATTTATTCAGACTCAGATAGTTATTCCTTCAGATTCATAATTCAGTATTTGTTTCAGATATTAAAACCTTATGGCATATAAGTTATTCTTCCGCATTTATGATTATGTTATTCAGTGCTCACATCACGTACCAGCTCATGGATTAGCTTGTGGTCCTTCAGAACTGTAAGCACCGTGTGATGCCCAAGGTGTACTCTCGGAGAGTTACACTTCACAACAATAATTTTAAGAATCCACCATAGATTTCATTATCTAAATCACAATATAACCAGTAGTGTCACAAAAATCATAAATAACCACCATAAAATTCAACATCCACTACTAAAATTGTCATCGAAATCACAATATCACTATTGTTAACAATCAAAGTTACAAAACCCACCACAAATTCGCACAACCGTTAAAAAAATTGTAGTTACAAACACAAAAATAAATAGAAATGAGTTTCCCTAGCCTAAATCTCTTTATGCATATCCTGAAATCACAGCACTCCATGTTACAACATTCAATTCAATCTTCTCTTCCCTTATCCTCTCAAACAGTCCCACAGCCTCATCAAATCATCCAATCTGAGAATACCCAGTTACCAACGTGTTCTAAGAAACCACATCTTTCACCTCCATTAACTCAAAAACCTTATTAGCATCATCCAAACGCTTGCATTTCGGGTCTGCTGAAGGTGAAAAGGCCTCGGCGACAACGAGTTTGGCTTTTATACAAGATTTGCATTATTTGATTAAGTGAGTAAAAGGAGAAGTTTTTAATGAAGTGAAGAAAGAAGTGGATTTGCAGGAAAAGTGAAGCAGAGAATAAGTGAACAATTCAACAATTTCATATTTTAATGGTGAATTGTTGAATAATTTCTGCCATCGGAATTTTCTTGTTGAATTTGCTTGGTTATTTGAAGGGAAAGTGAAGCAGAGAATAAGTGAAGAAGGAGGAGTTGTTGAATTTTTGAATTTTCTTGATTATTTATTTTTAATCACAAGGGCTATTTATTAATTAAATGAAAAAATTAAATTAAACACGTGGCATCACCACAGGGCGAGTGGAGTACACTCCACTCATTAAACTTGGGCACGGGTGTCGTGGGGAGGTAATAGTTTCACTTTTTTATAGTATAGGTGTATAATAGGTCACTATCATAGTTTGGGTGTGACCTAGACTTTTCGTGTATAGTTTGAGGTGAAAACCATGACTTTTCTCTAGAATATAGATAAGGAATTTACCATTATTTAACCATGATAATAAGACTTTTATCATATTATATGAGAGACTTGTCCATTATCGCATGATCAAAGAGTTGAAAACAATTAATGGTCCTTAAGGGTGTGTTTGGTATGATGGAAAATGTTTTCTAGAAAATATTTTCCCATTTTCTCTTCTTTGGTTATGAAAAAGTATTTAGAAAATATTTTCTAAAGCTACTTATTTTCCTTCACTTGAAGGAAAATGACTTCCCTAATAAGTCAAGGGAGGTCATTTTCCAGATAAAACATTTGAGAGCTATGCGTATACACTCCTCTTCTTCACCCCCAACAAAATCGATAGTTCACCCACAAGCAGCTTCTCATCGTCTTCCATTTAGGGATTTTTCCCCTCTCTCTCTTCTCCCCACTGCAAGAATTTCAAAGGTATCTCCATAACTAATTTCTTTATGATGCTTGGTAAAAAATTTCTTCAATTCTTTCTATTTTGCTTGTTTGGTTTTCTGATTTGAGGCCAATTTTGTTCAAAAATTGAAATTTAAATTTCTGATTTGAGTTCAATTAATACTTAGTTTATTAAAAATTATAGATGTCGGATTATTGTATAAAGTTCACAAAAAATACATTTGCATAATGAACGACATATTTTAATATTCCACCACATTTAAGCTTAGGGACTTCTTTAGACAGAGAAGAAATCATGTACGAGTGTATTGATTTTGCTTCTATTTCTACGTCTTCAAGAAAAGGAAAGTTATTTCTCCAATAATATTTATTCTTGTTGTGTGCTTTGATTATTTAATCTTGTTGTTTTTGAAACTTCTACATTGAAATATTGCATCTGGATTAATTTTTTAGGATTCTTTGCAACAGTAGTGGCACTCTTGTGCTCTTACTTCTAAACTAGCAAAGATGAAACTTTTCTTGTAATTATAATGGATAAAACATAAATTAGATTGATATTTGTATTACTCTTCAAATCTATACATTTGTGGGACAAGACTTTGAGAAACATCTTATTTGCTCAAAATTAAAATTTGGGTAGTTTGACGGAATGGCTTGTTTGACAGAAATGCTTTGAGTAGTTTGACGAAATGACTTGTTTGTCGAAAATGCTTTGAGTAGTTTAACGGAATGGCTTGTTTGTCGGGAATGCTATGAAATGCATTGAGTAGTTTGACAGAATGGCTTATTTTCTACTTAAATGTGCGACTTGAAACTGAGATTCATGACTCTCTTCTATTACTGCAAAGGTCCCTGCAAGCTTAGTGCATAAAACTTCTTGTCAAACAAAATGGCATTACTGAATTGTATCAGTTTCCCCTTAGGATCATTTGGATCAATAAGGCCATTTTGATTGCATTCTTGATTCATCCATTTTTTATTTTGTCCTAACTGATAAACCACAAAAATTGGAAAACAATAACAGTTTCAACCATAACTGGAATAGGGAAATAAAAATATTTTTTTGCGATCTGAAGAGGCATCGCCCAATGACCATATCCTCCTCTGGAACTATTTAGAAAAAAGAAATCAATAGGTATCTTTTCTCGATACAGAATCGACCATGGTGAGTAGTAGTAAAAATGCTTCCAAGGATCTGATCTCCAATTTTCAGATAATACTACATTTTCATCTTAAACCAAGTGATATGATTCAATTATATGTTTTTTTATGATTTGAATTTTGAACTTAAATTTCTTTATTTTGAGTCGGGGGTCTATCAGAAATAGCCTCTCTATTTCACATTTGAGGTAGTGGTATGGACTACGTACACTTACCCTCCTCATACCCCACTTTGTGAGATTATACCGGGTATGCAGTTGTTGTATATAGTAAATGAAATGTAATGAAATTACATTGGTCACTACAACAGATGGGTTCGACTAACCAAGATGAAGATGATGCAATAATTAGAGTTGCATCTACATCTATTTTAGCTGTCGAGGTTGTAATAATTATTGCCTACGAACATAAAAATAGCATTCTTAGAGAACCATATGTTAATAAAGATCAAGAAAGAGAATTTTACATGAATAGTATTTTGAATAAAAGTGATGTTCATTGTGTAGGTCAGATAAGAATAAGTAAGCATGTGTTTTATGAACTATGCAATGCTCTTAGAAGGAATAGTTTCTTGTGTTCAACCAAAAATATGTCTGTTCAAGAACAAGTGATGATATTTTTAGAGATTGTTGGTTTTAATGAACGATTTCAGAAGATTGGATCACACTTTTATAGGTCAATCGATTCTATTCATCGATGCTTCCACATTGTGCTTCAAGCAGTTTTGAAGCTATATCCAATTCTTATAAAATCACCGGATGGAACCATCCAACTAGAGATAATGAACAACCATCAGTATTATCCCTGGTTTACCGTAAATGACATACTAAAATTTTATATTTTAAGTCATTTTATTAAAAATACTACATATTATTAACTTAAGTTGTATATAGGATTGTGTAGGAGCAATAGATGGAACACATGTGCTTGCATCTGTTCCTATTGAACAGCAAAATAGATTTTGTGGTCGAAAAGGCACAACAACACAAAATGTATTAGCTTCCATTAACTTTAATTTGAAGTTCACGTATATGGTTGCTGGTTGGGAAGAATCTGCACATGATTCTCGCATATTAAATGATGCATTGGAGAGACCACATGATCTTCAAATCCCACAAGGTATCTTATTCAATACAAAGTAGTTTATAAGAAAAGTAGGTGAACAATGTATATTAACTAACTTTATTTTGACTTTGTAGATAAATACTATCTTGTAGATGCGGGATATGGACTTCATAAAGGGTTTATTCCTCCTTATCATGGAATATGCTATCACTTGCAAGAGTATAGTGATTGTCCTCCCCAAAATAAAAAAGAACTATTCAATCTTCGTCATGCATCATTGAGATCCTCGGTTGAACGTGTCTTTGCTATTCTAAAGAGACGATTTCGTGCGATTGACAATGAACCTTTTTGAGACTTTAAGACACAAGTGAATATGGTATTAGCGTCATGCATTTTACATAATCACATAGTTGATTTGAAACCAAATGACTTGATAATACAAGAAGTAGATGTTGAAGCAGTAATTCAACCTCAAAATATTCAAATTGCTCAAAATTCTCAAGGAAGTCAAAGATACCAAACACAAAGGGAAAGAAGTGAAGAAGCTAGACAATGGTCATCAAAAAGAGATGCAATTGCTCATGCCATGTTTATAAATTATGATAGGCGGAGGAATGAGGTACTTTAGTGTATTAAGAAACTTTGATAGCTAAATAGCTAATGCAGCTTGTTTTGGCTTTTGATATTTTCTTATTACTTCGTCTTGTTGTAGTAATTGGGCAGATCCTGTATGAAAGAAATACTTCTATGGCTCATTATTGTTTTTTTATTAGCTTTGAGTGTTTTTTTTTACTGCTCACTTTCTATGGTATATGTAGAGTTCAAAGGTTTCTGCTAATTTGTATTTGTGTTCAATTGAGTATGAATTATTCACGTAGTTTCTTGACTTGTAATAGTAAATCATGGGGAAAAGGAGAGAAGCAGTTTAGGTGGTCAAAGCCAATGGAATATTTGATGTTGGAGATTCTAGCTGATGAAGTAAAGTAATGGAATAAATCGACGAATCAGTTTAAGGCCAGCTCGTTTAATCGTGTTTTGAATGTCATTAACGAACAACTAGGAATGGATTGTTCATCTAAGCATGTGGAGAATCATCTTAAAACAATAAGAAACACTTGGAGTACAATCCAAACTCTACTAAACAAAAGTGGTCTTGGATGGGATGACAACTTAAAGATGATTACGGCCAGTCCCGAAGTCTATGCAGTCCATATTCAGGTAAGCAATAGTTTTAGACCCTGATGTTCTCATGTTTCTTACATCATGTGTCTTACCTGTGAGCCCCCCCCCCCCCCCCTTCTGGCTGGTTGATTGATTCCTGTTATAGTAATAAATTGGTTATTTATGCTGAAGATTAATCAGGTTTAACATGTCCGCGACTGGACAATCTCTAATGATCTCTTTAACTTGTTGTCTCAATATTGATGGATCTGTAATTCTTGGACCTGCCAAGAGATGCAAAAGTTAGAAGGGTGTTAACAGAAAAGTTCCAGCCAAAAACTCGTCTATCTTATGCACATGAGGGATAGTTACCCCTCACCAATGAGGTTAAAGTTCAGATAGTCGACCAACTAGGCTACCGTGATACAAGTACCTTAACATTAGTGCAGAGATGAAGAATGAGACCTGATAGCTTTAATAAAGCATATACCTGGAGATGAGATGTTGCACAGGGCAAACCAATAGACCTTGGTTTTAGAAGCAAGAACAAATCCAGCACGTAATCCTCTTCCGTAAGTCTAGTGTACTTTTGGTTCATATGGATGTCCTTTAAGAAAATATCCCAGGGCTCGAAAGGCGATATGCCCTGCATACTTAGGCTGTCGAAATCCCATCCATGTAGCCGTTGGTGACCAGACAGCATCACAAGCGATCACTATCTGTGGAGAGCGTTAAAGCTATTAATTAAGCAAATAAAAATGCACCCTATCTACATCTTAAACTTTTAGACGAAATAGTCACACTATTCAATATGGTATTAGAACATTCAATAAATAAAGAATGTTTACGTGCTTGCGAGAAAAAAAGAATCAGGATCACACGTGAAGGATTGGAGTTGCGGATTTACCTCAGCAGATAAACGTGTTCCGTCTTCAAGTTGCAATAAGGTATTGCTAGCATTTTCACTTTGTTCAATCTTTGACAACTTTGATGAAAATGAGATAGCATCGGGTGGTAGCTTACTTGCTAGTGTTTTCAAGTAAGACTCTCCTCTCCACCAACCTTAGTTCTTGGCTGCACCATTAATTTCATATGGGATCAGTCAAAGGGTAAAGTTTTATGTTGCTCGGGATGTTCAAAAATGTCATCGGGTACGTGTGCGATTCTCCAAAAGTAAAATATTTTTGGAGAATCCAACACGGATGCGACATCGGAAATTAAGAGTCAGCACAATTACCTTTTGTCCTCATCTTTGAACCCAAAGGAGATTAACACCCTTCCATCATCTAATTTAAATTCTATCCTGCAAAAGTAGAAGACATCAACAAAATTCAGGGGTAATCAGTACCAAAAATAGTTTAGATGTGTACTGAATAAAACGCGTCAAGTTTAAGAGCGTCTCAATGTATAAAAAAAAAAGAACATCCAAGTGACTTAGAAGATAAGCTATTTTGCTTGGGATGATGTGGGTCTAAAAACAATGGTAGGATAATATAGGTGTCCTATGCCTAATTTTCTGTTATATTCTGTTGTCCTTGGGCCATAATTAATCTTCTGAATTTTAGATTAGATCTATCGGGGGTCTATCGAAAATAACCTCTCTACTTTTTCGGAGATGTTTGTGACTTCCGGTATTCGTAGACCAAAAGACAAAAGAATGTCTTGTTTGCAGGATGTGATGCTTCTAGATTTAAACTGAGCAGCTTAATTTTTTCATTTAGTTTTTTCACCAGATTTTGTAATGCAGCTCATAATTCGCAATATACACATATACCACAAGTTTTTCAGTTTTAGCCATCGAGTGTTAAACTTTGTACTATAAGATGATATATCTGCTCCTTAGAGTTTCTTTTGGTCCCTTTGTTCATCTTTACAAAGTGAATAAATAGAAGTAGAGGGTAAGGATTATTTTCCTAGCATAGCTATTCTCTGGGTGTTGTAGAGTGGAAGAGTAACAAAGCATATGGCCTCTCAATGGTCAAGAAGCTAGAATAGAGAGCACATGAAATATACTCTTCCTCATACATAGCAGTGAGAGAATTCAGGAGTTGGAGGAGCTTGGAAAGGCAGAGAAAATAGTGCAGGTAGATCTACACCTAAGCAGTTGAACACTAGACATGGACTTTAAGATGTCAATTTTACTTCCAAGTTTTATTAGTGATAGTGGAAGAACAATATTAAATATTTGCTAAGTTAATGTGTCACAGAAAACATTTCTACAATATTGAACATTTCGCTAAGTTTAGTATGTTATGTTTAGCTTATATGGCTGATTTGAACTGAAAAGGAAACAACTGAATTTTCTTTAATCTTCTACTGTACTAGTGTAATAGAATAGTTGCAACATATTCTTTCATTCAAGATCATAATTGGCCTAGGTCGCTAGACCCTTTATGAAGCTGTGAAGTGTTTAACATTGATTTTATTTTTAAGCCCAACTGTTTATGTTACATTAACCTATTAGAATCAAATAAACTTGACACCAAATTTTTTGTAATCTATGTATTGTAGGTACATCCCAATCATGACAAGTTCATCAACAAAAAAATTAAAATGTTTGACGAAATGTCTCTTGTGTGTGGAAATGATTGGGCTAGGGGAGATTGTGCTAAATCATTTGAAGATATAGATTTTGATAGTTTTTCTGAGAAAGATAATGATAGTGACCTTGAAGGACCATCCATCGAAAAGGATGTGCAAGTAACCGAAGCTTCTCAAATCAAGGCAAGTCGCAAAAGAAAACGTTTTTTTGAGGTGCAAAATGTCGTAGGTGATATATCAATAAAGTTTGGAGAAGTGGCAACGGCAATCGGTAGAATGGTTGATAGTCGTCTAGATGTGACAAAGTTGTATGAAAAAGTTATGGCAATGGAAGGTTATAATCAAGAGTTCCTCGGTGATGCTTTTGATTATTTGGTGCAAAGCGACACTTTAGCTAAGGCATTCATGGTCAAAAATCAAAATCTTCGTAAGGTGTGGTTGGAACGATTCAAGCAACAACAATAGTGACACCTATTGGTTGGTTTAGCTTCATAGGATTTGGAAGCAACTATTATTCGCACACTTTTGCTTTTGATAATGTATAGTGTATTTGCTTCCAAACTTCTCTCCGTTCTTTTATTTTTTATATTGTATCGTGTATTTACTTCCAAACTTCTCTCTTTTGTGCATCTGTGGGAATTGATTAGGAAGCTTGAATTATGTAAGTAATAGTTCCTTAAATTTTAGGTCTTGTAATATTTTGATACTTGATATTTCAGACCTCACTTTGTGGGAATACGCTGGGTCTGTTGTTGTTGTATTTTAATACTCGATATTGATATTATTTGCTATGCTTAAATTAGTTCGACAGAATGTTGAGTTGCCTGATATACTAGTTATTTGGTCAGTAGTATTTTTCAAAAAATATTTTTTCCTCTCACCAATCAAACAACTAAAAATATTTTTTAGAAAAATATTTTCTATTCACCAACCAACCACCATAAAATATTTTCCATCCACCAACCAAACATGAGAAAATAAGTAGAAAATTAACTTATTTTCCTTGAAAATATTTTCCAGGAAAACATTTTCTATGAAAAATATTTTCCATCATACCAAACACATCCTAAAACACTAATATTTAGTTAAAAGGTAGTAATAAATAAATAAATAAATAAGATTGAACGAAAAAGAGAAAAAAAAAATTATCTTTAAATTTAATATGATAAATATTTGAAATTCCATTCGAAAATTGTGTTATTGTGGTAAAGTTCTCTGAACATACTTGGATAACTTCTTAAATTGTTTTGATTCAGCTGGGAAGAAGATGAAGATGACATGGAAGAATCAGAAGAAGAAACTAAACAATAGATGTGTTTCCTTATTCGAAGATGAAAATCCTACACATAATTCCAAGGAGAAAGTTGCCGTATCCCATAGTGATGGTGATGATGATACAATGAAGCTTGTGGAATCCTTTCAAGAACAAGGAAATAAGCTTGCTGAGGTATTTCCCAACATGCCTTTCTTAACCTGCTTTTCTTGTTTTTGTTGAGGTATTTCTTGACATGGTTTCTTTTTTTTTTTAATCTTCCACGACAGAGACCCCCTTAACCCCCTCTTTTTTTTTTCTCCCTGTATTTTAGTTTTTCTCCTCTTGTAATAAATTTTTAAGTGTTTATTGCTTGTCTTTTTTAATCTGTCTGAGCCGGGGGTTCCTAGGTAGTGGTACAGACTGCGTACACTTTACCCTCCCCAGACCCCACTTTGTGAAATACATTGTGTATGTTGTTGTTGCTGTCTGAGGTTATTCACTGCGTTTAATTTAAAATTGTTGTTTGTTTCTTCTGTTATGTGAGCATATTTGTTGAATATGTATATTTGTCCTGATGGTAAAGATGTGATAGTTGAAATTTCGTGTGAAGGGTCAAAAACATATCTCTAAAAGTATCCCGGTTTTTTTAGTTTTATACCTAAACAATCACTGTCTATTTATTAAAACACACCTCAATTATCAATTATTCATTTTATTTTTTTTAACCTGAAATATATCATCATTCAATTAGGAGAAGTGAGGCCACTTGCACACTTGATAGTTCAAGTATGAAACTCAAAATACTAGGATACTGGGCAGGGGGGGGGGGGGGGGTTGACCATTAAACTCTGAAGGTTAAAAACAAATTCTGTGAAGGAATTGAAGGTGAAGGTTGAAAAATAGGTTGTGATTAGTTTTAGATGGATGATATAGTTATCACTTGATTGAGTCCGACTCAAGCGAGTGAGCGAAAGGTGTGGAGAGCGAGTTCCACTTCGTTTATCGATATCTCTTTGTTAGAAATAAAATAAGTGATTCTGTTATGTTAGAGATGAGGCTTTTTTTTAGTATTATTTTGATGGGGTGTCAGTGATTTCAATTTCAATAGATCTACACTGTTTATTACCCCTATTTAAACTTCATTTACTTCTTTGAACATACTTGAATATTTAAGAATTAAATCGGTATTCTGATCAGCTTGATATAAAAGTGGTGTGCGGACCAATATGCAGGCACATCAAGTATTTCATTGATCTCTACATCCATGCATAATAACGCTGTTCACCAAGGTTTAGGCAAATACATAAGTAGCACCAAACTTTTTGCCTCAGTTTCATTGAATCCTCATACACCATGGCCGCCATTGTCTCCTCAACTACTTAGCGATACCCTTGGGTGCATTGTCGTCCCCTCTCTATATTCTCTAATTCCCACCTTTGTCTCTCTTTCTCTCGCTATTCCTTTCTGTCTCTATTTCTTCTTCACTTCCTCTTTCTCTTCCTTCTCTCTCTTTTCTTCTTCCTTTTCTCCTTCTTACTTCACAACAGTAGTAACTCTCTATCTTCTTAGGAACTCCATAGTAAGGCAGGCTGTGTGTGTCATTAGTATTGGGGTCGTTTTTATTTCATCTGATTACTGAACTTAACTAGAGTAGTTGTTCTATTGATACATGTGGTATTGGATGCACATATTTAACTGGGTAGCCTGTTTTCTTCTATATGTTTGTCCTTGTTTCCTCTTTTTCTTTTGGATGAATAAGATCTCAACATATTACTTTTTGCCTCAGTAAGCTCTTAGGAGGAAAGAGTCATTCTAAGTAAGTAGGTAAATATTTTAACTTAGCAATTTATGTCTCTGTGGTAATTAAGTTATTTGAGCATATCGCATGTTTCGCTTGAAAGGACAAAATCATTTCCTGCTGCCAACAATTCATTTTGTTGGGCATTTTATAAATCCAGGGTAACTCTTTGTTGAGGGCTGGGGCATGCCCTGACCCCAGATTTGTATAACATCCCATTACCTAAACCTTGTTACACCTAACAAAAAAACATTTAGGAATCATTTGGTTCATGGGATAAAAAAAATAATCCAGGGGTAGAATGCACTCAATGCAGGATTAATTAATCCCCTTTTTAATTGGATTTTTGTTTTTAGTATAAGCAATTCTCGGATTTAGTTATACCACAATTTTAGTATTATTTTCTAATGACATTCAATGCAAGATAACAGTCCAAGGATTAGATGTCTGGTATAAAGCAATCAAATGACGAAAATGTTGTTCTCCAAAGCTCTTTTCTCAAAATCTTTCAAGAAGTTCAGGGTTAAAATTGTAAATAAAAGTTTATCCAAGTTTATCTATCGTAAAATCAACAATAACAACATACCCAGTGTATTCCCACCTAGTATCGTAAAATCAAGCACAAGTTTTAAATTATGCTCCGTATATCTCATTTTTAATCCAATGAATCAAACATTTACAAACAGAGAAGTGTGAGTGTGTGTCTCTGTGTGTGTGCGTGTGTCAATAGTTCAGTCTTTCAAATAGTTGTCTTGGAATGCGGAAAAGGAAGGCTATTTGCCAACTGGTTGTACTGCAGTTCCCACCACCACAAAAAAACCGGGGGGTCAACGTTGCAGTAAGTTTATTGTAAGACGGTGAACTGAAGTGAAGAGTTGAGTCTTGAAACTAGCCTCTTTGTATTGTTGAAAGTAAGAATATGCACAACTACTTGCCAACTAACACATTTTTTTGTGGAGGAAGGGGGGATAAGTAATGTTTCACTAATACTTTCTTAAAGATTAGGTTTAACGCGATGGTAAGTTGAGTGTGAATTGACCTTGATATGAAGTATATTTTGCATGACACTTTAAGGAAATGCTAAGCACAATGGTAAATGTATTGCAGAATGTACGACTTCTTTTTTATGATAAAGGTAAAGTATTGCAGAAAGTGAGATTTAATACAGTGTTATGGCCCCTAGTTCTGGATCTGGATAATTAACTTGGAAGTCAGACCTAACGTTATGGTCTAAGCCCTTGTTTTTGTTTCGTGACTTGCCTATGATTGCTGAATTTTGCAGTTCATTCAGGAAACTACAGACCTGGGAACTTGTTTGAGAAAATCCCGACTATCTTGATAAAATCCAGCTTGTTTTATTAATAATATGAACTCTCTTAAATGAAGGTTTACAATAGCAAAGAGTCTTAACAAACTAGAAATAGAAAAATCCATATAAAACTACATTAACAAGAGTCCTAATCCACTCAGGGAAGTTCTATTCTACTAATAGAATAATTCAGAACATATTAATCATTATCAGTCCTATTAATCCTATTAATTCTTGCATCTGGAATATTGCTTTCCCACAAAAAGCATCAATAACGTTATCCCTTCCCGGAGAAAAAGCTTGTCCTCAAGCTTGAAGTCTGGAAAGACAGATTTGAAATGATGCACCATCTCCCAAGTAAAGTCCTCAACAGATAGGCCTCACCACTGCACCAGAATTTCTCAATTACCACGATTTAGACGCGATCTGAGCTCGGAGCAAGGGGTGGGAACAACATATCCTTCTTCGACTGGTGGAAGAGTAGGTGGAGTTGTAGGTACCTCACACTTGAATGGCTTAAGCAGTGACACATGAAACACATCATGAAGTTTGCAACCTGCAGGTAAACCAAACTGATAAGCAATAGACCCAATGCGCTTCAAAACTGCAAAAGGACCATAATATTTTGGTGCAAGCTTATGATGGACGCGACTAGCAAAAGTTTTTTGGCGATATGGATGTAGACGTAACCAGACATAAGATCCTGGAGAAAATTCCACATCGCGATGTCCCTTATCATAAATTGTTTTCATCTTGTGTTGCGCCTGTTGGAGCTTAGCTCAAAAATTCGATAAGGCAACATCTGGATCAATTAATGCTCGGTCTAAAGCATCAACTCGAGATGAACCAGCCGTGTATGATTGCAATCGAGGAGGCTCACGGCCATAAACAACTCGAAATGGGGATGCGTGAAGTGCTGACTGGTAAGAAGTGTTGTAGCAAAATTCAGCCCAGGGAATCCAGTCTGTCTCGTAGGACGGTCACCTACCAAGCATCGGAAATACATCTCTATCGTGCAATTAACAACCTCAGTTTGACCGTCCGATTGTGGATGATAAGCAGATGAAAAGTTTAATTTAGTCCCACATAAACGAAACAATTCTTTCCAGAACGTATTAGTGAAAAAGGCATCTCAATCAGTGACAATTGATCCTGGTATCCTATGTAAACGAACAATATTCTCATAGAAAATCCTTGCTATAGAATATGTGTTATATGGATGAGCAAGGGAGATAAAATGTGTATATTTTTTGGAGAATCTATTCACAACCACCAATAACATTGTTTTACCACCTGATTTTGGCAGACCATCTATAAAATTCATCAAGATATTCGACCAGATTCGATTAGACAGTTGTAAAGGTTGTAACAATCCCGCCGGACTCAAATTGACAGCCTTATTACGCTGGCAAAATGAACAGGCGGCAACATAATCCTTGATAGTTGTCTTTGTAGCTGGACAATAGAAATCCTTGTGAATACGTAGCATGGCCTTCTGAACGCCTTCATGGGTGCTATCATGAATATCGGATAAGACATAACTTACCAATAGTGAGTTTGGCAAGAGATAGACCCTATCTTTGAAGAACAACAACCCATCTCGAACACCAAATCACCATTCATCTCTCCCTGTTCAATTTTAGCTTGAAATTCCTGAAGAATTGGTGACTGACTACTCGACTTCTGCCCGGACTTTCTCAAATATCAAAACTTTTGGCTGTCAAATAGCAAGTAACATAGCTCCAACCTCTCCTCGCCACGATAATGCATCTGCTGCAATATTCAATCTCCCAGTCTTGTAGTCCACTCGAAAATCAAACCCCATCAGCTTGCCAAGCCAATGTTATTAGAAGTAGTAAGACGTTGATCTAGTAGGTATTTAAGGTTGTAATAGTCTGTTTGAATAAGAAAGGCTCGACCCAAGAGATAAGGCCTCCCATGTTGAACTGCCTTTGTCAAGCCTATCAATTCACGCTCATAAGCTGGAAGTTTCAAGAGTTGGTCAGCTAGCTTTCGACTAAAAAAAGCAATGTGGTGGCTTTGTTGTTGAAGGATTGCTCCTATTCCAACACCCGAGGCATCACACTCAACAACAAATTCTTCATTGAAGTTGGTAACTGTAACACCGGGGCAGCAACTAATGCCTTTTTTTATGAGTTTTGAAAGAAGCAAGTGCATCATCATTCCACTTAAAAGCATGTCGCTTAAGCAGACTTGTTAAGGGGGCAGCAATTAGACCGTAATTCTTGATGAATTTACGATAATATCCTGTCAAGCCTAAGAATCCCTGCAACGCTGTTGTTGATTGCGGTTGAGGCCAGCCTATCCGGCCTCAATTTTGCTAGCATTAGCTGGCACACCTATGATGGAGACTATGTGGCCCAAATAAGCTACTTGATTTTCACCAAAGGAGCATTTGGATTTTTTTTATACTCGCTTCAGGAGTTTTGTGCGATAGGAAGGTGCCCCCAAAGCTTAAAGGTAAGTTCTACAGAGTGGCAGACCGGCTATGTTGTATGGAGCGGAATGTTGGCCAGTTAAGAACTCCTACATCCAAAAGTTAAAAGCGGCGGAGATGAGGATGTTGCGATGGATGTGTGGCCATACCAGGAAAGATGGGGTGAGGAATGAGATTATTCGGGAGAAGGTGGGAATGGCTTCGGTGGAGGACAAGATGTGGGAAGTGAGGTTACGTTGATTCGGGCACGTGATGAGGAGGGGCTCTGATGCTCCTGTGCGGAGGTGTGAGACACTAGCTAGGGATTGTTTTAGGCGGGGTAAAGGTAGGCCGAAGAAATATTGGAGGGAGGTGATTAGGCATGATATGGAGCAGTTACAGCTTACGGAGGACATGACCCTTGATAGGAAGTCGTGGAGGACGCGAATTAGGGTAGAGGGTTAGGGGGTGGGAGTGCGTCGGAAATAGTAGGGGAGCGTTCTTTATTTGTGTTGGAAGTTTCTTGTTCGTGGGTGCTGAGTGATGTTTGTGGTTTTCAGATAGATAGTTTTAGTATTATCTTGTGCTTGTAGTATTATCTTGTAGCTAGCGGTGTTAGTTTATTTTGCATATCGTACTAGTTTATATACATCTATGTTTTGTGTTTGTTATATTGCTATGGGTCCTAAGCTGGGGGTCTATCGGAAACAGCCTCTCTACTTCAGTTGCGGTAGTGGTATGGTCTGCGTACACTCTACCCTCCCCAGACCCCACTATTTGGGAATACACTGGGTATGTTGTTGTTGTTGTTGTTGTAGGCTATGAGCTTGCAACAACTCAAAGACGAGTTTGAATGTGTGCCAGATAATACTAAGTCTTGCTATACACAAGGATGTCATCAAAAAATACAAATACAAATTGACGTAGGTACCTTCGGAATACCTCATTCATCAATGCTTGAAAGGTAGAAGGAGCATTAGTCAACTCGAATGGCATGACAAGGAACTCAAAATGACCATGATATATTCTAAAAGTCGTCTTCTCATCATCTGCAGAGTCCATGCGGACTTGATTATAACCTGAGCGAAGATCAAGCTTGGTGAAAAATTGTGTGCCATGCAATTCTTCAAGTAATTCCTCCACCACTAGAATAGGGAATTTGTCCTTTATTGTTTTGGCATTTAGCTCCCTATAATCCACGCAAAAGCGTCTTGTTTCATCATGTTTCCGGACCAGCAGTACAGGTGATAAGAATGGGGAACGAATGGGTCGAGTAATGCCTTGCAGGAGCATTTGATCACACTGTTTCTCAATCTCATCTTTCTAAAAATGATGGTATCGTTAGGGCCGAACTACCACCGGATCAGCTCCCGGCTGTAAACATATGCGATGATCACAGGAGCGCATAGGAGGCAGACCTATAGGTTCTTGGAACAGCTCATTGAATTCTGCTAATACTTTCTCGAGCTCACCTTGCTTAGAATCCTACAAAAGATGTAGGTGTAGCTGAAATAATTGTTGTTGTACATGTAGAATGATCTGCTTCCCTTTTATTGAAAGCTCATGGTCAATAACGCAAAATCCCACAGAATAGGGCCTAGTCTTTGTAGCCACTTGATTCCCTAGGACATTATCAAAAGCTTCCAAAGGAATCACATATAAATTAACATTGAAGAAATGTTTAGCTACAGAAAATTGAACTGCCATGCAAATGTCCAAACTGGAAATTTTCTCTCCATTTGCCACTGACACAGAGAGATTTCTTCGACGTTGTATAGGCAAGTGATACAAGAGAAGACTAGGAATTCACGAAATGGATACACAAGATGCAAAAATCAGCAAGCAAAAACAACACAAAAGAAAGGGGATGAAGAAGAAGATTGCATAAACGTAAAGATAGATAGAAAGACCCTTACTTCTACCAAGTGATTAACAAAAGATGGTGTATCAAACCATCAATCACACCTCACCAATAGAAGCTCAAACCTTCCTCTTAGGTGGACCAAGGGAATTCACACTCCTCAAAACCCACCTTTCTTGCCAATTTGTCAACACAAGTGAAATCCATCAATTGTACTAACCCTAATTTGGTTTCTCTCTCTTAAGGAGAAGGAGAATACTACAAGCTAACACTAATATTACAATCTGAAAATTCACTCAATTCATTATGACAAAACTAAGGAAAATAAGAGCTAAGGTGCCTATTTATACTATTACAAAACAAAGACTAAAATACCCTTAATGAAGGGTGCTTCTTTGGAGTGTAAAAAAAAAGTCTTAAAGGACCATAATAGCCCTAACAATGGGCGCCTCTTGAGTGTCCAATTATAGTGTGCAAGGTCCATCTTGTCTTTCAAGTAAGGCGCCTCTTGAGTGTAATGGTTCCCTTCTCCTCCTTCAACTTGCCAAGGCTTTAAAAGGCTCCAAACACTTGCCAATTCCGAAGCTTGAACCTTTGACAATACCTTGTACTCTTTTATGCTCTTCATGCTTGTATCATCTAGGAATTCAAGAAATGGACACACAAGATGCAAAAATCAGCAAGCAAAAACAACACAAAAGAAAGGGGATGAAGAAGAAGATTGCATAAACGTAAAGATAGATAGAAAGACCCTTACTTCTACCAAGTGATTAACAAAAGATGGTGTATCAAACCATCAATCACACCTCACCAATAGAAGCTCAAACCTTCCTCTTAGGTGGACCAAGGGAATTCACACTCCTCAAAACCCACCTTTCTTGCCAATTTGTCAACACAAGTGAAATCCATCAATTGTGCTAACCCTAATTCGGTTTCTCTCTCTTAAGGAGAAGGAGAATACTACAAGCTAACACTAATATTACAATCTGAAAATTCACTCAATTCATTATGTCAAAACTAAGGAAAATAAGAGCTAAGGTGCCTATTTATACTATTACAAAACAAAGACTAAAATACCCTTAATGAAGGGTGCTCCTTTGGAGTGTAAAAAAAAAGTCTTAAAGGACCATAATAGCCCTAACAATGGGCGCCTCTTGAGTGTCCAATTATAGTGTGCAAGGTTCATCTTGTCTTTCAAGTAAGGCGCCTCTTGAGTGTAATAGTTCCCTTCTCCTCCTTCAACTTGCCAAGGCTTTAAAAGGCTCCAAACACTTGCCAATTCCGAAGCTTGAACCTTTGACAATACCTTGTACTCTTTTATGCTCTTCATGCTTGTATCAGCAAGTCTAAACGTTGGGCAGCTGTAGAACTAATAAAATTGTGTACTGCCCGAATCGACTAAGCTAAGCAACAACTTCTTTATCAATTACAACCTGCAACTGCATAGTATCGGCATGTTGTTTGCCTATGATAGCATGGAGTGAGATGGCAGGCTCTCCACTATTCATTGGTACATCTTCAGATTCCAATATCTTATCAATTACAGCTTGCAACAGCCTAGTATCTGCATGTTGTTTGTGTGTGATGGCATGGAGTGAGATGGAAGGCTCTCCACTTTCTGTTGATTCATCTTCAAAATTTCCGCATCCTCTACTTCCAGCCAAATTAACTTTTTGTACTGATGGTGTTGAACATAAGGATCATCACAGTTGAAGCACAACCTTTTGCACATCGGGCAGCCATCTCAGCACTAGTCAACCTTTTCACAAAAGAATTAATAGCAATTACCTTAGCCTCCGGAGTTACTGTTGTAGCGGCAGCCCTTGAGGTCTCCAACTGATCGTAAATGCTGAGGAATACAACATTACCAGTTTCAAAAAAACAAAAGTATATGTTGAGTTGAGTTGGATGTCAGCTCTCTTGTAGATAGCCTGGTTGCGGTTAAGAGAGTGAGGCTATGCGCACATGACCTTCTTGGAAACCTCAACATCTATGTTACAATGATCTTTTTCACCTCTGGATAAGGGTTTGAGACTCTTACCACCTCAAAATCTATGTTACAATGATCTTTTTTACCTCTGGATGAGGGTGTGAGACTCTTACCACATTTGGTCATTCAAACCCTCATTGAGTCCTTGAGGAATTATTTTTTTTGAAACCGGTAACTTGTCCTTGAGGAATATTCTTTTGGATAAGCGATTTTCGAACACTTGACTGATTATTGATATCATTTCCGACAGCATGATCCAGCAGCTTGTCTTAAATCGCGCTTCTTATTTTTTCTTTTGAAGGAAGGGAAATATCGTGAAGCACTTGGGAAGTGGGAATCTGCTTTACTTTTGATGCCAGATCGTGCCATTCTGCATGAACAGAAGGCTCAAATTTTGCTGGAACTTGGAGAAACCTGGAAGGCACTAAAAGCTGCTACTCGTATGTTTTGACACTCACATTAATTCGAATAAGTTCTCCTCATTTGCAAAGCAAATTATGCGGAGATAATGTCAATTCATAAACATATTTTACTTGGATTTATTTTCAATATTATATCTCATGAAAGGTTGTAGACCTACTTTTAGACTCTGAAGCTTTCTTAATGCCTACTTTTGACGCATTTTTAAGGTTATGGATAAACCTGATAAATATATCATTTCAAATCTGATCTGGATACCAGCCAAATGTGGGAACAGAGAGTAGGACTAAGTTTATTTTTATTATACTTTTCCTAACATGAGAGGATTTTCTTTTATGCATTCTTCCTGTTGTAAATCCGTATCTAGCGTAGAGATATTCGGAGTTGGATTTTAGCCTACTTCCATGGTCACTAATGCTTTCGTTAAGTCATCGGTCTGCATTTATGTATGAAATTCAGATGATATAATTTCATGACTAATATGGAAACTGCTTCCTGTTTGGGCAGGTGCAACTGAGTTGGAACCAAGCTGGGATGAGGTGTGTGGAACTGTTATCATTTTTGCTATTGTTTCACCTGTTGTAAATACACCTGCTTTAGGGATGTACATGTAATCACAGTGCACTGCAATAATTGGGAACCCACACCATCCTTACTTGATATCACGGGGGATCCTTGTGAACAATCTAACATAATTTTTATCGGTATCTGTTCATTTTTGATACTTCTAAGACTAGTTTGTCAAACTTCAACTAGCTATAAGCGGCATGGGCAGTTTTCATATACAAAGTCCTGACTTTCAGCCTTATTTGTTCACCAATGTGTACGTTACTTCCTCTAGCTCTTCCTGCATCTATTCCCTAGACTATGAAAATTCAATACTTACTCTGTTGTCGCTTGGTAGTAAATTACTGGTTTTGGAGTATACGGTTGATAATTAGCTACATACTGACAAGCAGGCTCATGATGGAAGGAGCTTTCAACTTTTGAGTTTCCTGGTCATACTTGCATGCATAGGTTAAGCTTTAGAACTCTATGGAATGATCAAGCGAAAGACAATGACTCTTTTTCTGTTCCCTTCCTTTTTCCTTATATCCGAACCATTTACAGCTTTGGAAAATGAAGCTTAGACTGAAAAGCAGTTGACTGCAAGCTTCTGATTCTTAGACAACCGTCAAATTCAACCATCTCTAGAATGGTCACTACTTTATTGAGTTTATCCAGTGCTTATTGCTAGTTCTTCCGTCTGTTGCAGGCGTGGGTCACCCTTGGTAGAGCACAGTTGAATTATGGTGAGCCTGATAGTGCTATCGAAAGCTTAGACAGAGCACTGGCCATCAAGGTATAGATTAAATTTATTACTAATGCTCACGCCTGCTTCCTATATGGATCATTTTTCCACTGAGATGTTCCCTTCATGAATAAATGGATACTCTGCTTTTAATGCAATACCCCAAGGTCGATATTACCTTTGTATCTGGAGAACGAACTATCTTCTGAGCTTTAAACAATTGTCGAACTTTATTCATCTTGCTTCTATCACATCTTAGTTTTGAAATGTCGGATATTGTGCTAAGTGTGTCAGATTGACTGCCTCTATAATTGGTACTCACGTGTTTAGTAGTCCAGTTATGCACCTAAATAAATCGAATTTGTTTTTGCAGCCAGATTCTACGGAGGCGCGTAATGATCGACAAGCTGCCTTGCATCATATTCAGCGGAGAAAACAGTTACAGACATCAGGCTTGAGCATGAACCAAAACCGCTTTGCTGTAGTGGACAAAACTGAGAGCGCTTGAAGGTAGGGTAATCTTATTACAGACGATGCTTTGTTCCGATAAGCCTGATAAAATCCTCAGACAATATCTTCTGCTTCGAGTCACCGTTCATCAAAATGATATTGCAGCAATAGTAAGGATTGTATGTATATATCAGTGAGGAGAGAATAGCCGGAAGGGTTGACAGTGATTAAACATGATGTGCGATGCTGAAATGTCTGCTTGTAATATAGATGATCCACTATGGCCTCTCATGTCTCTGTTAGTTTGATAATTCAGGCTAGTAACATCTACACGTTCTGGTGAGCAAATAAAGTGAATGACGTTTTTTACATTCAAAAAGTGCGTCTGAAAGTTGTTAGCCAGTGAAAGATTTTGTTTTACAATGGTGATGATAAATAAATTACAAACAGTAATTTATTTATTTTCCAAATGTTTAATACTTTAAAATCATATATTAATTTTTTCTTATGTAATTTGTTTTAATTGATTAGAAGTATTTAAAGATTATGATTTTTTTTTCTTACATTAAATAAAGAGTTAAATTAATTTCTTAATGGTTATGAGTGATTAGAAGTTTACATTACTGTATAGGAAATATCAATTGGTCTTGTACTAAAACACTGAGTAAAAATAAACGGCAACTTTCTTTGGGGTAGGATAAGTCAATTATTTTTGGGACTTAAAAAATAAATTTTAAAAAAATGCAACTCGCAAAACTTTAATTTAAGGAAGGTTTTATTTTTTGGAACTTTTAATATATAACTAGTTTAGTGTACGTGTTGTCTCATGTTGAAAAAAAGTTGTATATATAATTTCAATGTAAAAAAATCAACTAACAATTTACAAGGACAGTTTATGATCTCATGATATACAATGAGCAAAAGAAGGAAGCTATAAGTTCTCTTCATTTATTTTTCAATAATTTGATCAGCAACGGATGAAGAAAAAACTTTGAGCAATGAACTTCAAAAACTTTTATATGGATGAACGTAGTACTTTACGCATCCAAATGGCTTCAAATTACTGAATTAGCTTTGTTTTTACAATTTTATTTTTGATAATTGTAATACTAAAAAAAGTTTTTTTTCAACGTTATGAGTTTACAATTCAATTTAAATCAATGGCTTAAAAAGAAATCATTCGTCTTCCAATATCTATATTATGGCTTGAATATTTGATTTCGTAATGCAAAACTCCCATATTGAGAGTAAATCGCTAAATCGCTCTCTAACAAAGGCTTCAAATTAAGTCTTGTTTCTAAGACAAGAGTTATAAAATATCTGATAAATCAAGAAACAATGCGATAGTGTCAATACTTGTTCATTGGGCGTAACTTTTTCTTTTGGGAGGTTATTGGGCTAATTCTTGTCTTAGAGGCAAGACTAATAGAGTATTACATAAATCAAGACACAATATGATATTGTAAGGGAGGTGCGGACTAGGCGCGGTAACTTTACTAGATAATAAATAGTTATTAGGTAATAAGTATTTATTTTTATATAATGTATGTATTTTGTGAATATTATTGATTGAAATAATTTTCATTTTTATCTTCTTGACTTAAGATGTTTTATTAATTCATATTCTAAATTAGATATTATCGTAATTAAATTATCTAGTGTTCTAGGATCCTCGTTAGTACTATGTAATCTTTTGTATTCTAGGTATAAACTATATAGTTTATTTTCGATTTCTTTTAATGATTTATTCTTTTCTTAAGATGTATCCATTAATTTATGTAATTGTTAAATACTTTGTAGTAATATTTATTAACTGTTTTTCTTCGTTCTTGTATCTTTTATTTTCGTATATCTTATTAACATTTTTAATTCTACTGATATTCATATTTTGGGGGGTGATTAAATGGTAGTTGATTAAATGCTCTGCTATAATATTCTTTAGCTTTTTCTCTTAGTTTTTGTAAGTCTTCTATATTATTTTTAAGATATTCTAAATATTCTATATCTTTTGTTTTAAAATATTCAATTAAATTTATTTTTATAAGGTTTTCTGTTAATCTTATTTCTTTCATTTCTTGTTCCCAATATTTTAGATATTCGTAGTTTATCATTTTATTCTTCTAAAGTAAATGTATAATAATCTATTCTATTTGTACTATATTTAATATCTTGTTTGAGGTTATTAATACTACTAACTATTTTTTTTTGTTCTCTTCTTAATGAATTTTTTAAACTATCTAAACTTTTATCTTTGCTTTTTTCTAAATTTTTCAAGGTTTCGTCTATCCATTTTAATTTTTCTATTAGATTTTTCATTATTTCTCTAATTTGTTTTCTATAATTAATTTCTTTATGTAGGTCTTCTTGGTTTTCTCTAATTTTCTTAATGTTTTCTGACATTTTTAGTCTGTATAATATCCATCTGAATCTAAATAATATTGATGTTCATAATATATGCGTAAGTTTTCTATACTGTTTAATAATTTTTTCTCTTCATAATCTTGTAATTTTTCCCATATTATTTTCTTTATGTCTATAATTTCTATATCTCTAAGTATATATAAAACAAGTATTTTAATATCATCTGTCATTTAGGCTTGATTAAATATTTTTTCATAATATTTTTTAGTTGTTTGTTTTAGTCTAAGTAATTCTTGCATATTTTCATTAAGGAATTCTATATATTTTATATCTTTAGTTTTCATGTATTTGTCTAAATTTGTTTTCATTTGTTTTTCTACTAATTGTATGTTTCTCATATCTTCTTTCCAAAATTCTAAATATACGTAATTTATCATGGTTGACATGTAGGTTTGGTATATATGTGTTTATAAGTGTAATTAGGTATTTGTGGTATGTAATTTATTCTAGTCATATAATATTTACCAAATATTTTTTCTAATATGATTTTTCTTATATCTACTACTTCTATATGCTTAAGTGCATATAAAATAAGTCTTTTAAATTTATCTACCATTTCGTCAGATAAATAATTATTCATTTTTCATAAAATTGCTATTTTCAAAATATTCCTTCCAATCATACACATAACAAAATATGATCATAGTAGATTACTATATACTAGATTATTCTTAAATAACATGTTCGTCGGTCACTATTAGCATGGTAATCCAGATACTTTTCCCTTAAACAGCGCCTCTACTCTGGCTACTCTCCACCACGGCTTCTTGCCTTATTGGTTTCACCTTTAGGATGGCATAGTTCTTAGGAATTTTTCTCCGTTTTCACTTTGCTAATAAACTTCTTAACATGCTATTCTTCAAATAATTCTATTATAAAGTAACTAACATGGAACTTATTTTATCATATCATGATTGTTAGGAATTATGAATTTAGCTATTCATAATATTGAATAAATATACCTGTTCTGGTAAGTTTGATAATCCTAAATTTTGTTCCTCCATAGTTTTTTCCATTGAAATATACCTGTTTTTAAATAAATAAGCAAAATATTTATTGTGGATAAGAGAGAGATTTTTTGCTTCAACGCATGAAGGCTTGCCCTTCATCTGAGCAAATGTTTGTTTATTTATAGGCTGAAGTTGTAAACAAACTTTACATGCACGTGTCTATTTCTTAAAAGACTAAAAAACTTTAACAAAAATGTCAAAAAGGCTAGGCTATAGGCTATAGCTATCCTAACAAAAAGTCTTTATCTTAAACTACTAAAAGACAAAAAAATATTAATACCTAAGACTTTTTCTATACAATTTTTTACAATTTACGTAAAGGAAATTGTGAAAGTTATCTACATGTCACTTTCACAATTTAATAGTTTGTCTTTTTTATCTCCATTATTTTGCTCCGTAGCTATCTCTTTTTTGTTGTATCTGCTGTTTTTCTATCTTCTTATCAGTGTAGCATCACATCTGGAATAAAGTTGTGCTTGCCACTACATCTGCTGCATATGTGGTCTTTGTATTTTTGGCCAATTTTTTCACAAAATTGATCCATAGCTTCTTCTGAAATAATTTTCTTACTGATAGATCTCGTTAATGGTTGTTCTTCTGGTCTAAGGAGTGTTAATCCCCATTTTCTAAGTTCTTCCATGTCATGACCTCTAACTTCTTTGTAAGTTGAATAAATCAATGCTTGATTCCTTGAATTATGTATCCAAACTGGCTTTTTATTTGAATAATTATTAAATAACTCTGATAATATATTGCTTATTCCAATAACTCTTTTGTTGCGGTAAAATGCTGGTATCTGCGTTTTTGGTATCTCGATCTGTTCACATATTTCTTCCGGAATAATATAATCTCTGGTCATACCCAATTTGACCACATTAATAGTCTGTTTAATTTCATCAAATAATATTTCTGCTGGTGCGGAATAGAATCGAACATAGAATAATTGTCCGTTGGTAATCCTCTTGTAGTCATAAATTCTTTGTGAATTTCTGGGATTCCTGCTAACTCTTCTCCATCGGTTGTGTAGACCGTAGATAATAATCCATAATAGTAACATGATTTAATAAAATTTGGGCTTGTACCTGGTAAGGCAATAAGTTTATTGTAATTTTGACATTTCTGGGTAATATATCCTTTTTATTGTGCGGCTAGCTCTTCACTTTGAATAGATTTGGTATTTAATAAGGTTTGTAAGGTGTGTATGTTGTCAATGTATTTACGAGAAGAATAATTGTATATCTATTTTTCTTGGTTAAGTGATTCAGAATATGTATGTATCTGGGGAGGTGAAAATGCTTCTAAATTTTGTATATTTGGTGTATATGGTTTTGAAAATATTTGGCTTAGGTTATAATTCTTTTTCTTTGGTATTCCAGGTCTATTTTGAGTGACTATATTTTTCCCTTTAGATGTGCCTGCAGCTGTAATTGAAGTTTCGTCAGTAATTTGAGTTTTAAGGTGTTTCTCATCGTCACCTTCCTAGGTCTAGATTTTTAATGTGCTCTTTCTGCACAGTATCTTATTTTTTATAGTGCTCGACTTGCACTTTTACATTTGTAACTTCAGTAGTTAGTGTAATAACTCGTTTTTGTAATAACTCCATTTGTTTAAACATTTGGAGCAATAAATCAGTCTGGGTATCTTTGACATCAGTTTCTGCCATTGGTAAATCAGTTTGAGTAGCTTTGTCTTGATAAGTAATCTGCAATGATATTTTTGTTAGTATTGATTACTTCAATTGTAAATGTAAAATTCAGTATATTTAATACTAGTCTCCAAATTTTCTTTGTCGTAACTGAGTTTTGTATTTTTCTTGTTAGCCACCATCGTACCTGTGTATTATCTGTTCTAACAATAAACTTGTTATACACGATATATGGTTCAAATGCTATTAAACATTTATATAAAGAACATAATTCTTTTCTATTTATTTCCCATTTTATTTCTGTTTCGTTAAACGTTCCTGAATAATATATACAATGATGTTCTAATTTTTCTTCTTCATACCTATATTTGAGTACTCCTCCATAACTATATTCACTTGCATTTGTTTCTACTATGTATGTAAATTTTTTATTTTCATCTCAAAATTGTAATTTTGGTAATTCTTTACAAAGTAATTTATTTTCTGTACCTGTTTTTTGTCTTCTTCATTATATCTATATTCTACATCCTTTTTAAATTTTTTCTGTAATGGTTTTAAGTTTTTTGCTAATTTTGGAATATATTCTCTTACTTAGTTTACTAATCCTAAAAATGATTGTAATTTCTTTTTTGTATCTAATTCTTCTTCTGAATTTATTATTTTTTGGACTATATGTTGTTGCATTTTGACTCCACTTTTATCTATTTGTATTCCTAAAAATTCTATCTGATTTTTCATAATTTCTGTTTTCTTCTCACTTAAACTTATTCCTGATTTTTCTATTATATCTGTACATTGTTCTAATAATTTTAAATGTTCTTCTTTAGTTTTTGTATATAATAGTACATCATCTATGTATACTATACAATTAGGTAATTGTTTAAAATAACTATTCATGAAATGTTGATATCTACCTGGTGCATTTTTATATCCGAACGGTAGTACATTCCATTCATAAAATCCTTGTGGTACCGTAAATGCGGTTAATTCCTTAGATTCTTCTTCTAACTTTAAATGGTAAAATCCTGATTTACAATCAAATTTACTAAAATAATTATATCATTGTATTTGCCTTATTTTTAATATCTTGTTTGGTATTGGGTAATTATAAGTCATTGTTTTTGCATTTAAATTTCTATAATCAATAACCATCCTACGTTTTCCTCTTTTTTGTTCACTATGTTTATTTACTATAAGTGCTAGGCTATTATGTTTACTATTACTTTTTTGTATATATTGTTTTTCTAATAATTCTTCTATATGCATTTTAAATTCTTTTAAATCATCAAAATTATATGTTAATGGTTTTTGGGTTATTATGCTATTTTTATCTATTAATTCAATTTTTATAGTGGTTTTATATTTTTTCCATCCTTTTAATGGATCTTCACTATATAATTGTTCTAATTTTTTCTTAATTATTTCTATCTTATTTATTGAAAATATAGTTATTTCCTTTTTATTTATTGAAAATACGACCAGTTCTATTCTATCCTCAGTATTTTTTATATTTTTTAATTTTTGTGTAATTTTTTCACTTCCTTCTATCCAATCAGTTTTCTTTCTTATTTTATTAGTAACTCTTTTTGCTCTTACTTTCTGTTTACATGGTGTTGTAAACCACCAATCTCTTCTAGTTATTATATGTGGGTATAATTTATCTAAAAACGGCATTCCTAAAAGTATATCTTTAGATGTTAGCTCATAATTATAGATTTCTTCTATTGTTAATATTTTATCTCATACTTGTGTTTTTACATTCTTAGCTTTATAAGTAATTAAGCTTCCTTCGTTATTAAATCCTTTAACTATTATTGGTGTTTTTAATTTATCCCATTTACTTTCTGGTAAACAATTATATCTACATAAATTAGCTTCTGCTCCTATATCTATCATAGGCGTATAATATCTACTGTAATATCCTTCTACTACTATCTTCATTAATACATATATTTTCATATCATGTTAAAGCTCTTCTTAAGAATAATTTTTCTCTATTATATGTTATAGATAATTGTGTATGTTCTATATTGTATGGTTTTACTTGTTCTAGCCATTTAATTCCTAATATTATATCTGTTTTTTGCATTTCTTCCTTTATTTCAAATTCTATTTTCATTTTTCTAACTCCTATTGTTAATTTTTTTCTGCTATATTTTTAGTGTTTATTAATCTTCTTGGTAGATCTGGGCATATATTATTATCAGATTTTATTTCCTCATTTTTTACTAGATATTTTGCTATATAATTTTCTTCTTGTCCTGTATTTAAGAGTATTAAATATTCCTTTTCATTTATTATTCCTGTTATGTAATATTGGTTTAAATTAACTATTGAACTTATTTCATAACTTGTTCTTTTTGATGAACTTGATGATTCTGGTTTTTCATAAGCTATTCTTTTTGTTGTATTTATTCTATCATTTATTATTTCTAAATCTTCTTCTATGTCTATATTTTTGTAACTATAATCATTATTATCAATTGTTTTTACGAATTGTTCAAAAGGATTTTCTATTTGTATTTTATTAATTTTATTTTTTCCTGTTATTTTGTGTTTTGTCGTTAATACATATAGATTTTTACATCTTGCTGTAAATATTTTACTTCCTGGGGTTAGTTCTATTCCTGATATTTTCCAATATAATACTAATGATTTATCTATATTTTTATCTGTTATTGCTACTGAATAATTTGCACTTATTATAAATTTAAATTTTTGGTATATTAAATTTCCTTTTATTGCAGTTATTATACTTTTTCCTATAGGTCTTATAATCCTATCATCTGCTAAATATAATTCTATTGGTGTATCTATTCCTTCTCTAAAACATGTTTTTATCAATATCTCTGTACCTCCAAGGTGTACATATTTTATTGGGTCTCTACTTTTTATATCGTTTATTTCTTTATTAATTGTCCTTTTTGTTACTAGTGGTATACTAGCTTTACCTTTTGCATATCTGCAATCTATTACATGTTCTTTTTGACTTACTACATAGTATTCTTCCTTTTTCCTAGTAAATATATTTTTTATTGTTGGTTTTTAAATATTTTTTCTACACTTAAGTCTAACTCTTTTCCTTTTATTTCATCAAATATTATTTTTTGATTTGTTCCTTCGTCATTTAAATATTCTTCTTTTGTTATTATTTTTATATCTTCTTCAGTCATTTGGTTTATTTGTATATCTTCTTCAGTCATTTAATTCATCTAATTCATTATCTGTTTCATTCTCTGAAATTTCATATATACTATCCTCACTTTCTAATTCATAATCTATATAATCTATCTGCATATATTCTGTATTTTCTATTTTTATTTCTGACATTTGTTTATTTTTTGGGTGTTTAGGTAATTTACAATCTCTAGCTAAATGTCCTAATTTTCCGCAATTATAACAAGTACATTCTTTTATAGATTTTTTTTTCCTATATGGTCTTTTATGTTTATAATTTTTTACATAATATCTTTTTCTTGGTTTCTTATACTTATATTTTGATTTTTTGTATTTCTTATATTTCTTATGTTTTTTTCTTTTCTTATAATATCTTTCTTCGCATCCAAATTAAGGTGTTATTTTATCTTTGCAACATGCTAAATTTCTTATTAATGTTTTTTCCATTTTTATTTCTTCTCTATATTTTTCACATAGGTTTCCATACCATTGTTGTAAAAAAATTATTCTTGCTCCTAGAGTATCTACTATTTTTGCTTCATCCCAACTTTTTATTATTTTTGAACTAAATGGTTCAGGTAATTTACTAAAATATAATTTTCTTATTTCTTTACTTTCTTCTGTATTATATGCTCCTTTATAATAATATTCTTTAAATGCGCAAGTATATTCATCTATGTAGCACATATTACATATTGCTAATTTTAACATTAAATTACTATTTGTATCTTTCTCTTCATTTTGTTCTTCTTCTGTTGTTGTCATGCTACTAAATTCGTCTTTTATAGCTGTTTCATATTTTTTTAATAATTCTATAGGTGTTAATTTAGTTGTAGTTGTTGATGGTGTTCCTTCTATAGGTTTGTCAGTTCCTAATACTCTTTTACTATTTTCAGTTAGATTTAAAAACCATAATTTCACTGTTCCTATTAGTGTTCTTTCTATATATTCTGGGGCATCTATTACATTTATATTATTATCTAATAATTGTTTTGTCATATATCCTGTCCACAATTATATTATTTTTTCTGTATCTATTACACAATCTAAGTCTAAAAAGTTATAATTTGTATTAACTATTTGTTTTGGTGTCCATTTGTCATATTCATTCTTTAGATTATATCTTTTAAACTTATTCTTATAATATGTATGTTTTCTTATTTCTGATGTTTTAGGTATTATATTTTCATCTTCTTATTTATCAAGAGTGTTTATTTCCGTGTTTATATTTTCTAAGTTTTCTTCATTAATTACTTCTTGTTTTTCATTGACTTCTAAATTTTTTGTATTTGTTAAGATTTCTGTATATGTTTCACTATCTTCCGAATCATAATTATCTGTTTCTTCAACATCTATTGTATTAATTTCTAAATCCTTGGTTTCTATTTCTTTATTGTTTATTTCTAATTTTTCTTTAAATTGATTTATCTCATTTAATAATTTTTGTTCTTTATCTTTTTCTTCTTTTTCTTTCTGTCTTTTTTCATACAGATCTTTTAGCATTTGTAGTTCTTTTTCTAATTCAGCAATCCTACTATTTTTAGTTTCTTCTATTTTTCGTATTTCTTCTGTAGTTTGTTGTTTTATTTTTTCTATTTTCTTTTTTCTATCTATTTCTTCGTTTTCTTTTTCTATTCTCACCATAGCTGTCAATTTATCTTCTAATTTTAATTCTTCTTTTTCTAACATTAGATATAAATGTTCACCTATTTTCTTATACCTTCTACCTAAATTAGAAAATACTATTTTTATTTTTAATCCTTCGTGATTTTCATATGTTTTTTCGTCTATTATAAATTCTTCTTTTTTCATTTTATTTAATTGTTAATAAATCATGTTGGTATGTATATTCTAGACTATCTATTGTTGATTCTAAATTTGATATCTCTTCTTTTTGTGCATTTATTGAGTTTTTACTAACTCCGGCAATTATGTTATATTGTAGTCTTTCTATCCTTATTTTTAATTCTTTACGTTTTTCAGATATTATTTGCTTCAATTCTTTATATTTTTGTACGTTATTCATTTAAATAATATTTTGGGGAATATCTAAATCTAGTTTTATCAAATAAGTCATAATTAATAAATTAATCAAGTAAATCCATATATATACTTGCCATATTATTCATAGAAACGCCAAAAATAAATTTTCTTTTAAGATTTCTTTTCTTGGTCCTAACCTTATTAGATAGAGTTACATGATAGCAATTGGTAGCTGTTGGTGGTGGTTGCTAATGGGAAGAGGCAGATATCTCGAGAAATTAGTCCTAGTATCTATTGTTGGTGGTTATTGGTGGGAGGCCATAGGTATCTCGAAAAATCAATTCAGGTGCGCGAAAGTTGGCTCGAACATGACGGTTATTAAAAAAAATCTTTTTAGATCATTTTTTCAGTGAATCTTTATTAAGAAGAAGTGCCCTAAATTATGTAGCCTAGTTTCAAGTCAGAGAACAATCTTAATAAGGCGAGATGTGCCCCTGATCAAACCCCCAATACAGGGCATACTTACATACATATATCAAGAATTATAAGGCATCAAAGAAGCTGAGTACCAAGTAAAAAAGATAACTCCAGAGTCAAGTCAAAATGACTGGACCACGGGATCAGTAATTACCAGAGAAGGAAAAACTTTCTCTGTATGTCATAGAAGGAAAAACTTTCTCTGCATGCAGCACATGCAGTGGCGGAGCCAGAATTTTTACTGAGGAGGTTCAAAAGTAAATATACGGACTAGTCGAAGGGGTTCAACATCTACTATATATACATAAAAATATTTTTGACTATGTAGAAATAGTATAATTTTCCGACGAAGGAGGTTCGGATGAACCCCCTGAATTGTATGTAGATCCGACATTGAGCACATGTGATGAGGAACAAAAAATCCATCATGTGTGCTAGTATCACTTGCCGTCAGCGTCTTACAAAAATAGTTAGCAGACTACTTGCTAGGGATTTCAAACTCAAAAGGAAGACATGTATCTTTTTGCTCTTCTAAATATTCAACACAAAGTTTTTTGGTCACTCCATTCACAAGTAATTGATGCAAAAAGGCATTATTATTAAGAAACATGTATAGCAACACTCAAAAGAGTATCGGTGTCAAAGGTTGCACATTTGAGCGTATCCTTCGTCTTTTTCAACATCTACCTGAAATTCGAGAAATTATCAATTATTTACAACTTGCATAGAAAATAATTTTCATTAGAGAATTACATCTACACAGGCAGAGGCGGATCTAGGATTTCGAGGTTGTGGGTGCCATGTCACTTTTAACGTTAAAGCTACTACTCAAAAAGGATAATTTTTATGGGCGTCCCACTGGAATTTAGCTTGTTAGTAAGAGATTTTTGAAGGAAAATTTCATTAAAACATTATCGAAGAACCTAATTTTTACGTATTCAGCTGAAAATCAGTTAATATTTTGTCGATTTTATAGACTTTGGATTTCGATTTGATTATTTGTCTTTTCAATTTGTATAGAAAAATAGATCAAATAATAAAAATGTGATTATTCTTATAAATACTATCGAAAACAACCTTTCTACTTCTCCGGAGGTAGTGTATGGATTACATACATTTTACCCTCCTCAGACCCCACTATGTGGGAATTCACTGGGTTTGTTGTCGTTGTTGTTGTTATTACTATAAATTGTGTAAACAAGAGTTAAATTCAACTTATCAGTCAGCGTGAAAGTACAAAATAGTTGCCAACATTCAATGGATATTTTCAATTCTATTGTTAAGAAATTATAACATCATGCCAAGCATCATTATTATGATTTACGAGGAGAGGTTAACTACAAATTTGAAGGAAGAAGGAATCTTCAATTATGTTCTACACTTAAGTTAAAAATTCTTAAACAAAGATTACCCAAAAGAAGGAGTTAAACAAAGATTAAGTCAAGAGGAAAAAAACTTATAGAAAATAGAATAACGAACAAAAAGTAACAAAATACTGCTGGCGTCTGGACTTGAACTCTGGTATACTACGTGAAATTTCAGCGCGTTTGCCACTGGCACTACTTCCTCAACTGCTGCACCAGGTGGCACTTAAATAATATACCAGTTTTATTCAATATATATATATATATATATATACACACAGTTATCCGATCGAAGTTTGTGGATGCCATGCCACCCGTGAACCCCTGTAGATCCGCCCCTGATCACAGGCACACCAACATTAAAGGTTGGAACTTGGAAACTATCTCCCTAGAAAATCCTCTATCGAAAAATTAAACATATTGTAATTGAAATTTAAGTAATTACAATTAATACCTTCATCAAGTGCAAATAAATGAGGCTTATGCAAACTCTTTTTCTTTAATTTAATGAAGACCTTTTTTCTTAATGCATTAGTGATGACCAAAAAAAATTGACCTAAACTCTTAGCTTGTTTACATACCTTAACCAAAAAATAAAATTAAACTGAAGAACTATACATGTCTCAGTACTATTTATATTCTAAAGCACTGCTTTATAGAACTCAAAATTAAATACGTTCGCAAATTATAAACAGAAAAATTTAAACAAAGTAAAAAAAAAAAAGGTAAACCTTTGATTCTTTTAACTACTTTATTCGGTGGCAACATGCTTGTTTCATCCAATTTTTTGATCAGAAATCTTTAACTGAAAGCAAAAACACAGAAGTTATCAACAAAGAAAAAATACACGACGATTGTTAAGTATATAATTCATATATAATTTTCAAAGCTATATTAACTACAAGAAAACGGCTTGAATGAAAATCAATCAAAATCAATATATAAAGAAGTATAAGAAAGCCTTAAAGAAAATTTTGATTCATAATATTACTTAAATAAAATTGTAAAATTATGTATATGGTAATTATAAATATGATAAAATTGTTACAAAGAAATTATGGCATAAAGTCAACCCTATAACGTTTCACAAATAATATCGACAGCGAAGTCTAGTTAAACTAATTATCAACCTTTCAATTTGTTGATCGAATTCTAAGTAATTTAAAATTGCTAAGTATCATAATTTCTTTTAATTAAATAGTAATTAATTTTTGAAAAAATAGTGAAAAGACAATTTTATCTAAAGCGAAAACTTTAATGAAAGATAAAAAGTTCAAATTATTTTTTTAAGGGTCTTCACACTTTTAATATATTTCAAAGCACTGATTGTTTACATTCCTTAACCAAAAAATAAAATCAAAATGAAGAACTATACATGTCTCGTACTATTTATATTTCAAAGTACAGCTTTATAGAACTCAAAATTGAATATCTTAGCAAATTATAAACGGAAAAATTTAAACAAAGTAAAAAAAGGTAAACCTTTGATTCTTTTGACTACTTTATTTGGTGACAACATGCTTGTTTCATCCAATTTATTTTTTGATCAGAAATCTTCAATTGAAAGCAAAAACATAGAAATTATCAATAGAGGAAAAAAACACGACGATTATTAAATATATAATTCATATATAATTTTTAAAGCTATATTAACTAAAAGAAAACGACTTGAATTATAATCAACCAAAATCAATAGATAAAGAAGCACAAGAAAGCCTACAGAAAAATTTTGATTCATAATATTACTTAAATAAAATTGTAGAATTATGTATATGGTAATTATAAATATGATAAATTGTTACAAGGAAATCAATATATTATATATATATATATATATATATATATATATATATATTGTACAAAAAGATATGTTAATTATTACTCCTCCATTTATTTCTACTCTTTATAGTTAAAACTTAAATGTATCAAAAATTACTATTCCGCTTATTCATATTCCTTATTTATTGTACACTGCAAAAGTCTAAATATTTACTAATCCAAGTTTTCATTTAATTCATAAAAAATTAATCAACAATATATATATATATATATATATATATTATTGTATAAAAATAAATATGTTAATTATTACTCTTTCATTTATTTTCATTCTTTATTGAAAACTTAAATGTATCAAAATTTACTATTCTACTTATTCATATTCTTTATTGTACACTTTAAAAGTTTAAATATTCATATCCAAGTTTTCTTTTTTCTCTTTTTTTGGGGGATTTTTTCTTCATTCTTTTCATTAATTTATTTATTTACTAAATCATAAAAGATCAATCATATTTACTATTCTAATCAAATGTAATGAGTTACAAAAAAAACTCCATCCATTTGTATTCTCTACTTAAATAATGTGTCTCCCCAACTCCCTTTTATCTAATTCTTATGGATTATTCAATCTATAAATAACAATCATCTATGGAGTTGTTGAATGCAAATTTTCACTGTCTCAATTTTTGTATGGCTATTTAGTTATTTTTCTCCTTTCGTGATTTTCTTCTTCATCTTTTTCATCAATCATGTGTTAATAATCAAAAGAGATGACATAAAAAAGATGATGTTTTCAATATTCTTCAAAGATTCATCAAAGAGATGTTCACATTAGTTTTGTACGAATTCATCAAAATGAAGAAGGAAGTTCAATTGTCTTGAAAGATTTACTAAGAAAAAGGTCATAGTAGTTTGGTGTAACGTAGAAGTTCGAATGATTTATAAATATTTTAAAGATTTATCAGTGTATTATTTTGATTTCAGTTAATATTATTTTCTTCTTTTTTATTTTATTTCTTCATTTTGAACAAAGATATCACATATATAACTCGCTTTTATTTACAAAATATTAAATTATAAAACTCTCCTAACCAACATATTAGAAAACTCAATTAGAAAATTTTACTCAATTAACTTTGATCTTCTTTTTTTTTATTATTAGTGCATGTTTCTCTTTTTGTGTATATTTTTTTGTCAGTTTTTAATTAATTTAACTATGTTAATTAAATATATATTCTTTTACAATTATCTTATGTTATAACACATGATTTTTCGCTAACAATAATTTTCTAATGTTTTGTCACGATTGGAAGATGTATTACCAATAGTATATTTCTCATAGTAATTGGCTATTAATGTCCCTAAAAATATATGACATTACAATATTAGAAATTAGTCAAAGAATAAATGAACGAATCATCTTTTTAGTCTTTTATAATTTTTATGATACATTTTAATTGACCATATCCCAAACCTCACTTTGTAAAAATACATTAAATATGTTGTATTTGTTATTTTAATTAAGCACATAATCTTGATATTTTTCAATGTGAATGAATAACATATGATGATGTGCAGTAGTAATGTAATCATACGAGAATATTTTTCATATGATTGATTGCAAAAATTATCAAGTATGTATAATCTATCAGTTATCTCCTTATAAATTTATTTTTACTCAGATAACTTATCTCTTTTATTTTTCTTTATGGTTATTTAATTTTCAGAATGAAAAGGTGCTATAGACGAAATACAACAAATCAAAGAAAGAAAATTATATATTCATGTATCTGAATTTTAAAAAAAAAAAAATATAATGCATCACCTCTCTTTGTTTAAAAAAAAACACTATTATTCTTATTCTCTCTTTAAAAAGGAAAAAAGAAAAAAATCATTTATGTGTCATATTAGAAAAGTTCAAAATTCACTCTAACTCTATTAATCGCATTAAATACATTATGTAAAACTAAAAAATAAACAATTTCTTTAACTTCTCTTAATTCTTATTAAAAATAAATATATTCTCTCATTTAATTCTCTTAATAACATGTCTATATAGTATGATCGAATATATAAATTATTTTTCTTGCTTACATTATAAATGAGATGTGATTAAGGATTAGAAAGAGTCATGTTATAATTTTACTATAATAGATGTGTATATGCGATAAATATGTATTTTACTTATGATTATTTAAGGCAAAAAATGTTTACTCTTAATTTTTCTATTAAAGGAGGAGTTATCTTTTGAAGAGTTATTATTGTATATTATTTTTAGTAATGACTATAATAATAATTAATTAATAACAATAATCGTATTAAAATAATAATTAATTTATAACAATAATCGTATTAATGTTGTTAAACTCTTTCACTACTCTATATCTGTTAGAGACAATTATTGGTCCAATTCTTGGTACTGTTTCTACAACTTGACCCTTCATGTACCTGAAAATTTAATATTTTATTTCTCTGTCATAATCTCTATAGAATAGAGTAGATAAGTATCACATCAAGTCATTAAATAATATCATAACTTATTTTAAATATATATATTTCATTTTGCATTATGGATTTCAATTCTTTTGCCAAGTATAACCTCAAATATAATTTTTACTATCATAATTTATTTTCTTTTTCAATAAATACAGTATAAAAATGAGGTTGATCGAGATATAAGATCTCTAATATTAATGAACTGTATGCAATGCAAATACACATTAGATAAACCTTAATATGAAAAATCTATACCAAAGAAAATCAAACAAAAGGAAGAAGATTTTACTAACTTCTGCATTGCATGCATAACGATGTTAAAAATTTAAGTATTTTTCTTACTCTAATATGTCCAAATATATTTTTATTTATTTATATTACGGGTCGAGTCGTTTATATATTAAAAAAATTAAGTAATTTATAATAAATAAAACTTACAAGATCGTGACTTAATTTGTATTTTTTCTTTTTATATATTGCTTATTGAAATAATTGTCAACTAACACAATCAATTCCTCAAAAATATAAAATTTCACGCGAAACACGAATAAGTACACTAGTTATGGCATAAAGCCAACCCTATAAAGTTTCACAAATAATATCGGCGGCGAAATCTAGTTAAGCTAATTATCAACCTTTCAATTTGTTGGTCAAATTCTAAGTAATTTAAATTGCCAAATATCATAATTTCTTTTAATTAAATAGTAATTAATTTTTGAGAAAAATAGTGAAAAGACAATTCTGTCTAAAGTGGAAACTTTTAATGATGGACAAAAAGTTCAAATAATTTTTCTAAGTGTCTTCACACGTTTAATATATTATAGATATAGATATAGATTATAGGTTACAGATATAGCTATAGAATATAGATATAGATAATACATATAGATATAGATAATACATATAGATATAGATATAGATTATAGATACAGATACAGATACAGATACAGATACAGATACAGATACAGATACAGATACAGATACAGATACAGATACAGATACAGATACAGATACAGATACAGATACAGATACAGATACAGATAGTATTAATATTATAAATTATTTTAGATAAAATCATCTTTTCACTATTTTTCTCAATTTCTTATTTATTTATTTTTTTAAATTGACTCCTCGAATATATGGACTCCTAAAATATATGTAGTTTGTGCAACTTAAAGACTTTCAAACTACCTAATATTGTCTATTATTTTTTTCTTATTTAAGACTTCTATATATAGAGATAGAAAAATATCAACATCACAGAATCTTCACGTATGTTTCTATTACCTCGACATTTTTTTTTCTTCCGTGAAAGTCTGTACTTTATCATAAATGTATTTACATTATAGTGAATGTCTATCAAGAATATAGATAAGATCTATCAAGATCTAGTTGATATTTATCAGGATTTGAAGTATCTATCTTTTAAAAAGAAATTAGGAGTAACTTCCCCTATAAATAGAGTGTTTTATTCATTGTAAATCATCCTCAATCTCCCTCAAGAGAAATAAGAATCACACTCTCTTCTCTTCTTCTTTATTCTTTATTATTTTATAACATGTTATCAGCACGAGACTCTAATCTTATCGAGTCTGTCTCAACTCGTAAGGTCGGGAGTTGGTCATGATGTACTCAAATTTATTGGATCGTTCTCAAAATTAGTTTGGCTAACTCATTCCAATTCTATTTTGCTTTTAATATTCGCTAAAGTATTATCTATTTTATATTCGTGAGTTGTTATGTTGAAATACAATACAATACCATTACATCACCAGCGGTTGATTCAAATGGTAGAATCAAAAGGTATGTTTTTATTTATTTATAAATTTCTATTTTATCTAATTAGTTTATTTAAGCTGCAGGTAAAAACCAACGACAAAGAACTTTACATAACTAGGAAACCAAAGGCTTAGCTTGTTCTCTTTTTGTTAATTACTTAGTGACAAAGCACTGTATTAATTACTTGGTTTAAGATGTAAAGAGAAATTGTGTCTTGAGATAAATAATGATGCAAATTCATATGATATATGAACGAATGATAAGGGTGACTCAGAACGATATGACACATGTTTTACAACTTGTTGGGTTCGTTGGATCTGAGATAAAATAATTGACTTGGAACCGTTTATATTTTAAATTTATTCCTCAAGAACAATATTATTAAAAGGAATGATAATATGTTGGATTCAAGTCTCATCGATTCATGCCTAAGACGCATTTATATGGATAACACATTGAGTTTGAATCTCAGTGCACATATTGATGATATTATGATGGCTAAGGCAAAATAATGTGTATTTGGTGAGAAGTCATGAAACCTGTCTCATTAAATATGCTTCATTCCATGAAGTGAATGTGGCAGCAATATATGATAGTTCTGAAAGATGACATTTTGCTCCATTCTTGAAGTGAATGTGGTAACAATCTATGATATACTTTGAAAAATATGTATGCCTTGATGTGCTCCTGAAGTATCAATATCGTGAGAGGGGTTATAAGCTATCAAAATTTGATAGACTTAAGGCACGATTATATTTCATTCCTGGGAAATGAGAATTTCCATTGTTTCAATACAAACGTGCACGTGATTATGATGTATCACAACTCACCTCCGAATGAGGCAGAATAACTCAGAAGAGTTATTTTGAAATTTACTTCTGAAGTAGCAAATCTGAACTTTATTCATATAATAGTAAATCTCAAATTTACTAAAGTAAAAGGCACATGTCATGGTAAACTTGGAGTTTACTAGTATAAACAAGTTCATAAGTTGGCATGAACGGTTATGGCATTCCCAGGTGTGCATGTTAAGCATTAAACAAATATTGAAGAATTAGAAAATTCATCGTGAACTTTTAATATTGCTTGTTCTCATGATAAGTTGGTTGGAATTTGATTCCTCAAAATCTTAAAAGTATAAAAGGTGTATAAGGGTTCATTCACCTATCATGTGATATGTTGAAAAGATGCATCAATAAGATGATTACATGTACATTCATTGTCAACCTGCAGTTTGACATTCATAAGTTGCTTGCTCAATAAAATTGAGTTAAGAGCATAACTTTCAGATTGTGTAATCAAGACAATTCATCTTGATGATGATGATTTGGCATTGAATGTCTTTGATAAATAGCTAAACTATTGCTAATGAGAACAAAGCTCTATGTGTTGGTTTGAAGTATTATATACAAAAGTACTTGTATGTATCAAACCAATAAATTATAATCAATTACCCCTCAAAGTTGGTTCTAAGTCAAGAATCACACATTGTTCATCTAATAATTTTGATGTGCGGTATACGATTAATGAATACCATGATGCACAAAGATGGATTCCTCAAAGAATATGGATGATGTATGTTAGTTTTACTAACATAAGGGAGAGATTATAAGCAGCTAAAAAATATGTTAGGAATTATCATCAGATCCTCATTCGAAAGATAATTCAAGTCAAATATCAAAAGCATTTCATACTTATGTTGCAAGTGCTCCTATTTTGTATTCCTGAAGGATAAAGTCTATACATGCGTGAAGCATAGTAGACCAATCGGTTTCAAATGAAATAATTCTTGAAAAGAATAAGGAGCAAACAATCATAATAAGAAGCCAATATGCTCTTGAAGAGCCTACGACATACACTTTATGAAACCTTATGAGAGTTTCAGGTACCTAAAAATAATGAAGTAATGAGATCTCAAAATATTATGTCATATTGTGAACCGATATGAAATGATATATCATCGATGATATCTTTGATACAATATTGGCGCAATATTATGAAAGATTACGAGGATTTAAATTTTACGTTTATTTAATCATGCTGGCATAGAAATATTTATCAAGTCACATGAAAGGATGCATCTTGTAAGCATAACACTTCTTTGATTTGCAGTCCAAACACTAGTAAATGTCACACATGAAATGTTGAATATTGTCACTTGACAAAAATCTATATTAAAATTTCTAAAGGATTCAAAATGTCTGAAGCATATAAAGTTTCTGATAAACTTAGTTATTATTTTTATAAGGATAAATTGATGGTTTGAATATTATTGAAACTCTAGGAGAGTTTTCAAAATAAATATATTATTTGCTAAAATAAAAAATATACCGAATTGGATTGGTTATGAAGTATCATATCTTGGTGCAAGTGGTGCACTAGTGTATCTTGCAAATACTACAAGGCCTGATATAGCCTTTTCATTCAATTCGTTAGCAAGGTATATTTCTTCTCCTACTAGGAGACATCAAAATGGAATAAAATACATAAGTTTATTTTACTCTAAAGCTTGCAGTCCCGATATTGTTGGCTATGCTGATGCTGGGTACTTATCTGACCCGCATAAAGTTCAATCTCAAACAGGCTATATGTTCATATATGGAGATACTGTCATATCTTAGAGATATACAAAACAGTCTATTGTATTCACCTCATTAAACCATGCTGAGATAATAACTATTTATGAAGCAAGTTGAGAGAGTGTGTGGTTGAGGTCCATGATACATCTTATTCGAGAAAAATGTGGTTTGAAATGTGACAATCTACCCACAATTAAATACAGAGATAATGGAGCATCCATAACACATCTTAATGAAGGATTCATAAAAGGAGATAGAACGAAGCACACTTCATCAAAGTTTTTCTATACACATGAGCTACAAAAGAATGATGATATTAATGTGCAACGAACTCATTCAAATGACAATGTGACTGATTTATTCATCAAGTCTCTTCCAACTGCAACTTTCAAGAAGATGGTGTACAAGATTGGGATGTAAAGGTTCAAGGATATTTTCATTAGGGAGGAGTTAATACGCGTTATACTCTTTTTTCCTTGCAAGGTTTTGTCCCACTGGGCTTTTCTTGTAAGATTTTTAATGAGGCAGTCGAAATGTGTATTATTAGAGATGTGTATTATTTCTCCTTCATTAGATTTCTTTTCCACTGGATTTTTCTAGTAAAATTTTAACGAGACACATTATCTATCAGTCAGACATTCAAGGGGGAGTATTATAAATGTATTTACATGAATATCAAGAATATAGATAAGATCTATCAAGATCTAGTTAATATCTATCAGAATTTGAATTATCCATCTTTTAGAGAGAAATTAGGAGTAATTTCTCCTATAAATAGAGGATTTTATTCATAAGAATCACTCTCTCTTCTCTCTCTACTCTTCTTCTTTATTCTTTGTTATTCTATAACAACCTTTTTTTTTCTTCAAAAAATTTAAATATGTTAAGAAATATAAAGAAAATAAGAAGAAGAATAGAGAAATGAGAGAGTAATTCTTATTTCTCTTGAGGGATTATTTAGGGATCAATTACAATGAAGAAAAACCCCTTTATTTATAGGGAAAAACTAACTTTGGGATTTGTAACCTTTCCATAAATAGGCATACACAATATATGGTAAAGTAGGTATCCACTATATATATGGTAAAGTAGACATTCACTATATATGGTACATTTATAACACTCCCCCTTGAATGTCTAATTGATAGATAATATGCATATAGGTTGCCTCATTAAAAAACTTACAAGGAAAACTCAGTGGGACAAAACCACATAAGGATAAAAGAGTATTACGCGTATTAACTCCCCTTAATGATAACATCCTTGAATCTTTGCATCCCGATCTTGTGCACTATCTTCTTGAAAGTTGCAATTGGAGGAGACTTGGTGAATAAATCAGCTACATTGTCACTTGAACGAATCTGTTATACTTTAATATCACCATTCTTTTGTAGCTCATGTATGTAGAAAAGTTTTGATGAAGTGTGCTTCGTTCTATCTCCTTTTATGAATCCTCCATTAAGATGCGCTATGCATGCTGCATTATCTTTGTATAAAATTATGGGTACACTGTCATATTTCAAATCATATTTTTCTCGAATGAGATGTATCATGGACCTCAACCATACATATTCTCGACTAGATTCATGAATAGCTATTATCTCATCATGGTTCAATGAAGTGACTACGATAGACTGCTTTGTATATCTCCAAGATATGGTACTATCCTCACATATGAACACATAGCCTATTTGAGATCGAGATTTATGTGGATTAATTAAATATACAGCATTAACATAATCAATAAGATCGAGATTGCAAATCTTTATAATAATATAAGATCATGTGTTTGATCCCATTTTGATGTCTCCTAGTAGGAGCAAAACTATACCTTGCTAACAAATTAATCGAAAAAACTATATCAGGCCTTGTAATATTTGCAAGATATATTTTGTCAAGTGACAATATCCAATATTTCATGTGTGACATCTTCAAGTGTGTGGAGTGCAAATCAAATAAGTTTTCACTTACCAAGATGCACCCTTTCATGTTACTTGATAAATATTTCTACGTCAGCATGCTTAAATAAACGTAGAATTCATATCCTTGTAATCTTTCATAGTATTGAGTCAATATTGTGTCAAAGATATTGATGATATATCATTTCGTATAGGTTCACAATGCGACATAACATTTTGAGATCTCATCACTTAATATTTTCGGGTCCTTGAACCTCTCCTAAGGTTTCATGAAGTGTTATGCCGTAGCCTCTTCAAAAGCACATTGTCTTCTTATTATGATTATTTGCTCCTTATCATTTTCAAGGATTATTTTATTTTGAACCGATTGATTTACCATGCTTCACGCATGCATAGACTTTGTCCTTTAGGAACACAAAATAGGAGCACTTGAAGCTTAATATGAGATGCTTTCGGCATTTGACTTGAATTATCTTTTGAAGAGGATCTGATGATAATTCCTAACATATTTCTTAGCTACTTATAATCTCCCCCTTATGTTAGGAAAACTAACATACATCTTCCATCTTCTTTGAGAAATTCACCTTTGTGCATTATGATATATTCATTAATCGTATACCGCACAACAAAATTATTAGATGGACAACGTGTGGTTTCTGACTCAGAACCAACTTTGAGGAGGAATTAATCATAATTTATTGGTCTAATGCATACAAGTGCTATTGTATGCAACATATCATATTTCAGACCAACACATGAAGTTTTGTTCTCATTAGCAATGGTTTAGCTATTTATCGAAGGCATTCAATGTCAAACCATCATCATCAAGATGAATTGTCTTGATTACACGGTCTGAAAATTATGATCTTGACTCAATTTTGTTAAGCAAGCAATTTTATGAATGTCAAACTGCAGGTTGACAATAAATATACACAGTGATCATGTTATTGATGCATCTTAATAGATCACATTATAGGTGAACGGTCCCTTATTCACCTTTTATACTTTTCAGATTTCGAGGAATTCAATCTCAAAATTAGTTGGTCCAACCAACGTATCATGAGAACAAGCAACATTAAAGTTCATGAAGAATTTTCAAATACTTCAATATATGTTTAATACTCAATATGCACATCTTTGGAATGTCATAATCGTTCATGTCAACTTATAAATTTATTTGTATTAGTAAACTCCAAGTTTACCATGACATGCGTCTTTTACTTTAGTAAATTTCTTGTTTACTATGACATGAATTTTGTATCAATAAACAATAAATTTTTAGTTTATTATGGCATGTGATTTCATCATGCTTGAGTAACTTTTCGCATTCATGTTTCTTATCACAGTAACTTGAAGATATTCAATCTTCCAATTATTCTACCTCTTTCAGAGGTGGATTGTGATATCTTCACAACAAAGAATACGTTCAAGTGTATATACAGTCACATTCACCCCAGGGTATAGATCTATATTTATAATAATCGAAATTCTCATTCCCAGGAATGGAATATAATCATGCCTTAAGCATATCAAATTATGATATCTACTACAAAAGTAAATTGAGGCATACATATGATTTATTCCTACCACATTCAATTCAAGGAATGGAGCATATTTAATGGGACATGTTTTATGACTTTTCACCAAATACTCATTATTTTGTCTTAGCCATCGTTATATTATCAATATGGTGTATTGAGATTCAAACTCAACGTCTTATCCATATAAAGGCGTCTTAGGCATAAATCGATGGAACTTGAACCCATGCATGCATTCATATCGTGCTTTTGGGAGGATGACCATCTTCAAGTGGTCAAATCTTTCTTTTAGGCTATTCCACAAAATAAGTGGATCCTTAATAGTAAGGTATTCAATTTTCAGAATTTCGTCAAGATGATGACGCAACAAAATCATAGCCTTAGCACGATTTTAATGAGATGTTGTATTTTCTGCGTCTCCAAGACCCATAACATCTAAGTGGACTTCAGCATTCAATACTCATTAAAGGTAGTTCTTTCTTGAGGCAACGAAATCAGATTTTGTATGATTATTAGCAAGATGAAAAGAAAGAAAGTAATACCTTAGGCTTCAAATTTGATACGACAGAGTCTCGTGCTGATAACGTGTTATGAAATACAAAGCAAATAAGAAGAAGAATAGAGATATGAGAGAGTAATTCTTATTTCTCTTGAGGGATTATTGAGGGATCAATTACAATGAAGAAAACCCAGGAAAACTAAAACCCCTTTATTCATAGGGAAAAACTAACTTGGGGTTTGTAACTTTTCCATAAATAGGCATACACAATATATGGTAAACTAGGTATCCACTATATATATGGTAAAGTAAACATTCACTATATGTGATACATTTATAACAAAATATATCTTTTCCCTTCAAATTCAATTGCAAAACATGATAATTTAAACATATGACTTTCCTTCGATATCTTTAGTCTCAAGAACTGGCTCGAAAAGGTCCAAAACTATATAAAGTAGGTTTCTTTAGGCATATGAGAAGGTCCTTTCTTTTTATATGCTAGCCATCTTTTGTCTTAATATATTCTTTTGCACCTTCGGAAATCTTAACCTAAATTACCTCATCAAGATCCAACTTTTCTCTGAGATTCGATTCGGGTAAGAGCAACTTTCTTATTAAATCTCTATTTTTATACTTGCATTCAATATTTTTTAGTATTGTTTGCTTAGATTTAGAATATGATCTTTCCAGCTTATTTGGATGGTTGTTATTCATTGTATTATACTGTTAATTTAAATATAATGTTTGTTTTGATTCTTATGTAAATATTATTTTATCCATAACGACTAAAAATATCATTTTGTGTAGATATGATTTTGCTGTGATTACGTCGTTATCTTATATTTTTTCTCACTTTGTATTTACTTTTTATTTAATATATATAATCATATTTTATTCTTCACCCTACCTTTTTGTAGTAGCTTCCATAGTCCACTTTTTTTTTATAGGTTTCAAATTATTGATGTATGACATTATGTAACGATTCCACGCAATGCAATACAATCTATCCAATCATTATGGTAAGGGTTGTAATTTTTTTTCTAATCAACATGTATGTGTTTTGGTTGCACATTTCATTGTTTGCTTCATTACAACATTCTGATCTGCTCCGTATATGACACAAATATTTGAGGGATGAAAATCGTGTTATTTTAACACAAACTTCAAATTAGATTCTAAGCATCATAAAAACATCAATTACTGATGTATAACTTCTACCGATTTAACTTGATGTACGATTTTATTTTTTTTCCTCAAAATTAGATGATCGACGTAAATTTATATATGATAGTTAATGAAATTGGTCAATGTTACTTTTGTTTTAGTTAAAATTATGATATCACTATTATAATAGTGTTGTATGCTATTACATTATTTGAATTTCTTTTTATAATATGTCTGAAAATATTGGTAGGCTGAAATTTGCCAATTTATACGATTTTTTGTTGTTTTAAGAGCATTTTAAAGGCACAAAAGAAGATTATAAACAACTTAATTAGTTGTACACTAAATTAATAATATAGACAATGAAAATTGAGATATTCTTTTTTAAGTGTTGTTTATATTTATTAATTTATCGATAAATTTATTAGATTAAATCCCCTGAACAACATGCATGTGATCAGAGTCCAGTATATTTTCATCATGAAAGAAATATAATACAACAATGTATAGACGTAATAAAAGAAAATAAGAAATTAAATAAAACTAAAAAAAGAAAATTAAAGTTCAATATATGGGGACCCTGACCAGTGTAAAATTCAATGAGATTTAAGATTAAATCCATGTAATACATTCTTGATCTTTTACCAAAAGTTATTATATTGTTGATTCGTGGATTCACTTCTTTTACATGTAATATCTTGTGTTTCTCTTTCAGTTGAAAAAGATTTTAAAAAAAAATGGACAAAATAAGTATGTTACCAATGAATTATGTAGCCGCAAAAATTAAGAATTTATCTTTTTCCTTTATTTTCTTTATTTAAATAATTTTACCCTGTTTTAGGCCATAAACGCCCTATTCTTTAATTTAATCTTTTATCAAAAGCTATTATATTGTTGATCCATCAAAAAAGAAAGGAGGTGAACTTCATAGTCTTTTGTTTATTCAAGAGATAATACATAAATATGACCCTAAACTTGACACCAAATTATAACTTTGACCTTAAACTTTGACAGTGCACAAATATAACCTTTAATTATTTAAAACTGCACAAATATGACCTCCGATCTTATGTGGCAAAACGCGTGTTCAACACGCAAAACTGGGCGCGTCCAGCTTAAAATCTAAGGGCATAATACATAAACTTGACACCAAATTATAACTTTGACCTTAAACTTTGACAGTGCACAAATATGACCTTTAATTATTCAAAACTGCACAAATATGACCTTTAAATGACTTTTCACTTTTATTTTTTCATTATTTTCGGCTCAAAGATGAAAATGGCATCTAATTTCTTTTGTCATTGCGGAAAAAGAGCAATATTGAAGATTTATTAATTAGGTGGGTTAGCCTCATACGGAAAAATCGCGCGGGTATGTATATATATTATAAAGCAGAGGGAGAATTTAAGTTATATAATATATCTAAATATAATTTATTTAATATTAAATTAAATATGAAACTATACTAATAACAAAAAAATTATAGTTTTAATAAAACGTTATTAAATTAATGTTATTAGGGATAGTAGTAGTAGTATATTAAATTAACGTTATCAAATTAACGTTATTAAAACGTTATTAAATTAACGCAAGGGCGGACCTACGTGGTTGCCATGGGGTTCACCGAACCCCCTCGGTAAAAAAATTACGTTGTATATATAAGGTAGAAAATCTATATTTATGTACGTATATTAATGTTCAACCACATGAAACAAGGCACTTAAATAGCCCAGTGGTGTTAATTGCTCTTCTTGGACGCTTCCTTCAGCCTATTGCGCGAGTTCGATCCCTGCTAGTGGAAGTTCTTTTTTTTTTAATAAAAAAAAAAGTTAGGTGTTGCTGCTATAGAAATAAATAAATAAATTATAATAATAATAATAATAATAATAACGACTTCGTTTTAATACAAAAAGCAAAATTTTGACAGTGCACAAATATGACCTTTAACTATTCAAAACTGCACAAATATGACCTCCCTCTAAGTCAGCCCTTTTAACGACGTGGCACCGTGTGATTGGATTACCTTTTCACGTAGGCGAGAGTGAAACTCACGCATGGGGTTGAAAAATTGGAGGTCATATTTGTTCAGGTTTTGAATTGTTAAAGGTCCTATTTGTGCACTATCAAAGTTTAAGGCCAAAGTTATAATTTGGTATTAAGTTTAGAATCATATTTATGTATTATCTCTTTATTCAATTTATTATTAGATTGTGAACTAATGGATAAAGCTTATAGTGGCTCTGGATTCCATATCAGCTAAAAGTAAGGTTCATTAATGAGAAAATTATACTTACTCTGAAGATGGTTCACACTTCACAACATCAATCAATCTCCTCTAGCAAATATAGTGATCAGCTAAGATATAACCGGTGTGTGTTTTTGAGTTATATTGTATTGGTTAATACTGTATGTTTTATATTTTAAAATCTTTTTAATTTTTTGTATTATGAAAATTGTTGGTCATACTAAGTTATTTGATAAACTTTTCATTTAATTGAATAAGCAAAATACACGTGTAACACGTGTACTCTAAACTAGTTAAAACAAAAGTAAAAACTACTTCAAGAAACATTTCCCTTTCTTACCGAGCACACCCTTTGTAACTATTTTTTTGCCTACTATTCTACTTAGATTTAGTATGAGTTGACGGATCACTATGGAACCATCAGCCCAGCACTTGCTGACATCTTCAGTGGAGCATCAACATGAAAATAGACTGATTGCAACGCGCATAACTTGATATACAACAAGCCATGTTAATGCTAACTACGACCCCATTTAACTTGTTACAGTCGATGCAATAAATGGCATATACAACACAGATCAGGTCCAAGAGTCTTCCCTTTAATATGAAGAAGAAAATAATCCATATGCTTTTCCCTAATTTTACAACACATGGACATCAGTTGCTGATTATCCCAAGAAACAATATGTACTAGAAAATACAATCTAAAACACTAAAGGCATGGCTTGTTAGGACTATCAGTTAGACAAGACATCGTATGCCTACCAAAATCTGAAAGTTTGCCACTTGTATAATTCTTACAGGTCGCAAACACCAGCAACCAGGTCATATACCACTGTCAACTGGACTCCGAACCATATCCGTTGTTTACGGATCCGAGTTTTATTGATCTTTTGATCCTAAAGCAGCTAAATCCTCCTGGGAATTCAGAGTTTTGGCAGCATCTAGAAGCATTTCCACACCTCCAGATTTATTTAAAGCTTCCTCATCCTTACCTTTTCGTACACCTAATCCTCCACATTGTTTTTTTCTCTTCTTCGCTTCATTTTGCGAAGTCTCAAATTTCCTTTTTGTTTTGCGTATATGCTGTATCTGCGCATCACATTTTCTGCAAAACCATTGCCCACTAGGAATTGAAGTCTGCGGTGGCTGCATGCAGAAAATATGATAAGCGTGATCACAACCATCACAAAGTACAATTTTGTCATCATCACAATCCTTAAGGCAAGCTCTACAAAGACACGACGGGCAGTACCAGCAGGAGCCGTAAGTATCCAACTGCTTTCTGGTCAAGCACTTCTCATGGTAAAATTTGTGAGGGCAGAAGGCATGACCACATATTTTAAGATTTTCATTACTCCTCGCCTCAATTCTACATATGTTGCAACAAGGCAAATCCTTAACTCCTTCACCCAGTTTAAGTTCATCATCCTGCAAAGCATTTGTTCTCGCCTCCAGTTCCAGAAGCATATCTTCAGATGTAAGGTCTTCAGCCTCATCTTCAATTATCACTGATCTAAATGCACTGATCCTTTCGCATAAAACACAGTTGTCATGGGGCGATTCAATTCCTTTTGCAGTGCATTTGGCACAGTACCAACTTCTTGGGGGAATTTCTTCAACAGTAGGCTCAACACAAGAGACATGGTAAATCTCCTCACATGAATCACAAGCTAAACTATCTCTGCCATCCGCTTTCTCTCCACAACATTGGCAAGCATATTTTTTATTTACACCATAGGTCTCTGCTTGTTCCATTTTAGCAACCAACTGTCAACATCAAAAAGAAAAGAAAATATAGTGAACTTGAGGTTTATAATATTAAAATATATCTATCAGTTTCAATTTGTAGAAAGAACTAAAAATACGATGCTAAGGCAATCCCTCAGATTTTTGGTGATTTTTACTTGGTCATAGAGTAGATACCAAAGGCAAGAACTTTTTACTTAAACTTTCATACTAAAACTAAGAGAATAAATCCAATGATGTGGACATCAAGGTTTGACACCACAAGCAAAAGAAGTATAGAACGAGCTTCTTCTTCTTTTTTAATAATGGTGGTTTTCAAGCCAGTTGCACACACCTAGACTATTCCATTGGGTACTACCATGCACTAGCACAAATAACAAGGAACTCAGAACCAAGGCTTTGAACACCACCACTGAGATTTTGGTACTACCTTATACACGGAAAGAAATCACCTACAGTAATTTTGGCTCTACTGGGATTTGAACCTTAGTGTCTAAGGTATGCAGCCATTTCAGTGATCGCAGGTCATACCCTTGGGTCCAGTGAGCATTATATAAGGCAGGTGCCTATATCTCCCCATAAAGGGCTTTTTTTAAGATGGCATCTCCTCATAATAGACTTGCAATACCACGTCTAGGAGCTTGGTAACAGATTATTTGCCTAAGTGGTTCCCAAGAAATCTGGAATAACTGCTAGTACTTGATTGGTGACAGGCACTGGCCACAGCCAAATTTCCAGAATTGGGAGGTATTACTACAATGAATGAAAAATTTTATGCTACAAGAACAGTGAAGAATTTGAAATTTTGAGACCGACAATTTTCACAAGACGTTTCTCCTCCAAACAGCTAACTAGAGAACCAAAATGACCTGAAGAACAAACTACCGCTAAACACGGAAACACAAAAGCATGACGGAAAAGAAGACTTGCCTCATCTTTTGCATCTTCAGTGTTTTCTTGCACTGAACCACTCACCTAAAGAGGTAAGAGGTTCAAATCATAGTCAGTTTCATCAGCATTGTGTGACAGAGATGGAAGCAGCTCAATGAACCAACTGTTGCAAGAAACCACATACCTGAGCTCGGAAACAAGCCCTTGATATTTCTGAAAGGCTCCTTGAAAGAGCAATCATTTCACTGCCAGCTTCATGAAGCTTTGTCCACATCTGCAAATATTCAAGATGAAGATACACGAGTTAGAAGAGATGACCATCTCTGGCACATAAAAATAGGACAATCCATGCAAATTCTAGTCCCAAGTTAGTTGGCCAAACCATCCATTGCTTAATTACATTATTTACCACTGACCAGGCGATATTTTCACAAGTATGCATCAACTATTAAGAAATGTTTCATCATCAATTTGTTGCTTCCGATAAAGGCAGAACCATGTTCTCATGGAACCTTATATTGACTGCAGTCTCTTCCTAAGAATTCGTCGCAGCTCTGAATATATCATTGTTGATGTTAACAAAAGGAATTACTAATTAAGTTTATCATCGCCAACCAAAAATTCAATATAGCTCCCTATGTATCATCAGTGTTGTATCCTCAGAAACTGATTTATAAATTCAGCATGGTAAATCCACAGGGATACGTCCTACCAACTAAGAATATCCCATACCCCAAATATATCAGAACTGAGATGCGAACATAAATCATGAATCACTAATAAAGTTTGAGCACTCAGTCTATAAAAAGTGATATATCCTTCCCAACAAAATCGCAAAGCTACCAATATATCAGTGCAAATGAATCATTAAGAAACAGCTTGACTATGATAGACCCTTCGGAACTTTCAGGGCCCCAATATCTATTCTGGGGTAATAGCAGTAGGGTAGATAGCCTGGACAAGTACATGGATTCTTAAGATTGCTAGGAGGAATTACTTGATGTGATGATGCTTCTTATGTTGTTGGTTTTTGTACTTTTCTGCGCCATCTTGGTACTAGATTAATAAAACTTGACCTTATCAACAAAAAAGAAGGGCCCCAATACTAGAGGTTCCAATCCAACAATACAAACTATGAATCCAACAATCTAATGTTAGCAGGGGCATGCCAGCAGTAACATATCTTCACCAACTAAGAACATCGAAAGCATTGAATGTGTGATTTTAAAGTAACCGAATTGCTGGAGGACTCTTACCCAGTCCATATCTATCACAGGGGCATCCTTTTTACTAGTATGAATAACATGAGCATCTTACTTTAGACACTACTACCACATATGGCTGAATTAGAAGATTCCTTTTGGTAAACTTCAAGTAAAACTTCTCCATGATGGGATCCCCACAACAATGACCTGATCCTAAGGTATTATGTGTTACACGCTACTACCTTGAAATATTAACAAATTCAGCAAGTACAAACAAAATCTAATTAGTCATAACCCAAATCCCTGGAATCTGACTATCACCACCCATAGTTGAAACTGTTTAGGATTTTCCGTTTGACTGCAGTTGTGGTATAAAGATTAACTGTGCAAAGAAACCAAGTTATGATTGTGGTTAATTGTGATGTGGCTCTAACGATAATGTTGAATACTTACTAAGAAGCATTAGCCAAAAGCAGGGTGAAGAAACTACTATGGGTGAACCAGTCACTAATATACGTAAGATAGTCCCCTCATGACTGAAGTTACGTGCAGTGTTCAGGGAAACATGATGCAGAAAAAAGCGACAAGGCTCCGCATCATGCATTATGCAAACCAATGCGAGCTCATCATTGAAGGCTAGAACAGATGAGAAGAATCACCTAGTGTTTTTGGACTCTACTGGGGTTTGAACCTGAGGTCTCAGATTCTCCACTCACTTCATTGACCACTAGGCCACACCCTTGGGTGCACAATAAAGACAATATATATAAGTAGAAGTTTAAATTAAACACCAAAATCTGAAACACCTGCTTTGAAACAGACCAACAAAACAACATAGACCACAATAGCAAGACAATTCAACCAAATAGCAAAACAAACTCAGGGAAAAAAAAATCAGTGGTAGTGCAGCAGTGAAGAAGTCGTCGCAGCAGTGGACTTCAAAGTTAACCCTAGAAAATCCCAGCAGCGGTAGACTCCTTTTTTCCAAAAGAAAAAAAAACGACCCTAAATATAAAATCAACATGAAACGACACTTTTAAAATTTAAAATTGACCCTAAAAATAAAATCATCATGATGCGCTCGCTTCTCGCATCGGCTCGCATCTCGCATAACCCTATGATGCACCCAGTTCTGTAAGGTAGATTGGCATCAGCCACACACAGCGAGAGGGGCTCGCATCGCTTTGCATCATCGCATTATGTGACGATGCGAACACATTCTTGAACGCTGCTGATGTAAAAGTGATTCTTGATTACCTTCAACATTAGTTCATTATTTCCATTCTACTCTCTTTGAGTGTCCCATATACCATCAGAGAATGGGCAGTTGTCTCCTTGTATGACTTCGAGAAATCTTCACCGCATGAGCTACCTTTGCAGTTGGCTAGGCCCAAATTCCATTTTCCAACATAGTACCAGAGCCAAAAATCCCACTTCTTGGTTTACCCAATATTAGGCAACTATATTATGCTATCCACGCTTCAAAATGACCACTTCTGGGCGTGCAGGGTGAGGGTATCAACTGTTTTATATTAGTGATGTGAGAAATAATGGAGAAAAATATTATTGAATTGTTGTCTCTAAATTATTACATTGAGACCCTATTTATAGACACTACATTCCAATCCTATTCCTGATAGAAAACTACATTACAATCCCTTACATTACAATCCCTTTCCAAGTAGAATTCAATATGTTATTCCTATTCTTATTCTAACACTCCCACTCAAGCTGGTGCATACAAGTCATATGTACCAAGCTTGTCACAAATGTAATTAATACGAGGACTGGTGAAGGACTTAGTGAAGATATCTGCAAGTTGATCACTTGACTTCACAAATTTTGTAACAATATCTCCCGAGAGTATCTTTTCTCTAACAAAGTGACAATCAATCTCTATGTGCTTGGTCCTCTCATGGAACACTGGATTAGATGCAATATGAAGGGCTGCCTAATTATCACATACAAGTTTCATCTTACCAGTTTCTCCAAATTTTAATTCTCTCAGCAATTGCTTGATCCAAACCAGCTCGCAAGTTGCTGCAGCCATTGCTCGATACTCTGCTTCGGCACTAGATCGAGCAACCACACTCTGTTTCTTACTCTTCCACGATACCAAATTACCTCCTGCTAAAACACAATATCCAGATGTAGAACGTCTATCAGAGGGTGATCCTGCCCAATCAGCATCTGTATATCCAATGATATGCTCATGGCCTCGATCCTCGAAGAGTAGTCCTTCACCTGGAGATGACTTTATATATCGCAAAATCCGAACAACTGCATCCCAATGACTATCACAAGAGGAAGTCATAAACTGACTTACAACACTCACAGAAAAAGAGATGCAGGTCTAGTCACTATGAGATAATTCAACTTTTCAACCAACCGCTTATACCTTCCAGGATCACTGAGTGGCTCCCCCTGTCCTGGCAGAAGTTTAGCATTTGGATCCATAGAAGTGTCAATGGGTCGACATCCAATCATTCCTATTTCCTCAAGAATGTCTAAAGCATACTTGCGTTGAGAAATAACAATACCTGAGCTGGACTGAGCAACCTCAATCCTTAGAAAGTATTTCAATCTGCCAAGGTCTTTAGTCTGAAAATGCTGAAAGAGATGTTGATTCAAGTTAGTGATACTATCTTGATCATTGCTGGTAATAACAATATCGTCAACATAAACCACCAAATAAATACACAAATTTGGTTCAGAATGGCGATAAAACACTGAATGATCAGCTTCACTACGAATCATGCCAAACTCTTGAATAATTGTGCTAAACTTTTCGAACCAGGCTCGAGGGGATTGTTTCAAACCATAGAGTGACTTGCGCAATCGACATACAAGGCTACTAGACTCCCCCCGAGCAACAAAACCAGGTGGTTGCTCCATATAAACTTCTTCCTCAAGATCACCATGCAGAAAAGCATTCTTAATGTCCAACTGATAAAGAGGTCAATGACGAACGGCAGCCATAGAGAGAAAAGGACGAACTGATGCTATTTTAGCCACAGGAGAGAAAGTGTCACTATAATCAAGCCCAAATATCTGTGTATATCCTTTGGCAACAAGGCGAGCCTTCAGCCGATCAACCTGACCATTTGGACCAACTTTGACTGTATAAACCCAACGACAACCAACAGTAGATTTACCTGCAAGAAGGGAAACAAGCTCCCAAGTACCACTCGTATGTAAAGCAAACATCTCATCAATCATAGCCTGTTTCCATCCTGAATGGGAAAGTGCTTCACTTGTAGTCTTAGGAATGGAAATAGAGGACAAAGATAATACAAGAGCATAATGGGGTGATGACAAATGATGATAACTCAAGAAAGTATAATGTGGGTTAGCATTACGAGTGGATCTTATACTTTTTTGAAGTGCAACTGATTGACTAGGAAGAGGAAGGTCCGCAGTAGGGGAAGCGTCAGGCGCAGGACATGAATCATCTGGGACTGATACTGGACGTGGGCGCCGGTGATAAGTCAAAAATGGTGGCACTGTGGCTGAAGATGGAGAAGTAATCGTAGATTCCTCAAAGATTGGTGTGGGTAAGACTGGAGGTATGGGTAAAACCTCAGAGATATTAAGATGATCAAAAGATGTATAGTAAGGTTGAGATTCAAAGAATGTGACATCAGCGTACATAAGGTAGCGACCCAGATCAGGTGAATAGCATCGATACCCTTTTTGAACTCGAGAGTAACCAAGGAAGACATATTTGAGAGTTTTCCTTGGGCTAAGTTATGAACAAAACATGTGCTCCCAAAAACACGAGGGGGGATAGAGTAGAGATGTGACTGAGGAAATAGTATGGAATGGGGAACCTTATTCTGGATCGAAGATGATGGCATTCTGTTAATGAGATAGCAAGATGTGAGGACCGCATCGCCCCAAAAACGCAGTGGAACATGGGATTCAATGAGAAGAGTGCGAGCAGACTCAATGAGATGCCTATTTTTCCTTTCTGCTAATCCGTTCTGCTGACGAGTGCGGGTGCATGGACACGATGTCTGGTGAATGATTCCTTGATGAGTCATAAATTCTTAAAACTGGGAGGATAAGTATTCTAAGGCATTATCACTACAAAAAGCACGAATATAAACACCAAATTGATTTTGTATTTCAGCACAAAAACTTTTGAATATAGAAAATAACTCAGAATGATCTTTCATTAAGTAAACCCAAGTACATCTTGAAAAATCATCGATGAAAGTAACAAAGTAACGAAATCCTAACGATGAACTGACTCTACTAGGACCCCAAATATCGAAATGAACTAATAAGAAAATAGACTCTGAGCGACTCTCAATACTACATGAAAATGTAGCACGAGTGTGTTTCCCAAGTTGACACGACTCACAATCTAATGTGGATAGACTAGACAAACTAGGCACCATCTTTTGTAGCTTGGATAGACTAGGATGTCCCAAACGTTTGTGAATAAGGTTGGGAGAATCTGTAGCGGAGCATGCTATGAAGGAATTTGAAGCGGTAAGATGGTAAAGGCCTTGTGATTCATGCCCTATGCCAATTGTCTGTCCCGTTTTGCGGTTCTGCATTAGAAAAGAATCATCAAAAAAAGTTATACTACAATCAAGGGCACGTGTCTAACGACTAACAGATGCAAGATTAAAAGGACAACTAGGGACATAAAGGATAGAGTCTAGAGTGACAGAAGATAGGGGTTTGGCTTGTCCAACTCCTTTTGGCTCTCTTAGAATTCCATTGGCTAAAATAATAGCTGGAAGAGATTGTGAATAAACAATATCAGACAAAAGTGATTTATCACCAGAAATATGATCGAAGCACCTGAGTCCACAACCCATGATCCAAAGGTAAGAGATTGTGCAGTTGAGGCTATTGGTAGAAATATATGCTTACTTGCTTGATACTAAAGATACTCGTTATATTCTTTGTCAGATAAATACACCCGTTGATCACCTATGGTGTTAGACTGAGCAATATGAGCATTTTTAGTTGGTCGACCATGCAAAGAATACCATATTCCACGAGTATGTCCAATCCTATTACAATAACTACACTTAGGTCTAGAATAACATACGCCACTAGTATGTCCAAGCCTTTTACAATAACTACACCTAGGACGAGATCTTCCAAATCATCCTTCCCCTTGTTGATTCTTCATGGACTGTGACGTTTGATTTTCTAATCTTCTCATTAAGGGCTTAAATTTAATCATAGGACTTGAACTTCCAATTTCAATATTTTTGGAGCCAAAAAAAAATATCATGCTCAAAAGATATCTTGAAAATTTGACTTGAAAATCCCAAGAACCGGATCTGAATTTCTGGAAAAAAAAAATCCCCGGAAAAAAAAAACTGATGTCACCGGAATTAGGGTTCCGGCGGTCGAAATCTCAAAATAATTATCGGAATCTGGAAAGGAGAAAGTGGTCGGAGTCAGAATAGACCGGCGACCCCAACAGAAAAAGAAACAACTCAAAAATCGATCGGAGATGGGCTCACGCGCCGGCGCGTGACGCAGATCTCGCCGGAATTTCTGGATTCCGGCTGGCGCGTGGCGGCGCGTGGAGGGTAATTTTCCGGCGGTTTTCATCGGGTTTTTGTCGCCTGATCTTTCCGATCCTTTTGCATATTGAATTCTAGCAAGTGAAAAGAATGGGAAATTCTCTCTTTTATGGTCTTGGGATTCTCATCTCACCAACAAACTTTTGGTGTTAAGTTGGATCCAGAATCAATTATATTAACATACTAAATAATGCAGGTAAGCACACTGCAACAACATTGAACTATACAGGATTTCATGCAAAGAATCTCCTTTTTTTACCAAGCTTTAAAAGTAATTTGAACAAAGTAAGAACGCTGGAAGGGAAAAATAGAGCTGAACTACTTCATTGCCGAATGAAAAATTTTGTCAGTTTACAACTCATGAAAAAAACTTGGAAAGAGGAAGAATTACTAAGACGAGCTCAAAGAACTCGAGCAAATAGGATAGATGAAACAACCTGGACCCAAATTTTTATCCCGGAATCATCCTCATACAAAGGGTTGGGGGGATGATTTCACAGCGAACATCGAGAGGATGGCACTTGGTGGATGGATAGGAGAGGAGGTCTGTCATTCTCAAGTGTGCGGACAGGGATTATTCAAAATCCTATTTTTTAAGTTTGAAAATTGGTGGATAGAGGTGGATGGCTTCAAGGAGGGAATTTCGTTGTGGGGAAATTCTTTTGAACTCTGACTTTATTCTGTCAAGTAAGCTTAAGTTGTTGAAGGCAAAACTTGAGTGAGGAGGAAAAGCTACACAAAGCCAGTTTACACATGGAAATCTTGAAGGTGGCTAAATAGGAGGAAATTTCTTGGAGACAAAGATCTAGGATTCTTTGGTTAAAACAGGGTGATAAGAAAACCATGTTTTTCCTAAGGATGGAAACCTGTCGCAAGAGATTTAATCACATAGACAAGTTGGAAGTTCTGATAAAGCACCGGGAACTGAGAGCTTCTCTATGGGTATCTTTCACACTTGCTGGGATATTGTTGATTTATCATGGCTACAATTCAGAACTTTCACAAGAATTCCTATTTTGAGAACAGCTGTAATGCTTCCTATATAGCTCTAATACCTACGAAGAATGGTGCCAAGGAACTTACGGGTTTCAGACCAATTAGTTTGATAGGAAATGATTATAAAATCATTCCCAAATGCTTGACGGAGATTGAAAAAAGTGATGGACAAGCTAGTGCATAGTTCGCAGATGGCCTTCGTTAGAGGGAGACATATCATGGATGCAGCTCTGATTGCTGCTCTGATTGCTGATGAGTGTGTGGACTCAAGGCTGAAGGAATGGATTGCAGGAACTTTATGTAAGCTTGACACTGTAAAGGTGTACGATCATGTTAACCAGAAGTTTTTGCTTAAAGTTAAGAAAGATATGGGTTTTGGGAGAAAGGGATTAAATGGACTGAATTTTGTGTCAACATTGTGAGGTTTTCCGCTCTCATTAATGGATTAATGGATCTCTAGAAGGTTCTATCCCTTCTGAGAAAGGGTTGAGACAAGGAGACCCCTTGTCACCGTTTCTGTTTATCGTGGCCGCGGAGAGGTTGAATCATATGTTAAAGGAGGCTAAGAGGATGGGTGTTCTCTCAGGTTTCAAAGCTTCTTATAGGGAAGAGGATAGCACAGAAACTTCCCACCTACTTTAGGGAAGAGGATAGCACAGAAACTTCCCACCTACTTTATGCGGACGACTCATTGGCATTTTGTGATGTCAATATTGACCACATGAGATACCTCAGAGTCATGGTGGATCTTTAGAAGTTTTCCCTGGTTTACATGTGAACCGGTGAAAGATTCTAATCTTCCCGGTGATGCGGATTCCTAATATTGAGATTTTAGCAACAACTCTGGGCTGTGAAATTGGGAGCCTTCTAAATACTTAGGTTTGACTTTGGATACCAACCATAAAGCTGAGGAGATTTGAGATGGGGTGATAGAAAGGTGTGAGAAGAGGCTTAAAACTTGGAAGAGCCAATATTTATCACTAGGAGCTACAGTGATTCCGATTAATAGTTTACTAGATGCCTGATGCTTTACCAACTTATATATTGTTTTTTGTTTTCAATGCCTTGCAAGGTAAAGAAAAGAACATACGTTCTTAAAAGAACTTTTTTACAGCAAGGTAGGGATAAGAATAATTTTCACCTAGTCAACTAGGATTATGTTATCTTTAGGATTATGTTATCTTTAGCAAGAGAAGCAGAGGCCTGGGTATCAAAAATCTCAAGTTTCAAAAACAGAGTCTTTTAATGACGTGGTTGTGGAGGTACAAGGAAACCAATGCCCAGTGGAGAAGTCATTCATGATAAATAGGGGCAGATAAGTCATTGGTACCCAAAACCTGTCTATTGTCCTTAAGGTGCAACGGTGTGGAGTGCTATTGCTATCAGAGCCTACTGAAATTATATTCATGGTAACTCCACTGTTATGGTAGGTAATGGAAGAAAGACATTATTTTGGAGTGGCAACTGGTTGGGACATGGTCCTCTGAAGGACATCTTTACTGAATTTTTCAACAAAGTTGCTTACCCTGAAGCTAGTTTAGATGAAGTGTGGGGAGGGAGCTCAAGGATGGAATATAGTGTTTAGAAGACTTCTACATGACTGGGAACTTCAAAGAGTGGCTGATTTTTAATTGTTTGGAGTCCTTCCAAGGACTCCAGGAGAGAGAGGACTCTTTCATCTGGTGTAGAAGCAACAGCAGCAGTAGGGAATTCTCAATTAACTCAGCCTTTTCCTTACTGTTGATACTGGACGGTAGAAAAGGAACTGGCCCGTGGAAGGCTATCTGGAAAGCCAAGACCCCCCTTCGAAGTTATTTGTTTCATCTGGTTAAAAGCAAGAAAAGGTTGTCTGAATCGAGAAAACCTCAGAAGAAGAGGTTTCATGCTATGCTCTAGATGTCTGTGTGAAGTGCAGCAGTGGGATCTAACAGTCACTTGTTCCTTCACTGTCCTATAACTGTCCAGTTGTGGCGGTAATGTATGGTGGACTTTAATTGGGTGGTGCCAGCTACCACAGCTGAGGTTCTGAATTCATGAAATTCCAATGGAGGATTAGTGAAACAGAACGGGTGGTGGAGAACGGTGCAAGCTTACATATGATGTTCAGTTTGGAAAGAGAGAGATGCTAAAAAATTTAAAGGCAAGCAGAATTACACAGACAAGCTCAAGAGGAGTTGCATTATGCTGTTCTATTTTTGGTGTAAAAAAAGTAGAGTAGGGGAGACAATATGGATAGTGAAAATGGGAAAAGGATTGGGAGAGTAAAACAAAGGATGTTGTTACTAAAACATTCATAAAACTTGACAACATGCACAAGCTAAAGCAGACAATGAATAAATGTCAATAACAAGCATCTTAATGCTACGCCCAGGCTGAGAGTTCATTTATCAAACCAAGAAAATAAGAACCTATGCAGAGAGGACGATAGACAGATTAAGCAAATTACAGAAAAATCATAATGCAAGAACTTAAGAGATTCTTGCTAGATTGTTAACTAAGTCCTAGTAATGCATGGCTGCTTTCCTGAATCCAGCGAGCAAACAGAAGATATAAAAAAGCAGTACCTGTTGAATATCTGAGTGAAAAAGGAGGGATGAGCCCTCATAAGATCCATCTTTCATCCTTGAGTGAATAAGATTAATATCAAAAAATTTGTCAGCCTTAATTCCTTCAAAATTTTCAAAGAGCACGTGACATAGTTGAGCAAACTTTTCTGATTTGACAATATCAAGGAAAGTGAGCTGGCAGAGCTCTGTCACAGTGTGACTTTTTGGCTCATCCACTGATCCATAAGGCACTGGCTCTGTTCCATTCTGGATTCCTTGAAATACAGACTTTGATGGCAGAGAACCTCCGTTCCCATCTTCACAACTTTTTCCTGATTCCTGAAAAAAAAAAACAGCGCGCTATCAAAGAACAATTAACATCAAAGGAAATAGTGATTTAGTTGCAATAGAAATACCTTAGCTTCACCAGCACAACTGGCTTTTGAATGTGATGCCAGTGCCTCTTGAATACATCCTTTCAAACCACCATCACTCTCTAATGATTGAAACATCTGCTTCAGAGCAGCACCCTTCCAATCTTTAACAGGCCATGAACTGGAATCATTCAGAAGACCATGTGGTTTCATATGAGCTACACTAGCTGGCATGCCAGAACTTTTGTTAAGGGATGTATCTAGCGGTTCATTCATTGACTGCATAAAATCAAGCAACCCAGCTATACATCAAAGAAAAAGAAAAATATTGTGCAAATGGACACAGAAAAACAGGAGGAAGAAACAAGAAGAAAACCACCACCAAGTACTTAAAAGACGGATTAGTTAATTGAAAGTGCATCACTAAGGACTAACTGTGACTCTGTCAAGAGCGTGGTTTAAACCTTGAAACAAGGCGTATTGCTGGCAGTGAAGATACGAGGCACTTTAAGCAAAAACCAGCCAACAAATAGCATTTTTGAAGAATCGGAAAAATTCACTAGGCTCGTGAGCTCTCTCTCCATAAAGGAAGGCAGTACATATAAAACATAATCTTGAGAGAAAATAAACTAGCTGAATACTTCATACTAGGAAATCAGAAACTTGGGAGTAAGAAAAAATAAAAATTACATCTTTGCATCTGACCAAAATTTGATATGGTTTTCCACCTAGATTAACACGGCGTTTGCTTCATAAATCCACTTAATCACAATATTTTGATTTCTCTATCAACATCATTGTTGTTGCACTTGCACATATAGGTAATTTTTCTTTTGACATATATTCTTTCATCTTTCCTAGATTCTGAACTAATTTCATGCTTCAGTTGATTTGCACTCGAAATGTCAATAGACCACCTTCACCCATACTTTTAGCCTTTGACAATGCTAAGCTGATAATCCTTCGTGTAGAGCAGAGCACTTGAAAGCATGGTGGAACATTAGAAACCTAATAGCTCTCGCAGTTACCCAAGAGAGATTTCATTTTGTACACAGCCGATAACCAACTGGCACATTACCAAAATCCGCAGTGCATTTTCCACTTTTTACTACATTTCTTTCAAATAAAAGTCTGCACCGTAACAAAACCTATTAGACGGACAGCATAACTCACACTACTCCATTTTAAAATTTTATCATATAATATTCATAGAAAACATCTTTACGTGCCGAAATTGCAGAGAGCATGAACAGTAAGTAAGTTTTAATATAAAAGGACACAAATGAAAATAAGGAGGAAGCAAAACTAAAGAATCACAAAAAAATTGCCAGAAGACGCACATGAGGCATTCAAAAAAGAAAGATCAGGGCATGTTTTGAGGGTCAGAAAATCCACGTCCCCAGAATCAACAAGAAAAGTCTCCATAACTTGTATTTTTCGAGAAAAAGTTGTATGCTGGATAAACTTAGTTAATATATGGACTTCCTTGACTTACTAGGAAGCAGAATGTAATTGACTGCATGGCCATCCCCTAAAGGTCATTTGTATCTTTCTAGTACCATCGTCATGCACTTATAATAAACCTTAACTTACTAAAAAAGAAATCATAAAGCTCAAGAATCAGAGGTGGAAAAACAGACAAGTTACTTAATCAAAGGCAGATCTAAGATTTACACATTATAGTTCAACCCTTATGGTTCTTAGTATTGAACTCATTATATATTACGGGTTCAAATCTATTATTTTGTTGCAATTCCAGTGAACTTTTACACATAAAATTTTGTTCCACATTGAAACTGCATTCAGACGAACTCACTAACATAATGATGCATCCACCTCTGATTACTTAATCGAAGCAACTATGTTCTACATTGAAACTGCATTCAGGCAAACTCACTAATATAATGTTGCATCCACCTCTGATTACTTAATCTAAGCAACTAAGGGTCTTCCTGGGCAGCACCCAAATTTTTTATACGAAAATGAGTTGGGGCGAAAGTGTGTATGGTTTAGCATTTACTTTGTCAAGAAAAAATGAGTTGGGGAGAAAGGAATGTAAGAAGATAGAGGGAGCACGGAATCACTGATTATAAATATTTCTAAAACTGGCATTTACATGATTGACTACAAACCTTTCTCCCATTGGGAATCATAAAAATTCACAGCAGGTGGCTTCACTTGTGCTCTAGTATCTTGAAAATAACAACATACCCAGTGTACTCCCACAAAGTGAGGTCTGGGGTTCTAGCATCTTGAAAATCTTCTATGTAATAACTAATTTGTTGGAAAAATTTGTATTGGGGTGTTTCTCGTGCAAAGAGAACAGAGACAATTAGGGTTTTCTTCCTCGCAGCACATTACAGATAGCAGACTAGCGGTTAATTTTTTTACCTAGGAGTTAATCATATGATGCCTGTCACAATGGCTATCCAGAAAGGAACTTGGTTGAATTTGATGCTAATAAGATGATAGTATTATCGTACTTTAAGCTTGATACTGGTTCTAGGACCAGAAGCAGAGAAGAAAACAACACTTGTACATTTGATGGCAGAAGACTCAACCTTGGAAGACAAAATGACACTCTATACTGTCTATTTTCAAAAAATAAACAATGTATGAAATTGTTTCTCTGGGTTATGCTTATGAACAACATCTCTAACATCTTGGTACAAATGGTCTATACTTCTGTTATCAAGTAAATCCATTTATCATTGTTATATGTCATTAATCTCAGAGACAGAGAAAAAAAATTGTGTTTTTTTTTTGTTGGGGGTGTTTACCGACAGGCAAGGAAGAGATGCGTAACTTTATGTCAAGAAACCAACCATAACCATGATACTGAATTATCAGCATAGAGCAACAAGCAGACAATATACACATCAATGCAGTTCCAAAACGGATTATGTTTGCAAAGTAAACCATCCTCCACTGGCTACCAATGCCTTATCTCTCCATTATTTTATATTTTTGTTCTTTCTTTCACCTAATTATCCACCTCCATCTCCCTTCTCAAGAAGAAGCTTCACATGGGCACCCCTCATATGAAGTAGAACCTAATCTTTATTGAGAAGAGAAAAAAGAAGGGTTTACAAATTAGTATCTTTCTTCCACGTAACTCTGTAGACAACCTAAGTTTATAGAACGAACTAAGAAAATAGAATTACTACCTCATATAGAGATGATTGCAAAGAGAAAGAACAAGAGTAACATTTTTTTTTTTGATAAAGAAACAAGACAAAAAAATTATAAGTACTAGCTGGGGCATAACAATCAAATTACATCATTAGACTCAAGACTGGTTATTCCATATCATTCCATGAATAGATAGAGAAGAGACAAATCTTTATTGAGAAGAGAAAAGAGAAGGGTCTACAAATTAGTATCTTTCTTCCATGTAACACTGTAGACAACCTAAGTTTAGAGAACGAACTAAGAAAATAAAATTACAACCTCACATAGAGATGATTGCAAATAGAAAGAACAAGAGTAACATTTTTTTTTGATAAAGAAACAAGACAAAAAAATTATAAGTACTAGCTGGGGCATAACAATCAAATTACATCATTAGACTCGAGACAGGTTATTCCATATCATTCCATGAATAGATAGAGAAGAGACAGAGACATTATGCATAAGAAAAGGTAACAAATAGAAGATAAAAGAAAACATTTCAAGAGTTCATGTAAAGATCACCAGACCTGGTTCGTACGTTGACCAGCAGAGATCCCCAGTACAACGCCATCTTCTACCACTTTCATACGCTTCCGCCTCTTGTAGGTCCGACAAACAACACCTGATGATTCAGCAAGGTTTGTATCACCGTTCTCGACTATAACTGGGTGGCCCTTCAATTCCTTTACAGTTTGACCATTTTCAGCCAACAAACCCAGCGTAAAATTATCACCATCACTATTTCCTTTATCTTCATCAACCATTTCTACCTCCTTGGCCAATCAATCAAAACCCTAATTCCACAATCTTTAGAGCAAATAGAAGTATCCACTGCAAAAAATCCCACTTTGCACCATAAGATATTTCTAATTTCTCTATCAATCAACAAAACATAATCCATTTCACGATAATGACAATAAATGCTCGAAAAAGTAAAGTTTCAAAACCGAATATCAACAAAACACTGCCAATTGCAAAGAAAATAAAAACCATGTCAAGAAAAAATACACATTTTTACTCCATCAACCGGTTTTACATCCTCAGTAAATCAAGCAAAAAAACATCTCTACAGAAAATAAAACTAAAATTCCACAAAAAAAAAAAACTATATGGTCTATTTTCAGTCAACAAGCCCAGTACAACATTAGCACCATCACTAGTTTCTTTATCTTCACCAACCATTTCTGCCTCCTAGGCCAATCAACCAAAACCCTAATTCCAAAATCTTTGGAGCAAAGAGAACTAAACTGACACTGCAAAAAAAAACAAATATACTTCTAATTTCTCTGTCAATCAACAAAACATAATCCATTTTACCATTCTGACAGCAAATTAACCTCTATCTTTAAGCAACTCTAAATACTCTAAACCGAGTATCAACAAAACCCTAATCCCGAATCACTGACAAAAGCAAAGAAAGTAATCGCTATCTTTAAGCAACTCAAAATACTCTAAACATTGTCAGTAGCAAAGAAAGTAAAAACCATGTCAAGAAACAATATACATTTTTACTCCATCAACCATTTTTAACTCCTCAGTAAATCAAACAAACTAAATCTCTACAGAAAATTAAACTAAAGCCCCACAAACAAAATCCCTAAATACTCCATCAAGAAACATTCTAATTACACAGTTAGGCAATAAAACAAGAAGCATTTCACAATTTTCATACTACAAAACCCTAATGCCTAAACATCCACAGCAACAACAAGAACAACATACCATACCCAATGTATTCCCACCAAGTGGGGTCTAGAGAGGGTATTGTGTAGGCAGTCCGTACCTCTTCCCCAGAGGTAAGATAGAGAAGTTGTTTCCGATAGAACCCCGGCACAAGCAAAAAACTAAACCTCCACAGCAAATTAAACTAAAGTTCCACAAAAATAATCCAAATCTGGTCCATCAAGAAACATTCTAATTCTTAGTCAAACAACAAGCATTTCACAACATTCATACTAAAAAAGAACCCTAATCCCTAATATCCAGAGCAAAGAAACACTAAAATTCCACCAAAAAAAAACTCCTATATGGTCAGGCAACAAAACAACAAGCATTTAACAATTTTCATACTAAATAAACCCTAATCCCTAAACCTCCACAAATAAAAATCCCTACATAGTCCATCAAAAAACATTCTAATTACTCATTCAGGCAACAATACAACAAGCATTTTACAAAACTCATACTAAACAAACCCTCAATCCAAAAAAACTCAAAAATAATTTTAAAACTTGCAACATTTCAACAAAAAAATAAAACTTGAACAAATTAATTAACTTACAAAGAATGCATACAAATAAATTATACAAAAAAATGAACATAAAAATGGGAAATTGAACTTCACCTGAGTGTATGTAAGTAGGTTTTTTGAGACTCAATAAAATGGCAAGAGAGCAGAAAAAATGGGTTATTATCTGGGAGCGTAGTTTGAAAATTTTGAAAACTTAAGAGGGCTTTTTCCGCTTTTTGTGTAGTTTAACTGTTGACTGGAAATTGACGGTAACGATTTATTGTCCGGACCGGCTAATGTCGGTACCCGGTTATACTGCTGATTTGGGTTAGAACACCGTTATGAACACGATTCTAAGTGACACATTCTTTCCTTCTTTTGAGTTGAAGTTATGTCCACCAATTACTTTAGAGTTTGATTAACTTGAATTTGAGTTAAAAAAAATTAAATTTGAAGCTAAAGTACTTTGTATGAAGGTGATTTTATTGTCCTAATGAAAAATATTCTGCAAAGGCAATTTCATCCTGAAATTCCTAATTAAAAATATCTCATTTTGAAAGATAAAGCATTTTTTATGAAGTATTAGTGAAAGTATTCTGCAAAAGTGACTTTATTCTGAAATTTCTAGTTGAAAATATTTCAGTTTGAAGATAAAATACTTTTTACAAAGGCAAAATTCTTATCTAAAAATATCTCAATTTGAAGATAAAATACTTTCTATAAAGGCAATTTCATTGTAAAATTCCTAACTAAAAATAAATAAGTATTTATCACTCAATAACACTTCTTATGATAATTTCTCATATCTTACGTATTTGATTACAAAAAGAAAAATAAAAAAAATTATATATTAGTTTGCTAGTAGTCATAGAACTATTCTTGTAGTAATTTTTTATTCTTTGATTTTGTTGCTAAACATTATTTAGTGTAGTTCGTTTGTTGTATTATTTATTATAGTATTGTTTTACTATTGTCTGCTATTTTGGTTATTATTTATTATCTCTTATACTTTCTTTATGTTATTTTAGATTATTTTTTATCCTAGGCCGGGATCTATCAGAATAGTCTTTTTACCTCACCTCTAAAGTAGAGATAAAGTCTATCTCTATATACACTTTATCTTTCCAACCTTCAATTTTTTGAAATTATATTAAATATGTTATTGTTGTATTGAAGATACAGGGCTGTCAGATAGAAGAACATCTTTTGTTGCCACTGTTTAAGATTTATTCTAGAATTTTTTTTTTGGACTCTTTCACTGTGCCATAACGGGTGGCGCAGTTGTGCGACTGATTGTAGCAACCAAATGCTTTTTTTCCAAGCAATATTTTTCGTGGTGTGTTATCTTTGTTTGATTTGTTAATGGTGGGTTTAATATGATTTGTTATTGCCTTGAAATTCGATATCTTGTTAGCATAGGGTTATATTATGAAACATTGGTCCTTAAATACTGAATAATTGAACATGCTTGCACTGTGGGTGATTTTTATACCTTGGACGTCAAAAATAGTGAAACAAATAATTAAATTTTTGAATTAACTAATGAACAAAAGAATCCAATTTTATGCTTATTCAAGTTTATCTGTAATCTATATCTATAATCTATCTATAATCTATATCTACAATCTATTAAAAGTGTGAAGACCTTAGAAAAGTGATTTAAACTTTTTATACTCTTCTTTAGATAAAACTGTTTTTTCACTATTTTTTAAATTTATTATTTAATTAGTTTTTATTATATTAACTAGACTTCCTAAAATATATAATTAATTAATATTTTTCCTTCTACTAGACTTCTTAAAATATATGGACTCCTAAAATATATGGTAGAAGAATATTCATATTTTTCTTTCTACTATACAATTAGAAAAATACTCTTAAAATAGGACTCTATTAAGTAAATACTTTATAAATTTTGAGATGTAATTTAAACTAGAGAACAAACCGGTTTGCCTATTGGGAGAATATGATTGATGCTCATCTAACTTGATTCGATTGCATGTTTAAATGATGGATGCTTGATTTTCTAACCCTCAATTTATTCACTATTTTTGTTGGCATAATAGAATTCAACATATGTGTGTGTGTGTATATATATATATATATCTTCTTTGCTTTCATTCAAAATCATTCTTTAGGGTCAAAATTTCCCCTCAAACAAGAGTTAGTTGGAGTAGAATCGAAGTTTTGTGATCACTATTATTTTTTCTATATAGTTTACAGGTCGTAGATGAATGTCGGTTGGCTTTGAAGAATTTCTTGTGTAAATATTAGGTTTAATTGTATTGTTTTAATATCTTTATTATCTTATTGTTTTATTTTAATTTACAGATGCTAGATGAATGTAGGTCAGCTTTGAAATTTTTTTTTAGGTAAAAGTTAGGTTTAATTGTATTATCGTAATATCTATATTAGTTTGTTATTTTGTGGTGGTTTACAGTTCGTAGATGAATCTCGATCGGCTTTGAAATTTTTTGTGTGTAAAATTTAAGTTTAATTGTATTGTTTTGATATCTCTTTTATTGTATTATTTTGTTGCAGTTTACAGGTGATAGATAAATGTTGGTCGGCTTTGAGAAATTTTTGTATGTAAAAGTTAGGTTTAGTTGTATTATTTTGATATCTCTATTATCGTATTATTTTGTTATTGTTTACAGGTGGTAGATGAGTGTCAGACGACTTTGAGAAATTATTTGTGTGTAAAGATTAGATTTAATTGTATGATTTTGATGTCTCTATCATTGTATTATTTTGTTGCAATTTACAAATAGTAGATGAATGTCGATCGATTTTTAAAAATATTTTTGGTAAAGATTAGGTTTAATAAATAAATTCTCCATCTTTACATACTCAAAAAATATTAAATTTTATTATTATATTCATCTTTATTATTTAAATAAATATCCTATTTAATTTAATGTTTAAACTCATTAAAGCAAGATACACGCGAAAGGCGCTAAGACCTAAACTAGTATTATATATAAACTACTTCATGTTTCATCTATCTATCTATCTATCTATTGTACTTAATAATATAATGTCCGTACAATAATTTCCTTTTTATGCTTTTATTATTAACAAGATAACTTATCCGCGCTTCGCGCGGCTTCAAAAATGTTACATTATATTTTAAAAAAAAAAACTGATAACTAAATATTGAAAGTATGTTAAACATTTTTTTTAGTCTCCAAATTCAAATAGATGAAATTTTAAGTTCTAACTCATTTTATTGTTAACACTTTACTTTATTTTTTTCCACTAATTTTCATCACTTGGAGTTTTTAGCTATTAAAGATATTGATGTATATGGGCAAAAATCTCTTTTTTAGCTGAAGAGATGTGGCATGTCTTTAAAGTCAATAAAACTGTTTTTTGGAGACTTCATCCCATTTAATTTTCTACTAAATTTTGATTTTGAAATTTGAATTTCTTTCAATCTTCGTAAAGATATACGATCAATCATTAGTTCTAAAACCCAAATTTATGAGAAAATATTCAATCTACTCTTGATATTAGAATATATGATTTGCTAATTGTAATCGTCTTTCTAAAAGATAATAGGTAGTAATAAAGAGTAAAATCAAATTATCTTACTCGTGATTATATTAGAAAGCTCACAAAGCATCTTTGAAATTATTTAAAAGGGCAGTCTGGTGCACTAAAACTTCCTCTATGCGTGAGGCTCGAAGAGGGCTGAATCAATGAGGTTTATTGTATGTAATTTTACAGTATATTTCTGTAAGAGACTGTTTTTATGGATTTGTCCTATGACCTCTACTTTATCGGCTACTCCAAGACTCCCTTCACTCCAAGATTTTCCTTCCTCGTTGAAATTATATTAGGAAAAGAAAAAACAGAATACAAATATCTATCACTAGATGATTGTGAATTCTCACTTCCTTTGTCCTTAAATCAACCATAATCAACAAGTTAAAATAAATTTAAAATAATGAAACAATACACATAATCGTGTTAACAACTTCCTTGTACACCTTCATTTTTTTCATTCTTATTCTTATTAGCACAATCACAATATAATTCACACACCAACACAATTTCACTCCTTTAATTGTTTTGACTTATTTTTACAAATACATGTCTCTTTATAATTGGATATATAAGAGGAGAGTGATTTATTTTTCACTCACATTTGACATACTCCTTGCACAAAGTAAATAAAATATCAATTATCGACAAACACGACACAGTACACCTGTCATATTCATATACTAAATTGAAATTCTGAAAAAATAACACAATTCACAAAAAAAAAAGTAAAAAATAAACCCATTTACTTATATAAACCTTCAGTTACACATTTTTACACGTTATAAGTAAAAATCCAACAAAAAATCATATCTTGTAGACTGTCATGTCGCTTTTATTGCCTCACAGAGAGAAGATCTTTTTCACACTGCAAATTCATGTCGATACTATATTCTCTAATCCACCTTCTTTGCCATGTGGTAAGCATGTGAATCTACTTTCACATAGAAAACTATATACAAAGTGCTATAGAGCTTATGAATTACAAGTTATAATATGTAACTCATACATTACAATCTTTTGGTATGACTAAAATAATAGAAGAAGAAAATAATGTGACACATTTAAGAAATAGATACATAGAATATCTTTATTTTTTAAGCAATTTGTTTAGGGGAAAATTGATAGAAAATTATCAAAATAATGAAAGAATAATGATAGGGCTGAATTAAATCACTTTTCTTATTTTTTGCATATTTATATGCATATATAAATATAGATATATGGATCGTTGGGTACCAAAATGATATTAAAAAAAAGAAATAAAAAGAGCTAATGAAGAAAAGAAAAACGATCACCTTCTTTCTTTTCTTTTCTACGATCGCTTCGTAGAATTTTATGATTGATTAAAATTAATCAAAAGTTAAAAAATCATGTAACAAAAAATAAAAAAATTAATGAAATAGAAAAAATCAATTAAAGACATATATTCTTAGTTGAACCTATCCTCATATTACCATCATAAGACCCTCCTTCCTCTGTAAAATCAATATATATATATAGTCCCCGAAAATGTCCCGCACGTAAGTTCCTTTGTCGTTGGGGGGAAAAAAAGAGATTTTTTTTAGATTCTCAATTCTGCCTTTTTTGATTCCATGTTTTTCGTTGGTCAACAACCAACTAAAGTGCTCTATACTTCTTCACTACTCGTACAGGCTTGACGGAGTTAAGCTGTATTGAGGGAATCGTTTTGTCTCAATCAATCAAGAATGCCTCAACTAGATAAATTCACTTATTTCAGACAATTATTCTGGTCATCTGATGCTTCCTTGGCCGTGTGGAACATGGATTAGCATTATGCCATTCCTACAAGTGATGACCCACCCAGGATTGCTATGTACAGATTTAGAGATCAAATATAATATGTTTCTTTCCATTCCTCGTGAGCCACTTATTTCTCTAAAACAGGAGATTAAAGTCATTTTTCTCCTTTTTCCCAAAAAGTCGACGGCGTTACACCATTGGGATACTTCGAATAAACTTGAGTACATATAGGATACACCGGTGCTAAAACCTTTTCTCGAGATATCTTCCAAACTGTTGGGGAACGATCACCTTCTTTTTTTTCTTTTCTACGATCGCTTCGTAGAATTTTATGATTGATTAAAATTAATCAAAAGTTAAAAAATAATGTAACAAAAAATAAAAAAAATAATGAAATAGAAAAAATCAATTAAAGACATATATTCTTAGTTGAACCTATCCTCATATTACCATCATAAGACCCTCCTTCCTCTCTAAAATCAATATATATATATATATATATATATATATATTACTTCTATTAATAAGAGTGAAGAAGCATGCAACTCTTCGTCAACATGTCTGCTTCTTCACCTGTACCGTGATTTTACTATATTATACCTAATTAATTATTTTAAATTATTTATATATAAGAAAATTAATAATACTTAATTAAAAAAGGTAAAATAGACATTTATGACATTTCTATTTCAACTACTTCAATCGTAGTTTTATTATATCACCTCAAATTAATTATTATAAATCATCTAGGTATTAAATTAATAATATTTAACAAATAATAAAATAGATATAAATGATAAATCAATTCTTGATGTTTAAAATTAATAGGACATCTTATATGAGACTTATTTAAAAACATTAACAAGTATGTTTGCTCCATGATTTTATAATACTACCCTAATTAATTATTGTAAGACATTATATATAAGAAAATTAATAATATTTAATAAAAAAGGTAAAATAGACATTTATGACATGTCAACTTCGGTTGCTTCAACCGTAATTTTACTATATCACCTCTAATTAATTATTATAAGTCATTTACGTATTAAAATTTTAATAATATTTAATAAAAATAAAATTGTCATAAAATGATAAATTAATTCTTGATGTTTTAAATTAACATGACATCTTATATGAGACTCATTTAAATTTTTGTCACAAATATTTTTTCATAGTAATTTTGTTATATCACTTTTAATTAGGTATTATAAATCATTTAGGACATATCCACTTCGCTGCTTCAATCATAAAATTTGGTTGACTCTCGAATTTATTTCAGTGCTACTTAAATTAGAATAGAAGAAAAAGTATTATAAATCATAATAATTAAAAACTTAAATTATTTTAAAAATATAATTGAATATCAATGCCACAAAAATTTGGATAAGGAGAGTAACATATATTATTTGAAAATTACATAAAAAAATATTATAAATTACAATGGCTAACAATTTAAAATATTTAAAAACATATTAAGAATCTGATTGATTATCTAAATTATATTTGTATCACGTAAATTCGGGATAGTTTTGACATTTTATAATTTGCATGTTTTATTATTTTAATTTAGTAATTTGTTGATTCTAATGATGTTTTTGAATTTAACATATTTTAGAAATTTAGTACTTTTAGAAAGAGGGTTATGGATATGCCTATATAGCACCTCTCTAAGGCCAAGATTTCAATTTATTCTTTTTTGATATTTTAATTCTTTTTTTTTTTGCTAAAAAATTAATAATAATTTATAAAGTTATAGAAAGATTTATTGCACACAATTATGTCATTACAAGAATAGTCATTACTATCCCACCCTTTCATATGCATTTCTATTGTTTCAAGTATGTCTATTAATGTACCACCATTAATATTCATTATGAATTATTAAGAAAAATAAGTAAATGCAATTTAAAAATCTATTGAATTGTGTATAAAATGCGTATGAAAAGAGACGAAAAGGGTAACATTTCTATTTCTTTCACCCAATTTATTGAAATTTTTGAGTTAGCATCTTTGTCCCTTTTTCATTTTTATTTTGTTCTTCATCTCTTTTTACTTTTTTTATTTGTGATTTATTTTATGATGTTTATGACATGTATATAAAGTTATGAAAAAATCTATATTTGATTTTGTAGATGACGCTGGCCGTAGTGCTCAATCATATATAAGTTAAAGTATCGATAAAGACAAATAGAGAAAGAAATAGAAATTTCATGTTTCAAAGTCTCAAGAGGAGGGTAGTATAAAAATATTTTCAAGTAAGGATGCATCTTCGCCCCTTTTTCATTTTGTCCTTCATCTCTTTTTAATTTTTGATATGTGATTTATTTTATGATGTTTTATGACGTATGTACAAGGTTATGAAAAAAATTGCATTTGATTTTGTAGAAGACGATGGTCATAGTGCTCAACCTTATATGAGCTAAAGTATCGATAAAAATCAAATAGAGAAAGATATAGAAGTTCCATGTTTTAAAGTCTTAAGAGGAGGAGGAAAGTGTGAAAATACTTTTAAGGATGTATGTATGTAATTGATTTTTTTTTATTTTTCTTTACTTTTTGTTTCATACTTTTTAAATTGTCAACCACAAATTACTATAAATTGACCATAGAAAAACAAATGAATACAAATTAAATGCAAACTTTTCCATAACTCTGCACACACATCATAGGAAGAAATCACAGAAAACAAAAAAGAGAGGATATATGAATTATCAGAAATCACAAAATAAAATAAAAAAAGTTAATGAATAAAATAATAATTATCACCTGCTTTCATTTATTTTTCTATGGTCTATTTATAGTAATTTGTGGTTGACAATTTAAAAAGTATGAAACAAAAATTAAAAAAAAAATAGAAAAAAATCAATTACATACATACATCCTTAAAAATATTTTCACACTTTCCTCTTCCTCTTAAGACTTTGAAACATGAAACTTCTATCTCTTTCTCTATTTGGTTTTTATCGATACTTTAGCTCATATAGGGTTGAGCAGTATGACCATCGTCTTCTACAAAATCAAATGCGAAATTTTTCATAACCTTATACATACGTCATAAAACATCATAAAATAAATCACATATCAAAAAATTAAAAAAAGATGAAGAACAAAATGAAAATGAAAAAAGGGCAAAGATGCATCCTTACTTGAAAATATTTTTATACTACCCTCCTCTTAAGACTTTGAAACATAAAATTTCTATTTTTTTCTCTATTTGTCTTTATCGATTCTTTAGTTCATATATGATTGAGCACTATGGCCAGCGTCATCTACAAAATCAAATATAGAATTTTTCATAACTTTATATACATGTCATAAACATCATAAAATAAATCACAAATCAAAAAAGTAAAAAGAAATGAAGAACAATATGAAAATGAAAAAGGGACAAAGATGTTAACTCAAAATTTTCAATAAATTAGGTGAAAGAAATAGAGATGTTACCCTTTTCATCTCTTTTCATACACATTTTATACACAATTCAATAGATTTTTAAATTGCATTTACTTATTTTTCTTAATAATTCATAATGAATATTAATGGTGGTACATTAATAGACATACTTGAAACGATAGAAATGCATATGAAAGGGTGGGATAGTAATGACTATTCTTGTAATGACACAATTGTATGCAATAAATCTTGCTATAACTTCATAAATTATTATTAATTTTTTATTAAAAAAAAAAATAATTAAAATTTCAAAAAAAGAAGAAAAAAGATAAATTGAAATCTTGGCCTTAGAGAGATGCCACATAGACATATCCATAAGGAATCGGAGGAATATAAAACTTGGCACGAACTTTCACTTAGGCACCTCAAATGGACGTTATTCACTTTTGGCACTTCAAATAGCCCTAAAGTGTGTCACTTTGGCACCTTTCGACATCAACACTGGTGAGTGAGTCTCACTCGCTGCCAACATGAAAAAAGGGTCAATTAATTTGTGTCAACTCATTTAAATTTCCACATCACTATATACACCTATAATTATTATTTTTTATTGAAAAAAAATAAAACACATGGAAAGGGACCAATTATAAAAAGACATTTGTCCTTTTTATAAAAATAATTTTTATCTAATTAATTTAAATAAACAATATTAATAACCCCACCCCCACCTTATATCATCTTCCTAAACACCCCACCCCACCTCATATCATCTTCCTCAACCCACCCCATCCCCTAAATTGCTTGCCGCCTCCCTACCCACCCACGCCTTTCATATTGTCTTCTTCAATCCACAAACGCCCGCCCCTGCCACCCCCACCCCCAACGTTTTCTTTTTCCTTTTTCTATTCATACATTTTTCTTCTATTTTCTTTCATACCCACTATCAAATTTCCATTACCACCATAGCATCACAATCACTAAACTCAATTACCATTCAAATCCACCACCTACACAGCTTATTCCCACTCTTTGAAATAAAAGGAAAAAAGAAATCTCTTTTTATTTTTTATTTTCGCATTCTTGAGGATCAGAACTTCTTTCACCTCATCTCTCTCTTTAGCATTTGAACGTTTTTTCTTAACCTGGAGTGCTTCTTTAGTGCGTGCTGATTATAGTCAATCAGTTAGGATGCAGATGGTCTATGTACTTGGTGTATTTCTTTGCTAATATTGATAGCAGGATTGGAGAAAACTGTCACCTCGTAACATCAGTTTTTTTGAGAAAGAATACATACACCTCAATTTTTTTTAACTCAATTATCATCAATTCTTGAAAAAACTTGCATTTTCATAAAATAGATACAGAGGGTTATGTATACTTTGGGTGTTTTGAACATTGATTTGTAGGTAGAGTGAGGGTGTGGGCGCTGGGTATTTGGAGAAGAAGGAGATTTGGTTGGTTGGGTGGGGGCTGGGTATTTGGAGAAGATGATTTTGGTAAGTGGGTGAAAGTGTTTGGAGAAGATGGGTTTTGGGAGGTAGGGGTGAATGGGAGGTGTTTGATTATTTTTTTATTTAAATTAATAATTTAAAAGTTATTTGGATAAAAAACGAGGAAAATATGGTAAAATTAAATTAAAAATGAGCGAAAATACAGCTATCACGCGCCAAACCGTGAGTGTAATACACTCTCTTTGCTGAATCAGCAAAAAGTGTCAAATGACACGTTTTATGGCTACTTGGGGTGTCAAAAGTGAACAACGTCCACTTGAGGTGCCTAAGTAAAAATTCATGCCAACTTTAGGGGGCCACCGATGAGTTTTGCCATATATATATATATATATATAGATTTGCGGCATTACAATCAAGATTCCATGTTTAATATTGTCATATAAAATCAAATAAATAGAATATTATTACAGAGAAGGAATTAGGAGTGGCCCCAAAAGGAAGCTAACATTAAGAGCATGTTAAATGTGAAAAAACTAAGGAAATTATATTACATTAAATTATGTTATAAGCTTCAAAGTAACGAACATGCAAAAATCAGAAGAACTCTAAAGCAGAATGAAGATAAAATATTAAGAAGATACAATTTGATGTAATTCTAAAAAAAAAGGTATGAAATCTAAAGCAGAATGAAGAAGAAAAAGGGAAAGAAAAATTCTATGAAAAGATATATTTTAGAATTTGATCGAATATGACGACTATAATAAAAGGTATTTATCGATATCTCACGAACAATCATTAATTGTTTTTTGTTTTCTACCCGTTGTCTGATACCTGCATTGGAGCCCCGACTAATCCGGATCGCACACTGCAACCCCCATTCGAGCTCTGGGTATGGAGAAAATCCTGTTGAGAGCCCCGAAAAATTCGGATCGCGCACTGCAGGCCTCATTCTGAGGGTGGCGCTCTCAACAGAATTTTCTCCATAGCCAGAGCTCGAACCCGAGACCTCTGGATAAGGATGGAGTAGTCTCACTACTACACCATAACCCATGTTGGTCATTAGTTATATTAACTAATTGACTTATTTAGCTAACTACTAAAATATAGATAAATGAAATGACATTAATATCTTTGATCTTCAACACTCTCCGTCAAGTTAATCGTGATATAAACGCGTTGAAAACATTTAGCATGTGTTCAGTAAGGAGGAAAATATTTTGTAGAAAAATAAATGATTTTTTTTACTTATTTCCTTGTGTTTGGTATGCAACCAAAGGATAATATCCTAAAAATATTTGTATATATCTAACACATAATTATGAACATGAATAGGGTGAAATTAAGGGGTGAGGGATAGGGGTAGGGGAGAATAGAGGTCTAGATTGTTGTGATTTGACTTTTAATAAGGAAAATGGGTGGGGCAAGTGGGTTAGGTGGTGTTGGGCGGGGATGAATCGTTGTAAGAGTGGGAAGAGACAATGTTCGTTGTTTTCTTTACTTTCATTAAGGAAGTCACTTTTCTTATTCCTCTGAGAGCTTGTTTTTCTAAAGAAAATATTTTTCATAACTTTTACCAATCAAGTATGAGGAACAACAACTACCTAGTATAATCCCATTTAGTGGATCTGGGGAGGGTAAAGTGCATGCAGTTATTCCTGTTGGGCATGCAGTTGTTTCCAATAGAACTCCTCTCCCCCCCCCAATCAAGGCAAAAACAATCTAGACAAAAATACAATATAAGAACTGTAGACACCTAAAATTTATTGGATCAAATTCATATAAAATTTGAATTTGATCCATATTTTATTAGGTCTAAAATTATTTTGGGCTTAAAAAAAATGATAAGCCCATTTTACTCCTCATCAAGGTCCATCTCACTTTGAAGCCCAAACTCATCAAGTGACGTGGCATCCCAGTCAAATCCAAGACCAATGAGACGCTGCACATGTACAAATAATGTGAAAGTCTCATTTAAATTCAACAACCAATCAAAAGACGCCAAGTGTCAAAGTGACATGTTTCGGCCAATCACAAACAACTAGGCCTACCCTTTATAACTATAAATAGGGGGTAACATAACATTTCAAGGAAGAAAGAAAGAAAAAAGAGGATATTCTGCAAACATTGGAGGAAACTTCTGCATTAACTACATAACTCTTCAACGAATTGACTAACGGAGTTCTGCCCGAAGATCAACTCGACAAGATGAAGTGTTGTCAGACAATTTCTGGAGATCCAAACACATTTCTAGGAGACTCAAATCATCGTACATTCGAGAATCACGGAAAAACTTAGGAGAGAAGAATCGGGAGAATAACGAAATTGTACCCGCAAAATTCATTTATATAAAATTATTTTTTTTGTTTATTTTATTTTTTGCTTGTAGTTAATTTTCAACATTAACGAAAATTTGTTGCGAACAAATTGGCACGCCTAATGGGATCAGTTTTGCTCTTCATCTCCTCCTCGTAAAAGTCAAAGAAAATCACATATTCAACTACTACAATGAACTTCAGAAAATCAATGAAGTTTCGTGCAAGAAGTCTACTACTGCCACGTCTACTGAGATCAAACTTGTTGTCCCCATCAATCGACGCAATCTCAACGCTTGTGCTTTGGATGGATCCCAATACTTCACCATTTTGGATATGACAAAAAAGAGAAAATCTCAAATTTCGGCAGTAACTACAACCTCTAGGGGCAACTTCGCATCTATGTTATCAGATGAACCGTCTGAAACTGGCTGCAACTTTGGAGAATCTGAAAACTTGATGAATTCTCCAAATTTAACGAAAGTCAACACCTTCATGGTTGATGCAATTGACTTGGACGAGAAGTTTGCAATGATGGAGCAAACCATTGAAGCCTTGAAGAAGTTCGTTGATGAGAAAGATCATCAAATCGCCTGACTTATAAACAATTTAGATCTCTACGATCCTGGAGAGTCAAATTATAATCTAACGCCACGAGAAAAAGTTGATGGTGAATCTCTCATCAAGACAAGTGATAATTACTACGATGATCGATCCGCTTCAGTGGCTACTCTAACAGTTCAACAACTGCAAGATATGATTGCAAACACCATCAAGGCACAATATGGAGGTCTGTCACAAAGTTTCGTAGGATACTCAAAGTCGTATTCTAAGTGAATCGAGGGCTTACCGATGCCAATTGGATATCAACCGCCAAAGTTCCAATAATTTAATGGAAAGGGAAGTCCAAGGCAACACATCGCTCATTTCGTTGAGACTTATAGCAGTGCTGGTATACATGGCGATCTTCTTGTCAAGCAATTTGTTCGCTTCTTGAAAGACAACATTTTTTATTGGTACATTGACTTGGAGTCTGGATCAATTGAATTTTGGGAGCAACTAGAAAGTCAGTTCCTAAATCGTTTCTACAGTACCCATCATATGGTCAGCATGATGGAGTTGACAAACACAAGAAAAGTAAAGATGAGCCTGTACTGGATTACATAAATCGTTGGCGAACATTGAGCTTTAATTGCAAGGATAAACTTTCTGAAACTTCTGCGGTTGAAGTTTGCATTCAAGGGATGCGTTAGAGCCTTGTGTATATCATCCAAGGAATTAAGCCTCAAACTTTTGTAGAATTAGCTACGCGCGCTCATGACATGGAGTTAAGTATTGCAAGTCATAGAATGGTGTCACCTATTTTTGATCCTAGGAAGGAAGTCACAAAATTTGAAGACTCATCTGAAGACCAAATTGGGGAATCTATGACGACAACTGTGAGTTTTACGAAGTCCCCTAAAAGACAAAAGTTAAAAGAGGAAGCTCCAAAGCAACAAATGCGAGAGGTGAAAATCAACCAACCTTGAAAGAGTTACAAGCAAGGGTATATCCTTTTCCCGACTCTGATGTTCCTGAAATTCTTGACGAGTTGTTAGCCAAAGAAGTCATTGAACTTTCTAAGTCAGAGCGACCTGAAGAATCAAACAAAGTCGATGATCCTAAATACTATAAATTTCACCGCATTGTTGGTTATCACACCACAAAATACTTCATCCTGAAGGAAAAGATCACGACATTAATGCAAAAGGGAAAGATCATCATTAATGATGGCGATATAGTTTATGCAAATCATGTTAGCACCAAACTGCACCATATGAAAGGTTCAATTTCAAAAGTTCTACAAGCCATGCGCTCTGTGGAATCACCAAAAGTTAAAAAAATTAGCATGATACAATTTGGGAGCTTTGACCCAATTAGGGTTCCAGCCTTTAAGAAAACAATGAGCAAATCCATGCAAAATGACTTCTCCAATAGCAAGAAGGGTGATACTTGGACATTGATCGCTCGCAAAAGAAAAAAAAAATCAAAAGGCTTCTAAACTCCAACTTTCAAAAGTCGACACAAGATCAAGTGCAAATTTATTTCAACCAATGGGGCAATAAATACCAAACTGAAGTGGAACCATACTCCATTACAAAGGGTTGGAAGGAAAGTTACATTACAAGAATTCTTTCCTAAAATGCTCTTTTATGCACGAGCTTAAACTGCAAGTCAAAAATGCTCCTTGCTGCACGAGCTTAAATTGCAAGTCAAAAATGCTCCTTGCTGCACGAGCTTAAACTGCAAGTCAAAAATGCTCCTTGCTGCACGAGCTTAAACTGCAAGTCAAAAATACTCCTCGATGCACGAGCCTAAATTGCAAGTCAAAATGCTCCTCGATGCACGAGCCTAAACTGCAAGTCAAGATGCTCTTCGACGCACGAGCCTAAACTGCAAGTCAAAATGCTCCTTAAGGCACGAGCTTAAACTGCATGTCACTCTTGGCCCGCATGAGTCTAAACTGTGAACGACTCTAAAAAAAAGTATGAAACTTGAATGCATATTTGGAGTCCTTTGAAGATGCCGTCTTAAAGCAAAAGAATTCTTCATTATCTCCCAAGCAATAAATTCTTCTCGACAAGAAAAAGACTTGTGGTACTTTGAATATTGCCCTAGTCTGGCCTTCAATATATTGTGGAAGTGATGCGGCCTAAAACTTGAAGTAGATGATAAAATTCATGAAGTATCCAAAATCTGAGGAGAAATAAAATATCACAAGATTTAGGCTGCAACTTTGGAAAAGTACCTGAGAAAATATCAAGGTTATATGCTGATGGATTTCATGCTTAATGTAGATCTGTGAGTCTACTTTACAATGCAAAAAATAGAACCTGATTCTGATACTTCCACGTCAAGATATGGAATTTATCGTGACGCTGCGCAAAACTGAAATAACCAACGAACCAAGACTAGAAGGCTATTTTTGGAGAAATATCTGGGATGATTCGGATGCAACCTAATTGTGGTTTCTGCGTGAGATGTAGCTCTGTGAGTCTAATTTCCAATGCGAAAAATGGAATCTAATTCTGATACTTCCACGTCAAGATATGGAATTTATCGTGACTCTGCGCAAAGCTAAAATAACCAGTGAACCAAGATTAGAAGGCTGTTTTGGGAGCAATATCTGGGATGATTCAGATGCAATCTAATTGTGGTTTTCGCGTGAGACGTAGATCTGTGAATCTAATTTCCAATGCAAAAAATGGAACCTGATTCTGATACTTTCACGTCAAGATATGGAATTTATCGTGACGCTGCGCAAAGTTGAAATAACTAGCGAACCAAGATTAGAAGGCTATTTTTGGAGCAATATCTGGATGATTCGGATGCAATCTGACTGCGATTCTCGCGTAAGACATAGCACTACGAGAAATGGCTCCTGATTTTAATACTCCTACATTAAAATAAGGAATTTATCGTGACGCTGCGCAAAATTGATAAAATAGGACATTGAATTCCATTTTTTATGAATCAAACAACTCATATTTTGTTCTCCCATCTGAGAATAAATATTTTTGTGGATGTGTACCTAGTACTTGCTCACCAAAGTCAGAAAAGGCCACCCCCTGTGTCAATATTATCAAGCTGGATGGCACTACGTATGTGATCCTTGAAAAGAATGGGATGCTCTCACTCAAGGCCTCTTTATCGCTGAGCCCCACAGATGAGATGCACCACATGCTTGCTTTGCAACGATGGACTGCAGACACTCAGAACTTCATTATCACAAGGTCGCAAGAATGACACCAAGTACATGCTCACTGAAGCTAAAATGGAAAACTTTCAGCGTCGTCAACGATAAAATCAGATCATTCCAAGTCACTTTCTTATCAAGGAGTAAGGAAGTAGTGCACTAAATGGTTCAACATCAATCATGTTGATTTTTTTGGTCTGACATCAAGACCATTTGCATAAACCTGCACAAAAAAATGAAGATGTAACACATATACAGTGTTGATCGGATAAAGCTTCTCGGTTTTATGCGGATTGATGTCAACTACGTGAACTTCAATCTAGCAATAGGTGTCGGTACCAAAGACATGATGCTTCTATTTGGCATGATCAACATTGGGAGAAACACATCAGTTTAGTTCAACATGGCTGATGAAATTTGATTTTCAACCATTGATCTTCTATCCCAAGATGCAAAGAGTTTTCTATGCCAAGATTTAAGGAAATAGGTACAAATTTTCTTGCCAAGAATAGAAAAGAGTTGCTCCGAGTGTCCATTTTCAAGGCATCACAGGGAATATTGCTCGCCAAATCCGTGAGAAAATGGGTGAAGCACCTAGTTGTTGCTCATTAAAAAACTGTGACTCAAAAATGAGGACCACTACAAATAAATCGTTGGTTGCTTTGACGAAGACTTTCATGACATGAAAGTTCATGGAGGAAACTTTAGTTAGACCACTCGTAAGCATTGGTCTAACTGGGATGCACCGATGAGAAACAAATACATTTGAGGTCACGAGAATGAAAACACATTCATGAGTACTTCAAGTCTCTCCGCCAAGTTTCGACAAGCCTACACGTCGATTAACCTTGAAGTAGGGGGCATCTGTAGACACGTAAAATTTATTGGATCAAATTCATATAAAATTTGAATTTGATTCATATTTTATTAGGTCTAAAATTATTTTGGGCTTAAAAAATAATAATGATAAGCCTATTTTATTCCTCATCAAGGTCCATCTCACTTTGAAGCCCAAACTCATCAAGTGACGTAGCATCCCAGTCAAATTCAAGACCAATGAGACGCCGCCATATGTACAAATAATGTGGAAGTCTCATTTAAATTCAACAACCAATCAAAAGACGCCAAATGTCAAAGTGACATGTTTCGGCCAATCACAAGCAACTAGGCCTACCCCTATAACTATAAATAGGGGGTAACATAACATTCCAAGGAAGAAAGAAAGAAAAAGAAGGATATTCTGCAAGCATTGGAGGAAGCTTCTGCATTGACTACACAACAACTCTTCAACGAATTGACTAACCGAGTTCTGTCCGGAGATCAACTCGATAAGACGAAGTGTTGTCAGACAATTTCTGGAGATCCAAACACATTTCTAGGAGACTCAAATCATCCTACATTCGAGAATCACGCTGCAAAGGCCCTCAAATTACGGAAAAACTTAGGAGAGAAGAATCGAGAGAATAACGGAATTGTACCCGCAAAATTACCTTAAATAAAATTATTTTTTTTGTTTATTTTATTTTTTGCTTGCAGTTAATTTTCAGCGCTAACGAAAATTTATTGCGAACGAGAACGAAAAACAATAGGTACTAACACAACAACAAATAATAACAAAAATAAGACTACCACAAAGTAATATTATACTATAGCTATCCGAAACAACACCCAACACCAAAATCCCAAGATAAAAACACTATTAAGACATATTCCATCTTACTCCCGCCTAACCTAAACCATTTAAACTCTAGGGTCTGTCGTCAAACTTCCAACTTAGCACTTAATACTCGGTCGTCCTCACCCTTAATGCACTTCACTTGGTTACGATCATGAACCCTCCACTCCCTAGTCTTGACTAACCTATATAACTTCTTATTCTCGTCTTTATCCTCTATTTTTGTGTACAACCGAACATGAAAAAATAAAAAATATTTTTAGAACACACCCTTAATTTGGATTCAAATACTTATGTTGCACTCTGCTAAGCCCTTTAGTGAGACTATTATTAGATTAATCCTTACAAACAATGTATTTAGGTGACAAGTCCTATTGGATTCGTTCTTTCGCAAATGACAATCAAGTTTAATATATTTAATTTTTTCTCAATATATTAAATTCATAGAATTATGTCAAAATAGTTACGTTTCAATTAAATCGAGTATTTTCTGAAACTATATACAATATCAAATCTTTCAAGTAGATCTTTCCAAACAACATGGGCATTCGAGACATGCATTATCCCATCAAAAGTCATTTGCTAGATAATTCATTATCGTGAAAAAGTAACTGAATTAATCCTTTTTAAGTGATAGTTCATTTACTATTCCAAATTTATTTTTACTCAACAAGGTAATTTTATAGATCGAATTTTCACAAAATAATTTTGATACCTGTCAATTGATATGAGATAATCTGAATTTTACTGATATTTGAAAGATGAAGAAACAAGGCATAGTTGTAGCCCATTGCAGGGACTCGATTTGAACCACAATGAACTTGATTTGAATCAAGATGGTGCAAGATTTGCTCTCTACTCGTTTTCATTTTCTATGAACCTTAAAAAACTTCACAATTTTACAGAACCTAATTTTGATAGCATAAGTAAGATATAAATGTATGCTAGAATTTTGGGCTTAATAGCTCTAATATAATTTAGAAGATCGAATGGTATAAACCCTAGACCGAGAGAAGTTAAGATGAAACGAAAAGAAGAAAGAAAGAATTTATAAGAAATAATTGTAATCAGAAACCAAACATTTATAAATAACTCACTAAATAAGGAAAGAAGAATTTGTACGAAAAAATACTTTTAGATTAATTCCATAAAAGTCATTCAACTTTTTCTTTTTTCTTTTGGTAAGCAAGGATTTCATAGATTAATTAGGGAGCAGAGTTTTTCCCCGACTGTGTCAGGGGACAAAAGCATAGAGTTTCCAGCCACAACCCGGCTTGGTGGGTTAATAACATTGTTTGAAATTAATCTAGTTGAATGTGTTCCTACTATATCAGAATGTAGAAGAGCTTGGACTGATAGAGGAGAAACATGCAATACCAAAAAAGAAGCACCAAAAAGATTGGCATTCTTTCCTTCTTTTGCCAGTTGATCAGCCACCTTGTTTTGTTCTTTAAACACGTGCAGTAGTGTTGCTGCATCCAGTTCCCTCAGAAGGCACTTGCATTCATTTAGAATGTTAGAATAGAGAGGGTGACCATTTGATACAATATTCAATAGAGTTATACAATCAGTGTTGATGATGAACATTCAACTTTAATATAATTGTAGTAAAATTGTTAAAATATTCTTCTAACTACAAAATCATTCAACTTTCACTTAATTTATACCATATCATTTTGCCGTCTCTGATGAACTTCACTGAAAATTATAATCATCTCATTTTAAAGTAAAAAAGCTTCATTACCCCAGAAATTAATTGATATGAATACACATTCTATACACTGTTACTTTTCTTTTTAGTGCTTTCTTTATTTGGAATGTATGAATTAATTATTTAGTACTTCTTTTATTTGAAATCTATGAACTTAGTGTATTGAATATTAATAATTATTTTTAGCATTATTTATTATGTCACTCTTAAAGAAATTGATTTAAGATAATTAGGGGAGTGCTAAGAGAGAAAATTAAGAAATTGCTATTAATTTTTTTCGTAAAAATCTTCAACTATAAATTTTTAACAGAAAAATCACATAACCTAAAGATACTAAATTTTCTGATGAATAATTCACTTTTTTTTTTTTGTTGGAAAAACTAGTTAAGAAATAGATACAAACCAAAACCTCAAGAACAAAAAATGGAGAAAAAAAGTTGCTGGTATAATATTAGAGGTCACAATAAATATGCAAAATCAATTTTCTCGAACTCTTCAAATCAATAGTCGTCTTCTCTAATTCAAATAAAAAACTTTGCTCCATACTAAAATAACAAGAACCCAAATGTGTATGGTAAATTTAACTAATTAAGGTGTATTTTTATTTTTTGATTTCTCAATTTTATATAAAAATTGGTGTATCTTTCAATATTGTTGGTTGCTTATCAAGTTGTATTATTCGTTAATAAATACACATACAAAGAATATAAAACATGATTTTTCAATAAAACTTCAAACAACGATTTTATATTGTACGAAAAGTTATTCATTAAATTCACTATTTCCTATCCCAAAAATTAAAAATTAATTAAAAAATATTATTTAAGGAAATGAAAAGGGGGAATTAAGGATTTCACATAAATCCTTTACCGTATACTCCCTTCGTCTAATTTTATGAGTCATAATTTAACCAAACACAAAGTTAAAGAAATAAAAAAAAGACTTGATATTTTTATCAAACTATCCTTTATTAAAAAATATACTACTATTACCTAAATTAAAAAATTACGTTTAACTGAGTGCATCTCCTTCCCTTCTGTCAATAACACCTACTTAACTCCACCTGCCTTCAGACTAATACCAGTCCGATACGCCACCCCTTTGTTTCACCTCTTCGAACCATTTACGACCATAATAGAAATTAAGGATTTGTTATCGAATCTCAGGAACGGGAGAGGGCGAAAATTAAGAATTTGTTCAATCCTTTTATCGAGTTTTTTATCTTTTACTTTGTTTAAAAAATATTTATGTAATGCAATTTAAAAAATATTGCTATGTCTTGCAATAATCAATCTAATTATGTACATATAGGTTTTCTTTATTTTTCATTTTCTCGAAGTGGAATTTCAAAATGGTATTTAAAAGTAATTCCGGAATTTTTCAAATTTGAAAAATATCAAAAAATTATTTGTATTTTTTTCTTCACTCCAAATCTCACATAAAAATTCAAAACTATTCTAATTTTTATTCATGACTAGACACAATTTCAATTTTCAAATATCATTTTTCTTTCTGCAAACAAAAATTACTAGAACCTTTTCCAAATTTGCAATTTTCATAGTCAAATGGGCCTTTAAGATTTCAATAATGAAAAAATAACATAAACATATACCTTAACTTACCATGTTTACACAAATCCCATCCTTACAAAGTAATTACAAAAATCTCAACTAATTATCTTCATTAGATCTATCAGAAGCTAATTATATATCTCAGCAGACCCAAAATTGAAAAAAATGCATTGAAAACTAATTATGCATCTTTACAAAGAAAAAAAATATATCTTTACATCAAGAGCTAATTATGTATCTCGATAGACCCAAAATCAAAACTTCAGTAATTATGCAAAAAGATGAATTTTTCTGTTATTAAGTTTCAAACTATCGAAATTTATTAGCAGCCAAGTTTAACGTGAGAAAATCTTTAGTTTTGGGCCTTTTAGCAGTCTATATTACTCGAAATCAATTCGTTTGAACTGCTCTCACAAGATTAACTCCAAGTGCAACTAAAGTATTTCCTCTTTACCATGCAATAAAACCTCCACTCATGTCCCTCCACAATGAATCCTTTTGAGAGGCAAGAAACTCTGATATATGAAACACACCAACCATAGGTATTGCTTTAACACGAATGCACATCGAAAAAATTCTTCTGTTATTTTTAGGGGGGAACATCCAAACAAAAAAAATTCACATCTGTAACGCCCCGAAAATGGTCTCGAGACGTCACACGGTGCTTAGGACCATAAGTGATCCCAAGCTAACCCATGTACTGACATACTGTTAAGCAACTGATTAAATATGCATAAAATAACTGAGTTTACTATGCGGAAATATAATAATGATGGATTCTGTAAAAATACTATACTTATACAATTGTACATTCTGATATAGTCTGAAAAGAGGGACTGAAATTACATGACTAACTCTAACTGACATCTATGAAGCCTCTACTACACTGACTATAGATAGTTGAGATGCGACTCCAACTACCAATAATCAATACATATGAGTAAGAAAGTAAAGTACATAAATAGCATCTGACTAAAGTCCCCGAAGCAGGAGGACTCATCATCTGCTGGAATCTACAACTGGCTGATTCTGACTGTACATACTACAACTTCTACCTACATTATGAGACAATGTAGCACATAGACATATATGTGGATCAGTACTTTGAGGATGTACTGAGTATATGAGGGTGAATGCATAAGTAAAACAATAACTATGTGTATACTCATAGATTTTCAAATAATGCATGCTAAGTGTAAATGATTCACATTGGCTTGAATAACTGAAAGTTGAAAATCATAAATCATGAATGATAAAGCACATTGTACAAATCTTGTGAGCCATAAAACTTAGTTCTAAAAGTTGTACTTGCATTCTGTTTTCAAATCACTCAAGCTAAGTGCAGAAATGACTCGTCTTTATCATCTGAAAACTGAAAGCTGAGATCTAATAACTGAAGTGTTATGTAAGATAATATTTGAGTAAAATTGTGAGCCTTCACACTTAGTTTCTAAAAGCTTTTCTGTTATTATTTCTGTTAGGATCTATTCTGTAAAACTTTTCTATTAGGGAGGTTCTTCTAACCGACATAAACCATGTGAGCTATCATGGAGTTCAACATCTTACCCACGTTGGGGAGAGTCCAATATCTTATTCCCCTAAGGGAAAAAACTCACGTTGGGGAGAGGTGTCATACTCTTGCTAATGAGTATAACCTAAGCTATGTGATCACATATGTATTTGTCATTCATATAGAAATGGAAATAATCTGAATTTGTACCTACATTGGCTACATAGTTTTGTGGAAGATAGGGCACGCTAATCCCACACTTTCCGCTCGGTGCTAAATACTACTCCCTTACTTATATGCTCATTCTGTTGGAAATCCACTTTTAAAAACTAGCATAAGAGTTCATTATGAAACCAATTATGAATTTATCTTAATCAATCTGTAAGCAAAGCTAATCTGATTTCTGAAATCTGTAATAAATCTGTAAAGTGGATTCCATAGCTAAACTGAGGATCCGAAGATCAAATACTGTATAAATATCTGAAAATAGGCTAATCTCAGGGTGCTTAAAAGCACAAGTTCTCAAAAAATCAATACTCAAAATAGGGCTTCATGACCCATTCTTTAGATTCATGTAAGTTCATAGCAAAACATCAAGCTCAATATATTTATTGAAATACTTCAACAATATCAAGATAATAAAATCAAGAATCACAATATCATGCTTTAAAACTAAATTGGAAAATCTGAAAAACCGCATTACACGCATAAATATATGAAAATAGTCACGCACTTCAATTCAACATTCAATCACTTGTAAACTCATAATCTTCAAATACTGATAATTGGGTATGAACCCTAATATGAAATCATAAGAAATTTACTGAAAATATAATTTTGGGCACAAGGACGAAAGGATTGTCCTTGATCATAACCCCACATACCTAAATAGACTTGGGTTGATGTAGATAATTTGACTTTGAAACCCTAGGAGATGATCATGAATGCTTTCTTGAGATTCTTGAATTGTGATGCTAAATTCTTGGTTTCTTTCTTGAAGAGGATGACTTGAATTTGATGTTCTTGGGAATATTCTTGAACTCCTTGGATTAGAAAGCTTAGATTCTTGCTTATCTTGAAGGAATAATGGAGTTTTGAAGTTCTTGGAAGAGGATCTTAAGAGGAAACCCTAATCTTATTCTTATGAATGGGAGAAGAAATAGCGTGTTATGTAGTTGAATATAAGGAAATAACGCCTTACGATGCTTTAAATTGTGGGAAGGATAGGGTTTGAGGTGAGAAAAAGACCAAAATACCCCTACAAAAACTGAATTAAATTGCTGAATTTTTAAGGGTGACGACCTTGGTTGATAGGCCATCACACATGTGATAACCTATCACACCAGGTCGTCACATCAGAGGCTAATTTTGTGAGTTGTTGGTCTTGGGTGACGACCTTAGCTGATAGGTCGTCACATATGTGATGGCCTATCAGCTCAGGTCGTTACTTAGGAGCTGAAATTATTGACTTACTGTTTTGGGCTGACGACATGGCTGATAGGTCGTCACATATGTGATAGCCTATCAGCTCAGGTCGTCACTTGTTGACAGACAGACATGCTGAAGTAAAATGAGTATAACTTTTCGTTCCGATATCGGATTAAGGTGAAACAAAATGCGTTGAAAAGAAGATTCAAAGACCTTTCATTTAATATAAGGTAGGACACGTAACTCATTATGTACAAGGAGTAATGGTCGTTTAAAGTTGACACAAGCTGAATCATTCACTAAAATTTAATCGGTAGAAACGTTCTCAACTCGTCTTTGAGTTAGGAGGGTATTATGACCTCGATAAATATACGAAGGCATTACCACATCATATATTTGCTAATCACACATGTATATACATAGAATAATCAGGTTCAAATTCGTACGTATAGGAATAACGTTTAAATTCTAGCCTGAAAAAGGTGGGGTGTTACAACATCACCCAGCTAGAGTTCTAAATGCAGCAACTATGTAATACTAAAACATAGAATTGCTGCTTCAAGATTATATGCTGCTGCAGGGCATGTACACTAGATGTCCAGTGCGTCAAGCCAGTTTGACAAAGGCAGAAAGAGTCTTCGTTATACAAGGGTTTTCCACTTCCATTTGGTCGTGCTGCTATGATGTTAACTCAACCAATTCTATCATATATAGGTTATAGCAGAATAACAACACAAAATATATTTGGGTACATACTTCAGAAGCTATTTCTCCAGAAATTTATGCACTAGAACCTAACACTGCAATCTCAAAGTGCAAATACTTGCTTAACAAATGCTAGAGAGAGAAACTCTAACTTCTATCTACCTTTCCTAATATTACTGTTTTTACAATTGTCTCTAACGGTTAATAGTGTCAGATGACCACGACGATGCCAGGTGACATGTCGGCCCGACCACCCCCCTTTCTTCTGGATTCTCATTTTTCTCTTGATCAAAGCTTTCCCCTTCTCCCATCATAAAATAATGGCTCAAATTCTCAGAGGGGTGTTACACCCGCTATACAGATTGAAAGGTGGAACATCCAATATTTCACTAGAAATTCAACATCTGGGAATGGGCATATGGTTGCTGACGGAAGAAATTTTACAGGAGCACTGAGAAATTCTACAAACTCTGGGCGTAGGAGGAGAGTAAACCTCCCACATAGAGAGTATGATTCAAGGAAGGTAGAGCTATTGTTAAATTCACCAAGGAGGAAAATAATCTCTTAGTTGAAACTTGTAGACTTACTGTGATAGGAAAATTCATGAGAATTAGACCTTCTATCGATAGAATTAGGTCTGATTTCAACAAAACTGTTGCTTTAAAAGGTGGTGTGAAAATTGGGGTTTACAACATGCACCATGTTTTTATTGATTTTGAGCTAGAAGAGGATCATAGGAACATCTATGGTACAAGTTTCCTGCCAATTTGTGGTATGCAGATGAAATTGTTGAAATGGACTAAAAATTTCAAACCAGAAAAAGAGACCACCTTAGCTGCGGTGTGGGTTAATTTACCGGAACTACCATGACACTATTATGAGTGGGATGCTCTATGTCGTATTCTTGCTCCCATAGGTACTCCAATCATTACAGATAAAGCCACTCTGTCCAACACCAGGCCCACTACAACAAAGGTCAAGGTAGAAATAGATGTTACGAAACAAACTTTGAATGAGGTATTTATTAAAGTTATTAATGCAGTAGGAGTGAAAGAATATATAATATAGAAAGTTGAATTTGAGTCCATTCCGGAATACTGCCACAAATGTATGATTCAAGGTCATAATAATGCTACGTGTAAGGTTCTTCATCCCGAGTTAAGAACAGAGTGCAACAAACAAGGAAGAGATAGAAAAGGCGGCGTTGATGACCCCAACTCTTCTAACGACAAAGTTAAGGATGACACCGGTGTAAACACAATGCAAATAAACAAAACCAAAGTTTGTGAAACAAATGCTGGTGAAAGGGTTAGTACTACCATGGATTCAGAAAAGAACCAAGTGGAAGAAGGTTGGGCCACTGTTACGAGAGAAAAGGGCACAACAAAGGCAAAATTTTATCAAAAAAGAAGCAACCAAAGAAGGCCTTTACAATTGTAAAAATTTGTCTAAAACAGTCAATGTAGAGACACTACTGCATGAGGGCACACTGATGGAAGTTACTAAAAATCTAGAATTACCAAAAAATGTCATCACCAAACAAGCACAAGGGTTGAGGCAACAAGGGAGAAAGAATCGTAAGGTCTTATCAGAGAAAACTAAAGTCCCTTCATGGATGCCACTAATCAAGAGAGGGAAGAATAATTCTATGTTCATCAAGGCAGAATATCCTTACAAAAGAGTCGAGAGAAAGAAGAATAAGAAGAATCTTTACAAGAATGAGGCAAATTTCATTTGGGGAGAGGGAGTTTTTTTACAACAGAAAGAAATGTATAAAGGTGTACTGGCGGTAGAAGTAAAAGAAACCCCTGACCCTGGGAAAACCTGATCCTCCAAACAAGAAATCCATTATAGAGGATATCAGACCACCTGGATTTGATTGCGTTCTCATGTCTGGAGAAGTGGATAAGAGAGTGTCCACCCATTCGATAGAGCCCCTCCTCGGTGATAAAAATGGGATGGATACTAGAATGGAAGAGTTAAATTTCCAAAGTGAAAACATGAATAGAGATGAGTATCAACACTTTGAGACTGAATCAGAAGAAGAGATTGAGGACACCCAAACAGTTTCTGAGTATGTCTCCATGTCAGAGAGAGAAGTGAGTAAATTATCTTCTAAAATTGATAACAACAATAATTATATCCTTGAAAGCTCTCCCAAGGAACAAGACATCATCAAGAAATCAAACCTCTTGCCAAGAGGAATCGACATGCAAAATAATGTTTGTTTTCCTATTGGAGGAGAAATTACCAACAATGATACCAACACAGTTACATGATCTAATGATTAAAGCTCTATCCTGGAACATTAGGAGTGTCAACACCCAAAGTGCCTTTGAAAGACTTAAATTAATTAAATCCCAATATAATTTTTCTTTTATATGTTTGCAGGAACCTTTCACGAGCAGTGAGCTGATCACCAGCTACATGAGACATCTGGGAATGCAAGGTAGTCATTTTAACACAAATAATAAAATATGGACCTTTTGGTCCAGTGACTTTGATGTAAAAGTTCAGAAAGACACTCAATTACAAGTAACCTTCCAGGTATGCCATATAGACTTTACCATTAATTTTTAATTCACTAATGTCTATGCTAAAAGCAGGTCTTCCCTTAGAAAAGAGTTTTGGGCAGAGCTAATTGATATTTCTAATTGTATTAATAGGTCTTGGGCCGTTGTAGGAGACTTTAATGTCATCTCTGAATCCTCTGAAAAAGAGGAAGGCAGACCTCATAGAGCTGAAAAAGTCTTGATTTTATTTTTTGGATTTCTAACTGTGGGATTGAGGATGCAGGTTTTGCAGGGAATATATTTACATGGTGTAATAATAGCGATGCCCTAATACAATCGGGAAGAGATTGGATATGATGCTTTATAACTCAGCCTGGTTTGACCAATTTGGAAAAACCAATGTCACTCATCTTGTTAATGTGTGTTCTGACCATGTTTCTTTATTAATTCAATTCAAGGAAATCGGTAATAATTTTGTGAAATATTTCAGGTTTCTTAATGTCTGGACTGATCGCAATGACTTCTTGAATATTGTAAAAGATAGTTAGGGGGAAGGTAGTCTACCTGATCCAATGTGGAACCTCCACTTAAAGCTTAAAAAGGTCAAATCTACTCTGAGCAAATGGTCCAGAGAAGCTTATGGTGATATTTATGAAGTGACCAAAAAGCTTGAGAGTAAGATTACTGAACTATAACAGATTAATATCATGGATAACAAGGGAGAGACTAGGTCTCTGATAAACAAGAGCAAGACTGAATACATCAAATATCTCAAGCTCCAAAATTCTATCCTCAGGCAAAAAGCTAGAGTAAAATTACTAAAGGATAGAGATCATAATACTGCATACTTCCACAGTTCCCTGAAAGATAGGAGAAGGAGATTGTACATCAACAAGATCCAAGATGAAAATCTGCAATGGGTAGAAGGCAACAAAAATATAAGTGATGCTGCCCTTAGATACTTTAAAGGGATTTTCTATCAGACTCCGGAGTATCAGGATCTAGAAGAACTTAATGGCATCACTCCGATAATTGATGACAATACAAATAGAGAGCTTACTGTTAGTCCTTCTGAAGATGAGATTAAGAAGGTTATTTTTAGTATGGACCCTGATAGTACACCAGGTACAGATGGCATGACTGCTAAGTTTTTTCAGGTTTGCTGGGAGATCATTTCTAAAGATGTATCTATAGATCTAAAAGCTTTCTTCTGTGGTGCCTCTTTTTTGAGAAACTTTACTCATACTTGAATTGTAATGTTGCCTAAAGTCCCCCTCCCCCAACATTTTACCGATATTAGACCAATTAGTCTTTGTAATGTGATTAGCAAAATTTTTGCCAAGTTACTTAATACTAGACTTAGTAAATTTTTGCCTAACCTTATTAGTGGTAATCAGAGTGGGTTTGTTAAAGGTAGGGCCATAACTGAGAACATTTTCCTAGCCCAAGAGATTATTCATGACATTAATTGTCCTAACACTAATAGTAATATAACAATCAAACTAGATATGGCCAAAGCTTATGATAGAGTGTTTTGTCCATATCTTTGCATTCTTATGAGGAGAATGGGTTTCTGTGAACTCTGGATTGACATGGTTCATCGACACATCTCTAGTAATTGTTATTCCCTCCTAGTAAATGGCTCTAGATATGTTTTTTTTTAAATATGAAAGAGGTCTTAGACAAGGAAACCCTTTATCTCCATCTTTATTTATACTTAGTGCTGAGTACTTGTCGTTGAAACCTAATAAGATCTCTATTAGTAAGGATTTTATTGGGTTTCATATGAGCAAGAAAGGACAGTCTATTAATCATTTAGCCTTTGCTGATGACATTATACTTTTTTCTAGTGGTTGCAAGGTATCGTTGAAGCTCCTGCTTGACATTCTTGCAGCGTATGAGAGGATTTCAGGGCAAATGATCAAAAAAACACAAATCTTGTGTGATCTTGAAACCAAATGCACAAGAAGAAGAGATAGCAAGGATCGAGGGGATCACTGGTTTTAAACACAAGAATCTTCCTATAAAGTATTTGGGTTGTCCTATTTATGCTGGAAGGAAGAAGATTGCTTTATTCACTGAGATGTCTGAAAGGATTACTAGCAAGATAATGTGTTGGCAATCTAAACTCCTTTCCTTTGGAGGTAGGGCTGTCTTTATAAAACATGTGCTATTAGCACTGCCTATTCATATGCTCGCTGCAATACACCCTCCCAAAGGGGTCTTAAATTACTTACAAACGTTGTTTGCCAACTTCTTTTGGGAAGGTAATTTTGAGAAGAAAAAGTATCACTGGGCCTCATGGGATAAACTTAGCAGACCCTATGATGAAGGTGGGGAACAATTTAGAAAACTCCAAGATATATGTGATGCTTTCACAGCTAAACAGTGGTGGAACTTTAGAACCAGTCAATCTTTATGGAAGAAATTTCTCATGGCAAAATATTGTCAAAGGGCTCACTCTTTGATCAATAAATGGTATTCTGGAAATTCACACTCTTGGAATGTTATGTGCAAAATCAAGAAGAAAATGGACCAACATATTTTATGGAAAATTGGGAAAGGAGATGTCTCCTTTTGGTACGATAACTGGAGTAATTTGGGTCCATTGTATGAATACTTGCCTGAAGGAAGTAAGCCTGATAACTACAAAGTTAGAGATATGTTTTTTTATGGCTACTATAAACTAAATGGTTGGAAAAGTATTCTACCAGATGAGGTTTCCCACACTATATATAATATAAGGATTGTGTTCAAGCCAAATATTCCATATAAAACCTGTTTGGACTGCTAACTCCAAAGGAGTTTTTAAGGTGGCCTCTGCATGAAATTTGTTACGGGAAAAATATGAGAAGTCATGGATTGACAACATGACTTGGTGTAGAGATACACCTTTTAAAATGTCCTTAATAGTATGGAGAGCATTAAGGGATAAACTTCATGTTGATGTAAGAATCAACAAAATGGGGATTAATATTCCCTCAAAGTGTGTCAGTTGCAAGAACGCGAACCGTGAAAGTGTTGATCATCTCTCCTATTGGGGTGAGCTGGCCAGTGGTTTATGGAGAATTATATGCGGAGCACTTAGAGTTCCTCAAAATAACACTGCATATAGACAACTATTGATCGACATCTGGAAAATTAAAGGGCTTAATTCTATCTAGGGGTGTGCATCGGTTGGTTCAGTCCGGTTTTATGTGTTATTGGTTCGATTTTCGATTTTTAAATATGTAAAACCAATATCCAACCAATAAGATATTTTCTTATCGGTTTCAGTTTATCGGTTTTTAGTCCCTAACGGTTCGGTTTTCGATTTAACCAATAAGAAAATACTTATAAAATAGAAATAGTAACAACTAACATAAAAAAATAAAATCTTAGTTACCGCCAAAATCCTACGCAATGCATTTTAGTTTACAAGAATCTTCAAACTTGAACTGAATATTAGTTAGAAAAAAAATTAAATCCTAATTGTTGGAAGCTATAAATGCTTCAAACTTTTCAATACGAGCCAAACTTTATATTGTGCCTTTGTTGCCCTGAATAGGTTAATACTTTGTGAATCACTGAATTGTGAATAAGTAGTGCATATAATATATATATACATACGCATATCTATATCTATATTTATCTCTCTCTCTTTCTCTCTCTCTCTCTATAGATAGCTAGAGAGAGAGATTTATATATATAACATAAATAGGGATAAAACAATAACTTAGTGTATCCTTATTGGGTTATCGTTTTAACCGATAACCCAATAAGCTAAAACCGAAACCGAACCGTTTACCCAATAAATTTTTTTATAAAACCAATAAAAAACCATTAACCCAATAACCCAATAACATTTTTATCCGTTCGGTTTATCGGTCGGTTCATTTTTTGCATACCCCTAATTCTATCAAGGCTCTAATCTACAGATGCCTTCCTATATTTACTTCCTGAGAAATATGGAGAGCGAGGTGTGCCAGTAAATATGGTACAGAAAGAATTTCTTTGAACAGATCTATGGCTTTAATTGCTTTCCACACCTGTCAAGACTCTTTCATCTCAGTTTCATCATCTGAACATCGGATGTGAATGGGTTGATATCCTCTCTCTATTGAGCTATAACTTCAAGTCAAGAAAAATATTTGGGTAAGTTGGAATATACCTACAAACTCGCCTATTAAAATCAACTCAGATGGGAGTTGTAAGAATGAAAAATGCGGTGGACGAGGTGTTGTTAGAGACATCAATGGGAAACTAATTTTTGCCTATACATTGTCTCTACAAAATGGTACTATTCCGTGGGCAGAAGCTACAGCGTTGGTGTATGGGGTAAAATGGTGTATTGCCAACAACTTCCAATCTTTCTGTGCGGAAACTGGCTCCAAAATATTGGTGGATATGGTCAACGAATCCCAAGTCCCTCCATGGAGGATCCACGATGAAGTCAAGGAACTGGTCAGGCTTAAAGATCTTACAGGTTTTAACCTTGGACACTGCTTTAGGGAAGGGAATCAATTTGTTGATAAGCTGGCGAATCTAAGTCATAATTTCTCTTATGATCAAACTTTTCACAATTTCGAAGATCTTCCAAGTCAAGTTAGAGTACTATTGAACATGGACAGATGGGGCTTGCCTAGTTTGCGCACAATCAGAATAAAGAATTCTGAAATCACTTATAATCCTCCTTACATGTTTGATATTTGTAAAGTGGTACCTTTTGAGGAGTCCTTATCCTCCCTTGGCATATTTACATCATCTTTCAAGTTCTAGGATAGTGGTTTACTATCATCATAGCATTGGAAGAGTGATCTGTAGATCTTCCCAACACTCTTGATGTACCTTTTTTGTTGAAAGATGAATAAAATGTTTCACTTTGTTAAAAAAAATAAATTCACATATTACAGTTATCAATAAAACATGACTTCGTCCTGTCAAAACGACTAGTAGATACCGATTATAGTGGGGAAATGGCCAAGGGAAGAGGAAGGGGACGAGAAAAGGGAGTTGTCTCCCATAGTTTCTTTTATGGCTGTTGACTAAACTAGATAGACGATGCAAAGCGGAAATGACTAGCCAACAAATTCCGACCTATAGAACCATGACTTTTCGGAACTCTTCATCATTTAACTGCTGAAATAGTCATAATTACCAGCGCAAAATTGTGTAAATAACTTTTTTTCCCCATAGAGCAGATAACAAGAATGGAAGTGATAAATGACTTAAGGCCACATAATTTTTTTTATTTGATAGAATGGGGGGTTTTTGTGTGCGTGTATGGTTGTGTTTTAGACAAAAGTTAAAAGGATGTACCTTTCTTCATGGACTCTCACTCTTCGTCTCCTAAGGGAGAAAACCTCATTAAAGGACAAGTTGTCTCGAGGAACAGAAACAAAGGGTCTTGTCATAGGTTCAAAGATCACTTGATTGCTCTAATGCCTTCTTTCTTTTGTGATGAAAACTATCAAGCATACCCAAAAGAAAAGAGAGCGGGAGAGGGAGCGAAAAAAGAAGATGAAAACCTGATTATTATACATGACCACAATCCACCAGAATTCAACTTAAAGAAAAGGGCATCTCTTGGTAAAATAGGTCTTCTCAACAAACTGAGCAACTTATATGCAATCCAATAGAGACAGAGAGATGAGAAATATGGTAACAGCTCTCCCTAATTCCCGAAGCTTCATCCTCATCACTTTGTCGAATATAACACCATGCATGAAACATCTAAATTTTCAACTCTGAAGACATGCTCAGAGTCGAGTAAGACCACAATTGTGCTTAAATAGAAACATTGAGTATTTGATAGAAATTGCTGAGAATATAATTAAATAACAAAAGTGTGCTCTCTCTAACAGCTTAAGCATTTAGATGAGATAGTCACACACTTCAACATGGTATTAGAGAAGGCAGAGATCCTGGATCGAATCCCAATGCCACCCATTATTAAAAAGAATCCACACGTGCTTGGTGAAAAAGAATCAGGCCTGCACATGAGGAGGCATGTAGAGAATATAATTAAATAATAAAGTGTGTTCTCTCTAACAGCCTAAACTTTTAGATGAGATGGTCACATACTTCAACATAAATAATCATGGGTTTTTATCACGAATTTCTCACTTTTGCTTGTGAAGTCAACCATGCATATGACAGATAAAGCTTAACGTTAAGAAAATCAGGCTGATTTCATAAGTTCCAATTTCGTAAAAGACTAGATTACTAAATTCAACAATTTGACAGGTGTTTGGTGAACAAGATTGCTATATTAGGTGGGAGCTTGATGAGTTCCGGAATAGCAACAGGGCTGGTACTTGCAAACCACAATGTTGCAGAATTCACTGCAGAATGTCATTGACAGAGTTAAAGGTGAGAAGTAATTGAGAAGTCCCCTTAATTACTCTTAGATTAGTTCAAGGAAGGTTTTCACCATTTGAAAAATGTTTGTTTCCTTTCCTGCCAATTTGGAAGGACATTTTAAGGAAGGATGACTCGAGCTTTTGTTAGTGTGTTGCTGCCTAACGAGCAAATACATTATTTTCGTCCAGATTTCAGTTTTTGGGAGATAGTAATAATCATCAACCGATCAAAAAATTATACATATCTATGTAAAAGTTTTAATGACCCAAATCAATGTAAAAGTTCAGGGGCTCTTTGATTTAAAAAGGGAACTTCAATACTTCTCAAGATAGTTTCAGACTTTTACTAACCAGTAACCAATTACACAATGTTGTTGACAAATGATTGGTGATCAATTACAAAATGCTTCATGTACAAAGACTATAATATATTGAGTAAACATAAATGCAGTACAAACAGTTTCTCATCAAACTTGGACATATACGATTCAATGCATAAAATGAACATATAGTCAATTGTTTAAGGAATTCGGAGGCAGATAGACAACATAACTGTTATATAGAGAAAATAAGGTTGGTGGGTTTATACGTTAACAAAGATTGACCAAACTACTATAGATTGAAAGAACACCTGTTAGATGTGAAGTAGGCCTTGAACCACACTCAAAAAGTATGGCTTAAACCAACAGAAAATGAGGCCCTGGATCAAAGGCCATAATTTTTTATCCAAGGCAATGCTTTTCGGGGGGGTGCCTAAACAAGAGTAACCTTTTCCTTAAGGCAACACTGAGTAGGGATGGCAATGGTGAGGTGCGGTGCGGGTTTTTACTAAACACGCAAGTTTTAAAACCGCACCGCATAACTTAAAACCCACACCGCACCGCATAGCTTAAAACCCGCACCACACCCGCACCGCCCCATTGTCATTCCTAACACTGAGGCAAAGGCTACAATTTACGAAAAGCATGGTCTTTTCATTGAACAGCGGGCACGCTTATAATACCCATTAGGGCTGCATTTTACATGTCCTATTGATATACTTACAAAGTGTGTGGCATTTTCTACCTCCTAAAGCAACACTTCAGAGTGTATTCTTTGTTACTATATTATCTTTGCAAATACTCTATAGCCACAGTTATGAAGCGCGTGAATTTTGCCTAGGCTATTGTGAGAAGTAATGGAGAAAATATTATTATCGAATTGTCTGTCTACGTAATTACATTGACACCTATTTATAGACACTACATTACAATCCTTTTCCTCGTAGGATTCTGTATACTATTTTTATTCCTACTCATGTTCTAACACTCCCCCTCAAGTTGGTGCATACAAGTCATATTACCTAGCTTGTTACAAATATAATTAATACGAGGACTGGTGAGGGGACTTGGTGAAGATATATGCAAGTTGATCACTTGACTTCACAAATTTTGTAACAATATTTCTCGAGAGTATCTTTTCTTGAAAAAAATGACAACCAATATATATGTGTTTGGTCCTCTCATGGAACATTGGATAGGGCTGCTTGATTATCACATATAAGTTCCATCTTACCAGTTTTCCAAATTTTAGTTCTCTCAGCAATTGTTTGATCCAAACCAGCTCGCAAGTTGCTGCAACCATTGCTCGATATTCTGCTTCGGCACTAGATCGAGCAACCACACTCTGTTTCTTACTCTTCCAGGACATCAAATTACCTCTTACTAAAATACAATATCCGTATATAGAGCGTCTATCAGAGGGTGATCTTGCCCAATCAACATCTGTATATCCAATGATATGATCATGACCTCGATCCTAAAAAAGTAGTCTTTTACCTGGAGATGACTTTATATATCACAAAATACAAACAACTGCAGCCTAATGACTATCACAGGGGAAAGTCATAAACTGACTTACAACACTTACAGGAAAAGAGATGTTAGGTCTAGTCACTGTGAGATAATTCAACTTTCCAACCAACTGCTTATAGTAGCTCCCCCTGTCCTAGCAGAAGTTTAACATTGGATCCATAGAAGTGCCAATGGGTCGACATCCCATCATTCATGTCTCCTCAAGATTGTCTAAAGCATACTTGCATTGAGAAATAACAATACCTGATCTGGACTGAGCAACCTCAATACCTAAAAATCTATTATTATTATCATTGCCGGTGATAATAATATCGTCAACATAAACCACCAGATAAATACATAGTTTTGGTTCAGAATAGCAATAAAACACCAAACGATCAGCTCCACTTCGAATCATGCCAAACTCCTGAATCACTATGCTAAACTTTTCGAATCAGGCTCGAGGGGACAGTTTCAAACCATAGAGTGACTTTCGCAACCGACATACAAGGCTACTAGACTCCCCCTGGGCAACAAAATCAGGTGGTTGCTTCATGTAGACTTCTTCCTCAAGATCACCATGCAGAAAAGCATTCTTAATGTCCAACTGATAAAGAGGTCAATGACGAACGACAGTCATAGAGAAAAAAAGATGGACTGATGCTATTTTAGCCATGGGAGAGAAAGTTTCATTATAATCAAGCCCAAATATCTGTGTATATCCTTTGGCAACAAGGCGAACCTTCAGCCGATCAACTTAACCATCTGGACCAACTTTGACTACATAAACTCAACGGCAACCAACAGTAGATTTACCTGTAGGAAGGGAAACAAGCTTCCAAGTACCACTCGTATGTAAAGCAGACATCTCATCAATCATAGCTTGTTTTCATCCTGAATGGGAAAGTGCTTCACCTGTAGTCTTAGGGATGAAAATAGAGGACAAAGATAATTAACATAAAGGGGTGATGACAGACGATGGTAACTCAAGAAAGTATAATGTGGGTTAGCATTACGAGTGGATTTTATAGCTTTCTGAAGTGCAACTGATTGGCTAGGATGAGGCAGATCCGCAGTAGGGGAAGCGCCAGACGCATGACATAAATCATTTGGGACTAATGGTGGACGTGGGCAGCGGTGATAAGTCAAAAGTGGTGGCACTGCATCTAGAGATGGAGAAGTAACCGTAGATTCCTCAAATATTGGTGAAGGTAAGACTGAAGGTATGGGTAAAACCTCAAAGATATCAAGATGATCAAAAGATGTATAGTAAGGCTGAAATTTAAAAAATGTGACATCGGTGGACATAAGGTAGCAACCCAGATCAGGTGAATAGCATCGATGCCCTTTTTGAACTCGAAAGTAATCAAGGAAGACACATTTGAGAGCACGAGGGGCTAATTTATCTTTTCTTGGGGCTAAATTATAAACAAAACACGTGTTCCCGAAAGCACGAGGGGGAATAGAGTAGAGATGTGACTGAGGAAATAGTATGGAATGGGAAACCTGATTTTGGATTGAAGATGAGGACATTCTGTTAATGAGATAGCATGATGCGAGGATTGCATCGCCCCAAAAATGCAGCGGAACATAGGATTCAATGAGAAGAGTGCGAGCAGTCTCAATGTGATACGGGTACGACCACAGAGGTGGGTGAGTGCGAGAGTGAATGAACCCGAGACTTGGAGTGTACACGTGAAGTGCAAAGGAAGGTCTAACTAGGCTCCAAAATCAGTCCAACAATGCACTCCAAGGGAGCCCACTTGAAGACTTTGACTAAGGGGTCATTTTGGACATTTCACACTATTCTTGTAATACACTATAAATATAAACTTCTAGGGATTCATTCATTAGATTTTGATGATGATGAATGTTATATAACATTGAAAGACAAGTCCTCTCTCCTTGAGGCACAAATTTTGATACGGAAAAAACAACGAAAACACAAAACAACTCCAAAACAGTCCACTAATCTTAAGGATTTGAAGACTAAGATGGAGACCACTCTCGGTTTCACTACAACAACAACAACACAAAATAACAATGGTGCATTTGACACCAAAAACAGCAGCAACACAATGATAACAAGATGAATACAATGAGAACAAATTTCGGATTCAAGAAGGACACAAAACAGTCCACTATGAATCTACAAAGTGTAATAAGATAAAGATAGATAGATAGACCAAATGAGGGAATAATATTAACAACCCAATAATTGTTGCACCCTTGGACATTTAATACTACACACAACACTAACCTATCTCCTACGTAGGCACAAGAGGGATCTCGATCTCCCAAGGACCAACATTTCCAAGCTTGAATCCAACACGAGTGATTCCACACTCAAGTTGATTTCCCTAGTTACAATTTCAGATTTGTGCCTCAAAGAGAGAAGACTTGTCTTTCAATGTTATACAACATTCATCATCATCAAAATCTAATGAATGAATTTCTAGAAGGTTGTATTTATAGTGTATTACAAGAATAGTATGAAATGTCCAAAATGACCCCTTAGTCAAAGTCTTCAAGTGGGCTCTCTTGGAGTGCATTGTTGGACTGATTTTGGAGCCTAGTTAGGCCCTTTTTTGCACTTCACGTGTACACTCCAAGTCTCGAGTTCATTCACTCTCGCACTCACCTACCTCCGTGGTCGTACCTGTATCATCCTTCCCTTCTTGAAAAGGATTCGACCTTGAATCCGTACCTTGCAAAATCAAGAAAAGACAAACAAGCACACATCCTCATGACATGAGGGGTTAGGGTTAGCAAAAATAACACATCACATGCCATGCCAAGGTGGGACAAACTTGGAGTATACCCACGGGTCCTTTGTGTTGAACATGAAAACCTTAGTATAAATGGCACAAAGGAAGAGGTCATCATCAACAAAAAGAGACAAGGAAGAACCTTGCCTTCCTTTATTAGCACCCACAATCAAACATTGCTTGTCGTCTTGACCAAGCATCAAATAGGAAGTGTAGAAATTTCCACATTCCCAGAGGGTGCCGGGGTCAAATGGGAGAAGTAGCCAAGGGTCTAAGCCGAGGTTAGCCCTTCCTTCCCCTAGAATGTCACTCTCACAACCACGTATGACATTTGCCTTTAAGAGAAGACTAACATTCAAGAATAGAGAGACACGGCTTAGAAGTCCTACCTCAAAAAGACATATGCCATCATTTACAACATTTCCATACACATAATCTCTATGAACAAAACTACTAGCAAGGCTTTTACCACACAAGATGTTCAAAGAGTCACGTGCACCATCAAGATCAACTCTATAAACACCATCACTAACTTGAGATTTTTTAAGCACGCCATGCAAATGCTCAAGTAGTAGAATACATTCATGAGTAAGTTGATCTTCATTCACATCCTCACTAGTTGTTGGCAACTCACATACCAACGTAGACTCACCTTGGTTCGCACAAGGGTCAACTAGTGTGTGAGTACTCTTGTCAATTGGTAATAGAACCTTGTTCAAGTTATAAGGGCTAGCACTAGATGGACATAAATCATTCTTACAAGAAGAATCAATTTCGTCATCTAAAGGATCAACTAGTGCTTGCGTACTTACAACAAGAGTTTGGTCCTCACGTAACCTAACATCACCAAGAGTATCACCATAGGGAGAATCAAATACCTCTACTCTAGGTAAATTCGCAACTACATCCAATTGGCCACTACTAGCCACAACACAACATTCTAAGTTCATAGGAGTGTAGGGAATAATGTTTTTACCTCGTAGCTCACATGAGCTACGGCTTTCCTCTTGACGTGTGTCCGGGAAGCCCACTTACTCCCTTTGACCTATCATACGATCCAATCTTTCATTTGCCATAACTAGGTCTTGGGACATAGTGTCAAGGTAGGCTAAAATGACATTGGTGGCATTGTTGTCCATGGGTTGAGAGGTGGAAGCCGCCGATTTCCTTGTAATTGTACCTAAAAAAAAAAAAAAATACCTACAAAACAAAACACAAGTTAGTTCGAAACAACCTCACCACACTCTCGCACACTTGATCGTCTCACACTTGGTTTCACAAGTGTTGAAAGCCGGCTTGTACTTCGCGAGTGATTGAGGGTCGAGTCTACTCTTGCCCGAAATAGATTTTCGTTTGAGTTGACTCAAGCAAAATTTGTTACAGACTTGACCCAACAAGATACAAAGATTTCACAAAAGATAAAAGCACACAACAAATGCGTAACACGAATAAACGAACACAAAAACTAACTAACAATCTAGTAGATAAGTACTAGTTTGCCAATTAGTATTGGAACCAACGAAATTGAAACTAAGAAACAACAAACAGAAACTAAGAAATCTAAAATTTGAGCTTAAATATGTTACGTGAACAGTAAAACATGATGATGTGGCCGCCACGTATTGGTCTGGTTGCACACAACTTTTGTTGTCCAATTTCAGGTCTTGGTCAATTTTTCAATTTGGACTTTGGTGGAACTTGTTCAATGGAGGGAAACACAAAGTAGTCTTTAGAGCTTCTTTTTCAATTAAAATTTCAAGACTCAAAGTCTTGGACTAGACTTGTACTCCTCCTTAAAATACGGATCCTTGTTTTATGGGAAAGTGGTTGAGATGTGATTGACTTGTTGGTGAGTGATGGTAAGTCTTTCAAGACTAACAAAATTCTCACACTTTTTCCTTCACCTTTTTGGATCTAACTTTCACTTTATTTTAACAAGGTATGAAGGTTTGTAAGAACATCACGAACACTTCAACAATCACCACGAAAATTAACAACAATCTCCCAAGAACAACAACAAGGTCAACTACAAACTTCCAACAAACGGCCAAGTCCTTTAGTGTGGTGTTTTGGTCTTAACAAGGGGTGAAGATTGTGATGAACAATAAAAGTACAACAACTTTTCAAGAATAATAACAACACCAACAACGTCCAGCCCAAGTCCACAAGAAAGGTCACCACACGGCCAAGAACAACAACATCAATACACGGCCACTAACTTGTCACAACAACAATCTCAACAATTCAAGCTCAACTCAAGAATAGACTCAATGTGTTAGTGATGAAAAAAAACTAACACTTAGAGACAACAAAGACAAGTAAAAATCTTGGCCAAGACACAACGAAACACAATTTTCGGCCAAGAACACAAAATGGACAGATTGCTCTCTTTTCTAGAATTTTCAATTTTCAACTTTTTTTTTTTTTGTAGTTTTCAAGTCTCAAGCCCAAGATTGATCTTGTTAGAACAAAATCAACGATGACTTTGATACCAAATGATACGGGAAAAACAACGAAAACACGAAACAACTCCAAAACAGTCCACTAATCTTAAGGATTTGAGGACTAAGATGAAGACCACGCTCGGATTCACTACAACAACAACAACACAAAATAACAATGGTGCATTTGACACCAAAAACAGCAGCAACACAATGATAACAAGATGAATACAATGAGAACAAATTTCGGATTCAAGAAGGACACAAAACAGTCCACTATGAATCTACAAAGTGCAATAAGATAAAGATAGATAGATAGACCAAATGAGGGAACAATATTAACAACCCAATAATTATTGCACCCTTGAACCTTTAATACTACACACAACACTAACCTATCTCCTACGTAGGCACAAAAGGGATTTCGATATCCCAAGGACCAACATTTCCAAGCTTGAATCCAACACGAGTGATTCCACACTCAAGTTGATTTCCCTATTTACAATTTCAAATTTGATACAAAAAGACCAAGGAACACAAGAAAAGGCTCAAAACAGTCCACAAATCAAGAGGAATCTGAGGACCTCTTTGAGAGCTAGTTTCGGTCAAACAACTATAACACAAGAATACAAGGAAACAAGGTGTATTTATACACCAAAACAACCACTAAAACGTGATGAACACAAGAAGATAGACAACAATATGATAAGGATAATAACAACAACAAACGGTTACAAGATACATGAACAACAAGAACCAACGATTTCCCTAAACAACACTAAGACATAAAATGTAGAGATAGATAGTGAGACATACACTACAATAAGACCCAAGAGCCCAAAGATATATTAAATCTAAGGACCCTTAGAACTTACGATAGCAACACCACACTCTTACAAAGACACGAGAGGGATTCCACCGCTCAAGCACCATCGTTTCCAAGCAATACACATTCACAAGTGAATCCACACTTGCTCATGTCCTAGTTTCGGCCTAGGGAGGCTCCCTCTCTCAAGAGATGTGTTATATCATCAACATTCAACAACCAATGAGCTAAAACCCTAGCATGTTCTATTTATAAACTTATTACAATAAGAGACAAAATGACAAAAGTGCCCCTTAGTGTTCAATGCACAAAATGGAGCCCATGGAGTGCAATTGAGGGGCGACTTTGGAGCCCTTTTTACACTTCAACTCGTACACTCTATATGTTGCATTCAAAATACTCAAAAGTTTCCATCTTCATGATCGTGCTTGTATCACAATGAGATGCCTATTTTTCATTTCTGCTAATCCGTTCTGCTGACCGGTGCGGGTGTATGGACACGATATCTGGTGAATGATTCCTTGATGAGTCATAAACTCTTGAAACTGGGAGGATAAGTATTCTAAGACATTACCACTACGAAAAGCACGAATAGAAACACCAAATTGATTTTGTATTTCAGCACAAAAACTTTTGAATATAGAAAATAACTTGGAACGATCTTTCATCAAGTAAACCCAAGTACATCTTGAAAAATCATCAATGAAAGTAACAAAGTAACAAAATCCTAAGGGTGAACTGACTCTACTAGGACCCCAAATATCAGAAAGAACTAATGAGAAAATAGACTCTGAACGACTCTCAATACTGCGTAAAAATGTAGCACGTGCGTGTGTTTCCCAAGTTGACACGACTCACAATTTAATGTGGATAGACTAGACAAACTAGGCACCATCTTTTGTAGCTTGGATAGACTTGGATGCCCCACAAGTTTGTGAATAAGGTCGGAAGGGTTTGTAACGGAGCATGTTGTGAAGGAATTTGAAGAGGTAAGATGGTAAAGGTCTTATGATTCATGTCCTATGCCAATCATCTGTCCCGTTTTGTGGTCCTGCATTAGAAAAGAATCATCAAAAAAAGTTATACTACAACGAAGGGCACGTGTCAAACGACAAACAAATGCAAGACTAAAATGACAACCAGGGACATAAAGAATAGAGTCTAGAGTGACACAAGATAGGGGTTTGGCTTGTCCAAATCCTTTTGGTTCTGTTCGGATTCCATTAGCTAAAGTAATAGCAGGAAGAGATTGTGAATAAACAATATCAGACTGAAGTGATTTGTCACCAAAAGTGATTATTATTCCTATTCACTTTGGAATAATTTTCAAAGATATTTTTCATGCTTTGTTTTAGCGTGAAGATGTCTAGACACATAAATAGATAAGATTGTTCAAAACAGATCTAGATTGACAGTGCAATGGAGGTCTCTTTGAAACTAAATTCAACTTTTGATTTGGAGTTCATTCTTCTTGAAACAAAATGCAGGACTCTTCTCTGTTAGAAGAAGTTTCGCAAATAAAGTAGAAGCAAGCAGAGGTGATGATTCATATTACAGTCCCTCTAGTATCAGAATTGCCAAAAGCCACTGCGAAAATCAATGCATGACAGATTCCATTAAGTGGTCAGCTAGCACTTACTACCAAGACAATGGAAGCTAATGGAAAATAGTGCTACAGCAAAGAAGCAACCTGAAATTGCATAATTTCCGTAGAACCTACATGAGTTAGTGATTTTATGTAAGCATCACGCAACAATTTGACAAGAACAAAGTTTCTTTAAATATACAGTTAAAATATACAGTTAAGCAATGGACATCATCGGAAATATACAAGGCTACAGAAAAAGTAACGTATTATGTTTCTTTAGCACTAAACAATAATAACAAGAGGAGCTTGTTAAAGAACATGGTTCACAACTTCAAGAACTTCAGAACTCAAATCATTAAATCATTAGGCTGCTCTGTGTCATTCTATCCAACAGCAACAGGTTTTACTGACATATTAGTTTCACCATATCCGACTTTTCAAACACTACACTGTAAGGACTTCAACACAAATATTACTTACAATTCTTGAAGCTTCTATGGCAGTGAAGAATGCAGCAAATCCAGACCCCCTGCTGATTCCACTTGGATCTGCATAACCTGAAACTAGTTTGAATAAAATATATAACTTTTATGAATGAACACAATAACCTAAGAGTTCATCACAGACATCATTACCACTGCATTATTAATATTCCTGAACTCACCAAAACTTTCTTCAACTCCTCAATCAATGTAGAGTCTGTCAAATATTATACATAAAAATTGTTGAATTTTGCCATGCTAGTTGCAGAATCTCTTTCCTGTTTGTGAAGTAAATGACCAATACACTTGCCTATCGTTGATGTTCATAACAACTAGGAGAGGAAAAAAGCTATAGAAAAAATAAATACCAAGTGGAGCACGCCAAATTTATTGTAATGTCAGTACAAATATTTTAAATCACACAATAATGATAATAGAACTCAAATAACTATTTGGTTAAATTGTTCTGAATGGCTAAAATCAACGCTAACATCATGAACATAAAGGTAATATATGTGTTACGTTATCCAACGACTTGGAACAATTAATACTGAATATCTCCAATTTCAATATTGTGAAGAATAATTATTTATCAGAAAGAAGTAACTTTATCCTGCAATCCAAGGTAATATCTGCTTCATCTACCTTTAGCCTCATTGTTCTTAATTTATCTTCTTGAACTAGTCCTGACTTTAGAATCCCATGCATGATAGTCATCACCTTGCGTCATGTTTTTTCCAATCCTATTCTTAAATAGAGAACCCATTAAGGGAGTGCGAGAACAAACTATTTGTTAATGTTCCCATTTCAAGAAGTTACCTAGTCACCCTGCACTCTACACGTGCTTGAGAGCTCCATGATTCCATCAGATGAGACTAAGTTGATTTACAGACATTACGGTACGACTATTCAAATTCAAATGCATCAGAATACAAATCTGTCTCGTCTCATATTTTTCCTTGTATTGCTAATTCTCACAATTAAGAAAATATAAATTGCTTTATTTATAATTGTATCTTTTACCACTCTCCCCTCCCATGAGAAACCCACAGTAGAACATAGCATAATATGCAGTAAAATACCAATTCAATTATACATTATGCATGACACTTGCCAGCATCATGCAAGGGTGTGGTCCCACCCAATCCCTTGAATAAAAGAATCAGCCTTATTAGATATCTCTACTAATTTACTCACTCGTTCAAGTTCTTTATAACAGGATATAGGAGCCACGATAATTAAGAAAACATAGTCGACCTTCTAAGAAGTCAAAAGGACTATCACAGTTTGTCAAACTATTTCTATATTATGTTGATCACCACAAACTGAAAAAAGGGAAGCCCGGTGCACTAAAGCTCCCGCTATGCGCAGGGTCCAGGGATATAATAATTCAATCACTAGCAAAAATATTTCAATGCCATGGAATTGTAGTGCTAAGCTCAAAATGTGCTGGAGTCCTAGAAAGAATCATGAGGGTGGGAGCAGGAGAGATTTACATACTCATATCAAGAAGCACTAATCCGAGGAAAGATTTATTTTCCATTCAGCGTCTATCATACTCTTCCTCAACCAGTGGGTCTGTTCAATACCTATACCACTTTCTTAAAATTAGAGAATTTGTTATCCAAACCTTACAGATCCATCAGGAGATAACTGCAAAACATCAAGCACTGACTAAATTTCAGTATTGAAAAATTAAAACAGAACCAGGTACAATTACTCTGTGCTTAGAAACGCCACTTATTTTGCTAGATCAAGGAAAAGAGTTGAAACAAGAGTATACATTCCAGGAGAATGCCATTTGATTTCTGTTCCTAAGTTTTATAGATAAAGTCAAATTATCTCTTTTCAGATGCTATATTTTTAGTAGTTAGCAATTATTTTTTTACAAAATTTTGCGACACTTCTTTTAAGTAAACTTTCAGCACTTACATAGTTTCTCCTCAACATTCAATATTTACAATTTAGGGCTTACACCAAAAGTTATATACAATTTTCTTTTTCTAAGCATATATGTAGTTGGTGGGAATAAGAGAGAGCATGTCACCTGTCAAACAAGTTACAGAATCACTCGAGAGAACACCATCAAGCAGACACATTCAATGCAATAACATAGAGAAGAAATCGCCCACAACATATTGTTCATACCAGTCTAGTACACTATTGTATTATCATAGCAAGAGCTCAAGTTCCAAATATCAGCGAACTTAATTATACTAACTGAACCAGAAAGTTTTACATTACCTAATAACTATAAGTCTATAAGTAATTTACACATTAGCAAGACACTCTATGGATTAACTCACATTGCCAAGGAAAAAGATTTTTGACATATCCCCATAGATAACCCTGAGAAAGAAACCAAGCATGATCCGTAGATAGTCGAATCCAACATTATAAATTTACAAGAAAAACAATGTCTCAGTAGAGTGGATTAGCTAGCAATTGAAAGGACAGTGCATTTATATCTTTACAACATAATCAGGGAATCTTTAAGCTTCACATTACCTTATAACTGTAACTAATTTATACCTTACCAAGACACTCTATGAGTTAACTCACACTGCCAAAGAAAAAGAATTTTGACATATCTCCATAAATAACCCTGAGAGGGAAACCAAGCATGACCCATAGATGGTCCAAATCCAAAATTAAAATTTACAAGAAAAATAATGTCCAAGTAGAGTGGGTTAGCTAGCAATTGAAAGAACAGTGCATTTATATCTTTACAACATAATCAGGGGAATCAATAACTTAAATTCAAGTAAGCTGTTATGTCGCTATTTAGCACATCTCCATCCTGCACGACAGATTATGATTTGCCCTGAATAAACATCGTCAAAGGTATTCCATGAAACACAGTCCTTAACACGTGTACATGCACTCCTTGTTCGGAAAAAACCATTACCTAAGATGGATAAATACCGGCATCTATTGTCATTTGGAGCACAACCTTATCATTTTCATTTGTGGCTACAGATGGCCTATAGAAAAAACATGTAATTACAAGTTCAAAGGGGCTTTAAGAAAATACTCATACGACAGGTAACATTGAATATATTTTAAATAAAATATCAAACTCAGGTTCAACACTTTCTTTTTGCTTCTTGTACTAAAATGAAGCTGGTTAGAAATTTTCTCAAGTGCTAAATGTAAGATACAAAGTCATATGGTATCTGAGATTAAAAGATACCCAAGAGGCGTGATGTGTAATTACTTACCTAAAAAAGACAATGTAAGTTTTCTACTAAATGCACCAACACGTAGCTCTTACGTCATTAGTTGCTTCAAGTAGATTGTAATTCCAAATTCAAGAAGACCACCAGGCTATATATTGCGACCACTGACAGTATAATGAACAACTTATTGCTATATTATCTAATATATATACCACAAAAAAAAAAAAAATACATCACAACTAGAATCTTTAGTACGTAAAAGATTTACCAACAAAAATAAGGACTTAAATCACTAAAGATTCCATCAAGATTTGTGGCAAAAGAATATTGCATCACAACAAAAAGGGGGTCAACTAACCTGACAGAGGAATCCTAAAATCACGTTGAGGGCGCTAACTGATCTAACGATCCACCAATAAATAAGTTTTTTGTTCAGTCTGTTCTTTCACTACACGGCTATGATTTCACTTTGTCAGGATCAACAAACCCTTAGTTCTGACGGCGACAAACGCGTAAGCCATAAGCTTAAAAGTTTCTTCCCAGTCTGCAACTCACAATTTTGGCCATTTCTGGGACTTCTACTGACATTGTTACAGATCTTGCCTTTGTTTTGAGATAGCTTTCCTCGGTGTATTTTGCAAATTGTTGGAACGAAAATGTAAGGAAATTATTCATTCTTTCTCTTTCAAATGCTTAGAATTTTAGAAGCTGCAATGGGTGGGAAAATTTTGAGGGGATTTTTTTGCCAAATTTTAGTGAACAGTTTGGTTAAACTTTTACACTGTTGCTTTTTAGGAAATAAAAAGGAACACTTGTAAAGTATTGTTGTATATATGAAAAGGTGTAGCCAATGAAAAGGAGCTTGATATATGAATACATACTGACACCTTAGTACACAAGTGATAACAAAAAGGACACTTGAAGTTATACTTTTAAGACAATGGTAAAAGCATTCTTCTATGTGCAAGTGTAACCAGATATTTTTTAGGTGACAACATTGAGTTGCTGAGTTTTCATTTACGTGTCCAGCTATAATATCTTAATTAATTCACAAGCATTTGGATGGGACATAAACTTTTAGGACTTCAAATAGTGTTTGTTCTGCTTAAGCTATTCGGGACTCCCATAAACATCTCAATTTGCATAAGCTCTCTTATCTTATAGCTTCCTCTTTTTCTTTTCAATAATGGTGGTGTCTGGGCCAACTTGCGGACACCATGACTATGACTATTTCAACAGGACCTCCCATCAGTTCAGGTACCACATAACTATGACCACCAACACTCAAGCAGAAGGGAAAAACTGTTGGGATTCAATCCCTAATCTCCAAGATCCACCCTCTTCACTGACCAATAAGTCAATAACCACACCCCCACCGCACCCCACACACCCCAAAAAAAAGATCTCAAGTAATAACAAGATTTTAATTCTACTCTTGATATCAAGCGTGCTTTTAATATTTCTCTTTTTCTTTCAATAATGGTGGTCCTGTCCAACTTGCACACACCTCATTTGTTTAGGAGGATTAAGTTGGGACCTATGTGATCTTGTTACAACATATTTTTTTCTTCAGTGAGATTTCTGGTGAAAACCTCGATCTTGAAGCATGGGCAGGTGAACAGAATGTCCGAGTAAGGAGAACTAGCTCAGCTTCCACCGGGTACCCTGCTATCTTCACCAGCACAGGAAACGGGTAATTCTGCCCAATAAAGCTTAAGCTGATGAGAAGAAATCACCAAGTGTTTTTTGCCCTATTGAAGTTTGAACCCGAAACCTCAAATTCTCTTCCCACTTCATGTCCACGCCACACTGTATCAACTATTAATTTGCTACAGCATTTTGTGCATCCAACCTAAACAGAGTTCTGGCTATACTTCAACAATAAGCTGGATCTTCTCAGAGAAGGGGTTAGAGACAGTGAATACAAAAAACCCTACCTACCACCTAAAAGAGGTGAAATAAATGCTGTAGCAGTGTTACAAGTTCGCCAACTCCCTATGATTTAGTGTTCTGGGATCTATGTGCTCTGTTTTGCGTATATCACTACATTTGTGGACCACAGTCAAACTCAAAAACCTTGTGCACCTAAAGATTTCAACAAAACAAAGAAAGAAATGATGTAAATGATGGGCTTCTTCAAAAGAACAACAACTCCCAATTGTAGTGACCTACATCCCTATTTGTGTTTATCTATTAATTTGTGAACCAAGGTCGAGTCAATAACTTTTCTTTTGAGAAAGGAAGTCGAGTCAATAACTTTGCATACCACAAGATTTCAAAATGAAAGATATCACCAACCAATGATCCTCGAAATTCATAAAACAGAATACAACTTACAAGGAGTAATCATATAAAAGGTTAGAGCAGAATAAATTTCATGAAGCCACAATAGGCTGTTCTACAGACCAAAATGACTCAATGTAATAAAATTATCCAAGCATAAGAGATGCGATGAAGGTCCAGTAATCGAACTCCTATATCAAATTTATTTGATTAGTAACATGAGGGAAAGGGATCAAATCAGACCTCATGCTATCAAAAGACAGTTTTTTATAAGATCAGAAGAGAAATTAATCTAGTTATATCATTATGGGACTCACCTCTATGTAGAAGGAATCAGAAAACCCAGACATGACCTGGCAAACACTATGGAATTCCTCTGTGTCGGTGTTGTAGTAGGCCATAAGGAAAGGACTATACCTTTAATTTGAAAAATGAACGCATTCATGCACCAGAATACAATGCAATTTATCAGCGGTTATAACAGAAGCAAAATGGGAGGGTGATGTTGTCTTACTTGTCCATATAATATACATACGCATTACATATAGCAATACAAATTCACATGGTTTAATTTCAAGTGTTTTTGGAGAAAGGTAATAAAGTTCCTAACAACAAAAAAGGTAACATATCTATCCTTACTACAAGACTGTGTTAAGAGTCATATTTGCAGTTAAAAAGTAGCAAAAGTATGTGTTCTCTTACAAGGATTCCATGATATCTAATAATGAACCTACTTCATCTAAAAATTCTTCTTTACACCAAAAGTGAAACAAAAGAAGACAGATTCATTTTGATCTACTGAGCAGGACTGTTAGTACAAATGCACAAGTTTGTAGCACTGAACTGTCAAAATGACATATCTAACTTTATTGGTAACACCAGAAATTTCTGTACAGCACAATCATCATAAGAATAGACACCCTCACAAAACTTTCTCAATTAAATAAGATTTCTGAGTGAAAATGCTCAAATTCGTGGGGATTTGCAGTTTGATTCCATAACTGTCCGCATGATATTTTAGAATAGACATTCCCGCTAAGAAATCTCAAAATCCTAAATAAGATTCCTCGGTGAAAAAAGCTCAAATTCGTGGGAAATTGCAGTTTGATTCTTAACAGTCTGCATAGAAGAGACCAAAAAGGAAAGAAAAATTGATTAATACCATCCTGCTTTTCTTCCATTCCTGTACCAAGCACCAATTGGAACCAAGTCCAGGGAATAATTTAATTCTCGACATAGTCTCTCTTGACCTTCAGAGAGGAGGTTCCAAGATTAGAACTAGAGCTTTCATCTCGTTGATGTAATATATGATGTTTAGAGGTAACACCTTTAACCATTCATCAGAGCGCTTTGATGGTGTGTACCCAGCATTTACATCAAGGGGATTTCACCATGATCCCTTCACATGAAAATTGTCGGGCATCATTACGAAAGCTGATCATCCTAGCCATCATCATCTGCACAAGCATCATTGTAATCTACCAAAAGAAGAAAATATTACTGAAACACTGGCACTAGAATTCCCATGTCACATACTAAACAGCAAAAGAAAAAGAAAAACCACAAAGAAGCTTACAACCATTTCTGTCGCATACTCAAAACTACCTACTCTGCCGACATCAAATAAATCCTTTCAACCTGATTCTCAGGAAGAAAAATTTTGAGGAACAGAATTAAAAGGATAATAATATCACTAACTACAGTTATAGGAAGAAGCAAGGATGCAAACATTTTCGCCTTTGACGGAGCAGCAGATTCAACAATGTGCACAGAGTTATAGGAAGAAGCAAGGATGAGAATCACTATTGCTAATTACTCACAAAGTAAATGATGATTATTCCTAGGACTTCCAGTCAAAATCTGGTGCAGTGTTTCAGCGAGACCTAAATATATTACAAGTTATACACCTTCTGTTCACGTCACATAAATGTGACTCATCACCAAGTAAATCCATCTATTAAAGCTTAACTAGTTTAACAAACTGCCCCTAACTCATCAATAAGATGTTTCTCTTATCGATCAAGAACTGGTAGAGTATTCACCCCCACACGGAAAAAGATATTCTGTATCCATAGCAGTGTAAAGGATAGACAATATCGTTAACTTTTTAAAAACTCGAAGGCAGATAGACAACTTTTTTTTTAATCAAGAAACAATATTATTTGGCCCTTGCAGGTCAACTAGAGGATATAATAATGTTGGTAGTTTGATACGTTTACAAAGATTGACCAAACTAATATGGATTGAAAGCATACCTGTTAGATGTCTCACAGAGAGAATTTGAGCATCAACAATTACCTATTTCCACCAATTCCATCACAAGATTATCCACTACGAAATAATAAAGAGAGACTCCACAAGGAATCCAGAAGAGAAGGCTGCAAATAGACTTCTCAGACTGAACATCCACATTTTCAAAAATGAAACTAATAGGAGGCCCCAATAGGTCTACATTTAACTATCGTGTTCTTAGAAAATTAAGAAAACCAAATCTGACTCAGCTCGGCATAGAGCTCACAAAAATAAGAAACGTGGAGCAAGCTGATTTATCACACTTAACTACTCCACTTGAAATTAGTCTTCAGACATACTAAATAGAGCTCCACATACTGAATTGATGCAGGCAATAGAGAACAACAACAACAACAACAACATACCCAGTGTATTCCCCACAAAGTGAGTTCTGGGGAGGGTAAAGTGTACGCAGTCCATACCACTACCACACCACTACCACAGATGAAGTAGAGAGGTTGTTTCTGATAGACCCCCGGCTCAGGAACATAAAAACATAAATCAAACTAATGTTCATGTGTTAAAAATACTTTTGGTAGGAAAAATTAATGCTCGTCAGAGATTCAAGTGATCTGACATCCAAAGATTTATTATGACGAGAACACACAAGTCAAGCTTCAAGATAGGTAATCTGGAATCCATATTTAATTTGAGTGTACATGTTAACACAACAATAATTCCCATTGCTAAATATTTGGCCATCAATAGTATTTCCTTATTTGCAAATGCTGAACTTTATTTGAAATATGGATAAAATATTGAAGAACTTCTTCGAGAGCATTCCAAGTGAAATAGTGGTTCACACAGAGAACGTTTAACCTTCATTTGAAGTGGAATTCATGTCCAGACACAATTAACTTCCAAATATATGTCTTCCATTTCAACTTCAAATACTATTTTATTCCAACATCAACCAATTATTGTCCAAATATAATTTCAACTTTCAAATACTTTATGCAACGTCTGTTTCAAAAACTCCTCTTCTTTTCTCCAAACTAATATTGTCCATAAACAACATCTATGTTGCTCGGACTCTTCATAAAAGTCAACGTGTGTGTGTCAGATTCTCCAAAAGTAGTGTATATTTGGAGAATCTGACACGGGGTGAGGCATTGGAAGTGAAGAGTCCGCACAACTTAGAACAATATTACTAGAATAGTACTTTTAGGGTGCAAATGGATATCAATATAGGAGATTAAAATTTTCATTACGAATAAGTTTTACACAGAAATGCAAGGTAAGGCTGCGTACGATACACCCTTGTGGTGGGACCCTTCCCCGGACACCACGCATAGCGGTAGCTTTAGTGCACCGGGTTGCCCTTTTTTTTTTAAGAAATTAGAAACCAGGACTGATATAACTGACTGACTTTTGTACCAACTTGGATTTTCATGTTGGTTTCGGATCCAAACACCACACAATTGTTAAATTCAGAAGACCAAAACCTACTAGTTCTGGTTTTGGGTCATCAATGATATAACATTCAGAAAAAAATTGTCAAATTTCAAAAGGAGAGAGGGGTTTGGGGATCAGATTAATTTAAGGGAGTGGCAAACCTGTCCCAGGGGATCCATTTTAAGCATGTTCTGTAATTGCTCATACATGATCCTCAAGGTAAACTGTCCTTTTGACAACTTCGGAAGAAGCTCAGGCTGTTGATCCATTGGGACCACATCCTGTATCTCGGTCACCAATCAAGATAAAGTTGATAATATCAACAGAAGAATGCAAAAACCTATAAGACTGCTCACAAATGGTTTAACATCAAAAACTTCAAACTCATACATTTGTTCACCGGTTCCAATAAATATGACTGGACTTTAAGTTGCAGCAACTCTGCAGATGGAAGAGCAAACGAACAAGTAAATCATTTTTAAATCCAAAGAAAGAGGCCATAAATATACACCAGAATGCTTAGAGAAAACTTGATCCATCTTATAATTTATAAATATCAATAACGAAATCCTTATGAAGGCCCCAAGGGGATGCTCAAGTGGTTGTGAAAGGTTAAGAACCTGGAGATCCCAAGCCCTTGTCCCAGTTACAAGACGAGATGAAGCTAATTTGCTCCAGCCTTTCCAAGCAAGGCTACCTTGACACCATGTGCCGCAAGAACACAACTTTGCCCGAACACCGCCAATATGAAAAATCCTTGTAAACGAAAGAAGGATATATCTGCTACAGGCAGTAGAAGTTTTTGATCTTTTTGGAGCTTAAGAGGCAGTAGAAGTTGCAGCTGTACTGCCTTTTGAACCATAAAGCAACTTTAAAATTTCAAGACTCCAAGATAAATGATATAATCATAACAATGTCAACCAAATCGTGGTGTTGAAATACCAAGGCTTAAGCAGTGGTTCAAGTTAAAAAAAAAAAATTTAAAAAAAACTGTTCAGCATCAATTTCTAATCTCGTTGGATCAAGAATAATCATTTTCTGCAGGAGTATCTTAATGGTTTACTATGCAACAGAAACAGGTAACCAACAAAAGAATCCCTCTTAGCCAGAAAAAGCAAACTAACAGGCTGCATCACCCATAAAAAAAACAGCAGCCTGCAACTTGGAGTTACCATGGCTAGAAGTTCAGATGTTAAAAGCTGATAACACGAGCTTAACATATGTTCTGTAGTTAAGCAACAGTACCCAAAACTATAAGAAGAAATTTCATTATACAGCCAAACCATTAAAAACTTACGCACTAGGGGCACCACCTCCTTTTGCATGGCCATCCATCTCAGTAACAATCACAGCTCCAAGAGCAACACTTTGTCGAAATGCTTGAGCTTGATCAAAAGCAGCTTGTCCAATACTACTATCTATAACAATAACACGAGATCCAGTTTCTGCGGAAAACAAAAAGATGAGCATCTAATGAAAGGGAAAAATATAGAGCATAGTAGAACATACCGTTGCTTCAGAAACTTGTCGCACTTCTTCAAAAAGAGCTGCTTCTTGTTCGTGGCACCCACTGTATCCACAATTATTAGATCACAGTTTTCCTCCTTAAACATTTCCACACCATCCACAGCTATTTTCACTGGGTCTGTTTCTGTATAGCTGTTGCAGAAACATTCATACAATTAAAACAAAATGGCCTGAAGTGATGATTAGAAAAGTAATGCAGTTCAAAATGACCTGATTACCAATTACAGGTTCAGTCCTATTAAGAAAGATGCACAACAACAGTAAATTCCATTAAAGCAGGTGAACTGTATATTCCTTTAGCCTAACAGCAACAAGAATAGCTTTCTCTTTTTCCCCTCCTTTTCCCGTTTGGGTGAAAATTCGACTTAAAAGGATTAATTATGTACTATACCTTTTTGTTCCCTTCCATGGTTCCACTGTTCAGAGTACTATACCTTTTTGTTCCCTTCCATGGTTCCACTGTTCAAAGTATCATATCATTAACTCATGGAGCACACTCGACGCAGTTGGATTCCATTTAATACTTCGATCAATTCACATATATAATTGCTAAAAGTTCAGATTAAAAATATTTTATAGAGTTCTTTCGACGACATGAACAAGGATCTAGAAATGAGATATGGAGGACTTAGAAGTAGGATGTTGAAGTGTAGCAGAGATACTAAGGAGAGATTGACTCAACTCTAGGGAGATCAAGTTAGTTACTCTAAGGGATTAGGTTTTATTAATAGCTCATATTTCTCATGCTAATTAACTTTAATCTTGTGACTAAGATGGATGCACTTTAATCTTGTGACTAAGATGGATGCACTTTAATCTTGTGCCTTATCTAAATGCACTTTAAATTTGTCAATATTTATGAACCTATGACATTGCTTATTGATTAAACAAACAAAAAAATGACGAGTTTCGACTTCTTCTGTCAGGAAGAACAAGAATATTGATCATCATTAAATAGAAGAATGAACATCATTCTACATGTGTGGAGATAACAATAAAAATAATAGATTCAGAAGAGGAAATGCCTTCCATAAAAAGGAACTTTAGCTTTTGTTGCATTCTGTTTCAACTGATCAAAAGCACTCTGAAGGATCTGCACAGACTAGAGCCAGCTCCCAACCCCTTTTCTGGTGGTGGTAGGCATATTTTGTACACGTAGTTTTTCCAGACCCTGTATTAAATTACAAACGACACAAGGATAGCATCTTGTAATTGAAGAGGAAAAGCTTTTGGTGTGCATTATAATAATTGCAATAAATAATGCTTACTGCTGAGATAGTTAATGCAGCTCACATATTAACTTGTGACAGAAGATACACCTCAAGTAGAAAATTAAATTAACACACCTTGCAAACCAACAAACATAAATATTATCTAGAGGATAGTACAACAGTGACAATCAGGTAACACCACGCCAAAGACTAATAACAAACTAAATTGAAAGAAAACTTTTGGCTCAATAGAAGTTTATTTTAGATAATACAATGCCTAGAACTAGCTCCGAAGCTTCTCAAAGTCAGTAGGAACATCTCCCATCACCCTCTGTAATCACATCTTTGAAAGCACCACCACTGGGAATCATAGGTAAAACGTGCTCCTGATGCGGTACAATCACATCCAACAAGTATGGTCCAGGAGTGTCTAACATCTTCTGAATGGCAGCTCTAACATCATCCCTGTGTGTCACTCTTGCAGCAGGTACGCCACAAGCCTCTGCAAATTTCAACATATTAGGAAAGATCTCTTCCTCATTTGCAGGATTACCCAGGTAAGTGTGTGCTCTGTTAGCCTTGTAGAACCGATCCTCCCATTGAACCACCATTCCCAAGTGTTGATTATTCAGCAACATAATCTTAACTGGGAGATTCTCCACCTTAATTGTTGCTAACTCCTGCACATTCATAATAAAACTCCCATCACCATCAATGTCAACCACAATCTCCCCGGGTCTTCCAACAGCCGCACCTATAGCAGCAGGCAAACCAAATCCCATTGCTCCTAATCCACCAGATGTCAACCATTGGCGTGGCTTTTTGTACTTATAGTACTGGGCAGCCCACATCTGGTGTTGCCCCACACCAGTACTAACAATGGCATTTCCGTCGGTTAACTCATCTAGAACCTGAATAGCATATTGTGGAGGGATGGCATCACCAAAAGTCTTATAATTCAATGGGTACTTCACTTTCTGCTCGTTTAACTCCTGCCTCCAAGCAGAAAAGTCCAACTTCTTCAGCTTAGCCTCTTTACCCTCCAATATGGAATTCAAACCCTGTAATGCCAACTTGATATCTGCACAAATTGAAACATGAGGCTGCTTGTTCTTTCCAATCTCAGCTGAATCAATGTCAATGTGGACAATTTTCGCACGGCTAGCAAAAGCTTCCAATTTACCAGTAACCCTATCATCAAACCTCACCCCAAACGCAAGCAGCAAATCACTACTATCGACAGCATAATTAGCATAGACAGTGCCATGCATACCCAACATCTGAAGAGAAAGGTCATCCCCAGTTGGAAAAGCTCCAAGACCCATCAAAGTACTCGCAACGGGAATACCAGTAAGCTCCACAAATCGTCTCAACTCCTCACTCGACTGTGAACACCCACCTCCCACATACAAAACAGGCTTCTTTGACTCAGAAATCAGCCTAACAATTTGTTCCAAAAGCATCTCATTAGGAAATTTAGGCAACCTAGACATGTAACCAGGCAACCTCATTGGCTGGTCCCAATTAGGTATCACCAATTGCTGCTGAATATCCTTAGGAACATCAATCAAAACTGGACCAGGCCTCCCCGATTTCGCTAGGAAAAATGCCTCACGAACAACCCTGGGAATATCCTCTACATCCATAACAAGATAATTATGCTTCGTTATAGACCTAGTTACCTCGACAATCGGAGTCTCCTGAAACGCATCCGTACCAATCATCCTCCTCGGCACCTGACCCGTAATAGCCACCATCGGAATACTATCCAACAACGCATCCGCAAGCCCGCTAACGAGATTCGTAGCTCCCGGCCCTGATGTCGCAATGCACACACCAGGGAACCCGGTGGCGCGCGCGTAACCCTCGGCAGCGAATACGCCACCTTGCTCATGACGTGGCAGGACGTTCCGGATTATATTCGATCGAGTCAATGCCTGATGAATCTCCATTGAAGCACCGCCAGGGTATGCAAAGACGTCTGTAACCCCTTCTCTTTCGAGTGCTTCCACGAGAACGTCGCAGCCTTTTCTGGGCTCGTCAGGGGCAAAACGGGAAATAAATGTTTCGGGTGGTTGAGAAAGGGAAACGTTATGATTAGTGGAAATGACATTGTTGACCGTGAAACGACGGCGGTGGACAAGGAGAAGGGGCCGGGTTAAAGGGAAGGTGGATCTAGGGAGAAGAATGGGGGATTTGGCGGAGGAGGAAGGGGAAGGAGATAGGGTTTTGGTGAAAGAAGGAGGAGGGGCCGCTGCAGCCGCCATAATTGAGAGGAGCTGTACGAAAGACAAAAATGAAAGAGGGGTAATGAAGATGGAGAAATGATTAGTTTTATAAGTTGATTGACAAGTAATGAGCGCCACGAAATTGAATGGGAGGGGCCTACTTGACTAAAATGAAGCGTTAATTGCCAAATTGTAAAATGCAAATGGAGACTACTTCCTCTGTCCTGTTTGACAGTTTGAGTTTGGCGTGGTATTTTAAGAAAAAAATAGTAGCTACTTTAAAAATTTATGGTATAAATATTTTTGAAAAAATTTCAGAAGTAAGTAATCTTAATTATAATTTTTATAGCATTAATTTTATAATTATAAAAAATATTAAATTATATTTTATATTTAAGTAAAATATTGTTATATAAATACATATGCAAATTGAATAGTAATTACTATTTTAACTCTCATTAATTAGAGTTATATAAGGAAAGTAATCGTCTTAATTTATGTTACATTTAATTATAAAGATTTTTTTTCTTAATATGACTATTATATTTCTTTTTTTTATCCTTTTCCATTTTTTTTTCTAATTTTTCGTTTTCTTATTATTTTCATTTCTCATTTTTTTTTTATTGTTTTTTTTTTATTTTGACTCTTCTATTTCTCTTCTTTTTTATATTTTTTCATTTCTTTTCTTTATTTTTTTCTTTTTCATATTTTTCTTTTTCTTTTCCTTTTTTTGTTTTCTTCTTTTTTTTTTCTATTTTTACTTTTTTATTTCTTTTCTTTTTGGTTTTATTTTTACACTTATATTTCTATCTTTTATTTCTTTTTTTTTCGGTTTTCACTTCTTTTTCTTTGAATTTATTTTTGTTTTTTTCTTTTTCTATTTTTTATTTTTTTACTCTTCTATCTCTTACTTTTATTTTTAAAAGACACATATCTATATCACATATACATATTTAAAAATATATACAAAATACATAAACATACAGATTTGCGTATGTATTTACAGTACAAAGTATACATATATATCTGCATATGTATTTACAGAAATGCATATCTGACTCATATGTATGTATAAACATATAGGACACAAAATCGCTATAACAAAAAGTGACATAATACACTTGCCTAATTGCGCTTAAACTATACATTTCTTCTTCATGATGTAGACATCAAAAATATTATTATGACGAAAAATACGCATCATCCATAAATACATATGCATTAATCATAAATACATATGTGTTATTCATAAACAGATAGACATAACTGAAAAAATACATATGCATTTCTGAAAAAATACATATGCATTAGTCATAAAATACATATACACACTGAAAAAGTACATACATATTATTCATAAATACATATGCATCTATAAAAAACTAAGCATAACTAAAAATATATTTCCAAATCAATAAATATAACATGCAGTCCCATAAAAACGTATGAATAACTAGAAAATACATATGTATTATTCAAAGATACATATGCATAGCTGGAAAAATACATATGCATTAGTAATAAATATATATACGATATGGTAAAATACATATTTATTATTCATGAATATATATGCATAACTGAAAAATATCTATGCATTACTCATAAATATATATGAACACCTGGAAAAATACATATTCTTTCTTTTCGTTTGACTTCCTCTTTTTCACATATTTTTGTACTTTTGGGGATTTTGGAGACGAAGGTTTTCTCAATATTTTTCGTTTCATGATTTTTTCAATATTGTTCGGTTCATCACAATGTTTCAGTCTCACCTTTTCTATATCGACTTCTCTGTTCAACTGAATAGGAGTAGAAATCAACTTAACACAAAATCCCACAATCTTTCAACAACAAAAAATCACAAAAGCTCATCAAATAATGCAGGAAAAGTTACAATAGACCTCCATCAAATAATGTATCCCCTCCATTATAACAGACCTCCACATTCTTTCAACAAAAAATATCACCCCCTCCCCCCCTCCCTTCAAAAAAAAAATAAAGAATACGGATGAAGAAAAAAATAAAAGAATATAAATAAATATCAACTTACCTTATTTGATGGATCACAATTTTAAAAAAGGAAAAGAAATTGAAAAAAAAGTGGAGTGAAAATAGGTAAAGGTAAAAAAGTGGGTGAAACCCATGCTTTTTTCAGTATAATGATTAAAATATTGTTACTTTTGTTATATTTGTAACTTTGAGAAAATATGTTATTTATTGTAATTAAGGTCTTAAGTATGCTAGTTTCCGTAATTTTTTTAATATTTTATTAGTATAGGTATCCATGCGATGTGCGAAATTTCAAAAAAAATATTAATTAATTAGCTTATTCACTTTGAAATAGAAAAATAAATTAATTTTTAATGTATCACATTAACATATTTTATATTGATTATGCAATATTAAAAACAATTGTTACTACTGAAATTACAACTAATACTTAATAACTAATGACAAATATAATTATTTTAGATGTTTTGATATGGAAAGAAAAATATCAGTGTTCTTTAAAATTATATTCCATTGATGAATTTTTAAAATTAATAAAATATGATTTATTAAATAATTATTAATTTTACGATTGAGCTTTTACCTTTATATTTTAAATCAACTAAGACATATAAATTTATTTCTTACCTTCCATTTAAATTTTTGGTTTTTTTGTCTATTAATTCAACAACAAACTATAGTTTTTTCTAAAGAGTTTTATCTTTCTATTCCAGTTCAAATACTAAAAGTATTTAATTGTGTCAATTAAAACTTTTAATTTCAAATTATAAATTTTCAATTTCAATTCAAGAGCTAAACGAATACAATTATTAGTTTCTTTTAGATTTTCAAATTTTATTCTATTGTTCATAATTTTTCATTATTTGATTTTATCATTTATGTCTTTAATATTTTATTTATACTTATTATTATATTTTTTAAATTAATTCAATTAAAATCACTTATATCATTCTAAAAAAACCACTCACCCCCATCTTTAGCCCACCAGCTCCACCACCACAATTTTTTAAAAACTTTTAATCTATTTGTTTGTAAAAAAAAAAAGGAAAAATATATTTTTTTCCTACACCCACCCCTAACTTCCTCCAATATCCACCACCCCACCCTATCCCACCCTCTCATCTACATCCACCGCCCTACGTATCCCTTGCCTATCTCACCCCAACCACGACAATCCCTTATCCCCCCCCTCACTCATCACAATATATATCACTTTATCCCTATTAATTTTTATAATATAAGATAATTAGATAAATAACAAACATTAATTTTGCTTTATCATCATAATATTTCTCAATAATATGTTATCTCTCTTATTTTAATTTCTATATGAGATTTTTTTTTTTTTTTAAATTATTAGATTATATTTGAATAATTTTAAAAGAATTTAAATAATAAGATAACAGAATTTATTGAAATTTGAATTTATTTGGTAAAGAGATGTTGATACTTGAGTATGAAAAATTAGTATGTCATTTAATGAATAAATAAAATAAAATTTGTTTAAATTTAGACTTTTAACTATATCTTTGTAGTGATATTTTGAACTTAAATTTTTATGTTTTTTTCTTTTCTTGTTCTTCAAGTGCAAAACTTTGTATCTTTAAAAAAATATATTTTAAGTATCAATTAAATTTTATCTTTCAATTATGTTATTATATTGTTTCTTTATACATGGTCTCATAAAGTATTATGTGACATTTGAAATTTTAGTATTATATACAGTAAGAAATTAAAGAAACTAAGAACAACTATTTTAATAAAATTATAATATTAAAATGGTAACAAAAAATAGCATTTAGCCAAACGGTTGAACATAAATCTCAATAAAAGATGATTTTATTTTTCAACATAATCAAATGTATTTATTTTACCAAAAATTAGACACGAAAAAAAAATTAGAAAGACAAATATTACTTACTTAAATTCAAATCTGAATATTATTTGATTTCATACAGTCGTTTTCAAAGTTGATTGACTGAACAAAAATCTGTCTCTCTAAAAGTAACTTAGCACAATCAATGAAAGCAGATTAATGTTTAATATATAATAAGAATATTTCATGACAATCATTAGTTCTAATAAAATAATTTAGAATAGATTAACGCTTTACTACCAGATAATATAAACTATTAACTATTTAGAAACAAATAATCTAAAATTAAGCTTTGAGCGGTAAGCAAATTGCACAAATACATTAATGTAAGATTGAAGAATTAAGGAATAAGTTCAAAATTCTACCCAAAAAAAATAAATTCAAAAGAGTTTAGAGAATATAATTAGAAGTTTGATTGGAAAAAATATTTTGTATAGGAAAGAGTTAATTGAAATTTAATTTTATCTAGTATAGAGTTAATTTTCAATTCGAATTTGAGAAGAACTTGTAACTTACTATTCAAAATTCTAAATTTTAACAGTATCAAAAATTCAATTTTATCCTCTTTTTTTTTTATAGAAAATAAACAATGTGCTTATCCTGTAACAAAATTCACCCCAATTGCATGTACCATGCGTAAGTTTTTTTTTAAAAAAAATAAAAGTTTAAATGGATAAGTATATTAACTTGATCCTTTTATATTCAAACTTCAAAAAATTTATTACGATGATAGTTATTAATTTAATAATAATGTGAAGTAGCTTCATACAATGAAAGTTAATTTAATAATGAAAATTTATTATTATTATCAATCATTTAATATTTAAATTAAATAAATTCAAATATTTTTTATAATATTTGAAACAGATAAATTTATGAAGTATTAAGAGTTCATTTAGAATTCTTCGGCAGTAGGTTTTTTATTTTTAAGCTAAAGATATTTTTTTTTTAAAATAAAGTATTTTCAAATTCAAATATCTAATATCTTTTAATTTAAATTTTTAATTACAACACTATTAAGTTTTGTCCTAAAAATTGTCACGTGGCTTTCTAATATCTTGTCACTTGACTTTTTGTCTTGCTTTTAATTTTGCTTTTATATATATATACTAGTTTTATCCAGGCCCGTGCTAAGCCCGAGCCCAAATTCAGGATAGAAAAATAAAATATTAATTTATGTCATATTTTATCTTATAATTAATATTATTTGATGAAATGTTAAACATGCCTTTTTGATAAGTACTCATAATTATTTAAGTTCATAATTATATAATTGGATAATTTAAATTAGAATATTGTGTTTGAGAAATAAAGTATTGTTAGAGAATTAGATATATTAAAAATTAACATGATTTAAAATATATAAATAATTTTTGAAGATAAATTTATAAATAATTATGATTCGACAAAAATAATAATAAAAAAATACGATACTTTTATGAATTTGTTAGTATAGATAAAATAAATATATTTTGATAAAAAAAACTTTTTTTCTTCTTATAGATTTATTTAATACAAAAAATATTTCTATGACTTCATGTTTATATTAAAATAATTATAACATTAAATTAGAGCCTTAACACAAATTAACTTAATAATGACCAGTAAGTATATTGAATAGTAATTGGATTACAATAATACATTACTCATTTACTTGTCATATTTATTTTCTTATTATACGCCCCTTAAATAATAAACTTTTTGTCCCATTTTAATTATTAATTTAATTTTTTTAATGTCTAATAAAAAATAATAAATATAAGATATTATTTATTAAGTTGCCCTATTTAGTACTTAAACTTAAATAATAGTTTTAAAAAAATTCAACGGGGTAAGCAAAAATTAGTGCAAACTTTAATTTTGTATTAAAAGTTATTTTGGTGATTACCAAAAAAAATAGGTTTATTTTGGTATAATTTTTTCCAAGTTAAAGTGATTGTTTTTAATAAATCAAAGAAGTTGTAATTAAAAGATAATCCAATAAATAGTAGGAAGAAATCAATTACAAAAGACCAAGTGGAGATGGTCTTAACAAAAAAAGAAGAGGGTAAAAATAAAAATATACAAGAAAAGGACACCATCAATACACTGTAAATTTGACATGCGTAACATCTTTACTTCACAAAAGAAGTTAAATGTCTAAAAAATATTTGTGAGGACTACCAAAATTTGTGATTCTCCCTTATACATCTATAATATATTAAAAGTATGAAGACCCTTAGAAAAGTGATTTGAACTTTTTGCCCTTTATTAAAAGATTTTTCTTTAGACAAAACTGTCTTTTTCACTATTTTTTTTAATTTATTATTTAATCATTTTTATTATATTAATTAGACTTCCTAAAATATATAGGATTCCTAAAATATATGATAGGAGAATTAATTAATATTTTTCTTTTTACTAGACTTCCTAAAATATATGGTAGGAGACTTAGTTATATTTTCCTTTCTACTGTTCAATTAAAAAAATAATCCTAACACTCTATTAAGGAAATATTCTATAAATATAACAACAAGACTCCTAAAATATATGGTAAAAATAAGGACTTCTACACTATAAAAAGACTCCAAATATGTATGGTATATTAAGGAGAGAATTGTTGTAGGTGTTTTTTTTACTAAAATACATGAAAGAAACGTGTTAAAATATTAGGAGAGTAATGCCAATTGTTTATTTTTGTTAAATCATTAACTATCAATTTTAAATCAGCCATGTTCACAAGTACACTATGTATTTTTGG